>OX439039.1:14233281-16633281 GCA_949317995.1 Acholoe squamosa | reverse complement strand
GACAGTCTCTACTATGTACTGATTGCTATAAAAATCTTAGAGATACATGCAAATCAAGAAAATACACATGGATGAGAAATACTTCGAGAATCCTGGTGGCAACAGTGATACTGGTTGCTATGTCCTGCCTTGAGCAATCAGGGCAGAAACAGCAGTGATACTCTGTCACATATACCGGTTACTGAATGAGATCAGGTGTACATGGTTAACAAGTTTTATATAAAAATACATGCTTCAAAAATATATCCTCTACATAGTCGGATATTGACTAGGGCAGTAGTGATATTCTGTGCCGTGTGCTGCCTTGGGTAATCAGGGCAGCCACAGCAGTTGCATTCAACGAGGCTTGCTGCAAGCGTACTTGAGTTTGACTAGTTGACAAATATTGATCATTAAACTCAATAGAAAACATGTAAACTCTGAAAACTGTCTTGTCGTTTTTAGACGATTGGCAGTAATCTTGCAATACAATAAATAGAAAAGAAAAATGTAACACGCTGGCTAAGACTAAAACCCATGAATACAAATGCAAACTGTTTTGGGCTTGAAAAACAGGTATCGTCCTTTTAGAGGAAAAAGGTAACTTATTGGGGGGGGCTCTGTGGCACCTAGGTTTCTGATTTGACTCAGTATCCTCACAGAGTGGATTAGCATCAAGAAAAACTTACATGAGGTTTTAAAGATTTCACAGTAATAAATTTAAACGCTTTATATCAGCTTTCTTAAAAATGAATCAGTATATAAATTTGTAAACATGTGGTGACTCTGGGAGTCCCATGGGTGGGGGGTGGGAAAAATTGTGTCCCTACAATGTCAGATCAAGAAGATATAAAGTTCATAATTTTTCATGTGTATACAGTCCTAGTATTTAAATTTTCTTAATTTTGTGCCAATGCTGCTTGGTGGTAAATTGTAGTGTTCCATAGGGGATCTACAGAAGTGTTTTCCAGCAGCTGATTTTCTCCTCTGTTTGGCTTCCATGCTGTAGTCGTCATCAAAGGAGTCTATTCTAAATTTTGAGAATGAGACTTCCATAAAAGCCATGTCTCCAACTTCAGGGGAAGTTGAGGAGGAGGAGGATGAGCTGCTGTCATCAAGGGGTGAGTCTAATGTCGTGTTGCTTCTTGGTGGTGGTGTAGGCTTGAATGAATGTCTTTTTGAATTTCTGTTGATGGGCCTGAAGGTGGTAAAGGAAGGTGAACTGCGTGCTGTGGCTTGTTCCTGGCTTTGATAATAAGCACAGGGGCATGCAAAGGTTCCTGGACCGTCCATACATAAGGTACACAGGTTTAAGGTGGCTGGCCTGGTTGGGTGTACAGGCTTGGGGGAGAAATAACTGTCCTTCCAAGCCGCATAGCCTGGGGGAATTGGAGTTCCAGGCCTGTTGGTTGCAAGTCCTATTTGCGTAAAGGACCTGCCGGTGCGGCTTATTGGGTGGCTGGTGGTGTTGCTTGGGGGCCTTGGGTCTATTGGGCCGGCTGGGAAGTCTTCTTGGTGGGGTTTGCTAGTTCTTTTGCTGGTCCAGTTGGTCCAGCTGCTGTGGCACCACCTGCTGTAGGGGCTTGGCCTGGGTCGGTAGATGGTGGCGAATATGTTCCCAGGCTGCGCTTGCCCTGGTTGCCCTTCTTCTTTTGTGGTCCTGAAGATAGAGACAAAAACAGAGGGTGTCTGACGTTAGAAACAGGTTGAAAACGTTGTATGGTTCACAAGGCAGTCCACAAAAATACCGAAATTTGACCAAAAAGGTTAATTTGTCTGTGTGTCGACCATGAAACAAAATACAGTAGCATTGGTATTTGTATGGCTGTGGGGCGGTAGCTGTAACTAGGAAAAGGAAATTAGTTCATCGACCTATAGTTTGTTTGTTTTGGGTTGCAGGCAGACCACGGTCAATACGGTCAAAGGACGTGAGATCAATGTCATTTTGTCAACGTACAAAACCTGAGTACAGAGCTCAATTGATTCATTTGGCTTAGCGCGGGTCCTGTATCCAGGGACGCTATGGTTGGTTTATCTAAGTTTCACCAGGTGGTAGTAGCGAGCTGGCGCTGCACCGTAATGGCGAGAAAATCAGATAAGCTATGGGGAATAAATATAGGTATGACCTGCTCAGGTCGACTCCCACCTGTCTCGGTTGTCTTGAAAGGGATTGTGTTTGGGTTGATTGAAGGAAAATTTGTTTTTGGTCCGGAATGGGGGGGTGGGTCGAAAAAGGAAAGAAAAGAAAAAAAAAAGAAAAAGAAATTTGTCTTGTGTCGCCAAAATTTTGATCCGGGCTGCTATAAAAGGGGGTACGTGATGTCATAATGTTATATCATCATGGAAGTCTACGAGGTGGACATCATTCTGCCTAACGGCACCATCCTGCATGTGGTAATCACCGTGACAGGCGGATTGTAAGTATATTTTGATTCACGAAGGGGTGATACTTGAATTATTGATAATTTTGAGGATCGAGACGTGGGGCATTTTGGTCTAATCCGCTTTTTTTTCTTTGGATTGTATTTCAGCATAACGCAGATCCAGTGGGTGATTGTTCCGCCCGGCGGAATGGCCAATGGATATTGAGGTAAGTTCGATCTGAGCAAGTTAAAGTCTGAACATGTGCTAATGTTGTTGTTGTGGTAGAGATGCCACGTGCGGGTGTCACATGACCGATTGTAGTCATGGTGACGGCCGTGACGTCCGTCAGTTTCGGTATTTAGAACGAAACCAAGATGGCGCCGGGCTGCCGCGTATGGCGCGAAAGTAGTCGGGCCAGACGCTGCAACCGGTGCCAATACCGATGAACATTAATGTAGGCCGATCTATTGTGTTGGTTGGGTTAGCTGTGGTTATCATGTTGTTTCAGCTCAGTGTTGATAATGATGGCTGTGTGTGGGTGTGTTTTGGGCGTCTTTCGGGGGTTGGGGGGTTCAGTGTGGGGTGGGGGGGAGGGGGGGTAAAGGGTAGGCTAGGTGGGGGGGGCGATCCCCACATAAGCGTCTTTGCGGCGTATGTGTAAAGGCTACCTGCCATCCCCACATAAGTGTGATGGTACCTTCCAAACGCTACTGACATTTGGGTATAACCTCGGGACGGTCCAAAGTTATATGATTGTGGGGGTGGCCGGTAGTCGCTGGGGTGGGACGGTGGTCTCCGTCATGAACCGAAACTCGGCCATGTTGGAATGGTGAGTCGAGATTTTACCTACCATAGATTATGTAATAGGCCCTCTCAGCCAGTTTGAAATTAAACACATATAGGCAGTTGGGATGCTGGGCTTCCTGGGTTTCAGGGGAGTCGATATAGTGAGCTCGATTTGCTTTGCCGCCGCCTGGGCCCGAGCTTTCTTTCTGCTATGATCTCCTGGATCGGGGAACAGTGCCGTGGCTGAATTCGCCGGGCGTCCACTATCAACGCGCGGGGACACCTGTTCTATAAATAGAGTGGGTGGTTCCCCCGTTGTTATGGTTACGGGTAAACTGATAACATGGTTTGTTTTGATTTAGCCAGTGCACATGTGCTCTACTGAAATGGTGACCTATACGAATTTTGATTTGGGGGGGGGGTAATGGGGTTTGGGTTTTTGAGTGGGGTTGGGGGCCGTGGGAAGATGGTGTGAAGCATTGGGCTCGGAGTAGCCGGGCTGAGTTGTTTATGGGCTTATCTCCACATAAAAGGTGATCTCCTCTGGGGTGGGGCTATCCGGTGGGTCGTTCATGGAAAGGGGTTGGGGTCTGTTTACATGATTTTAACAGGGTGCAAGGTGGCTTAATTGCCGCCTGATTTCCAATTGATGATCCCCACATGTGGCTTGTTGTGGGTTTCTAGATTAAAAATAAATAAACTTACCGCTGGGGGATGACTTTTTGGGCCTTTCATCCGATGTGGTGGGGTCAAACAGATATTTATCTGACCCCGGTTGTAGCTCCAGGTTAGTGAACTTAGTGAGTTCCACTAAACTCCTAGAGGTAGAGGGGACTTCCATTTTGGGGCATAAGGAGGATCTATATCTTGTGGGTGGTGATAGCTGGGGCATTGGGACAGTGTCTGATGGTGAGAGCTGGAAATCCGGCTGTCCCTTTTCCTTAATCACCAGGGTCAAGACATGGGGGCTGGATGTTAGAGCCTTGTAGAGTCGTAGCCTCCAGAACAGAGGGCATCTCGGGTAGCGCTCCAATTTGACCTGCTTGATCTTCCCGGCGATTATAAAGGTCACTTCCCCCTTCCACTCCACTTCCAGGTGGCGGCCGAAAGGGCTGGTCAGTTGGGGCTTAGCCACCTTGGGTGCCATAATGGAAAAAGGCCACAGGTTTCTGCCGAAAATCATTCTGCCGACGACGAAGTCGTAGGTCCTACCCTCTGAGTGGATTTGGAGGACGAATTTTGGCATCTCCGTGATATCATCCACCCTGGTCAGGTAGGGCCAGTGTCGCCAGCATCTCCTGGCCAAGGCGCGGGCCAGGTACAAAGCCAGGAAAACCAGGATCCATGCCCACATGGTATCATACCTGCCGGCCTGGTATGGAGATTGGTATTCCTCCATGCTGCTCTCTGCATGTGGCGAAGTTGTTGCCTGAGGCGGCCACAAGCTGCTGATGTTCAGCACTAGCTTTCTTAAGGTATCGAACTTTGCCGCGTCCGCCATGGTTGGTGTCTTCAGCGCAATGTGCATGGTGACTAGCTGCGCCAGTCTCGTCACGCGCAGTTGACCGTGGCACGTGATTGCACAACACAAGATGGCCAGTAGCGGGGACAGGAGATGTAGCCAGGGGGAATACTCCAGATGGTAGCCAAGATGCATTAATGTGTTCACTGACAAGAAAGGTCTTGACTTGGTCAAACCTAGGGCGGCTTTCCTGAGGGAGATTACTTCTTTAAAAATAGGCAATAATCTTTGGTTGTGGAGGTGTTTTAAATATTCAAAATTTGGTAGATCTAGGGTCCGGGGAATGGTTGTCATGGTGACGCCTGAAACATTGGCTGGTGGGTTGCCAAAATGGCGCCATAGAGGGAGGTTGATGGGTATCCTAACAAGGGGCTGTAGTGTAGTGTTATGTATGCAGGAAAGGTTTGAATTTATCATTATCATTCCAGCATTTCTAATTGAGCACATACATGGCACTGATATTACTGACGAGGCTGTGTTTTTAAGCTCAATTTGGCCTTCATTGGGACATAGCATAAGTGAGGGTGATTCATTGGTAATTAATAGGTAGTCTGAGTGTGATATAGACTTAACTAAGCGTGGAATGGGGGCGGACATGTGTGCAGCAAAGCTGTATGTGTGGTGTACTGCATCTGGTGTATCTAACAGTAGTGACATGGAGCATGTGGGGTGTAGGGGTTATAACAAGGGTAGGGGCAGGTCACAACTGATAAAGTTATCATGTGTACATAGGTCCATGTCGGCTTGTTGTAGCTCAATGTAGTGTGAGTGGGTTGGTGGTAATGCTATAAATGGGGGTAGTTTTTGTAAAAGGGTGTATCCTAGTAAATGGGGGTCGGAGGTATCGAAAGGGATGGGGAAGGTTTCTGTTCTATATATGGAATAGGTATTTTCCCCTAGGCCTATGGGTACCGGTATGGTTATAAGTAATGTGGTATTATCATTCCACTGTGCTCTAACCTTCCTTTTGTAGTAGAAGTCTACCGGTAATTTCAGAATATTTATTTCTGGGTGGTTGCTACTGAGGGCGTCTGAAAGGTTATTCAGTCCTATTTCTAATGTGTCGTGTGGAATAAGGGTAAGGGGTAGCTCGCCCTCCATGAGTGAATTTAGAGCAGATAGTAGGTTACTTAAATTATCATGGAGATCAATGAGTGATTCTATTTGTGAATTTGCAGCCGAAAATAGCATGGAGTAGAAGGTATCTTGTTTGGTTTGTGATTCCAGATTTAGAAAAATATCAGAAAGATTTGAGTTTAAACTTTGAAATCTATTTGCTAACAGTGATAAGGCGTCATCTGTGTCATTTTGGAATTCTGAGAAGGCGGTGAGTGTGTGATAATTATATTCTGACATATTTAATAGGAAGTGTGTGGCTAGTTCGACTACATGCATTTTGGTAGCGAATCTTTTATCCAATTCTGACATTTCTGAATTTAGGATATCAATTTCAGGCTGTGTTCCCAAGCCTACCAGGATTCTCAGGATATCTCCTATGGGCTGGCCTGGGGCATTTCTTGGATATCTCATGCTGGGCGGGCTTACAATTTTGATTAGATCATTTAGTAGGGTCTGTGATTTGTAGAAAAGGTTATCTAACATGTGATCCAAATTTGTGGCTGTTTGGGTTATGTATGGAGGTGCGTTGGGCTTCACTAGTGGTGAGATATTGTCTAGTTTTCTGAGGGGCTGGTCTAGGGTCAGGTTTAGGCTTAATACTAGTGGGTAATCCATATAGTTGGAGTGGAGGGGTTGGTCCATTTTTGTGAAAATCACTCCAAAGTTTGGTCTGAAGATGGTCCTTTGGTTAAATTCCTGGTGTACCAATCCGACAGTTGTGGCTAGGATTGCTGCTAGGGTAGTCATCAGGACTGCAGCCCTAAATAAAAATTTAAAAAAAGAAAAATATGTAGGGTCTTAGAAAAATGATTTTGAAATGACATGAGGGAGTAGCAGTTTGTGTGTGTGTGTGTGGGGGGGTCTTGCATTGGGTGTTTGTTTGTGTGTGGGTGGTTATGTGTGGGGCATTGGGGAGATAACAGGTTTGGGGGAAAAAGGTGTGGGGTAGGGTGGTGTCTTTGTGTAATATTGGTTAGTAAAGTGTTAAGAATAATTATAAAAATATAATATGTGAGTGTAGGTAGCTTACCCCTGCGTGAGTCTAAGCCGGGTACTTGGAGCCGGAAATATCTGGACCTGCCTGACCAGTGATACCATTCAAAGATGGCCTGTTGGAGAACCAGATCTATCGAATTGTTGATGGCTAGTTTTCTGCCGATACTTGTATAGTATCTAGGCAGATTGGCTAGCGGCTTCTCTGAAGCCAGGAGCGTCCTTGCGCTCAATAGGGCTAAGTAACTAGCCATGTGCTGGTCAAACCTGGCCCAGATAGGTTTAGTGGGTGTGTCAGAGCACATCATAGTAAGTACTGTTTTTATGACAGCTTGAACGCGATCATTGGTTAAATCCATCTGCTTTAATACAGCAGGGTTTGTCAAATAGAAAGCCACGTCACAGGGAGATATTCCCAGGACCAAGTCCCTATACCGGCAGATGAGAGATCTTAATTCAAGGATTTCTCTATCAGCGTCCAATAATCCCACAGGACCCAATAGGTCATGTATGGTCCAGCAATCAATGGTGTCCAATCTGTGGTTGGAAAGAATAAAATTTTGCAGGGTAAGTCTACCTGTGTAATAGGTTTTGGTTGAGTGTATTTGAGATGTTAGGTTCACACGAGATGGATGATTCAGCAGGCACAAATATTGGGCAGTGAAGAGTGAAGATCATTCAACTTTTTCTAGATACTCTGAGCTCACACTACCATTGGTGAATTGAGGAGTCTGGGCAGTATGACCATAAATATGTCATTACCAAATACAAGAACGACTGATGGTCTATGTACTAAAGTGGACACTTAAGACAGGCCTACCTGGGCTGGCTGCATGCCCTGTTCGCCATGGTTAACTTCAATCAGGCACTTGCTCTCAGAAAAACAGGAAGTGGTTGGATATGGTGTATTATTGAGAATGGATAAGATTGGGGTGGGTCAAGGCTTATAAACCTGGTCGTGAGGGAAGCTAACCCTCAGTTGCAGATCTCCCATGTAGGTATGTCTTGCCCTTAAAAGGCTAGGCCTTATCTTATTGGATATATGCAGTGGGGGCAGGCCTGCCCCGTATGCAAATTTCTGGTGGCCTCAGCGCTGAGGCCTGGTATGTATTGATTAAAAATTGGAATTTTTAGGTCAAAAAGGTTGGTAGATGCAGGTCAAGGTTATGATTGAATTCTGACCAGGTGGGTTGCCTGCTTTGTGGAAGCTTGGCGTGAAATTGGGGCTGTGGTTGATTACAGCCAATCAAAATGGTATTCCACCTGCATTACTGGATCTGAGAAAAACAGAGGTGCAAACATGGTTGGAGCATGGGAGACAGGGACTCCTACAGTAGGCGTGTCGGTGGCAAGAATACCGAATTTAACAGGAGTCCTGACAAGCCATCAAGCCGGTGCAAGAATATATAAAATAAAAATTTTATACATATACCCTAGAATGCACTGCTGCCTTGGGTAGTATATGTGGCGTATCGAACCATTAAATGTGGGTGTGCTGAGAACGTCCATGGGCGCGGAAAAACTAAATCTACAAGACTCATGTGAGTGTTGTGTAACTTTCATACAACGTACAATAAAAGGAAAAAAGGTGTATTGGTGTTTTTGAGAAGGAAAAATTGATAAATAGAAAACAGAAAAGTAAAGAAAGAAAATCTGGAATGGGGGTTGAGTATTGGGAGGTTTCTGGGGGGGTGGTCAGTATTTAGTGTTGGACAGGTGGCGTGTGGGGCACTGGGTGCAATGTGGTTGGTATGTATATGCTCTGAGGGTAATATGTTTGGCAAATTAAGGGGGGGGGGGGCGGTGTTGGATGCGGATTTCTGCACTTGATCAGGGATCAAGGTGTAGGCACGTGGTGGTTATCCAGATCACTGGTGCATAGGATGGAGGTATGTTTGACTTGCTGTGTATTTGGTTGTGGTGCTGGGGGGGGCTGTGCTTTTTGGTGTGTGAGAGTGTGTAGTTTGTGTATTTATTTTTGCTGATGGCGCTTTTTAGCCTTTTTAGGTGGTGAGAAGCTGACAATACCCTTTTTGGCTGGTCTCCCTCTCTTTCTTTTTGGGGGGGGAGTGGGGGTATTGGTAGAAGGTGTTAAGTTCAAATCTGGGTCGTAGAGAGATAAAGCCGGGCCAGTCTGTAGTCTTTTGACTATGGCTTTGGCGCTGGCTCTGGATGTTGGTGTTCTCAATCTGGACACATGTACTGCTTTTTTGAAATCTTTTGACAATTGCAGTTACTGATGAGGTCATTTTCATGATAATATATGGGCCAGAGTAGGTAGGCTGCAGCTTTTTGCTTGTATGTTTTACCAACAGGTTGGGAATGTGTAAATACACGAGCTGACCTGTGGTATATGTACTAAGTTCTGCTGAGGCATCATGTTTCGCCTTCATCTTTTTGTGAACTTTGATCATGTTTTCTGCTGCCTTCAATTGAATATCATCCCTGAGGTTGAGCAAATGTAGGGCCATACCTTCCCTTTGTTTGACATCACTTAGTGATGTGCCTAGTGCTAGGGCTGCTTCTGTTGGCAAGTGAGATTGTTTGCCAAATACCAAAAGGTTTGGTGAGTAGCCTAGAGCGCTGGAGACTGTATTGTTCATGCTGAAAATTACAGCCTGTAAGAAGGTAGACCAGTGTTTTTGTGATTTTGACACAAAAGCTCTCAGGGAGGATTCAATAGTCTGGTGTTGGCGCTCACATAGAGCTTGTGATCTGCTCCAATGTGCTGACCCTGTGACATGTTTAATGCCAAATTTCTTGCAGAAAAGTGCAAAGAATTTTGAGGTGAATTGTTTGGCGTTGTCGGTGTTAAGTACTGATGGTGTACCATGGATGCAAAGGACTCTTTGGAAGAATCCAAGTGCCACAATGGCGCTTGTGTTTTCCTCGGTTGACCAAGCAGTGACATGCCTGGTGGCATGGTCTGTCACTACATGTATGTAGTGTGAGCCATCTACAGCCTTGGAGAATGGGCCTATAGTGTCCATAGTTAAATGGGAATAGGCAGTCAGTACCGGTTCACGAAGGGTCATAGGTGTTTTAGGATTTTTGGGCTTCTTTTTGGTGGTGAGGCATGCATGACATGTGCCACAAAAATCAAACACCTGTTTGAACATTGAGCGCCAGTAGTAATGTGACCATATGGCTGCATAGGTTTTCACTGAACCCAGGTGGCCACCTAGAGGTGAGCAGTGGGTGGATTCAATGAGGGACTCTGCCCAGATTTCTGGGATCACGATTTGTAATGTAGGATCCAATGAGTGGCCCATTACAGTATCTGTGATCCTGAAAAGTACCTCGTCAAGAATGATGAACTGATCATGGTTTCTTAAAATCTGATTTATTAAACCAGAGTCATGTGGCAATTGACCTTTTTCAATGTAATTTAGCATGGATGAGGCAAAAAGGTCTTTTTGTTGGGCCTCAATTAATGCTTCTCTTGATGGGGTGAGGGAGTGATGTTTGCAAATTTTGGTGATGGCGCTCTCAGCTATAGGTAATACCTTTTGAGATAACTTGACCCTTCTAGCATTGGCGGCCTTCACTGAAACCCTGGGTGACCTGGACGCACTGGGTCGACCCCTTGACCTAGTTGTGGTGGTTTTGACCTCCTTAGATCGGGTCGGCTTGGTGTGCTTGGTGCTGGGTTCTGATTGGTCGATGGTCAGGGGTATGTCTTGTGTGTTCCGGGACTGGGCCCCGGTCAAGACGCACAGCTCTGAATATCCCTTGGGTGTTTCAGAATATATTCTTTCAGAGCTATTTTTCTTTGCAACCACTCCTCTTGGTAATTTTCCTGTACTTCCCCAAATCCTTCCTCCCTTTAATATTGATCTGGGAGGTCCCATTAAAACAGGATTATTTGGTACTGGCGCGTTTGATTTGAAAACCTTGGTCATGGTGATATCAGAGAAAGTCACTTTCTTAGGGGGGAGGATGATCTGTCCCTTTGATCTTATTGGTACTGGATCATCAGAGCTTGGTGGGTATTTTCTCCTGGAGAGAAAATCAGCCACAATATTGGCTCTGCCCTGCAGGTATTTTACTTCAAAATCATATGACATGACTGTATCCACCCATCTAGCCAATCTTCCATTTGTGATGTTCTCTTTTTTATTAAAAAGAGAGACTAGGGCTGTATGGTCTGAGTACACTTTGAAGTGGGTTCCATCCACATAGTGGTGGAATTTCTTTACTGCATAGACAATACCTAAGAGTTCCTTGTCTGTTATACCATATCTGGTTTCTTGAGGGGTCAAACCTCTTCCTGCAAATTCTATTGGCCTGTAGAAACCATGTTCATCAACCTGAGTGATCACGGCTCCTAGGCTGTAATTACTTGAGTCAGTGAAGATCACAAAGGGCTTCCTGTAATCAGGGAATTTGAGGATGGCTTCAGTGCATATTGAGGCCTTGATTTTCTCAAAGGCTCTTTGACAGTCTGCGGTCCATACAAAAGCACTCTTGGTGGCATCGTAGAGGGGCTTCATTATGTGGGCAAAACCCTTAATGAATCTTTTGTAGAATTGTGCCATACCATTAAAACATCTAAGGTCATGGATGTTTTTAGGTGGTGGGAAGGTTTTGACTGCCAGATTTTGTCTGGGGAAGGTGACACACCATGTTGCTCTACAGAAAAACCCAAGAAATCCATCTTGGTTGTGCCAAATTCACATTTTTCAGATTTCAGTTTGATATTTCCCTTTATGAAAAGTTTAAGTACCTCATCTAGATCTTGTAGATGTCTCTCCCAGGTGGGATTGTATATGGCTACATCATCGACATAGGCTACAGCATTTCTGTATTTACATTTCATGAGTAGCTGTTCCATAACATTCATGAAGGATAAGCCTGATGTTTTGAGTCCCATAGGCAATACTTTTGCCATGTATCTGGTTCCATTTGCAGAGAAGGTGGTGATTGGTCTGGATTCTTCCGCTAGGGGGATCTGGTGGTAGGCACTGTAGACATCTAATTTAGAGAAAAACTTGGCGCCTGTTCTACCAATTTGCTGCATGAGATCGTCTGCCCTGGGGAAGGAATATGAGAAAGACTTGAGGTTTTGATTAACCCATCTGTAGTCCACTACAATTCTCCACCCTGATGCTACAGATCTGTCGCCTTGGGGTTTTGGTACCAAGAAGGCTGGGGAGTTCCACTCACAAGGTTTTGTACATTCTTCAATTACTCCCTGCTTCAGGTGTTTCTCCAGGAGCTCTCTTTGAAAAATTTCCTTGTGTGGGGACATTCTGTATGACGGTCTGTTACAGGGTTTGAAGTCTGGGATCAGTTCAAGTTTGATCTCATTCTCTACATTTAGACCAATAGCACTGTCATTAAGTACAAAGGCCTGCCTGTTTTCTTCAACAATATTGCGGATTTGCTCCTTCTGTTTGTCACTGAGCTGCTCACAGATTTTATACTTTAGAGGCTCGTTGCTTTTAGGGAGCTGTTGCAATGGATCATCCCCACAATTAATTGGGAAAAGATCTTTGGCAGGTCTGCTGTCCTTTTTGGAAGGCTGCTGGTTGTCAAGGGAACCTATGGGCACAGCCTTTTCAATGTTGAAAAGCTTAAAGGTACCTAGGGTGGTATGTCTTTTCAATGGTACGGGAAAATCATTTGGATTTGCCATAGTTACCGGTATTAATTTTGATTCTGTCTTGGGTTTAACCAAGGCATGTTTGATCAGTATTGGTAATCTGAGACCAATGTTTTCAGTGATGCCTGTTGAGTTAATACTTTCCTGTGGCCCAGCTACAAAGGCATTTAGAGTTGCTTCAGAATTTGGTGGGATGATTGAATCTTCAGTAGGTCTGATTGGGTATCCTATGGGGGGTTTTGGTCCAAAACTGAGCCTGGCCTTGTATTTGGTCATAAAATTTACGCCAAGGATGAGTGGGTGGTTCAGTTTGGGGACGATATGGAATTTACAAGAGAATTCTGCTCCCTGAATCAAAAATTTTAGTGTTATTGAGTTGTTTACCTGTACTGAGGATTTGTCTGCTAGGAGTACAACGAGTCTGGATCTTTTACCATGGAGGAAGTTGGGGCTGTTTGACACTCTATCTGCCATTTTCTAGCTGATAAAAGATAGGGAGGCACCTGAGTCTATCAATGCTCTGTATAGATGGTCATTTATGTCGACAAATACAGATCCCTTAGTCAAATCAGTATTAATGTAAGAGACCTTACCTTGCTGCCCATACTTATCTGTTTTGATCCTAAGTCGCAGTCTGGACACTCTCCTGCTGTCGTCCTCACAGCAGTCCTCACTGTCTGAAGATGAGCTGTAATCCAGTTTTGGTTGGGATTTTATTTTGTTTTTGCTGGTAGGGGGCCGTAGAGAATTGAGTTCTGCATCACTGTGAACACCAGTAGGTTGATGGCTTGTGGGGGGCGTTCCAGGTTTCTTTTTCACTGAGGTGGGGGCAGGGTTGCTAGGTGCAAGGTAGCCTTCCCCCGAAACCTATTCATTGTCGTTTGTACCATGGTCATCCTCCTCATGGTCATCCTCTTCTGGGTTGCTGTCCATGTTATTGAGGTTGGCTTCACTTTCTGACTCAGAGGTGTATTTATTTGAGTCCCTTTTAGGGTATCTGCTAGGGGTTCTGTCTCTGGGCTTCCTTTTGACCTGAGATATGTCATCAGTGATGGTGAAGTCAGAGGGGACCATGAGTTTCTTGAAGGATACCTGATTGTTGTCGGTGGGGGTGGTGGCCACAGGGATGAAAAATACATTCCTGTTGCTGTCACTGGACCGAGATCTCCTGTAGTTACTTGGAGAAGTGCCCCTGTTGTTGTAGGGCTGGTTGTTTCTGCTGTAAGACTCAGATCTGTCGCCAGAAGGGGTTCTAAATCTGGTCCTCCTATTGTTGGGGTCAGATTGATTGTTAAAACCACTTCTGTACTTGGCTTCATATTGCTTGTTATAGCTACCACTGGGGAGTCTGTCTTCCTTCTTTTGGTTGTTATTTTGGTAGTTGTCTTTTCTGGATCTCTGATAGCTATTTTTCGTGTTGTTGTTCTTGTTATTATTGTAGCTGTTGTTGTGGCCCATGGCGCAGAGGTCTGCTGAGTGGCTGGAGGCCTGGGCAATGCTATTTGCTTCTATGTTCAGCTCCTGCTTGAGTGCCAAACGTTCAACATCAGCTATTTTCTCAGGAGTGTCAGACAGAACCACATTTTTAATTTCTGGTCTGAGGCCATTGAGCAGGTAGTCTACCTGAACGGACTCATCTAGGTTACTGTTGGCCAGTAGTAGAGTCATGTCTGAGATGTAATCCTCCACTGACTCTTTTGGTTGCTGTTTTCTGGTTCTGTACCCTTTAATGATAGTTGCAGGGTCAAGCTGGCCAAAACGCTTCAGGAAAACTGTGTAAACGGCTTCAGCATCACAGATGATGGGCTTATCAAATATGTTGGCGTAGAACCATTGAGCAGCTCTGCCTTTGAGGAAGGTATACATGCATGATGCATGTAGGTCTGGCCTAGTGGCTTGGACATTCCTGATCCAGAATTTAAACTCTGCTATGAATTTGGAGGGAGATCTGTATGGAGATGGTTTGTCAAAAGGCTCAGGTTTGTTGAAGGAGCTCATTTGAACTGAGGTGAGTTTGTCATGATTTAAGCTCATGTTACCCATGTTTCCAGTGATGTGTGCAGGTGCCTGTGGGTATGGGGTTGAGTGTTGGCCTGTAGCACTCATTGTTGTTGGAGTGTGTGAGTGCAGGGCTTGCATAGGGATGGGCTGGTGGCTGGGGGTTTGCCCTTGAGGTGAGTAGTATACACCCCTGTAAACCGAGCTCAGGTTTGTTCCAGCTGCTGGTGGCCTCTGAGATGGCGCGCCTGCTGCCATCTGGTGTGAAAAAGGGACACTACCCATTCTGTCTTGGCCCTGATGGTGAGAAATAGGCGTGGCACCTGTAGCACCTCGAGCTGTGTTGTTTTGAAAGGCGCAGGGTGGTGTTAAGGTGTTTCCTGGTGTAAGGTCTGCTGGGTTTGAATTACCAGTTGTTCTGTTTAATCCCTGTTGGAGACCATGTTGTTGTTGGCATTGAGGGGGATTTGTTGGGTTGGATAGGCTTGGTGGTGGAGGAGGCGCTGTTTGTTGCTGGTCAAGTATTCTGAAGATGTCTGACTTCATGTCGTCAAGATTTCTGGCGATCCTGTCAGAGATTTCCACAGTCATGGCTTCAGTCTGCCTTAGGGTAGCTTCACTCCTTTCTACTGCAGATCTGTGGACAGCTGTCATGCCGCGCTCCATATTTGATTTCCAAGTGTCCATTGTATCCAGTCTGTCATTCACCCTGGAGAGCTGTTCTGCATTGCTGCTTCCAATCCTTCTGATTTCAGTGGAGATAAGGCTGATTTGACTGGCTAGTTCATTAGATAGTGTATCACTGACAGCTGCAGTGCACTCTCTTATGATATCTCTGGTCACAGCCTGGGTGTCGTTTGGTGGGGGTTGTGCAGAGGACATATTTCTGGTGTTTCTATGTCTGTTGAGATGTGGGAAGGTTATCTCTGGATCTTCCTCTGATGTGCTGGAGCTGGTTAGTGTGTTGTTGGGTGCTTGTGGTGTTGTATTGAACACACTAGATGTAGCTCTGATGTTCCCCCTGATGGCGTTATCTACACTCCTATTGAGTCTGAAATATGGAGGTCTCCCTCTGGGTTTGGGTGAGCAGGACCTGGCTCTTCTCCTGGGGCTAGGGGTGTGTAGGGGCAGGGAAAAGTATGATGTATTCCTGCTGCTGGTGCCAGATGATAGGTTATCAGAAATGGCAATGCCTTTTGGGTTAGAAGGATTGTAGTATGTGCTAAAACAGTCAGTGGGTGGTCTTGAGCTGGGCCAATCTTCATATAGCAGATTGTTGATTCTGGCTGCGAAAGTTGAGGGGGATTCCTCAGATTGGCTGCTCCGAAAACTGCAGGGGTTTACCTCTACAGCTCGTCCTACGGTGTGGCTTGGTGCTAGTCTCCACCTGGCGAAAGCTGACCTTATTCTGTCTCCCCAATAATCAGCGTCAAGCTGTGTAGGTGTATTTAGCTCTTGGACTATATAGTTGTCCCAAGTCAAGTCAGTAGGACTGGTGTTTATAGAGTTTGTTGAAGATGGGCCAGTACCGGTATTGTGCTGCTCAGGGTAAGTGGGGATGCTTTCCAAGGCAGCTTGTAGGTGGGGCGATCTGGCTTCCAGGTGGGAGTCAAGTTCTAGGTGACTCTGTGTGTGGCACACAGGTGAAGTGGTAATATTGCCTGGTATTCCAGCAAGTCTTAAAGATGGAGATTTAGAGGCAGACAGGCCAGGTAATGTTAGATTTAACTCTGTAGAGATGCTGGTAATATTGGGTCTAGAGTCAGTGCATCAGGTGATGAGTCTCTCTGGGTGGGTTCCTGATTTGGTGCTGCTTCTGCTGCTGCTGCTGCTGCTAGCTGGTTTTGGGTCGTGTCTCGTCCCGGTGTTGTAATGGCACGTTCAGGAGTTGGCTCTTTGGGCATTGTCTCACTTTTATTCATGGCTCATGAGAGGTGATAACAATGGAATCTTCTGAGGGTTTCTCCACCATTGTCGACAGACCATTACAAGTCATGAACATGAGCAACTCAGGAGTCCAGAGAGTACAGTTGATGGATCCACTTTATTGTAGTGTTAGGCAGGTACATGTTGGCATGGTGATGTACAATGTGTATGCTGCCCACCTGATCAAGCTAGCTCTATACCAAGGCACTGTGTGTGGAGAGAGGAAAGTAAAGAATAAGAGTATCCCAAGCTAGTCCTGTATTCATATATATAGGAGCAGCTCGGGGTAGGCATGACGTCAGTCTTGGGAGAAGCATGACGTCATGCTTAGGGATTGGCAAGACCCAACGTGCCTTGCATCATCTCACCCTGGAGGGGGGAGGGGGCTTGCCTAAAGGTGGGTCGAGCTGGCCACCTGTTGGAGGAGCAGCTCGATCCCTGATTGGCTAGGAATGGAGGTGGGTGTGAGCACACTCCCACCCTGTACCTAGGGTTAGTGGGGGTCGAGGTCATGACCCCTAGCCAGGATCCGGAGGTGAGTCTGAGGTCAGTGGCCAGGAGAGGCAGAGCTGATTAGAGATACCTGGCTCTGTCAGATCCAAAGGTTTGGTATAAGGGAGCCTTATAGGCGAGCTTGATCATTCGGCTTAAAATATTTCATATAATAATAAATGAACCTTGAATACCCCATTGACAGCATAACAGCAAACAGCTCACAGCCAACATGGAACCTGATTGTATGACATCACAAACATGTGACCAAACTGTGGTGTCCTAGTTTGATACCAGAGGTAGTGCCAGTGCCGAGACCATATGTCCCACACACTCACCAATACACCATTCAACCTATGTTTGGTTGAATGGTAGCATTAGTTCGAGGAGGGATAGAGTGTAACAGACAAGTATATGGACTCGGGCACGCTGTCCTAAGACGCGGCAACCTCCGTGAAAACAATACAATTGGTGAAACATTTTTTTTTTCACAAACTGAATAAATAAGTGAGTAACCAACATATGAATAAATACAATAACGCGAGAACCTGAATTATCAGACCACCAGAGTATGTGAAAGACAGCAAGATACAATTAAGTCAGTTTCAATCCTCATAGAGAACGGTTTTGTTAGATAAACCAGCGCTGCCATACTCTGCCAATCGCCAGCTTGTCGTATGTCCTGGATGCTAAGACCATACTGTACATATATAAAGCGCCAGCTCCCCTTAGCGAGTGCATTCCTGCGCAATTTGGGTCGAGTTTGGCTTTGATCATCAGGCTTTTGATGAAAGACAAAACCATGCTATAAGTCAAAGGAACTGATTTTCCTTTTTTGTTTACGAGAAACATAGGTGAAGAAGGATCGCTGGATGGAAAATCCGGAAAATGTTGGTGCAAGAGAGAAACTGCACACAATGGTGATTCGGGGGTGGTGGTGATAGGAACTTTATGAACCCGTTGTCGGAACTGAATTGTTTTAGAACTAGAGATGTGTAGTTCCAGGCCCCAACTAGTAAACATAACTGAGTCTCTCCTGATAAAGTGACCTTCCGACTGGTTAACTGTGTCGGGTACTACATTGCTCTTCCGCAACAGACCGCGGAAACACAGGACAAGACAAGCCCACATCGACCTTTGGTTGGGATCTGACCAGTCTACTTCATATTTAACATATTATCCAAGGTCAGTGAAGGTCGGACAGGTGTCGGGTCACCGAGTGTTCTCCTAATGCCGGCCAAAGTACTAATAAATTCAAAATCCAACCTAAATATAATTCACATTATGTCCAAAATATTTGTTTAAGGACAGGGCTCCGCTTATATAGTTCTGTATGGTAGAATAACAAAGTGAGTCGGATAGATGTACCATATATCTACACATCAATTTGGTGTCCGTGGGAAGGGCTGTGCATTTGATTCTAGCACAAAATTTAATGTATTGCCTCCACTGTGATGTCTTGGTCTTCCATGTACCTGGAGACCATGCTTGAACCCTCAGTTTCGCCACATTCTAGTCTAGACAGAGTGTCTGCGACGATATTCAATTTGCCCGGTAAATGAACTGACACTAGGTGGCAATTGAATTCGACCGTAAGCCAAAAGATTTCCCTGAGCATGGCCATGGACGACTCGTTGTTTGACTTCCTGGTATTGATTGCTGCTACTACCTGTGTGTTATCAGATATACACTCTACTTTGTGGTTCCGCCACATTGAACCCCAACGTTTCACAGCCTCTAATACAGGGAATAATTCCCTTACATTGATGTTCTCTGGGATGTAACGAGATGGCATCAGAACACAATACCCATGCATGTCCACGTCCATGAATATATCAGAGTCCCATCTGCCACCAAACCAATCATCATTGGAGAAGGCCCCAAACCCAGTGTTTGAAGCATCAGTGTACAAGGTCGTTTGCTCGTGTGATGGTTGAACAATAAGAGCCTCCCCGTTGAACCAGTTGGCAAATCGAAGCCACCAACTCTGAAAGCTGCTGACAAAGTCACATATCTTTTACCCGGACTAAACTGCTTAAGTAAGGCGATCACTCTGTGCGAGAAAGTCCGTCTGCCGCGGACTAGAGTAGCACAATGATACAATATGCCACACAAATGTTGTAACTGCTTTTTTGTTGACCGTCGCTGACCAGTGAAAAAAGCTAACTCTCTGTGCAGCTTACTGATCTTCTCCGCAGGTAGCCTTAACTTCATCTGTATTGAGTCAATTTCTATGCCCAAGTATGTCTGAATTCTAGATGGAGAATGGACCTAATCATATGCAATGTGAAAACCTAAGGACCTGAGAACTCTGTGTAACTCCAACTGCGCCTGAACATACTCGTCATAGGTGGGGGCCTCTACGAGTATATTGTCAAGATAATTACAACAGAAATATCCTTTCGCGGTCATAAATCTTGCCACTGCATCTATCAGTCTGTTAAATACGAATGGGGCTACTCGTGTTCCGAATGACAAAAAATTGTCCTGAATAAATGTAATGTGGTCCTCCATGGACCAGACTAAACCCTGAAGAGTCCTGTCAAAGGGTCTGATCAATGCGGAATGGTACGCACTAGCCATATCAGTCACTGCCATGAAGTCATTGTGGTTCAGTGACTCAGATACCTAGTCAATAGATTTGTAACTAAAAGATGAAAAAGTATTTTCCATATAACTGTTAATAGATAGACCCTCAGGTCTACTAGCATCTGTGATAGGTCTGAACCCACCTGTAGCTTTGGATACAGCTCCCAATGAATGCACACATTTTGGTACCTGATTAACAGCCAACAATTTACCATTACCTAATTCTTTACAGATAAGGTTATTAATTTCTGTCTTGGCTGTGATAGTCGCAGATTTGTAATTGGTACCAAAATAGCCACCAATTTGAGCGTCTGGGTCAACCAGTTTAAAGCTGTGATATATCCCATCGAGTATAAAATGAGCGTCAGGGTCCTAACTACTCTCGCCAAAAACCATGTCAGTGCCACCACTGAGTATTTCTCGCCAACTGTTAGGAGAGAGTTGAGCCCTAACACCGCATACCCAGTGAGAAATGCCCTCACTTGACCAAAGGGGGGTATAGCCCGTAAGAACATCTAGCAGACTGCTCAAATTTGGAGCATGTAATATTCTGGTACGAGCCATATATCTTCGAGATTCCTATTGTAAGAACCTTTACTGAAAGACTGAAAACCTGAATTATTACCAAGTCATGCCTGTGTATTTGGGACCGGATTCTGATTGCCTTTCTGATTACGATCGAGCTTACATTCACTCCCCTTGTGGGGTCCCTGACAGTGATAACCAATGTGGTCCACCGGCAGTCAGTGTAATCACATAAGGTGAAATTCCATTTTCTACAGATATGATCCTTCTTTGGATCACGGTTTTGGTTTGAGGGGTAGCCAACCCCCTGCCTACGGCCCCTTCTTGGGTTACTCTGTTGATTGGAATTTTGATTATTCTGAGATTTCTGGTTGGCCAAAAGATTTTCAACATACCATATATGCTCTGCACTAAGGTGAGCTTCTACTGAAGCTGGATCGGCTGCTACAAAGGTAGGGATCTTCCTTTGAATAAACCGGGTCACCAACTTGTGATCATAGCGGGCTAGCGCCTTAGGGCTGAAAGCACCTTTTTGGTTTTTAAGTGATACAAAGGACATGTGGGATTCAAAATCACGAACATTGATTTCAGGAATATTAGCCTGCCTGATTTTATCTCGAACACAATTCATACCATACATCAATTCCTGAAAGGACATTTCATCATACTTTTTGTCGGTTTCAATGTGGTAATCAGGATGCAACCAATTATTAGAGCGTTTTTTCTTACTCGAGTTAGAAATGAGTTTGGCTCAATTTAGAAATGAGTTCGGCTTCCTGTAACATACCCTGATCAGAAGTTTGAACCTCAAAGAGGCTGCCAAAATTCCCTTTCAGGCCTAGGGAACCTGCTGTAACTCCCGCAGAGTTAAGTGTATAAGAACCCAATTCCAGATTCTGGTGCGATGGTCTAGTAGACTGTGCCGCTGGCAGTTGCGGAGCTGTCGTTTGGGGTGTTTCCCCTGTGGATATGACAGGACCACCTGCTTGAATAGAAGACCATTGTTGCTGAAGTGCGCGTTGTTGCTGTTGCAACGCGTCCCATTGGCGTTTTATCTGTTGGCGCTGTAACATGGCCTGCTGCTGTTGTAGAGACTGTTGCTGTGAAAGCTGTAGGCACGAGTGCTCCTGTAACCTGGCCTGTTTCCACTGCAAGAATTCCTGATACTCTGCTGAGGTTGCAACTGAATAAGTGGAATAAGTGGGAACACTCCCCCCAAGGGCTGCACTGCCTGTCGGTCGAGAACCCATGGGCGTGGTGTTATTACCCACCAAATTACCACTTAAATGCTGAAACCCAGATGGGGGTGCACTGACACTACTAGGATCCAAGGTAGTAGGCCCTGCTACCTCCCCCAATGGCATATTCAAGAGTTGCAAACCTGTAGACAAACCTTGGGGTGCACTGACACTACCTAAAATTACATTGGCAGGCCCTGCTACCTCCCCCAGGTTCAGATTGTTCATAGCTGACATTGCTGACAGGACCGGGTGATGTTCGCAGGTGAGCGGTTGATTTTCACGGGTGAGCGACTTGTTTTTCTGGGTGTTCAAGGCCCCAGGAGGTAAAACCAAGGTAGGGTTAGACCGGGAAGAGCCTTCTAAAGTTGTATTAAGGCCAGATTGGCCTACGAGTGGGCCAATAACCTCATAATTACCCTGATTTGTCGCTGTATAGGCCGCAGAACCGAGTACTGGAAGGCCTGCGCCGCCATCTTGTATGTTGACATATGGTGCATTCGGGGGCCCACTTTGGTACGTTACTGAATTTATTTCAGCTGAAGACAGGCCTGTTGGGTCTGTGGTAAAGGACTTGGGATTTAAATCGAACGCCTGCATGGCACCATGCCAGGCTCGTATCCCGTCGTCTAGTTGCCTGAGAGATCGGTTGTTGTCGGGTTGCAGGCTGGATAACTCAAGCTCTAACTCTCTCTTCCTAGATATTTGATCAATGTTAGATTTTCTAGTCCTTTCCTGATCAATCTGCCTCAATAAATCTCCATTGGGACTCAATTAGTCACTTTTACCCACACTGTCATTGACGTCCGTTTGAGAGATGTCCACTGTGTCGTCTTGCTCGGGTAGTCCACCCACGGTTGTGTCCTCCACCCCGTGAGAGTCACGGATGGCTGACTCACCCGGTACCGGCTGTGTGTGGCTGATCATGTCTTCACCCGGTTTCCAGCGTGGGTTTGGACATGTACACTGGGGACAGTTTCTCTTGTTTCTGTGGTATTCAATACCACAAGCCTCACATTTAACAGGCATTTTTAAGAAAAATAAAGTCCAGCATAACAGCAAACAGCTCACAGCCAACATGGAACCTGATTGTATGACATCACAAACATGTGACCCAACTGTGGTGTCCTAGTTTGAAACCAGAGGTAGTGCCAGTGCTGAGATCATATGTCCCACACACTCACCAATACACTATTCAACCTATGTTTGGTGTAATGGTAACACTCAGGCAAATGCCAGGACTGACATGAGAAAGTTGTTGTACAGGTTTTGACTACACTACACAGGTGAACATAGTGAAATGATTGCCCTTGGGGGGATTTTCATCATATATGGCACACTATATCTCAAAACTGAGAGCCAATAGGCATTTTCTAAGCTCATTTTCAGACTCAGCAGCCTCAAATTACGTATTATAGGTATGTTTGATCTTAATTTATTTTTGGCCGTTGTACAGTGTGAGCTTTAAAAAAACACGGAAGCTTTTGTCAGAGTGTCTTCAGTGTACATATAAAAATGGTTCCTTTTCCACTACCTTTGGTGAGTCTCTGTAGAGTGTGTTTCCATATCATACAGAGAAGCTAGGCCAATACCCTTGCTTCTCTGTAGGATTAGGTAGTAGAAATTCTTTAATGATCAAACATGAAGTACCATCTAAGACCACTAATTGGCTTACGGCGTCACTTAATCAAACTCAATGTCTGTATGTTTCTATGTATAGACCTCCAGTTTGATAGTTGTATTCTATTTGACAGGAATGACAGTAAGGCCTTTCAAGGTCGATAGTGCATAAATCATTGCATCGCTAAAATTAACTCACCAAGGTACTATTCAGAAATCATTCCGACGCTATGGTGTTGAAACTTCCTCAGTGCGATTTATTAATTGCCAGTAACACCAATAGTCCACTAGGCCTCTGTCACCAGATTTAGGCTATATTTGCCACATTCACACAGTAAAGACCAAGTCGCCTTGCCAGCATTTCATGGTGCTTGATAGCAACCAAAGGTCATGATAAGTTGATACATTAGTGACTCTTAAAGACCCCAGCATCAGCTACCTTATGCCTTAAGGGATTTCCATTTACTTTTGCAACATCAGTAAAGTCCTTTGCAACTTGATAAGGGACACAATCTGATTGTGTGAATCATGTGCACTGTTAATGGGGCCTTGTTTCAATGGAGTCACCATGCTTCAAATTGTATTTAGAACCTCTACAATGCTGTTTAGTGCCACAAGTTGATTCCTGAATTGGCATAATTAGTTTTTCAAAGACTTAACTATTCAAATTCATAATCATGTTGACTGCTTACAAGTGCCCATCTTAGGTTGCGATTCACGACGACCACATGAAAATGGTCTTGATTTTATCTTCTTAAAGGTCAGTCACCTTAGTAATGAGGATATAATGACACATTTCCCTGTGAGGTAACCATCATCAGAATAGCTTCCTGGCCAATTCATCCCTGTCTTCAAAGCAAGTTTATTACCTCATACAGGCAGTCATGGTTGCCATCCCAGGTAGTCTGGATAGGAAAAAAGGCTAATGTTACAGACACTTTGATCAATTAACCTTGGCTCTAAGTACCAGTGGATGACCGCGTAATGTGTTTGCAACCAGGTGTCTGCAGCCCGAGACGATTCATCATTGAAACATACCCTATTGTATTTAATTATCCCTGCAAAAAAAATATAAAAAACAATGTTGGCACCTGCCTTTGTACAAGACCAGTGCTTATTGAATGTTTATTTACCACCTGCAATATATCTGGTGACTGCAATACTCCTGGCAGTGAACAAAAGATTATACTTTTATTCAAAACCTGGCACCTAAACACAATGATACATTATAAGCACCAGTTCCACTAGCTTCAATTGGTGGGATTAGCATAGCACCAATCCAACCGAGGTTTTCTACACTTCTGATAAATCATCGCATTAGCAATAATTTGCCCGACTGGTGGCAGTGGAACCAATGCCTTAATATACTAGTCATATGTGACCCATCCTAACAAAGTGGTACTGAAGTCGCACATTTAGAAGCCTAGATATAGGCTTCTAAAGTGGTATAGTGTCAAAAATATCAGATTTTTTTAAATTTATATTTTAGCATTTTTCTAACCTATGGGTAGATATTTTTCATGATCCTTGCTTACTAAACTGAATTTAAGCTCCAAATGCCTGATAGACATAGCCATAGTTTTCTTGGTTATATAGAATTACATAGGAATTATATAGGATTCATAAATTTTTATATGTTTAATATGTCAATTACCTCAGTTTAATCGATTTTTAATTCATCCAACTGAATTTACCGATGGAAGATCCATAGTGGACCACCTGGTTCAAATATGCAAGTGTTATATACCAAATGAAAGCTTTTGATGAGCTGTAATTGAATATGCCAATAACTAAACATTTTGGATGTGCGACTTCCGTACCATTTTGTAAGGATGGGTCACATATGTTATGACAACGAACAAGTTTAACAACGAACAAGCATATGGAATCCATCAAAGTTAGTTGTGTATCTTATGTGCAGTGTGGATTTCATACTGAAAAACATTATTGCCAAAATATGATCTCATGTGTGCCTTATAAGCTGGGAGCACCTATTAAATGAGGTATAATGCATAATGAATTGTGTTGTTGCTTCGCAAATGGATTTTGCTGCTAAGGTGGCCTTTGCATTAGGGATAAAGTTCATTGGTTGCCTTGACACACGCTTAGAAAAATAAGTAGAAGGACAGGCTTTTTCAGGCCTGTAGATTCAAATTTATGCTAATTGTTCTCTGACAGATAGCAATGAGGCAACAAAAGCGGAGAGCAGCAATCACCAACACATTGTTATGTAGAGTATGTTTTAGTTATGGCTATTTCAGGCATCTAAAGTGTTTCAAATCACTTATGCCCTCTTTTACCAGTAGCCAGCTTCTCCCTAATAAAACCGACCCTTGATAACCATTGGCCTACAAATTGGCTAGGCTCTGCTGCAATCAGCCAAGTGCTTGGAATTATATGGCACAATGTATTCAGCAGTTATGTGCTGAGTCAGATGTGAATGCATCTATAGATCAATATTGTTTTGATAGGTGACACTTTATCAATATTCATGAGATCATACTCTGGATATGCCTTTTTTGGGGAGCCATAAATTCATATCATAAATTTAGCAGTACTACTGCTACAAAATATTATAACATACATCACTGTTGACAGTGTCTGGCAAAATTTGTGAATGACAGTAAAAATGCAATGTTCCAAGGCATGCAGAGTGGTGATATACCATTTTATTATTCCATAAATTCTAACATATTTTGTATTAATCAAAGAATATCTATGAAATTAATACAGAGGTTGGTTCTAAGAGCTATAAGAGGGCTCAAACTTTGTATAAGAGCGTTCATGCCCCACTGCACACCAGCCAGAGTCAGTTAGACAGAGTTTCTGACATCAAAGGCTCCGACCTAATGGTTCACTGCACAATATAATAAAAATGAGGGTGTCAGTGTGCGACCTCATGGTTCAGTGCACAAACTAATAAGTTGTAAGTGAATGCAACCGGCCGTCACGGGTGCCTGAGCACCGCTGACGCCGTCATGAGTGTCTGAGCACTCTAATAACTGAACAATGGGTTACATAAGCACAACGCCATAACCGTCCGGTCGCTCTGGCGTCGCTCCTGAGCAAGCTAGGTCAAATATCAAAACATTTATGGAAAGCCCATAATTAGACGGTCAAAATGAGCCCAAGATCAAGGCGGAACTCTCATTATTAAGGAAGTTACGCCATGGAGACTGAATGAAGCTCCGAGTGCACTACAGACAAACCGGCGCAAGTTACGCGCCTATCCAGCGGGCAGTTTAAACTTGGCATATTCAACTCCGCGCATGCGCAAAATGGCGGTTATAGCGGCGTAAACGACCGAGTTATGAGGGTCTGAAGTCACAGAACCGACCAAGACAAAGGGGGACACAGCGGCGCCCATGGGGGTCCTTTGTGGACCCAGTGACACATGAAAGGATCCCCTCTAACAATTGCAGAGTTAGGCAGATGCTACTGGCCCCAGTCAGTCTGGAGGTGCTTTTCCAAGATTTGCTACAAATAGCCTGTCTGCACCTCCAAGAGGACAGAACACCAAGAACCGCTCTAGAGGTAACATCTCCAGTCATCTCCTGCTACCTGCTATACCACTGCACTATGGTGAAACTATGCTAGACAGGCATTGATATTTCTCATATGACAACTTGATCATGCACAATTACTACACTACACTACTACACAATTAGTGGCCAGAGGGTATCTTCCTCAAGACTTCCACCAGAGGGTAAAGTTATTCATTATTACATTATTCCTCTAAGCAGCAGGTCAGGAGCTAGGTGTGGGAACCCACCTAGAACTATGCTGGACATTGTATTATTATTACCTCACAGGTGGAGTGGAACAGAACATTATACTTTATAAATTACTGTATATTTACTGTATGTACAAATCACCTACATACTAACTACTGTATGATTGATATTTCTTACATGTTGCCTAAAGCTGAATAAACCAGTGACAACTGGAAATAACACTATTTATAAGAGCCTTGAGGTAATTACACTATATACCACTAGTCTTATGATATTTCTCATATGACAACTTGATCATGCACAATTACTAGTATGACAAAGTGGTGGAGAACATCCTACTAAGATCCCAAATTACCCAATGCTCTCTAAAAATTTAAGCTGGCAACATTACTGAAAACAATCATACACACAGTAAACCCCACTCCACCCACCCAGTGACCTTGACACCATGCCCACCAAGGTCACCAGTGAGATCTCCCACATACCAATTCTGTACATGGCTTGATTGCATAATGCATACTGGTTGTTTAGAAGGACAAGTTCACCAGTATACCTGTCCCCCTTTAAATCAAGCATTGATGTAAATGTATTAAGACCAATTGGCATTAAGACAGGTGTATTCATATTAAATTCTGATCCCATATGGGTGCCACACTCTTACAGAATTTGCAAAGTGTACAGATGCAACCCTGCTAAGTTTGCTCTGTATTTGTACCTCAAGAGAAAATTTCCAGGCATGATGTGCATTAAAGCATTCCATGGCAGCTGGAGGGTTTATGTCTTGTGGTACAGCATCAGGTGCCTGGAGCACACTATGTTGTTGTAAAGCACTTGGGTACAACCAGCTAGTGGTGCCAAGAAGACAAAGGCCTCCTGCTGCCATACTAATCTATGCTGCATGGAGCCGAGCCGCCTGCTAGCACTGACAGCCTACCATATAATATATGGTAGGCTGTATTATATGGCTCATTTCAAGAAATACTGGACATAGGGGGGGGGGCTGGGACTGGAAATAACAGACTTAGAATTTCTAAATAACATTATATTATATTGATAGCTCTATTGGCTTATTAAAAAGATTCATTCACGGCACCAACACCAACTCCTAACGTGTCAGTTTTTATCACAGATGTTGTAAACCCTGAAGCGTGAGTGAATGAATATAGTTGCAGCATGGTTATAACTACTAAATATAGATCTAAGTGCACCGAATTTTGTGTACAAAATGGTACTGTATACATCTCTATGTATACCAAAAAGCTAAAGCAAATTATGCTCTTTATGAACGCATTATACTTGAATCCAATCTGCAATGTCAAAACTTATTGAGAATCTATCATAAATACAATTTAGATCATATAAACAGTAACTCAAACCACCCAAAACAATGTAATACACACTACAGGTGATGTCCTGGAAAAAGATTTGGATAAGAAACTATCCATACATTTTAAATTAGTGCAGTGAATAGATGACTTCAACCGAAAACTTAATTATGTTGAGAGAATCCTCTTCAAGTGCCATAACTGAATAAAGTTAATAAATTTGAAATAATCTAATGGGATTTTGTCACATCCAAATGATTGTCATAACAATTTAAGAGCAAACAATAGAGCTTTGTAGAGACATATCAAACATGATCCCGGACACTAAGGAGGTTTTAGCTATTTAAAGGTATATATGATCAAATTAAAAATGCTGGAAATCAATCCAGTGGAGACTGAGTATGGTGGTAATATCAGACATCTAATATTGAAGAATTTGGCAACTCGTTTGCATATGGCTGTTTCTGGGCACTTGTGATTATTTGAAAAGGAGCTGCATGGAAGTGTTCAATCCTTAGAGCCAATCTACCAAGTCATTAAAAACGCATATAAATGCCCGTTGCTAGGTATAACTACTGTCAACAGGTCGTTACATGTCATGAAGTAAGGTAACAGGAGTCCAGACAACTCAGTTGATGATCCAGCTTTATTGTAAGATTGGCATGAGAGTACTCAATACGGTACACAGTATGGTACTCGCCAGTCTGACCAAGCCATATCCTGGGGCCATAGGGTCTAGGTTTGGAGAAAAACAAGATACCCTGAGTGGGTTCTGCCTGTTTATAAAGGGAGTCCCACTCAGTGTATGTCATGTGCTATTTCTGGAAGTGCGCAGTGACTCAGTCTGGGGGATGAGCAGCTCAGGCCCTATCTGGTTGGATCCAGTCCAATGTTAACGGACGGTTACATGTGGTGAAGTGAATGTACACGGAATCCAGGGAAGTTCAGTTGATCCTTTTATTGCATAGCTGACATGAGTGTTTCATAAAGGTGGTAACAATGATAACACTCGCCAAGATCTAAGCTCTGCCTCCGATCCTATAGCTCAACCTGTCGTAGGTTCTAGGTATAGGTGTAAGGTGTAAGTTGGGAGAGATGATGGGAGCTGCTCAAGCTGCCTTTTATATGAAGGACTTGAGCAGCTCGCAGTGTTGTGAAATATTCTATACACGTGGCTCAATGAAATAGGGACACGTGTCATAGGGAGAGATTGCCACCTGTGCGTTACTCATGTTGATGAGGATTGAGAGAAGATTGTGAAATATTCTCTCATTCCAAATATGGCACCACAGGTGGGTCCCACATCCTCCAGCAGGGCTGTGTAGGTGTAGATATGACTGGAATGTTATTACATCCGTCTACATTATGTCACAGAGCCTCATGGAGGAAATGTGTTTGTGGTGACTAAAGGATCCTGGTTCCTGTTGAGGAATGCAGGAGATTGTTGAGTATGGATCGTGAGCAGAGCTTGGGTTTTATATAGCGAAGAAATTAGTAAATATGAAAAATAATAATAATACCCAGAATGGTCCATTGACAAATCCCCACATTCCTACTCGTCTCTGCACGAGTGTAAAGGGAGAAAAATAAGCAGGAAAATAAGGCTTTGCCGAGTCCATTGACAATTATGGGTATTATGATACAAACACAGGGTTTTGTGAAGAACCTGATTGGTTTGACATCATTTGCAGTATAAAAAAAAGGTTCTTTTATGGAATTACAAAAATAAGGTTTTTGTCTGGATCAAGTGACTTAAAGTATATGTACAGGTTTTAAATGCCAGGATATGTACAATGCTTCAAATATATATGCCGGTATGTTATCGTGGGAAAGTGAAAATTTTTCTGATTTGATAACATGTTGGATTTATACATTAATACGCAATGAAATATATCCAGACGAAAATTAACCAAGTTTGGTGATTCTTGGTTTTGTGGGGTCAATGATCAACACAAGGGTGATGAGTATTTGGCTCCACATTACCAAGGCTCATAACTGAAGTTGTGTAGGGTCTGCTACACAGTCGGGTGTAAGGTATGAGTCAAGGTAGTATTCAGTGTTATTTTTGACTAGAAACATGGTAATTTTCAAGGAAATATACAAAAATGGGATGTGTACAATTTGTTGATTATGGATAACTAATTTGACTAAAACTCATAAATACATGTCATAGTTGAGCTTGAAAAACAATGGTAAAGGTGATGAACTTTATAGCGCCTAGAGAGGTAAACCAGAAGGCCATTTTGGTCTTAGTCTCATAATGTTCATCAAGGGGAACAAAAAAATCTTAAGTTAATATATACATTTGGCCTAAGGAAAACAGGCTTTTTAAAGAATCCAGTGAAAAGGATTTGACAAAAAGAAAAAAAAATTTACATTTTCAGAGAACAAGTAATACGTATAGGCATGGGGGGTTGTTTACAATCGTATCTCAATGGCTGGGTAGTACAAAAATTGAATCTGTGAAATGTCTATTTGTGTGTTCTGAAATGTCGATTAGGGTGTATGCTGTTTGGAGGTAGGTTCTGATGTTCTTTGATGTTGAAATTCTTGAACCTGCCTTCAGCCTTACGATGGGTCCTGGATCTGATGGGTCTGAATTTTGAGATGGTAATATCTGAAAAGTCTAAGTATACTGATGCTAAGTCACCAGCTGTGGCCACATCTGATCCGTCCTCTGAGGTGGTATCTGTCTCTGTGGTAGGGGTAGGTCGAGCTGGCATGGGTTTCCACATGGTTCTCGGCGGGGATCTCTGTCTGTCCCCGCTTGGCTTAGGTTTGTTGTCATAAGCACAAGGGCACAGGAACCCATTTGGTTGATGGTAACATGGTATGCAAAGTTTGGCAGTGGATACCTGCCCATTGATGTGGCGGCAATAGTTGTTGTTGTGCCTGTAGGTTGGGGGCATGGGTGTGCCAGGCCTACAGGCTGCCGACACATAGGTTCCCCTGGGTGTTAGATGGGGCTTTCTAGCTGGCTCCCTCCACTGGCTGGTGGGAGTTGCTGTTGGGGCTCAGTGTCCGCGGCTGGTGGGGTTGGATTTTGCCTGACCTCTTCCCTCCTGCCTCTTCCTCCTGTCGCCTTCCTTGACGATGATTGCCCCGGCTCGTCTGTCTCCAGGGCTGGAGGGCCGACGGATGGTGGGGCTGCCAGGTCTCCAGAGGAGGGGTCTATAGGGAAGAGAGCCGTGAAAACATACCATTAACAGAGGTGTAAAATCCTGCTTGGGTCAGCTGGTTGCCTTGTCAATACAGGGTAACCAATAAGTGCTATAAATTTCTGCTGTTTGACACATAATATTAACTTGACAGAGCTCAATTTGATTGTAAGAATAGAACACGGTAAGTGTAACTAAGCAAGCTTAGTTTGTTAATTTGTATCACGCTGGGTGGCGGTGCCGAGCTGTCGCTTCACCGTGCTGAACCTGATTATTCAGATAAAAATCCTGAAAAATATTTCGAATAGTGGCCTAAAGTTTCATGAAGGTGGTTGAGAGGTCTCGAAAGGGGTTTGAGTTTTGGCATTCCGGCATACGGTATGCTATATGAATTTTGAGGGTGGGGGGTCGCGGATTTGAAATAAATTTTGAGTTTTGATGCTTATAGCCTTGGCCCTATATAAGATATGGGTGCCGGCTATCTTATCAGTAGTTACGCAAGATGGAGATCGTCCAAGGCGTTCTCCATTTTCCGGATGGTCGTGCGCTGTTGATTACTGTATTTATGAACGAGGTTGGGACGTAAGTAATTTTGAAAAAGTGGTCGTGTGAATTTTATTTTGGAAAATTTTGAATTAGAGAATTTGTTTCGAACTTTTGGTAATTTAATTTTGGATTTGTTTTCTTGTAGGATTCATCAGGTCACCTACCTACTGCTGGCGCCTCAGGTGCCGGCAGTGAACAGGTTTTAGAAAGACGTGAGTAATCCGTTTTATCATGACGCTCAGGTTGTTTGCACGTGTTGATGTTGTTGTTTTCAGCCAATGTATTAAGTTAGAATGATCATGTGACCGAAACTAATCGCTATTTGCATATCACGAAGCTCTTTAAAAATGGCGACGCCGGGTCGCGACCGGCGCGAAAATTTTGGTGCAGACGTTATGACTGCGTTATGGGTTGTGGAACGGTTTTGCGTCGTCATTGATAAGATCTAGTGAGGTGCAAAGCGAAACAACAGCAGGATATTGCGATTTGTGGTCATGTTTTTAGGTATTAGGTCGGGATGGGGCCCTATGGGGGGTCCTTGGGGGGGGTCTCGGGGATCTCGCCGGATAGGAGGGGGATCCCCACATCAGCGTCTCAGGGCTATCCGGTCTGCTATGTAGCGCTGTTCAGCACCTGCCATCCCCACATAAGGGTGGTGGTACTGTCCAGTGTTGTCCCCGGGCCTGTGGGCGCTGGGGAGAGTCCATTATGGGAGGAACCTCGGGGGGGGTGGCCGGTGGAGGTCGCTGAGGATGCTGAGCGTTCTCAACGATCCCCACATCAGCCGAAACTAATGGTTTAAAGTTTTAAAAACCTACCATCCATGGTGTCAGTGGCCCTCTCAGCCAGTGTAGAGTCGAATAAGTATAGGTCCTTGGGTGGTTGGGTTTCTTTGAGTTGTAGCAGGGCCATCTCTGCTGGAGCTGTCCCACTGGTGGAGGCTTTAGGGGCTTCCCGCCTGAGTAGGTCTTTTCTCCGTGTCAAAGGTGGCACTGGTTTGTAGCTGTCTCCCAAACGTCAGTGAGGTCTCCCAAACATCAGTGAGGTCTCCCACACGTCAGTGAGGTCTCCCACACGTCAGAAGAGGTCTCCCACACGTCAGTGAGGTCTCCCATGCGTCAGTGAGGTCTCCCACACGTCATGGAGGTCTCCCACACGTCAGTGAGGTCTCCCACATGTCAGTGAGGTCTCCCACACGTCAGTGAGGTCTCCCACACGTCAGAGAGGTCTCCCAAACATCAGTGAGGTCTCCCAAACGTCAGTGAGGTCTCCCACACGTCAGTGAGGTCTCCCACACGTCAGTGAGGTCTCCCACACGTCAGTGAGGTCTCCCACACATCAGTGAGATCTCCCACACATCAGTGAGATCTCCCACACATCAGTGAGATCTCCCACACATCAATGAGATCTCTCACACATCAATGAGATCTCCCACACACCAGTGAGATCCCCCACACATCAATGAGATCTCCCACATATCAGTGAGATCTCCCACACATCAACGAGATCTCCCACATATCAATGAGATCTCCCACACGACAGTGAGATCTCCCCACATATCAGTGAGATCTCCCATACATCAATGAGATCTCCCACACGACAGTGAGATCTCCCACATATCAGTGAGATCTCCCACATATCAGTGAGATCTCCCACATACCAGTGAGATCTCCCACATACCAGTGTGATCTCCAACATGTCAGTGATACCTACAACACACCAGTGATCCCACACCTTCCACCATGGCCGACGCTGATGAAGGTCCTCAACCCAATCAGGCGGCTGAGAAGATAAGGGCCTATGAGAAGACCATCCAAGATGCAGTTACTGCCCTAGAAGCAAACAGAGCCCAACAAGATGCTCATGCCCTTGCCTCAAAGGAAAGGGAGAGGATCCTCAGTCAACAATTGGATGACCATCGGAAGGCCCTAGAACAGGCACAACAACAGATCGCAGATCTCATGAAGATGGTATCATCCCAGACCTCACAGCCTCCCACACCCACCACCACACCTATTGTCACACCATCCGCCTCTGGATCCAAGGAAGATGTCATGATCTCCATGATGTCCAACATGACCAGGATCCTAGACAGACAACAACACGACGACAGGAAGATCAGGCAACACGAGGTAACCAAACCCAAAACTTTTTCTCACCCATCACCACTCATGTCAACAGCACTATTTATTGATCACAAATTCCCAGAGTATCTGAAGGACAGGTACAAATTAACAGACAGTGACACCATGGTAACATATTTACCCAAGTACCTTGAAGGACAAGCATTGGCTTGGTTTGAAACCTTCAAGGAAAGTGCCACACCTGATAAGTTGACATGGTCCAATGTAGTACATGAACTAAAAGAGTATTTTGCTACTCAAGACAATATTATCTCCAGGACTGCACTCCGTGCACAAGAGATAGATGAACCTGTATCTGATTATGCAATGTATCTCAGAAAAGCGTGTAATGCCCAATGCCTAAAGGACGACACCTTATTTAAAACATTCATCCAAGGCATGAGGCCCTGGATCTCTGTAGCTCTTGAGAACAAGAAAATAGACTCTTTTAACCAAGCCCTAGACCTAGCCTTAGAGGTTGAGACCCAAGAAAGATCTAGGAAAACAAGGGATGCAGAGTCTAACCCACAGCCTACTAAGAAAAAGGTCCAGGAAATCACCACTAGTTCAGATGAAGATGTTAACCTAATGTCTAGTGCCAATGTAAGGCAACAGGAAGCTAAGGCTATATCCAAAGACCCTACCGGTAGATATAGAGGAAATAACTATGACCCCAACTACCAATCCAATAGAGGTAGAGGTAGGGGGGGCAACAGCAACAACCGAGGGGGTCACAACAGTAGGAAAGACAACAGCTCTTCCAACTCCAACAATGGTAACTCTTCATACAGTGATAGGAGAGACAGAACCCCAAGTAATGGCAGATCCTATAATAATCAGGGATCCAACAGTAGGAGCCATAGTCCACATAGGAACTACGACTCTGGATCCTACAACAACAATGGTTCCTACAACAACAGCCAGGGTTCAAACAACTCCGGATCCTATAATCAAGGATCCAACAGTAGAAGCCATAGTCCACATAGAAACTACAACAGTGGATCCTACAATAACAACAATGGTGCCTACAACAAACAGGGATCCAACAACTCTGGATCCTACAGCAACCAGGGTTCAAATAACTCTGGGCAATACAGCAACTCTAGTCAATATAACCAGGGTTTCAACCCACATCAGGAGGATCACAAACCTAACACAAGAGGCTACCAGGGGAACCAACACAGTAACCCCCAAACAATACCTCAAGTGATGGATCAACTCTCCAAGCTCCTGGTCGCAAGCATCGCAACCACCCCACAGAACCAGGAAAACTAGGATGTCACAGTGCCGATGGGCCAGTGCACTGTGACACCCCAAATACAAACAATCAATCAGGATTAACAAAGATCCAACCAGAGACAATTGCTAGTGCCAATCTACCATCTAACAGACAGAGACGTCCATCAGTGATACACATCACCCCACCAGATTCATCATCAAAGGATACAGGTGAGAGTACCAAGCTTTCTATTGTAGTTCTTCAAAATGGCTGTATCAATGCAAATCTATATGATGTTTCAGATGTACAATGTTTGGTTGATACAGGTGCTACTATCACCTGTGTCAGACAATCATTCCTCATGGATCTCCAAAAGAGATTCCATATCCAACTGAGGAAATCTAAAATCAACATCCACTTGGCAGATGGATCGGTGTGTCATGTTAGACATTCAGCTATGCTGAACTTTAGAATCCAAGGTGTCAGATTCCAATACCAATTTGCTGTAATTCCCAACCTCACACAGCCCGTTGTTCTCGGCACAGATTTCTTAAGCACTACAAAATCTCAAATTGAATTTAATGTTGATCCTGAACAAATTCTCAAACCCATTAGGGCAGTGAGGGATTTTACCATCCCTCCATTTTCTGAACTTGCAGTATTGGGTAAAGTCACATCTACTCAATCACTGCAAGGCAAAACTGGAGTAGTAGATAACCTCCAAAGAAATAACAATGCCCCATATCTAGTTCAAAGGGCAGCAGTAACCCCCAGGGAAAATAACAAACATCCCCTAGTGTTACTCAACACCAGCAGGCGCCCACATAAAATCAAAAAGGGTGCCATCATAGCTCTATTTCAGGAAGTCAAGGAATCTGATTTAGAAAAACCTCAACAGGTGTCAGACACTACCCCACACACTGATCAATCCATCTCAGCCATACGGCCTGAGGATGTAACTCAATTCAGTGACACAGACTCAGACTGTGAGTCCACATATGCTGACCCTGAACCCAACTCAATCAGACTCTCTGAAATAGCTGCCATACATAGTGAGGCACATGACCTCGAGCCAGAATTGGAAGAGAATGTTCCACCAAAATCTGTGCTCACATCCAAAGATCAGCATGATAGATTAGAATCACTGCTGACCAAGTATGATGATATATTTGTAGGAAAAGATGGAGACATTGGTGCTACACACCTGTATACCCACTCAATACATGTGAAACCTGAGGCAGTACCATGTCATTTCCTACCATATAGACAAACACCAGAAAAACAGGCCGCAATAGGGGAAGAGTGTGAAAGGCTAGTACAACAGGGCATTCTGAGAGAATGTGCTGAAGGCCCCTGGGCTTCCAGATCCTTTTTAGTACAAAAATCATCGGGAGGCCATAGGCTCGTCACAGATTTTCGTTATTTGAACCAAAACACGATAAATCAAGCCTTATCTACACCCCGGGCCGATGACACTCTAGACATGATAGGGTCACTCAGACCAAGAGTATTCAGTAAGCTAGATGCCCAACAGGGATTTTTTCAAATTCCTATAAGACAGGAGGATCAGCATAAAACCGCATTCATAGCAAATGACAAAAAATATGTCTATGAAAGGATGCCGATGGGTTTAGCGACCGCACCTGCGGGATTCTGCCATCTAGTCACATTAATTCTGAACAAACTCAAGTACAAATGTGCCCTACCATACCTAGATGACATATTGGTATTATCACCATCAATCGAACAACACTTCCATGACCTGGAAGATGTGTTCAACAGCTTAAGAGTTGGTAAACTCAAACTGAAGAAATCAAAATGTGAATACTTCATAGACAGAATAGACTTCTTGGGAATGAGAGTCACACCCAAGGGACTGCAACCATCTCCCACAAAGGTGGAATCAATCAAAACCTTCCCAACACCAAAATCAGTCAAAAATGTCCGATCCTTCACAGGCCTATGCCAATACTTCAAAAAGTTTATCAAAGGTTATGCCCAAATTGCTAGACCACTGTATGATCTACAGACACATCTCAAGGCATTTATCTGGACAGAGGATGCGGATAATGCTTTCAAAACATTAAAGCATGCCCTCTGTACCAATGCTCTTCTCAGATATCCAAACTATGAGAAAGAGTTCAGTTTGGCAACTGATGCTTCCAATGTGAGTTTAGGAGCTGTACTCTCACAGAGAGATAATGAAGGAGTGCTCAGACCAGTAGCCTTTGCAGGTAGAACCCTCTCCAAACATGAGAGAAATTACAATACCACAGAGAGAGAACTACTGGGAGTAGTGTATGGAGTATTACACTTCAGACACTATCTAGAGACTAGACACTTCCAATTATACACAGACCATGCAGCCCTAATCCCACTATTAACCAATACAGGACTCACACACAGATGGGCCAGATGGGCTCTAGACATACAACAATTTTCATTCACCATCCAACATGTGAAAGGTGATGATAACATACCACCAGATGCTATGTCTAGAAGAGAATACCCAGATTCTGGACCCATGACTAACCCTCCACCCCCACCAAGGAGAGTTAGAGCAGCCAGTAGAACCAAGTTTGCAAAAGTAACAAAGAAAGTACCATTCAAAAGGGATGATCCACCCAACACCATTGAAAGGCCAGAGACACCCATTAGGGGTATCTTGAAGCAATCTACGCACTATGTGTTTTGCCACTGTGAGAGAGAATACTCACAACTCTTTCCAGATAATGACTTCGAGCCTGTTGAATTGTCATCACTCAATCAGATGCTGAAGGCAACTCCAAAGGAGCCACCCTTCACCCCACCTGACTCAGATGATGAAGATCCGGAAGACACAATATATGCTATTACTCAAGCAACTTCTAAATCAGTCAGATTCTTTGAACCAATGCAGGGAGAGGAAGCATCAAACCATTTGTGTCCTATGACCACACGCTCAAAGACTAGAGAAATGATTCAGGAGGGCACACCAAAACCCCCCACACAATCACAAACTATTCTAAATGAGAAAAAGGTCACAGGAAGCAAACCTACCAAAACCCCACCTGCCAGGAAGAATGTCACAAAAGACACTGCATCTACTAAGTCAAAGAACTCTGAGACAAAGAAGAATGACAAAAAGCAAATTAAAGAAAAAGGTTGCCACTCCCATCAAGGCGAGAATAGGCCCTCCAAAGGAGCCTACACACCAAAACAAGAGTGACACACCCCAACAAAAGGCACAAGATAGGCCAATAGTCGATGAAAAAGAAAAAGAAAGAGACAGAATAAAACAACATGTGCTAGATATAAATCAACTACTGGATCAGATTCCCGACACATCCATCTCAGGTACAAACCTTGGCTTGGAACAAAGGAAAGACAAGGACCTATTGCCCCTCATACAATATCTTGAGGATGGGACCTTGCCTGCACCAAAAGCACAAGGAAATAGAATCATCAACCAAGGCCAGACATACACCTTGGTAAATGGTACATTAGTCCATATATGCCCCATAAATTGGAGAAAAACCAATACTGTACCACTTCAAATTGTTATACCACAGCAATGGGTAACAAGTACACTACAGTATTTCCATGACTCACCTACTGGCGGCCATCTTGGTTCAAGTAGGATGCTGTCAGCACTCCGACCTAGGGTATATTGGAAGTCTATGCTAGCAGACACAACAAAATATGTTTCCACCTGCCACACATGCCTCACAGCAAAAAGGCAAGTACACTCACACAAAACACCAATGACAGTGAGAGAGTACATGACTTCACCAATGAAGTTCCTAAACCTAGACGCGGTGGGGCCACTTCCCACAACTGCCAGGGGAAACAAACATATACAAGTCTGCATAGATTATGCTACCAGATATGCAACAGCTTGGGCTACTACTGACTTAAAAGCTGAGACAACAGCAGCAGAGTTCTACAAGAATATAATTTGTCATCATGGAACACCAGCCACTCTTCAAACAGACAATGGGACATGTTATACAGGTGCAAAGTTCACAAAGTTAACTAAACACCTCAAGATCAAACATAAATTCTCCTCACCATACAGGCCACAATCAAATGGGCTTGTAGAGAGATTCAATGCTAGCATAGGCACAGCGCTCAGAGCATTCTGCTCAAAGCACCAAAACAATTGGGATTCATTTATTGAACCCATAACCTTTGCATTAAACAACACTGAATCCCAAACCACAGGATTCACCCCTTTCTTCCTACTCCATGGAAGAAACCCAGCCACCCCAATGGACTTAGGGCTGGGAATACAGGAAGACATATCCACCGTAGCAGACCATGTAGCTAACATGATAACAAATCAAGATACCTCTAGGAGGAAAGCTATAGAAAGGGTCGCCAAGCTACAAAAGGAAAGGAAGGATAGATATGATAAGAAACTTACACCACAGGAAATCAAGGTCACCGACATGGTGTACCTAAACATACCAAGAATCCTGACCAACACAGAGTGTAAGAAACTTCAACCCCTTTTTATGGGACCATATGTTGTAGTAGATAGACCTAGTTTGACAAGTGCCAAACTCAAAAACTTGGACACCAATCTATTGGTGGCCAGACCAGTGCACATAGACAGACTGAAAAAGGATGTGGCTGTCAGAAACAATGAATTTGCACACAGGCTTATTCCACATGAGGCCAAATACTACAGCAAAATTGTAAGGAACAAAAATGATATCACCCTTACAAAAGAAACCACAGGCATAGGCCCTATCAAGCCTAGGCCTGCACACCACATACTAAGAAAGACATCTAGGTGTGGTGCAGTTTCAAGAAATTAGAAACAAGATTGAGATACCAAAAGAACATAAGATTTTCAAAATGTATTACAAATTCTCTTCATCCACACATAAGACATGTGTGACTGATAATGAATTACTTATATGTATATAAAGCCAATCAAATTTGTAAATATATCAGTAGGTTATTGCCTCTGAAAGGGTCAAAGACTGGGACCCCCCAAGTAAAGCAGACATGAAGTCTAAGAAGAGTAAGGGTAACACAGTGGAGTGTCTAAAGCCTAATCCCCACATGAAAGAGCGCGCTATGCCAACACAGCAGTCTATAGAGATCAATTGACCTTATAAGCTACCCTCAGACAACTGTCTAGACAGTCATGAATGACTGTCCTGGATGACAGGAGGAGCTAATTACCAGTACACAGATTACACAATAGACCCCCACAGTAGCAGACACTGGAGATTAGGTGCACCTGCTCCAGAGAAACAATACCAGGCCCACAATGGATGTGGGTAGGGTAGGCTACATAAGAAGCACTGTGGACCATAGCCCACCATCAGTCTTCATCCAGCTGCAGTCTGGAACACAAGTCTACAGGACCCCACTTGGGAATTAGCCAGCCCACTTCTCCATTAGGAGAGACTGCACTAGGATAAAGAACACACCTACTTCACCTTCAACCTGACCTTACCATTTACTGGTCAATCTCTATAGACTCACCGGACATATTGCCAAGACAGCTCAATCTTGCAAAGGTACAGTTTGAACCACTTCATTTAAAGTGTTGCACCATACACTTAGACTTTACCAGCACCAAATCACTACAAATTTGACAAGACTTTAAACAGCAAACTTGCTTTACACAAGCACCATGGGGAGACTGAGAGTTTCACCCATACTGCTAACTATGCTGTTATTATATACTATAGAACCACTTACTGCAGGTTATACACCTGTGGTGAGACAAAACATAGGAGTAGTATTCAAACCTAGCCCTCAACCATTGGTCAATGGACATACAACCACAACACTGTTGTTAGCTATCCCCTACAAGATACCTCGGGCACCCGTTACCCAAGGATCCATAAGGGATAGAATACTCCAGTTGACCACTCCTACTCTACAAGATCATACCTCTGGTCAAATTATCCAACAAGCCAAAGAGCTTGACACCTTGCTGGAAATTGCAGACAAGGAGATAAATGAAACATTAGCCTCCATCAAATTGTTCCTATCCAACCCCATAAACACATTGGACAAGGCCAAAAGAGAGGCCATACTGGGTTTTCTAGCACCCCTGTTTCGCGGGGTGCTAGGTCTAGCCACAGTAGAAGATGTAAACCAAGTAATGGGACAGCTCAAGAACATAGATGAAATACTGAGAAAATTTGCTAAACAAGATCAGGAAGCAGCTAGCCTCATTGAAAAGATCACAGACAGGCAAGATAAGTTTGTTAAAGCATACATCCAAGATAAGAAGGTACTGGACAGCACAATCAACACCATAGGTGACACCGTCAACCTGTGGGCCTCTAACATGTCCAGGTCACTTGACTCATATTCAAGGCACGAGAAAACTCAAAGGGAAAAAATGCAAGTATTAAATGATGCATTAATTATCATAGCAGCAAGAATGAATACAGTTCAATCACTGCAAAGGACAAATGCAGCCCTGAGGATGCTATCATCAGGAATCCTAACCCCTGATATAGTACCACCCTCAGACCTTGCTAGATACTTAATTGACATTAATAACAAACTTAGGATTACACACCCTGGAGCACAAGTCGCAATTAATGACTTAGATTTCTATTATTCACAGAAGCTGACCTCATACACTTACTCAGCTCACCATATATATATTCATCTGGACATTATAATTCAATCTACCACCTCTACCTTCAAACTGTACCAAATGATTACATCACCCATGCCTATAGACACACAGGAGACCCCCACCAGAGGAGTCACCAAATTACAAACCACAACTGAGTTTCTAGCAGTATCTTACGACGAATCATTATTCATCGAATTGGACTCAGCAGATATGCAGGCATGTGAAGGTACTACAGTAAAGGTATGCAGAGATGTAAATGGTAGAATTTATAAACACAGGCCTACATGCCCTGTAGCCATTTTTACTAACCAGGCTCAACAGATTAAGGAACATTGCAAGTTTACAGTTTCACCACTGCAAACACCTACCACCCATGCTATTTCCATTTCTGAAGATGAGTATCTGGTCACTACTAATGAACCCCATTACTTTATCAACTGCCATGGTAAAACGTCTGAAACTCGAAAAGCCCAGTCCTACTCAATCATAGGTGTACCCTGTGGGTGCACAATCAGTGTAGGAGAATTTTCTCTTCCAAACACAAGGTTGCCCTGTAACTCAACCTTATCATTTCACTACATTCTCAAGACAATTAATTTACCATTCATGGCAGCACTTAACCAAATTTCCGAAACCAAACCAGATGATAGAGAGAATCTTCCAAATTTCCCAGTAGTAAACCTTTCTAGAACCTTAGAAAAACTACAGGAAAATCCAATTATGGATGATATTACTCAACTAAATCTAGAGCCCTTTGCCAAAACATTATTAAAAGATGCCTCCAACCTTGATAGGGCAATGGAAACACGCTACGTAGAGTCACACCTACGTCGAGTTACAGAGCATCCAATCTTCCAAAGCTTAGGACTCATCCTAGGGATATCAGCTCACATTTTTATAGTATACATACTACTCAAACTGTACAGACTAGGAGGGACTGTAGCCTACCTGCCTACAGCCAAAGCATTCAGACTAGTCACCGAGCTGCCCCTACATAAATTGCTCCCAGATAAAAATCCTACCAAACTATCCCCTACAGAGGAAACCCACACCCCTTTCCTCACAATTCAGGAAACCCACACCCTGATAATTGCTATATTATTCACCCTGACCATCTACTCAGCCTACAGAATAATGAAGTACCTTAAGAAATTTGCACAGACACACTGTGGCAAGAAAAATGTGGCCAAGCGCACAAATCCCACAATATATTTTAAAATATATTGTGGAGACTCAAACTTCGCGCTACCCTTGAGGCCAATACCACATGAATTTGATGAGATTAAATCAGCAGCTGCCCCTACCTATAAGGATATAGTGGTTAAAACCTTCCCACTACCTAAGGCTATATTTACCTGGAATGGACCAGCAGTTATAACAACACAGAGAGGAGAATTTGCTTATCACCTCCCTCAGGTGATACACCTACCTTGGCGCACTAGGTTCAGTACTATACCAGCCCTTAAAAACAAAGGACTGTACTACTCCATGCTTCTCCAGAATGATTGTGGCACCAGCCCGGTGACCATGACAGCACTGGAAAATACAACAGATATAATTATTGACGAACACCAGGAGGAGACCGCAAGGTCAAACATGCAGACTATTGCTGATTTTCTAAACCACCAGCCCTCCCCGGTGACTGTGGAAACAGCCTAGGCTGCCCACAGCCTAGACTGCCCCCAGTCCACCACCAGGAGATACTGAGATGACACATCTCACACATGACACACACCTCCACTGTCAATGAAATTATCAAAGTATTGAAAAATTGATTTAGAAAAAAAATATATGCACAGCCACTTGTTGATGTATAATATGAAAATCTATGGTATTCTCACAAAATCGATGATTAATGCGCGCATACACGCGCAAATTGCAAAATTGCAAATTGTAAATTGTACAAATCTAACATTAATATACATGAATGCAGGTAGATAACTAAGACAGTTTTTATACCCACTAGCACTTGTATACTATACCAAGGTTTACTTAAAGTAACACACTTTAGGTATCCAAGAAATTGTTGGAAAAATGAATGAAAAAAAAAAAAAAAAAAAAAAATGTTGAGGAAAATTGTTGACATGAAAAATGTTTACTTAAGATACTCACCAAATAATCTCTTTCAGGGACACATACTCAAGAAGGCTAGGGAAAAGTCAATTAAGCAGCGGCCCACTGCCGAAATTGCCAATTAATACACCCATATAGCAAAATCAAAGAGTAACTCAGAGACAAACAAGCCTATTGTACATGAAGTACTTTGTTTTTCCGGTCCTCGGAAAAATTTGTCTCAAATCCCAAAAATTGTATAGTGTAAACTAGATTGTACGCTTGTACCCAATTTGCACACTAAAATTGTATGTTTGCACACTAGATTGTAAGTTTGTACCCAATTTGCACACTTGAACTGTATGTTGCACATTTTACTGTATGTCTGTACCCAATTCATACACTAAAATCAGATTTTTCTTTAAAAATCAACTTTTTATGTGTATCCAAGCTGTACGCAAAATTATATATGTACATACAAAAATTATCAATTGAACGCAAAATTATATATTGGTATACTAAAATTGCCAAATGTACGCGAAATTATATATATTTGCACACTAAAATTGCCAAATATACGCGAAAATTATATATTTGCATACTTAAATTGCCAAATGTACGCAAAAATTATATATTTGCATACTGAAATTGTCAATTGAATGCAATTACACGCGAAATTGTAAATTTGCACACTAAAATTGTCATTGATGTTCAATTTGCACGCTAAATTGAACATTGAATGCCAAAATTGCACACTATTTGCCAAATTGTATGTTGTACATAAAAATGGAAAATTGTACCCAAAATTGATGTTACATAAGCAAATAAGCTCAGGTATGGTAAGATATAGAAACTCGGAAATGTACTTATACCCAGGAGAAAATTGTTTATACTGACAAAGCTCTACCACAAAAATTGCATTTGAAGCACTCCCCATTACTTCAAATCCTCTTACAAACAGTATATAACTCCAAAATAAGGTAAAAATTGTATAAATTGTACATTCCCTCGGCGAAATGACGGAGTTTCGCATTCTCTCGGGGGAGAGGGAGTATTCTATCATATACCATTTTATTATTCCATAAATTGTAACATATTTTGTATTAATCAAAGAATATCTAAGAAATTAATACATAGGTTGGTTCTAAGAGCTATAAGAGCGCTCAAACTTTGTATAAGAGCGTTCATGCCCCACTGCACACCAAACCAAGTCAGTTAGACAGAGTTTATGACATCAAAGGGTCCGACCTAATGGTTCACTGCACAATATAATAAGAATAAGGGTCTCAGTGTGCGACCTCATGGTTCAGTGCACAAACTAATAACTTGTAAGTGAATGCAAACGGCCGTTAGGGGTGCCTGGGCACCACAGACGCCGTCATGAGTGTCTGAGCATCCTAATGACTGAACAATGGGTTACATAAGCACGACGCCATAACCTTCCGGTCGCTCTAGCGTCGCTCCTGAGCGACCTAGGTCAAATATCAAAGCAGTTATGGAAAGCCCATAATTAGACGGTCAAAATGAGCCCAAGATCAAGGCGGAACTCCCATTATTAAGGAAGTTACGCCATGGAGACTGAATCGACCTTTGAGTGCACTACAGACAAACCGGCGCGAGTTACGCGCCTATCCAGCGGGCAGTTTAAACTTGGCATATTCAACTCCGCGCATGCGCAAAATGGCGGTTGTAGCTGCGTAAACGACCGAGATATGAGGGTCTGAAGTTACAGAACCGACCAAGACAAAGGGGGACACAGCGGCGCCCATGGGGGTCCTTTGTGGACCCAGTGACACATGAAAGCCTCCCCTCAAACAATTGCAGAGTTAGGCAGATGCTACTGGCCCCAGTCAGTCTGGAGGTGCTTTTCCAAGATTTGCTACAAATAGCCTGTCTGCACCTCCAAGAGGACACATCACCAAGAACCGCTCTAGAGGTAACATCTCCAGTCATCTCCTGCTACCTGCTATACCACTGCACTATGGTGAAACTATGCTAGACAGGCATTGGTTTCCTACCATTAGTGGCCAGAGGCTATCTTCTTCAAGACTTCCACCAGAGGGTAAAGTTATCCATTATTACATTATTCCTCTAAGCAGCAGGTCAGGAGCTAGGTGTGGGAACCCACCTAGAAGTATGCTGGACACTGTATTATTAATACCTCACAGGTGGAGTGGAACTGAACATTGTACTTTATAAATTACTGTATGTTTACTGTATGTGCAAATTACCTACATACTAACTACTGTATGATTGATATTTCTTACATGTTGCCTAAAGCTGAATAAACCAGGGACAACTGGAAATAACACTATTTATTATAAGCCTGATGTATTTACTCCATACACCACTAGCCATATGATATTTCTCATATGACAACTTGATCATGCCAATTACTAGTATGACATTTACATAGCTGGCTTATCGCTCGTTCAGCCATGGGTAGCACTTTGTGTGATAGCTTAGCCCTTCTGGTGTTAGCTAATTTCACTGATACTCTGGGTGACCTAGATTTGGGTGGTCGGCCCCTTGGTTTGGTCTTGGTGTCCTTGACCTTAGGGGGGCGGGTCTGTTTACTTCTGGTTGATTTGCTGGGCTGAGGGGGTGTGCCTGGGTCTGGTAACTTGGCTTTAGATCGAGTTAAAATGCACAGCTCGGGCACAGTTTGAATGGAGCTGAGTTTTTCTCTTTCAGAGCTACCTTTCTTGGCGATCACACCCTTTGGCTTCTTGGAAGTGCTACCCCAAATCTGTCCTCCTTTAAGTATGGATCTAGGTGGTCCCATGAGGACTGGATTTTTGGGAATTGGGTCATTTGATTTGAAAACTTTGGTCATGGTAATGTCAGAGAATTTGACTGATTTAGGAGGTAGAATTATTTTACCTTGAGACCTGATGGGAATTGGGTCATCAGAGCCGGGCGGGTATTTCCTCCTGGAGAGAAAGTCTGCCACAATATTGGCTCTGCCTTGCAGGTATCTGACTTCAAAGTCGTAGGACATGACTGTGTCGCCCACCTGGCTAACCTTCCATTGGTTATATTTTCCTTTTTATTGAAAAGGGAAACCAGGGCGGTGTGGTCCGAGTATACTTTGAAGTGAGTTCCATCCACATAATGGTGGAACTTTTTGACTGCAAAAGCTATTCCCAACAGTTCTTTATCAGTTATCCCATACCTAGACTCTTGAGGTGTCAAACCTCTCCCTGCAAATTCAATCGGTCTATAGAAACCATAGTCGTCTACCTGAGTGATTACAGCCCCTAAGCTGTAGTTGCTCGAGTCAGAAAAAATGACAAAAGGTCTGTTATAGTCCGGAAATTTCAGCACAGCTTCAGTACAGATAGCAGCTTTAATTTTCTCAAAGGCTCTCTGACACTCAGTGGTCCATTTAAAGGTGCTTTTTGTCGCCTCATAAAGGGGCTTCATGACATGAGCAAAACCTCTGATGAACCTTTTGTAAAACTGCGCCATACCATTGAAACATCTAAGATCATGGATGTTTTTAGGTGGGGGGAAGGTTTTGACAGGTCCTATTTTGTCCGGGGATGGTGACAAACCATGCTGGTCTACATTGAAACCCAAAAATTCCATTTTGGTAGTTCCAAATTCGCATTTTTCTGATTTCAGTTTGATGTTTCCTCTGATAAAAAGTTTTAAAACCTCGTCCAGATCTTGTAAGTGCCTTTCCCAAGTGGGGCTGTAAATGGCCACATCGTCTACATATGCTACAGCATTTTTATACTTGCATTTCATGAGGAGTTGTTCCATTACATTCATAAAGGATAGGCCTGAAGTTTTGAGTCTCATAGGGAGAACTTTGGCCATGTATCTCGTGCCATTGGCAGAGAAAGTGGTAAGTGGCCTAGATTCTTCTGCTAGGGGAATCTGGTGGTAGGTGCTGTAGACATCCAATTTGGAAAAATATTTGGCGCCCGTTCTGCCTATCAGCTGCATGAGGTCGTCAGCTCTGGGGAATGAGTAAGAGAAGGTTTTCAAATTCTCATTTACCCATCTGTAGTCAACTACAATTCTCCAGCCAGAGGCTACTGACCTGTCGCCTTGTGGTTTCGGCACTAAAAAGGCAGGTGAGTTCCACTCACAGGGCTTGGTACACTCTTCTCTTATCCCCTGTTCTAAATGTTTCTTCAGGAGTTCCCTTTGAAAAATTTCTTTGTGAGGGGACATCCTATACGACGGTCTGTTGCAGGGTTTGAAGTCTGGTTTTAATACTTAATTTTCTACATTGAGACCTATGGCGCTTTCATTTAGGACAAAGGCTTGCCTATTGGCCTCAACGATGTTTTTGATCTGTTGCTTTTTAATTTCAGAGAGTTTTTCACAGATTTTATACTTCAAAGGTTCATTCCCTTTTGGGAGTTGGTCCATGGGATCCTCTCCACAATTGATTGGGAATAAGTCCTTTTCTGTTGTTACACTGTTGAGTGAATGGGCGCTATTGAGTGCACCAATGGGTACAGCCTTTTTGATGTTGAAAAGTCTAAATACACCAAGGTTCATGTGTCTTTTTATCTTGATGGGGAAGTCATTTGGGTTAGCTACTGTTACTGGTACTATCTTAAGGTCTGATCTAGGTTTAACTATGGCGTGCTTAATAAGTACCGGTAGGGTAGAACCTGAGTTCTCAGTCAATCCAGTTTTTCCCACAATGTTGCTATTACCTATCACAACCGCATTGAAAGTGGCTTCAGTGTTTGGTGGAATATCAACATTTTTGTTTGCCCTGATGTAGTTGGGCGATGGGGGAGTGGGTCCAAAGGAAATTTTGGCTTTGTACTTGGTCATGAAATTTACTCCTAAAATTAGGGGATGGTTCAGTTCAGGTACCACATGGAATCTGGATCTGAATTCATGGCCACCAATGAGGAATGTTACAGTCATGGAGTGATTTACTTGGATGGGGGTTTTATCAGCCAATAAAACTGTCAGTCGCGCGCGTCTCCCGTGTCTAAAATTTGGTGCGCGATTTTGTCAGCCATTTTTTGGCTAATAAAAAAAGTGAGGCGCCTGAGTCAACAAGAGCTCTATACAAGTGGTTATTTATGTCTACAGAAACTGCACCTTTGGTTAATTCTGTATCAACGTAAATGGCCTTACCTTGCTGCCCATACTGCTCAGATTTGATCCTCAGTCTCAGGATTGAAGTCCTCTGGCTCTGGTCCTCATACTCGTCCTCGTCATCACTGGAGTCTGAATTCTCATTGGTATTCAAGAAGTTGGTATAATTCGAACTGGATGATTGGGAGTCTACTGAATTCATTTCTGCATCAGCATCTCGAAAAGTGTCCTTGGATAATTTGATGGTCGTGGTCCGGGTGGGGTCGGGGTCACTAGGTGCTTGAGTGTCTTCCCCTGATCCCTATTCATCTTGTGTGTTATTGGGGCTGTCATTGTCGGCCTCAGACTGAGATCCTGAATGGCTTCTGGAGTAGTTCCTGCCTGGGGTTGGATCTCTGGACTTTTTCAATGACTGTTGTACCCAATTGTCTGGGATGGTGAAGTCAGCTGGGACCATGAAGGAGACAGTTTTATTGTTATTTGGCTGTCCAGCAACTGGTATGAAGACAAAACTTTTGTTGCTATCAGAGGATCTTGACCTTTGTTCTGATCTGTCTTTTGACCTATCTCTTCCTGGGGACTTATAGTCGGATCTATTTTTGGAATTAGATCTGTAGTCCTTGGGATTGGATCTGTCTGTAGACTTGAACCTTCCTCTGTAACTGTTTTTGAATTTATTTTCATACTGCTTGTTGTAGTTACTACTGGGCAGTCTGTCTTCTTTCTTGTGGTCGCGCTGATATTTATGCTTTCTGGATCTGTTGTCATCCTTGTTGTAGCCTACTGCACATAAATCTGCTGAGCTATTTTGAGCAATTTTTATGGCCTCGAGGTTCAGTTCTTGATTTATGGCTAATTGTTCAGCATCCAGCAAGGTCTTGGGAGACTTAGCTACAACAACATTTTTCAGCTCGGGTCTGAGGCCATTTACAAGGTAGTCCACTTGTGAAGCCTCGTCCAGGCTGCTGTTGGACAACAACATGGTCATATCTGCAAGGTAGTCCTCAGTGGTTTCAATTGGCTTTTGTTTCCTGGCTCTGTATCCTTTGAGGATGGTACTGAGGTCGGGAGTGCCAAACCTCGCCAAGAAAGCTTGATAGACGGCGTCATTGTTTTGCATGATGGGTTTCTCCATTATGTTGCTGAAAAACCACTAAGCTGCCCTCCCTTTGAGAAAGGTGTACAGGCAAGTTGCATGTAGGTCGGGCCTCTTGGCGTGCACGTTCCTTATGAAGAATTTAAATTCAGTCAGAAATTTTGCTGCAGACCTGTAGGGCGTCGGTTTATCAAAGGGTTCAGGCTTGTTGAATGAGCCTAATTGGGCAGACGTGAGCTTGTCGCTGTCTATTCTACTAGGGGAAAATCTGGTATACTCATCGCCATGGTATCCTCCCTGGTGCACTACCGGTGTGGAGTGTGCTATATGATCATACCTAGGAGGATATGGTAGTCCAGAGTGGTTGCTTATTTGTCCTTGGGGACTGTAAACACCATTAACCACATGGCCACCGTGTTGGTTTAGATTAGGCGCTGTGTTACAAGATGTTGTCGCCCCCTGGTGGGTGTTTGGTGCACTAGCCGCCGGAGATTGGTGTAGTGCATGTGATGCTGTGTTTTGGTTACTGTTGTCTCTGAAAGCATGTGGTGGGCTCAGCCTTGCTCCTGTCATGTCATTATGGCTGGTGCTGTAGTCAGGTGCCGTGGGGTAAGGAGGAGTGGATTGTGTGTGTCCTGAATTGCCTTGGGCGCTGGTGGCGGTTTGGTTGGAGGTGATTGCGCCGGAATTGTTAGAATGGTTTTGAATGGCTCTCATTAGGTCAAGCCTCATTGAGTCCATGTTTTTGCTGAGCTGGTCAGTCATTTGATATGTGAAGTCCTCGGATCTTCTGAGAACTTCCATATTGCCTTGTTCTGCCTGCCTGAAGTTGTGGGCGGTGTTGCTTTCCATATGCTCCTTCCAGCGTTCCATGTCATCTAACCTGAGGTGTACTCTAGCCAATTGAACTGAGTGTTCCTGTCCATGATTTTTAATTTCAGTGGATAGGGTGCTCATGTGTTTGGCTAATAGCTCAGAGAGAGATTCACTGACAGCGTTAGTACAGTCCCTGACAAGACTTCTCCTCATGTCCTCCTGGTCTTCTCCAGGTGAACTGATAAGGTGAGGTGAGTTGTAAGGCGTCCTATTGCCTCTATTGAGTAGCGGGGTTGTAGCTACGAGATGAGACCTGCTTGTAGCTCTGTCCACACTTCTCAGTAGTCTGTAACCAGTGGGGGTTCTTCTTCTAAGAGGTGAACTTGATTGGGCCCTCCTTCTAAATCTAGAGCCTTGTCTGGGTGGTGAGTCCACTGACCTGGTTCTAAGTGGCTGTGTAGGTGTGTACACAGGTGGGGGGTACAGGTCCTCCTCTTCAGAAGTGGATTGGTATCGGTTTGGCTGGGTAACAGTAGGGTCAAGCCACTCATCCAATAGTCTATTAATATTGAGTGAGAAGTTTGGATTGTCTCCTACCGGGTGTCCAGAGTCGTTATTTGAAACCCTGCCTACACCGTTTTCATAGGCTGCTCTCCACCTAGAAACTGCTGATCCGATTCTGTCTCTCCAGTAATCAGCGTCTAGGGAAGCATCAGAGTCTGTGTCCACAACCACTGGCTCCTCACAAACTGGTGGTTTATGTGAAGTTGCACCTGGATTAGTCTGTGCTGCAGATGCAGGTGCACTAGGTGTTGTGGGTTGTGGGGTAGTGATATCCTGGAGGGCGGCTTGAAGTTCTGGTGTTCTGTCCTCCAGGTGTGGATCGAGGTACAAGTGGCTCTGTGTATTGTCCACTGGTACTTCAGAGGTTGGGCTAGTTATACCAGAAAGTCTTAGTGGCGGTAAATTTACGTGTGAGTAACCAGGTAAGGTGATACTGGCGTACTGGTGTGTGCTCCAGTATTGTGGTCCACTATTGTAGAGGAAAATTGCTCAATACCGGTACTCACAGGTTGTAATACGTGGGCCTGCAGTGCTGTAGGTAAAACTGGATCCAATGTCAGTGCGTCTGGAGATGAAGTTTGCCTCTGGAGGTGATGTGTAGTGTCACTTGTGGATTGGTTGGGCGCGTCTAGCCCAGGTGATGTAAAGGTGCGTTGTTCTGAAGCTGGCTCCTTGGGTGATGTCTCACTATTGCTCATGTTTAATGAGAGGTTGGTAGTGGGATATTCTTGGAGGGTTCATCCACCATCGTGTCAACGGACGGTTACATGTGGTGAAGTGAATGTACACGGAATCCAGGGAAGTTCAGTTGATCCTTTTAATGCATAGCTGACATGAGTGTTTCATAAAGGTGGTAACAATGATAACACTCGCCAAGATATAAGCTCTGCCTCCGATCCTATAGCTCAACCTGTCGTAGGTTCTAGGTATAGGTGTAAGGTGTAAGTTGGGAGAGATGATGGGAGCTGCTCAAGCTGCCTTTTATATGAAGGACTTGAGCAGCTCGCAGTGTTGTGAAATATTCTATACGTGGCTCAATGAAATAGGGACACGTGTCATAGGGAGAGATTGCCACCTGTGCGTTACTGATGTTGATGAGGATTGAGAGAAGATTGTGAAATATTCTCTCATTCCAAATATGGCACCACAGGTGGGTCCCACATCCTCCAGCGGGGCTGTGTGGGTGTAGATATGATTGGAATGTTATTACATCCGTCTACATTATGTCACAGAGCCTCATGGAGGAAATGTGTTTGTGGTGACTAAAGGATCCTGGTTCCTGTTGAGGAATGCAGGAGATTGTTGAGTATGGATCGTGAGCAGAGCTTGGGTTTTATATAGCGAAGAAATTAGTAAATATGAAAAATAATAATAATACTCAGAATGGTCCATTGACACCAATCTGGAGTAGGAGGGAGGGAGCTGCTCTCAGGAGTGTTTCACCTGGGCAGGTGAGGTTAAAAATAGCATATGATATCATGTCCTCCAGTGGGGGATCCGCAGGTGGGACCTGGGGGTACTCACTGGAGTCAGACGGGGGTGAGTGAGTCAGACAGGGGTGAGTGAGTCACTCACCCTGTTAAAAATAGGGTAGCCTTTGGTTCTACAGGGGGAAGCTTGGTCAGCTTAGTTTGAATATGTCGTTGATAATTATAATACATAGAATAGTACACTGACATATCCCCACATTCCCTCTTCGTCTCTGCAAGAGGTTAAAGGGAGATACTTATGAGGAATAAGGGGCTTTATCGAGTCCACTGACATATTTAAAGATTGCGGAAAAATAAAAGGTTGTACATGATGCAAAAAGTTGATGTGCTGATTTTTCATCGATGTGACTGTGTGGCAATCGTTAAATAAAGTCTAGTTAGAATCGGTGTACAGGTAGTAGTTTGTATGATACTGTATATAGGATGACAATTGGTATTTTTCGTCTAAAAGAAAACTACATAAAAAACATGCACTTGCACTGGGACGAGGCTCGTGTTTCAGGAGATAATTCTTCATGTCGGGCAAGGTTCATCTGATGTATCACAGGTGACACTAGAGAGTTTGAAATCACTACTAGTACAGCAACGTGTACGTCTAGAATGGTAGGAAATGGTAGGCTAGACGTTGCCGCACCCGTTACAAGTAGACAAATCTTAAACTCTCTACTGTATAGCTCCTATTTCTTGTGGAATAATAGTTGTTTGGTAACTGTTATGAAGGTTTATAAATCAGGAAAGCCATAGAAAGTTAATGGAAGGAGCAATTGGACCACTGTGGGCAAAATGCATTTCATGAGCATGAGTCTCCCTGTAGTCTGTATAGCAGTAGCAAAATACTTGGATTCATTGAATGACTGATATCTGGCAGGCAGACTAATTGCATTGGTTCAATCTAAATTCCCATTTTACTTCAGATATGGCATACGGAAATTGATGCATTGTAATTCCTGTCATGCTTAGAACTATTGTATATCTGATGTATTGCCATTACGATAGATTAAGTGAGATCTAGCATCATCTGAACTGGCTGGATGAAATAACTTTGATTATAACTGATCTTGTTTTCTTCCTTACACTTTTTCCTATTTGGAACTGTATGTTAATCAAGAGTGCTTGGGTGTGCAAGAGAAACATTAGAGTGACCATAGCCATGTAAATCGGCTGATTTTATAGCTTTGATTCTAACGACTTCCTGAAAAAAGGGGATCGTTTTTCCTGTCCAAATTGAGAAAATATGTGAGCACTGTTTAGATAAGGAGTGCAGAGGCATGGGACGAAATTTTAAGGACCGCTATAAAGCTTTTGCTGAACTCAGACTTAGTGGACATAAAATTTTGAATCAATGTTGATATTTGGCTAATCAACGTTTGTCAACTAATACCCAAGAATGATTCAATGTTTTGTGCCCATTGAGATGCAAATTCTCATGATAGGTAAAATTTCCTTGGCGTAGCTTACTTTCAGGCAGCCTGCAGTGCCTCCGTGGAAATTAATGTTGTAAACAGAGCCATTGCTTTGCTACCCTATTTGAAATACATTTGATTGCTGGTTTGGGATTTCAGAGAACATCATCATTTTTTGACAAAATACATTTGTATGTCCTGATGATTATGAGCTGGGTATGTCTGAAGTAAATTAAGTCTTCCAGATCGGCTCATTGCCTGTAAATTACCTCATAACTCAGATCAACATGTGCCTGGTCTAAGATACCCGTCTCTTTCCCCAAATACCACTTGTGATCCATTTATATTTGAATCTCCATCAAAATTGTGACAGCTGCCTCGAGGTAAATATTGCTTACATCAATGTTACCAATTGTGACATGTACTGGGAATAAGGACCTTAATGCACCCTGCACTAAGGGCCCTTTTTGCAGATCGTGTCACAATTTCGGAAAATAATGTATGTTAAGCGAAAGCACGAGTGGATTTACGGGTTGATAATCCATGACCACGCAGCGGGAGTGGATTATCAACCCATAAATCCACGAGTGCTTTCCCATAACATACATTAAGGTGTTTATCGAACATATTTCTCCATTTTGTACCAATTTCTTACCTTATAACCCCAGAATGAATCCAGGAGAAAACATCTTGTAAGTGCATGCGATCTGCTCGCTTTGCCAAGCCGTCGTGGCCATGTTGTCGTTCTGCCTGACATACCTCCACCTTCACACACATTTTTCGGGTATAATCCAAGCATGTCAAGTCCTGTACTTCTAGCATCTCCAAATATACGATCTCTAGTTGGTGATCGCCTACATCTTGTCTCCATTTTCTTATAAATAAATAAGAATCCATTGATTTTCCATACCGATCCAACGCACAAGGCCTGGTACACGGCCATTTCGTCTTGTTGACGAAGCTGGTAGGTGCCCGGATGTACCTGACCTACTTTTGGCTGAAGAACTGGTTCGGCAAGCCACAATGACGGGTCCCGAGACATATCGCTATGGAAAATCAATGGATTCTTATTTATTTCGAACAAAATGGAGAAATTAGGCATGGCATGTTAATATAGGATATCTAAGGATGTTTCTCTGTTAATAACTCCACCTTCTACCATTGGATTCTATGCTAACGGGGTATGTAAACATCAGATATGTCGGACAACATTTTCATATCTTCGATGTGTATTTGGTCCTAGCACAGGGCGCCTTGGTATAGTGGACAGCGAGCTCGCCTCCTGCCCCAGCGGCCGGGGATCGATTCCCTGTTGAACCCTGAACGGTTTTAACTGGAAACGTATGGAGGAGTTGACATTTTATACTTCTCCAATTTATTAACATGTCCGGATTGAAACCAGCAGCTTCTTGAAGAGGAAGAAAAGGACTCAGAGTGCGTTATGGCTGGATAAGGAACTGGGGTTATGAGCAAAAAAGCACTGTCCAGGCCCAAATCATTAGATAATCAGATATATTTTCCCAGGTATAGTCCTCAAGCAATCTCTAATCAGAGATGGAATCACACCATTCTGCTATAATTGTTGTAGTTAGAATTCATCAGATCAGATCAATGCTGCCCTCTTTTGTCAACAGTAAAAATGCCTTTTTGATAACTGCATTTCAGTGCGAATTATTTTACTTCGATCCTCAGCAATACTGCCATAACCATTGTGCTCCAGGGATTATGTGTCATGGCATATCTGAAGCTACTGAGAGTAAAGGTTGGCACTGACAATTGGGTACTAACCATTGTTCAGGGAGCGGCCTGCCAATATTGGCAATCCGCCTACAGGTGACTCTGCGCAAACAGAGATAGTCTGGTTATTGTTCTGGTGACCTGCGGTGTAAACCCTCAGGGCACCAACGTACAGGAAACTCTGGCCATGCTGATTAAATCCAAATCCATAGTCTCCCACTATGCTCCTCCTCCAGTCAGTAGAAATAGGGAAATATTCTTGACACTTCAAGTAGACTTCCTGTTTCTGTAGTAAGAATTATACTTACAGAGTAACACATTCAGGGCAATACTAGTGCATATAAGTGCCATCATGTGGCACAATGCATAAATGTGAAATAAAATAGATATTTTGTAGGGAATTGGAGCTAAGAGAATAGGGGTACTGTAGTCCAAACTCAAGATTGGGGAAATGACAGATGCAGATGGTATGATGGAATGAATTATTCATAGCTAAATACATTAAGTAAGCAATTAAGAAAACCGTTCTTTTAAAAAAAATATATGAGGATGCACTTACTTGAATATTTGAGAATTTTGATATGTCTGAATGGTAAGGATTGTTTTATGATTCGTTGAGACACTAATCTTTAAGAAATTTTTAGATAGGTACAGCAATGCTGTAGTGAATTCTTTATTAATATTTGAAGATTAGCGTTCAATCTTCGATAGGTAACATTTTTTAATATTAATATACTGTATTTATTATAGATATAAATATTAGTCAATATATGTCAGTACATGTAATTACTCACTATATATCAGCAATTAATCAATACATGTCAGTATTTACTCAGAATTCATCAGCAATTATTCAATATATGTGAGCCAGCAAGCAGAAATGGGGGTTCCTGTGGGATTTAGTACCTGTTTTAGCCACCAGGGGGCACTACTATGGGCTAGAATAGGAAAAATATGCCTAAAACTGCTATAGGCTACTTTTTTATGGACAATTCAATGATTTTTGATAAAACATTCTATTTTGGGGGGAAAGGGTCCATATTTGGCATTAAAAAGAATGTTTTTGGGCCAAAATAGGCAATTTTGTTGATTTTTGTTGCCATGGAAACATGATTTTTTAAATAAGAAAATCGATGATCTTATTTGAAGGAACATATTCCAAGGTTCACTATGGTGTAAACAGAATGAAAATACCATTTCTACATCAGAAGTTATGGGCAAAAGAATGAAAATTTATGCTAATTTAGCTAATAAGCATAAATTATGCTAATTACGCTAAATGACCAATGGGACTAATGGCTTATTGACATTCATAAAATGGCCATACCTACCCATATTTAGCAAGCCATTCCTCCAAAACTAACAGGAGTAGCTTCTCATGCAATATATCACTGTGAAGCTAGTGATCTGAATTTTAAAGTTGACTTCTAGCATGGAGCACCCTTTCTCCTTGCCTCTACACATATGTCAGTATTTGAATCAATAAATGTTAGTAATAACTCACTAGCAATTGGTCAATACATATTGAATAATTGCTGACAAATAGTGAGCAATTACTAAACTCCAAATTGGTGTCAGTAGTTTATACTTGCAAGCATATGAATTCTATAAGGGAGCAATGACACACATCTATATATATGGAAAAGTACTAAGATACTGCATAATTATGCTAATTATGCAAATAATATGTGCAGATATGGAATGTTTGGTATCAATTTGGGGTGTTTTGTCCCCCTAAAGAACATGCCCCCCTAAAAGATTTGTTTTGGAAAAGAATAAGCGAAATAAATTTTTTAACTAGCAGCCTTTTCGGCCTGAGCCGGTCGACCTGCGCCCTACCTCCAGCCAAAACCTATCTGTTTTAAGTGTCACCGGCGAAAAAGGGTAGGTTTGAGGAAGGAATGGATCGAAATATAGGCTGTTTTGGGACGCAGGGGCAGACGCCAGTCCAGGCGCTGGCAGAGAGGTCCAAGAACTGGCAGTTTTACAAAAATCGTATCTCCCTTAATAATAAGAGTTTCCCATAGTGTGACCTATAGTTAAAGGGAAGTTTGAGCTGGCAAACGTCATGGCGGTCTTTATTTTCAAATCTGCACAATGGGAACAAAGTTATCAATACTTTTAGTCTATTTAGTCTTTTAGGACTAGAACTTCGCCAATACATACTATACTACTCGAATGAGCCAAAAACTCATTATTACAGTAATGCTTTGCCGATACACACTATACTACCGAGATAGTCACGGCACATATCTCGGTAGTATGGTACAGTTACTGACATGTCTAGTGATCTTTTAAAGACAAATAATTTATTTCATCCCGAAATACAATGTTGTAGGGGTGTATCAAACATATGTTTAGTGTACTTTGCCCTTTAGTCATTATGATGCATGAATGCAGCCCTGGTGAGTAACCAGAGTAGCCATCGGATTTTGCCTGGCTACAGGTAATATTCACTTTCAATAAAATGTAAGTAACTACTATCATGTATTGACTAATTGCTGACAAATAGTGAATAATTACTAACATTTATTAAGTAATTGCTGACAAATCTATTACATAGGTGAGGGCGGGTTAAATTGGTGTTGAATGGACAGTGTACAGGCTATCATCACATAGCTCTAGGCGAGTTCTGAGTGGGGAGAGCGGGCTGGATTGATGCATGTTGACTGGACAGTGTACAGGCTATCATTACGCAGCTCTAGGCGAGTTCTGAGTGGGGAGGGCAGGTTGAATTGATGCATGTTGAATGGACAGTGTACAGGCTATCATTACGTAGCTCTAGGCGAATTCTGAGTGGGGAGAGAGGGCTGGATTGATGCATGTTGACTGGACAGTGTACAGGCTATCATTACATAGTTCTAGGCGAGTTCTGAGTAAGGAGAGCGGGCTGGATTGGTGCATGTTGACTGGACAGTGTACAGGCTATCATCATGTAGCTCTAGGCGAGTTATGAGTGGGGAGAGCAGGTTGAATTGATGCATATTGACTGGACAGTGTACAGGCTACCATCACGTAGCTCTAGGAGTTCTGAGTGAAGAGGGCGGGTTGAATTGATGCATGTTGAATGGACAGTGTACAGGCTATCATTAAGTAGCTCTAGGTGAGTTCTGAGTGGGGAGGGCGGGTTGGATTGGTGCATGTTGACTTGGAGGTGCCTTGAACTGGCACAGTCATTGAGGCCCTATAGTACTGTTAGCAGAGGTACCTGAAGCCGTTCTGAAGGCCCAAACGGCTTCAGGTACATTGGTCAAAAAGCAATTAAGACACTGTAGATACATGTATTGAGGATTCGTTTCCTAAAGGGAAAGAATCCAATAATGCTCTTCACGACTCAGCTGTACATTGGTCTCTTGTGTCAACAAATTAGGTGCATAAAAACCCTTTTCCTGTATCCTGACGACAACATATAGGCCTGATTTAATCAATATGGCCACTATGTTATTGTCACAGATATTGTAATAAGCCCCCAGTTAAGTGTGAAAAAGTAAACTACTTGGCATATATCTCTGCAATAACCTATAACAGCCACGTTTTCTGAAATTTGTATACTGCCCTTACATCATACTGACATTTTACAATGCTAACTTGAAAATCAGCTATTTTCTGCATACAAGTAAATACATCAATATCAGTAAGAGGAGATTGTTGATCAGTATAATTTAAGGTCACCAGCCGTGATGTTTATACAAATCTATTTAGGTGTCATAGAAGCTTACTCACCTAAATTTCTTTGCAGGCCAACTATTAGTAGAAGAGCAAGTGTAGTTTCGTGGGAAGTGGATGTTAATTTTACCCAACATACATAAATATGTTCCTTGGGTACCTCAGCTTCCAAAAATGTATGTTGGGATTTTTTCTTTTCATGTTGGTTACCATAGCAACCACTTTCCTTGGCAACACTCAAAATTAGCTAAAATACTCCCTAAAGTGCATAATACTGTGTCAAATGATAATACTAACCAACCCTACGCCCTAATATCAACCCTAGTATGCCTACTTTACATATGGCTCTGTCTCACCAGTTTGATGCAACTACGTTCGGGGAGGTTTCTGACCGAGGTTTCTGACCGGGAAGGTTTCTGACCAGGGAGGTTTCTGACCGAGGTTTCTGACCGGGAAAAAGATATGGCCAATTGTGCCACAAATATATGGGGTGACAAGAAATTTATCAATCTAAAATAAAGTCAGGATAGGATCAATCCTATATTGACTAAAAAAAACTATACCTTTCTGTGATGGAATTCAAACTACAGGTCAATTCATGTTTTTATAACTGCCGGTCAGAAACCTCCCCAGTCAGAAACCTCCATCAGGTCAGAGAACTTCTAGAAGAAGTGGCTTCCCCTTAAAACAACGAAGAGAGGGCAAATAAGTAAGGAAAAACAGTAGGGATAGAAAGATGTACATCTAAGGAAAAGGGAGGGAAGGCTGAAGATCAAAATAAGTTGCATACTAGCACCTCCCCGGTCAGAAACCTTCATTATGTGAAGCTTTCTGACCGGAGAAGAGATGGCCAATTGTGCTATAAATATAAGGGGTGGCAAAAAATTTGTCAGTCTAAAATAGAGCCAGGATAGGATCAATCCTATATTGACTGAAAAAATTATGCCTTTCTGTGATGGAATTCAAACTACAGGTTAATGATGTTTTTATAACTGCCGGTCAGGAACCTCCCCGGTCAGAAACCTCTTTGGCAGAGGAGGAAGTCAAGAAAATCTTCCTTCTTGGTTTGTCCTGAGTGCGGAAAGGAACAAAAAGCACAGGGAAGGGTGCCCTGGACCATAAGGAACATGGGGGAAGTGACAAAATAGTTCCTTTCTGTGACTACTTTCAACCTGGAGGCTAAATTAACTCTGTAACTGGGTCAGAAACGGTCAGAAACCTCCCCAAACGTAGTTGCATCAAACTGATGAGACAGAGCCATATTGGTTTGTTTCTAGGGACATTTATTGCTTAGCAACAACAGGAATTTAAAGGATTTCCTTAGCAATGCTACCAATATAATGTTTTTCAGCATGTTTTAACATGAGGATTCATTCAAGCTGGCTCTATGGGTTACCCCAGTGCCCTAGATCTATTAGAAATAAAGTAAAGTCATATACAGTAAAATCTCTTTACTACGAATCCTGTTATAATGAAATTTTGGTTATAACAAACAAAATGCTTGATACCAAATCATCACCATACATTTCTATAGTAAAATAATCCTTATATAATGAAGTTTTGGCACCAGAATTTGGATATACCGAAGTAATTTTGTCATAAATACACCTTTTCAAATGATATCAAAGTGTACAGAAAACACAGGCTATATGCAATGGGGAGATCTGAGAGGTGTGAGTGGCTTTGATGGGGCTTCTTCAGCTGCCTCCCTTCTCACCTGGGTGGGTCGTGGAGATCTGAGAGGTGTGAGGGGGTGTGACAGGGCTTCTTCAGCCTACTCTCTTCTCACCTGGGCGGGTGGGGGAAGATCTGAGAGGTGTGAGGGGGTGTGTTAGGATATCTACAGCCACCCCTCTCCTCACCTGGCCGGCCATAGAGGTCAAAAGTAGGGTTGGAATAACTTTTTAACCTCTATATTCCTTTGTTTGGTGACTACGAAATTCGTTTACTACGAATTTTTTTGCTTGTCCCAAGCACTTTGTTGTAACGGAATTTTACTGTAGCAACAACCATTTGCTATCTAGGGACCTTGGTTGCTTAGCAACAGCAGCTATGTAAAGGATTTCCTTAGCAACACTATCATTATGATGTTATTTAGCATGGTTCCACATGATGATTCATCCAAGCTTTCTCTATGGGTTACCATAGTGCCCTAGATTTATTAGGAACAAAGCAAATTTATATAGCAACAACCATTTGCTATCTAGGGACCTTAGTTGTTTAGCAACAGCAGCTATGTAAAGGGTTTCCTGAGCAACGGTATAAACACAAGATTATTCAGCATTCTACATGAGCATTCGTTCAAGCTGGTTCTAAGGTTGTCAGTGCCCTTTATCCATCAAAAGCAAAGAAAATTCATATAGCACCAACCATTTGCTATAAAGAGCAACAGCAACAGCCCTTCTCATCAGAGCACAGGGAAGACATAGACATAGACACCTTATAAAAAGACCTGTAAATCTCTCAAATGATAGATTTTCCACTGCTATCAACTTGATGCCATTGTCACAGGCTCTGCTATTTCAAATGAGGATGCGATGATAGAGGGTTATTCAGTGTAGCTGAAAGGCCAATGGTCTATAATTGATATCTTTTACAAGATGAAGTGTGTGTTCTATTAGTTAATTTCTTCTCAATAATGTGGTGATGTGGAATGATAGAAACAATACCAGAGTATCTGAACATTTCCCTGACAGGTGCATATACTCTGTCACTCTAACCCTTGTCTAGTACCAGGTATAGGAATAAATTTGCCCTTAACCTATAATTGTGTAGAGGCAAGGAGAAAGGGTGCTCCGTGCTAAAAGTCAACTTTAAAATTCAGATCACTAGCTTTCGAGTGATATATTGCAAGAGAAGATACTCCTGTTAGTTTCAGGGGAATGGCTTGCTAAATATGGGTAGGTATGACCATTTCCTGAATGACCATAAGCTCTACGCCTAATTGGTCATGAGATACATCTATAATTAGCATAATTTATGCTAATTAGCTAAATAACCATAATTTTCTTATTCTTTTGCCTATAACTTTTGATCTAGAAATGGTATTTTCGTTCTGTTTTCACCATAGTAAACCTGGTGTAAAATTCTTTCAAATGGGATCGTTGATTTACCTATTCAGAATGAAAATCATGTTTCCATGGCAACAGAAATCAACAAAAATGCCTATTTAGGCCCAAAAAAGCTTTTTTTACAAGCCTGATTTGGAACCTTTTCACCCAAAATAGAACATTCTATAAAAAATCATTGAATTCTCCTAAGAAAAGTACCCTGTCATAGTTTTAGGCATATTTTTCCTATTCTAGCCCATAGTGGTGCCCCCTGGTGGCTAAAACAGGTACTAAATCCCGCAGGAACCCCCATTTCTGCTTGCTGGCTCACAATTTAAGAAACAATACCAAATGCTAGTAGAGTAAGCTACCATACTGTTGGACAATAACAAATAATACAAGTACCTGTGGAGAGGTGTGAGCGATTTACTGGGTTACTTTCTATTCACAAATAAATATAATATAATTACATACATCTTGCAAGTGTAGGTTACCTGGTACCCGCCAATCCTACTTGAAAGGCTTTTCACAGTTTGCAAATACCACCACATGCTGCAGTAGCAGCTCTGTCCAACAGAGTATCAGCTTACTCTACTGGTGTGTTTTATTGTTTCTGATACTTAGAAATGCTGGTAAAACCAAACTCTGATTTAACTGTGATTACAGAGGAAGCACAACCAGATATCCCACACTTAGAAAGGGCCCTGTACGATATAGGCTATGTATGGAAAACATAGGTAATTCACTTATAGAAATTTCTAGACCCTGAACATGGTGATTGGGTAGTTGTTGGATAGGCTGCTATGATTGAACATACCTCTAGCCTCTTCAAACTGGAAAAAATCAACTCCCTCAACATACTCTGAGGCTATGCGGTACTTGTTGGAAAGAACCGGTGATTTTGCTGGTTCGAGATAGTAAAGTAGTAAGGCACAATAGTCCAAGGACAATTGGCCAATAACCTGTTTCTAGTCACCTTGGTTCCTTAGCAACAATAGCTTTTGAGTGAGTGAGGCATTCTGCCTCACTTATGATGAACATTCCAAGGGTTGACAATGGTTTAACAGGTACCCCAACCCTTTCATGAATAATTAATGTTGCCAGGATAAGTTTGATGCCATTTTCTTCGCAATAGATGCACGCTAAGCAGTTAACTTTCGATTTATCTGTACAAATGTGTAAATTCATGTGTGCTCTATATCCATTATAGAAATAAAAGTAAATAAATTTATAAAATTCATTTTTTTGCAAACCAATATAACAGCATTATATTAATTCCAAAGTTGTTTTCCACAGCATTTGTGTACTGTCAGTCATGTTTTCCTAAAAGCCCATGACTGGCTACCAACATAATGTTGCCCCGGGATTTGGTTTGGTTTGGTTTGGTTTGGTTGATTTTACCTCCACTAATAGTACTTAGCAGAGTTACTGTGGTTTGTGGCTATTAAGTCCTTTCTTTTCTGTTTAGACAGGTATTCAAAAACTGCTTTTCCAAACAGCTAGACAGATATCTATATATGTTGCTTGCCAGTGATTGCATCTATGGATGACTGCATCTATGAGCGAAATGATCTAATCTGTGAGGAGGAGTGAGGGGGAAACCACTAAAGGGGCTAAAATCCCCTACTCTTCTCAAAGTATAGCAAGTGTTCATTCATTTGCCTGGTCCCATAGAACATTCATCTCTATAATATATATTTTTGACAATATTTATCTTGGACTAATGATACAGTTGAGCAATGTCAACCAAAATGCAGTATTCCTCCATGAATGGCATACGTATGAGCAAGGGCTTTCAAAATTAGGCATTATTAGGTTAGTAGGTACAATTGAATGGTAAATGGTAATTTAAATATTTCCATCAGTGGAGTGCCATTCACCATATTTAATATAGATATGAAAAGTATACAGGTAGTGATCAGGTTTTACCCAGCATTCTATGCTGAATCCAAGATGGCTGTCAGGGACAGTCAATGATTAGAGATGCTGCCTCCTTAAATGAATGGCTATGCGCCCTATATTAATACACATATATCCTTGTGAGAAAAGTATAAGACTCTATTCTCATGGATTTATCATCCTCTTTAGTTACTAACTTAGGGTACCATGCTAATTCCATTCTACTGCTCTAGGGCATATACCTGATAGTTAAGGGGGGGGGCAGCAATTAACATGCTTACTGCCAATAAAGTATACCAAAAAGAACTAAATGGTTATATATTAGGGTTACCAACATTACCAACTAGTTACATCCAAAGTCTCAAATAATAATGGATCACTTTTGTGATTTGTATAGATCCAATGAGAAAATATTTTAACATTTTTTAGGGGAGGGGGATATTCTGAATGCAATTATCCTGTATATCTAGTCTCAAATACCAGCTGGCGGAGGGATTTAGGAACCATCTTGGAAAGCCCCGTACCTGTTTGACTCAATTATTGAGATATTCTCGTCCAGCAATTTTTAACAATACAATAGTAAACATGTTGCTAGGTAAATCTTGGAATTAGTTGTAGTTGCCTATGGTTAGTGTCTTTGGTTATTTGAAATAATGTAGCCATTGATCACGGCATAAATTTGCTGGGAATACCTATTTCATCACTTGAGAAATTTATAGGCGAATATTTAGGCCTTATATGATGGACCAATGTTTAGCATTTTCATGCAAGGGGATGTGCCTGTTGCTATGGGAAAGTATAGCAAATGGTAGTTTCTATATGATTTTGATTGCTTCTGATATATCTAGAGCACTCGAGTAACCCATAGAACCAGCTTGAAATAATACTTATGTACAAATATGCTGACTAACATTGCACAGATATCGTTCCTATGGAAATCTTTTACATAGCTATTGTTGCTAAACAACCAAGGTCCCCAGATAGCAATGATGGTTGCTATATGGTTGCTATATGACTTTACTTTGTAATAGATCTAGGGCAATGGGGTAACCCATAGAGCCAGCTTGAATGAATCATCATGTGGAAACATGCTGAATAACATTATGATAAGAGCAATGCTAAGGAAATCCTTTACATAGCTACTGTTGCTAAGCAACCAAGGTCCGTAGATAGCAAATGATTGTTGCTATTTGACTTTACTTTGTTTCTAATAGATCAGGGGCACTGGGGTAACCCATAGAGCCAGCCTGAATGAATTCTCATGTAGAAACATGCTGGATAACATTATATTAATTGTGTTGCTAAGGAAATCCTTTAAATACATGTTGCTAAGCAACCAAGGTCCCTAGAAACAAACCAATATGTAAACTAGACACAATAGGTTTGATATTAGGTGGTTAGTATTATCATTTGAGTATTATGCACTTTAGGGGGCATTTTAGCTGATTTTATGTGTTGCCAAGGAAAATGGTTGCCATGGTAACCAATATAAAAAGAAAAATTCCCAACATACATTTTTGGAAGCTTAGGTACCCAAGGAACATAATTATGTATGTTGGGCAAAATTAACATTCACTTCCCACGACACCCAAAATCCTGACACTTGCCCCTGCACTATATTTCACTACACACCTCAACTGGGAACATGGCACTGCATTTTTCAAACATTGTTTTAGGAATGATGAAAAGTATGGATGAGCGCGAGATGGAGAGAGAGAGGACTGGGGAGGTGAATCCTGTTGCACTGTGTATGCGCAGTTCTGTGAAGGTCTCAGTATCATTTACATACCCTTACAATAGGTAAACATAATCCCTCCCATATGTATAGCTGCCTTACACTGCCGCTTTATGAAACACATTATCATCACTCTACATCCTATAGTGGATAACGTTTTTCGTCTTTTGAGAAGCTACTTGCTAAGAGCCTCTTGACATGCACTTGAATAAAGCATTATTAATGGATGTATGCCTTTTCATTTTGTTTCCCGTTAGAGCAGTGTATGTGATGTGTTATGACTCTTGATCAAATATCATAAGCGCAATATTGTTAGGCCATATTCTGTCATCTCTACATAAAATATCATCTCCAGAACCTTTAGTGTTGAAAGCTGGCATGATATATCAACATATTTACTGACAAGTGTTACAATAGACTCATTTTAAAATCCAGGCTGCAACTTTATCAATGCTGGGCCCAATAGATGCACAAAGCTTCTATTGTTTGATATTAGCAATACATAACTAATCTGTCACGAAACTACCTTGCACACCCTTAAGGGTAATACGACATTTCCCTCAACAGAAGAATCAAATATCTACTTTTTTTGACATGTCAAAGTCTCACATTTTCGTCGGATTATAGTTATACATTTAGCTAAGGGAAGCTGACTACATTTTGCAGGGATTTACAGACTTCATTTCGGGATCTCTTACATTAAATGAGCAGATACATTCATATATCTTTGTGATGAATGTTTGCCAAAGTCTTCTCAGCCATTTAGTCCTTTGTGTCCCAAAATCTATTGTCATTAATAGTAGAGAGGATACGCTAGTGTTACATGACACTCAAACTATTAAGGTACAAATGGGATTTGAGACAAAGGTCCTCGACCTACCCTTACAGATACAGAACCTGGCTACCATTTAGACAAATGTATCCCAGTACTAGACTGTAAATCATGCCCTTTGTAACTTTTTGCTCATTTTCTTATAGTCCATCAGGACCTATATATCGGGTGGACATAATATTATATACTTGCTAGAAGACCTGGACCTTCTGGTACTTGGGGATTTTGGGGAAGTGGCAGGAATGGATTTGGGTGCTATTGGCTGCACATAAAGCTGGTATTTGCACAACCTGTCTTCAAGAAAAATGTTCATGTCTCTGATATGAGATAGATCATTCATGTACTTGGAATACTTTTCTAAACAATTGAAAATAAGAAATTAATTTTGTTTGGTTTGGTATTACGATTTGGTTGGTTCGGGCCTTACTGATCAGGAAAGAAGGAGTAAGGCGGTTGGTTCGGGCCTTACTGATCAGGAAAGAAGGAGTAAGGTGGTAATTCAAGTGTATGCCAACGGATGTTTTATTATATAAGACACTTATGGCTACCCGGAAGATGATAAAGGGGCAGCTAATATTAATTACAGATGTTTCAAGGTCAGAGGCCAGGAGGGCCTCTGATGTAGTGGCTGAGCCCCGGTCTTTATATACGGACCTAGGTGTCCGTCGTCAGATGTCCCCACAGGCCCGGATTGGTGCTGCCACCTATCTGGAACCTGAGGAACACCCAACGACTGGACTCACCCGCCACGCCAGATGGTACCTGTTACTATGGCTATAACAACATACCTCTACAATACGTAATATTTTGGCGGTATTGGCACAATCAAGGAGGAATTATACCATTTTGTCTATGGCCTGGGTAGGAGCAATTCCTACTGCATTAGGTCTCCAGCAGGCCAAACACTGACATTCAGATAATACATCATCAGTTCTCATTGTCTATGGTTTTGCTCAGATTTAAAATACTAAAAAGAACACCTTCTACATGGGGTGGCTAGAAAAGTTATGTCTGATGTACACCACTGGTGATTAACTTCTGTAGAACTATAGTTTTACACTTTGTGACAGTGCTGTTGCAGAGAGATACTTTTGATTATTGTCCCAGTAACTCTTAAAAGGTAAGGCATTGGGGTCTAGATAGGTTTGTTCAGAGATAAATATTTTTGTGTATAATCTGACACAGCATTGATGGATATATATGGCTCTGTCTCACCAGTTTGATGCAACTCCGTTCAAGGAGGTTTCCGACCGAGGTTGCTGACTGAGGTTTCTGACCGGCAGTTACAGATAGTTAATTCAGCCTCCAGTTTGAAATTGGTCACAGAAAGGTACTGTTTTTTTCACTTCCTCCACCTTTCTTATGGTCCATGGGAACTTATTCTGTATCTCGTTAGTGGGGTCAGTGTATAACTTGTGGCACAGGGATTCCTCTTTTTCCACCCTTTCATCTGAAGGCACATTCCATGTTAAGTAGGGAACTGCTGTCCAGGGAAGTTTATGTGCCATAGTACATTTAAAAATCAGTTTTTACTAACTTTTTTGACTTTTTTAGGATTTCTAGTACTAATTAAAGAAAAATGTCCACAACATAGATTATTTTCGTACTTTTTGCATGTGGGGGGCCTTATGATGAAAAAGGCTGCTTACTGAAAACACTATGTCCTGAAGCATGATTACAATTATTGATCCATTACAGTTGGCAAAGAAAATATATGTATGGTTTCAAATGTGATGTTTTATAGTTTTTTAAGTGTTAAAATTAAAAAAAAAAATTTTCCCTAAATTTCCCCATTAAGCTGACGGACTGGACCTCATTATACCAGTGTCCAGTATTTTAGGGTGACCTCCGTTACCATCAGCCTTTAGTGGCCCTGGGCAGAAAATAAAAAGAATATTCTGGTCAATGTCAGACTAAAATGAAGACCAATTAGGGACATAGTTATGTGCCAGATGATGACTTGATATCTCTTCACATCTCCGCACTAGATGCATTTCCCTGCCAAAATCTGAAGTAGTTTTTTTAAGGTGAGTGACCTCCGTTACCATGATTAAGCACGTATAATTAAGGTGGAAACAAAAATAACTGATACTAGTCCAAAGGTAATGAAAAAAGGAAACTGTATACCAAAAATCAGATTGATTGATGGTATATCTAATTTTCTAGAGAGGAAATACCGTAAAAAAGTGACCTCCGTTACCGGTGACCTCCGTTACCGCCCACCCCCATTTTCAGTTACCTCCATTTCCATAGCCTGCTCACCCACCTGAGTCAAGCCACAATGTCAGCTTTAATATCCTAAGTTGGTCAACTCATTTTTGACACATCTTGAAATCCAAATATTAGCTACACCTTGGGTACAAGGTCATGACACATTTGACCTTGGCCAAGGTCAAGGTCACCCTTTTCAAGGTCAAACACCTAAATCTGGCAGAAATTAGGTAGGAAATCATGTTTATGGCTAAAAAATTGGCTTTAATTAACTTTTTGCCATGCTGTAAAGTATAAAAATGGCCACATCCTTGAGTCCTTTTTCATGGTTCCAACAATGGTTGACCTTAGACAAGGTCAAGGTCATCTTTTTCAAGGTCAAAAATCATTGAAATCAGCTGGGAAATTAAATTTATGTCCATAAAATTGGTTTAAATTCACTTTATGTTATGCTTTGAAATACTAGAGTGGTCTACTTTTTGAGTGCCTTTTCAAGATCATAACATGGTTGACCTTAGCCAAGGTCAAGGCCATCCTTTTCAAGGTCAAACATGATTATGGCCATAAATTTGGCTTAAATTAAGTTTTTAACACCCATCTGAAAACCTAAAATGGTTTTCTCTTTGAATACTTTTTCAAGGTTCCAACATTGTTTACCTTAGCCTAGGGCAAGCTCATCATCTTCAAGGTCAAACAGCTAAATCTGGTTGAAATCAGGCAGGTAACTAAACGCTAAGTGTCTTTTCAAGGTCATGACATGGTTGACCTTTGCCTCGGTCAAGGCCATCCTTTTCGTGGTCAAACACCTGAATTCGGCTGAATTTCTCAAGGGAATCATCTTTATGGCTATGAAATAGACTTTCCATCTCTGGGTTTCCCAAATACAGTGCTATAGTGATGCATTTATGCAGTACAGGCAGTTTAAGGGTTTTGAAATCCTTTAAAAAATTTAAGTGGTCTGCTCGACTAATTTTTTCCCCCTATCTTTTGTATTTTCCCGGTGTTCCGGGGAAGCATAGGAAAAAAAATCCCCACCTGTTCAGTTCTCTGACAAATAATGTCTACCTTTAAAAACTTAAAATGGTCAACTCTTTGGGTCCTTTTTCAAGGTCCTATCATTATTGACCCTAGCCAAGGTCATCCTTTTCAAAGTCAAAACAGCAAGGGGATAAAAGTTATGGCCATAAAATTGGTTTAAATTCACTTTTTGACATGCTTTAAAATTCTAAAATGGTTTACTTCCTAATTACCTTTTCATGGTCATAACATGGTTGACATGGTCAAGGTTCTCCTTTGAAAGGTCAAACACCTTATTTTGGATAAAAGCAGCAAGGAAATTGCATTTATGACCATAAAATTAGGTAAAATTCAATTTATGGCATGCTTTAAAAAATACTAATGTGGTCTACTCCAAGACCAAGGAAGGCCATAATGTGGTAGATCGTGCTCAAGTTCAATGTTATCACTGGTTATCCTTTCCAGGTCAAACACTAAGGTATTTTAGTCATTAAGGGAATCATATTTACAACTACAAAATTGGTTTATATGTGATGCATCCTTACCTAACCAGGCACATGTCAGGATAATGGATTTCATGATTATACTGGTTTCACAGAGACTAGATCAAGAGCTTCAGAACACTTTTTGTTTCATTAAAATATCTTTATTTGTCAATTTTTGCTGAATTTTCAAAATTATAAATTGGCCATCATTCGTTCTGAGAAATAGAGCTCTAAACAAAGGTCTCTTTATCACTGTATACTCATACTGAAAATAGGGAGGCCCCACTGTATCAGTGTCTAGTCTGTATGTACCAAATATATGCCAAGTAAAGCTGGTATCAATTTAAAGAGAAAATGTTAAGCTACATGTGGATATTAATATCTGTTGTCTTTCTTTATTTGATACCTTTCTTTCAAAAGATTCATTAAGATTATATTGTAGATATATCAATGAAAATTGTCGTGGTAAAAATCAGCGACAATTATCAATTTGGCCAATTTTCATCATTTCTACTAATTTTTTGTATTTATTATTTCATCACAAGAAAGGGAAGATAATAATGGAAGCAAATACCCAAAAAGCTCCAAATGACTATAATTAGCATTTTCCACCTTTTGACCTCATTATCTCTGGTCTATGATGGGCGAGATCTGCCTGATTTGGTTAGGATGCATCACATATACACTTTTTAACATGCTTGGAATTCTAAAGTTGACATGGTTGACCTAGGTAAATAGGTCAAAGTTGTGTTCCACAAGGTCAAGGACACTTAAAATTTAATGTGACTGACTATAGTATTTGGTGGAAGATGGATTTTTAGCCAGACCCTGGGTTCTCTGTAACTGTTACAATATCAACTATGAATGAAATTGAGATAATCAAGATGGCTGCCAGAATTAGATCAAAATCTTGGAACAATAGGGTGTTTTAAAAAAATGACTACTCGATCCCTAATCAAAATAGAAAGACAAAAAAAAATATTACTAAAAGGACATTACTGAAGTCCAGGAATCTATTCATGACATTTAGAACCATGTATAATTTATGGCAGCCATTTTGAACTATTAATGAGTGTTACCCTGCATATTGTTAAAGATACATTAAACAATTCTGCTTCAAACAAATATAAAGGCACAAATCACAGGTTAAAAATTCAGAGATGTTACCAAAGGTGTTCGCAAAGGATGATCTTGACCTAGGCTAAGGTCAACAATGTTAGAACTTTGAAAAAGTATTAATTAAACAAAAAGAAGACCATTTTGACCCATCCTTAAAACTAAGGGATAGGCCTCAGAGAAAAGAGTATTTAAAAAAGGTCATCAAGAGCTTTCATTTCATGTAATACACATTAATAAGAGCATGGGAAGTATATTGAAACCATTGTTGAAAGATATCATGCCAAATATCTTAAACTGTAAAATGCCTCATTAAGGCTCTGGTCATATATTCACAAAACCAATCAATTTCAGGAAAATTACTCAGTTACTATACTGTAATCACAATGATATACTTTGTGTTATCTCTGAACATACTGTTTTGATAGTTTACATTACATCTTCTGAAAGCTGTTGGAGTGGCATTTTCAATACAAATTTAAAGAAAATTCAAAATTTGATTACCATGACAACCTGAAATACTCTGTTGTCATTAGTTAATATCCCCCACTTATATCAGCATATTAGTCCCATCCAGCAGGATCTATGATGATTTTAAACTATTCAGAATGGGAATCTACCTAAAAATGTTTGATTCAGTTAAATTGACATCCATTCTAATAAAATTACCATAACTCATTTTTGGACAAAACAGCATTTTTACCTTTAAATGGCCTATTTCTGTGTTCTCAAAAGTGTAAATTTTCTCCCATTTTTTTTTAGGATGAGCTGCTAATAACCAGCCAATTTGAGGTGTTTAACCTTGAAAAGGATGGCTTTGACTTTGGCCAAGGTCAACTGTGTTATGACCCTGAAAATGCACTCAAAAAGTAGACCAAGTATTTCAAAGCATGGCATAAAGTAAATTCAAACCAATGTTATGGTCATAAATTTAATTTCCCAGCTGATTTCAACAATGTTTGACCTTGAAAAGGATGACCTTGACCTTGACCTTGGCCAAGATTAAATGTGTCATGACCTTGTACTCAAGGAGTAGCAAATTTTTGGATTTCAAGGTGTGTCAAAAAATGAGTTGACCAACCTAGATGTGGCCATTTCTAGTAAAAGTAACTTAAGGAGTGGAATCTTATCATCTTAAAGCATGTCAAATAGTGAATTTGAACCAAATTTATGGCCAAAAATTTAATTCTCATATAAATTTCAATCAGATTTAGAGGTTTGACCTTAAGAAGGATGACCTTGACCTAAGATAAGGTCAATGATGTTGGAACCTTGAAAAAGGACTTAAAGACTTGACCATTTTAGGATTTTAAAACATGTCAAAAAGTGAATTTAATCCAATTTTATGGCCATAAATATGATGTCCTTGCTAATTTCTGCCAAATTTTAGTGTTTGACCTTGAAAAGGGTGACCTTGACCTTGGACATGTCATAACCTTGAAAAGGTACTCAAGGAGTAGATCTTTTTTTTTAAAAGTTCAAATTGTGTTAAAAAATGAATTTAAACCAATGCTATGGCTCAATATGTGATATCTTCGATTTCTCATTTTGTTTGAGCTGGTTGCCATGGCAACCAGGTTGCCATGCCAACAGGCCATTCCAGAAAAAAAGTATGCCAATTTTTAAGATGGGTCCCATTTTGCACAAATAGTCAAGAAACAACCTAGGGGCCATTGACAGATGCAATTTTTTATTCTAAAAAGGGATTTTTTGATAAAAGTGGAGAAAATAATTGCATAGGAAAAATGTCCAATCTCCATGGCAGTTGCCTGGGGGGGGCTGAAATTGGATTGTGCAACCTGTATTCGAGGGCTAATATTTTGATAACCAGGAAACATTTATGTTCACTTATTTTTTTTGGAAGTATCAGGATGACTTCAAGTTTTTGTTGGTACCTCACACTTACCTCTGTGAATATATCCAATTTTAGACATTTTCTCTCCCTATTTGCAAGACTTAACTTGGAATCAGGTCTCTCCTCTCCTAACCCTCCTTGGAGAAGACCCTTGCACTTTTTTTTCACCTATGGGTGAGAGAAGATTTCTACTTATATGTGTCTTCGATTTTTCACTCCTTCCCCCTTCTTTCTCTCTTTTCCCCCCTTTTACTCCTTCATTTCAGTTCAAGGTTTCTGACCAATCGTCTTCTTCATGCTTTTATTGGCCTCTCCTATTCCCCCACTGGTTTGCACTCAGAGGACTGAGAAGGAACATTTTCTTGACTTCCTCCTCTTCCAAAGAGGTTTCTGACTGGGGAGGTTTCTGGCGGGCAGTTATAAAAACATCTATTGACCTGTAGTTTGAATTCCATCACAGAAAAGCATAGTTTATGTAGTGATGCAAATTTGTAGGACTAGCAAGAGAGATTTATGTCAGAACACAGATACCTGATAAAGGGGAAGGGGGTGAATGGTTCTTTTGATTCTTTATCTTTGGTAAAAGTAGGAAGGAAGGTTGTATGATGGAGAGAATGAGAGAGGAAATGGATCTCTGATGCTGGGACAGAAAGGGAAAGGAAAAGGAAAAGCGTTAGTAGGGGCGGTGGTAGGTCTTGGATTAGTTCATGCAATATGAGACCTGCAATATGAACTCGAAATATAACTGTGAAGGTGCTGGAATAAATTTATAAAGCTGATTCTGAGGCACTGGGGTAATGCTAATTTGAAAACTTGCTCAGAGAATCTTCATGTGGAGATAGCAACAGCGTATAAAGTTGGCTGATGGTTTTGGTAGATGTGATGTGAGAGGGCTGTGAGGAGGTTTACACTGCATACAGTAACTACACGACCTGCTTAGATAGATAGGCGAGATGCCGTACTGAGGCAGCTACAAGGCCTGGCCTGTAAATAGATTAGGGAAGTGTCTCGGGTTACCCTCGACTCCCTAAATCAAGGTTCATTTGATGTACCCATCAGGCATTGTACATCTCCTATTTAGGAAAGTTATGAATGACGAGTAAAAAAGAAAGAAAAAAGTAGAGAAGCACTAGGGTAACTCGCCCCTGACTCAACCACTAGGAATGTTGGTACCTTATGTCGACCATCACACCTTACTTCAATTTATTTTCACAATAGACTAGGATTGTTGGTGTCAGTTGTAGGATATTTATATTGTAGTTAATGGTGCAAAATCAGTTGGTAGTATCTATATCTATAGTATCTAGGTTTGTTTCCAGTTACCCAACCGACCCTAGTGTCAACGGACGGTTACATGTGGTGAAGTGAATATACACGGAATCCAGGGAAGTTCATTTGATCCTTTTATTGCATAGCTGACATGAGTTTCATAAAGGTGGTAACAATGATAACACTCGCCAAGATCTAAGCTCTGCCTCCGATCCTATAGCTCAACCTGTCGTAGGTTCTAGGTATAGGTGTAAGGTGTGAGTTGGGAGAGATGATTGGGAGCTGCTCAAGCTGCCTTTTATATGAAGGGCTTGAGCAGCTCACAGTATTGTGAAATATTCTATACACGTGGCTCAATGAAATAGAGATACGTGTCATAGGGAGAGATTGCCACCTGTGGGTTAATCATGTTGATGAGGATTGAGAGGAGATTGTGAAATATCCTCTCATTCCAAATATGGCACCACAGGTGGATCCCACATCCTCCAGCGGGGCTGTGTGGGTGTAGATATGATTGGAATGTTATTACATCCGTCTACATTATGTCACAGAGTTTCATGGAGGAAGTGAGTTTGTGATAATTTATGGATCCTGGTTCCTGTTGGGGAATACAGGAGATTGTTGAGTATGTATCGTGAGCAGAGCCTAGGTTTTATATGGCGAAGAAATTAGTAAATATGAAAAATAATAATAATACCCAGAATGGTCCATTCCTACTCGTCTCTGCACAAGTGTTAAGGGAGAAAAATAAGTAGAAACGATGAGGCTTTGCCAAGTCCATTGACAATTATGGGTATTATGATGCAAGTACCGGGTTTCTGTGAAAACCTGATGGGTTTGACATTATATGCGGTATAAAAAAAAAGGGTTCCTTTATGGAAATACAGGAATACAGTTTGTGTGGATCAAGTGACTTAATCTATGTACGCAGGTTATAAATGCATGAATATGTACAATTTGCTTAAAATATATATGTACCGGTTTGGTTTATTAAAAAAAGGTAATGAGCTATGTCCAGATCAGGACCAACCAAGTTTGGTGAATCTTGGTATCGTGGGGTCAATGATCAACACAAGGGTGGTGAGTCTTGGCTCCATGTTACCAAGGTTCATGACTGAAGTTGTGTAAGGTCTGTACATAATTTGGTATAAGGTATAAGACAAGGTTGTATTCAGTGTTACTGTTGACTAGAAACATGGTAACTTTTACAAAAATATACAAAAATGGGATATATATGGAACTTATTGCTATAGATGACTAATTTGACTAAAACTCATAAATACATGTCATGGCTGAGTTTGAAAAGACAGTGGTGAAAGTGATGAACCTTATAGCGCCTAGAGACGTAAACCAGAAGGCCATTTTGGTTTATGTCTCATAACGTTCATTAAAAAGGGGGAAATCTTAAACTAATATATACATTTGGCCTAAGGAAAACAGGCTTTTAAAGAATCCAGTGAAAAGGATTCGACGTGCCGAGAAGAAAAGAATTTTTACATTCTCAGAGAACAAGTAGTACGTATAGGCATGGGGGGGTTGTTTACACTCGTGTCTCAGTGGCTAGGGACCAAAAAGTGGGAGTACAAAAATTGATTCTGTGAAATGTTTATTTGTGTGTTCTGAAATGTCGATTTGGGTGTATGCTGTTTGGAGGTAGATTTTGATTTTCTTTGATGTTGAAATTTTTGAACCTGCCCTCAGCTTTACGATGGGTCCTGGATCTGATGGGCCTGAATTTTGAGGTGGTAATGTCAGAAAAGTCTAAGTATACTGATGCTAAGTCACCAGCTGTGGCCACATCTGAGCCATCCTCGGAGGCGGTATCTGTCTCTGTGGTAGGGGTCGGTCGAGCTGGCATGGGCTTCCACATGGTTCTGGGTGTAGGTCTTTGCCTGTTGCCGCTTGGCTTAGGTTTGTCGTCATAAGCACAAGGGCACAGGAACCCATTTGGTTGATGGTAACACGATATACAAAGTCTGGCAGCGGATACCTGCCCATTGGTGTGGCGGCAGTAGTTTTTGTTGTGCCTGTAGGTTGGTGGCATGGGTGTGCCAGGCCAACAGGCTGCCGACACATAGGTTCCCCTGGGTGTTAGAGGGGGCTTTCTAACTGGCTCCCTCCACTGGCTGGTGGGGGTTGCTGCTGGGGCTCAGGGTCCGCGGCTGGTGGGGTTGGATTTCGTTTGACCTCTTCCCTCCTGCTTCTTCCTTCTGTTGCCCTCTTTGACAATGATTGCCCCGGCCCGTCTGTGCACTTCAGGGCTGGAGGGCCGACGGATGGTGGGGCTGCCAGGTCTCCAGAGGAGGGGTCTGTAGGGAAGAGAGCCATGAAAACAAACCATTAACAGAGGTGTAAAATCCTGCTTGGGTCAGCTGGTGGCCTTGTCAATACAGGATAACCAATAAGTGTGATAAATTTCTGCTATTTGACACATAATATTGACTTGACAGAGCTCAATTTGATTGTAAGAATGGAACACGGTAAGTGTAACTAAGCAAGCTTAGTTGGTTCATTTGTATTACGCTGGGTGGCGGTACCCAGCTGTCGCTTCACCGTGCCAAACCTGATTATTCAGATAAAAATTCTGAAAAATATTTCAAACAGTGGCCTAAAGTTCCATAAACTGGTTAAAAGGTTTTGAAAAAGGTTTGATTTTTGGCATTTTGGCATACAATTCGCCAGTTGAACTCTAAAGATGAGAGTTGCAAATTTTGAATTAAATTTTGAGTTTTGATGCCTATAGCCTTGGCCCTATATAAGATATGGGTGCCGGCTATCTGATCAGTAGTTACGCAAGATGGAGATTGTGCAGGGGGTTCTGCACTTTCCAGACGGTCGTGCCCTGCTAATCACCGTCTTCATCAACGAGGATGGGACGTAAGTAATTTTAAACAAGTGGCCGTGTGAAAATTTACTTTTGGGATTTTGAATAAGAGAATTTTGTTTGGGAATTTTGGTAACTTAATTTTGGGTTTTGTTTCTTGCAGGATTCATCAGGTCATATACTTACTGCTGGCGCCTCAGGTGCCGGCAGTGAATGGTTTCTAGGGAAAGACGTGAGTAATCCTTTTTTATCATGATGCTCAGGTTGTTTGCACGTGTTGATGTTGTTGTTTTCAGCCAATGTATCAGGTCAGAAACGATCATGTGACCAAAACCAACCAACATTTGCATATCACAAAAGCCCTTTAAAAATGGCGACGCCAGGTCGCGACTGGCGCGAGAATTTTGTGCAGACGCTATGATTGCATTTATGGGTTGTAAAAAGGTGTTGCGTCGTCATTGATAAGGTTTAGTGAGGTGCAAGGTGAAACAGCGGCAGGGTATTGCGATTTGTGGGCATGGTTTTAGATATTAGGTCTAGACGGGGCCCTATGGGGGGTCCTTGGGGGGTCTCGGGGGGGATCTCGGCGGATAGGAGGGGGATCCCCACATCAGCGTTTCAGGGCTATCCGGTCTGCTATACAACACTGTTCAGCACCTGCCATCCCCACATGAGGGTGGTGGTACCATCCAGTGTTGGCGCCGGGCCTGTGGGCGCTGGGGAGAGTCCATTATGGGAGGAACCTCGGGGGGTGGCCGGTGGAGGTCGCTGAGGATGCTGAGCGTTCTCAACGATCCCCACATCAGCCGAAACTAAAGGTTTAAAGCATGAAAAACCTACCATCCATGGGGTTAATGGCCCTCTCAGCCAGTGTAGGGTCGAATAAGTATAGGTCCTTGGGTGGTTGGGTTTCTCTGAATTGTAGCAGGGCCATCTCTGCTGGAGTTGTCCCACTGGTGGAGGCCTTAGGGGCTTCCCGCCTGAGTAGGTCCTTTCTCCGTGTCATAGGTGGCACTGGTTTGAAGCTGGCCGATAGTTCATATTCACTTGGTGTGAGTTGGAAGTCAGGGAGGTTTTCCTGTACAATGGCCAGTGTGACCGTGTGGGGTCTGGATCTGAGGATGATTGCGAGGGGAATGCGCCAGAGCAAAGGGCAACTGGGGTACCTCTCCAGCTTCACCGTCCTCAGTCTTCCACCAATGATTATTCCAACATCTGACTTCCAATGCGCATCAAGATGATGGCCTAGGGGGAAAGTTAACCAGGGTGGTGCTTGTTTGGGTGCCAAGATGAAGGCTGGCCAAAGGTTCTGTCCATACACCATTAATCCCACTGGAAAAGCATATGTGTGCCCTCCAGAGTGTATCTTCAGCACGAATCTTGGGGTGCCGGGGGCGGGGTCCTGTCTGCCGTAGGGCCAATGCCTAAGACAGCGTCTCCCTGCCGCTCTGATAAATAGCAAGCTGAGGATAATGCCTAGGAAGGCAATCATAGAGTCATACCTTCCTGGCATTTGAATCCAGTCAGGTGTTGTGATCTCCTGGGGTGTGGTCGGCGTAGGCCAATTTTGGTTTGTGTTTTTGATCATTTCTTTTAGCTTGTTCCAAGACCCTGCGTCAGCCATCGTTGCTCGACTGTGAATGGTCATTAATTGGCATAAGTATACTACGCGCATGTGCATGCGACACGTGACCAAGCAGCACAAGATGGCGATGGCTGGCGACAACAGGTGTAACCAAGGGGAAAACTCCAGGTGATATCCTAGATGTATGAGTGAGTTGGTGCTCAGGATGGATGATTTATCATGAATGTTGGTGGCAGCGCCTTTTAAGCTTAAAATGTCTTTGAATAGGGGTAGAAATTTTTGGTTGTGAAGGCGCTTCAGGCGCTGAAAATTTGGTAGGTCTAGATGGGTCGGGGTGGTTGCTATGGTTACTCCTGATATGTTGTTCGGCGGGTTACCAAAATGCCGCCATAGTGGTAAATTGACGGGCACTTTGGCGATGGGTTCTAAAGTAAAATTTTGGGCACAGGAAAGATCGGAATTAATCATTATCATGCCTCTGTTTTTAAGTGAGCAGAGGCATGGTACTGAAATAATTGATTTCGATTTGGCCTGAGTTAGAGCATTGCATGATTGAAGGTGAAGTACTAGTGATCAGCATGTAGGAGCTTTGGGAGATGGGCTTAACAATGTTGGGAATTTGTGCTGTCATGTGGGCCTGGAAGTTGCAGGTGTGATGTACAGCGTCTGGTAGGTCTAAAAATAGGGATAAGCTGCAGGTGGGGTACCTGGGAGATAACATGGGCAGGGGCAGATTGCATGTAATAAAAACATTTACATCACATAGATCTAAGTCAGAGTGGTCAAGTTCAATATAGTGTGACTGGGACACAGACATAGCTATGTAATCCGGCAAAGGCTGTACTTTTGTAAACCCAGTAGTGTTTACATTGGTGGTATCAAAAGGGACTGGAAAGGCTTCCGCCCTATATATGGAGTAGACGTTGTCTCCCAGCCCTATGGGTATAGGTACTGTGATGTAAATTTTGTTTTGGTCCTGCCAGTGCACATGCACTCTCCTCTTGTAGTAGAAACCGGTGGGTACATCTATAATCGAGATACCGTTACGGGCTTCATACAAGGAGCTTGATAGATTATTAAGTCCATCTTTCATGATTTTGTGGGGAATTAATTTTGGAGGTAACTCACCTTTCATTAAAGTGGTTAGTGAGTCTAGAAGGGTGTCTAAATCATTTTGCAGATTCACTAGCGCTTCAATTTGAGAGTTAGCTGCCGTGAATAACATCGAATAATAGGTGTCCTGTCTGTTTTGTTGTTCCAGGTTGAATAAGATATTTGATACATTATTACTCAAGAGCTGGAGGTTGGAGCTGAGCAAAAACAGGGCGTCATCCGTGTTATTTTGTATGCTAGAGAAAACGCTCAGAGATTGATAATTAAATTCAGAAATGTTCAAAAGAAAATGTGTGGCTAACTCTACCACATGCATTTTAGTAGCCAGGGCTCTTTCTAAGTCGGACTTTTCAGAATTCAACAAGTCTACCTCAGGTTGCGTGCTCAAGCCAATTGATGCTCTCAAAATATCACCTATGATCTGTCCTGGGGCGCCTCTGGGTACTCTGGTTTTGGGATGCTCCAGAAATTTTATTAACAGGGCTAAGGATTTTTGAGATTTCTGGTAGAGTTTTGCCAAAATTAGGTCTAAAGACCAAGATGAAATTTGGGGCATTTCTGCTGATTAGGGAGGTTAATTTTTCGGGTCTCTGCAAGGTTTGATTAAAAGATAGGTCTAAAGCGAAAACTAATGGGTAATCCATATATCCTGAGATCATTTTCTGGGGTATTTTAGTGAATAAAACGCCATAGTTCGGCCTGAAGATAGTTTCTCTTTTGGTTACAAAATCCTGTGCTCCTGACTGTTGGGTATGGGCGCACGTAATTAGGAAGAGTACTGCCAAGGAGGCTGCTATCCTAAAAATAGAAATTTAGATAAGCTTAGGAGAAATGGTTCATATGAGGCTGAGATAGGACTGTGTGGTTGGGGTGGGGCGGGTCTTTAAGGGGTTTGGGTTGGGGAGTTGGCTTTGTGTGAGGTATGTTTGTGTTGATTGGGCGGTGGGCGTCCTATACGTGTGGGGGGGGTTGCTTGGGTGTGTGCAGTGTGATTGTGGCGCTTTGGGGACGTGTTATTTAAAAAGGTTATCAGGTTGCTAGGCTGATGTCTTAACTAGCAAGGATGTCTCTAGCTTAGTCACAAAAAAAATTGACGTGAGAGAAAAGGAAAGAAAGAAAAAGAATTTGGAGGAATTTGATTGATTCTTCACATTGTAATGTGCAGGGGGGGGAAATGGGTCAATTCAGGGTTGATAGTTTTTGACTATATAAGGGGCGTATTTGGCCATTTCAAATGCTGCCAGCTGGGTCTGAAGATTTGTGGATTGGATTATGACATTGTATCTGCCAATACCTGTTTCATATCTTGGTAGCTCTTTCAGTGGCTTCTCTGATGTAATCAGAGTTCTGGCACATAGAAGTGCAATGTAGCTTGATGTTTCCTCACTGAATCTATCCCATAATGGGACTGTGGGGAAATCTTTGCATAGATCGAATATCATGGCCTTGGTGGCCGATAATACAATGGGGTCTTGTAGGGTGAGCTCCTTTTGAACTGTTTTGTTGTTTAGGTATACACCTAGGTCTTTGCTGGATATACGTTTGATCATGTCTTTGTGCTCCATGATAGTTATTCTGATCTCGAACAGATCCATGGCCTTACTTTTGATGCCGTTTGGGCCTAAAAGACTGTAGATGGTCCACCCTGAGTTGACTCCATGTCTAATCTCTGGGGCTCTAAGGCTGTGGGAATAAATGGTTTGATAGATTTGTGGTTAGACTAAGGTAGATAAATGGGCTGGTGGGGGTTTTTGTCAAGAGGTTGATAAATAAGGTTGTGAAAAATCAGGCTGCCATACATGGTTTTGAAAAAGGACTGCAAATTCAACTATTGCATTTTACAAAGCACTCTGGGCGCACACTACCATTGGCATGTAATGGGTATCTGGGCAACATGATGGTAGATTCCATCATTGTCATGCTAGAACAATCGATGACGCTACTAATGGGCACATAAGACCAATCCTACCTGGGCTTGTTGCATGGCAGCCCCGACACTTGGGTCCTGTGGTATCCGGATGCTTGCTCCATAGCGGCTGGATGTGGTGAGTTTGGTGTATTTGATGAGAGTGGTTAAGATGTGGGGTGGGATGAGGCTTATAAGCACTTCATGAGGTTGGCTAATTCCTCATTACATGCCTCCCGATGAGGTATGTCTCACCCATATATATGGCATGAGGCCTAGCTATTGGTTGGTTAGCATATAACCCTTTGGTGATATGCATCTTTAAGGGGCACCAAGGCCTTGGTGCGGATGATCATTGGATGATCTGAATATTGTAGTATGTATATGGTTTCTTTGAAGTGCTACCCCAGATCTGTCCTCCTTTTAGTATGGATCTAGGTGGTCCCATGAGGACTGGATTTTTGGGAACTGGGTCATTTGATTTGAAGACTTTGGTCATGGTAATGTCAGAGAATTTGACTGATTTAGGAGGGAGTATTATTTTACCTTGAGACCTGGGTCATCAGAGCCAGGCGGGTATTTCTTTCTGGAAAGAAAATCTGCCACAATATTGGCTCTGCCTTGCAGGTATCTGACTTCAAAGTCGTAGGACATGACTGTGTCGACCCACCTGGCTAACCTCCCATTTGTTATATTTTCCTTTTTATTAAAAAGGGAAACCAGGGCGGTGTGGTCCGAGTAAACTTTGAAGTGAATTCCATCCACATAATGGTGGAACTTTTTGACTGCAAAAACTATTCCCAACAGTTCTTTATCAGTTATCCCATACCTAGACTCTTGAGGTGTCAAACCTCTCCCTGCAAATTCAATCGGTCTATAGAAACCATAGTCATCTACCTGAGTGATTACAGCTCCTAAGCTGTAGTTGCTCGAGTCAGTAAAAATGACAAAAGGTCTGTTATAGTCCGGAAATTTCAGCACAGCTTCAGTACAGATAGCAGCTTTAATTTTCTCAAAGGCTCTCTGATATTCAGTGGTCCATTTAAAGGTGCTTTTTGTTGCCTCATAAAGGGGCTTCATGACATGGGCAAAACCTCTGATGAACCTTTTGTAAAACTGCGCCATACCATTGAAACATCTAAATTCATGGATGTTTCTAGGTGGGGGGAAAGTTTTGACAGGTCCTATTTTGTCCGGGGATGGGGACAAACCATGCTGGTCTACATTGAAACCCAAAAATTCCATTTTGGTAGTTCCAAATTTGCATTTTTCTGATGTCAGTTTGATGTTTCCTCTGATAAAAAGTTTTTTAAAACCTCATCTTGTAAGTGCCTTTCCCACGTGGGGCTGTAAATGGCTACATCGTCCACATATGCTACAGCATTTTTATACTTGCATTTCATGAGGAGTTGTTCCATTACATTCATGAAGGATAGGCCTGAAGTTTTGAGTCCCATAGGGAGAACTTTGGCCATGTATCTCGTGCCATTGGCAGAGAAAGTGGTAAGCGGCCTAGATTCTTCTGCTAGGGGAATCTGGTGGTAGGCACTGTAGACATCCAATTTGGAAAAATATTTGGCGCCTGTTCTGCCTATCTGCTGCATGAGGTCGTCAGCTCTGGGGAATGAGTAAGAGAAGGTTTTTAAATTCTCATTTACCCATCTGTAGTCAACTACAATCCTCCAGCCAGAGGGTACTGACCTGTCACCTTGTGGTTTTGGCACTAAAAAGGCAGGTGAGTTCCACTCACAGGGTTTGGTACACTCTTCTATTATCCCCTGTTCTAAATGTTTCTTCAGGAGTTCCCTTTGAAAAATTTCTTTGTGAGGGGACATCCTATACGACAGTCTGTTGCAGGGTTTGAAGTCTGGTTTTAATTCCAATTTAACTTCATTTTCTACATTGAGACCTATTGCGCTTTCATTTAGGACAAAGACTTGCCTATTGGCCTCAACGATGTTTTTGATCTGTTGCCTTTGAATTTCAGAGAGTTTTTCACAGATTTTATACTTCAAGGGTTCATTCCCTTTGGGGAGTTGGTCCATGGGATCCTCTCCACAATTGATTGGGAATAAGTCCTTTTCTGTTGTTACACTGTTGAGTGAATGGGCGCTATTGAGTGCACCAATGGGTACAGCCTTTTTGATGTTGAAAAGTCTAAATACACCCAGGTTCATGTGTCTTTTTATCTTGATGGGGAAGTCATTTGGGTTAGCTACTGTTACTGGTACTATCTTAAGGTCTGATCTAGGTTTAACTATGGCATGCTTAATACCGGTAGAGTAGAACCTGAGTTCTCAGTCAATCCAGTTTTTCCCACAATGTTGCTATTCCCTATCACAACCGCATTGAAAGTGGCTTCAGTGTTTGGTGGAATATCAACATTTTTGTTTGCTCTGATGTAGTTGGGCGATGGGGGAGTAGGTCCAAAGGAAATTTTGGCTTTGTATTTGGTCATGAAATTTACTCCTAAAATTAGGGGATGGTTCAGTTCAGGTACTACATGGAATCTGGATCTGAATTCATGGCCACCAATGAGGAATGTTACAGTCATGGAGTGATTTACTTGGATGGGGGTTTTATCAGCCAATAAAACTGTCAGTCGCGCGCATCTTCCATGTCTGAAATTTGGTGTGTTCGCGATTTTGTCAGCCATTTTTTGGCTAATAAAAGAAAGTGAGGCGCTGGAGTCAACAAGAGCTCTATACAAGTGGTTATTTATGTCTACAGAAACTGCACCTTTGGTTAATTCTGTATCAACGTAAATGGCCTTACCTTGCTGCCCATACAGCTCAGATTTGATCCTCAGTCTCAGGATTGAAGTCCTCTGGCTCTGGTCCTCATACTCGTCCTCATCATCACTGGAGTCTGAGTTCTCATTGGTGTTCAAGAAATTGGTATAATTCGAACTGGATGATTGAGAGTCTACTGAATTCATTTCTGCATGAGCATCTCGAGAAGTGTCCTTGGATAATTCGATGGTCGTGTTCCGGGCGGGGTCGGGGTCACTAGGTGCTTGAGTGCCTTCCCCTGATCCCTATTCATCTTGTGTGTTATTGGGACTGTCATTGTCGGCCTCAGACTGAGATCCTGAATGGCTTCTGGAGTAGTTCCTGCCTGGGGTTGGATCTCTGTACTTCTTTAATGACTGTTGTACCCAATTGTCTGGGATAGTGAAGTCAGCTGGGACCATGAAGGAGACATTTTTGTTGTTATTTGGCTGTCCAGCAACTGGTATGAAGACAAAACTTTTGTAGCTATCAGAGGATCTTGACCTTTGTTCTGATCTGTCTTTTGACCTATCTCTTCCTGGGGACTTATAGTCGGATCTATTTTTGGAATTAGATCTGTAGTCCTTGGGATTGGATCTGTCTGAAGACTTGGACCTTCCTCTGTAACTGTTTTTGAATTTATTTTCATAACTCTGCTGAGCTGCTCTGAGCAATTTTTATAGCCTCGAGGTTCAATTCTTGATTTATGGCTAATTGTTCAGCTTCCAGCAAGGTCTTAGGAGACTTAGCTACAACAACATTCTTCAGCTCGGGTCTGAGGCCATTTATGAGGTAGTCCACCTGTGAAGCCTCATCCAGGTTGCTGTTGGACAACAACATGGTCATGTCTGCAAGATAGTCCTCAGTTGTTTTCATTTGGCTTCTGTTTTCTGACTCTGTACCCCTTGTTTTGCATGATTGGCTTGTCCATTATGTTGCTGAAAAACCACTGAGCTGCCCTCCCTTTGAGAAAGGTGTACAGGCAAGTTGCATGTAGGTCCGGCCTTTTGGCATGCACATTCCTTATGAAAAATTTGAATTCAGTCAGAAATTTTGCTGCAGACCTGTAGGGCGTCGGTTTATCAAAGGGTTCAGGCTTGTTAAATGAGCCTAACTGGGCAGATGTGACCTTGTCGCCGTCCAAACCACTGGGGGAAGGTCTGGGATACTCAGCGCCATGATATCCTCCCTGGTGCGCTACCGGTGTGGAGTGCGCTATGTGGGGATACCTAGGAGGGTATGGTAGCCCAGAGTGGTTATTTGTCTGTCCCTGGGGGCTGTAAACACCATTAACCACATGGCCACAATGTTGACTTGGATTAGGCGCTGTGTTATATGACGCTGTCGCCCCCTGGTGGGCTTTCGGTGCACTGGCTGCTGGAGAATGGTATGATTCATGGGAGGTTGAAGGAGCGGCGGCTGTGTTCTGGTTACTGCTGTCCATGAAGGCCTGTGGTGGGCTCAGACTTGTCCCTGTCATGTCATTATGGCCGGGGCTGTTATTAGGTACCGTGGGGTAGGGGGGGGGGTGGACTGTATGGGTCCTAAATTGCCCTGGGTGCTAGTGTTAGTTTGGTTGGAGCTAGTGGCGTTGGCGCTGGTAGACTGGCTTTGAATAGCTCTCATGAGGTCAAGCCTCATTGAGTCCATGTTTCTGCTAAGCTGGTCAGTCATTTGGTAAGTGAAATCCTCGGATCTTCTGAGAACTTCCATATTGCCTTGTTCTGCCTGCCTGAAGTTGTGAGCGGTGTTACTTTCCATATGTTCCTTCCAACGTTCCATGTCATCTAACCTGAGGTGTACTCTAGCCAACTGACCTGAGTGTTCCTGTCCATGATTTTTAATCTCAGTGGATAGGGTGTTCACGTGTTTGGCTAATAGCTCAGAGAGAGATTCACTGATGGCATTAGTACAGTCCCTGACAAGACTTCTCCTCTTGTCCTCCTGGTCGTACTGAGGGGGCTGACCTCGGGACATTGCCATATTAGGTCGGTGGGGAAAAGTCACTTCAGTATCTTCCCCAGGTGAAATGATAAGGTGAGGTGAGTTGTAGGGCGTCCTATTGCCTCTATTGAGCAGCGGGGATGTAGCTACGAGGTGAGACCTGCTTGTAGCTCCGTCCACACGCCTCAGCAGTCTGTAACCAGTGGGGGTTCTTCTTCTAGTGGGTGAACTTGATTGGGCCCTCCTTCTAAATCTAGAGCCTTGTCTGGATGGTGAGTCCACTGACCTGGTCCTAAGTGGCTGTATAGGTGTGTACACAGGTGGGGGGTACAGGTCCTCCTCTTCAGAAGTGGATTGGTATCGGTTAGGCTGGGTAACAGTAGAGTCAAGCCACTCATCCAATAGTCTGTTGATGTTGAGTGAGAAGTTTGGATTGTCTCCTACCGGGTGTCCAGAGTCATTATTGGAAACCCTGCCTACACCGTTTTCATAGGCTGCTCTCCACCTAGGGAAGCGTCAGAGTCTGTGTCCACAACCACTGGCTCCTCACAAACTGGTGGTTTATGTGAAGTCACACCTGGGTTAGTTTGTGCTGCAGATGCAGCTGCACTAGGTGTGGTGGGTTGTGGGGGAATGATATCCTGGAGGGTAGCTTGAAGCTCTGGTGGTCTATCCTCCAGGTGTGGATCGAGGTACAAGTGGTCCTGCGTATTGTCCACTGGTACTTAAGAGGCTGGGCTAGTTATACCAGAAAGTCTTAGTGGCGGTGAATTTACTTGTGAGTAACCAGGTAAGGTGATGTCTAATCCTGGTGCAGGTAGTGATACTGGCGTACTGGTGTGTGCTCCAGTACTGTGGTCCACTATTGTCGAGGAAAATTGCTCAATACCGGTACTCACAGGTTGTAATACGTGGGCCTGCAGTGCTATAGGTAAAACTGGATCCAATGTCAATGCGTCTGGAGATGAAGTTTTGCCTCTGGAGGTGATGTGTAGTATCACTTGTGGATTGGTTGGGCGCGTCTAGCCCCGGTGATGTAAAGGTGCGTTGTTCTGAAGCTGGCTCCTTAGGTGATGTCTCACTATTGCTCATGTTTAATGAGAGGTTGGTAGTGGGATATTCTTGGAGGGTTCATCCACCATCGTGTCAACGGACGGTTACATGTGGTGAAGTGAATATACACGGAATCCAGGGAAGTTCATTTGATCCTTTTATTGCATAGCTGACATGAGTGTTTCATAAAGGTGGTAACAATGATAACACTCGCCAAGATCTAAGCTCTGCCTTCGATCCTATAGCTCAACCTGTCGTAGGTTCTAGGTATAGGTGTAAGGTGTAAGTTGGGAGCTGCTCAATCTGCCTTTAAATGAAGGGCTTGAGCAGCTCACAGTATTGTGAAATATTCTATACATGTGGCTCAATGAAATAGAGATACGTGTCATAGGGAGAGATTGCCACCTGTGGGTTAATCATGTTGATGAGGATTGAGAGGAGATTGTGAAATATCCTCTCATTCCAAATATGGCACCACAGGTGGATCCCACATCCTCCAGCGGGGCTGTGTTGGTGTAGATATGATTGGAATGTTATTACATCCGTCTACATTATGTCACAGAGTCTCATGGAGGAAGTCAGTTCGTGAAAACTTATGGATCCTGGTTCCTGTTGGGGAATACAGGAGATTGTTGAGTATGGATCGTGAGCAGAGCCTAGGTTTTATATGGCGAAGAAATTAGTAAATATAAAAAATAATAATAATACAGAGAATGGTCCATTGACACTAGCAAAACAGGGCCGATTTTTTCTTTTTTTTTTTTTTTTTGCAGAACAATAAAAACCTGACTGACTAAGACTGTATATTCTTTCATGATGGTCCAATTTGTAAGCTGTAAAAAACAAAATGTAGCCCAGGTCAGGGTCCTAAGGTTGCACTCAGACATAAGATTTTCAATGGGCTTCCCTTGTGTAATGATAGGGTCCCAGATAAGGCTGATTTTTCATGCATAGTTCTGGTTCTCCCTTTCAAACTGGTACACTTGCGCCCCCCCCCCGACCCTTAGTTATGTAGGGGATTAGGCCACTGGTTTCCCAGTAGGTTCAAGACGCTGGACTTTCACCTAGAAAAATATTATCAATCCTCAGACTCCACCCCCCCTTCCTGTTTTATTTCAGTCTGTCATCAAAAGCCAAACACTCACACATCCCTTAGCGATGACGTCATATGTGCATGGCCCCTTATAAGAGAGAATTTACGGTACATGTATTACAACACACCTGGAAACACACCTTTTTTTTGGCTTTGTCTGTGATATAAGATAACATATCATCTATTTTCTCGGGACCCTCTGCATAAAGCCCCCTTTTCACAGATCGCGTCACAAATGTGTAGGTAGCGTATACATACATTCTCAAAACAAACATGAAAAAATTGGATGTCACACAATGAAGCTGTAGCAATCGTATTTGCTAGAAAGAAATATGCTTCTGTGTTAATTTCTGCTTTACACGAAATGGTGATGACAACCTATTAAAGCATTCCACACCACATTAAAATTTTCATAACATAACTATTGCCAAGATGTAGTTAAGATTATTATCCCAGAAACGTTTACAAAGGTAAGGCATCGTTTTACGCAGCCTCAGGTTTTCCCTGAAAGGGGAACACTCTTGGCTAAACTAATTAAGACGGATGGTACCATCAGAGGTTATAGAACCTCTGATGGTACCTACCTCCCTAAATTGGACCCCAGAAAAATGCTGAAGCTTTCTTTTTGTTGCTAGGACCAATAATTGATTGAAATTTGAGCTTTTCTCAAATGATCACACCCTAAGTTAGAGTTAGGATGAAGGGCGGGAAAATGGATTAATCATAGGGATCTAATAACAGGTTGTAATTTAGACAGTGAATTAAAAATGAGAATTTTAAATCAGTTTATTTATTCAAAATAGGGAACTTTAAATGGCCTCACTTTGGTTCATCTTTACAACATTAACATTGCATTTAGGAGAGCAAAAGTCTTATCTTGCAGTTCCAATCGTGAAATAATCAGGTTGCCAGTCAAAGTAATAAAGTACACATAACAGTGTTTATCGTGGCAAACCATGGTTTGGTGTTATTGGCTTGTATTATACAGAAATGAGCATGGTGAAAAATGTGACATAATCATCTTGTAGCTGAATAATCAATGGGGCAAACAGCCCCACTGTACACGCTTTGGTTATGTCAGAATATAAGTATGCAAATGGGGGATAGCCAAGGTCGATAATTGAAACAATTTGAAAACATTTTTTGTCATTACTTTGTTGTAATCATCAACAAACATGTTACCTATTATACATTGATTCTTAACTACTGATTAAAAAGGAGGGACATGGCCCTGTCCCTCCCCCATCTAGATCTACCACACTAAAAACATGGAAGATCTGAAACTAGTCAGCAGTGACCACTTTAGGTCCTCAAGTTGACGATACCTAAAACTACAACTTTTGGTAGTCAAAATGACGACTGTAGGTCGTCATCCTGATGACCTGAGTCATCAGGACGACAATACTGACAGTACAGAGTCGTCATATTAACGACTCAGGTCGTCAGGATGACGACCTAAAGTTGTCATTTTGACTACCTAAAGTTGTAGTTTTAGGTATCGTCAACTTGAGGACATAAAGTGGTCACCGCTGACTAGTTTCAGATCTTCCATGTTTTCAGTGCACTGGATTGTCCCCTGGTATTGTCCCACACTAGTGCACAAGGACTTAATAAATGTAAGGAGTTCCAAACTACTATTATCCAAAATACTAAACATCATCCCCTCTGAACAAAGGACACACAACCTCTACCTTCCAGTGTCCTCAGTAAAGGCATTTTATTTGCAGATCTATTTCACAGTTTAATGCATTCTCCCAAGGTCCAATGCCCATTTCACTCTTCTTCACGACCTCTGAGTAGATAACCATCTCTCAGTGAGAGAGGTGCACTTTGCCTCTTAGGAGAAGCTACTCAGCCTGGCAGTATCCATAGTCAGAGTCAGAGCCAGTGGCCTTGGTAAACATTCATTATCCCTGTTTAATGTGGCTGCTCATGTCAGGATTTCTCAGGATAGGCCAGAAAAATACTTTTTATTTTACATATTGCCACTCAACCTGAAGTTCCCTGTGTTCCATGCACACTCAATCTTAGATCAACGGTCTACTCGGCCTATTTGTTGACTTTTGCATAGGAATTGTATTGCTCAATTCAACCTACAGGGACAGGTGGACTACTAATACCATGATTATACTTCTTTCCTTACTGCACATTAGATACATAGCTACGCCTTGACTGCAACGTGTCCGCATGGACAACCTGTGATGATAGCTATTTTGCATATATCTAATCAAATCCTCTACAGAAATTCGGTACCAGTACTCGGCAAAAAAACAGGGAAATCGCTGGCATTTGCAGACCAACTGATGAGAGAGTGTGATACTAGTCACTTAGGAAAATAACTCAAAATAGGGTTAGTCAGCCATGATCTTACTTTTCGCCATAGATGGGTCCTGTTCCCTCTTCCAAATTATGCCGGTGGCTCTTTATTCTGCAGTCTCAAGGATTAAAAGAGGCATTGATACACATGATTAAAGGACAGCTAATAGGTGCATACAATCTGCCTTTCAGCTGGTATCTTCTCCCAGACTCCCATCATCAGAACTGACATTCATTCCTGAAAAAGCGAAGTGATCTTAATAAGTTTGTGATCCCCTAAGCAGCAGCTATCTATGAAGGGCCTGTATCCATTGAACATGATTACCATGGAAGGCCCTTAACATTTGCCCTTTGGTAAAAAATATATGGGCGGTGATGAAGGAGACTGAATGGTTCAAGCTAAAATGTGGCTGTTTCTTTTTTGTGCTCCTTATTTTCTTGTAGATCTTTTCTTGTAGGAACTTTGAAAACGAAGTTGTTTCAGCAGTAAGATATGGAATAATTGTTGAACGAGGAATACTGGCCACTTGTTTATTTACTGTTTCCCTCTAGTGTACTCAACGTTAGGTGGAACAGTGTAAGTCAGTTATTTACACAGTGGGCAATGAATCGTAGATAAATTAATGAATTGCACATGTATTTCATTGAAATGAAAACAATGACAGCTGCAACCCCAATACATTATATTGAATGACTCCAATTTAGCTTAAGCAGGACAAAGGCGCTGATAGATGAGCTGATATGAGATGTAGGCCTTCTAGGAAAAGGTTCAATGACCCAAACCAGTAAAAGAGGTATTATATGGAGTCCTAAGTAATTTCGATATGATTCAGTCTCAGTGCATACTAACAGTGTTGACAGTTTTGACATTGTCAGGATACTTTAGGGTTTCCAATGCAAATTGTCTCTCATTAATTTTACTATTTTTGTGAAGAATGGTCATGAGTCACAAAAGTCAATATTCTCCAAATAGCCATGGGATGGCAGCCTTCTGATTTCATCTGAAGAGCAAAGTGAGGAATGGAGAAAGCAACGGTTTCTTTAACTTCAATTCAGTTCCAGACCTGGAGTGTGAAAATATGAATTACCGTTTATCGATGCGTGAGAGACGCATGGAGTGACAACTTTGAGTGATTGTTTATTGCCACTTTTGCTCCTAACTGGAGCACCAACCCTTTATTGGCTGCATGTCATAGACACCACTGATAGATACATCCTGGCACATCAGTGCACCCTCGGACTGTAACTATATAGTTTATGTCAATGCTTCGTACTGACCTCCACAAATGAAAAACTATTCAGAGGACGGTATATACAATGTTACAGTTCCAGCAGATCTGAAGCATGATATTAGGACTATGAATCATCATGATGTGAAAACAGTTGAGGCATATTTTAAAAATTGTGAGTGATTGCTCCTTATTGTGCCATTGACTTAACCTTCTTTTAAAGTTTCGCTTAGTGTTTTAAAGCAATATGCCTTTTTTGATGCATTAATGTACCCTGAATATAAGTTTTGCAATCCAAAAAAGCTGTTCAAATGATGGAGAAACACCAATGTAGTGCTATTGATTTACTCATCCACCATTATGAGGGTGTTTTGGACATGGACCCAGTGCCATGCTATCAATCTTATAAGATTAACACACAATACCATGCATCAATTTCCACCAGTATCTTTGTCATCTACTTCTTGCCACTCTTCAAACCTTACAGCAAGGAACTTGCAGTCACAAAATAATACCCAGTTTATCATTGATTCGTGTCATTCAAACTATAGCGATCATTTATTTGCTGTCACTATGTTTCAGAACACGACTTTGTAAACCATTCGGCCTGTGTTTAATGTGCATAGAAAAAGAGAGGGATAAGTAAAAAAGGTGTGTGGATTGAAGGGGAAGGAATTTAGGATATAGGTGTAAGAAGATGGAGGAAAATATAGAGCGTTCATGTATGTATGTCCTTACATTGTAAGATGCATTAGGTAGGAAAAAGTAAGTAAGTTTTACTCCTGCCCTTGGTATAGTGGCCGTGCGCGTGCACATGGAGCTGGGTGCTGATCTCCCTCACAGGCAATTCAGCTATCAGGAGGTGTACCTCACAGAAACAAGTACCATGGGGCTATACAGGTTTCAGGATACATACACAGTGCCCATGGATGCCAGCTTATGGTCGCTTCGCTTTGACATTTCTGTCTCCACGTTTTGTCACTGCCCCCTGCTTACTTTCGCACAGTGAGATAAATCTCTGGTGCTCCTCATTTTAACGACCAGCGAATGGATGGAGAGCTGAGTCAACTCGGACGGGACTCGAACCGGCGATCTGGCGATCCGTCGGCGAGCGCGCTATCCACTGCGCCACCCCGTCTCCTTAATTAGGAGGTAGGAGGTATATACTGAATGTCTAGAAAGGTTGCTGCCATAGAGTTGTACTATCGATACCATGGATCTGAGTGCCTCCTGTTAAGAGGCAAAGTGCTCTTCTCTTACAACTATTTTAAGGGCATGCGAGTGCCTGCTCCAAGAGCTAAACATGTAGCCTAAGGTCAGGCTAGGAAAGTAAAATGACATGCAATTTAAAGAATCCCGAATCCCGAACGTGAATGTTCGTGTGTGTATGAGTTTGTGTGGAAATATATGATATTGGGCCATTTGCATCTGATATTTTGTTACCTTTTCAAGTCTGATTTAAAATAATACCTACTGCTTGTAATACAGAAAAGGGGAAAGGGGGAAGAGGTATTTCTTTATAAGGTCATGATTTTAGGGATGGTCTATGCCTGATTATGCTGGTGCTGATGGGAAATGCTCTCTATTGGGAGATGGGCTATAGTTAAAGATTGCAAATTGTAGTTTCAATACATAGTAGTCACTTCTTAATCCACTTTCTTCTATTTGCAGGACCGTGCTTCCATATTGGATGGATACGATCAACATATATGGATATACCAGATGCCGCAAGACAGATTAGCAACTTTATTTCATGATTACAAGTTATAGATGCTTTCTCCAGTTTAGCTATTTATCTTTCACATGATACCATACAATACAAATGTCCCAAAACACTGCCATATTTCATGTCGGAGGCAACCCTTGCACTTCAGCAAATGTTTCCCTGATCAGAGATATAGTGAAGGTTTAGGTCGGTTACTGGATTTCTGTACCACACTTGCCTACTCTATTTTCAAGTTGCTACATACACATTGTGCAGTGAACCACCCTAATTGTAATGCAGTGAAGCAGTATAGTGTTCAGAATGGAGCCTCAGATTGCAATACAGTAACCAGAATCTTGGACTAGGAGGAATATATCTAGAAATAACGTTGAAAAATTTGTTCTAAAGTTGCCAGAGAACCGTGGGTAGTTAGATAGCATATTCTTACAGTGACATGTAGTCACAACCTGCAAGTAAATTACATATAAAGTCCAAGATATGTTAGTAAACCTCAGGAGATCTAGTATCAACCTAAAAAGGTCTATAAGTTCAATATATACAAGGCTATCCGATAGACAGCAAAGGGCAATTGTAAATAATTAAACAATTAATTCACCCAAAGCCAAACTCCAAGAAGTATTGAATAAGTTAAAAAAATAAGCCTCAAAGTCCAATCCAAAACACATAAAGTAATCCATAAAATACAAAATGGCTGCCTTGCCTACCCCTATTATCATGGTTGAGCAGGTTGGTGATGAGGATGGTGAAGGGGAGAGCTCTGAGGTAACTGATCGCCTCACCAGTCACCATCAGTCCCTCTCTGACAGAATAGCCTCTGTTGGCGCCTCGGTTGGTGACCGAATCAGTGGGGCAGCAGCCCAGTATCGAGCAAGTGGCTCAGATAGGGCTTCAAGTAGCTCTGGATTCATGCGACTCACTGAGGAGGATAGCCAACCCGAGGAGCTGGTCACCATAGCCATGCAGGTGGAATTAGCAGACAAGGGGAGTGAATCTGAGGAAGATTTGAGTGATTTTGAAGAAGACGATGTACCCCAGTGGTGTCGTGGCTGCTGTAGGCGATGCCGCCATAGTAAAGTATGCTCCATGACCTTGTACATCTGGATTGGGATCTTTGTCATAGCTTGTTTTATTGCCCTAGTTATAGTTGGCGTATTAGTGGTTGACCCCTATCGCCGTGCCCTCCGCTTCAAGGATACATCCTGTGTAGCAGTTGCTACCTCTTATATGAGTGATGAGAAGAAGTGCTCATGTGGCAAAGGATGTACATCTGGATATTCATGTCTCGTCATCAAGGTTATCTTCACGGAGCAGCCCCGCAGCACCATCCCGGAGACAGTGGTTTATGACAATGAAGGTGCACTGCAAGGAGAGGTAGGACAATTCTGAACAATTATTTCTTTTTTTTCAGGGTAGTGTTTAAGATGATTGAAAGAATGCATTCAAGGACATCACTTCTGATTTCATTGACATCTATTTAGTTCTTCCTCACAGCAATACTGCCAGACTTGATTACCGTCGACTTTTGGATTGATGCCAATGTAGAGAGTATTCACTGAAGTCTCACAAGACTGAAGTAAAGACATATGATAAAAAACTTTACTAGATGAAGAAATCATAATAACTGGTACAGATGCATGTGGAAAGCCTAAAGGTAAATGATAACTTGGGGTCACATTGTAAGTTTAAAAATAGATAAAAACCCAGACATCTATTGAATTTATTACATTGCTGCTTCCAGCGTCTCCAGGAGACCCTTACATACAGACATTTTGCCTAAGGTGGCTATATACAGTCCTATAATTATTGATTTATAGTGGGTGAGATAAATACATCCCGGCTATTGATACACCATATAAAATGAAGCCTGGCCAATCTCAGCACTGCTATATATATCACTACTGACATATATCACAGCTCTGCTATGTTCAGTATATATGACTGTAATTTATTACTGCATTGTGTACAATTTCTAAGAAAGATAACCAATATATATATTGACAGTGCCCTTACATATTTACATAAAAGAGCAGCTGTAAAAGCGCAATGTATGAACATTTTTTTTCTTCTGTACTATAAATGTATAACGAGCAGGTACTTCCCAAATATTGAACTCACATATATGGTCTCAGCTTTTAAAGGGAGCTATCTTTTACAGGGATTTACCTCCCCTTTAATGAAAAGAAAATGTAAAGCAAACAACCATGTAAAAATAATCCCAAACATTTCCCCTATGAGTTTTATTGTACACAATACTGACAGGCTAAGCAGTGAACCAGCTCATCCAAATGTGTTCTACACTGCAAAAATGGTGTTTAGATTTTAAACATGTTTAGGTCTAAACACGTTTAAAACCTAAACATATAGGTCAGTTAGGTGTCTCATCGACTACACATTTAGGAAATGAACACTTTTATTCTAACTATAAAACGTTTGAATAACAGTTGAAACAGTTGAATAATAGGTGTTTAGATTTAAACATCAATATGTTTAGATACTTGGATGTTGAATCCACACCAGGTAGCAGCACTACCTTTGAATGGACTATCTGCACATAGTTATAATCAATTGCTGTGACAAATGTCCCCAAATCCCATGTTTATCATGGTTTCATTTCATAGAAGTTCATGTGAATAGAAAGGGCAGTAGAAAATTGACTAGATTCACCTTATGCCGACATCATTAGCAAAAAATAATCAATAAGCTCCATGCCTGACACCTATTTGATGTTATTCTGGAATAGATAAGGCAATGTCCTTCCTGCCAAGCTGTTGTACTTTCTCAAGTCTCTCATTCTAATGCAGTGTGTAATACATGTACATGTATATAGCTGTGGCTGTCATCTTTGGAGACTTTGACAGGTAAATACCTGCTGATGCCCCCCCAGTAAATGAGAAAAAAAACCAAAATATATCTCTTTTTTTATGGCATACATGTCTGCAAACCTTAACTCTCCATCAAATCATTTAATCATCTAAACACAAAAATTCATAAACACCTAAACACAAAAATTCATAGATATCTAAACACAAAGTTTTAACCTAAACACCTACATTTCTAAACACTTGAGCTAAGCACATTGTTTGGCTAAACATGTTTAGGAAATTAATGTGCTTACAAAAAAGAATATGTTTAGAATTGTGTTTAGGATCTAAACACCATTTTTGCAGTGTATGGGCTGCATTGATTTGATATAGCCTCTCTACCATTTACCCAGTCTGTTGCATAGGGAGACAGAAGTCTTCCATCTAACGACTGCAGGGCACACATGGTAAAGTCAATGCAAGATATGATATAGCGTGGCCCCTGACTTCACACAACAGGGTGTGAAATCAATACGATATGGAACCATAGGGAGAAAGTAGTCCTCTCACCAGTGTCTCAGTAGACACCAACAGAGTGAGCGAAACATCAGTAACTACTTCTATCCCCAAGACATTCTGACAAAGGAGCCATTTTGTTCACCTCAAGCTAAGAACCTATCTACAGTAATTAGGATGTTTGTATTTGGCCCCACATATGTGGTACATTACTACAACTGAACATTTACATAATAGGTTTAGCCATCGCTTTTGAGTGGGCGTTCAGCTTCTAAACCAGGCCTTTACCACACTGCAACCCATATGCTGTAATCCAGGGTCAATGCAGATCTGTGGGTGAAGGGAGACTAGTGTCTCCAGTGAAATGTGGTAGAACTCAAACAGATTGTTCCTGAGGTGTGTTGGTTTTATGTTTTGGCACTGCTGGGGTGTTCTCATAGCCAACCATTGCTACAGTTAACAGCATACTCCATTAGGATAAATGTCTAGTCCCTTTCTATCTGTCCACAATTGTAACATCCTAGCATGTGTATGCTTCAGGTTGATATATCTACAGGGCCCCTCTCCCCCTGCTAGATTTCTTTTAACTTAAAGTGTTTTACATCTAGATCCTTCCCTTTTGATTTTTCTTGCTTGCTACCTCCTATGTTCCTATTAGTGTGTCTGTTTTTATTTTCTCATTGGCAGTGCCATAATGAATGGGTCATAAGCCACATTTACAAATCCTTATGAGTGAAAATCCCAGTCACATTGTGCCCCTATTAATGCAAGGGAATGTGTATTTCATACTTTTTAAAATCCCTCCATCCTCTCTGTACCCATTCACCCTAAAGTGATATCTCCTTCAGACTCTCACAGATAACCATGTACCACAGTTCAATAAACCCTGCTACCATCCCTTTCTCATCCATCACATTGCCAGCATGTACAGTCTTCTTTCTGTCAAGCACAAAGCTTTCTGACCTCTTCAACACACATTCCTTCACCTTATACATTATGTACTATAGACTGGAATTTCCCTTTGCCATGTGCCTCACCTTTCTACCCAAAGTATTTCCAGCTCTATCTATCATATTGGAGGTATAGACACTGTGATCCATATAGAAAGGTTATGAATACACGGTCATCTTTATACCCATGTTTGCCTCCCCTTCCCCATTGCTGGTTTTGGCTGCTTTTGTAGGTACATCGTAGTAAAGGCCGTTAGGTGACCAATCTAAGAAGATGATGATGATGATGGTAAGATGGAATCTGTAATCAGCTGTCTTGAAATGCTCTCAAGGTATTGTCTATACCCCTCTAACGCAGCACACACTGCATACTTTACTTAGAGATAACTGTCTCCCAAATGCCTCTCTTTACACTTTATGTTATGTCAACACTAAGACTATCTGGACTCAGTTGACAATATGGAAATCCTTGTAACATCAATATCCTGTCTTTACATACGCCAATATTTGCAGGCTCTTGCAATAATCTCACCACTTGCTTTGCAATGCTCACTGCATGCATATTTCCCATACTCTATGGTGAACCATGTGACTTACACTCACACCATATCAGGGCACTAGTATGCACTATCATGACAATGAACTTGTCTATGCAAGCATATGTTTCGGGTTACAAAAATAGAAACTCTGTATAAAGAGTGAAGAGTATTTCCCTCGCTAACTGAAAATGATGTGTAGTGGTCATAAATAAATCACTATGCATCTGAGGGTTCACACAATACATGTGGCTTTGCCTTGTACCCTTGTTCTGCCCCAATATTGACTGTTTGGCCTAACCTTTTTAGTTTGAATTTACTTTATTATCTCGAGAAACCAGTACATTCAACGAATCCTATTTGTTGATACATCAATAACTGAACTTATACGTGCATGTTTTGTTTTACCGGTAAAGTACATATTCGTTTCATAGGCATACAGTACATTGGGGTACATAATCTGCTTGTATATAGAAATCTCCGGTGAAGAACATAGCATTTGTTAACGAGGATAATCAGTGTAATGATAATCAACAAGGAAAGTTATATAAGAAAAAATATTAAATCAAGATAATAAGGAAGGAAGAGAACCTCATCCTCACAGAATTCTGTGTAGGGGGTTGATTCTTCTGGTTCAACCTTTCTTATATTCTTAGTAAGAAAGACAGTTGACACATAAGAAAAAATTGTTATAAAGATATGATGATATGATGATATGAGGGCAGGTTGACTATACAGTTCATATATTAAATAATAACGGTGTTTAATAAATAATCAGATAGAGAACGTATCATGTTCCAGGCATTTTTGTATTACATGTAAATAAATAATAGGCTATATAGAATTAATAATAATATCGTGCGCTATGTCCTGGCATACAGGAAGAGATTTGCCTGGTAGCTTTTGGACTCAGTTTTAAACTGCTCCAGACTAGGGGCATTTCTCCTACCCGTTGTCAGTGCTTTCCAGCTAGTAGCACCTAGATATTCTACACTCCTAGCATACATTAAACAATTTGGGGTTATTACATTCAGGGTAGGAGCATCATGAAGCCTGGTTCTAATCAGTCTATTATCTAGGAAATTTTGATTTCGAGACCTAGCATACATGTAGTTTAGGAGGTGCACATATCGTCTATCACATAGGAAATTGATCTTATACATATTGTAGATATGGTTTGTGTTAGTTAAATGTGGCACCTGGAGACAGATTTTAATACATCTATTTTGGTAATACTGCAGTGGGTCCAGGTATTTGTCAAATGTACTCATAAAACATATATCGGCGTATTCCATATAATTAATTATGGTAAAATAGTAGATTTATAAATCCTTATTGCAAGTTTTACATCCATATACTTGCGTAGTAAGCACAATTTATACATTTTATAGGCAATTGTTTTAGTTTGGTTTATTAGTGTAATAATGGATCCAGTAGTACTCCATGATATTTGTAGCTGGGTACGACTTGAAGTAATTGATCATTTAACATAATATCTGCTGTGAGGGTGTTCTATTTCCTTGAGCTTGATGAGAATATCATTATTTTTGTTTTTGTCACATTAATAGAAAGTTTATTTTGAACACACCAGGTATGGTAGATTTCAAGGTCATTTTGAAGCTCATATAATGCTCAAAAACCCTGCTGTCAAAGTTTTCTACCCGTTGTTAGCCTTGTGCCATTGTTTCACCTTCATTGAATGGGTGCCAGATAGTGGTGTGAATGCAAGAGGGGGCTGGAAACTACATGGGTCAAGTGAGTTGTTTGGCACCACTCCCTGTATATCTCACTCAGATAGTCATAAGGATCTTGTTCCCATCATCCCATTAATAAACCCTACCAGATGCCTGACCCAAATAATTCATATTTGATTGATATCCTGCTTCAACCTGACCTGTTATCTGTTCCCTTTCTCCACCCACTAAATTACCCAAAAATGGGTGATCTGTTGCTTTTTCCTCACCTCTTCTTTTTTCCATCTGCCTACTCATTTCCCATATATACCAAGTCTGTAGCTCCGGAGTAACAGCTTCCATTCTTTTTCTGAAGTGTACCCTTTTTGAGCATACCACTCACCTGCCACCTACATTTTTGTGAGGTGCTTTCACACTGCAATGGCTACCCTATGGGTAAATACCTTTGTTAAAATCCCCTTCTGTTTCGATCCTGCTACAAGGTTTGATATTGCATTCCAGGCATTAGTATCTTCCCACTATGAATCCTGATACAACAGCTATTAGTACTTCAATAGCCATGATACAATGTCAAAAATATCAAGGTAACCTGGGAAGTAATTACAATGATCTTAGGACGAATGGCGTTTCTCCATCAAGTTGTGATTTATTCCCAGTCATGTACGGTAGAGAATGAGTAAGAATACTTAGCGGTGGGGGGATATATGTAGAATTGAGTATAATCCTTGCATGAGAAGGAAAAGGAAGGATAGGGATCGGTGCGAGAGGGTTGTGGGTAAAGTAACCACGGCAGCATTGAAAGCACCAAATAATCTGGGAAAGCCTCCCATTGAGGGCGTCAGTACTACTCATCCCCTTCAACCATACATTCTCCTTTGAAAGGTATCTAACTTTAAAATCTCCAGCCTTTTCAGTAGTGCCCATATTTTCTACATGATTTGTGCATGTTAGAAAGTTAGGAGTGGGGTGTTATGCTTCATATTTTGGTCTGATCAACACTGCAATCTTACCGGGTCATGCAATAATACATCACCAAGACTACCCTTCTTAGCCTACCGTCCAAATGCATAAAGGATGGATCCCTGTCTAACCCGCCTCCACCTGGCTCAAATCCCCAGATCCTCCTGTATCCCCATGATTATACAGCAGGCAGCTGGCCCTCACAACCACACCTATAAACAGGTATTACTTGTACCTGTCACACCACAACGACAGTACAAGAGCATAATAATAATAATGTATATAAACTATTTGTTTACTGTATGCTGTATGATCTCTCATTTTACTATGCAATAATTCAGTTGTGATAGCATAGTAGAAAATAATGCATACCTGGGTTTGTATGCAGCTACCACACACAAAACAAAAATCCAGAATTTGGCGCTGCTAAAATGTTCATTAGTTCTTTCACATTTCAGAAGGAGTTGTAGGGTATTGCTGTTTACGGTCATATTTCTTTTTTATTTAGGACAAATCACATTCATTCACATGATATTCGACGGGTTGGCATCAGCAAGTACTATTCCAATCTTGGCCCAGTCCGTGAGTTTAGTGAAGGGTATAGTAATAAATATAATCATTATACAAAACTAGGTTGATAAGCAGCCTAAGGGTTTAGAAAATATTATGTATGACACAAATCATTATTATCTGGTCGGTCTAGTTTCAGGATAAAGCAGAGATTTGCCAGACTGTCTATAATAAACTGTCTCACATGTTAGTGAGGTGATCACATTATAGTGGTGTGGTTGATGATAGTGTCAACTTGTGGTTTAAGTACAAGGCATAAAACTTGCCTCATGTAGGTCATAAATCACACAACTTTGGGTTTAGCAGAAGATAAGTAGGGAATCATCTGGTCCAGCAGTAGGATTCTAGTGATTTTGGTTCTTAGAAACAGGTCACTTAGAGAGGCATTTGTATGGTCACATCAAAACCGGTTTTGGGAACAAGAGGAGGGGGGAGGGGGTAGTTGGGGGTGAAACTACTCGGGTATAGCAGGGTCTAGTGGTGTGGTTTTAAAAATATGTTTGAATGAGGCTTGATATGAGATGAGTTCATCCATGGCACAAGTTTCACTTTTCTTTTTTTTTCATCAGATGTAACATCTTTCAGGCTCTTGGGAGTTGATAACTTATAGAATATCCTAGAATTGACAGATTATTTGCATAAGGCCCTATATCAGAGGTCATTGAAAGGGATATGAGAATAACATTTTTCAGCCTCAGGTGGAAGATCATTTGGTTTCACAAGACAGATATATCATATATTGGTTGACTGGGACAGAAAATACCCCTTCTATTGCCTTAGAGAAAAGTAAGGGACATGTTGTCCAACACAATCATGTTGCCTTGGGTGGCTATATACAATCATTTATTGATTGAGGCAAGTAGAGATTTCAACTACTGCCAAAGGACCCATTTGAACTGACAGCGAAAGTAAAACATAACAGTTATTCATTTTCGAAATAACTTGGGGTCAAGCATAATAGCAGTTTTTATGTGAATGGACATTGTTATAACAGCTGAGTTTATTTGTTCTTCAAGAATTTTAATACGATGTTCTTTTTCTCTTCTTCGTCTTTCTTATTTTAATACTCTATACCATAAGGAACTATATACCCTTTTCACATATTAATTAAGCCAAGAATCCAGTCAACATGACAATTGTTGGAGGACATAATCACATGCATTTAACTGACCTTGTATCTGTGTAGTTCACATTATGTCTACAAGAAATACATCCTTTACGGAATGGCCTTTGTGCTTGCTGTAGTGTCTATTTTATTGAATTTAGATAGAAGCTGTGCACAATCCTGTTGGCTACTGGATGACAGAATGCTAGTTGGTCTACAGATGCAATGTAATCCTCTCACTATAATGCCTTACAATTAGCAGTGGGTCACTATTATTGGCATTGATTCAACAGCTCCCATTAACCATGCTTCATGGGTAATATAACATACCCAGACACTAAAGTGCTTCTGTATCTAGTTACTATTTTGGGGCTACTTACTGGCCTCTGTGATTTATTCATTGACAATAAGCCCCGATCCTACACAAATTTGTTTCTTCTGCTCCGCTAACAGGGAGGTATAGTCATCTATGGGAAGGACTGGCACAGGTAATCTGACTCTACCTTAGACATGATTATAACATCTATCACACAAGGATTGTCTCTATGATCAGTGAAGTAAATGATGCTCTGTTTTAATGTTTGTGCAGTGAGAGCAGATAGTCTTAGAATAACACCAAGCATGCTTAGCCTGGTATACATCTTTTGGGAAGGAATCCTATTGCATTCTAAGAAATACCTATTGTTTGTAAACAATGGCAGATTTTAAGTCCCAGGGCATATCCAGTCTGTTGCATGAGGCACATTGATTTGATAGAGCCCCATCACCTTATAATACATGCTCTGTTGCACATCGATACATAACTAGTCTTTTGTCTAAGGACGGCAGATAGGCTACGCATGATGAGGTCAATGCAAGATATGATGTAGTGCAGCTCCTGACTCAAGACAGCAGGGCATAAAATCAATACGCTTGGAGACCATGGGGAAAAAGCAGTTTACTCACTGGTGTCTCATGGACTCAGCCATACATCAGTAACTACTCCCATGCTTAAGACAAAGTAGCATGGTCATCATTTTGTGGAACAATCAACAGCTCCTTAATTGGCTGGTGGAACCCAGGTTTTAACAGACATCACTTCAGAAATCTTACCCAATGGTGTTCCCTTAATGAAAAATTCCTCTTGGTGCCATTGGCATTCTGAGCAATATTCACTTGTCTGATGTTTTGGCCCATCCTACTATGTGCCTCAGCGTACATGCTGCTATCTGCATGACCTGGTTTAAAAAGCACTTGTCAGTGAGAGACGAATGTTACCAGAGAAGTGTGGTAGAACCCACACAGATTGTTCCAGAGGTGTGAAGGTTTCATATCATGGCACAGCTTGGTGGATTTTCATAAGCATTCAGTGCTACAGCTAATGGAATGCTCCACTTTATCATACCTTACTGCCTTCCTGACACTGTCTACAATAAGAAGTTTTGAGCATTATGGCCTCTATATTTATGTGGGATATTGGCGTATTTAAAAATGTGATAGTGATACAGCAGGGCTCATCAACCCTTGGCCTCCTATATTTACCCCATGATGTACCTTGTGCCCTTGCCATGTGCCCTTGTTCTACCTCTGCCCCACCCCTTACCCTGACCTACCCTCGATATAGCTGGTTGTATGCCATGTAGTTGTCTGAATGTCTGAGAGGCGTGTAGAAACTGTGCAGGTCAGCTGAGTCGTTTTGGCACCTAACATCTTTATATTGCTCTGTAGACCTGTTCATGAGCAGCTCCCCGCCCACACTCTGTATAGCTACCTGACAGGCTGACAAACCCAGTAACTGCTTTCTTTTTTCTTTAACATGCCTATGTTTCACATAAATCTTTTCTATGCTTTGCTGAAACTTTGTTTCCTTCATCACACCACCTAGTTTCTTAAATAAATCCTTCTTATTCTGTATAGAGTTTACATCTTTATGAACCAAAGATTTTGTTTTAGAAGATGTCAAATATTTTAAGAGGATGCTACTCCTAACAATACTATCTAAGAAATACTCAAACCAATTTCCAGTTGAAGTAAAGGGTTTTCATCTTTAAATCCAACAGGGAGATGTGTGAATGCAAGCTATTATTGCAGAAGACAGACATTTTATGTACACAAAAAGAGTAAGTTGGTCAACAAATCACCTATGAGATGGGAAGATAAATTGACATGGCTCCAGAACCATGGTGACATTGACGACAGTCACTCCCAGAGCCTCTACCGTCTTGCAGTACTGCTTAAACCATTTATAGAAAAGCTCCCTAGCAAACAGCCAAATCTCTGAGGCGTTCCTCCCTGGTGCATCATACCTCTGAATTCCCACTTTCAAGAGCTTCTATGCCACTGGCTCTGAACTGCTCTATTGCTAAATACATTTGTTGACCACCAGACAATCGCTCTGTGCCTCTCTGCATACTCTGGTCTTGCCTCCAACCCTATAACAAATTTCAGTTTTCTGCCATTGTAAGTTCTTGATTCCCTCTTGAACTGACCTGCTGGTGCTGGTATGCCTATTATGCATCTCACCATAGGGTTTCTCAGCTTCTGATTACCAAGTTAGGGATAAATGAGAAAAGATGAAGGAATGGGCTGCTTTCTTTTGGCTGCTTTGTCATATGATACCTATCTATGAGCAATACATAATTGTCAGTTTTGCAAAGGTTGAAAAAATGGCAATGGCATGTCATCATGAATACAAGCATTATCTTATCATGTGAATAACACCTCTTTTTCAAAGCTGAAAAATCAAAAGGTAGCTAATGAATTATCAAACCATTTTATCTATGTGTGTGAAAGGCAAGTGTTGAGCTTTTAACCTGATACATATGGGATTGCTGGATATTGTAGATGTCTATAACATCGTTTGAACCAATGTAATATGTTACAAAAATCTATGATCGGCAGTACATGAGCTTTAAAAATTCTCAGCCAATGACAGATGCTTTCTAGTAGTATATAACAAGTAAGATATATAGCGAACATTATTAATGACACTTCTTAACCCTTTAAGGGTCACTGCTGCTCTCAGGCAGCATGTAAATACCCCTGAACTGCCGCCCAAGGGCAGCACTAACACCATTCTAACATCACTGTATCACAAAATTGCCATATAAATTTACCAATGTAACTGTTTCTACATCAATATATATATGCGTTCTTGTCAGAGAAAAATAAAATCCCACATGTACTTGTTTTTTTTCATCCTTTTTAGCTGCTAATTAACGGCAGCACGTTATGCCCATTCTGCTGCTCAAGGGCATAGGACCGTCAGTTAAGTCCCATATGACCATTTTCAGGGTCGGCAGTTAAAGGGTTAAATACATATTTAAATTCAACTTTTGATCAAGAATTACACCAAGATATTATTATGAGATTACAGTGTTCAATAAAACATTATTCAAATAATTATCTTAGGCTTAGGATGTTTTCAATTTCTTGGATGATGCAAACACCATAACTTTGGTCTTTTTCTCATTAACAGTCAGCTTGTTAGTAGAAGACCAATTGTTCATAGCAGTATTTAAGACTTGAGGAATGCCTTCTACAGTCTTTCCATGAACACTGAATCGTCTGCATACAGCATGGTGCTATGATGATCATTTAGAGAAATACAATCATTAATATAAAAAAGGAAAAATAATGGCCCCAAAATTGAGCCCTGTGGGACTCCACAGGACAAGGGTAATATGCCTGATCTTATGGTTTTCCACTGTGCACTGCTGACACCTGGATAGATAATTCTCAATCAAAGTCAAAGTCTTGTTATAAATTCCATACTATTCATTCTTTTTAAATAAAATACAGTGATTAACGGATTCAAATGCTTTTTTTATATCAATAAAAGTGGCTATTATGATATTTCCCCTGTTTCTATTGTCCAAATTATCACCAACTAATTTTAAAGTTGAATCTAAAGTTGATTTCCACTTCTGATACCCTCCCTGATTTTTCTTGTTTTTCTCCTCCCACCATAGCTCTGCTCTTAGACGCTCGAGAATAATCCCCTTGTTCTTGCATTTAAGCTTGTCAATGATGCAATTGTCAGCCTGGCCAAGATAATACCCACTGGACCACAGGGGGTGGAAACCAACTTCATAGAGGTGAAGGTGAAATATCTAATATAGCAAACCTGCATTAAGGGTCTCTGAATTTGGCACGATTTATACTTAACATTACTCCTTCTGGCGCTTTGGCCCAATTCACTGACTATTTAACCTCTTTCCCTTCACTCATTATGTCATAAGGATCAGACATCAACATCACTCGTTCTGCAATATCAGGCCTAAAACATCTACGAGATATAGATTGGATAGCCTGGTATGGACCGACCTAAACAAGAGTGTTTTAGGGCAGTTGTAGCATGTTCGAGGGTCACATTTTTATGGGGAATATTATCCAGATTTGCATGGGTATAAGTTTTTCCCTCTCTGATGACTTCTCTTTCTCTTAACTGAGCTTAAACCCATTCCATCCCATAAAGCAGGATTTGCAAGCAAATCCCATAGAGTAAACGAAATCCAGGGGTGAAAGGGTTAAGGCTCTGCTCCTTGGCCTGGAAGTAAATGGCCCTTAGATCAGTAAACTGTCTATTCTTTTTCTGGTCAAGCTGGTCTCCAATTGATACACTTTTCCATGCATACATACATATACATACATGTATAGTATATTCATTCTCTGTGTTTGGATTGAGGTCTTTATGCATAATACAACCCATCTCCCAAGCCTTCCTCCAAATTTTGACATATAGACAACTCTCCCTATTGCATTTCTTCTATTGAATTGTAGCCCCACACATTTACTTTACATCACCAACAGGTAACATTTAATACGCTGGAAAACTTTCAAACTGAATATTAAAAGTTAGGGACTATCATGCAAGCGAGTATCCACCATGTCATGCTATAGAGGGAACTTAATGGGTTCCTAAGACCTATGTATGTAATGTGTAGTATTCACCAGGTGGCAGCACCATTGCCAAAGGGAATTATTATTCATAATCAACTGTCATTCTTGGATCATATATATATATATATATATATATATGTATATATATATATATATATATATATATATATATATATATATATATATATATATAATATATAATGTTGTTCAGTGTTGTTCTAAATCACATTTTCACTTGATAATACACACACAATGTCAGCAATAAAGGCTATACAGGAAAACCCTCTGATATTACTTCTTATGCATTACAAGGAAGCAGCTGGTTCTCTGACACCCATTTTATGACTTTCCAGAATTAATAGAGCATAATCAACTGCCTGTATAATTGAAAGGACTACTACTTTTAGTGATGATATTGGTAGGACCCTTGAACTGCCGGCCAGATAGTTTTTTTTTCCAGCTCCTCCACTGAACCCAATTCTTGTCCGATGATAAACGATTTCCACCTGATTTTGGCCTGATCGTCTCCGATTCTCTGTCAATGATGCATCGCCGATGCACTATGGGCCATAAATCGGTTTTGGTGGAAGAGGGGTATAACCGTATTTTTAGTGTGTAGCTCTCCCAGTTGTGAGTGGCTGATGAGAGTATTGTCCATGTACTGAAGTAGTTGTACTCTCTAGGGATCATCTGCTACAGCCCATTGATAACTTACAGGGATTGATATCCTACCTGACACCTGTTGCACATCACTACATGAATAATTGTGTATCCATATGACTAGGGCTTTCACAGAAATGAGATCACCTAAGCAATACCACAATACCTCAGACTGGACTTTGCAAAAACACAATACCTCATCCCTGATAGGTTGTCCCTCACAATGACACACCTGTCTGACCCTCTATCACTCTACATAAAACAGTTGTGGGCAGAATTGTGAAAGAAATACAGCCAGTGGGAAAGTAGTAATTATGACTAGCATATTTCTTTTTTTGGAGGGCGGCAATTGATTTTTTTTCTTTCATGTACATAAAGTGTCATTGGTGATTCTTCTGACATGCGTCCTTAGACAACCCTAAGGAATTAAAAGATATTTCATGTTCTTGCACCTGCAAAAATAGTATTTACTATGAAATTTCTTTAACCACCCCCTATAAACTTACATCTAAAAAGTGTTCTTGTGGCTGCACAAATGTGTATTCGCTGTAACCAAAATATTTTTTAGGTTGCAGGAAAATATTTATGGAGAGCAATCCTTTGCACTTGAGCATATGTTTCCCTGATTAGAGTTATTCTAGAAAGATTTCATGTTTATTAGGAATTGTGTATGCTGCATCTGTGGGTTACTGAATTTCTGAACCACACTTACCTACTCTATTTTGAAACAGTCTAAGAAATAACTCTAGAAACTTGCAGGCATCCTCGTAAAATTGAAGAGTGAACATCATAAATTTAATCCAATCAAACTGTCTAGTGTTCACAATGAAGCCTCAGTTTGCACTACAGTAAAGCTAGAAATATGTGTATCTTTTGTAACAAAGTTGCCAGAGAACTGCTGGTAATTTCACGGCGACAATTTTTTCAGTGATGTGTGGGGACAGACTGTACCACACAGTAGATATAGAGCAAAAACGGTCGTCCATGGAGTCAACAACCCCAAGCTATATTTTAATGAGTAGTTCACCTAAATATGCTATGTGGTAGAGGTAAAGTCCATATAAAGTGTAATCGCAAGGTCATTTTCACAGAGCAGTAGGATAATTTTGAATAATTATTTCTCTTTTCAGGGCCATGTGACTGAAAATTCCTCCCAGCAATACTGCCCGACTTTATTGCAGACAACCATAGGATTGATGCCGATGTGGATATTATTCACTGGTTGCTCCCAAAATCATAGCTATTAGGACGCAGAAATGAGTGCCTCTCCACTAGCTCGTACCTAGTCTGTTGCATAGGGAGACAGGAGTCCTTCATCTAAGGAAGTCAATGCAAGATATGATATGTCAAAGTCCCTGACTTCACACAACAGGGCATGAAATCAATGAAATATGGAACCATACAGAGATAGTAGTCCACTCAGCAGTGTCTCAGTAGACATCAACATAATCACCTTAACATCAGTAACAAACACTATGCTCAAGCCAATCTGATATAGGCACCATTGTATTTACCTTAAAAGAAAAGACTACTCTATTTTCATGACGATTTCACTTGGTAAGTTTTGTATTGAATAAGGATACTTTGGTATACTTAGTCTTACATCTACTTTATAAGGGCAGGGAGCAGGACTATCTGATGCATTGTATGACATCACAATTGGTCGAATGCATCACATTATTGACTGCACAGCAATGCCCAAAATACAGATAAATGCCATTTATAGGTGTGTTTTTACACTGTCAGCATTTTCAACTTATAGATTAGCATCATATAACCCACCTGGTCTATGTTATATGGTATAATGATGATGTACAATTAAGATGCTTAATACTATCATGGCTGCAATAGCCTCCATGCTTAAACGATGCACCACCTGATGCATTTTGACCAATTGTGACATCGCACAATGCATCACATGAGTCTGCTTCTTGCCCTTATAACAGTAGGTATGGCACTAAATATACCACTGTAGTTTTATTCAATATAAAACCTACCAAATGAAATCATCATGGACATAGGGTAGTCGTTTCCTTTAACCTTAGATCTACATTAACTAGGTTGCTTGTATTAGGCCCCATGTGTGGTAGATTTCTACGACTGAACAGTTACATAATACCTGTAGCCCTGGCTTGTGATTGGGCATTCAGCTTCTAGACCCGGCCTTCACAACGCTGCAACCCTACACAGCTAAAAATAATTTTCTTATCCAAGAAAATAAACTTGATATAAGAAATCTTTTCTAGTTATGAGAAAGATTCTGGTTATAAGATTCATCAGTCATCTTGTCTTTAAGAAAAATCAAGTTTAGAACAAATCTTGAGCTGCCTTCTTGATTTGAGTTTTCAAGATTATTTTTCTTAAGAAAATTTCTCAAAATTGGTAGTTTTGTCCACCAGGTAACATTATTTATCGTATATCTTAAAACAAGAAAGTCTAATTTCTTAATATGAGATTTATTAAACTAGAAGTATTTTCTTGCATCTAGTAAAAGGTAGAACTAAGATCTTGTTAGAAATTGACCAAGGAATATTTTCTAACATGCCAGATAAGAATTATTTTCTTAAAATGAGAAAATTATGTAATCTTCCACTAGGTGCCAGCACTACCTGTTATGGTGAATTATTTGCAATACAAAGTACAAATTCCTAGTTTAAACTCGGTCCTAAAATATTAGATGTGGTAAGATAAAGTGAAAACTGAAGGAAACTTATTTGGAATTAATTTAGTATCAGGTCCATTGGTCTGATAGTTGATTGAGGGAAATTCAAGGCATAAAGGAAGCTAAACACCTTTTGCGTAGATGATATGATAATGTAAGGGTGGGATGTGCCACAGCCTTTCATTAAGTCAAAGACTTTGAATAAAGGTCTTATTCACTTAAGAAAATGTGGCTTCAAAGAGCTGCATCTAATCTGATGATCCTCTGTCACTGAATCACCTATACTGATAACCTTCTATTTGATCTAAAGCATTTCCATAATAGATAAAAAACATAACCACTTTACAAACAAGGAAATAAATGCTTTTTTGAAATACTGAAAATGAGAAAATATAACTTATATCAAGAAAAAGTATGAGTAAGTTTATCTTGAAATAATCCTCTTCCATGAGAATTATCTACTTCTTTTAAGAAATATTCTAGGAAATTGAATCCTGATTTGAGAATAAATTACTTGATTCAAGAATTTATATCTTAAGATTGTATTTCTTAATTCAAGTAAGCTGGACATACCAAGATTTCAAGTAAAATTTTGTTACCTGGCGGACAAACTTGTTTTAAGTTAATTTTACTTAAAATGAGAAATAATTTCTTAAAATAAGAAAGTTATTTTTGGCTGTGTATGCTGTATGAATTAGGTTATATCCAGGACCCATTAAGAACTGTAGTTGAGGGGAGAATGTTGTCTCCAGTGAAGTCAGGTAGAACTCAAAGAGATTGTTCCTGAGGTTTCTGGGCTTTATGTTTTGGCACAACTGGGTTGTTCTCAAAGACAGTATATACAGTGTATACTCCATTAAGCTATGTCTACTGCCTTTCTCTCTGTTAATAACTTTAATCAGTGCAACGTTTTAACACAGGCTTCATTCATATATATTTACAGGCTATTTCCCCCTGTATTCGATTGCTAGAATAGATGCAAATATCCAGCACTATAACCAGCAATCACATGCCTCTAGCTAGTACTACTAACCAAGTTTAGACCTTATCCCTTTTGGAGTTATTATCACTGCTTGGACCACAGGCAGCTGATTTCAATTTTAATAGGCTGCAGCTACAGGCAGCTGATTCCAGTGAGCCTCATTTTCAGGTCCAACCATGAGGTCATGACATTACATACAGCGGCCACCGATGTTCAGTGATAATTTATTCTAAGAGATTTCGGATGTATTTTGAACCAAATAATCATACTCCGAGCACAAATAGACGCCTGTCAGTCAGCAGTCAGTTTAGTTTATTCAGATAAAAAGCCTGTCAATCATCAGTAGCCTCGATCCAAGCAAGTAATTTCAGTCATCACCTGGGCAGTTTGAGGCGGGTTACAAAGTGTCCATAGGGAATAAATATCTGTGTTACATATTCATCTCAATACACCTTTTTTCCAGTAATCAAACTATTATAACACTACCCTCCATCCCATTCTTCTCATTGCCTGACTCATTTCCTGTTGATTTCTCCTTGCTTGCTATATTCTTACGGTCCTCTCAATATAACTGCCTCTATTTACCAATGCCAGAGCATGAAAAGGCCACATTTCCATGTGTTCATGATTGAAACTGCCAACCACATTGTACCCATTTAACACAAGAGAATGTGTACTATTGAAAGTCCCTCCACCCCTTCTCTCCACATTCACCCTACAGTGGGCCCCTTTCCCTCAGACTCTAAGAGATAACCATGTGCCACCTCTCAATAAACCCTACTACCATCCCTTTGGCATCCATCACATTGCCAGCATGTCAAACCTCTTTTGGTCAAGCACAAAGCTTTCTGACCTCCACAGCACATACCTTCACCTATAAATACATTATATACTATAGACGGGCATTTGTCTTGCCTCACCTTTCTACCCAAACTATTTCCCAGAGTTATCTATTATACTGGAGATAAAGCCAGGGTGATGCATATAAAAAGGTCATGAATGCACCACCATCTGTATACTCATCTTTGCCCCCCCCCTACCCCTTTGCTGCTAGTTCTATACATTCATAGTAGTAAAGGGCCTGAGCAAACCAATCTGAGAAGATGATGAGGATTAACTTAATGTAACTGAAAATGGGTTCCTCAACAAAATTCAATAAATATAAAGAACACAGATATGGGTCAGTCCACCGAAAGTGGCCACATGGGTCTTTTTTTGGATACAGGGGGTTGTAGAATAAAAAGGTTATTAACCATTCTTCTAATTTCTCCTTGGGCTTCAAAAGAAGGACAAATTTACGTATGTCAGCATGCTATTTTTATTTTTAAATTCCTTTTTTTTTAATTTCCACCTCATTCCAGGCTCTATACCATCAAGCCAAGCAGCAACATATTAATATGATTTTATCTATTCCTTAGTGAGGGGGTCCTATCAATATTTCCATGTGGTTTGGAGGTGCTCTGGTTGACATTCTTTTTCCCCTGTTCATTTTTGTAACCAAATAAAGTTCATGTAATGGGCATGATCAAAATAAAAGTACACTGGTAGGCCTATTAAAACACTATCCTAAATCTTCTTATTTCCCACCAGGCTTAGGGTCCTCATAGGATTTTTTCTAGTACAGAAGCTTAGGGTCTACTTGCAGGCATGACTATGCAATACATATATTCAAGTATTTTCAAGGCCATTTTGCTCATGCCCATTATGCATCCAGGACAATGTTTTCTTTCTTTCAACCAGCCTAACATGAAGATCTATTGGTAATAAGTCATTTTAAAAAAAATAATGAAGTCTCTACATGCCTTGGTCAAATGACAGATGTAATGGGCGTGAGTGTAATGGGCATGCCATGATCATAATGGACGTGAGTAAAATGCAGTGCAAGAATGTTGGCAGGCTGGATGCATTCCAAATGCATCCTATATTTATTATTAAATTATTTCTATTGCCTAGATCAATGCTGGTTGAGGTTATATTACGGAGTGGCTGTCTGAGTGGCTATCCTTACATTCAAACCTGCATTAGTGCGTACAGTGGTCTAATTGATCTACCAATTCTATGTGTATAATCTCAAGGATTATTTCAATGAAGCTTGTTTAATGGTTAGACGAAATATCATGTACAGATTTTACTGACATATCATCAGTGAAATCTGTGAATGAGATTCCCAGAGCTATTATAGCAGTGCAAGCACTATTGATGGACAGCCTATATGTTATGCCACATACTGGAGTCCTTATAATATGTGCAGGGTCGTGTTTTTCCCCATTTGATAATAAATATGGAGATAAATATGGACCTCCATATTTGGGTCCATATTTGGAATTTGGGCTGATTTGGGTCTATATTTGAAATATGGATATGAATACAGCCCAGATTTCAATTATGCACCAATATAATGGGGTCCATATTTCCCTCCATATTGTGACTACATGGGGAAAACAGGCCCCAGGGGGAATCTGTAATCAGCTTTCTTGAAATGCCCTCAAGGTATTTTCCACACCCCTTAAATGCAGCACACACTGCAAACTATCTTTAGAGATATCTACCCAAACCACTCTGTGTACACAGTATCTGATTTCAACACTATGGCTATATAGACTCAGTCCCCAAATATGAAAACATGAGCCATCCACATCCTGTCTTTGCATAAGCCAATATTTGCAGGCTCTTGCAATCATCTCACCTTATATTTTGCATTGTTCAAATCTCCTCACTGCATGCATTTCCCCGCCCCCTACCCCATGGTGTACCATGCGGCAATGCCTTGGCCCCCTTGTTTTTTTTTTCTGCTCTACCTGCTCTTTGGCTCAACCTGTCCTTCATTGAGTGGGTGCCAGATAATAGAGTGAATGCAAGGGGGAGCTGGAACTGACATCAGGTGAGATGTTTTGGCACCACTACCTATATATCTCTCTCAGATAGTCATAGGTATTTTGTTCCCACCATTGCCATGAGTAATTTCCCTGCTGGATACCTGGTTCAAATCATTCATCTTTGATCGATGTCCTGCTCCAACGTGACCTGTGATCTGTTTCTTTTGCCCACCCCAAAATGGGTGATCTGTTGCTTTTTACCTTGCCATTCCTTTTTTCCATCTGCCTTCTTATTTCCCATGCATGTACCAAATCTGTAGCTCTGGACAGAGTAACAACTTCTGTTCTTTTTCTGAGGTGTAACCTCTTTGACGCATACCACTGACTTGATACCTGCATTTTCATGAGGTGCTTTCCCAATGCCATGGCTGAATACGTTCGTTTTGATCCTGAAACTTTCGGGGCATGAGAATATTCCCAATCTGACCTCTGATACAACTGCCTAGTACTTCAATAGCCATGATAGATATGTAAACATCCCGAGGCAATTTAAAGGCAAGTAAAATATGCATGGTTAGTACTTCGCAACTGCTTAACCACTACATGAACAGTCCTTTTTGAGGCATTTTTCACAGCCTTTTCAGTAGCATCCACATTTTCTACATGATTTGTTTGTGTTAGATTGTTACAAAGGTAGGTGGTGGGATGTTATGCTTCATATAAATATATATATATATATATATATATATATATATATATATATATATTGTAGCGTATTTTAAGCTCCTCCGGATAAGAGAATGACGACCAGTAACTCGGACAAGTATAATTAACGTGTATCCTTTATTGCCTGGCTTGCTCTGCCACACCAGCTAAGTATATCTCTATATATATGCCGCTTTTCCTCCTCTCTGAAGCAAGTGCAGGTGCGTCCTATAGCCACCCCAAACCCAGACTGACTGTCCGGTGGGACACCTCCAGTATTTATACACTTGCAAGTCCACCGGTGCTGGTGTATGTACAACATACACCGCCGCCGGAGACGCTACTCCGAATAACACAACTTTACACAATGCTGACGTGACTCCGCCTCCGCCGGCTTCCCCCGCCCCCATGCCAGGATGGTTTCGGGATCCACCGACGTTGGCTCGGTCTACGCCACACTCTCCCCAACTAATTAACAGTCGTACTGGGAAAGAATGTCAGAGTACCCTCCTGCAGATGGGTATCCAATTTTGAATAAACAGTTATACACCATGGCCCCTGGGTGTTTGTGATTATTAACTTTAAAAATACATTGAGCAATATAGATAATCATACAGTATACACAGTATCAATACTTATAGCATGCTCCACCGGATAGCTTCATAATTTACAAATGGTTTAACTATTATACAACTTCTGCCTTCAAGGCCAATACAACATCACTGCCACCGCCGAGATGCCCCCGACTCATCCACCGAGCCGTCCACCAGTCCTCCGAACCGTCCACCGACGGCCACCTTCCTCCGGTTGTTGCCGTCTCTCCTCCGCCTGCCTCTGGATGCCGCCCCCGCGGCTCGACCAGGTCTGCAACACAAGGTAAGGCACTTGTACTGCTTACCCCACCGGAACTGATGCATTTTGTTCTTCATTTAAGGTGCTACTGCTCCCCCAGCCTGTACTGGCTTACATCCATAGATTACTTGGGTGCATTCCACGTCGTCCCAGCTTATCCCGCAGTCACCCTCCGACCCGGCTGCATCACCGCCCTCCCTCCTTTTTCTCCCACCGACCTCCGCCGGCGCCCTCCTGTACTGGAGTTTCCGCTTCCCCCGCCGTAGATACACCGGAAGAGACACTTACCCTTTTTACTGGGTGCTCGTAGAGGCTTCCTCCTCCTCTCCCTCCTCCTTCTCCGGGGCCTTTGGGGTAATAGGCCATGGCTGCCCGCATCTGGAGCACAGTCCCTCCCTGGAAGCCTGGGCGTACCTGGTTCGGGTCACCTGAACCAGTTCCACATCACCATCAGCCAAGCTTTGCACTGCCGAGCTGCACACACCCCCCCGGCACCACTCTCATCTCGGGCCCCAAGTTCCCCGGGTTCCGCAAGCGCCTTGTATACTCCTGCAGCTCACGGGGGCCTGTGAAGTCCTCGTTCCAGGGCATCAAGTTCTCTTCCACCTCTACCCTTTTATCAGAGTCTGGAGCCGGGGGAGGGGTAACCACCACGTGGCTTACAGACACTACTCCTTGTGTGGGAGCCACGCCCCCGTCAGGTATGGGTACCACCTGGGCATCTGTCACTATTATAACACGTTCGGAGGTTGGTGGGCCTAAAGGGTCCTCATCCTCCACACTCCCCTGCACCGTCTCCACCCCCTCCGGCACCAACACCATAGTCTCCATGTGTCCCGCCTCCTCCCCAGCCTCGATTTGTAAGAGAAAGTCCCCCTTGGGAGACTGCACCACCAGCCCCTCCAATCCAACAGTAACTGTCCTGGGCTAATGCACTAAGTCAGGCCTCCCTTTTGCTCTCCCGGCCATCTTGCCTTTTTGTTGGGGGGTTACTCCAACAGGTTCCCCCTCATTGTCCATGGGTTTGCTGCCGGAGCTCGTTTTTGCCGGGGTCTTGGGGCGCTGGCCCGTGGGAGTTAATGTACTCAGTAATATTTCCTCAAGGCTGCGCCACGTTCCGGGGGTGGGAGTCTGGGGCACCACCGGTGGACTAGCCTTTTCCGGGGTCTCCCCCGTGCGCACGGTAACCTGCTCGATCAGTGTTTCTAATCCTGTTTTCTGGCTACTCTTTCCGGGGCCTTTCCCTTTTCCTCCTTTTGTCTTTTCAGATTTCTGTTCTTTCAAAGCTCTTTTCTCCTCCGTCACCCTGGCTTCTGCTTCTTTCTTTTCCTCTATAGCCTTCTGTCTTTCCATTTCTCTCTCCTTCTCTAACCTCTTTTGTTCCTCTAACTTCTTCTGCCTGGCCCTCTCTCTGCCAGCTTTGACCATCGCTGCATACTGCTCCTCGAGGTCAGGGTAGCCAGCCACGCCGGGGGGGTATTCAAAGATCTCTTCATCGACTTTAGCTGGAGCGGAGACCATCTCCGTGGCTCCGTCTTCGGGATCTGGTTTACCTGGTCCCATGTCCTCCTCCGCCTCCGGGGAGTCGGGGGTGGAGGTGGCCTCTTTCTCAGCAGGTGTACATAATTCCGGTTCAATGTGGGGCTTGGGGCGGTCCTCCTTTAAGGTGTACTCCGGCAGTTTTTCAGGGCTGGAATCGAGTCCCCCGGAAATTTCAAATGCCTTTCCTTTTTCAAGGCTGGACTCCTGAGCTGACTGTGAACCGTCGTCTGTGATGTCATCGTAAGTCCCAACCTTTAGCTGGGTTCTCCGTGTTGGTATACCCGTCTTAGCCGCATCATATTCTTTTTCTATTTCAGCTATGTCCAGTGTGCCCACCGGCAACTCCTTCTGGAGTCTAGTTAAGGTTTTGGTCGGGGTCTCCCCCTCCCTACTGTACCTGTCCATTAGTAATTTAAGAACAAAGAGAACCTTTCCCTCCTCCTCTGGCTCCAATTGATATTTACCGGTGTCGGGGTCCGTAATCATTTCTGTAACACGGCGGACGGCTCCCTCCTTACCGGGGGACCGGCGCACCTTTTTGTCGGGGGCCTCCTCCACTGCCTCCTCGGACACCCGTTTCCGCCCCTTGCCAGTACTACCCCGGGTGGCCACCCCTTGCGCAGGTAGTTCCTGATTGGGTGGAGTTTTCAGTCCTACCAGTTCCTCTAGATATTTGGCCGCTGCGGCCACCTCCTCCATTTCCTCATCCCCTATGCTTATCCCGGGGGACACCAGTGACGATATGATAGAGGCGCTGCCCGGTGTCTGGCTGGAGGGCACCACCGCCTCCGTTTTAGAAGTGCTTGCGGCGGCAGACTCGGCCGGCTCCTCCGCCTTCCCAGCCCCTCCTTTTGGCGTGTGGACCTTAACCTTCCGGGTTTTGCCTTTAGACTTGGGTTTTGCAGACGTGGAGGTGCCTGGAGTTTGTGCTGGAACGGCCCCCGCCTCCCCTTCACTAGCCAGCCCCAGTTGCTTGGTCTCTTTCGGGGACACCCATCCTTTTATGTCCGGGTGCTGTCTCTCCACGTGGCGCACCAGGTCATTCTTGTAATCTTTGGCGACGTGGTATTCACAGCCGGTGGAGGGGCACTTGTATCCTTCTTGCACGGCCTCATGCTTCCTCTGATGGCATTTTAAAGCATCGCTGCATCCAAAGGCATACGGTTTGCCCTCCTCCCTGCAGATCTCACACCTGTGCTTTGGTATCTGCACTCCCCCTACCTATACCATGGGCATGGACTTCTCGTCTTCGTGTGTCTTAGGCATATTACCGAGTTCTAACTGCTTCCAATCAATGGTCGATATTGCCGAATCCAGGGGATGAGTCCTTCCTTTATACACCCCCGGCCCGGCCACACCCCTCCCCCCGAGTTGTCTTGGCCAATTAGCAGCCAGGAACCTTCCCCGCACGCCTGTGCCGCCGGGGTTTCCCCTGTCATGAGGCCGTCACCCGACCGTGAGAAAGTCCGCTCTGCTCCTTCCTCCGAACGTTCCGGTGGGTAGCGGACGTGGGAATGGGTTCTTGACCAGCTGTCTTTCGCACGGTCCTTCTTCCTGTAGGTTTTGTTGTTTACTTTTCGGTGGACTGTTTCCTCGGTGGGCCGTTGGCGGTGTTTATTTCTATCATTCTCCCTTCCCCCGTGCCTAGGGCGGCTGTGGGACCGTGAGGACGAGGATTTGGGTGGAGATCGGCCCCCTCTCTCTCTCCGGCGGCCCTCCCGGTGAACCCCGTCTTTCTTTACGCGCTCCCTTGGCCCTTCTTTTTTTTCTTCCCGTCCGGCTTGTGTGTCCCCTGTTACACCATTTCTACAGCTCTCCTCCACCTTCCTCATTACAACACGTCTGTCCTCCGCCATTTCTGTTGGGAATGTGACTGTTATCTTCAAAAAGTGGTCGTCTCCCTCCTCATTGACGTCACTCGCATTCTGGTTTCGTAGCAACACCGGTTTTGGCGGGGCTATCACTCCGGCAGGGGGCGCGCTCGGCGTTTTAGGCGGAGTTTTAGGCCCGTCCCCCGAGCTAGGCGGCGTAGTAGGCTTGAAGGCGCCCGGCGGGGCCGTGATCCCAGCCTGTACTAAGTATAGACACGTAGGCGCAACCTTAGGCGTCTCCTCCGCCTTAGGCGGTGTTTTAGGCCTCCGGGGTAAGCGACCCTGGGCTATTAGACGGCTCTCTCTCTCCTCATTCCGTTCGTTATCGTACTCTGCCTCTGTACGATGGTGTAGGAGAAATCCATAATGGATAATAATGTGTAACCAGCGGTGCTGACAATAATAGGATATGTAGAATAGTATAGTAGAAGGGCAAAAGAAAAAGGCAGTAAGGCAAAGTGATTGGTGTTTATTGGCAGACGAAAGAGTGGATGGCGTGTTTCGCAGGGATTGGAGTATAAATTGTTATGTTCAGGTCCATAATGGGATTTGAGACGGAAGGCTTGATGGCTCCAGCCGAGAGATGAAGGAGATAACCTTCCGAAATCCAATCTGAAAATAAAAGAGATAATTAGTTTAGGACCAGTAGAACTGGAGGGATTAATGATGAATAATGGGAAGAAGAATATTAGATTAGGACGTAACTACTTTACAAAGTTGAGCAATGAAAAGGGAAATAAATGAGATGGTGATGTCATGAGACAAATACATGTCTCTGCGCAGGCGCGCCGGGATAATGATAATACTTGAATAACATATCTGTAGAATTCAGAGGGGGAGACAGGGAGTTCTTTCAGAGGGAGCATGGAGACAGCATTGAAAGTGGGGCACTCATATCTAAGCTAACTGTTAACAGCTAGATACCATTAGATCACAACAGGGAGTTGCCTACACATGTTAAGGAAAGGAGCATGTTAGTAGTGGAGATTCAACCTGCTATTGTTAGTAATAACATCCTCACCTTTCGCAAGCTGAAGGGATCTGGAGGTTGTTTGGACATAGGCAGTTGGGACTTAGAACAACACTGCCTGGAAATGATAGTGGTTCAACTTATGAACTTATTACAAAGAAGAGATAGTAATTAATAGCAGTAATTAACATTGACGGACTCCAGGCCTGGGAAGGGCCTCTCCCTCTCCATGCAGGGATCCTCCCTGCATGGACTTAGGATCCACATTAAAGTAGGATCATCATAACAACAATTAAGACTCTCCATGTGAATACACTGCATTGTTTAATTAGGAGTTAAGGCCAATGAGACTAAAGGTGAAGAGGAGATAGTTATTGTTTCACCATGGTATGAACTAGAGAATATAATGGAGTGTTGATCATCGAAAGATGCCGGAGTATTTGATGAACTGTTGTGCTCTTGTTGTGCTTGACGTGTTAGCAGCCGAGGAGGAGAAACAATAAAAGTCTTCAGTCAGGAGGTATCTCTCACTAGTTTTATTTGAGTAGGATCACTGCGCGGCTGATATGTGTACTGGGCTGTGGTAGTGACACACTCTACCATTTACAAGGAGCTAGCTCAAACCCCAAAATGCACTTTACTACCTCTATATGCAGCGACTAGAAAGCAAGGTCTAAATAACATCAAATTAATAGAGTAAACACACAGTACACCTCCTCTAGCATTTCATAGACCCGCCACCTCTCTGCATGCTTGGCTAAGGGGGGTTCGTCATCTGGGGGTTCACCCTTCCAGTGGGCCATTGCAGCTTCTGCTCTGACCCTAGTCTCCTCCTCCCACCACCATTTCCACCAGCTGTCCCCACCTTCAGCCATCTTAACAGGTAAGTATGCTTGGTCACGCGGCCCGGGGTTAGGGTCCCTTATTATTGCCCATATCGCCTTAGCCCCCGGCGATCCATCCCCCGCACCCTGGTCGGGGTTGGCCACCTCTTCCTCCGCCGGGTCTATCTCGGTGCACTCATCCCCCAGATCCTCTTCCTCTGGCAGGCAGACCTCCTTTATAGAATCAAAATGTACCACTTTGGTTACACGGCCCCTCTTTATCTTGTACACTGCATCCCCTATTCTCTCCTGCACAGTCCAAGGGCCGGTCCAATAACATTGCAACTTGGGGGATAGTCCTCTCTTCTTTAGGGGGTGATAGTAGAAGACCTGGGATCCCATTGGCAGATGGCCCTCCTCCGCCCTCGCATCATAGTTACGTCGTTGGCGGGCCACCGACCTCCCTTACTCCTAGCTGCCTCATACGCCCGTGCTATCTTCTCCTGGACTTCAGCCACGTATCCAGCCTTATTCCTCGGGGGTGGGTCCAATGGGTAGATCAGATGCAGGGGGACGGTTGTTTCTCTTCCAAACATCATCATGTTAGGCGATACTCCGGTAGAGCTATGCACTGATGACCTATAGGCGGCCATCACAAAAGGGAGCTGCAGGTCCCAATCCTGCTGGTCGGTGGCCACCACCGTAGCCAGTAGTGCCTCAATGGTCCGGTTAGCTCTTTCCACCATTCCATCACTTTGAGGCCTAAAAGCGCAAGTCCTTGTTTGTTTGACCCCCAGCAAGGCTACTATCTCCTTGAACAACCCCGACTGGAAATTCTTGCCCTGATCAGTGTGAATCTCCACCGGCGCCCCTAGCCGACATATGAACTCCTCCACCAACTTCCTTGCCATGGTGGGCGCTTCCTGATTGGGAATGGCGTAGGCCTCCGTCCACTTAGTGAAATAGTCGGCTGCTACCAGGATGTGTTGATTACCCTGTGAGGTCGGGGGCAGAGGACCCATCACATCCAGGGCTACCCTTTGGAGTGGTAGACCAGCCCCAACATGTCCCATTGGAGCTCGGTGGGGGGCGGGGGCTGCCTTCCGCCGCAGGCACGGCTCACACTGCTCGCACCACCGGGTGACATCCCTCCGGAATTCAGGCCAGTAATATCCTCCCTGTACCCGCCTGATGGTCTTGTTACGCCCTAGGTGTCCGGCCAGGGGTTCTCCGTGTACCTCCTGCAGCACATCCTTCCTGTTAGGCTTGGGAACTGCTATCTGGAAGTGGGCCGACCCCGCCTCCCCTATCCACCATCTCCCCAACACGCCCTTGTGTATTGTCAGCCTCTCTCTCTGGGCATACCAGGCCTTCTTCTCGTAGCTCCAGTCCCGTCTTACCGCTTCAGTGGGGGCCTCTCCTCCTTCCACCCACCCCCGTACCTCCCTGAGAAGGGGGTCATCATCCTGCAGCTTTTCCCATGCCGCCCCCACCGGAGGATCCGGCCCCTCTGCGGGGGATTGGTTCCCTCCTTCTAGCACTTGACTCTGAGCTCGTGTGAAGACACGACACCACCGCCTGTCTTCTTCAGGGTCTCTGCCGCATTGTTTACAGGGTGTCCTGGATAGGCCATCCGCATTACCATGGGCCTTTCCTGGTCGGTGTTGTATCACTATGTCATAAGTGCCTATGATCTGAAGCCACCGCGCCAGCTGGCCCTCCGGTTCTTTGAACTCCAATAGCCACCGAAGGGATGCATGGTCGGTGCGCACTACCACCGGCCGACCCACTAAATAGTGTCTGAATTTCCGGAGGCCAAAGACGATGGCTAACAACTCCTGCCGCGTAACACAATAGTTTCTCTCAGGTTTGCTAAGGGTGCGACTGCCATAAGCCAATACTCTCTCTTCCCCATCTTGTTCTTGTGCCAGCACCGTGCCCAACCCCGTATCACTGGCGTCCGTGTCCATAATAAGCTGGCCTTCTGGTTGGGGGAACCCCAGGATAGGAGCTTCTATCAATTTCTGCTTCAGTATCTCGAAGGCATTTTCACACTCCGGCGTCTACTTGAAAGGCCGTCACTTTTCCGCCAAAGAACTCAGTGGTTTAGCCTTAGGCTCTATCATACCCCGCCAGACCGAGAAAACTCCTCACTTCTGTGATATTCTGTGGTGGGGGCCACCCCTGAACAGCCTCCACCTTGCCTGGGTCGGTCCCTACCCCGGCCTCACTGATCTGGTGCCCCAGAAACAGTATCCTCCGGCGGGCCAGTTGGCATTTGGAGGGTTTTATCTTAAGGCCGGCCTCCGCCAGTCTTTGTAGTACCTCGCTCAACCTCTCCATATGCTGTTCAAAGGACTCGGCAAACACGACAATGTCGTCTAAATATACCAAACAGGTACGCCACTGAAGCCCCCGCATGGCAACCTCCATCACTCGCTCAAACGTCCCTGGGGCATTACATAACCCAAACGGCATTCTGATGAATTGGTAGAGCCCCCGGTGGGTGGTGAACGCTGTCTTCTCTCTGTCCTCCGCCATTACATCTAGTTGCCAATACCCACTGGCAAGATCCATTGATGAGAACCAGGTGGCCCCCGCCATAGTGTCCAAGCAGTCCTCCACCCGGGGCAGAGGGTAGGCATCTTTTACAGTAGCTTTGTTTAACCGCCTATAGTCCACACAGAAACGGGTTGTCCCGTCTTTCTTCTTCACTAGCACCACCGGAGATGCCCATGGGCTTACTGAAGGCTCGATTACCCCCGCCTCCAACATTTTGTCAACCTCCTCTTCCACCGTGGCCCTTCGGTGGGGGGCTAAGCGTCTTGGTGGCTGCTTTATAGGGGGTTGATCCCCCATATCTATTCGGTGTTGGGCCATAGTGGTGTGTCCCTTGTCACCCTTATGACACTGGAAGGCCGCCAGGTGTTGATTAAGTAACCCCGCCAGCTCCTTTCTTCTGTCTGGCTCTGTTCCCTCCACCAGCTCTCTTATAAGCCCTCTCTTCTCCTCCGGCGACATAGCCTCCACCCGACGACACCAGCTTCCGGGGTTCTCCCCCGGATCCTCTCCTGGCGTTTCCACCCGTTGGATGCCACCCAGAGTCATATCCTTGTAGACGATGATCGGTTCCGGCCCGGGGTTCAGCACCCTGACCCAAGTTTCTCTGTTTATTGGCTGGACCAGGCCTCTGCCCACCAGGAAGTGGGGTTCACCTTTGTGCCCGGCCATACTTTCTATCATGCCATTCCCACCGTCCAACCACCGACCCATCACCACGCCTTCCAGAAATGCTTCCTCCCCGCTCCGACCACTGCTGAGCAGGTGCTCACCACTCGACACACCGATTCTGGTTGGGTCCAGATTAATCTTCCCCTGGCCACGTCCACCACAAGCTGGTTTTCTCGTAGAAAGGCGGCGCCCAATATTCCTTCCGTCCCTGTGCCCCCCACGATAAACATTGCGTTCGTGCTCCTGCTCCCCAATTGTAATGAAGCCTGCACCTCATCTTTACGTTTCAGGGGTCTTCCATCCACCGAAAAGACAACTTCCCCCGTTTCTTGGAGCGGCCGATCACCCCTGTGTCGTTCCCACCACCCGTGGGAGATAAGGTTTAGTGAGGCGCCAGTATCTACCAGCATCTGTATAACGGCTCCCTCCAACTTGCCTTCCACTATTAGTCCTCCGCCGCCCCTCTCTCGCCTTCCTTGCACAATATTCATAGGCCCAATCCCCCGACCTGTACCTGGCCTTGGGTAGAGGTCGGTTCTAGTTTCCCGATGGAATAACATCCTTTCCAGTCTCGGGGGCCCCCCCAGGTTTGTCAGTTCTCCTGTTGGGGCACTCCCGCTTGAAATGCCCTTCCTGGCCGCACCCATAGCAGGCAGTACTCCGCCTCTTCTTTTCGGTGGAGAGGGGCTCCTCCATCTTCTTAGCCATGCGGTCCATTAGTTCCACCATTTTATCCATCCTGTCGGTGTTGGTTTTGAGATGCTCATTTACCGACGCGTCAGCGGTCCTAACCCTCTGTGATGTTTCCTGCTCCACCTTCAGGTAGGCTTCTGCCCCCACGGCTGTCATGACGGCAGCTTGTAGGTCCTTTGGCTGTGACTGATAGACCCATTGTCTTAGAGGATTATCCAAACATAGCAGGAATCTGTCCAAAACCAGGGTGTCTGTAGTTTGGGCATCGGCCTCGGGGTAAGCTAGCCGGGTGTACTTCATCAGGTCCTCCCTCAATTCTTGCAACGCCTCCCCCTTCCTCCGTACCCTGGTGCGGAGGACAGCTTTATAGGTCTCCTCTTAATTGGTGGGCTCGAACCTTTCGACCAGTGCCTTCCGGAGTTCGGTGTACCCTTCCGGCGTAGCTGGTTTTCTGCCATTCAACAGCCTCCGAGCGGCCCCCGCCAAACTCAGCCCTAGGAACATGCCGGCCTCAGCCTCGTCCCATCCATTCACCTTCACACACAGGTCGAAGTGGTTGAGGTAATCGCCTAGATCCCCCGTCCCGTCGTATTTTGTGGGTTTAACCACCGGTTTTCCTTTTGCACTCACTTCGCCGTCAGCTCCGCCAGATAGGGACGGCAAAGCAGGTAACCGGGTTTCATCCACTGATGGTTGCTCTCCCCCGGCCACCTCTTTTCTTACAGTCATCCCCTCTCCCTTGTTGTCAGGGCCCTCCGTCCCTCTTCCTTCCTCCCGTCCCTCCACTGCCGGTTTTATCTTCCTATGCTTTGAGAGAGTCTCTAGGAGCTGGTCCCACATCTCCTCCGTCCAATCCTCTGACCCTTCCTCCAATCTCCTCCGAGTAATGCTTGAAGTATTTTCCGTCTTGACTCTGGGTTGGCGCCTCCCCCGGCTTGGCCTCCGGGGTATCTCCCTCTCCACCTCCTCCTTCTCCCATGGCCATCTGAAGTCGTTTACGGGCTTGCACGCCCTCCTCCCACCTCTACCTGATTGCCTTCCCCCGTCCAATTCCGATCCATAGGCTCCTCCTGCCTTTCGGGGTATGGTTCCCCAGGTCTGCTTTCTGTGGGTCTTCTGATTGTCACCTCCTCGTCCACTACTTCCAGGAGGGTCCCCCGACCAACTCCTTCTCCTTCCAATTTCAATGAGTCTGTTTCCGTTATTCTTGCCTCCGCCATCTCTAGTCCCACGTGGATCCGTTGAAAACACCGCTGTCACCAATGTAGCGTATTTTAAGCTCCTCCGGATAAGAGAATGACGACCAGTAACTCGGACAAGTATAATTAACGTGTATCCTTTATTGCCTGGCTTGCTCTGCCACACCAGCTCAGTATATCTCTATATATATGCCGCTTTTCCTCCTCTCTGGAGCAAGTGCAGGTGCGTCCTATAGCCACCCCAAACCCAGACTGACTGTCCGGTGGGACACCTCCAGTATTTATACACTTGCAAGTCTACCGGCGCTGGTGTATGTACAACATACACCGCCGCCGGAGACGCTACTCCGAATAACACAACTTTACACAATGCTGACGTGACTCCGTCTCCGCTGGCTTCCCCTGCCCCCATGCCAGGATGGTTTCGGGATCCACCGACGTCGGCTCGGTCTACGCCACAATATATATATATATATATATATCCCCCCATCCCCCATCCTCCTGTATCCCGATATATATATATATACATATATATATATGATATAGTGCAGTTCCTGACTGAAGACAGCAGGACGTGAAATCAATAAACTTGCAGACCCTCAGCTATACATCATTAACTGATCTCATGCATAAGACAATGTTACATGGCCACCATTTTGTGGAACAATCAACAGTTCCTTGATAGGCTGGTAGAACACAGGTTTAAACACCCAAATGGTACCGAAATGATAGAGGATCAAGTCCGACATCCTATCCAATTACATTGCATATCAAATTCATACTGATTGCAATCGAATGAGATTTTTTCTCGATGTCATAAACATTCTGAGCAATGTTTACTTGTCTCATGTTGCGGCCCAGCCTACAATGTGCGTCTATTTGCATGTTGCTATAGATGATCCAGTCCAAAAACCTTTTTTAATAAATTGGTGTAGAGCCCACAATGATTGTTTTGGGGTGTGTGGGTTTTTGTATCATGGTGCTGGCATAGCAGGGTGGTTTTGAATAAACAGTCATTTCGAGTATTACCACCTCAATGTTTATGTCGAATGCTGGTGTATTTGAAAAATTTGATAGTGGTGCAACAGGACTTTTTTGCAAGGTTTAATGTTTCTGCTGGTTTTATATTCCAACCCAGCTTCAAATAGGGAAACCCTACTAACATGACCAATCCTTGTTCTGTCCTTGGCTCTGCTGCAGCTGGCATCCATTGTTCCCCCTTCCTCTCTCATTCTCCTCACCCCTGACCTCCCATATTTACCCTAGGCTGTACCCGGTGTCCTTGCCATTTGCCCTTGGCCTACCTCTGCCCACCTGACCTACCAATTATATGGGTGGTTGTCTGCCATGTACTTGACTAAATATAAGAGAGATGTGTATGAGCTACGAGGGTGAGCTGAGTTGTTTTAGCACCTAACATGCTTAGACCACCGTGTAGATCTGCTTATGATCAACTCCCTGTCCACACTCCATACAGTAACCTGACAGGCTGACAAACCCAGTAACTGCCTTTTTGTCTGTAACATGCCTACCTTTTGTGTGGATCCATCTGTTCTATGCTTTACCGGAACTTATAGCAAGTACCATTTTTATTCTGTCTAGAGTTCCCAACTTTATAAACAGATTTTCTTTTAGGAGATTATTTACGAAGATGCTAATTCTTTACCTACAGTATCTAATAAATACAAACAGAGTAAATTGGTCAACAAATCAGCTGTGACAAACCATGATGACATTTACCACTATCAAAGTCCTGTACTGTTTTGCAGTACTGCTTAAACCATTTATAGAAAAGCTCCCTAGTAAATGGGCAAGTATCTGAGACGTTTCCCCGTAGTGCATCATACCTTTGAGCTGCCACTTTCAGGATCTTCTATGCCACTGTACCTGAGCTGCTCTTGAATACCTTTGCTGACCACCACACAATTGCTCTGTGCTAATGTGCAGGGCCTGGTCTTGCCTGCGACGCTATAACCAATTTCAATTTTCTACCCTTACTAAGTTCCAGATTCCCTCTTGAACTGGTTTTATCTGCTAGTGCTGGTTTGCCTATTATGCATCTTACTATATGGTTTCTGAGCTTTTAGTTGTCCAAAATTAGCTTTCTTTTGGCTGCTTTGTTACATGATAACTATCCATGATGAATATATTGTCAGTTTTGCAAACATTGATAAAATATAGGCAAGTCATCATGAAAATAAGCATTATCCTACCATACCTTTTTTCAGATATGTACAGTCTAAGTACTTCACTGTTGTGTATGCCTAATATCAAAAGGTATGCTCAACTCATCTTATAAACAGCAAGCATCATGAGTAAACCTTCGGAATCCTTTCTCCAGATTTGACACAATATCCATTATATTGCATATCTTATGAGAAAACCTCTCATCAGAGCTGAGAAGGAAGGGTTTTAAAGTTTTTATACTTGATAGCCTGTAGAGTTATTATCACTATAGCATGCCCTTTGCAGGGGTTGGTACTTAGTTAGCATCTTTGAAAAAGTTCAACAACCTTTGAATTGCAAGCTGGCTGAATATTATATCCACATACATATTTGGACTATCAGCAACTATCTATACATTTGACTTCTCAGATAATAGTTCCATGGCCCTAGGGCCAATATAGTGGGGATGACACACAGACTGTGTCATGGAAGGCCGGTAATCAGCACTTGTACAAGTGCTCACAGATACACACAATAGTGCCTGTCAGCAGTGAATCCTAATTGTTTCCAGAATATTCTATGCTATTTTTTAGAATCAGCAATGATGCATCAGTAGCTATCTCACAAGGAGAAGATTATATCAGGGTAGTGCTGAGACACAGGTTGATCTGATCAGGGCAAAAGCTCCCACCTTAGAAAGGGCAGGACCAGGTAATCCTGCCAATCCTCCCCTCCAGGGGCATCAATATTACTCAGGCCATCAACTCCCACAGTCTCCTCTCTTAGCTGGCAGCTACTGATATATCACAATGTTGAGTATTTTAGATATCTATAACATTTTCTTCATCCGGTTAGAAATGGTCAGAAACTGATTCCTACATGCATCACTTATATAAATACGAGACATATCCTTGTACACAATGATGATGACTTCTTCCAAATGTGTCCAATGGGCTGCAATGATTTAATACAGCCCTCTTTCTCTACCATTTAGTCCCTAGTCTGTAGCAGGGAAGACAGAAGTCATCCATATAAGGACTGCAGGGCACACAGAGTCAAGTCAATGAAAGATATGATATAGCAAGGCCCCTGACTTCACACAGCAGGGCGTGAAATAAAAAAGATATGGAACCATAGAGAAAAAGTTAGTCCTCTCACCAGTGTCGCAGTAGACATTCACTTAGTCACCTAAACATCAGTAACTACCACTATCCTCAAGACAATCTAATAAGGGCGCCATTTTGTTCACCTGAAAGTGAAAATATTAACTAATTTAGTAATTAGGTCATTTGTATCTGGCCCCATGTCTGATCGATAATTATCTAGGCATATAGCTGAATGGAGAGTTTTTTAACTTCCACACTCTGATTCCAGTGTGTACATAATAAACCGAGGTCATATTTTGTGTTTTGGACAACATAGGTCAAACATTTTTTGCGAATCTAAAATGGCTTATGACATGGGCCTTACTACAGTAGATATTTTGAAAACTAATCTTGATTTGTTGCCAAAGAAATAATTTTTTGTATAGACCATAGAAGCATAGCCATAGCTCGCAATTGCGTTCAGCTTTTCACCCTGGGTTTTTCAACACAGCATCCCCTATGCTGTATGAAATATGATACCTCTAGGGCCATGCAGAACTGTAGGTTGAAGAGAGACTGTTGTCTCCAGTAAAGTGTGGTAGAACTCAAACAGATTGTCCCTGAGGTGTGTGGGTCATATGTTTTTGGCACAGCTGGGTTGTTCTCATAGACAGCCATTGCTACAGTTAACAGTATACTCTTATCCTTTCCTGATTTTAGCTGAGAAGATGATAATGAGTATATTAATTTAACTGATAAAGGCTTCTCTTCAAATAGACATATGAAACCATTAATAGCCATACAAGTGTACATATCTTCATTTGTGCTTCCAGTGCCCCAATAGCTCTACCACATTTATGTGTATGATTGTATAGGGACCAGCTGTCTTGAAATGTCCTAAAGGTATTTTCCATACTCCTATTTGCAGCACACACTGCATTGTTATTATCCTTAAGAGATACATGTCTCCCAAACCACTCTTCATCCATACTCTGTCTTTGCATCAGCCAATATTATTATCAGGCTTCTGCAATAATCTCACCTCTCTTGTTTTGCACTGCTCAAATCTCACTATAGATTCCCCCCTCCCCATACCCCATGGTATACCATATGGCTTTGACTTGCCCCTTGTCTTGCTCCACGCACCCTTTGGCTCTTTGGCTCTTTACCAGTCTCATTATGTGGGTGGTAGATAGTGGTGTGGATGTGAGAGGGAGCTGGAAACTACATGGGTCAGGTGATCTCCCTATCGGATCTCACTCATATATAGTTGTAAGTATCTTTTTCCTACCATCCCTATGAAGATTTCCCTACTGAATGACCCAAACCATTCATATTTGATCGGTGTCCTGCTCAAACCTGCTAGAGGACTTTAGTACTTCTTGTCTCCTTAGCCGATACATATATACAGTCCTTAACCACTCCATGTAAAGTCCTCTGCGAGGCATCCAACTCTAAAATTTTCACATCTTACAGCCTTTTCAGAAGTGCCCACATCTTCTAATGATTTGTACATGTTAGAAAGGTATGGGGTGGGAAGTGATGCTCCATATTTTGGTCCAATCAACACTACAATCTTACCGGGTCATGCAATAATACATCACCAAGGCTACCCTTCTTAGCCTACTGTCCACTTGCATTAAGGGCTGATCCCTGTCTTACCCACCTCCACCTTGTCCAAATCCCCAGATCCTCCTGTATCCCAATGTTTATACAGTGGGCAGCTGGCTATAACCGCCAGACCTATAAACAGGCATCTCTGTATGTGTGATATCGAGAGCACACTAGCGTAATTATATGAATGTAAAATATTTGTTTACCACATGATCTCTCACATGACTATTGTGTAAGGGGGGATCATTTAATAATACAATTGTGATGGCATATTAGAAGAAAATGCACACAAAGATTAACATGTAGGTACCACAAAAAAAAAGAAATTCAGCAATATCACACTGTTTGACATGTCACAGGCTCTTACACAACACTCTAGGAGGAGTTGGTAGGGTGTGGTTGTTTATTTTCATAATTATGAGATGAATTCACCCATGCCACATCTTTCTTTTTTTCCATACTTCTGATGTCTCATCACTCAGTCTGTTGCAAGGCGGTAGCTCATAGAATGTCTTAGAATCGAGAGAGATTCATTACTTTGGTCCCCAAATCACAGGTCACTGAAAGGTATGACTGAGAATATCATGTTGCATGTATTTCTATCTTTCAGTCTGAGGTAAAAAGTTAGTTGTTTGCACACGCCAAAAATATACTGTATACTGGATGATTGAGAAAAAAAATATCCCTTATATTATTCTCTCGAGGGAACCCTTTCTTACAGCAAATTAAGAGACGTTGTTCCCTTAGTGATGGCTCTCTACAATCTCTTATTGGTTGAGGCAGGCGAAGGAAGTTACGTTCTTACCACTGCCAAGGGACACAATATGAAGTCTAGCCAATACAGACAGACATTAGACTTATTGTTTTCCAAAAGAACTTGGGGACATGTAGCAATATTTATGTAAATTAACAGCTGAATTTCTTTCAAGAATTTAAACACGACTGAGGTCATCTTCCTAGTCCTCATCTTTCTTCTGACATGACAATAATTAGAGGACATTATAACCCTTCTTTCTCCATATGCAATGAACTGACCTTGCATCATTCATCTTTCAGTCTGTAGCCGGACACAGAGATCAAGTGTCACATAAACATAATTTTAGCCTCTTTAATAGTTCTGTGATCGGCAGTTCACAGAGATTCTCAATCACACAATGCACACGTGCAGTGATGATGGACACGCTAAAAGTGAATAAAAACCTTTGATATTCACACCCTGCATGGTAAGCCTTTTCTACCAGTTAACATCTTTGAGTATACAACAAATACACCAATACTTTGAGATTAATGGAAGAGCATTTTGTGCCGTTTGCTCTAGTTAGTTTAAACATGCCATACAATCAGACCTCCTGTGCCAGGCTGTGGTTAAATCTGATTGCTACCTACCAGATGACATAATTCTCGGTTAGTCTAGATGTGCAATTTGAATAATCCACTGCCTAAAATGCGTTACAGTCAGCAGTGGAGAGCGATTATTGGCATTGATTCTACAGCTCCCATTATTAACCGTTCTTCAAGGGTTATGTAACATACCCAGACTCAAAGTAAGTTCTCCTGAATCTAGTTACTGCCCTGGGGTTACTGATTGACCTCTGCCTTTTATCTGCTGGTAATAAGCCCAGATCCTACCATATGACATTGATGCCAGCGAAACACAGAATGGTTTTGTTTAATCAAATTTTGCCGACTTTTCGTGGCCCTTTCATGTGTATGAACTGAGGAGCTATAGTCATATATGGCAAGGATTGACACAGGTAATTTGACTCTATTATCACAGACATGATTATAACATCTACAACACAGGGTTTGACTCAGTATAATTAAATGATGCTCTTTTTTTCTATCTATGCAGTGAGAGCAAATAGTTTTAGAATAACTACAAGGATGGTTAGCATGGTGTTCATCTTTAGGTAAAAATCCCACTACATTACCAGAAACACTGATTGTTTATAAATAATAGCAGATCATAAGTTCCGGGTCATATCCACTCTGTCCCGTGAGGCACATTGATTTAATAGTGCCTCACGACCTCATAGTAGATGTACATGGTCTGTTGCTTAGTGATACAGAATTAGCCTTCTATCTAATAGCCCCAGGGTACACTTAGTCAAATGAATGCAAGATGATTTAGTGCATCTCCTGATAGTGGGGCATGAAATCAATATGCATGGGGAAAAGCAGTTTGCTCACCATTGTCTCAATAGACCCTGATGGACTCAGCCATACATCAGTAACTGATCTCATGACTAAGACAATAATAAACATGGTCACCATTCTGTGGAAAATCAACAGCCGCTTGATTGCCATGGCAGAATGCAAGTTTTAACAGATATGTGCAATGGAAATGTTAAAGGATCACTTCAGAAATCCTACCCAATGGCACGCCCTATCAAATTGGTAATGATTGCAATTGAATGAGATCAGAATAGAATCTTAATTAGGGCTATTAATTTAAAATTTATACTTTAAGGAATAGAATAGTATTTTGCCGCGCAGGGCTATCACTTTAAAATTGATACTTTAGGGAATAGAATAGAATTTTGCAGCGCAGAGAAAATTCTATTCTATTCTATTCAGGATGTCTTCCGCTGACAACATGGTCAAGTCTATTTTTCGACCGCTCAACCTAACAAAATGTCTTCTCCTGGATTTATTTTTGGAGTTATAAGGTAAGAAATTAACACAAAATGGAGAAATATGTTAGATAAACACATTAATCAAGTTATGAGACAGCACTCATGGGTTTAGGGTTCAATATTCCACTCCCCACTGCACGGGTCATGGAATATTGAACCCATAAACCCACTCATGCTGTCTCATAACATTGATTAAACGCTAAATACTGCCATTGTTCATATTCCCACCGCGCTATATATATGGAAGCCCTAGTAGCATCATCCATCATTGTTCTGTCCTCGGCTTAGACATCCTATTCAGGCCCAGACTCTGCTGCAGCAGGCATCCATTGTTCACCCTTACTCTCGCATTCTTCTCACCCCTTGACCTTCCATATTTGGCACATGTTGTACCTGGTTGCCTTGCCTTTCCATGTGCCTCTGGCCTACCTCTGCCCACCCCTCACCCTGACCTTCCCTAAATATGGCTGGCTGTGTGCCATGTAGAGAGGTGTGTAGGAACTATGTGGGTCAGCTGAGTCGTTTTCACACCTAATATGTTCATACTGCCCTCTAGATCTGCTTATGAGCAGCTCCCCACCCACACTGTGTATAGTTACCTGACAGGCTGACAAACTCAGTAACTGCTTTTTTTTTCCTGTAAGCCTAACATGCCTAGCTTTGGTGCAGATCTCTCTTCTATGCTTTGCTGAAACTTTGTTTCCTTTATCACACCACCTTATTTCTTCCAGTAGCCATATGTATTTTGTCTAGAGTTACAAACTTTATAAACAGATTTTGTTTTTAGAAGATATCAATTACTTGAAGAGTAAACTGGTTATTTAACTAAAGTGTCTAAGAAAAGCTGAGACCAATTTCCAGTTGACGTGAGAGGGGTTTTCCTTTGAATCTGCAGGGCCTGGTCTTGCCTCCCACCCTTTAACAAATTTCAATTTTCTGCCCTTAATAAATCGTTCATTCCCTATTGGAGTTGTCTAATATGCATCTCGCCATAGGGTTTCTGAACATAACACTCATGCCAGTCAGCAAGGAAAGAGAAAAGTAGTCAATATTTACAGCTTTCTTTTTGCTGAATCTGCCGCCTGGTAACTATCCTCATGGAAGATCTGTGAAGCACTCTCTTATCATCTGAATATTATCGCTTTTCAAATTTGTATATTCTAATTGTTTTTTTTTTATTGTTCGCTATGCCTATAATCAAAAGGTCCACTCAACTTATATGATATATACATCGGACTTATCAGACAACAGTTTAATGGGCCTAACCATTACCTATAGCCAATTTAAGTGGGATGCTATTCAAATAGTGTTATGAGTGTCCATTGTGTCTCCCTACTGTTTTCCTTAACTTAATATGCATGTTATTCTATATATTAGAATTAGCGATGGCACACTACAGGTTATCTCATAATAAGAAAATGGCAGTGGTGAGATAGAGGGTGATCCAATCAGGACATATGCTCTAAAATGAGAAAGGAGAGGGCCAGGTAATCTGGGGAATCCTCCCCTGCAGAGGCATCAATATTACTCAGCCCCTTAACTCCAACGGTCTTCTCTCCAGCAGCCCCACTCCCCACTCAGATTCCACCCCTTTTCTGACAGTTACTGATTTATCATAACATTGTATTTATGTGTGAAAGGCACGTGTTGAGTTTTTAACTTTATATCTGGGCTTGCTGAGTATTGCATATGTCTTCATCAGAGGGACTCTCTAAAAAACCCTTTGTCACAGGCTGCTTCCATTTGCCAATAATCCAGATACATCAAGTATTGAACCCATTTCGATACACCTTCACCATTGCTCAATCCTCAAGCCCATAAGAATCATAGTATTCGCAATCAAATTGGTGAAATATGTGCTCTTTTTGTCATATATTTTTTAGCGCCTCCCACGCTGCGTAGCGGTGGTACCGCGAAGCGGTACGGGAGTGCGCTATGATGATTGCATTTGCCCCATGTGATGAGGTCTCACAATACAAAATTACTGAATACCGACATTAACGGCGGGAGGCGTTTTTTAACGCGGTCACAACCGCATTTCTTGTTAATTCAGGACTTAAGTTATAATGCATTTTGAATTTTCTTCTTGCCGTTCTAGTATTTCATCTTATTCATCTTCAGTCATCAATCTCATTATCAACATTATCTCTTTTGGCTGAATGAACTGCACTCTGGCAGTAGCATTGGTACTGGCACTGCAGTGGGATGTTTCACAAGTTGACAAAGTATGCTACAAGTCTATAGAACAATGGGATAACCATTTCAAAATTTGCAAGGCAGCTAATTTTAGAAATGACAGATTCAGGACTAGTTTTACATGTGGCTTATGAAACAGCCAACAAGTTCTATATCACACACCAAGACACAATGGTCTGGGAACCCAAACAGAAACTAAGATGGAGCCATTGACTCTCTCAATCTGCTGGTCATGGTCCTACTTTGGAAAATGGACTAAATCAATTTTTGGGCAGCGTATATGTGCATTGTTGCATCTATTAAGCAGGGATTGTAGCTGTGATCAATGAAACTTCTTGACATTTTTGCTGCACTAGAGGATGCACCGGCCTAATAGCAGCAATTTGAGATTAACCATCTTTCCGTAAAGGTTTCCGTAGAGCATGCCGGCATTTGAGTTGTTTGAATTCACGAGGATTCTAACAATATATAGGACGTCTTAGATTTGTATAGCATAAACCCTTTGCTTTATGTTATATAGCCTTATTTGTTTCTCTGTAATATTGATGTTATTGAGCTAAGTAAGACAACAATATTTTAGTAATAAATGAAGGTCGATCAGGTATCCATCTTGGAACATAAATCCCCTCAGATTCTGAGGGACTCTCATTGCATATGAATGATGAGAGGTAAAACAGGACAAATAGCTCCTCTCTAATCTGGCCCTGGAGAAGCATTGCTTTAATAGAGCATCAGCACCTTACAGTTCCTGGTCTGCTGCATAGTGATACCGAAATATTCTGTCTAAAGGCAGCAGGGTGTATATGGTCAGGTCAGTTAGAAATATGACAAACTGAGGCTCCTGACTTTACACAACAGGGCATGAAATCATTATTCTGGAACCACAGTGGGGAAGGAGTTCCTTTACCCTTGGTCTAACAGACCTTAACAAAGTTTGTCAAACATCTATGACTGCCAAACTGTCTAAGTCAATGTGATATAGACACCATTTTGCTGATATCAAAATGAACATCTCTGTACTATAGCGCTAACTCCGTTAATACACTAACCTGAGAGCTGACCCTTGGGTAGCTGACCCTCAGGTAGTTGTGTGATACATGACACTGGAAACTGCATAATTAGTTCTAACTAAAAAACTATGCAGCTCCAAAATCTTGAATTGGTAAGAGAATAGGAAGAGAAAATAAACAATGTTTTTTTATTGTTTTAACTTTATGTCCTTTAAGTAGAAAGGCATTAAGTAGACATCTTTGATTTCAATTGCTGTGCCTCTACAACTATACTTTGCACAGTCAGCTATCTGTAGGACCCAGTTTAAGATCATCGGTGGTTTCAAGGAAGCTGATATATCTCAAGTGAAGTGTGGTCGAACCCAAACAGATAGTTTGTGAGCTGTGTGGGTTTTTGTTTTGGCACGGTGGAATGGTTCCCATGAGACAATCAGTGCTACAGTTAAATGCATGCTCCATTAGGCTATATATACTGCATTCCTGCTACAAACCTTTAAGCCAAAATTAAATCTTGAATTCTATGTGTTTTTTCTTCCGTTTACCCTTGCATTTGGCTGCAATCGATCATCATCTTTGAATTTCAGTTTGTTTATAGTTTGATGGTATTCCATTTCATGCTGACTCACTTTCCTATACAGCTGTGTCACAATACAATCTCACGCACTATTTTCTCTCAGCAGCCCCACAGCTGCTTTTGTTCTTTTTCCCTCTAAACCCCAGCCTGTCTGTTATAGTATGCATTTCCTCTTCCTCCAAACAAGTTGATGCTAAGGTTTTCTCCAATCGGCCCATGGGCATATCGTATTTGTCACATCTCTATGATCTTTTAATCTTATACATCTCAGCACAAAATCCGAGCATACAAGGACATCTGATCCCCTTCCCTTACACCTAGTGCTATGATTACTGTGCCTGCTCACATCTCTGTTGACCTCCCAGCAAGGTGTCTCACCTTCCACCTTCTGAGCTATGTGTTATTACATTTGGCCTTTAGTACCCGTCAACTACAGTACATGTCTGTAAAAAACTACCCCTCCCAGTCCCATCATCATTATATCTCAACATCACTACCACATCTCACATATTATAACACACATTGTAATTCATTATGATTTTGGTCTAGAAAAACAGCTTTCTGCTTCCTGTGATCTGACGTTTTTTCCCACCCATATCATGTTTTTGCTCTACTCCTTTTCACCTGAAATCATACTTTCGCTATTCATGCCCTATTTATCTGACAACCTCAATTTCGGATGACTAAAGAATTAACTGCCGAAAATGGCTGATCCACTGGCACCCATGACTGTCCATCAAAACACCAGTTCTATCCTCGGATTTAATCATGATGATAAACAAGATGATCTTATTTTAATTGTCTACCGTAACCACCCTACCATCTTCTTAAATATTATATCATTGTTGTTTCTGTTTCTGTTGGATTGGCGGTACTGTTATTGAGCAGTATTGTGATCTTGGAAGTGATGCTAAATTACCCTTTAATTATATACTCTTAATTCAGGTTATTTGTATTATCAATATCACTGCTAAGTAGACACCGCATATCTCCAAACAGCTGTCATTCCTTTATCCATCGTTGCCTTATATATTCACCTTATTCTATTGCCTCAAGTCATGGACTATTCCCTTACATACATAAGCCAAATACTCCACATCATTCATGAGTTTTATACTATTGTCCTTTAATCTAGATTGGGTCAACTTCCTGTACACCCTCATCCATGACTTGCATACAAGCATTTCCCTTCTTCCCTTTCCTCCTCAATCAATTTGCCTGCTTCCCAGCTCTCATTACCCAAACAATAAAGATCTACCTCCCCAGGCACATAATTCCCTATGAGTTATGTGCTATCATATGTGACCTTTCGCTTTGCCATGTGGGTTTCCATGTTATACATATTATTTCGGACAACAATCTATCATGTTAGCACAATGTTTTTAGAGGTGTATAGCAAAATTATATAATGCCTTAGCATTGCCATGATGATGCATCCTCAAAGAAGAGCCCAATGCCTCGTTCTGCCTCTTAATCTTGCCAAAATGGCCTTTCTTGACAGCAGGTAGACACCACTGTATAAATGATAAGAAGACACATCACCTGCCTCCATACCACCCCCCCCCCTCCTTTTGGTATAGGCAGTATTGCAGCTGCTTCTCTTGACTATACATAGACAACATTGGGGGGGGCGTCACACTAACCAACAGTACCTATTCATATTGTTGAATGATTCCACCTCACATTAGCATTTTCTCTCAGGGGCCTCGGTTGTTGACTTGAGTTTCTTCTCAAACTGTTTATCGATGGCTTCCAAGCAAAGGGGTTGATCCCTGAGGTGTCCTCCTTTAGGTGCATTATAACTCAGAGCTGCCACTTGCACTTTCAGGGGCCACTGACCCTGAGATAAGTATTTTATATGCCTTTGTTTGCCACTGGGCAGTTGCCTCATGCTGAATGCCTCTACCCTGACCTTGCTACAGGGTTCTGGCATTGCTTTTCAGGTCCAAGGCAATGTCAGTATTCTACCCTTGCTACCTCCTTGATTCTCTTTCCAGGCTATTTTAAATCAGTTTGCATGCCTTCTACCCATCCGTCCATGTACCCTCTGTACTCCTCTAAGTCCACAGCCAGATGAGAAACGCAGGCAGAGGACCTCCTGGCATCTTGATAAATTTCCGATCTCAACATGGGAACGCCCCAGCATCTGTCTGAGCATCATGCTCTTCTATTTTCCTTCTGTCCCATGAACATGTTTTCCTATTTTGAGGCAGAGGATCAAAGATAGACATACAGCAAAAAAAAAGAAGAGCAGAGTTAGAAGGTGGGAAACTCTATATAGAATGCTGGTGCTAGAAAAGCTATAAGAGAACACACACAAAGACAAAATGACTAAAACAGATTCACAGAGATATGAAACTCCTTAATGCAACTATGGCATGCCAACTTCCCATTTATTGTATCAGAATTCTAAAGAATATGAAAGTCGCTTAAAGCTGGGCATCTGAAATGCAAAGCATTGCAGCATGATTGAATGAAAAAGGCTCCGTAATGGCTTGATTCTGATCGGTCACTCCCTGAAGGTTATGCTTTCCTTTATCATTTCTTTAATCGTTTGTAGTGCTTATTTCTGCTTATTGAGAAGTTGCCCCAACAACCCTGATCTACTCAATGATCACATTACGAGTACAGTACTGACCACTAGACAACTACAATGCATATGCTCTGCCTTGTCAAAGGCCCCAGCCTTGCTTTTCAACCTGAAGCAAAATACCACGCACATGCTAACCACTCACATACTAGATGTTTTGTTCTCATCAATTATCAGCTTTGCGCTTGCCTGCCTATTGGTCACACTCTTGGTATTCCCTTAATCACACTTACACTTCTGCCCCCTATCCCGAATTCATTAAAACGACCTAATACAGGGAGAGAGAATGAGGCAGATGAAAGACACTTTGAAATCTAAAAGCTATGCCATTTATACATTATTTTATCTATCTAAATTGCCGTTATGTGCATCAGTCTTTGCTTATAAATGTTTGCAAATGGTCAGAAAAATTAAACTAGGACCAGACCACTTGGATATTTGGCAAACAGTGTATATCCTGTCAATTTATTAATTGGGCGTGCTGCCCAAAACACTAATGAATGACATACATAGAGGCGAAAGCAACACCCAGTCAATCCTTGCTCTTCATAGATGAGTAACCCCAAGAGAAGCACATGCCAGGTTAACCCAGATGAATTACTTACAGATTAAGCTTAAAGCGATTTACAGAGGTCAGCAAACTAGTTGCTGTATAGATTCAGTAAATTCAATTCTCAAGTCCAAAAATGCCACAATTGGGAAACCTAATCAGATAGATGGCTCTCACTGATCAGAGAATGAGAATGAGAAGAATCGTGCAATGTAATACTTAATTTATATATCAATTGTGCCAGGAAAACAGAGTCATCCCGCCAACTTAACTCCATAATATTGTGAGGAAGATCTGAGATTGTTAGGCAATGGGTGCACGTTACATTGAAGGGAGGATTGAGGACGATGTGCAGTTTAGGGCTAAGCCTTGAACTATGTAGCAGGGTAACTGAGTGATCTGGGTAATCCTTCCTTAAAGAATTGTCAATACCACTCAGCCCCTCACCCTCTTTAAACTCCCACATCCTCCGCTATCTCCACCCATAACCCTACTCCCCACTTCCAGGCAGTTAAACCTTTTTTAGTAGCCCTTTTTTTCTTTTTAGACAGTTTACAGAAGGTGGGTGATAGATTTGGGTTAGCTGAAACAGCCTGTGTTTAAGAAGCACAACTCTATGTGCCTCATTCCATATACAATTTAAATATAAACAAAATCCTTCCACCCATGATTGCTTCAATATTAGACACAATGGGTCAAAATACATGTTCTTTTGTTATCAAGATACATAAGGGCTTTGCTAGCAAATGATATTTCTCTGACAATGTCATATCCCAAATGAACTATAGGGGCCTACCGTATGCTCAGTTTTGACTGTAGATGCTATTGTTCCTACTGTTGGTTTATTTCCACATTCTACAGCTCCACAGTAGAAAATTATATTTGTTAGGTCAGATATGGCTGGAGGTTTTGTGGAATGGTTTCAGGTATTAAGAAGTGCATATTACAGGGCAAGTGTAATATGGAACCTGTACTGTACTTTACAGTACAACTGATGTAGCTGCCTAGAAGATTCAACAGGGGTATTCAGAATGTAGCTCTCTGGGTGATTGTTGAGGGTATTGTCCATGTAGTGAAAAGGAGATTGATGTACTTCTATCGAGCAGGGATCAACTACTACAGTCCGTTGATAACTCACAGGGATTGGTATCCTGTCTGACACCTGTTGCACATCAGTACATGAATAAGAGTATCCATATGACTAGGGCTTTCACAGAAATGAGATCACCTCAGCTGTGGGCGGAAAGTGGAAAATTTTGTAATTATGACAAGCATATTTCTTTTCTTATAAGGGGGTGGGGACAATTTGAATTTTTTCTTCCATGTACATTAGCTTGCATTGGGCTTTTTTCTGACATGTCTTGCTTAGAGTGCCCTGAGAATAAATGTGACCCATCAAGGTAAAACAGTCCTCCGTGGGGGATTTTTAATTCCCCATTTGGCCACCAGGGGGCATTGCAGGGGCAAAATTACTCTAAAATCATTATAAAAATATGTTTAGTTTTTTTTTTATGCAGAATTCAATGGTCTCATTTAAAATGCACCATTTTGCAGTAGAAATGGCCCATATTTGGAAGATAAAATTAATATTTTCATGAAAAATCAACCTATATGCCTGTTCCTGGTTGCCATGACAACCATTTCAATAATCAAAAATTGCAGATTTTTATGCCAATTTTCGGGGATATTCACCAAAAACCCAAAACTGAAAACAGAAATGGAAAAGTCCTTCTAGATCAATATCTATGATAAAAATCACAATAATTTTATTATTATGTATTTTCTTCATGAAAAAGGCTGATTTATTGTGTTTTAAAACATTATTATGGTTAATAATGTATTTAGAGCTTAATTCTGGATTTCAAATATGAATAACGACCTATGTTCAAGGAGAGATTCTGACATAGCTACTGGTAATATTTAAGCCAATGATGTCTCATTTTAAAGATCTTGAGATGAACTTTGATAACAAATTTCCCTGCAGAGGGGTGGTTTTGCTTGCCTGGTCATAAATGCTTTATGTTCTTGCACCCAAAGGAAAAATATTTCCTATGAAAGCTCTCAATTGCATAGCTTCTGTTCTACACAATGCATTTACAGAATTTACAAAGAACACAAAAGCACAGGTTTTTTTAGAAACCCCCTATAACCTTACTTCTAAAATACCTTCTTGTGGCTGCAAGAATTTGTTCTTGCTGCAGCAAAAATATTTTTGCGAGTGCAAGAATATTTCTATGGGAGAAAATTTAAAAATTGTTTTTTTTTGTATAATTATATGTCCTTTTCAGAGCTCCCTACACTCTTCAGCTGGCCAAACGTAATGTCCTATTCTTCGACTGTTGCAGAGTTCCTGGTTCAGAAGAAAAGATGGCCCCAACCATAAGATGATTGTGTCAGTTCTCATAACAAACTTCTGCTGTTAATTTTGAACTGTGGGATGTCATTAACGGTCAGTTGAGCAAGAGTGTGTGAGGCATGAGATATGATTGCAAATAGCAGACATGGTGATCCTTATTTTGTTCGGAATTGACAATAAGTTTCCCTCCGGGTTTCCATAATGTGGTAGAAGGAGCTGCTAAATTGCTGGGGGAAAATCAGTGGAAGTAATGTTAATCCTCTTAAGTCAGCAGATAATACATTCTCAGTGAAAGGGGATCCTTGATGAGGATTAAATAGACTTCCCATGACATGTGAGCACAACCCTGTTGCCTATTATTTGAAGATTATCATAAAGGATTCATAGTCTGAAGGTATTCTACTTTGCTATTTTTATTCCTTTGTTCATTCCCAAATGACCTTAGTTATTGCGCATACCGAAGGAAGGATGCTACATGGATGTGGTGGTTCGGGGAAAATAATCCAGCCAATATTGCAGCAGGGGAGACCTCGATTATGAAGAGGTAGAAATAAGGAATTACAGACATAAAATCTGTTTGAGCTCAGCTGTGACTAATGCCATTAATTTAAAGTTTTAATTCGATGGTTGCAGAATCAATGTTTCCAATCTCATCGCGTTATGTGGTCAATTATCCTGGGCTGCTTGTTGACCATTAACAACAGGGATTTCTTCATAAAACAATCACACAGGTGTAATTGCAAAATGCACACACAGTGCACCTGCTACGTTTACTCTCATGAATTCACTATATTATGTCCAGTAGGTTAACATTCTAAACAGAAAGGAAGACAAGATTGGTTGTGCTCCCTGACCACTTTCAAGTGAATGTGACAAGACAGTGAAATGATGCCATAGTTTCTTTTTAAAACAACACAATGAGGTGAAAAAAGATTGCACCAAAGTCAGCTTCTGGGAATAGTTTATCCACCTGAGAAAAAAATATACCCCTATAAAATTGTTTTTGACTTTGAAAGCTACTTTGTCCAACCTGAGAATCCATCCCCGGAAAATGCTAACACTGTGATAGAAAAAACACACATACCCCTTTCTGCCAGTGTACCTTCTGATTTTTTTGGACATACAAAACCAGTGTGTTTTGTGAGAAATTCCAACAGGGACGACGATCCTTTGTTAAAAATGTATTGGAGCACATAAACAACTTGGGACAGATGATAGGAGAACAGCTTAAAGAGAATTTTAGAAATGTTTTAGACCAACTAGACTCTCTAGAAGAAAAACAAAAGGAATTATAACATAAAGCTAGCAAAGTTTTTCCAGCGAAAAACAAAAAAAAAGAAAAAAATGTTGTCCCATGTTCTTGAAGTGAAGGAAAAACTTCTTACCTACATAGAAAGAGTCCCTGTCCTAGGTTTCAACTCTGGGAAGTATGACATTAATTTGATAAAAAAGGAATTTCATTCTTTTTTTATAGACACAGACAAGACAGAAATAAAAACCATAAAAAAATGCAACAAGTACATAGCAGTTTACACAGACCATCTTCTTTTCCTTCACATGTTCAACTATTTGGCACCAGGTTATTCCTACGCGAACTACCTGAAAGCCTTTCTTAAAGGGAAAGCTGAAAAGGGTTTTTTTTCCCTACGAGTGGATGGACAACGTAAGAAAACTGAACAACAAAGCTCTTCCTCCACGCCACTGCTTCTACAGTTCTTTGTCAGGTGGTGGAATAAGCAAAGAAGATTACCTTGAATGTAAGAAGGCCTGGGCAGAAAACAACATGAAAACTATGAAGGACTACTTGATATATTACAATAACTTGGATGTGAAACCCTTTGTTTTAGCCATAAACAAGCACACAAAATTTTTCATAGACCGTAGGGTAGACATGTTCAAAGATGGTTTAACTTTGCCAGGTCTGACCTTGAAGTTTCTTTTCAACAACACTGCACCTAATGCCACACCTTACATTCTTTTTGGTGAGAAAGAAAAGGATGTTCACTCCTTGCTCAGACGCAACTTAGTAGGGGGTCCCTCTAATATATTTCACAGACATCACAAAAGTGGAGAAACAAGAATAAGACAAAAAAAATACGGGTCACAAAGCAAAGTATGCAGGCACATAGTAGGGGTAGACGCTAACAGCTTGTACCTGAAGTGCATGGGCGAAGAACACTGCACAGGTTATCATGTAGTGCGCAGGAAAGAAAACGATTTTCAAGCTGTCTGCAGTCAACAGATTAGCTACTCAGCCACAGAATGGTTGCGCTACAAAGCTGTCACAGACAATGTGAAAATATTACACCAATACAACTACGGGGAGGTTGTATTAGGTTCAAGAAAAATAAAAGTGGACAGATATGATCCAGCTTCAAAAAAAGTATACCAGTTTCATGGGTGCTACTGGCATGGCCACATGTGTCACCTCACTAAATTCGTTTTGAAAGAATCCAACGGAAAGGCATGGTTAGAAGAAAAAAAAAATACGGTCTTGACTACCCTATATCTTCAATCATTGGGTTATGAAGTAGAGGAAAAGTATGAGTGTATGTGGATGAAAGAAAAAAACTGAAAGCTTGTGTAAAAAAACAAAAAGTGAATGGGAAATTAAAAGACCATCGTGCCAAGGTAGGAAAAGTCAGGATGAAATACTAAGAGGGGTTTCAAAAGGAACAACTTTTGGACTTATCCAAGTAGACATAGAAACACCTGAATCTTTGAAAGAAAAATTCAGCGAAATGACACCTATATTCAAAAACTGTCTAGTTGGAAAAAATGACGTAGGTGAACATATGAAACGTTACTTGGAAGCAGCATGTAAACTGAAGCAACCACAACGCCAACTGATAGGCAGCTACCACGCTGAGGGAATTTTGTTTGGAACTCCTCTCTTGAAGTGGTACCTGGAGAAAGGTTTGGTAGTTACCACAGTACACCTTCTGATAGAAAACACACCAGAAGGACTTTTTTACCCTTCATGGATGAAGTCACCAAAGCTAGGAGGAAGGGTGAAGAAAACATCGACTGTAAGATTCTGTCAGATCTCTACAAAATGTTTGGAAATGGTTCATACGGTAAAACCATATGCAACAAACAAAACTTTGTTCAAACAAAGTATTTTCACCCCTCTAAGGCAAGACGTTTGGCCATGCACTGGTCAGTGCAAGACGTGCAAGACATAAGCAACAACACGGTAGAACTGTCCTGTTTGCCCACCTCCATCACCTACGACCTCCCAGTTCAAATAGGTTTCATGGTATACCAATACGCCAAACTTAAAATGTTGGCCTTCTATTACGAATTTCTCCTTGAATACATAGACGAGAAAGATTTTGAAATGTGTGAAATGGACACTGACAGTTTTTACTTTGCTTTAAGTGCAGAGAACATAGAAGATGTCATTATTCCTGAGAAACGTGAAGCTTTCTTCAGAGAACGTCACAAATGGTTGCCCTCTGAATCATGTGACAACAGTCACCACAGAGAGACCTACGTTCAGACCAAAGTGTTGGGTGAGCTGTGGCTACCTCAACCATGCTGTAAGAGCCGTCTGGCATTTGACAAGAGAACCCCCGGGTTGTTCAAAGTGGAGTGGGAAGGTGATGAAATGACTGCCTTGAACTCCAAATGTTACATAGGCACAGGAGTGAATGTGCCCGTTAAAAAGAGTTGCAAAGGTGTAATTCAAAAACAAAACCCCCTAACCACTGACAAGTACAAAGAAGTACTGGACAGTGAAAATGTTGTCACGGTAGTCAACAAAGGATTTAGAGTAGTTAACCACAGCGTTACCACTTACTCTCAAAGAAAACAAGATCTAACCTATCAGTATATAAAGAGACAAGTTTGTGAAGATGGTGTAAGCACCCTACCCCTTTCTATATAAAAAAAAATGGTTTCTTTTTCTAGTTTCACTTCCAGTTGTACATTTTGTTGAATGAAAAAATTGGGTTTTTCTTAACAATTTTAAACAAATTGATCAATGAACATTTTTCTCCATAGAAAACAGTGTTAAACTGAAAAATGTTCTTTTGAACAATTGTTCAAATGAACATTTGTTCAAATAAACATTTTTTCCCATAGAAAACAGTGTTAAACTGGAAAATGTTTTTTGTTCAAATGAACAAAAAGGTAAAAATGTGAACTGTATCATGAAAAAAACTGACAAAAGTAAAAGAAGTGAACTGTATCACCCAAAAAAATCCAAAAAGCTTTTCACAAAAGTGAACGCTATACATGTTCACCACAAAAAATAAAAGTCAGACGCTAAAGAAATTAACTTGGAATTGAAGAAAGTGGTACCAGATTTCTATATCATTGCATCACGTTCACCAGATTTTCAGTATCTGGTTAGATTTAAGCAACAATTTAACATGGAAAGTTTAGAACCTATGCTTGTGGAGCAAACCACAGAAACTCCACCTTATGACTATTACATGCGTCCAGTTTTACAAAGTGTTGCTTCATATAGTCATGCTTCTTCTATAACGCCTGACAATGATATAAGTTCTATAGCATGTGGATGTTCAGAGAATTTCTTTTGGGAAATAATACCTGCAGAAAACATTGGTTATTTTAGAGGAGCTGAACCAGACACTGTTGACCACTGTTTAACTAGCGTTAAAATGTACAAATATTTCTCTTCAGCTTTTTGGGACGCCTACAGAAACTGCATGTACTATTGTTGAGTGAAAAAAGTTAACTTGATATTGCATGCTTGGTGTATAGGAGTATATCAATTGCACACTGAACCTGGCTGCCCAAGACACTACACAAGGTACACTTTAGGAAGTGTAAGAAAGTTTGCTGTTACTCTCCAAGAGTTAGAATGTAATCCCATAGTAGGAGTGTTTTGTCAGTGTAACTGTAAACTGGAAGTATCTGCTATTGCTAAACTATTTGTTTCACATGTCTACAGGTCTCACTGGAACTTTACGCCTTAAGTATACCTGGAGTGAGAAATCATTTCTCTTTCGAGGTAAACTTTAAGGATAGACTTTTATCTGGTCTTTTACCTGGACCCAAAAACAGCCAAACTTACTTCCTGGCCCAGGCTTTGTTCGAGCATGCTATATCTAACATAGACAAACTTAACAGTTATTGTCTCCACAACACATGGAATACTAGTCTTACTGGTCAAAGCTGGTATCAAGCAAGTAAATTCACACACAACAAATGTTTCTGTTGTATATGTGCACGCCCCGGAAATGGAAAATTTATCTTCATCTGTAAATATTGTGTCTTATAAAAATATATTCTGTTATGTGAATTGAATGAGTTGTGTTTTATTTCAATGTATGAAATAAACAGAGAGAACTGCACTCCCGGCCTGCCCAACTGTAGCCTACCTCCCCCACGGACAACGCCCTCGGGGGTTCCCCCCTCGGACTCCGTCCTTAGGGGGAGCTAGCCAACAGTTGTTCAGCCCTCTCGTGCAGTTCTCTCTGTTTATTTCAACAGTTATCATAGTGTATTTTTAAGACCATATATTGCGTAAATCCATAGAAATATTGCATCAGAACATGAGTCATGGCTATTGTGTAATTTCTTACAAGCATTGCGCAATACACCTTCATACGTAGGTCATACGTTTTAATGACGTCCCATCCGTTTTTCAAGTAGGTTAGTAGGTCACATCCGGTTTGCAAGTAGGTCAACCCTAGGTATTGCGCAATTCTCTTAATTTATGCAACTAGGTCAGGTCACTAGATCAAATGGAATCCAGCTCTCTGATTGGTCAAAAAAACTAGGTCATGACCTTATGACGTCACTTTCTGTCAAATCCAGCCCTCTGATTGGCTGAAACTAGGTCACTTCCGGTCTACCAGTAGGTCATGACCTAGTTAGTAGCTAATCCATTGCGCTCAGTTTGCATGTATATACTACTAATATCCCTGACCAATTACACTGTCCTCGGACTGTGTAGCAATATCACACTCTCAGCAGGTTCTGGCATTTAGGCTAATCAAAAGCCCTGGAGGTTCATTTTGTCATATACATTTTAGTAATGCCATAAATTGTAACATATGATTGTATTAATGCATATAAGATGAGGCATTAATATTTATAACTCCACATGAGCATTCACGGTCCACTGATCACTAGCTATGTGAATATATAATGTAAAGGACCAAAGTAACCGACCTCATGGTCCACTGACCATGAACAATGGTGTATAATAATTGTTTAAGGACCAAAACGTCTGACCTCATGGTCCACTGACCATGAACAATAGTGTATATAATTGTTTGAAGATAAGCCAGACCGCTGTCACAGGCCGCTGAACACCATAACACTAACAATAGGCTATAGAGGTGACGGCATTGTGAACTTCAGGCGGCTCTCAAGCCGCCCAAGGCCGCCCTGCTCCAATATTGGAGCAGTTCTGTAAACACCGGTCCAAGACGGAGCTAGGCAGTACGGAGTGTTTTGAGCTCCAGATGCACCACAGACGCGCTAATTACAGCTGAACGCCCGTCCAGCTGAACGCCCATCCAGCTGGCATGTTACAGCTGACAGGTTCCCCTCTGCAAATGTGCAGTTACTAAGTTCTAGACACACAAACGACCGAGATATGGGCATCTAAACATGCAACACTGAGCGGGACAATGGGGGCGCCGGTAGGCTCATGGGGGCGTCCTATGTACCCCCATGGACATAAAAGACTCAGCACTAATGGACAAAGGCAGTGGCAGTTGCCACTGGCTCCAGCTAGTCTGGGGGAGGAAGCTATGGGTTGGCTACTTAAACCCAGCCACTGGCCTCCATTAAGGCAGTATCCAGAGAACCACCTCAGTGATAACATCTCCAGTCCAGCTCTCCTGCAGCCTGCTATGCATCTGCCACAAGAACACTCTGCTGGGTTAGACTATGTCAGACGGACATAGGACTACACCCCACTTGTAGCCAGAGGCTATCTTCTTCCATCTATCTACAAGAGGGTCAAGCTTTATATTTATATTATCCCTCTGTCAGCAGGCCAGGAGCTAGGTTGTGGGAACCCACCTAAAACCTTTATTGGACAAAGTATTATTACTATTACACATAGGAGTGGAACACTTTCCCTATTATATTTACTTGTGTGAATTACCTGTGTATTGACATTTGTATAACTGATACATAAATACTGCCAAAACCTTGAATAAACCAGTGATAACTGGAATAGATTGATAAGAGCTTGATATCCTTACTACTTATAGCCACTGGTCATATGATATTCTCATATGACAACTTGATCATTATATTGTATATTCACATAGCTAGTGATCAGTGGACCATGAACGCTATCATATAATTTTATATGCACTTATGCCTCTTATTATATACATTTATATAACCTTATGTTGCAATTTATGGCATTAATAAATACTTGGTAACACTCAATAGCCTCTCACTAGACTCGGCAATGTGCTCAACCTTAGGCTTAGGGCCTTACTATCATAATGCCTTGTGTATAAGGCGGGCCCTGAGTTTGTGGATTTGTTGAAAAAAAAAAAACAGGCCATAACTTTTACTCAATATTTTGAAAATTATAAAAGCTATGTGTTCCATGCATCCCCCCTGGGCCCTATATGCTGCTGTGGGAGTGTGATATACAGATCCAGAGAGAACAACCGGTATTATGTTTTGATCCTTGCATAGAAGAGGTGCCTTATGCGCGGGGTATTACAGTAAGGTAGAACACAATTCCTTTTTTTCAGTGGTGATAGCTAAAATTTCAATCTAAGAAATCCTTTGAAATTGGCCATTCCGCCAGTAGAATATTTAACAGTACATTGCTCTTACGCTGTTGGCCTGGGCGGCTGACAGCCAAAATCCTAGTGTTTACCCCTGTTGATGTCAATCAGTATCATTTCAACACCAAGCCAGGACCTAAGAGCACTGCCCAATATTATCAAACTGGTATAGGCCTAAGTACCTATTCACAGTCTGAGTTGTGTCTATATTTACAGATTTCAAGGTCTGACCAAGGTCACCATGTGTCCCAAGGGTATGCCTTAAGCTCCTATAGTCCATCACGGCTAGTGGTGAGGAAAGGCTCAGGGTATAAAAGTAAAGAAGGTGGGGGAGTCCTGGAGGTCAGCGGATCCTTATCTTTGATCTACTAAATCTCTTATACAATGTATTTCTTATGATCTTCCCTGAAGGTTCCCAGCCTGAACCTGAGAATTTTCATATTATTGTAATGTTGGCTGACTGCCTCTCAGAAATTACATGGCTTTACAGCCACTGCTTTTAAATTCACTTTAAAAATGATGCATATTACTTATCTCTAATGGGGCTCTTTTGTTATGGAGGTACGACTCACCACTGGTGATATTTATGGGGTCTGTCCATCGATGGGGATTGATGAGGGTAGTTCTCTTGTAAGATGTAATGAAGAGGAGATCGATGTAGGTTGGTCAGGCACAGAGATTCTATAACAATGCAGCAATACCACAACATCGATAACTAATAATCCATAGGACACAAGCTATTGCAGGAATGATATCACATAAATGCACAATATTTTAGTACTCACTATGGCCTGCCTTGGCCATCAAAGACACCATGCGAAAGGTTGGCGGGGTAAAATAATGAGACAGACATTGCCACTGAGAGATTAAAAGATATGTTTCAAAACTTCTTATCAATTGAAAACAAACTCATGATAAGAATGAAATGAGCTTCTAACTATCATTGGAGCATCATCAATAAAGTTGATGCCCAGCAATCAAAGGCCGCAGTCTGTGTTCAACATATATGCATTCTACTGCATATTATAACTGTGAACATATGAAAAAAATCTATTTGTCATCTCTGCGGACCACACCATTACTGGTAGTTTCTACTCTGTATTATGACTTCTCTTGACAGAATCTCACCACAAATCAATCTAATTGTACTACCTCTTCTCTACAGGGAGAACAGATAGCTAAATGTGACTGGTCTATTCTGGTGTGACACGCAATTCACATCCGTAGCTAATCTCACCGATGAACGCTGGCAATGCTGCACCTTCCGTCCTTTAGGATGATAGTGAACATCTACCAATTTGCCATCATGATTACCAAATATAGCCCTGTGAATCATCCCAACATAGCTACATTTGTGCATCACAATAATGCACCAGTGATGCACAAGTGGTTCAGACTCAATAGCATAAATTAACATGTACATACCTTAGTGATACATTAGCGGCTCTTACAGGGGGTAATGCTACCCTAATCCCCGGACCTAAGCCTTGTTCTCTCAGACACTCCTCACAATATAGTCACTAGCACTAGGCTATTGGTGGATAACTTAGTATGTGGAGTTTTTTTTTTATTTAACCACAATCACATTGAATCCTTCAGCCGCAAAATTCAAGTATTCTTTCTTCTCATGTTAAATGTATCGTACTGCTTCAGTAAACATTGCCACTTTTAGTCAATGATTTTGGAGAGACTATTAACTTTGATTAATCTTTGAACAATGGATTTGACCCAGAACCAATACGTACTCAGTTAGACCCATTGGATGGATAAAGCAAATCCCGAGTTAATATAATTGAAGCAATGAAGAGTAGACCAAATTTTATATCTCTCAACAATCATATTGGGCATCAACAATAACCACCCGTATCCAAATACGCATTGTAGTAATCAGTGAGGAATGATTTCTCTTGGATGGCTTCGAATTATGTATGTACCAATGGAGCCCTTAGTAATTTTAGAGCTGCTTCAAGGTTGTCTGAACCAAAGAAATTATTTAGCTTATCTCAGCCTGTCTCAAGGAAACGAAATCTTGACGAAATTTGGCTTAATATTTTAACTTTTGAAAATGGATGTCTTCACCCCACATCTCTATCACTCCAAGTACAAGGTCTATCTGTTGTTGAATAAATAGGTCCCTTACTAGAACTCCTCATGGCAAAGTACCCACATCCTATCCACATTACCAGCCAGGTCCCGTAAGACCTTTAGATTTGGCCAGAATCAACCAACAGTCACAAGAGACTGCTTTAAATAGCATTACACCAAAGGCAGGTGTTGCTGAAAGACAGGGTGGGAGGTCAAGAATCCAGAAGATACACCACTTCATTTTAACTGCAATAAAAACTTTGCCACAACTGTCTGGCATGAATTATCAGGTCTGTTGTATTATCTTCATGTCATTTCCAAAAGAAATGGTTTTCTCGTTTAAAAACAGTGTGTTGTTTCAATGAATGTGAATATCATGCAGGGATGAGGCTGGAATGAATCACTTCTTCTCAGCTTCTCACCAGGAGTAAAACATTTTTTTGGTCTATCCATATAATGGTTATGTATCCCACTGAAACCACACCGAACCGCTTCTAAATCCCACCATCAGGCACTGTCTGTCTCAGTAGGTTTAGGTTAAGATTTCATTAGGTGCACACACATGTATACAGACTGGATATCAGCTTACCATGTGAAGAGACTAGCTCTAATGGAATCCCCAGAATTGCACAGAATTATGACGGATTCATGGTTGATGGGATGAGTGGTGGCTGTTCATCTGCCCTATTAATGTGCATGGAATCAAGCTATCCTCACATCCACCGTAGTTTGGTCCTTAGATTAACTCCATCCTTTTTGGACCTTGATGTAGGCCTACTGGCTATTCCATTGCTATATACTAGAGACAACTTTTTTCGTAGGTCAATAAAAAGAAGTAGAAGTGTCATCTCTTACATCCCAAGTTATTACCTTACCATGGTGAAGGGCTCATTCTTGGCCTTATACTTCTTTTAGGGTCTTTTGTAGGCTTGGCCAGGTATACAGTAAAGTGAAAAGTGAGTGATGGGTGCACTGGTTCGCCTCTTCCAGATGTGAAACAGGATACCATGTAGTCCAGGAGCTGGAGCCATTTTCAGCTTTAAGGGTACCAAAAGGTTTGAAGGGCTCATCACACCCAACAACAATCATGCTGATTTAAAAAAGCAACCTCTTGGTCGTCACAACATGTGCAAAATTACCGAAAAATGACATTTCTTGGAAAAGGATAAAATCAACTTTTTAAATCTAATTACACAATCATGTTAGCCACATCCATTCAGCAATAACACCAGGATCCTCAGTGGTTGGTAAGGGCATATATAACAAATAGAGGTGCACTAGGTGATTCTATGGGCAGATAAGAAGCACGAGGCCATAGGCCGAGTGCTTCTTATCTAGCCCATAGAATCACCGTACATGTGCATCTCTATTTCTTATATATGGCGTTTATACCAGGGTTTCCACCATTTTTTTAAGTAAATACCTTATAAATTGAAGAAATAAAAATCCAAGCATTACGTCTTGTTCAAAGTCTTCCACCATCTTGGTTTCTCAGCGAGACGACAGGACTGCCTGGACGTAAAGTGTTAGGTCGGTGTGTGTCCTACAGGCATTGTCATAGAGCTACTGCTGGTAAGGAGTGCGCGCGACGGCCAGAATACTCATAGAGCATATGCCAACGTGACAACTTGTGTCTCGCGGTGGTAAATAAGCTGTCCACTACGTAGTCAACATGAGGGAGAAATTTTGCTCGATTTGATCTTTATATCTTCAATCCTGTTACATATACATGTCAAATCATGGCGAATTAAAGGTAGGTGATAGAATATAATGTCTACTTTCATCCTCTTTACGCATTAAGGTCTTACTGCTATATTTTTTTTAATATCGAATTAAATCTTTCATGTCAACTTGCTGTCATCTCGTTTCAATCCAAGTGTCAACATGGGTTCATTTAGCACGTACTATTCGAACTTCATTATCACCTCCAGGCACCGTCAAATCATTCAAGAACGTGATAACCATGTTATAAAAAGTAATAACCCATACTCATAACCATGAATAGTGTTTTATCATTTATATCCATGCCGGTGCAGTCTTAAAGGGGCAAGCCAGCAGCTGACACCAATGTACCAGTTATGTAGGTTTACTGTATAAATGAAAAGTCAGTAACGTTGTATCAACGGGAGATAAGGGAATAGTTGTCATGTGATATCTTGTGGTCCTGAAATTATTCATCGTCCATTTTTGTAAAATGACAGGATGACAACATAAGCATCACAAATGTAATGATAAGAAAACATACGTGTTTCTGTGTGTTAAATGAAAGATGGACTGAGAGAGGGAATCAGGTAAATTCAATCAGGACTTAACATACTAATGGGCATCACAATCTGCTGTACTGCAAAACGGAGATACAGGAACAGATGAGCTGCCTCTGAGATGTGTGCCACAGTACTGCATGAATACTTGTGTACCTGTGTGACTCTCGCATCTCACCAGGACGTCCTGTGTTCTCAAGCCCTGTCTCCCAGCCAAATCCAAGCCGCCACTTTCCCTATGTTGTTTCTGATGGAATTAAACCCACTCTTCTATTTAAAGTACCTCACTATTGTAAAATTAATGTACCTGTAAGTCTGAAGTGAATGATGAGATGTGCTATACTAACACAACATAGTGAAGGCATTTCTTGTGAACACTAAACGGGGAAAGGAATAGAGATCGATCGATGAGAGATTGTCCTTGTAATCAAAAGTAGGCCTATATTTATGGATCTTTCTACTGTTGTGTAGACGAAAACTAAAACTAGCCATACATGCCTCAGATTAAAACTCAGAGAGGCAGAAGTGACCAATTCCTAGTACCCTGCATATTGAGGGCATGTACCTGCAGGCCATGTCTACTGATACTTTCCACATTATTCTGGGTAATGTGAACTTGCGAGATGGGAATTGGAGATCTGCAATCACAGTTTCTATTCCAAAAAAAGGATAGACAGGTAAACCATTGGGTTGGTAGGGTGCCCTCTTATGATTAAGTGTGAAGACAGGGGATGGTTGACTGGTCACTTCTTAGACATGTTCTGCCTGTAATATGTCATATATATATATATATATATATATATATATATATATATATATATACAGGCAGGTCGCCAGCCAATTGTGTCCATAATTATATTGTGTGTATCATTCTGTAACTTATTTCTTATAAATAATTTCTACCATTTATCTTATAATGACAATTATTGTCATGATGAAATGACACTAATTACATCTTCTTCTACCAAGGTGTTTTGGCTAGATTTTGTATCTAGGGGCTGTTATCATCTTTCAAATACTGAATCATGTTGCTATTTCTACTAAAAGCTAGGTGTCATATCATAAACAAAAAAGATGGACCATCACCATACCACAGGGCAACCCCAGGGACCATTATAGCATTTTGAGGAAGAGAGAGGGTACCATAAATTAGGGATTTACTGTCAGAAATGCACCTTCGGAAAAATTAGATCTTTAATGAGTGATATTTAATCACCCCAAGGCTCATATCATTAATGTACTTATAACATTTCTCATCTACAAAACAGCTCAACTAAGCCAGATGTAGACAAACACTGAGCATCACTGATATTTTGACTCCGGTCTCATTTAGATACATGATCATGCCAATTAAGTTCTACCACATAAAAACCTGATTTATGTTGATCTCTCCAGATAATGTGGCCAACAAATCTGCGAACAAGGAAATAAAAAACAGTAATATCTGTTCCTATCACCATTACAGAACATTCTTCACTGGAAGGACTGTGGCCATAGTGCAATAAAGCTGGATCTGTGAGTTGATGGGGCAAAGCTCTTGGTCATAACCATAAAGTAGTGTCAACTCATATTCATAAATGCTACACTAAAGTGCTAATGAGGCCAAAGGAGTCGATAAGCATCCCACATTTATTGTATGTACTCCGGTATAATGATACATTGACACACTGAAAGAGACTTCATTTGTAAAACTTAATATCCAACACAACTTTACCGTAGCCTGGTAGAGACAAAGGTAGCTCTAATTAATATCTTCTGCCTAGAATTTCAATTCAATGGTAAGGGAATCTTTGTTTTTAATCCAATTGGATCTTTTGCTCAATCAGAAACATGTATCTGTTAAACCACATTGAAATAAGAAGAAACGCTTTGAAGGTGACAAATTTCCATAAAGCCTGGTAGTCTTTGAGGCGGGTACATTTTGCATAGCTCATTCTTTAAACACATATCAAGTGCCATTTAATTCTATAGTTTACAATTTGTACACCACCATCCTTTTGTAACAGAGGCCTTGTGATACCAGGTTGGTGCACATTAAAGAAATTAAATACTGCAAAACTGAGCAATCATGGAATCAAACAATCAGAACTAATTGACCCTGGTCTCAATTTGATATGATTATGTCCTAATGCATAAAAACTGATTTATATTGATCTTTCCAGTCATTGTGCCAAGCAAATCAGCAAACAAGGAATAAGAAAAGTAGTAATGCCTGTTCTTATCACAATAATCATTAGGGATGCCTGAGCCATTCAGCAATGAAGCTGGGTCTATGACTTTGAGGTTCAAATCTATTGACCATAGCCGTAAAACGGTGCCACATCCTATTCTTAAACATTTTACAGTTAGAGAGACCAGGGAGCTGATACTAATCTTACATTTACTCTATGCATTATAATAGATGAACAAGTGGACTTGTAATCATGGTGGAAACTGTCTACATGAGTTCATAGAAGACCAGCTCCAGCGAAAGTGATGCAGGTCTGAAGTGAGCAGACAAGGGACAGATATTTTTCCATTCTTTGCCTATGATGCCAACATACTTTGAACATATGGGACAAATATGGTACTTTGAGATTAGCTATGCCTCTGAACTTATCAAATCATTAGTTTCAGCTTTGTAATGTCTAAAAAAGTTTTAAGCAAATTTACTCTCTTGTCCCACATCTGCTCATTTTCTTGTCCCGTGTCTGCTCATTTATGGAGCAGGTCATCAGTTTTTAGCCTATTACAACCACAATTCTTTTATCTATGGGGTATTATGGTGTCAAGGAATTTCACTGAGCCATATTTGTCCCATATGTTCAAAATTTGTGGCTATCATAGTTAAATAATGGAAAAAAATATCTGTCCAATGTCTGCTCGTCCCGCATCTGCTGGTCCCACATTTGCTCACTTCAGACCTGCATTGATTACTTTCACTGGATTTGGTCAGAATAATAACCTCAATTTAGCCAAGGCACTGACATAATGATTAAAAACCTGCTGAATTGAGAGGAGCTTATTTCATTTGGGAGTGACAGTTCCTTGCATTTCTCAGGGGAGTCTCTAAGCAGAGTCTATTAGGAGGCTGTCAGTCCTACTACATTGTATTACAGGTTGTTAATGGTTTGGAAAATATTACATTTTAAAGTTGTAGCTCTGTCTGTACCATTAGTTCTGTCCATTTCTTCTAAAAGCAAGGCACCTGATTACATTTGATTTCTTTTCTTCGGTACCATGGCCTACCCAATAATTCAAATATACCTCAGGAGGAGGCTATCAATCTCTTCTGCTGACATTTGTGTTAGCAAACCTGTTATATACTTGTACAATACTATTTCTGCTAGTTAATCTGTATTCAGCTGTGTCAAACTCAGAAAAAAAGCCTGAGCTTATTGTGATTTTATTTCACTCACAACGTTACCACTAGCCCCAGAATTTCACCAAATTATTAGCATGTAATTGTACATGTTATGAGCAGCAACACAGAATATTTATTGATATTCCAACCATATCTGGGCCACTTCGAAGTGTACTCCAGAATAAATGTTTCTCCACATTGTTCGATAATGCAAGGTGACCTTCATGGTCAAGGTCACTTGGCCTTCGACCTTTACAGCTTGTGTCACAGAGCCAAATGAATTTATTTTAGCTATTTGGTGCAGTCAAGGTGGGAATCAACATGACCAGAGTGAAGGGTGAAATCCTGAGTCCTGTGCCAATTGCGTTGGAAAAGCGCCCAAAAAGAAATCTTGACAATTTATACCTTTTACCCCAGAATACATTTGTATATATGGATTACACTATTCCAAAAGGGGACATTATTTGTTGATTAGTTTGCTAATTATAGCATGATAAAAATAATCCCTATGTTAAAAGATAGGAGGGTAATACGTCCATTACCATGATTTTGAACAGTTTTATATGCCTTTAGATAGGTGAGGCTTGTATAAAGGTTATTATAGTTTGAAAAACAATATCTACAGGGTACAAAGAGGAATAATAGAGCTATGTTCTGCAATAGACATTTAGATATTTAGAACATATCATACCTCCAAATCAAAGCCCTGAACTCATGGCAACGGACATTTCTCTAAAAAGAAATTCATTTCCTAACATTACTATCAGTTTATCTAATCTAGACTGTTCCTGGTATACTCCAGTAACAGACAATGACCTTACCTTCCAGGAGAGAATGATAATAGCAGTGTTCCAATGTTACTTCTATTTTAAATTGATATTTACTTTTATCTTCCCTAAAAAGACATGGTCACTTTGCCTATTTTTACATTCTTTTAGCCACCAACAGTCTTTGAAGGTAAATATATATGACAAAATGTATATCAATGTGTAGGTATGGCTGTCTACAACAATCTTCACAAGGTCTCCTTATAGTTGATGCAGTCTAGTCGACGTGGTAATCTATTAATAGCTTTGATTCCACTTTTTTGTAATTGGCACAGAACTCAGATTTTCACCCTGGAACCTAATTTATGTGATAAATTAGGGACCACAGACAGAGGCAGCTGCTGGAAATTGGCAGTGTACTCTATGAGGGTAACATACGGTATCAGTGAAGACCATTTGTGACCACAATTCACAAATTCAGCTGTACTGAGTCAAATTACTAAGGCCATATATGTATGTTCTTAATCAGCACCCTTTTTTACATAAGAGTCAGGAGAATTAATGAATATTTAGCATGGAAAAACATCCATTTAGATAAAGAGATAGATTATTGAAATGGAACAGTATTGTATTGACTCACAGTAGTGTCTTCGCTTCTAAGGAAATAACGTGGGTCATAGTCAACAAGCAATGCTGCAAAATGTCTCATACTACTCAGAATGTTTTGGCCTACATAAATCATATTAGATATTGTGGTTAGATAAGGATAAGAGCAAGTTTCATACATGTATCTGGAGTGCATTTACATTTTTCAGTTAAAGAAGGAACTTTGTGATTTCAATCTTCTGTCTTCCTGACTGTCTGGTACACTCAATTCTGAACTTAAAAACATGTATTAGGGATTAATCAAAAGCTTATTATGTCTTCTTTCAAACAACACCAATAGCTTCAGGATCCAGACAAGGTAAGCTAGTCTTAGAGCTTAGGGATTGAGCATACCCCTTGAATAACATGGTAGCAAAAGTGGTCTGAACCCGCACATGAATAATGAGCAAAAACCGGTAGTGCATCCCAAGATAATCAATGTTAACATCTTGAATCTTGTTCAGGGACCCTAAAGATCAAAAAAATTCATATCGCGTTGGGATGTGGGGGGGGGATGCATGGTGGGTCCTATCAGCCCCCGGCCTATGACTATGTAGTGTCACATTATGTCTGTGATACATTACAGTGAAGTTTTAAAAAGCCAAGGGGAGTTGATACTAAACACAAGTCTCCTACATGCATAATATAATACAGTATTAGTAGTTGTATATATCAGACAGGATATCAGAAAGAATATATCATTGAAAACAGTCACTCTTTGTTTATATGTGCTAAAGCATTAATCGTCATTTACTGTAACCCTTCTGGGGAAAAATGGCTTCGATTAACATCCTCAGTCTGAAAATTCTAATTTAATGCTTGGATAACATTTGCTGTATACAACCTGCGATGGTTTATGCTCAATTACTACATTCTTAAACAATGTCATTTTCCTTACCAAGCAATGAAATTGATATAATCTAGTCATACATGGACATAAAGCTAGTTCAATGATATACAACCATGGCCCAGCACCCAACATTAATGTCTGTCCTTCATACTTCAAAATTAAAAACTTATTGAATTCATGACTGGCAGTTTACAGAATGATTCAGGGGAGTCCTAATCACAAACAATTAAGAGGATGCCAATAGTATTGCACTAGGGTTTTTAATTTGGTGGGGAGGGGGAGGAGGGTAAACATAAAAGTTAGCTAATCACGTCGTCTCTAAGGGTATTGTGTATGGGAGGCCAATAATAATGAAATAAAGGCCTACCAGTCTACATATCTACAGCAGGAAAGGCATGTATCCAAGGACGGGGCCAATTTTAGGCATTCTTGGTAGGTTAGTTGGTGCTGATGGCAGCAGGAGGGTGTCATTCAATACATGAAAAAATACGTTTGAATTACTTGAAGAAGGCACGGGATCAAATGCATGTTAATATTGCATTTTATTCCTTAAAATCAATATTATCTTCTGTACCATGAGTGGATAGTCATATGTAGTCTACTGCACTGAGCACTGAGCAGTTATGATGAATTACACATATTTCTCTTAAGGACTTCTTTTTGCTATTTTTTTCTCACATTGCCTTTAGAGGTTAGGGAATAGAACAATGTAACAAGCCAGAGACACAGCACATGTTACAAACTGGTCATTGTATGGCCGCTCTTTAGTTATGTCTGATGCAAAATACCTCGACCTATTCCTGCCATCTCAGGATAATACTGTACCAATTGAAGATATAAATGATTCTTTGTCTGACAATCTTCCTTCACATCTGATCACTTACTTGTTGGGGCTATATGATACATGTAGTCCCATGTACCAATTATGTTTAATCATATGCTTCACGATGAATGTTTCCTGGTTGGCATGCATTTGATGTATCAAAGTAGATCTGATGGAAAGACTTGCCCGCATCACATTGGCGAATAACACCAACACTAAGAGTGTTCACTATCAAAGGGCATGGTGCATGGTTGTATTATGCCACCTTTATAGGTGCAATTCAGTGAGCGATGTTCACCAGCCTGAGGACCATTAAATTCACAAACTCAATATTACTTAATGACACTTTATTTTATTCAAAGCCCTATGTCCTGGCTTATAACAAAGGTTGAAAGTCACTGACTCCTAACGAGTCAGTTTTTATAGCCTGTTGCGGAAAACCATAGCTTTTAAACCTCACATAAGCAATGTTTTCAATCAGACAGTGTTAATCAATACAACTCCAGTGAATACATAATCCATCTTAAAAGTAATTGACTCTCGCCCTTTGTGAGAGCCAACTCACTTTCAATGATAACTTTTAATGTTTGATATTTCACTGCTAAAGGCACCATTTTCTATATCACACACCTTTCTTATTCAGAAGTGACAAAAATATGTAAGCTTGCTAACTTGAACCTTCTATGTAAATCATAAAACAGGAGATCTTTCCTCATGGTACATTTTACACTGCTCATATGATATAATGTTCAGCACCCTTGTTTCATTTGCCTGTGTTTTCAGGATTACCTACGCTATTATTATAACTGTTATCAAATCATATAGTTGTGATGTCAATATACACCAGTCCTAGGTACCTCGTTGTACCATGTGCCTGGCAAAATGCCCTTACAATCCACACCTAAAAGGGAATGCAGTCTTTACATTACAGCAGTAGGATGATATTTTATTATAGGTATTGATATCAGTGTCCCCATGATTGTGCAGTTTTAAGGAAAGAACAACTTCCCATCATCGAGAATGCCTTTCGCTTCATGAAACATTTTCATGTCAACCATCTAATGAATAAGTATCTGCCAGCATTGAAGTGGTTATTAAATGTGTAGTTGACAGTTCATAACAAATCCAAGTGGAGTTCATCACTACATGCTATTAGGGAGCTGAGACTTCATCAAAACAAACTTGTATGTTGAGTGTGGACACGGAGCATTGAAAAATTGTATCACCCATCGAACCATGAGCTCACTGCTGACAGTGGTAGTAAATTGACATTCAGCTAACCAACACCATGAATAGACTGGGACTTCAAATCACATCTACGAGAAATGAACTACTCCTCTGCCGTCTTTCCCTTAAAGGTAGATCATGCAAGTCCATGGAAATATGGTAATGTCATTGTCTTTTTTTATAACTCATTTGGCTAGTGTGAAGAATTGAAACATGCTGATTAAAGTGTGGAAAATCTTAGATATTCTAGTTCATGTCATTACAAAAGGGCATGTAGTTTGGACGCCAGCCCTTGACTGGATATTCACATTCTAATATGGGTTGTGATATTACTATTGAGAGCTCAACATTACTGGATAGCATCTACCCTTATTGGCATGCACACAAGGCAGTGGATGGTTGTCATTAAGTAGCCTTGTAATAGAACATTAGGCTGCTCTCCACATGAAGATCGTGTTGTGTTTCTGGTGAACATCAAGTTCTGCACAAAGAACTAACCTCTAATAATACCGCTACATGTGGCCATCTGGCTCATTTGCATGTAGAGTAAACCTCTCCGCATGCCTCGCATTTTCAAAATGTTTAGGTATTGTCTATTGATTGTGTTAAATACATCTTTGTGGTAGGAACACATGTAAACATTATAGTTGGGGAGCCAGCTCCCAGATAGGGACAAGTGCTGGTGTTGAGAGCAGCAGGAGATACAAGACCGAGATTAAGGTAATTTGATAGTGCTGATTCCGAATCAGGGGTGGGTATCTTCCTATCTAGGTTGGATTTAAGGTCAAAGGCCACGATCTGGAATTTAATATAGAACAAAGAGAGAGAGCTTTGTTGCATGGATTAACACTAGAGGTTCTCAGTGTATGGTGGATTCCCCATTATGTAGCCTAGGTTGATTTGAACCCATTGCAATTGTATTATGACCTTTGACCTTAAATCTGACATTGTTTCGACCTAGATATCAAGATATGCACCTCAGATTCATAATCAGCACTATCAAGACACCCACATACAGGCCTGATATCTTGTGCTGCTCTCAACACCAGCACTTTTGTAAATATCACTATTTGAGCTGTCTGGCTCCTCAGCTATTACACACTGGCAACTATCACACACGATGAACAGTTCTTATCTGAATGTGATATCCATGTAGGATATTTGAAAAAAAAAGATCAAGTAACACCTGTCTCTCTTATACTATCATAGTGACACTAATCATAAATATTATATAAATCTACTTATAATTAATTGTACAAAACCTTTAAGTAAATGTGACCCATCTGGAGAAAATGTGCATCCGGGGGGTATTTTTAGTTCTGCATTTGGCCACCACGGGCCAGTGTATGAGTAGATACTGAAAAATATACCAATAATTGGCTTGGATTAATTTTTGATGGGGAATTCAATGGTATGCTCAGAATTATTCCATGGAAACAAGGATAATTGGCATATATAGCAACTTCTGGTTGCCATGGAAACCACTCCATTATTCTAAATGGCAATTTCTGCCACACATGTGTTGAATATTTACATAAGGAACTCAGAACCGAAAACAGTCCCAGAAAATTCCCTCTAAAACAGATTTTCTTTTCTACACAAAACTGTACTTTTTGCACTATTACTATTTAAGCTAGGACATAATGTATTTAAAGCTTATTTGCATTTTTCAATTGCTCACACAGACCTAGGTTTGGCAAGCAATTACAGAAGAACTACGTGAAATATTTTAGCTCAAGATATCTCATTTTAAAGCACATGACTTCAACTGTAAAAAACCATTTCCCCCCTGGATGCAGGTTTCCCCCATCTGGTCACAAATATCCATCAGATGTGCAGACTGCTATAGTCAAACATCCGCCTATGCCTTTCAATGGTAAATCAGCCTTAAAGAGTGGGGACCATAGGATGCTGTCTTATCACAGTTACCTACCCACATTGGCATTTTTTTTTATCCTGAGATGTCTGACCAGGCTTAAGGGGTATTTCTCCAATATGTGCCTTTTTCCTTCCCACCCTGAAGCACAGCTGAAACAGATGGGATGCAAGGTCATTTAACCACATCTAAACATCTCTCTTATTAATACCTGGAGCCCTTCTTCAAATTTATCATGACATGGTAACAGCCCATAATGAGGCAACAGTCTTCATGTGTTGAATGAATGATGCGCTGAGATAGAGAATTGTATAGATTTCATCAGCAATCTGCATGTCAATTACCATCACCATCTGCTTTAATGCACAACGATGATACAGGAACTGATCAGCTGCTTCTGAGATCTGTGCCACAGCACAGCATGAATAATTGTGCACCTGTCTGACTCTGGCATCTCATCACTGGCATCTCACAATGTTCTGCCCTCTCAACCCTTGCCTATAAGTCACCAACTCCAATCAAACTAAATGTCTTAAATGTTGGTTGGATATTTTGCAAAACAGGCATGTAATCCCCGCCAATCATCAGTGCTTCCCATACCTTTCATACTATCCAAGCCCCTACTTTCCACATACTGTTCTGGAAGAACTCATCCTTCTATTATCTCACCAATGTACCTGCAAGTCCAAAGTGACCACGACATGGTGAAGGCCTTATACCGATTCCTATTTTTGTGAACACTAAGGTAGAGGAATAGAGATCGATGACAGCTTGTCCTTGCAATCAAAAGTAGACCACAACTAAAACTAGCGATCAATGCTTCAGACTAAAATTTACTTGTGGCCAACCCTGTAGGTATTGAGGGCATATAATGCACGCCGTGTCTTATGACCTTTTCCTGCAGCTCCTTGGGAATAGTTCAGTTTGAGATATGCAAATTGGGTTTACATTTCAAACATCCTTGTATAGGAGACACAGGTAAACCATTGAGGTTATAGGGTGCCCTCCTGGGAGCAAGTGTGGAAACAGGGAATGATTGACTGGTGACTTCTTATTTAAAGCATGGCCTCCCTGTATCATATCCCCTACAATATACAGGCAGGTGGTCAGCTTATAGTAGCCACACATTGTTGGCATTCTTGACTTATTTGGTATTAATTGTTAAAATTAGATGACATTAATGGGCGATATTAAATCCCCTTAAGGTACACATAATTTTACTGCAACATTTTTTTATCGCAAATGCCCTAATTTAGAGAGGTATAATAATATACTTCATATTTGTTATCTACAAAGCAGGTCAACTAAGCCAGAGAAGCACTGAGCATTTAGGACAAATTGACTCCGGTCTCATTTAAATACATGATCATGTCAATTGAGTTCTACCACATGAAAATCTGATTTATTTTGATCTCTCCAGATAATGTGGCCAGCAAATCTGTGAACAAGGAAATAAAAAAGTGGTAATATCTGTTCTCACCCTCATTACAGAACATATTTTATTGGGACAACTGTGGCCACAGTGTGATAAGGCTTGAACATTATCATATCTTTTGATTCATTCAGGAATATTACAATGTTCTCTCATGGTGTGTAACTTGCCAGAGGCCAGCTGAGTTTATCCAGCTATAAAAGATGCCCACCTTGAAAGGTACAACAATGCTGTGTTGGAGCACAGTATCCCAGACGAGCTGATCATTAACATTGACCAGACAGGTTGTTCACTGGTCCCTGGGGGAGACTGGACACTGGAGAAAGCTGGTGCTTCACAAGTCAGTATAACAGGCATGGAGGATAAAAGACAGATAACTGCCCTTTTGGGTATCACCAAAGATGGCAAGACTCTATCCCCTCAGCTGATCTATGGAGGAAAAACAGAACGCAGCCTTCCTAAGAATGTAGAGTTCCCTGAAGGGTGGGATCTAGCATTCAATGAATCACACTGGTCAACTGAGGAAACAATGCTGAGATATGTGGACAAGGTGCTTAAGCCCTACATAGAGTCTGTCAGGACAAGGCTGGGGGAACCAGAGCAGAAGGCACTACTTCTGCTTGATGTGTTTGCTGCTCACCGTGCTGTCAAACAGAAGTTACAGGATGCTGGCTTTGTACTTATGTTTCTATCTGCGGCCTGTACTGACAAGCTGCAACCTCTGGACCTGCTGGTGAACAAAGCATTTAAGGATGCTTTGAAGGGGGAGTTCCATTCCTGGTATTCGGCCCAAGTCATGCATCACATGCAGGATATGGAGGATGAGCGAGGAGAGGCAGATGTATCCACTCTGAGGGTTGATCTCCGTATGTCTGTGATCAAACCAAAACATGCCAAGTGGATCATTGAGGCCCACAATATGATCTCTGAGAAAACTGACCTTATAAGGGAGAGCTTTGTGAAGGCAGGACTGTAAGATAAATCACGGAGAAAGACACTGAGAGTTGATAATGATAATGATAGACTAGTTGTAATTAATTGTATTACATTGTGCATGTTAATGACTTATTATCACAGTCCATGTTCCATGAAAAAGTTTAGGCTTTGAGGTTTTGCAGGTGCTAGTATAATAAAGAGTGACTTTAAGGTAACCAGCTGGTAACGACTGCATTGAAGCAAGATGCATGTTTGATGATATCTGAGTATGTGTGCAGAAGATATATATGTATACGACTATCATTCAATGTTTGATTTGATTGATTTTTATTGATTGTGCTGGTAGAGTTAGTATTTCAAAAAGAGAGTGCTATCTTCCACTCTGTAGCAATGGTTCCTTTTATGTAAGTAAAATGTTGTCAGAGTTCATCAAAACTTGAGTTGTTTCATTGATACCAGGTACTCAATAATTTTTCATATAATTTCCTTTCATTTAATCGTTTATTACATACAAAAACATCATGCTTAAGTCTACCTGATAACTATTCCATGGAAGTTTTAACTAAAGATCAAATATGCATGCCGACTAAATTATCTCTCATATCCAAAAGGAAGGGTGATATATAGAGTGTCTTACATCATTAGAAAGGTAATCTTTTGGGTAAAAATTCCACGCACATTATAATTCCGCGCAGGTCGGCATGTGCGCGAAATACGCGAAAATTTATACTGAGTGAAAATTTCTACGTTTACAGTAGTAGGCATAATCCATCTTGACAAATTGGCATCAACAGGACATCTTGAGTACAACCTTTAGTTATATCATCATTTCCACTGTATATTGCATGAAAATTAACTGACCCAGCTAACAAATTATATCATTGAAAGTAATGTTTTCAATAGATCCCTGAACTATCCATAGTTATACAGTTGTTTCAGAAAAAAAATAAATGCAGTTGTTACTAAGTATAATTACGAGCTCCTGATGGCAGCCGCAAGTTAGAATTTGAAAGTCCAGTTTTTCGTCATCTCCTCCAATTAACAAATGATTGATTTTGGCTCAGATTGCTGCTGATTAGCAGGGAAGTTCATTAATTTGCTTCCACACATATTTACTACCAGATGCAATCAAAATAATCCGAAATTATAATACAATGTGATCTGTGTGAAATGGCAATATCAAGCTTAGAAGATGTTGCTGTATCTAATCATTTAGTTCTACAGGAGTCTGGGGTATGGTCCCCCTTTTCAACACCAAGGAGTCTCTGAGACCTAATGCTCTATGCATAATGTTTATGTTATGTTTTGCTGCTGTCCATAGGGCTCTGTACATAGGCAAATATGAATGCAGCGTCTTTAAAGTTGTTTTTTTTTTCCCTGATGCCTTTTAAAAGAAGTAGTGTTTTTTTTCTTTTGCTGATGCAGGCACTTGATTGATTAATGATGAACAAAATGTCTGCTTTGTAAACATGTCGGTTTACTGAGGCATATTCATGAAGCTTCCCTCTGTGCCATACCATGAAATACATAATGTTATGACAACATTTTACAATATCCAGTAGATACTTTGTAATGTTCTGCTGGAAGCGTGTCTGCTGAAAGGATAGTCACTCGTTTTGGTGAGGCATGCAACAGAACCAAGGTTGAAAGTGGTATGAATTAGGCATGTTCCACTCTAATTTAGTCCCTCCACATCCATAAATGGTCACTAAGGTGGTGGTCGGAAGGTGGGACGTGCCCAATATATACTGCCAGAGTGGCACTTAGGGATGCCAATGACTTGTATTGGTTGACATCTAAATAGGTAAATTGAAGTATGTCAACGACAAGATGGCTAAGACTCTCCTACCCTTGATAATTGGAATATTGACACGATTCACAAAGCCTCCTCAGAAAATGACTCCAAAATAATTTTCCAATCATCAGAACTGGTCATCATACTGCCTTTTTATACCATACTTCTTTTTTTTTCTTTTCTATTTCCATTCCATGCCTAGCCATACCTTATAAAATGGACTTTATTTGAAGGTGCCATCATTTGCGGTCATAGTGTATCCATTTCAAACCTGAAATGCTGCCTTAATCTTTTATAAAATGTTATACCTTGCTTGCCATAACGATGATTTTCATGGCTTATTGGTCTGTTTCATGAAATAACGTTTCATGAAATGTCCAAAAAATAATCAAAGCTTAAGTGGATCCCCTTTTTCTTTATCTTTCTGTTAGATATCATTATTTCCATCATTTACACCCTATGCCAAGTCTTCCTCTGGGAACAGATTTAACGGGGACAGAGGGAGACTTTAGGGATTTTTTCATGTCGTATTAGTTAAAAGCTATAAAAGTAGCAAAAGACTGATAATGCTAACTTTGATTCCCAATCAGTTCAGTAAAAAATCTATCACAAAGCTAAGTCATAAATTTCAACATAGTCAATGAGTTTAGAATTTCACTGCCTCAATTCTGTAAGGGTCTACCATGTATGATGCAAAGACCTCACATTAATAGATGCTAGAAGATAATTCTTTTCAAGCATTATGTACATTTTGAAACTGTGATATGAGACCCTCTTCATCCTTACATGTTATTTCTTCCACACACACACCATGTTAGATTCCTACTAACATAGGTCTTTGTTTCCTATTATTATTTTCTTTTGCCAAAAGCCTATCTTCCTGTGATGCCCTATCCCCCTTTTGTGTTACCTATAGATGTCATCTCCCTATAGAGATATAGAGAACAGCCACATGGAAATTGACTTCATCATCATGGTGAAAGAAACAGATCCACTGCCATTGTCCGTGAAGACCTGGGTGCCCACCTTGGAAGCAGCTTCAAATCCTACATGTCATAAAGGCAGACCACAGTACGGAGGTCAGCGGGATATAGGGGGGAAGGACAGGAGGAGGGTAAATTGGATTAGAACACCGTAATATAGCACAAATTACACGCTTGAGACTATTGATCATTGTGTTAATCTGGCATGGCAATTGACATATGTTCTTCTTTTACACTATAAGGAAGTATACAGGCTTCATGATAATGATGATCTGGATGTGGGATCTTAGCTTATATTGTCTGATAAGATGTAATGTAACTTTTTCAGGTAGTTTCAGTAACTTCAAAGTATCATTAAAATTGTTATGCTATGAATTGATTCAAATTACACTTTCTCTCCAAGTGCACACATCTCCTTTTATAATCAAACCAGTATAACAATAATTACTAAGCAGCTTTTGAAATCATGGGAAGAGGTTTGTGGTTAATATGGAGTAGATTCAATGATTTTTTCCAACTGCTCCCATGATCAGAGTTCACTTTTGAAATGCATACATATACACAATTCTATATTTAAAAGTAATGGGATTCTGGATATGGGATCTAAAGCTTTATTCCGATCACACAAAGATGTGGAACCTTGAAGGCATGCAGGAAAGTTAGAAGTGAATGACAGGCTAGGAAGCAGACAGTACAATATCTTAAATGCGATAAGCAACAGTCATGAGCAGATGTAGAAAGTTGCACTAATAAGAGGTTGGTGATGAGTGGCACATAAAGCCTCAGTATAGGATCAAGTATCAACTTAGCAGGAATGCATTGCTGATAGAAGTAAAGAAACAATGATTACCAAACACCAGTAGTACAGCTTTGTTAATGGGTTTGCAGTTAGGGGTGGTTGACACCAATTGGCATTAGTGCATAAATGAGCTGTAGCTGGGCTCCACATGTGGCTCTATATGCCTGGCTAACATCAACCCCCTGTGTCCATAGATGCCCTCTAGTAATGCCTACCAGGCTGCCATCATCTGGTTCATCCCCTATGGACAGGCCCTGCGCTATCTTAATTTGAGATCATAGGGCCCTGCCAAGCTGACTTGAAGTGTCAGCAGAACCTGTTGCCTACTCACAGCCCCACCTGGGTCTCTAGAGATGTCCAGGTCTAATGGCTTCTAACACATATCTTAATTTCTATCTTCAATTCTAAGAGTATATCACAGTTATGGCATTTGCAGGAGATGACGTCATCTGTGAAACATAAGACAGAAAATGCAGAATAGGAGATCTGCATATACATTTGTATTCTGCCAAATATAATTACTTCCTTATAAAAGGTGATTCTTTATTTCATCTTTTCTTATCATTTAATTCCCCAAGCATTATGTTTTCATCAAGGGATCATGTCTTACAAAGAGGATCTGTAAAATGAAAAACCTGATGCAAATAATAACATAAGAAAATTACAGTCACAACATTGAAGTCTACAATGGGAATGTTGGGGGATGTAATTCCATTTTAACTACTGTGGCAGAGCTGTATGTTTAATGAGCTGTCTGGCACCCATGGGATATCATTTCATGAATAATTATGCATCTCTCCCAATTCGACACAGCAGTCAAAATGGAATAAACTACTTTCCAGCCAGGCTTTGTCACTCAAATGCCAGCCAACTTAATAAAAAGAGTTTAAAGCAATTAATGGTTGAAGGATTTGGGGTAGACACTTCTAGTGTTTCACCTCTCATGCTTCCATCTAATGAACCATTGCATCTCCAATGCTTAACTGATTGCTGGAGTAAGCTTTGTTCTCACACAGTATTGGTAAGCCCTTGGTCAATCCCCTTATCTCGCTTCATTGTTTACTGTCTATGCCAGGGCTTCGTTCTTAGGATATGGATCTGAATCATTTCTTTAGAATCAGCAGCAAGAGCGGCATCCTAACCAGTGGCATTTCATGTCAAGTCCCTAGAAAATCCGTCCTTATTTAACCATAGGTGTAAAGAGGCTGAGGGTTGCCAGATCTGCATCTTTTATAATCCGTATAGTTGAACCATTATCACCAGTTTGTGGAAAAAGTCACTTTCATAATAGGTGTTACTTGGCTGCAGGTGTGTAGCTGGTGTATTTTGCTGGATGTTGAAAAAAAGAAAATCGAGCACAATTGGAATCAGAGATAATGGGAGCTCTTTTTGTCCTACTTCCCTATGATTATTTGTAATGCATGAACAACTCATTTGTTACCCTACTCTATGGAGTTCAATCAATAAAAGAAAAGTGTCCGTCTAGTTTCATGATTCCAGCTCCATGCTATCCTATTCGTACATCATATCTTTCCTGAAAGTAGTAATGTATGTTTTTATCAACATTAATGAAAGCCCTCCATTAGGATGGCCACACAAAAAAAAACTGATTCTTCTTTGGATGTGCAATGTAAAGCCAATAACCATAACCATGTAGTGTCTCATTATGCCTATGAATACATTACATTAACGTTTTAAAGAGGCAAGGGGAGTTGATACCTAACTCAAATATACTGCATGCATGATATAATATAGTTCAATTAGTTGTACATAATTATCAGAAAGGCTATCAAAAAGGATATATCATTGAAAACAGTCACTCTTGGGTTATATGCATTAAAACATTAATCTTTGTTTACTGTGGCCCTTCTGGGCAAAAATGGCTTCAATTAACATCCTCAATCAGAAAATTATAATTTAATGATTGGAGAACATTTGCTTTATACAACCTGAGAGATGAGTTATGCTCAATTATCGCATTATTGAACAATGTCATATGCCTTACCAAGTAAGGAAATAGATATGATCTAGTCATACATGAACATACAGCTAGTTTAATGATAAACACAACCATGACCCAACATCCTCTGTGACCCTGATTTTTATATTCTGTATTCCCCAAAACTGGGTACCAATACTGATTAGATAATTGAATAGAAAATAATATGAATAATGACAATGCAAAGATAGATAATTGAAAACACTTGTCAAAGAACCTGACATCTTTCTGTTAACATGGTCATAGCTTGAAGTCTACATATTACAATTTGAGAAGCACAACATAGTTACACATTCATAGCCAATTTGCAAAGCCTCTCACTTAATGTCCTTCCCTCATAATTCAAAATAAAAATAAAACTTTGAGAGAAGCCAATTAAATTCATGAGTGGCAGTTTACAACATGACTCTTGGAGATTCCTAATAACAAACATTAAAGGGGATGTCATTAGTATTGCACTATTAGCATATGTTACTTGGTAGTGAATAACAGTTAGCCAATCGCATCGTCTCTGAGGGTATTGTGTATGAGATGCTAATAATGAATTCAATTACAGATGAAATAAAGGAAATAGATAACATACTTTAAATCTTAACATAAGAATCTAATTTCAGTTTTAGTTTTACAGTGTTTGGTGGCAGTGAAATATGAGGACGAAGTGGCAGTGAAATATAGGGGTTACTGCCAAAGACCAGTACCTAGGGCATCCCCAGCCCTGAGGTAGCCACAGACACAAGCCATGTCCTATGAGGCCGGTGTTGATGGGACCTGTCTAAGGAAAACGCATTCCCATCAGCAAGACCAACCCCCAAACAAATTGTGCTTTCCCTGCAAGTGTGCCTAATATAATTTAGCTTTAAGAGTATGCTGTCAATTTACTAATTCCTTCTGCTTAATGAAACATGATCATATCAGCCATCTTATGAATTAGTATCTGGCAGCATTGAGGTGACTATGAAATGTGTGAGTGACAGTTCATAGCATGACTTAGTGGAAGGCCTTACTGTATGCTGTTAGGGAACTGTCACCCCTACCATATCAAATCAAGGATGTTAAGTGTGGAAATGGAAGTTTAAAAAAAAAATTGTAGCCTTTCCTGTACCATTAGATCTGCCTGAGATATTTCATGATTGTGTGTGAGAAGTAGGTGTGTAGCTTTCAGGATAAGTGTTTAGAATCTGATGGTGTTTAGCTGTAAGTGTTTGAATATTATAGATGTGTTGAAATCACACACCATGTAGATAGTGTGGTATGTATAAACACACACCTTGTTTGCAGTGTAGGGCTACTTATGCGTTAAGTGCACTGTAAGGTAATTCTTCCCTTCTCTCTCTTTGTCATGGGGGGAGGGCACAATGCTTCTAATACGCAAGCATAAATCATACATTCATGGGAACAACTCTTGAATACTGTACGGGGGTCAACTGCACCCTGTGCTCTTTTGTTAGCCCATATGGGGACGGGGAACGATGGTATAAACACTGTTCTGAAGAAGAGTGGTTCTACAGCTATTCCCTTATTTTGGGACTCTTACCCCTGTGCCCAGTCAGTACTTCTTGGAATAGTGTAGGAGGGCTGAGGCTAAGATCGATGCAATCTTCAGGAAATGTGAACACAGTCTAATCTTAAGATCACTTAATAGAATAAGGTAGAATAATTCCTAAGATCGCTGAGGTTGAGATCCCATGATGTTTTGAATTAACCTCCTAACAGTGGTGGTGAATTGACATTCAGCTAACCAATACCAGAAATAGAATAGTGCTGCCTTGTAACAAACTAAGAGAAATGAATTACTCCTCTGTCTTCTTTCCATTGAAAGTAATTCATACAGATCCATGAAAAGCCCATGTAGGCCTGTTGGCCAACATATTTTAATGCCCACGGTAAGAGAACAGAAGGATAAGGTAAGCATTACCTTGTAACTAGATTTTCTTAACGGGGAGCCCTATGCCTTGGTGCTATGAAAGGTTCATTCAGTAAAGGTCAACAGTAGGTTGAGAATACATGTTTTATCAGTGCAATATTCCTTTTAACTATTCATCTGTCATTGTTTTATTTTATGATTTATTTGTCTACTGCACACTATTCACACAGAATAAGTGTGACAGTTGATATGGTGGGGCTACGAGTATAAACAAAATTGAGTTCTCAATATCTTTATCAATAATGCCTGACCATAGGGAAGAACAATTTGTGATTGAATTAAAAGCTCTTTTCAAGAATTGAATTATGCTGATTAAAGTGTGGCAAATGTTTAGGTTTGATATTCTGATTGCAAAACATGATCTACTGCTTTCCCAATACAAAGACTATGTACCATAACACAATGTCATCTAGATTGACCTCTGGCACTGGACTAGATATACACATTCTGATATGGGTTGTGATATTACTATTGAGTGCTCAACATCATTGAATACCATCTACCCTTATTGGCATGCACACAAGGGAGTAGGTGGTTGTCATTAAGTAGCCTTTTGATAGAACATGTGGCTGTTCTCCACATGAAGGTCTAGCTGTGTGTCTGGTTAACATCAACTTCTGCACCAAGAACTAACCTTTATTTATGCCCATATCCACACAGCTATCTGGTTCGTTTCCACGGAGATTAGGCCTTGGGGCATGGCTTTCTCCTCGCTTGATGGTGTTATCTGAAAATTTTCATGCTGGTAATGGTTCATGATTATGATATATGAGTGGCTGTGTGTGTCTTGAATGAAAGATGCATTGAGATGAATAAACAGGTAATTTTAATCATCAATTGCCATGTTAATGGGTATCATAATCTGTTGTACTGCACACTGGTGTTACAGGAGCTGACAAGATGCTGTGGGACCTATGCCACACCACTATAAGGTGCATGAATAATTGTGCACATTTCATCTCTGGCATCTCACAATATCCTGTCCTCTCAAGCCTTGCCTCCCAGTTAGCAGCCCCAATCAATCTCAATGTGTTAAATGTTGCTAAGATGGTCAAACAGGGATGGTTTACATCTGTTAATTAACAGATAGTTCACTGAAAGCACCAAAGTCGTCAGACTGACGATACCCAAAACTACAACCTTAGGTACTCAGATTGAGCACCCAGGGTAGTCACCCTAATGGGTTTAGGTCAAGACACTCACCCAAGGTAGTCAAACTGATTACATAAGGTTGTTAGAGTGACAACCTTGGAGCTGACTATCTTAGGTCGTCAATCTGAGTACCTAAAGCTGTAGATTTGGGTATCTTCAACTTGAGCACCTAAAGTCCTCAGCGGTGAAGACCTTCAGTTGAAGACTGAAGGCCTGATCATCAAACATGAGTGGCACATACCTGCCACCTTGAGAGTATGTTACATATTGTCAACAGAATGCCATAGACTCATACTGGAGAGAGGTATACTGAGGAAATTCACTACCTGTAAGGTGCTGCCACCTGTCTATACCTCTTCCAACGACTCTAGGTCCTCAATCTGACGAGTTTTAAGATCTGCAGGGTTTTCAGTGTTATAACTATCTTCTCTAATAGGGCACTAAGAGTTTAGAACATATCATACTTTCCAATCCTCAGCATTCTTTTAACACTAACAAAGCCCCCACTTTCCCCATCCTGCTCCCAATTGAGCTAAATGCACTCTTCCATTCAAGGCATCTCACCATTGCAATTTACGAATGCATCTGAAGTGAATGATAACATGTGCTACACTTCCAATGTCGACAATATGCTGAAGGCGTTAGCTCAATTCCCTTTTTTGTCAGAGGGTTAGAGATTGATGGGAGATTGTCCATGTATAACTAAAGGTATTAGTGCAGATATTTGTGAAGTTGAGTAGACCACAACTAAAACAAGGCATCAGTGTCTCAGATTAAACTCTGAGTGACAGTTTTTGCCATCCCCTGAGGGCATATATACCCACTGACCATGTTTGATTGCCCTTTTCACTAGATGGGCGTTTGAAATATTCAATAACAGTTTATATTCCAAACATCGGTATGGTAGCGCCAGACCTGTAAGCCATTGGAGTGATAGAGTGCCCTTTTGAAGGTATGATTGACTGGTATGATTGCCTGCATGTATCATGTCCCCAGTATACAGGCAGTTGCCTCAATGTACACATAATTTCACTACAACCTACTTTTATGGCAAATGACCATATTTAGATCTGCTTGTTATCTACAAAGTAGCGCAACTAAGCCAGACAAGCACTGAAAATCAACAACAAATTGACTCCGATCTCATTTAGATACATGTTCATGTCAATTAAAGTCTACCATATACAATTTGATTTATCTTAACCTCTCCGGATAATGTGGCCACCAAATCTGCAAACAAGGAAATTAAAAAGCGGTAATATTAATTCTGATCACCATTACAGAACATCTTTCATTGGGACAACTGTGGCCATAGTACGATAAAACTGGATCTATGGTTGGGGGCCAAAGCTGTTTGACATACCCATTCAGGCTGTCAATTTATATTCCTTAAAAAAAGACTGCATTTCCACAACACTCATCCCGAAAAGATGAATGAAGGGTAAGTGCAATGGAGCCGGTGAGTTAAAAACTTTCACCAAAAAACATTATATTCATGAATGCTAAATTGTAATGCTAATGAGACCATAGGAGTCGATACTCATTTCACATTTATTTTATGACTTGTATGATTATACATTGAGACATTCAAGATGATTTCATTTGGAGAACTAAAATTTAATCATCACTCTTCTGTAACCTTGTTGCTGAAAAGGGCAGCTCTAGTTAATCCCCTCCTTCGCAAATTTCAATTTAATGTTTTTTTTTTGTCTTTCTTGCAGACAATGCCACTTTCTTTCCTTATCACGAACTGGGCTTCTCTGATTGATGAACTTACGTATTATAAGAAGACTTGAGAAACATTTATGGGTGATTCATATGTCTGTATTACATGTTTGTTATTGTAATATTAAGGTAGCATAACATCTACTAAGGTTGCCAGAGAATGTGGGGCCTAACCCTACTGAACACCTTTCTTTTTGGGGATGAAGGCCCATACAGATATTGGGGTTAATGCACAAAATACTTTTCTTACAAAAATTAGACTACCCAATCCTTATTTGGGTCTAAGCAAAAGCAGAAAGTGTTCAGGACAAAGTGTCATTTTTACATCTGCCCGCACCTCTGCCTTCATTTCTCTCTCCAGTAATCACCCTCCCTTATCTCAACTGTTATACTTAATATACAAATCAGTCCTTCAGGAGGCTATTGCCCCGCATTTAATTAATCAAATATCATATTAGGTCTGCATTTGAAAATTCCCAATACCCCCTCCTCATTTGATGGACGTCAATACTTTACAAAAAAATGCCTTATTTGGAAATCAGAAGGGCTGTAAGTCATGATATGTTCAAATACAGACCTAATTTTTCAAATATGTATGTACGTATTTGCAAAAATGGGGGAAAACAGCCTCCTGGTGGGATAATTCTGATTTATATGTATCAAAATCTGATGTAAATATATCTAATTTGCATTATCAGCTGATTATTAGGAGTCCAGAGAAGTTCCCCTAGTCATATGTACTGCAATTATTCGAAAATGAGCAAAGAAAATGACTTAAAAGTAATTTAACATGTTAAATCCCCTAATGTTACATTTTCTGTGTTGTGTCACAATTATCACATTTATGCCATGGCCTACGGGTTTAAGTTGCTTTTAAATAAAGAATTACAACAATATTTACTGATTTTGAAGACGCTGAGTCGTCTCGGTTTGTTTTGATCCGACATGACACCTTGCTCAACAAAGTAGGTCACGTGATACGGAGCTAGCTGGTGCTTTTAGTTTTGAATTAAATGTTCCTTCCGCAGGGCAATATTTTCTTTTTTAACAGTTCAATTTCTTAGATATACCTCAAACAAGTCATAACATTATACTATTTAACTAGTTCAATCATTCTTTTTTCGTAAAACTTGTAAGAACCATACCTAAATTCGAAACTAATTAGCTCTGTATAAATTTCAAAATGGCGCCGCTGAATATGCGAGGATCTTATTCCATCCCCCCCATTGAATACAGCATATGTAGTACTAATCTAAAGTGCTATCAATATTAGCCATGGCATAAATTATCATGTATTTCAAGCGATCAAGGAATATGGCAATTTGCTTTCATTTTGTATAAGGGGCAATTGTCCATGCTAGAGGGTGATTTTTGAAAACTCAGCGTTAGATCATGAAACTTATTTTTATTGATAGCCCTATATCTTGGCTCTTTGAAAAGGTTCATTCAAGTCACTTAATCCCAAGCGGTCAGTTTTTATTGCAAATATTCAAAATTATGAAAATGTAATGGGCGTGAGCAAAATGAATTCTTTTCTAAATCACAGAAATATTTTTCAGAAATACATAATTTTCACTTAGGATATTTGAGAAAAAGGTCCCAAAGAGACACAATGAAGAAAAAAATGAAAAAAAAAATTGACATCGACATTACAAAAGGAAATAATATGAATGTAATGGGCGTGAGCGTAACGGACCTGAGCGAAACAACTTTTCCAGGCTTCAGACAGCCACGCAGTAATAAAACCTCAACCAGCATTGATCTAGGCAATAGAAATAATTTAAGAATATAATATAGGATGCATTTGGAATGCATCCAACCTGCCAACATTCTTGCACTGCATTTTACTCATGCCCATTATGCTCACGCTGATTACGCTCACACCAATTACATATGTCAGTTGACCCCTCTGTTTGGCAAAACCAAGGCATGTAGAGACTTTTTAAAATGACTTATTAACAATAGATCTTCATGTTAGGCTGGTTTAAAGAAAGAAAACTTTGATAGTATTTGTCCTGGATGCAGAGTTATGAATGTAATGGGCGTGAGCAAAATTGACTTGAAAATACTTGAATAGGTATTGCAAAGTCATGCCTGCAAGTAGACCCTAAGCTTCTGTACCAGAAAAACTCCTATGACGACCCTAAACTTGGTTGGAAACAAGAAAATTTAGGATAGTGTTTTAGTATGTCTACCAGTGAACTTTTATTTTGCTCACGCCCATTTCATCAACTGTATTTGGTTTCAAAAATGAAAAGGGGAAAAAGAATGCCAACCAGAGCACCTCCGAACCACATGAAAATGTTAGATAGTACTACGCCACTAAGGAATAGATGAAATTATATTGGTCTGTTGCTGCTTGGCTTGATGGTATAGAGCCTGCAATGAGGTAGAATTTGAAAAATAGGCAATTTCTGGTTATTTTTACACTTTGGGCTACCATATCTAAAAAAAAATAGCAGGCCGACATATGCGAATTTGCCCTTCTTTTGAAGCCCAAGGTGTTTTCTTTTAAATGAGACCAGAAATAAGAAAATGGTTTATTACTTTTTATTCTATAGCCCCATGTATCCAAAAAAAAAGACCAAAAAAGACCCAAGTGCCCACTTTTGGTGGAGTTCATAAGGCTGGTAGGCCTACTCCATCTTGACAAAATGGTATCAACATTGTATCATAAGTAAAACCCTCAGTTAAATTATTATTCCCGACATATATATTGTATAAAAATCAACTGACCCATCTATTGAAATTCATGTATTCAAGAAATCCCTTCACTCTCCCCAGTTATACAGTTGTTTCAGAAAAAAAAAAAAACTGCTGTGATTACTAAATGTAATTATGAGCTCCTGAAGGCAGCAGCAGATACTGAGAGAATTTGATACTCTCCAGTCTTTTTATCGTCTCTTCTAGTTAACAAATGATTGATGTTGGCTCGGATTGCTGCTAATTAGCCAGGAGGTTCTTCAATTCAGTTCGCTGAAATCACGCTCCCACACCTTTTGAGTAGAAGGCACAGTTGAGCTAATCTGAAATTGCAAGACAATGTTGTCCATGTTGAATACCTATAATCAAGTTAAGAAGCTGTTGCAGTATCTACTAAGGCCCTGCTATGCATGTGAGTCATTGCGTTTCAGGAATGGTGCCTCTATTCAACACGAAGGAGTATGATGTATGAAATCTGATGTTTTAGACATAATGGTTGCGATGATTATTGTTGCTGTCTGAGGGGCTCTACCAGTCCATATGTAGGTTATAAATAGTGCAAATCTAAAGTTATAAACAGCAAGGCAAAGGGTAATGCAACTTTTAAAAGTCACTTTGGAATATCAGTTGTCAGGAGTATCAACATTGCTGTAATTCATTACATTTAGGGAAATAGAGACTCCAAAGCCCAACGTCCAACGATCAATACTGGCATAAAGAGATCCTTTGGCAAGCCTTTACTCCAAGAGTGAAAACTAATAACATACCTGTCTTTTAACTTTTAGCCACCAAGCAAATACGAAAGCCACTCCTGTTCTTACACCCTGAATTTAGACTGTAAATTATTAAGTATAATGAACCAGTGTGTATTAAACTATGACAGGCTTCAGCACTTAATGCTTGGAAACTGACTCCAAACTACCCTATCCATTTGAAAGTTCAAAAATGAAGTACTACGATACTGCATGTCTTCATTTGCTTGCCCTCTGTCTGTTCAGAGAGAAGAACACTGATCACTTTGACACATACTGCACAGGTCACAATTTTTCTCCCAAATGACATGTATGAAGGCAAGTCGAATGTGGTTGACACTCTCTTATTTGGTTCGTCAACTCCACTTGACATATGTAATGAAGACATGTCACATATTTCTGACCCATTCTCCTCAGTGCTAGATAATACTGTGAGACAATTATGTAAGGGTCAAGAGCAGTCAATAGCTATGTACCAATAGTTCAATCAAGGCAGGCCTATAATAGAAGGCATGGGATATCATAGTCCCACAGGCCTGCAAAACTAAAGCACGTTTTCCTATCTACAGAACCTCTACTTGACTGCGGACCTCTAGGCAGTCCATAAGACGAGCATGGAGGTGCATGGCAATGCCATCTGTCTCCATGTAATGAAGATACTGAGATTACAGACTGTGGGTTAGCATACAATCTTTTGGTATTTTCACTGACCCACACACAAGGTGTCTAACCTCTCCAGTTGAAGAATTCAGGATTGTGGGTGTCTATTTTGATATTCAATAACAAATGTAATTTTATCAATGAAGTAGAATTTACTACCATTCATTGATAGTATTTACAGACCTTAGTGATCTATTCTTCATGAAAACAAAATGACACAGATACATCAAATGTCTTAAGTGTTGGTAGTACCTCTTGGTAGTGATTAATGCTGGTACAAAAATGGTTGTTTTCCATCTAGTGGAATATTCTAGAACAATTATGTATGTCAAACCCTCGCATGTCAAGTGCCTTCAACATGGCCATGACCCTAGTCAACTCACAGATGACATTGCATTTTAAGGCATGTCAAATCATATCAGGATGACAGTTGTCCCTGTGTGAAATCAAGTTGACATGGGTATACATGTCACTTTGTCAGGAAGACTTTTTTCAGTGTGTCTCTGTGTCTGTCTCTCTCTCTGTCTCCCTCTGTCTCTGTCTCTCTCTCTGTGTCTCTTTCTGTATCCCTCTCTCTCTCTCTCTCTCTCTCTCTCTCTCTCTCTCTCTCTTTCAACAGAAATGCTTTTTGCTATTTGAACATATGACAACTCTTACTGAACCATTTGGTGGCTTTTATCATTTAACGAGATCAACAGTTGAGTCAGATCTATCAGTTCTATATATTTAACCAGTCATACAACTTATGTAAAGCTTAGACAGAAGTATTAGAACATGGACACAAGCACAATTTCAAAATGCTAGAAACATGAAATTGATGTGAAATCTCCTTCTTTCAAAAATATTAACCCCATTCTGATGATGTAGGTCCAGTGACCAGAAAGCCTTTTTGAGCCTGTGCTGTGGTGTTTCTTCTAAAAAATAAGGAACCCGTTTTGCAAGATGCTAAGTAAGACGTGAAAGGTCGACAGTAACTAAACCGATCATCCACATTTTGGTAGAGTAGAGTGACAAACAAACACTCCTTATCAAGTATCCTGCATTGAGATGTAATGATTCATACTGAATGTATCATGTGTTTCAACATACTTTATTTGACAAAATCAATTGAGCCCTTCTACTTAACAGGTAATCTCATTATATGTATGTCTATTTCGTTGCATTAATATAACAAAGACAATTTTGCCTAATAACACAACACTTAAACCCAGAATTTGGCTCATAAACAAGCTATGCAAAGTATAGCAGGTCAAACACAAGTCAGAAATGGAAAATAGAAAAATAAATCACCATTCATAGGTTCCTCTTACCCAACCTTCATCCGCACTAGTAATATTAAATGGTGACCTATTAGAGAACCTTCACCTCATAATTATTTGTCAACAAACAACTCACACCATATATCCTAACATTACATTCCTCAAAGAAGGACTAAACATACAGCCATCTGTCACCTTTGATTTGAAGGTGACCAGTGTTAGCACATTCCCCCTGCAGTAGAATGTGTTTGTTCCTCTGATCTAAGTTCCAGATGCTCTCCTGATGAGACCAGTGCGTGAGAGAGACATGGCATCTGTTATCTGGGTTTGAGGTCTTTGGCAGCTTGCCTCAGATGTCAGATAATGCAGCAAACATCATGGAGGTCCCTCGAGCATAGCTGAGACCTTTGTAGGATATACTGGATCTCCAAGAACCCAGATCATATATCTTACTATAACTAAAAATATCATAATGTACACAGGTCATAAAGTATCTGATGAAAAAGGTGGTTAGTAGACTAAATCAATGACAGTCCTCCCTTTATGTAATCTTAGTTTAATTTATCACACACGTATTAGTTATGTATATTTATAAGAGGTGTTACTCCTTTCATTACATAAAGTGTGCACGTCCTTGTCCTACTTACCCTGCACCAGCACTGACTAAGACGACTCTGTCAAATACTATGCAGCACATTAAGCATTTAAAATTTCAATCTTAAATGCTTAATGCAACTGTAGGTATACACTGATCATGAGTGTATACCTACAGTCTTCATACCCTGATACAGCCATAATACTTTGGACTACACTTTAGGTTAACATCAATGACCGTCCCATCAACCTAGATATGAATCAGGCGGCCAATGTCATCCAGTTATCTTACCTACTGTGTCAGCATTTGTAAACTTGTGTGGTGGGGTGGGGACGGAAAGCTATTGTTTGTGTTTAAGATTATTATTCTGTTTGTGGTAAATGTAGGGACCAATAGTGAAGGCACCTTTTGCATTTAGTTCTATCAAAGATAAAGGATGGTAAGAATACTGAGTTCTGCTCTGTACCTAAATCTGCTAAGTATTGGGATATATGTGTGTGGATTCATTATAATGATGTAACATTATATAAATTGAACTTATATATGTGGAATCATCTATGATATTGGCGGGCCTCCCCAGCCCCAGGCCATCTTTAAAAGGGGTCTATGTCTTGCTTTTCTATCCTCTCTGAGTGTGGGTGGTGTCCATATGCACGGGCACTGGCACATATTCGTTCCTTGAATCTCCTCTTTCCTGTGACCCCTTTCTTACATGTGTCTGGTGTCCATATGCACGGGCACAGGCACATGTATTCCTTTGTGATGTGATGTCTAATGTACTTTTTCCGCCATGAATATGACCTTAGCTGTCGGCTTGGCGTTAAACAACCATTACTCACTCACTCTCTATGATATTGTAAGAATACTGTATTTTAATGCACATTTGTTTGCTTACTGTGAAATGTTTGTGGTAGCCTGTGGTTACTACAGATTACTTGGAGGTGGAGTTAGGAAAAGGTGTGAAAACTTGTCAGATTTAGCCATAATCCATACAGGCTGTAGTGGTGCAAGCTGGGACTTAATCCAGGGTGTGGGAAGCTAGGTATAATGGAAGGTGCAATAGAAATGTGTGAAATCTCCTATAGGAGGAGTATATATAGAGTTGACTTCTCAGTGGAGAGACACACCCCTTACCAGAGTCAGGACAGTATATCAGGACAGCACACAGCAGCCAAGAGCACCATGGAGGAGGCATGGTTGAGGTTTGGGTGTAGCTGTCCTGGGCCAGGAACAGTTACATAGGTGCAGTAGTCCCAACAAAAGGACCTTAGGCAGGTATGAGGTTGAGTTACACCTTGGAACTGTGCAGGAGGCCAGCCTGGACTGTCTTGGGTGGCTGAGGTGCTAGGAAGGCATTTTGCCCAATAAGGTATTGTGATCTTTACTTTGAATCTGCTTTGTAGTGTATCCTTGCTCTATTGTGTTGGAACAGTTGTACTTGTACATCCACTGTGCTAATGGTTTTGTAGGTGCAGATTGTTGTAATCTGAGTGATATAGCTATGTGCTATGGAGATATTGTTTGACATTTGGAATGTAAATTGAGGGTTGTACATAATTGAAACTATTAAGAATAATTTGTGACATATTGATAAAGATATCTCTTGAGATAGTGAATAACACCAATAAATGTATTATGAAACTGCATTCTAGCTCCCTTTTGATATGCAGTAATACATTTAGATCCCAAGGATTTTGATAGTCATTAGTAACTGGAATATAGTATAAAGAGTAATATAAATGTTAAGGGGAAAGGACTTGATTCTACCCCCTAATCCAAATTTATCCAGACTGGGTAGTTTCAACCTCCCCCTAACATAAGTGTGGTAAACGGCTGAATATCCTGGGAAACCTTTTCTAATGTATTCCTGCTAACTATGGTGATTCAATGACAAAATCCTTCCCTTGCTTTTCATCTTTAATGGAAAACGCTACATATCCATTCATTACATGAAGCAACTAAGAATATTAATGATTATTATTGATATTCCAGCCATATCTGACCCTTTGTAAATTGCCCTTCAGAAGAAACTTTGGCCATTTTTCCACATTTTACGATAATGCAGTGTGACCTTCATGGTCGTGGTGACTTGACCCTAGACCTTTTAAAGCTTGTGCTGAGGTGGCAGGAATCGACATGACCAGAGTGGAACCTTAATGTATGTAATGTATCAGTGACCACAGGCAGGGGCAGCTCCTGAAAATGGGCAGTGCACTCCCTGTGGGTCACACGCCGTGTCAGTAAGGGATATTTGTGACCACAATACATAAATCCAGCCCTCGTGAGTCAAATTACTAAGGCCATATTCATGTTTTCAATTTATACTGACAATACAGGGTTGTAACCCACTATAGGGATGGATGTATGCATGGTGATGATGAAGTTCTGAACATAAATCTGGATCCGCCATTTGAACCCCGGAGAGTTAAGTTAAGTAGGAAGTAGTGCGGGGAAATGATTAGTAGAAGTAAGTGGCATGGACACAAAGTGATATATTGGATAGGGTGAGGATGGGTGAAGGCAAGAAGTGAGAGCTAATAATATGGTCACATGCTTAATTCATTGAGCTGCTCATCAATACTACTGCTCATCAATACTAGAGAACTAAAACTCCTGACCAGTAAAATGTTGAAGAGAAAGGGGGAGACATATAGACAAACAGAAAGAGACAAAGATAAAAAGAAACAGTGAGTCAAAAGAAGGGGATTGAGTCAGTAGGAGACAAATCCGGATGTGGAAGACAGGAGGATCTTTTGACACTTTCAGTGGCATTACGGACCATCCTGCAAGTTGTATATGTGCAGAGATGTCCATCACGTAATTTTATTGTCCATCGAAATGCTCAAGACTCCATAGCTTGCATATGAATAATTGTGTTCCTCATTTGGTCTCCCTTCAGGACATACACACACTCAGTACATCGCAGACACATGCAGTAGAACATGATATAGTGAATGGTTATATCAATGTGCTCCTGTACAATGGCATTTCTGCTGCTGTGGTTTAGAAAGGAGGATTCCCCCGACTGACTTTACCTTGGACTCTCTGCCCATGGATTAGTCATAGAAGTAGGGCATATTTTTGGGATATTCCTAGCCATACAAACGTAATAAATCTAAGAAAGTATCTTCAGGTGGCTTGGACATAATTAATCTCATGTAACAGTTCTAAGTAGGAAATTCCTATTGATGTGTTTGTGACATTTGAACCTTGCCTCGTAATGGGAACAAACTTCCCACTATGAATTGTGGGTGTCACCTGTTCTGACTCTTGAAATGTCGAGTGTAGGTTTAGCCAGACGAGGCTTCCTGGAGAATGACATGCCAAAAGTGAGTGCTCTATAGGCCTCATCGATCTCAATTGAGGCTTCGCTTGCCATACCAATGTTTTTCCTGAGTTATTTGTCAGTTTCATGAAATTATGCACAGAGAGTAGAAGACTGATGGCTTGACATGTACTGCACATGTCAGGATTTGTCTCCTACATATGTGACATGTACGAAGGCACGTCAAGTCAGGTTGAGGATCACACATTTTGTATGTCAACTCCATTTGACATGCCTGGTCAACACATGTCACATATTCCTGGTTCATGCACCTGAGTGCCAGGTACTGTGTGACAATTATGCAAGGGTCAACGGCAGTCAATAGCTGTGTACCAGTGGTACAATTAAGGTATATGAGGTAGGGGATATCACAGGCCTGCAACAACAAGGCCTATATCCCTATCTACATAACTTCTCCTTTTTAGGGGACCTATACGCAGTCTTAAAGACAAGGGCATGGAGGTACATGGCAATGCCATATGTCTGTATGTATTGTAGACATTGAGGCTATGTATTATACATTGGGTATTAGCATAAAACCTTTTGGTATTCTTTCTGGCCCACAGATAAGGTGTCTGATCTCCCCTGTTGAAGTATTCAGTGTTTAGGGGTTTTATTTTATTATCAAATAATACATGCAAACTTAATAATGAAATGGTTTTCACCATTCCCTTGTGTGAAAATACCAATACATTTAAGTGATCCATCTATACTGAGAACAAAGTTACACAGAGCTACAGCAAATGTCTCAGGTGTTGGTAGTATCTCTTAAAGGAGGAAAATCCTAGTACCAAAATGACTGTTTGCCCCATCTAGTGGTATATCCCACAACAACTATGCATGTTAAACCTGACATATCATCACATGTCAACACAACTTTGACATGGCTGTGACCCTTGTCAAATCACAAATAGCATGTTTTTTCAAGGTATGTCAAATCTTAGGACATGTAAGGCATGCTACAGGTGTCATGGTGACATATGTGCACATGTCCCAAAGACATGTGTGACCCATCAAGGTAAAGCACCCCTCCGCAGGGGATTTTCAATTCCCCATTTGGCCACCAGGGGGAATTGGAGTGACAAAATCATTCTAAAATCATTATAAAATGTGTTAAGCTATTTTTTTTATGCAGATTTCAATGGTCTCATTTACAGTACACCTTTTTCAGTAAAAACTGAAAACAGAAATGGAAAATTCCTTCTTGAACAAAATCTTTGATAAAAATCACCATGTTGTTTTGTATTTTTATTAAAACGGCTGCTTTATTGTGTTTTTAGACATTATTATGGTTATTAATGATTATAAGATTGTACTAGCATGGGCTAGTATGAGTATAGAGCAGAAAATTGAAGGTGTATAGGGTGTAGTAAAGGCAAAGGCAGACATCTAATTTATATTTAATCATTTCTATAAGAGGACAGATTAGAAAAAAATGGGACATCACCTGGTTTTAATGGCCTATGTCAGGGGGTTGGAATTTCGGAAATTCAAAAATCACAGAAACCTATTGGACGATCACTTACTGAGATAATTGATATAAAAGAGGAAACCATGCCACCTTGGTTCATACATAGATTGGGGTGTTCACATGTGATTTGAATATACTTTCCTTGAAATATTCCGATCATTTCCAATAGGGGTATACATTGTTTCCAGGGAAAAGAAGTGACTGTATGGAAATTATCTAATAACCACGTTATTTATCCATGGCATTATACAAAACCGGGAATGACTAATAAATTTATACAGCCACACAGGTTCATATACCAGGGGGCTGCATTGATATGATTAAATAAAAGTATATCTAATCATATCAATATAGTATATATGATGATACTATTTAATCGCCAATGGATTGCTGCCTCTATCAAGGGCTCCACCGATAATCAGGTGGCTGTTGCTAAACCCTTGGAAGTCACTTCTGTCAGAGGTGTACTTCCAAAATCGGAAAGCACTCATCTTTGGTAGTCTCTTCTCTATTGCATTGCCAAATGGCACTTCCCAACAGAAGTGGTCGAGAAGTGGTCCGGAAGTGGTTACTAACAACCCCTCAACTGGAAGTTGCTTCCTACACTCTGTCGCATAAGTATGTAGGTGTGGGCAGTCTGGGAAGAACTCAGGTGTGACCACTTTTTGCAACAAAGTTCTATTTGTGGGAAAGTGACTACTTCTGGACTATGGTGTTGGAAGTGATACTGAGTGGTTAAGTAGAGGAAGGACGTGGAAAGTGAGGTACCTACCCTGGAAAGCAACTACTCAATCTTTTCGCAACAGCCTCCAGTTTATTCAGATACCCAAACTGTCCCCTTGATAGCTTTTCAGGTTTCCTCTATTAAAATTTATAGTAACTATGGCCTGTTGTACTCAATAATGTTAGTTGTACTGACAAGAATGTGATGTTTTTATTGCGCTAGCATCCTCCTGGCTGTTGCAGGAGGTAGCAGGGAATGAGAAAGCAGTGCATGATGCATGTCAATATGCTGCCGGATAAAATCAGATCAGCTTGCCAATGGCTTGATGGGCCCCGGATCTCTGAGGAATGTCACATATCATGATAGCAGAGATATTGCTTGTGTGCTGAATATGAATGGTAGCTATTATGGTAGTGAGGGCTGGAAAATGCTTTCTAGATGTGCAGATACAATGAGCCGAACTCTAGGGAGGGCTTTATTGAGAGCCAGGGTTGTTTACTTCGGCTAGGGATAGAACTATGGTCAGTGCCTATGGTAGGTCGATATGCTAGGAAGGGGGGGGGGGATTTGAGCTGAGTGACAAGGATGCTTACGTTGTAAGAAATATGGGAAGACGAAGGTGTAGAATAAGAAAATAGGTCAAGGGAAAGTTAGAGTAAATAGTTGCTATCATTTCAGGTGGGGTAGACAACAATTGGAAGTTGGTCATCTGCAGTCAATGTACAGATTTATACTAAATGTTAGGAAGGCAAATAGGGGACCTCTGGGGGGACCTGCTGGCTTTCTGCAGATATTTTCCAGAATAATTCTAAAAATTTCCAAAAAGGTGTCATATGTTTAAGGAGGTCAACCTATGGTATATGAAAGTTTGAAAAGTCAGAAATGTTCAGTTTATATGTATCAAAACATTATAGGGGATGAGATACACAAGTTCTGGCTGTGATTTTGGGTTATTTCTGTATCTATGGTGGGTTTGTGTAATTCTTTGCAAATTTCACAATGTTGTCGAGGCCAAGTACATGCCCAGCAAATTGTCGTCATCTGTCGTCATGATTGGTCATCAATGGTGACTCCTTTTTGAGTGATAACTCATTTTGTCATCTTTCGCCACTGTGGGTTAGACTCACGTGGCATAGCAATTGCTATTCCTGGTGATCTTGTGTTATAACGACGTCGTGTTCCATCTAGCGACATGTGTGAGCCACTTCACACAGGTTGACGAGGACTCACGACAATTTGCTGGGTGGGATAAAGCTCAAATGATAACCATTGGTATGGGAAAATCAATCATTTCCCTGATTTTAATACTGTTATGAGTGCTTTAAGTCAGGATCAGTAACTTTGGCTGGAAAATATGGCATTTTCAAGCAGTTCTATATGCCATAGACCAGCCTTGTTATAGATATATAATTAGATATTACGATTTTTAGACAAAAACCAACATTTTCAGGATTACTGTTTTCTCTTCAAATGTGAATAATTATTCATCAATTAACTCTTTTCTTCCGAATTCTTGGTTTACTTGACATCTCAACTATATTTTTAACCTTTACAGCAATTTCAAAATTTTACAAAAGTTATTGCCCATTTCCTACAGACACCTTACTTTGAATAACCGGGCATTTTTATGATTTTCCCAACATAATTATTTCAGCATATCCCATAAAACCCCTTACGATTTGTAGAAAAATGCATCAAAACCTGCAAAACCATTCGTTAGTCATTAGCTTTTTAGTGGTATTTTTAGTTATTTTCTATGTTGGATATTGAGAAAGCAGTGTCATTTCAAAGATATGATACCCAGAAAAACTAGTTTTAGGTCCTCTATTTGCCTTAATAGAAGATAGAAGGAAGGAAGAATCAGTGGTTCAGCTGGTAGGACACAAACCTGAGTACTGCTAAAGGGAAGAAGGCATTCATTGCCCTATGTACTTGTTTGTGTGAAGGATGTGTTGTACATCTGAAAAGAGACCTCAGGGACACATACTGACACATGGTAAATGCCCACATAGTATCGCGGATGACTACTTGACAGCCTTACTTAGGCCCTATTTAGTGAGCATACCACCTGGCGCTCTGGCTGTTCACCAGAGGGCTGACCAAGCTAGTCTTCCACACACTGTGCTTTTCATCATACTTAGCAGAATACTGGCAAGCAAGATTAGGGGTGATTGGTAATTTCCTTTCTCTGCCAATACAAAAGGATGCCTCCTTTTCCGCCTCATGAAAATAAGACCATTTATCCAATTTTTAAGTTTTTAATTTCATATTTCAATCCTCATACCATGGTGAGCATCGCCTTTTAGTGATAAGCTTGATTGATGTCTTTTCAAACCAAAATTTTCCACTTTGAAAATAAGCCTAACAAGGGCATGAAAGTGAAGGCGATGTAAGGAACAGTATGACAATGTGCATATTCTACCTGCCATACTGGACAACTCTCAGATAGGAATTGGAGTCCATCGCAGTATGATAATCCAGTAGACAATGGAACAGATTATCCTCATCAACACCTAGGTGCCAAGTGTGGGTGAAGAAGCTTTGCCTCATCATCCCATAAATATTGATAAGAGCATCATTTGCCTAAACTTGACTACATACATCTCTGTCCTATTGTTGCCTTGTTTACCTTTCACTCCAGGAAGGCAGTTAGGAAACATTTGCATGTCTCTGTTATCAGTCTTGGATTGCTGTGCCCTCTTTCCTAAGATTTATCGCTATTTTGTATTCTGAAGGGCAGATGGTGGGTCCTTAGAACTCATTGTTTGGAAAGTACCTCGATCCATTTCATAGGAAAGCTACCAGATGTCATTCAAAGGACTTTATACAAAAGCCAGGACACAGAGGCAGTGAACAGGGAAGGCTGGATGAGGGTATATAAATGATTCATGGTTCACAGTATGGCTGCCAGTGTTGAGGGATTTCAATTGGTGGAAACAAATCTCACATTCACAATTGAGATGATCAGACAATCTCATTCCCAAATGTAATCTATACAGAAAACTATTATTTGGACATTAATTAATCTAAGATTCTAAGCTGTAACTTAGGCCAACTGGCCATTTCTCCAGAAATCTTTAACTTTGGTTGCAGATTCTGAACATTGAGATTGTTCACATGTACAAAATATTGATTCTAGACATGGATATAAATCATAAGTAAATGATGACATAAACAAATGTACAGAAATGTTAAATACTTTCAGTTTAGGACTTATTTTCCCAGGCATGCCAATTTCACCACGAGATGACTACCATTTCACCTTGGGGCGACCACCACTCACAGAGAGGGTTATATCTTGAATTGAGTAGAAACCACTGATTATGTAGGATTACATCAAAAGATTTATATCCATAATATCATGGGACATCGCATTCTCTAGATGATATCTCTATGCATGGGTTTCAAACTTTGCTGTTTTCCTCCGATGATTAGTATGCAAAGGAACCATATGACATCAAGAACATAAATGCTATGTCAAGCAAAATGTTACTGTGGTGGATATTGATAGATAAAGGCTTTCTTTTTAATGCAGGGCTAGGATTACCTCTAATTGGATGGGAATGGCAAATATGATATATATAATCTTAACTGAAATATCCCTTCCAATTTAGCTGCTGCAGAACATACATTTCCATTACAATACAGCACCATCAACAGTAACATTATATTATTGTATACTTATGTAAGACTCTTATTCTTTTTTGAAATTATGGCTTAATGGAAATGGCCCCATTCAAAGGCTGTGTATCAAGTGGTCATCTCAAGGTGCATAGCAGTCATCTCAACGTGAAAATGAACTAAATAGAATGTTCTTAGTAAGGGTGATAAACTAGATATATATTATACACATGGATTTTCAAGATATAGCAGGTAAAAATGCCTAAACATTTATCTTCTTTCATTCAGTGCCTTTTGGAAGTCTGAGGACCTAAAACTCCCAGAGATATTACCCACTACAAATCCCTCATTGAGTGCCTGCACAGGAAGGGTCATCTTTAGGTTAATCTACCCTAATGCTCTGAGACAATTGTGTAGGGGCTTTGTATGAAGTGTAAAATTGAGGTAAAACAGCAGGTGATTACCACTGTCCGTAAATAGAAGAAGTCGTATCATGTTCGTTACTGCTAATAGAACAATTGAGTTTCTTTCATCTTTTTCTGAGTTTGATATCATAGACCTTGTCACCAGTTGTATCAGATTACAATTGAGAAAAATATGATGAATTGACCACTATAGAAAACTTAACCACCACAAGGCTGATATTTACAAATTATTGACAAATGATTTCATACAAATTTATGTATTCGCAAAATCCTAAATTATAGAATTGTATCAGAAAAAAGTACTGTCTGCAGACTGATGATTAGGCTTGTAAGTCAGCAAACCTGCAGGTGACTATGAAATATAATTTGGAGCTCCATGAGTCAGCAATGAATTCTGAGAGAATTTGATACTATCCAGTTTTTGTTTATCTTATCAAGTTCATAAATGATTAATGTTGACTCAGAATGCTACTTATTGGGAGAAAGTCATTAATTCAGCTCACCAGAATTAAGTTTCTGGACACTTTTACCAGGAAACATGATCTGGAGAATCTGATGTTAAGCCCAATAGATGCTGCAGTATCTTAGGATACAAACTCAGCAGGCCCTCCTACATCTAGTTTCGGTCATCATGGAGCTCTGTTTTCTACATCAGCATTATTTGCATTAGCCATTGATTTCTATAGTGTTGCCCACATGTTTTGTTGTTAAAGGTATAACCATCCACCAGGTTTTGCAGGTAGCTGCACATGTGTATTGGAAACTGAAATGTATTAATAAATTAACAAAAGATAGCGGAGTTAGAGGAACCTTCAGAGCCTTTCCATAAGAAGACAAAGCTTCCCAGGCACACAATTGAAGATGATATTGAAAACATGATTTCCCCCCGTACGAATTATCAATCAACTATATAAAGAATCAAAGGTGTATGCAACATGTGATACTAGTATGAAATATCTCCAGCGCTCCTAAATCTTACATGCACAAGCGGTATTATGTTGTGTGTTATGCAATTAACATAATTATGAGTTATATGATGTTACATAGGCCATCCACACTGTCCACCCTGTTACACTGGGCTATACTGGATTTCTCATTTTCTAGGGACAGTATCCTTAGCCCTTTGATTGTTTCTAGTTCTATTAGAGATTGGAGTATGATTATTTGGTTCACTATTAATCCCTAATCATTTTAATTCCACTATCACTGCACATCGGCAGCTGAGTCCCGCCACCCGTCACTGCATGTGACGTCATGATGTCATGACCTAATTGGATCTGAAAACGAGGCTTGCTGAGATCACATGCCTGTAGCATTGTGGACTGATCTCATTGGGACCGTAACGCTATGTGATTCTGAGATCACCATTGAGTGCAAGATCGGTGTTCATAGGGTTCCCTGCCTTTACTAACAGTAATTTTAATCCTAGCTGTTATCCATGTATGGTTAAGCACTCTTACGGTATCAGACTTTATACCCTATGCCACATTGCCTTGCTAAATGGAATGCAAAAGGTATTATCCGAATTTTCCCTAACTAAACTTACTTCTGTTTCTATACTCACTTTTGCTGCCAAGGGATAGTGACTTGTTTTGGCAAAGGAAAAGCATTTCTAACAAACTCCATAGTGGATAACTCCATAGTGGATAACAGTGGTTAGAAGCAGGCATGTGCATTACTACTTCCTATCCCATCCTTAATAAGCAACCAGGGTTGTAGCCTGAGGTTTGGACGTGCCACAATCTATGGTTGGAGAGTGGCACTCAGGAATGAGAATGACATGAACAGATCAATATCTATCAGTCTATATAATTAATGAGAAGTGTACCAGCCATGTACCATGCATGTTTAGAGGCAATTAGGCTGGTAGACCTTTTGGTACCAAAACTGGGACACAGAAAAAGTGGACAAATATAAAACCCGAGATCCTAATTGACAATGACCCCAATGTTCCGGAATTAGACTCCTATTGGACAAGGAATTTCTGGTCTCTGGTATTTTTGCCATTAACAGTGACATCCCTCTGGTTTGGGTCATGGTGGATAGTGTTGTAGGGGCACAGTTTAGTAGTAGCATCCATGGCTTACGGGTTGACTAGGTTCCGAGCGGAGCGGCCTTTCGGGTTGAAGACCTGGCACGCCTGGTGGGTGGTGGCAGCACTGCCCCCAGGCTGCTCGAGTTAAACACGAGAGGTCACCACCCAACCCCTGTGGCTATATAATAGCCGAGTCGGCACCTAGGGACAGAATCCTCCTGGATTCTGTAGGAATAACATTGGAACTTACTGACTCCGAAACCTTACCTGGTAGTCGTAAATCAGAACTATCCCAACGACCTCATACCCATCTGAAATGACTTTAGCTTCCTGTACTCTAGGATATTGAATAAAACTTGTTGCCTTCTGAACCAGATATCCTTGTATTCGTGATCCTTTCTGAACCCATCGACGGTCATACATTACACTGGTGCCGTGACCAGGATCCAGTTTTAACAAGCGCGCAGCCCTGTCTGAACAAGAAGAGAATCAGTATCCGGAAGGCAAGTTCCCGGGAGACCATGAAGCCCCGGGCATAGCCTATCAGGAGTATAGGGATCCATCTCGGAGTGAAGCCGAAGCATTGGATTCCAAAAGTGAGATTTCTACAGTGGGGATTGATGTCACTGTTGTCATCCGATAGCACCGGCTAACCAGACCGCGCCTAACATAAGATCGTCGGATTTATTGAGAGATGGAAATTTCAGTAGTCCCATCCTTTTGGCTCAAGTACCTGGTAGTGAACCACGAGGACGGGGACAAGACCCGATTCACCTAATGCCCTTAGCTGGTCAAGGAGTTTTTCTGAACCAACTAAGTACGGCCCTCCTTTCTGAATCCATTTTCAATCCCGGTGGATCCAGCCAACCGGCTCCTATGAGTGGGGCTAGCTGGGATAGATATCGGGAAGAAAGGAATAATTATGAAACAGAAAGGCTAGCCCATGCAGAATGGAGGCGGATGAGTGATCAGGAGAAATCCAGGGGTGAAAGCTAGAAAGAGAGATCGAGGAGCTCCTGGATGAGATCAGAGATCTGAATAAGAATGAGGGACTGCTGGAACGTACCACTGAAACCTTAGCACAAGAGGTGGATGCCCACCGTACTCGACTCCGGGAGATCGAGGCTAGGATTCAGGGTAAGAAAGTCGAGTATGGAATGTATGAGAAAAATGTTGAGGAGGCCAGGGTGCAGTTGAGTCTGGTTGCCTCCACACTGGAAACTAAGACTTCCAAGCAAGACGAGACCTTAGAACACTACAGAATGGGGCTAGACATAGCTAGCACGTGCCTTGCTGACTTGGAAAAGCAAGTCGAAGCCCAGAGATTTATGAAAAGAATAAGAAGACTATAGAAAAACAACAAAAAGAACATGTGGCCCTCCGAGAGCAGCACATTCAGGAGAACGATCAATTAATCACTGACATTCAGGATAACAATCGAGAGTTGTATCAGGAGAGAGATGATCTTATATATGAGATCTATTACAAAACTAAGAATCCTACAGGAGGGGTCCGAGGATTCTGATGAGGAAGAACCGGACCTCGACGAGGTGGATGAGAATGAAGAAGAATTGGAGGAGCCGACCTCAGTTGTCTCCCACGGGATGACAGGGAAGAAGGTGTACCGGTCACCTCTACTCCGAAACCCATTCTGTAGAAAGGGTATGATCCTTTTGTGAATAGTCAGGCTACCTGGAATGTCGTAGGGGACAGATATATTCCCGGCAGTGATAAGAATGTTCGGTTAAGTGTGGGCCAGAAGGACACCTTCACCACTGATGCCGAATATCAGTATATTGACACCAGGGGGCAGGCCCCGTCCTCTAACCATTTGGACCACACCTCTCCAGGGGGCGTTGGGGGGTTGGAGGATAAATCTGACCAACTAGGAGACAACAGTCAGTCCATTCCGAACAATCAGACCTATAGGGTAGACAATCAGAAGTATCGATCAGAACAATAACGATACCCCTTGTGATAGTGGGACCCACCCTAGCAGTGCTAAGGTTCCTGGGGGTACAGGATTCCAACACGGTATGAATACAGGGTACGGATTTACTTTCTGGAATAATTCGAATAACAACCATTCGGGATCTGGTGGTCCGGGATCGAATGGATCTGGTGGGGGTAGTAAGAAGAGTAAGGATCAGAAGATGTTAGATTGGAGTCTGGAACAATATACCAGATTGAAGAGTAGGGAGATTTCAGCTAAAAAGAATCAGATTGAGACTAAGCCTTTCGATGGTTCCGAACCATGGAGAGATTGGTTTTCTGACTTCACGGATGACCGTGAAGTAGATGGCTATGATGAAGACAAGTCCTTACCTATACTGGTGAGATGTCTGAAAAAGGGTCCGGGTAGAATCGCTGTGGACCACTGGAGGGAACAGTATAGGAATAGGGGAACGTACACACAGTTAGTTGAGATTTGTAGCTCCTACCTTGGAAGTATAGTGTCTGAGGATCCCATGACACAATATAGGAAAAGAAAAATATACGTCTGGTTCCCTCTAACCACGACCACAAAAGGAAAAGAGTCCAGAAGCTGGGCGAGTCAGTTCAGGTATAGGTCTCAAACTTCAGATATTATTGCGAAAGGCTAGGCCTAATCTGGTAATGGATGACGATTATGTAAGTGATGAGCTGATCTCGCATTTCGTATGAGGATTACGGGAAAAGGACCATCAGGACTGTGCCTATAGAGCGTGGGGTCCAGGTGCGACTATGAAAACATTATGCGATGCCATAGCCAATTTGAATAAAAAGAAGACTTTCCTTTGCAGGTTTGTCCCACAGGAAACAGCCAGCATGGTGCTACCTAATCTGAAACAAGTAACTCCATCTGCGGCAGCTGCTGTCTCGGAAGGTGAGACTGAATACGAAGTAGTGGAATATGAGGAAGAAGACGGATCAATCTCCGTGCTGAGATTCCCAAAGAACACTAAGAAATTCATTCCCAGGAGGAGTTTGACTACTGAGCCAAAGAGGGGGAATTCCTAAAGTAGGGATAAGGTCAGTTCAGAACCTAAGGAAATCATGGTTAAGAAAGAGGAGAATAGACCATCCGGACACATGGATATGAAGAGTATGATGGAGAGTATGCTGAAATCTTTCCGAGAGGACATCAAGAGTCACCGGTATAGTAGGCCTAGGTATGATAAGTCCCGAATCAGATGTTATCGTTGTCAGAAGATGGGGCATGTAGGAGGCTCAAACGATAAGGTATTACACCATATCAATACTGGAGACGCAGAGCCCTCTAAGATTCCGTATCGCCAGTTACCGCTTTAGAAGAAGATTATAATTATGTGGAAATGAAATATTAGATCAATTGGAAAAGGGAGTGATAGTGCCTAGTACGAGTCCCTGGTCTAGCCGTTTTTGTGTGGTTTACAGGAAACTGAATGGATTAACTAAGAAAAACTCGTACCCTCTACCGAGGGTCGATGAGACTTTGGATGCCCTAGGGGGGAATAATTGGTTCTGTACCCTGGACCTCCAGTCCAGGGATTGGCAGATCGGAATGGAGCCGGAGGATGAGTTTTCCAGCCATTTAGGCCTATTCGAATATACAGTTATGCCCTTCGGGTTATGTAATGCGCCTGCTACATTTGAAGCCATGATGGAGACTCTACTGAGTGATTTGATGTGGAAGAAATGCCTAGTATACCTGGACGATGTGATTGTCTTCGGAAAGACATTGCGAGAATGTTTGAATAATTTTGAGGAGGTAATCAAAAGGATAATATCCAATGGATTACGTCTGAAACCAAAGAAATGTGAATTGTTTAAGAAATCCATTACGTACCTAGGTAGGATTATATCCATGGATGGAATTAAAGCTGATCCAGAAAAGGTGGAAAGTGTCCAAGATTGGGAAAGACCAGCAACTGCTAATCAGGTGAGATCTTTCCTTGGTTTCTGTAGTTACTACAGAGACTTCTTTCCGGGATACTCTTGAGTGAGCTTTCCTGTGCAGAGTATCGCACACTGGACACCTGGGAGAGTTCGGGAACCATTTCCATGGGGGGAAGATCAGGAGGAGTCTTTTAAGAAATTAAAAGCTCTATTTACAGATACGCCGGTGTTGAAATACCCGACACCTTCAGATCACTTTATATTGGATACGGATGCTAGTAATGATAGCATTGGCGACGCACTATCCCAGGTCCAGGATGGTGTAGAAGTCCCGAATGCTTTTGCTAGCAATACTCTGAATAAGGCTCAACGGAATTATTGCACCACTAAGAGGGAACTCTTGGCTGTGGTGGTGTACACTAAGAAATTTAAACACTTTTTGTGGGGATCTGATTTCACACTAAGAACCGACCATTCATCCCTCCGTTTGCTCCTTAACTTTAAGGATGCCGAAGGGATGATAGGCAGATGGTTGGCACACCTTTCGGAATTTGGGTTGGAGCACAGCCAGACCCAACATAGGTCAGGGGCTAAGCATACCAATGCAGACACCCTGTCTAGGAAACCAATCAGGAAATGTGGCCGAGAGAGCTGTGGCGATTGTGGGCAGCATAATGCGGTGATTGCTGGCACACATAAGCCATATCAGGACTATCCGGGAACTTTGATAGAATGGTCACCCGAGATCATTCACGAGTTCCAGGGTAAGGACCCTATCACCAAGAGACTCCTGGAAATAGTTCCATCCAGAATTAAACCCGTTTGCCCTGCTATCAGCATGGAGAACCGGGAAATGAGAAGACTTCTGGCTCAATGGACCGAGCTGGAGGTCAGGGAAGGGATCTTATGTAGGTGGAAAATCAGTCCAACTAATAAGATCCTTCAGATTGTCATCCCGAGCGCTCTGCGCCTGGACAGTATGTATTACTGCCATGGCCATGTGACAAGTGGTCATTTCGAAAAAAGTAGGTCCCTGGAAAGACTTTCCCAGAGATACTATTGGCCAGGAATGAATGGGGATTTGCTAAGGTGGATCCCCACTTGTCCCGAATGTTGTAAGAATAAACCCGGAGATGGGTTAGGAAAGAACCCATTGGTTCAAGAATTATTCGGAGTGCGCTTCGCAAGAATTGCAATTGATACCATTAGCGGGTTTAATACAACCCCTAGAGATAAAACTTGTATGATGTTCATCAGTGACTACTATACGAAATATATGAAAGTATTCCTTTGAAGGATCCAAAAGCAATCACTTGTGCGGAAGCATTCATGAGAGACTGGGTGTTGCAATATGGGGTTCCCTTAGCGCTTCACAGTGATCAAGGAAGGGAGTTGGTTCAGGAAATGTGTAAGTATTTAGCGATCTGTAAGACACGTACGAATCCGTACCGTCCTCAGTCAGATGGTTTAGTAGAACGGTTCATGGTGCATGCGTACAATAGTACGGTGCATGCTTCCACTAATCGCACTCGGAACATGCTGGTCTATTATGAACACATTATAATGCCGGCAGATTTGGTATTTGGGGTAATTGAAATCAGTCCTGAAACCCCATGTTCCATTATGTTTGTGGAATCTTTGAGAGATAATTTTAAGAAAGCTTATGAATTAGTCAGGAATCAATTAGAAAAGTCAGCGAGCTGGCAGAAGGTGGGTTATGACACTGGATTAAAGCCTAGATTCTTCAGGATGGGAGATAGGGTCCTTAGATTCTACAAACCCCTAGACAGACTAAAGGTTGTATCTTGTTGGGACAGCCCACATGTCATAACTCGGATTATTTCTGAAACTACCTGCTTCATAAAGGATCTGTATGGCAATGTAAGAAGATGCCACATAGAAGTGTTGAGACCATACAGGGGTAGGGAGTTAGCTGAAGAAATGTATGGATTAGGTTCGAATGTTATGGAATTGTCGGAAATTATAGACTTGCCAGAATTGAGTGACTCACCTGGAATGGATGATCGGCATGAGGATTCGGAAACACCTATCAAAGGGGTACCTGAAAGAAAAAAGAAGAAACGGAGGAAGATGCCTATGCTGGGCACTCGGAAACGAAAAAGACGGAAAAAAATACAATTGAATCAACTGAGAATGGTGTTAAGAATAAATAAGTCTCGGCAGGAGTAGGGAAGATGAAGCGTACTGGGAACCCAAGGACTAGATTGGATCTCAGAAACAGAGCGGAGTCCCCCGGTACTAAAAATAGATCTAATGAGGAGTGCGTTTGCTGTAGTGCTAGGATTGCTCAGAGAAGTGGTGTCACCTAAATAAGCCCTTCCATAGATTCTAATAAGTACTCAATCCTGAACACAAGGATGTATAGTCCTGTTCTTTTGTATGTTTACACTTTTACATGTTTGTGATGTTACTCGTTATGACAGAAGGTGGTGTCAACCATGTTGACAGCAGCTTCGGGATGCCCGTCAGTTTGAAATGAAACCGCTCTAACCTGCTCTGTTGTCGGCTCCTTGAGGTTCCTGTGGGTAGTGGACGGATTTATCCGACGTATCAGCAAAATGTTATACGTATTCTCCATGTGTACTCCTGATGATATCGAGTCGAGAAGACAATAAGTACCCTAATAGGTGGTTTTTGTTTACGGATGCATTAAGAACATGTGGCACCACGTGACCTAATTACCCGAAACAAGGGTCACTGACCTTTGTGACTCGACGCGCTTGATTTGTCCCGGTAGTTTTTCCTGCTGTATAGCATAGAATTCTGATAAGTACGAACACCTATTGCACTAAGAAAGAATCAGAGTACGTTGGGGTATTGTTAGACTTTACCCATAGCTTGGAAGTTTCACCATAATGGCGGAAAAGATGTTGTCTGAAGGGATTATGGAGGTGGATATCGACGACCATTCTGGACTGAGCCCGGTAAACCCGGACGAAGACGCGGCTCTGGAAGATAGGGAAGCAGCAAGCACGCTAGTATGTTTGGATCGGAACACCAGTGGAGCGGACGCATTGGAAATGCCTCCACCGCCTTCACCTGCAAAATCTGGAAAGTCTGAACTAACTGCAACCATGATGGATCCTTCGGAGACTCATGGTAAAATTGATTACTCTGTAGGCAGCATAGTATGACCGAACGGAGATACGATCTTCCTCTAGAAGGATAATATCTGGAATCCGAAAACATCTAAACCAGAGAAGGTTCCAAAGCTATGGAGAGACCTGATTAAGAAAGCTATCCCAGAAGATTTGTCAATTCCGGACATATGGTTATTAAACTATATGGACTTCGCAACTGGTATGAGTGTGAACCAGGAGTTTTACCAAACAGTAGCTTACGTTAAGGACAAGTGGGATAGGGAACACCCGGAAGCCACAATTGAGGAGCATGCGTCCCTGTATTGTTACGGGATGCAGCCATCCCGGAATCCTCCGAGCCCTGCTAAGATTGATTCCGAGTCGGACCAGATGGAAGTCGATGAGGATGGTGGCACTGGGGGCGGGGCTACTGTCAAGTCTGTCCCTCAGATAGCCTCTACCTCATCCAACACACTATCTGAAACCGAGTTGCAGGCCAAGACAGTCGGATTGAGAAAGAGGCCATAAGGATGCATTCAGAAGCCGAGGAGAAACTCGAGCAGCAGGAGAAAGCGAGAACAGTTGATCCAGATAAGTGCCGGGCTGAGTGTGTCAGTAGAAGACACCAAAGCCCGGATGCAGGCTAGGGTCACGACTAAGGGTACTGTTAAGGAAAAGGATGGATGGAAGCAAAGCTTAAGTAAAAAGGCGAAAGCCTTGGTTAAGAAGAAGGAGAAAGAGGAGAAAGAGAAATTGAAGAAGAAGGAAAAGATGGATAAGAAGAAAGATGAGCAAGCCAAAAGCGGGGCAACTCAGGCCGCGGCTGCCGGTCTTCCGAATCCGATTAACGATCCGAAACCTGTGGCTTCTGGCACACATGAGACGCCGGAATCAGTGACTTGGGATTGGTCTACAGATATAGACCATCACGAATTATATGATGATGAAGGAGCACCCACTCCTGATGAGAAAAAGATTTGGAACAATGTCAGAAGCGGATTCATGCAAATGATTCCCAAATGTCTGGAAGAGTGTAAGCGTAATACTAGGTATTACAGCTGCCCTCCGTTCATAAACATGGATGGAGAGCAGGATGATGAGGAGTGGATGAGGTACACGCATCAGGACCGGAATCCGAATTACTTTTATGTAAATTGGGTCAAACAGACCATCGACAACCGGAATAGGGAGTATTACGATTTCGATGCCTATTGCAAAATTAAGTGTGCTATCGACAGTTGGGACAAAGATAAAAACACTGCCTGTCCGTTCATTATCTGTGCTCGTGGGAGTGACGAACCTGAAAAGTTCAGCTCTCACATGAGATTCATCCGACACATAGTCGAGGAGCATATGCACCATCGTCCCGTATACATGTGTTATATGAACAAGGGTAGGAACAGCTCTATCTGTTCGTGACTCACTACGTTCCGGAAGAGCGAGCTGGTACGAGGTACTGAACAACAAGGTGGTATGCTCAACTCCCTGAAATAACCCATTTTCCTGGTGAGGGTGTTACTTCAAAGTATTCTCAGTGCTAGGTTATATCATAATAAAGGCATAAATAACAAATAGAGGTTCACGAGTTGATTCTAGGGGCAGATAAGAAGCACAAGGCCGTAGGCCGAGTGTCTTCTTATCTAGCCCCTAGAATCAACGACTGAACCTTTGTTATGTATGGCGTTTATACCAGGGTTTCCACAATAAAATTAAATATATTTACCTTATAAAGCTATGAAAATCAATGATATTTGTTGCAAGTCGACGTAATCCGTCCTCCGCCATCTTGGTTTCTCGGTGAGACAACCAGAATGCCTAGACACAAAATATTATGTCAATGTGTGTCCAAGGGGCATTTTCATAGTAGTACTGCTGGTAAGCAGTGCGCGCGACGGCCAGAATACCCTTAGAGCATATGCCAACGTGACAACTTGTGTCTCGCCGCGGTAAATAATCTGTGCGCTACGCAGTCAACACGACGGAGAAATTTCGCTCGATTCGATTTTTATATCTTCAATCCTTCTAAATATACATGTCAATTCATAGCGAATTAAAGAAAGGTGATAGAATATAGTATCTAGATTCATCCTCTATTCACATTAAGCTTCTAATGCTATAGTTTTTTTATTATCAAATTAAATTGTTCACTGTCGACTTGCTGTCACGTCGTCTCGTCTCAAGTGTCAACATCCGTTCATTTAGCGCGTACTATTCAAACGTCTTTATCCGCTCCCGGCACCATCAAACCGTTCAAGAATGTGATAAGCATGGTATAATAAAAGTTAATGACTGGTGTAGATAGATGCATCTAACCAATGTAAATAGATGCATCTTGGCATCTTGTAATATGGTTCTTTCTAAATGATGAAGACCTCAAACGGAAAATAAACCAGGAATGACCTGCTGTTCCAATATAAAATGCAACCAATCCTGACTCCACTTCATAATGGAGTCACAGTGGAGAGACCAAAAGGCTTGACTTGGTATTCATAAGGAGTCGATTATTTACTCCCTATTTCTGAGGAGTCACAAAAGGAGTCACAGAGGGGGGTCGCCTCAGTGATAGAAGCTGGACTCTTAATTGAGGGTCAAGGTGACTCCTTTCCTTTTTTCTGTGTGGGTCAATGGAAGGGTTAGAGGACAATTAAGGCATAAAGCAAATGGTTGTTATGAAACCGGGTGGGGTAGATAACAATGGAAAGTTGGGCAACCTCAGACAATTTACAGATCTATACCAGTTGATTTGATAGTAGTAAGCATTAACGAAGCAACTGGGTAAACACAGGGATATTGCTTTGGGAAGAAGGCATTACCCTGTGTATGAAAGCTGTGTTGTCCACCTGAAAAGACACCACGAAGATTCATACTAACACATGGTTAACACCTACATAGAATATCGCTGGATGACTACTGGATAAACTTACAATGTGGTATAAGGCCCTATCGGGCAAGCATGCCCACCTGGTTCTGGGGCATTTCCTCAGAGCTGGGCTGACCAAGCTAGTCCTCCAGGCACTGTACTTTTCTATAATGTTGTTCCTGGCACCATATGCGCCTTTCTGATATATGAAGTCCCATTAATCATACTGATAAGGATACTGATATACTATAACTAATATGATAGGGTGCTTCCTTAAAATGTTTCATTTGATATTGAACAAGTAACCAATGGATAACTTATGACGAGTGGGTGTTACCGACAGATAATGACACGAGGCCGTAGGCCGAGTGTCATTATCATTGATAACACCCACTAGTCATGAGTTATCCATTGTCTACTTATTTTATACCACAAAACCAATAAATAATCAATATTATACCAATATATTCAAGTTAAAAACAAAAATTATTCCCCCTCCCCGGGACTCGATGCCAGCCATTGTGTGTACACGATCGGTACATACACCTCCTCGCCCGGCAGCAGACAGCAGCAGTGGCACACAGCGAAGAAAAGATGCTTCTCACGGGTATGTTTGTGTATAAAATACACCTCCTAGCCCGGCAGCGGACAGCAACAGCGCACACGGCGAAAAAAAAGATGCTTCTCGCGGTTATGTTTGTGTATAAAATACACCTCCTCGCCCGGCAGCGGACAGCGACAGCGCACACAGCAAAAAATTATGCGTCTCGGCCGGGATTCGATCCGCGGACCCCTCACGGCTGAGCGCAACGTGCTAACCGCTAGGCCACCGCGTCTCCTCCTCCTGCGGCCGTCTCGGCTTGGATTGATTTGAATGCGTCCCTTGGTTATGTATACACGATCGGTACACACGCCTCGGCGCACGGCTAGGCCTCCTTTGTTTGCTTTTGTTCTAGCCAACCACCTCTCGCCGGTCCCTGTGGCGCAGTGCACAGGGAGATGGACTTGGGATCTTAGGCTGCAGGTTGGAGCCCTGCCCTGGTCAAGTCTATCATGGGTTTTAACATGTAACATATGCCATGGAAGGATCCATGTAAGGTGTGCTGTTATCCTGGATAACAGCACGCCTTACATGGATAACAGCACGCCTTACATGGATAACAGCACGCCTTACAAAATTGATGTTACAGCCTGTAGGGTGTGCAATATCGACAGATATGTGTATGGGAATAGCCACCAAAAAGCACTGAGTAACCCAGAAATCGTGGTATAAGCTGTTATCATATAATCACTCGATTAAACATCCAATTTCTCTGCCTCGTGTAAATAACTAATAATCCAAGGTTTTCTCTTATATTTCAATACCACTGTTAGCATTGCCTGTGAGAAATACGCTTGATAGGTGTCTTTTCAACCCCAAAATTTCCGCTTTGGAAACAAGTTTTACAACTCCAGCAAGGGCATAAAAAGTGTATAGGATGTGTTCCAATGGTGTCTCAATATGCACATTCCACTTGACATACTGCACCACTCTCAGATAGGAAGTGATAACCCAGTAGACAATCTAGTGGAGTAGACAATCCTCTGCAAGACCTAAGTGCTCAGTGGGCCTTTCCTTATGATCCCATAAATATTGATAAGGGCATCATTGGCATACACTGGCCTACATACAATAACTATCATACCGTTTGTGACTGCATTGAGTGCCTATCATCCTACTTACAGTCATTCAGGGAAATCAGGATAGTGATAAGGATATCAGTAATAGGATGAAGGCAGCATTGGTGATTTCATAGTGGGCATTGATGTTACAGCTCTCACCATCATTAATTATATAAAAGTCAAAGGAAATTACTTCTACTTAACGAGAACCGCATGGCTTAAGTATAATATACATGCTTAAGTCATGCGAAAATATCATTGGACATGCTTAAAAGGCCCTCTCTGTCCTATTGTTGCATTTTTTCCTTTCCTTTTCTATCCCCTCCAGATAGGCAGCTGGGAAACATTTGCTTATCCTTGTCATCAGTCTTGGGCTGTTTGTTCCCTCATTCCCAAGCTTATCCCTTTTTTGTATTCTCCAAGGCAGATGGTGCATCCTTAGAACTCATTGTTTGAGAAATACCTCGATCCATTACATAGGAAAGCTACCAGAAGCCATTCAAAGGACTTAACTACACAACAGCCAGGAGACAGATGCAGCTGTATACAGGGAAGGTTGGATGAGGGGTATATAAATCATTCAAGGTTCACAGGATGCCAAGATTGTGGAGGTATTTCAAGTGGTGGAAACAAACTTCACATTTACAAGTGAGATGATCAGACAATCTCATTGTCAAATGTAATCTATATTGAACACTATTTGCACATTAATGAATCTCTATTTCAAGCTAATGCTTGAGAACAACGGCTTCTTTAGCCTTTTCATGCCCTTACTCCCCAGCCTGGGATGCCTTTTGGTTATCTACAGGTGGCATATCCATATAGAATAAACTAAGCCTCTAGGCTCTACCTCTATGGAGACTACCTTGATGAATATTGTGTTCCTTGGGTCATGGGTGGCGAGAAAACTGTGGTCCATGGACCTGTATATCCTTCCGTTGGATTGACCTTCAAAGTCTACAGGCCATGATGATATTTCTGTAGACCTAACTAGATAGGCAGGGGATGAAGTACCCAAGAAGTATATGGGGCATAAAGTAATATATGATTTGGATAGTAGGATTCATGTCATTTTACAGAAAAGAGAGGAGAGGTGTGAGACCTACATCCGTAGGAGAGAGTGTGTGAGGTGTACAGTTGTCTGAAGTGGCCAATGGCATCTTGACAGCTACTAAGACTGCCAAGATGTTTTTCCCGCATGGCATATATGAAGACATTTCAAGTGATGATGACACTGACACTTGGAATGCCAACTGGACGTGAAATAGCTGAAGAGAAGATACCATACATCACTGGTCCATGCAGCTAAGGCTGTGAGACTATTGTGTAAGGTCTATGTATGGGGTGTGCAATTGAGGTAAAACAACATGTGACATTATAGTGGACCCAGATATCCAACAATAGGATCACCTTTAAATTTGACTTCCCAACCTCTCACATGCCATTCCTTCATATTGCCTAGTGGACCATGGCACGGTGGTATGTGAAGACGCTGGCAGCAAGATGCCAGTATTGCCTAATGCAAAACTTTGAGAATGACATTTTTCAGGGTGGTCGTAATGCATGCATTAGATCAGGTGCTGAAAATGTGGAGATGTTCATGTCCATTTTGAAAGATATCTATGCTTACGAATAGTACACCTCACCTTTCACATCTTGACATGGGACCCTAAAAAACCAATAGCTGTGCTTGCTACCTGATCCCTTTAATTGCTGCATAACATTAGGTGAACTACTGTCCTCAGTGTCCATAATCATTACCTTGCTGGTTTCATAAGGGTTGCACCTGTCCATGATGCAGGCTTTATGGTCTGATAAAAGCATCAGTGCAAACACAGTGCGTACACTAGGAGCTGGTGCAACCGGAACGGGGACAGATAGCATACTGCCATGGACTCACAGCCAGAGCTGGCCCGTACACTCCTCCCCACCAGCTTCAGCCAACCCTACCCCTCCAACTCAACCTCCAGCAGGTGACTAGTTTACCCCTAGCAGGTTGAAGCATTAACTGTGTCATACCGGCCCAGCCACCGAGTTCCGTAGACCCCCTTACAAGGGCAGGGCCACTCAGTGTTTCCACCAAAGTAGAGGTCAGCAAAAATATACTTTGACGTTCTCTACCTTCCACCTACATCTGGATCAGTATGACACAAGGGGGCAGTGTTCACTGGCTGACCAGCCCCTGGGGGCTGGTGCAACCAGAACGGGGACAGATAGCATACCGCCATGGACTCACAGCCAGAGCTGGCCCCTACAGCATATAATAATAAATGTTGTGTATTGGTGTATCATGTTGCGTAAGTGCATTGATGGTGGGCTACTTATCAAGGCTGCATTTATGTAATGATGAGAAAGGGATTACCACTGTCCTTGTATGGATGAAGTGCTTCCCCAGAGTAACTGATAGACAGATAAAGGAAACACGGAAACATGCTATGTTGTTGTGTTCCCATGTATAGAGATATACAGTGCAATGAACACCATTAAGGAGGGCATTTATAGTTCAATCCCTATCAAAGCAATATATTAATGTAGGTTTATCATGTTCTAAACCATTGATCGAAGAATGGAGTTTCTTTCATCTATTTGATATCATATATATAGCATGTCACCACGTGTACTAAGTTATAATTGGAAAGGTATGATGAATTAACAACTGAAAAGAGCTTCGCCACCACAAGGCAGGTATTTACAAATAACTAACAAATCATTTCAGACAAATTTATGTATTCTCAAAGTTCCTGGGCTATCACTAGTTATAGAATTGTTTCAAAGGAAGTGTTGTCTGCAGGCTGGTGATTAGATTTATGATTCAGCAACCCTGCAAATGACTACGAAATGTAATTAGGAGCTCCATGAGGCAGCAATGAATTTTGGGAGAATTTGATACTCTCCATTTTTTGTTAATTTTATCAAGTTCCCAAAAGATTAATGTTGACTCAGAATACTGCTTATTGGGGGAAAGTTATTAATTCAGCTCCCCAGAATAAGGGGATATAACCTGGAGAATCTGATATAGTGTAACACGATAGGTGTGAAAGGTTGATGTTAAGCCCAAGAACTGCTGCAGTATCTTAGGATCCAAACTCAGCAGGCATGTCCAGTCCTACTTTACTCCTATCCCATCCCTAATCAGCAACCAGGGTTATAGCCTGAGGGTGGGACGTGCCACAAACTATGGGAGGAGAGTGGCAGTCAAGAATGGGAATGACATGAACAAGTTGATATCTAATAGCTAATATGAAGTGTGCAAGTCATACAGCATACATGTTTGAAGGCTACTATGCTTATGCACATTTTGGTAACCACAATGAAACATTAAATAAGTGAACAAATACAAAACCTCACTATCATTTCGCTCAGATCTTAGCCTATCATGCCCAAATTGTTCTGAAGGTAGACTCCTAATGGACAAGAGATCTCTTATCTCTGGTAGCTTTGTCATTAACAGTGCTATCCCTCTGGGTTAGGTCATGTTGGGTAGTGTCAAAGCCCTTCCCCTATAGTAGAAGGTGTCTGTGTCTCTGATCTAAGTACCAGCTCCTCCCCTGAGGAGGCCATTGTGTGAGAGAGACAGGACATGTGTTAGTTAGGTTTTTGGGCAGCTTTTGCAGCTTGCCTAAGATTTCAGATCATCTTTCACACAGCCCACAGGTACTTTGGCCATGTGCAAATTCATAGTTTGTTATAGTATACCCTTAATAACCACTGTAAGAATGTTTGATGAGAAAGGTAACTCAGTAATTTGATCGAGATTACCCTGAAAGTATTACCTAAATATTCTCACATGACAGCTTTATTAACATAATTCAAGTTTGTTGTCTGACTGATTAAGCAGAGGTTCCCCTAGTAATCTTAGAGAGAAGCCTAGAAATTCAACAGCACATATATACAGTTAAGTAACCCTTCCAGTTTCAACAAATCTGTATTGTCGTATCACAAAGAAACCATTAAAACACTAAGTCTCGGTAATTGAATCACTTAACAACCAATCACAACACAATATACCAACCACTTTGAATAGATATCTACATAATTACCTACAAATCAGGGGCCAACTAGTGATAAAGCAAAACTCAGGGCCGACCCCTGTACTTCCGCCATCATACTTTTAAGAATCCCCAACCAAACTATAGCCAAGAACACTTTCCTCTTTACATACCTCGGTGCAGCCCACAAATTTGGGCTGAACAGTTGAATATCATGAATCATATGACCCATCTCATCCAATCATATTACATACCTTATACAGAATGCGAGGAAAGATTAGTTGGGTGAAAAGCCATTTTCAACTTCATGCTCATGTGTCTGTATTGCAATGTACTTTACACTATTGATCAATATAATGGCTGCATCCTGAATCAGATCAGGAAGCAGCCATCTATAGACTTTGTTATTTGTAAAATACATAATTATAGAAGTAAGGTTCAGATGTGGAACCTGATTAAATCAACTATTTTGTAAGGACTGGCTAATATCAGCTAAATGCTGATAAATGTAGGTTAGATAGGTACACTGAAAACCCGCTGTTATTGGAGAGTCATCATATATGACACCACTCTTAAGAGGGCAGCACTTTTGGTTTTTGCACCAACGTTAAAATATGATGAACGACGACTTTTAATCTGGGGGAAGCCCATACCCTTATCTAATAAGAAGTTGATACCTCCTAGGTATAGAAATAGATATAATAGGGTTTGAATGAGGCATATAGATTGGTTTTGGATCCTCATATGGGTCAGGTCGCCAGGAACCATTAAATTTTGTGCCAGATGGGCAAGAATGGCAAAATTAAGAATTACTCTTTGAAACTTTATTGCAATTGAAAAGGTACATTTCCTCTACTCAGAAATCATCAAAATACTCCTGAACTCCTAGCGGTTCAGTTTTTGTCGCAACAAATACCTTACTTGATATGTCCTGTCTGGGTCAGAAATAAATAAAACATCAAGGTTATACCTTCAAACACTGCACATTAACTTCAAAATTCATATATAAATTGCCAAAGCAATCATCTCTAAGATTCACATGAAGGAATAAAAGTAAAAGCTATTTACAAATAATTTTGGGCCAAATGAAAAAGATTTTTCTGTACCAGAGTCCTAACTTTAGCCTTATACACTTACTTATGCTTTCCCATCCATTAAAATCAACACCCATTATCTTCAATAAATCTATTTACGAGAATAGGTGCCCTTTTGTGCATATATATGGTACCTGTTTTCACAACATGCTTTGAAGTACGTCCCTATAAAACACTCGGATGGGACAAAATACTCTGTATTTTCATCATTCAGTCATGGCTTTAGTAACTCTTATGGGTTTCAGAGTGATCCAATCATCATCAAACATTACATAGATAACCAAAACACTTGTATCTTCTGTTTAGGTCTATTCAATATGTAATTCAATTACCATGACTTAGTGTTTTAATGGTCTTTTGTGATAAAACAATACACATTTGTTGAAACTGGAAGCGTAACTTATCTCTATAGAGCTGACGATGTTCTAGGTGGCTCTCTAATTTTATCAGCGGAACCTCTGCTGTCAGTGCTATCACATAAATGCCTGTGCTTCTGGAGATATATAACACTAGATACTTTTTTAAGAGGTGCCCTGGTGCGAAGGGCCACAGCTCCTATTACGTTTTCGGTTTCCATCGTGGGAGCTGCGTGAGTGACGTCACAATTGCGGGTGACGTCATGGCGACCACAGATGGGCCAACTCGAACAGCCCAACCAGATGATTGGGAGCATCTGCGCGGATGTCCGATCAAATGTAAAGTGCATCATGCCTTTGCATGGGTAAAATCCGATACATACGATACAGGGGATTCTTAAATTCAACACGACACTTTTAAAATAAAATAAAAAAAAAATAAAAAAACAGCAGGGAAGGGGGGGGGGAGCCCGGGGGGAGAGCAAAATGCATTGAAAAAATGAAAGAAAAAAACGACACGCCAACATCAGATATTCCAGAATATTTTCAGAAATTAGGCCTGTAAGGCTGAACGGGAGTTCGGTGTTACACTAGCTCTAGACCAAGATATTTTCGTGTTTGGTGGTGACTATAGGCCTACAGGAAAGTCAAAGAAGAAGCACACATTGCTACCCTCCCATTCCCATGGTGATATCCTAGGAAGCCGTCACACCGCCTGTAGTCAAGTGACCTGAGCAGGCAGACGCTGTATTTTCTTCCTGCGTCAAACGATTTAGGGGATGGATGTGTGTGTGTGTGTTGGGGGGGGGAGTAGGCTAAACCTTCACACTGGGGGGACGCCATCGTAACTGTGTCTATGATGATATCATATAAATAAGCCTAGATTTATATGCTATTTGAGTACAGGGGCCGGAAGTGGAAATCATGATAATTGACCGTGTAGACCTATGAGAGGCCCTAGCATTGGGGGTAGGAGTAGGAGAAGAACTTGCCAGCCTGCAAAATTCTAACTTCCCTCGGGCCCCTCCCCCCTGTGAGCTCAAGAAAAATGGAGCTTGGACCACGGATGAGAGAGGCAACTCTCATCCGTGGTTGTTGTTTGTGGAAATCTAACTGTAGTGACCTTTAAGGATCTTGGGGGAAACAAGCTATCAGAGTTGAAATATCCTATGCATCATTTTGGGAGTTACATTTGTTGGTAGACAATTTACCGGCTTTCTATTCATATATTGCATATTAACGTAAGAATTTCCTTTTTGGCAGTGCATGCTACTCTAAGTTGTCATACTGGGTAGTTTTTTTTAATAAATCTTTACAAAATCGTTGTAGAGAAAAGATCTAACAAAGAAAATATTCAACTTGGAAGGAAAACCTATTTCTCCCTTTAAATTCCTTTCAGTGTATTTCAATATATTCTGAACAAAATGAACATGTAAAGAACATTGAAAGAAAACTGTTTCATTCTTTGGATTTTCTTTAGAATACTAAAATCTTTATTAGATTCTCAGAGAAAAATTTGCCAAAATTCTACATTGTTTCTATGCTGGAACATATGAACAGACCTGGGAAACACCCTTTGATGTCATAATGTCAGGAGGGGATCCCTTCAATCATTGGCGCCTCTCAGGGATCATGTGACAAAAATAAATATTCATGTAATGATTTTCTTTATATTTTCTTTTTCAAATGAGAAAGATCATATTTCTCTTTGTACTTTAGTTTTTCACCTTTAAAGATTATAGAGGTAAAATTTCAGGGGACACAGGCTCGGGCAGCGGGTGGAAATAGGTGTTGAACTCTTCTAGGGTCACTTCTTACATAAGTGAAGACCATCTGTTATCACAATATTATACGAACACAACTTTCTTAGGTCTGCTTTGCAATGCTGTAATAATATACTTCAATCATACAGAACATACAAGGTTATTAATGCAATATAACATAAATATGACAGCACACGGTTTGTATATTGACGATTTTGCACTCGGCCTGACGGCCTCGTGCAATATTCACAAGGCCGTTAGGCCGAGTGCAATATCATCAATATACAAACCGTGTGCTGTCATATTTATGCCATATTGCATTTATACCACCTTTTCCATTTTGTATTATTTTCTTACCTGATATCCACAGAATATAGCCATGAGAAGACATTTTGTAAAAGCAAGCGATACGGCCCAGGTCACCGCTCTGCGCGAAGCCATTGTTTTTGTTCCTTGCCGGGAAAGGTACCGCCGTGTTTACACACACTTTTCATATTGAATCCAACCATGACAAATTAAGAAATTAACAGGTTCATATTCTTAGATAGTCTAGATGATCCCTCCATATGTATTATGTCCAATATATTCAAAATAAAGAAGAATCCATTGATTTTCCAAAACGGTCTGAAATTTTTTGGCGTCTTCCCCATACGACGAGCAGATGACCTATATCTACATCCGGGCCACAGACACAATTTTGTCGGACAAGGAGGCGGGTGGGAATGGCTGCACCACGACTCGCTTATGATAGAAAAATCATTGGATTCTTATTTATATTGAAGAAAATGGAGAAAATTAGGACACATTCCTCATCTATGGATCGAATACTTCTTGGGACTTTGATATTATAACATGACAAGCTTGGATTTAAGCATAACTGAGTGGAAACATAGGACTAGGACTCCAGGTTAGAACTTATTTACTTTCGTTTTAGATTTCATCACCGACAGTGTGGCGCTATGGCTAAGGCCTCCGCCTACCTCCACTGCAGCCGGGGTTCAATTCTCTTACGAGTTTGGACGATTTTTCACATTGAAACGATGGCGAGACTAAATTTGTATGTCTCAACACTCCCCCAAAATAAAAAGTGCAACTTGACCTCGAAAAAGTATATCCAAAAAACCTTAAAAAGCCCATGTGCGTATATGCTCTCATAATGCACTGGTAGCATAACAGTAAGGCAGGTGACCGAATAGTGATATAAAACTCACTATTTAGATTTTACATGCATAATGATGATCAATGAACATTTATAAACTTGAAGAAAACAGCATGTTGTTCTCGAAGGAGTTAAGCTTGTTGAAGTAAGAAGTAGGAATGGTTACTAGAGGTAAGAGGCATGAGGACTAAGAGATGTATTGGTTAGAGTGAGGGAGGCTGCAGGCAAGTAAAGGGGTATATTGCCACATGATGTACATATTGGTGTGCTATTTGAAAACATGGTACTAGTAAAAGGGAGACAGAGACTGCGACAGACTACATAACACGCTTGAGAGAAGGAGCTCAACAATCTGACAGCTAGAGGTACATACAGAGAGAAGGTAAACATAAAAAAAAAGAAAAAAAAAAAAAAGATAAGAGATAAAAAAACATGACTTAGACACTGACAATGGTATTGGAGATCTTCCTGGTTTCTATGTATGTGCACAAGAGTCAATCAGGTATTAAGATTGTTAAAGTAGCATGCATCCTCCTTTATCCTCCCTCCAAAAATAAACACACTCATTGCAGAAATGCACACAGGAGCTTAAGAATGTAATTGGTCATATCGATGTGCTTCTGTAAAATTCGTTTCATTATGCTACTATTCAGAAAACAAGAAGACATACGCATTTCATATACCTTCAAAAGGAATTGAGATATCAAGAATGACCCCCCCCCCAACCCTTATTCCACCTTAAATACATGGACCGACCCTGGCATAATTAAATGCTAAGCATTTTGGACACATCCCTTTACAGCCATTTATTCATCTCAGCAGTGGAGTATCTTTTCTCCAACTGATATGAGAGTAGGAGAGTAGGATGTTGTGCTGACATCTGAATCCACTTGGGATCATAATAGGTAAAATTGCCCCTATTAAACTGTCGGTCAGACATTCACTCCGACTGTTGGTTATTTCTTGTGGCAATTCTAAATTGTCAAATTGGTGAACAACATCTGGATCTGGCACCCAGAGAGGGGGAAAATGTACCTCTTCATGATTTTGAGTGATTTGGAGTGTTTGAAAGGTGAAATTTTATTCTACGGCTGCATGTGTTTAATTATAGTGCAATATATTTTTGTGGTTTGATACCTTTAAAAATGCCCCATGATGTTGACTAGTACTAGATGTTCTGTGCTTTATGAGGACTATGAAAGCTTTATGAACAGATGAAGTGTGATAAACAGTTTGTAATCTGGGCAGCAGTCAACATTAGTTCTCGTCCATTTCCTACTGCCGAGAGGGTTGACAAGCATTTCAGTACCATTCATACAACCCATTAAAAAAAACAGCTCATAGTAGTCAAGAGTCCGAATTAAAAGAAGGGCATTTAAGGGAATTAAGGTCAGAATTCTAGATTTCTCTTTGTCATACAGTTATACAATGATGCATGCATGAAGGTATATCTATAAGGCTTAAGGAGATATTGAAAATGATTGGAATGAGATCTGGCCCTGGTAATTGACTTAAGATCACATGCACCTACTGAATATATCAAGACTACTTGAAATAAAAAAAAAGACCAACCTGTCATCATGTTCGAACAGAATATCCGATTTAATATCATTCGAATAGCTGGAATATTGTGTCACTCCCTTGAAAGATGTAACATGTTATTGGCAGAGAGTAGTAGATACCATTAAAGTGCCTTTATATGCACAGAACCTAAAAGGGGAGGAAGTGACTGTGTGTGAATCGAAAATAATTTCTGATATGTATACAATTACACAAAATTTACATCGTACTCATCTGCAGTTCATTTTTTGGGTTCATGCATTGTGATCTATATATATATATATATATATATATATATATATATATACACAGAAGAAATGCAGTCGCAACGGCTCCAAAATAGGAGTCCAGCTCCTATCACTGAGGTGACCCCCTTTGGGACTCTCAAGTGACTCCTAAAGATTAAGGAGTCCAGCAGCTTTGACTCCCTTCATAGGGAGAGTCAAATGGCCCTGATGCCATATAAATAGAGTGTCAATCAGATGGGACTCTATCACTGAATAGAGTCATATCTAGCAGACTCCATACAAAGAATAGATATGGAGTCACTCTAACTCTGAAGTGGTTGTCTTGAAATTGAGAGTCGAAATGTTTAGTCCCTAGGAATACAGTTAAACTTAATTATTGGGGTTTATACCATAGTAGGAATTTGTCTTGTCCATCTTTTGTTTGTACTTTGCCTTAGTCATCCAGGTTGAATTTATTTTGACCATGGAGACACTGTGAACACTTTCAGTTGAGATTTTATCCACAAAAATGGTGTATTCGCAGTACTCCAGTCTTTGTTTACTTATCCCAAAAACTTGAGCATATCCCCTTCTATTTAATGTGTGAACAATTGCTAGATGAGTGATAACCTGAAGCCAACTCCTCCAGATGACTAGCTATGCTCATCATCAAACCAAATGAATCACCATATGATGAGCAAAATTGCGCAAACAGCATTGTGGGGCCCTCTAGTAGAAGCACTGAGAAGCACTGGCTAGCTAAAGCTCCATTTCAAAGCTTAGTTAGAAAGTCAGTGTGACTCTCTTTCAATTGGTTTGACTCCATTCCCTCCCTCTGTATTGTGTTAAGTAGGTCAAACATTGCAGGGAGTCAATTAGGAGTCATCTGAGTTAGACTCCACTTTGAGCTCTGTCCCCTGTGACTACCCCTCCTGGAGTCCACCAGGCTGTGACACTCATTCTATGGGAGTCAATTCAGTAGGACGCCATACTGCAAACATGGTGTTCAGCAGTAAGGAGTCTATCAGCCATGACTCCTTTAAAAGGGTAATCAATATAGAGTCCTGCTCATCTGACCCCCATTTTGACTCCATTCCAAATGATATGACTCCATTTCTTCTCTCTGTAGATATATATATATATATATATATATATATATATATATATATATATTCTTATATATGTGTGATCACAAATGAATTGTTGCCAACAAAAACCTCTCCCTAAACCGCTTTATTGTCACACATTATAGTTTTGTAATGAATATTCTTTAGGCTTTACAATTTATATATTGTCTAGGACCAAATGCCCACACTTAACAAGACTAGTAATACCAACAAGAATTGTGCTAGCAAATGAAGTAGCTCTCTTGTTGCACCTCTGCTGCTCATGGCATGGAATAGAGATGTGGTGCAGAATACATGGCTCAATGGATGGAAGTTAGATTACCTTGATATAGTTTTGTCTGTCAACATCATAGTAGAGGCAGTAAGCTGATAGGTCGAGAGAGGGCCTAACTGAGAACTAGGGTTTGGTTAGTTTGGCTAGGGACACAGCTGCCAGGGTGTGAGCTTAGGGTTGGCTAAAGTGCTGGGTAGGCAGGCCTTGGCAGATGAGTGGAAAGAAGGCTTGGATTATAAGTAAAATGGGGAAAGGTTCATAGCAAGAATGATAAGGAGGGAAGGGCCTGAGAGAGGAATTAGACAAGGGGTAAAGGGTGAAGACACGGGGCTCAGGATGGTTGCTAACTAGGCTGGCCAGACAGAACAGCCTGCACCAGGATGTTTGGTGACTGATAAGAGAGTAATAAATGGGCTAACAGGCACTGTAGGATATCGTAACAAGTGGCCATAGGCCAGTCGTTACAATATCCTACGAAACACTGAATGACTCGAAGCCTGCCATAGAGTTAGTCCACACGGCGAAAAAAAGATTCGCCTGGACCAGGACTCATCCCCCCTATCTCTAGCAGCTGAGCGCAATGCGCTAACCACTAGACCATTGGGTCTCACACCTCGGCACCCGGCTTGGCATGGTTTGAACGCGTCCAGCAATCGTCTATAATTATAATGCTATTCTAGCCTTGCACATGTGAGAGTCGTTGTAGGGGGACACAACCATATCAATGACTCATACAGACCTGGTTCTAACCAAGCGTTTCTCGTCAGTCCCTGTGGCGCACTGCAGAGGGAGTTGGATTTGGGATCAGGAGACTGCAGGTTCGACCCCTACCCTGGCAATAAAAATTGCATGAGTTTTAACATGTAACATATGACATCTTAGGACATGTAGCATATGGCATGTTAGGACATGTAAGGAGTGCTGATATTCTGTATATTAGCACTCCTAGGAGTGCCGATATCTAGGATATCAGCCATCCTCAGACCTGCAATATCGACAGGTATCAGAATGGGAATATTCAGAAAAAGCACCCAAAATCACAGAGGTCATGGGCGCTAATGCACTGATGGAAACTGATTTGATGCAAGGAAATACCCATGGTGTAACTGGGTGAAGAATGGGGCATTTCTATTTGGCAGAAGGCATTCATTGCCCAGTGAAGTTATCTGTATGGATGCTTTGCTAAGAGATTGTTATTGGAAAAAGAGAACTTAGGGATGCATACTGACATGTGTTCAACACACACATAGTATTGCGTATTACCCATCCTGAAGGGAGCCACCAAGGAACTAGGAAGGACAGTAAACAGGATGGCACGTGGAGGTGCATTGGGAATCCCTGTAGAAGCCCAGATAATTCCCTTTGCAGTTGCTGTATATTGAAAAAAATTGTCTACCCCATATGGTTAGGATTCTGTATCATTTTGGAACTGTGTATCAGATCATATGAATTAGAGCTTGAGTTAATCTACTTCATCGAATCCTGGATTATATGGGACCCATTGACAATTTTATCTTCCATGTGTTCTTCCATGAAAACCATACTATCCTTTACAAAACAAATGCATTGAGAGCAGACCAACTTCTATCTTAACCCCACTCCTCTTACACCTTGGTGTAATACCTAGTTCCGTGACGATGTATACCAATGGACCATTACGGCTGATTGGTAATTTCCACCCTCCACCAACACATAATAGGATGCCTCCTTAAAAGCTTGCATATGCCCCTATAATATAATCACTTGATTAAAGATCTAATTACTCTGCCTCATGTAAATAAGCCTCTTCATCTAAGAGAAGTATATAGGGGCAAACTCAGCGCATAGGAACAGCTACTGAAATCGATTTGACCTACTTATGAACCAGAAGTGACCTAGTTTTGAAGGCTGGAAATTTGAAATCTCAAGCTTTGATTGGTTGAGAGACCGGAAGTGACGTCATGACCTAGTTTCTTGAGCTCTGTTTGGTTGAGAGGTAGTCTAATCTAAAAGGCGGGAAATTTGAAATTTGTAAATGAAGGTGTGAGAGACAGTTGCCATGGCAACAACAAAACATCAACAAATGTGTTGTTGTCATCTAAACAATGATGTTACCATGACCTTGACAACACCATTTTGACCTGACACCTAGTGCAAATGATTGGAACTACAATAGCTGGGTTTAGTTGAGTTTAAAAAACTAGTGGCGCCCTGACACCTAACAGATATTATTCAAACTGATTTTAGCTGCCTGCGGTTTTTTGCAGTAAAAAAGCCTAGTGTTTTCTTCACACCTAGTGGATATTATTGGAACTGCTTATAGCTGGACTTAGTGAACCCCTTTTGTGGTTAAAAACAAAGTAGTGACGGTCTTACCACCCTCTCAAATTTGTGCAGCGCTGTTTGTGAATTGCGCTCTACCCTTATGTAAATTGGTGGCAGAGTAATGAATTCCACCAATTTTGCATTGCTGCACAAGGATTTTGCACTGGAACAATGATGTAGCAACTGTTGCCACCGCCGCATCTGTGCAAACAACATGAGTGCGCCTGCTTTTCAACATGTGGCCATGTTAGAGATGCCGACTGCCTAAGCACATAGCGTTGCTACTCTTTTTTTTTAAGAAAAAACTGAAAAAATGCCTCACAGACCCTGTTTTAGGTTTTAAAATGAAAACTCTTTAAGAATTTGTAGCAATAGAATAAATGTAACAAAACACAACAGATGGTTTAGATTATTCACTTTTTATTTTCACAATTCGTCGTTGGACACCCTAGCCGCGCGTCCTACATAGACAAGCGGTATATAAACACGCTTCACCCCAACGGATATTGAGGAGGTCCATACCCCATCTGCAGTTTAAACCCATTCAACCTCTTATGTGTGTGCCTTGTCCCTGTGGCACACTTAGCTCCTCTTTTTCGAGATCCTCCTTAGGAGTGTCTAGAGACATTTATAAGCTAGAGACATTTATAAGCATTTATAAGCTGTCAGCTGTCGCTGCCAAATCTGCTCCAAGCTCTGTTACTGTATGTTGGTTCACCGCCGACGTGAGAGGCAGACCTAATATCAGGAAAGATCACTTGGTGACTCCTGGCTTATCATCGTTGGTGACCGATGTTCCCCAGAGGTGGCGCTCCTGGTGTCGTGTTTAGTATATTGTTCAATCTTCCCCTCCTCAGTCCTTCAGTCCTTCCATTCCTGCACACAAAACAAATGGGTAATGTACGACCTCCTCTTTTAACCTTTTTCAACCAGCGGCAGCAGCAGCAATAGGATTTTTTTAAAGCAAAGCGACTACAACATCCGCCATCCTTTTTTCGTACGCAGCCTTTTCCAATGATTCCTCTGTGTAACAGCTTGCCTTTTTCAAGTTGAGTCCATGTAGGAGGTCCACTAAAACGAATAATTTATCCTCAAAACTTCATCAGCTAGTTTTGAGATGGGTGTGGCCAAAGCTGTAAGTTCCGCGTCAGTCAACAAAAGCTGCTTTCCCAATACCTTCCAGTGTGGTCCTATGCAAGTGGCTGTCATGCTGATGAAATCCTTTTTCTCTCTGGTGTTCACCACTAAGTTAAAATCGTAAAATTTTCAACCTAGACTGATATTTTCTAAAGCACACCTTAGTTTTTAATATTTGAAAGGGTTCGTTCTGTCCAGGTATTTCCACAGCATGAGCCTTCCATAATGCTCAGGGGGACTGTCTTCATGTGTAAGATAGTGTAGTGGGTCAATGTGAATTCCTAAAGCAGGTGCTAGCTCCTTCAAATAATCGTCTCCAATCATTTCACCGATTATAAACAGTGACAGATCTGTAGGATATTTTGCTTATGCCATTGTCATGGTGGTAGGTAGGCTAGGTAGGTAGGTAGATAGTTAGAGTGAGTAGGTAGGTAGAGGTAGGTAGGGTTATATAGGGTAAAGTAGGGTAGGGTAAGGGGTGTGTGTATGTTATACATACATGTGTGTGGGGCATTTCCCCCCCCCCCTATTACTTAAGGGGTGCCCCCGACCCCATACTTTATCCTATCCCACCCTACCCCTACCCTACCCCTTTTACACCTACCTACCCTACCTATTTTTTTTCTCTGCCTCCTTTATTCTAGCTTAAAAATGTTATGATGAGGGGTATGCATGTCATGGTAGGGTGCAGCATGTAAAAGGCTAATTGGAACATGTTGATAGGGTCATTTATATTTGTAACCTTGTGGTGGGGATAATGTGTAGGGAGGGTGTAAACTTTGTTGCCTTTTCTTTTGATACTTACACCTAAAAGCAAAATTTGTTTATTATTATACAAGTACAGAGCAGTGTCACATGCTTGATGCTGGTGAGTTGTAAAAGGCTAATTGGAACATGTTAATATGTTCATTCATGAAGAATGTTATGATGAAAGAACCAGGAGGTAAATGTGATCGTGGAGCATGTGGCATAAGAATGGCTTGCCAGATAATTTATAAGCAAGGCATTCTTGTGTATAAAGTTTTTTTATAAATATTTCTAGTAAAAATTAAGGTTAAGGTTGGGCTCTATCATGTATCCTGTGTGGAAAAAAAGTAAAAAAGCAAAAACTTAAACTAAAAATTGCATAGTTTAAGGTTATATTCTGTCATGTGTGTAGTGTGTAAAAGACTGTTTTCTATCATGTATCCTGTGTGAAAAAAGTTAAAAAGGGAAAAAAGGGGAAAAAAAGGGGAAAAAAAAGTAAAAAAGTGGAAAGTAAAAATTACATAGTTTTAGGTTGTATTTGGTCTTGTTTATACTGTGTGAAATCAAAAAGTAACTGAAAAGAAAAGTATAAAACAGTAAAATTTTACTAAAAGATGATATTTAGGTTGTGTTCTATCATGTATCCTGTGTGAAATTCTGTCATGTGTATACGTAGTGTTGTGTGTGTGTAAAAAAAAAAGGGGTTATAAACAGTCCCCCCCCAAAAAAGGCAGGTGTTGGACCATCCCCCAACAGTGGGGCTAATGCAGGTGGGGAGGTGAGGGAGGGGGTATGGGGTCAACAGAAAATGCATGATTTGAAATTTTTTTGGTACAGTAAATGCAGCATATATTATTATGTACAATCTCGTTTTGAATGTGTTCATACATATACCTGGATAATTGTAAGGCCTACCACTATACAGGTATAGTTCTTTGCACAAATCATTAATGCCTTGCACAAATTGCCTTTTCTATTCTTAACCTTATGGTATTATGAAATTCATCCAACGTTTAGCCCTCCTCCTGTGGTGGAGGGGAGTCAATGTTTTTCAAGCCTCAGAATCAGTGGCACGTATTATTTTAATACCTGGGATAAAAGCTTAAAGTCAATGAATTGGACAAGAGCAAAATCACTGACTTCTAATGCCTCTTTCTGTTGCATATGTACAAAACCTGTTAATAATGAAAGCACATCCGTATGTCGAGGTTGTCTGTAAAATAAAAAAAAAATGAAATACAAGTGAAAAAAGAACCTGCTTTGTGTTGCGCTGTGTTGAGCTAATTACACATTTCATTTCTTGTTGTAATGGTTAAAGTGCATCGAACATAGGCATTGAAATCATGCAATGAATATCAATATCATGTCTCCCCTAAAATTCCACGGGTATTACACAAATGTCCACAAACAATCGAAGCTTAAGAAATTAGATCATGTATAAAATATCCAATAAGCAATCAGCACTGAAAAAACTAGGTTATACTTTCCCTTACACTTTACTTCCTAACCGCAAGGGGGCTCCACTAAACCAAGCAGTAAGTAGTTCCGTTAACATTCACTAGGTTTCAGGTATAAAGTCGTCACTAAAGTTCACTAAACCCAGCTATGAGCAGTTCCAATAATATCCACTAGGTCTCTGGATGCCACTAGATTTTTTTGGTTTTTTTAACCAAAAGGGGGCTCCACTAGGCTTAGCTAAAAGTAGTTTAGATAATATCCGCTATGTATCAGGTCAAAATGGTGTTGTCAAGGTCACATCATTGTTCCATGACAACAACATATTTGTTTATGTTTTGTTGTTGCCATGTCAATCGTCTCTCATGCCTTCAATTCCAAATTTCAAATTTCCCGCCTTTTAAACTAGACCATCTCTCAGCCAATCAGAGCTCAAGAAACTAGGTCATGACATCACTTTCAGTCTCTCAACCAGTCAAAGCTCAAGATTCAGGTTTTCTGCCTTCAAAACTAGTTCACTTCCGGTTTGTAAGTAGGTCCAACCTACTTTTAACCCACATAATACTGATTCATCTCTCTGAGAGGATGTTAACATTACATCTTGATTAGCTTTGCCTTTGAGATAGAATTTTGATAAGTGTCTTTTCCAGACCGAAATTTCAACTTTGATAAAAAGCTGTTGAGCGTTTACAAAGAGATTTTAAGATGTTTTTTTATCCAACTTATGGACTACTGACATCACTTCTCGATACCTCTTATTACAGTGAACCTGTTCTAAAGGATATACCAGCTCAGTAGCCTCTTCCACGACCTAGGGGAATATCATTGCATCTACAAAACCCCGAATAGTAGTAAACAGACCAGTTACCAAGCACAGATCAACAAAAGGTGAAGAGGAAGGTATGCCTTGGCTACAAAATTTGGGGCTAGGATTTGCATGACTGGCATCAATCTCCAATTTCGCAACACTGTAACATTGGACATTGATGTATTACCTGTAGTTGAGGTAGTAAATAGTATATTCATAGAACAAAAGCAACTTTCATCCCTTTTTCTTGACCAGTCTTGAAACATCAGCTTATCTTTGTCATTATATTTCTCATCCTTAAGATTTACTCTTATTTGTACCATCAAATGAAGATGGTGGCTTCCTATAGCTCGATGCAGCAAGTTGGGAACCTAAAACTTAGTTTTTCCTGAATTTTCGCTAAGAAATGCTGTAGTTTAGCCAAAAATTATCCGATTTACACAATATTTGCAGCAAATGAAAGATGAAACTCATTGCTTTCAGGCCAAGGTAGATAGTATAACAATAATATAGTGCACAGTTTACCACTGAAGTACAAATTATAAATTTAAAAATCATTAGTTTAAAAAAATTGCTGTTTTTCAAAGTTTGGCCCTATATATTTTGTGAAAAAATATTCTAACCATCAGTTTTTGATAGATAGTGCATAATACTGACCCATCAAGTTTATAAATGAGTATGCCTTTTTCCCTACCTCTATGGTGGCTTATTACACTATGGGAAACATGTGATTTTTGTTAGTTTGCAAAAACTGTGATTTTCAGCAAAATTTCTGCTTGGTTTTTGATGTGGGACCACATAGATCACCATATATGGATGCGTGATCACCCACTGATACCAGAATTATCCATTTTTATGGTCTACTTGATCATCTTTAAAGGCATGTGAAATATCTAAGTGATACAATAAGTGTGAGAAGAATTAGCCACATCTTATGATTCTAGTCTTTGGTGCCGACAACACTTTTGTTGCTATTTACAGCTAAATAGCTCAATAGTGCATTATGATAGGCCTCACATGCCTAATATGGGGTTCTAATAGCATTTCAATATGGGTTTCAATGGGTCATCAGGTCAAAACAACAATTGATGATGGAATTTAATAGAAACAAAAGAGTTTTGCACCATGGACCTGTTCACATTGTTCAGGTCTTCAGATATTCTTATCTTGAAAATGATGAAGGCATTTATGAGCATGGTGCTTTTCCAGCCCATATGGGACCTACAGAGGGCATTTTGTCTAGTCTGACATGTATTATGAGGGAATACTGCATAGCAAATGATTCTATTTTTATATTTTGTTATGATTTTTGAGATAGAATCATACACAAGACTTGTCTTCTGCAGCATATACAAAAATGTCCCTTGAATGAAGGCATTTTACATGCACAGCTGCCTCCAAAACTGAAAAACACTCAGGTTCCCAACTTGCTGCATCGAGCTATAGTACCCAATGTTTGGGTAGATCCAAGATCTATAATAAACAAAAGCTGCCAGATGTCATTCAAAGGACCTTGCACAGAGTAAAGAGGACACAGATGAGCCCAGTGATACGGCAGAATGAGTAGTATATAAATGATTCATAGTTTAAAGGATGCCTGAAGGTGTAGAGGGATTTCAACATTTTAGAAATTAGAATGATCATACATTTAGGGTATTATCTTTGAAGTTGGGGTACTCTTCTACTCATTTTACTCTGCTTCCTCAAGATATCTATTATATAGTTCGAAGGAGACTTTATAAAAATGATTGCTAAAAAAATGTTTAGCATTTTTGGCACACAGGGAAATAATACTCTTTTTGAGTAATAATGTCCATGCTAATCTAGATATTATTCCATTGTTTGGAAATGCAAAAATCTCTTCTCTGAAATGTTGGGAAAGACAATACAGGTAGCCTCGAAATGTTTTTTTTTTTTTTTTTTGCTGCCCACCTCTGAAAGGAATTTAGTATGTAACGAATAATTCTGTACCTTTCTACTCACTAGTTACCTCGCCTACAATGCTCATCTCTACCCCTGTGTTATTTACATCTGGCATATTAATCCATATCAAATAAACAGGGTCTCTTCCTACATGACCATAGTGTACCTGTGAGAAAATTGTCTTCCTTACCATTGGACACAGGAAAGCCATTCAAAGCCCACTGTTCATACAAACCTGTCTAGTCATCTCTTGCAGGGACCTTCAAAGCCTTCAGATCATGATGACAGGTCCTTCTGGAGAGGTCAGGAGAGGGGAGACATGTACCCTTTGAATTGCATGTGACACAATGATGCTAGATATTAGGATAAATTTTATGTTATATATCTACAGTACTGGGCCCTAATTCCGGACAGTCCCCAATTCCGAACACCCTGGCTAGATTAGTAATAACTGATTAATTTCAAATCAAATAGTGCTATAGAATATTTGTATATCTGTTCTCAACTAACAACAAAATGATGGGCTTTCCTTAGAAAACATGGGTAAATATGTGATTGTCTGGTGCTGAGGGCCAGGTCAATAAATAAAGTGGTGGTCACTAGCCACATAGCTAAGCCTCTAGTCTTTGTTTCATTGAATAATACAGTGTCTAAAATGTTATTGAAGTTTAAAGTCTCAGTATGAATGCATATGTGAACCATTAGATGAGGAAACTGAAGGAATTTTGACATTGTTATTAATTATATTACATTTTATGAATGACTTTGCAATGTGACCATCCTACCACTCAGGGGCACCTAATTCCGGACACCCTGTACTCTATGGGTAGGTGGTTGCGAAAAGGGATAAGAGGAGTGAAACCTGACAGCAAATAGTGCCAATAGTGCTCTACTAGTCCGTCTACGTTATGGACAATAACTGCTGGGAATTATCCAAGGTCTTTTATAAACCAAAGTAAAACGATCGTTTTGATTCAGGAGGGCTGCAACTTATACTGAATCAACTATAGTTTATGTCATGATAATGGAACAGTGCTTTAGAATGAATTTAGAAATTCAGAACTGGTGTATATTTTGCAATTGGCCAGGTAACCTGTGCAATGTCATAACCACGTTCCACATACACTCATATGCTAACTCTGCTGACTGGTCATAGCACAACTTCTCTGGAAAAGCACTACATCTTACCGTCTAACCTGTAAAGGAGAATTCACTCTGCAGTGATTCATGAGAATCCCGATAGCATCATGGACTATGATAAATTCTAGGCAGCAGTCAACGTTTCTCTATTTTTTCTACATAAGCAGCTACTGCTTTTCTGGCCTTTAATCTATGAATGTCACTATTAACAGCAGGCTTCTAACCTTATATGACTTATAAATACTACACTAACATCAGGGGGGTTCCTGGGATGAAAACCTCTCCAGATAATCAATTTATTCACAAACATGAAGCAGCCGAAAGCTTGCTACATATCTCAGCTTGATATTTTTTAGAGTGATGGTATTTCATCAATTTGTTGACTTGTTTGTATCATAGTACTTATTTTAACCCCCTCCCCCCTATTGGCAGCAGAGAAAAACAATATTCAGAGCAGAAGTGGTGACAGATGGATTCAGCGTAGCCTGACAGTGGCTTCCTCTTCCCATCCAACAGAAGCCATTCATCTCTGGGGGGAGTGTCAGGTTTCATGTGAATAGCAATGTATTCTATGTGCCAAATAGCAACAGTGGTACAGAAGTGAGAGGAAGACAAACAAGATTCTGTTAGGGTTGGTAGGATTTACAGATGTGGATGAAGTGAACACTAGCTGATAGGATGCTTGGGGAGCTAAGAGATCAGAAGGGAATGTTTTGCATCGAAGGCAATTGGGGAAAACTAGGTGGTTCATAACAAGAGGGTTGATAAGGGAATGGGCCAGTGGAGGAATAAAAGGACGAGCAAGTTTGGAGTCAATGAGGCAGAGACAAGGTTGACTAACAGGGAAGGAGAGGTATTAGGGAGGGGCGGGCAGAAAAGGGAGGGGTCACTGCAGGTATTGCCCTCATTAATAGTGATTTGATATAAGGGGCCGCCAAGGTGCCAGTGGTTGAGGAGAGGGGGTATTGCCCTGGGTTCCTGTGTGCATGGGAGGTGTGCTGTCAGACAGCTGTCATGGAAGAGGCCCGAGGGATGCATACTAAACATGTACTCGACACTCACTGAGAACTACTGATTCGCTTTCCTCCTGGGAGTCACTGGGGAGGTTTAGGGATACTGCTAGAAAAAGGGAGGGGGGGGTGATGGGGTGCTATGTTGGATTGTACATAGTGAATCGTTATTGTGATCAAATCCCTCTCTGATTGTGTTCTTCTTATATGCAAGCTTTTGTTCATAAATCATCCTATTTTACATCTTACTTATTATGTACGAAATCTAATCAGCTGAGGTTATATCTCAAGTAGAAAACATTTTATATGGATAGTACAAATAAATCAATTTCAAGAAAATTGTGGGTATCATAATGTCTCTCAGCCATGATACTCCTCTAGGCCTAGAGGAATTTTAGGTCTGATTGGTAACCTCCATCCCCTCCACTTGCCACCCAGGGTGTCAGACTCACTGGTAAGACACAGCCTATACGATGGCATTATGTAAAATATCATAGCTGGGAAGTCAGGCAGCTCAAATATCAATATTTATAAATGTCCCGGTGTGGAAAGCAGCAAAGGTTTGATGGTAAATTGGGGGTGCTGATCATGAATCTGAGGTGTGTATCTTGCTATTTAGGTCAGAACAAGGTCAAATTAAAGGTCAAAGGTCACAATGCATTTGCAATGCGTCCTCATCACCATAGATTTTATATACATGGGGAATCCACTGAGGACTAAGGACCTCTAGTATTTATGACTGGAACAAAGTCCCCTTTGTCTGTTCTATAGTATATGACATTTTGTGACCTTTGATCTTTAATTTGACCTTGTCCTGACCTAGATAGGAAGATATGCTCCTCAGGTTCGTGATCAGCAGCCCCAATTTACCCTATTTAAACCTTCAAACCTTGTGCTGCTCTCCACACCAGGTAATCGACCCTATTCCATGCTGGCTCCCCAACTATCATGTGATTGTGTGAATTCTTTTTTTCCTCAAACAACATCGACACATATAAATTTTCCCCTCAGCCATGATGTTGATTCTGAACAAAACTTGTGTATCATCACACTAGAACCTAAGACCCTGCTAGCACGGGAATACCCCCTGCCTCCCGTTCCATAATTAGATCTCTACTTATCAATGAAAGCAACTAGCAGTGGCACATTAGAGGTGACTGGTAATTTACACAATCCACGGATGTATGATACAAAGTCTCCTTAAAAGCTTTTATAATTATGCCCCTGTTATATTATCACTTGATTAAATACTCAGCGTTTAAGTCTACTATGAAAACCACTCATAATATCTTTGTGTTTGGCAGATGAAGACATAAGTCTAAAATCTTTACATAGAGAGGAAGCAACACAAGTGCAAGGAAGCGATGTTACTCCTAATCCTCCATCTTCCACTTAATTAATTTATCTCTTTAAACATCAGACGATGATAGGAATAGCAGAAAAAGTGCTGAATAATCCCCTACATTATGTACAAATACCTGCTGAATCCTCATAGTGCTATTGCACATCCTTATTGATATAATAACCCATTCAGTGCAGGAACCTGCTTTTCCAGCTTGATAATCCAGGGGATAATCTAATCTAGTATACAATCTCCTATAAGATCTGGTGTTGAGTGTGGGTATAGAGGCTCTGCCATATGTCTTTATGAATACTAATAACCATTCGCAGTGCTGCTCAGATGCAAGTGAGAAGACCATCCCCTCCCCTAGGGCTTAGATCTATTTCAATACAAACGATGGCTTTCAAATCGTCATGGAAGCCATTCAGGCAAAACAGTGTTAAATTGCTGAGATTGATCTACAAGTTCTATGTGCATGTTTACATATCTAGGGGTCAATCTTGGGGAAAAAATCTTTGACATCAGCATGAGCTTCAAAAAGGTATTGCCAAATCATTAAAGACATTTGCGGTCATCAGTTGTATGGAAATAAACCCCCACCCCTAATGATTCCCAACACCTTATGACAGTAGACCAGATACCTGTATTGTTGAAATTTACAATAAGTCCATTGAGATAAACACTCTTTTTGGCATTTCATGAATCTTTGAATAGTAATGAACCTAGCGACTGTGATTGGAGAAGGACTGCAGATTTTAACCACACACTAAACTGCAGATCTTCCTGTGACTGAACTGCATTTATGTCTCTGTGTTCTACTCCCTCCTCCCGGCCACCACACAACTTCTCTCCTTGATACAGAAGTCTGGGATATTTCTAGCATTACTTATATCTGTATCGTCTGTGCCTTCAATCAACAGCTTTTACACTACATACCCAGGCTTTTGGTCCTTGAACTCATGGTTTGGGAATTCCTAGATGCATTACATAGTAGAAGCTGCATATTGTTACTCAAATAACCTTTGGAAAGGGACCTAGCATTTCTGAGATGACCAAACATATTAGCGTTTATATACATAACCTGTATTGTAGAAATGTCTTTTGAAAATCAGAAATAGTTATTTTCTTATGAGAAGAAATTCTATACCACCTTCTAAATGTAGAAGGGATGACAGAACGGAAAGTCTCATTCAACACAGACACCTCATAATAAGTCTCCCTTGGAATGTTCGGAAACTATCATTAACTATCATAATGAAGCCCATGCTTGTCATCCAACAACATAGTTCACCAAGAGTTTACTGGGGTCATTGGACAATTAATGTATCTAAGCTAAATAGTCTCTAGTAATATGGGCGTATTTACCCAGTAAATAAACATATGAACCCACCATATGCATGACTTGGTCTTGTCCATAGGCAACTACCTGATAGCTATAGCACAGTGATAGAGTGCCTGATGCCTCATAACATACCAATGACCGGAGGCAGGTATGGTAATGACTCCCCTATCCATTATGGCACTTCATTACAAGCTTCACGTGTTTCCATCAGTTCTGGCTAACCTGATGAGGTTCTTAAGGAAGGGGAATTTCCAGCATCTTACTAAGCAACTCACCTCAGAAACAGTCAAATGTTGCGCCAAACATTGTCAGTTTTCTGGAAGTGACATGTCTTCAAATGGTTCTCAAATACCTGCTAGGCTAAACAGATAATTGCCCTTTTCAGCTTTATTTGGTTTTGTTAAAAAAACATCTAAGCCTTGGGGCATACCCATCATGAAACAAGTTTTATTTTTCTCCCAGATGATTAGAGGGAAAGAATTTACAATACGTTATCTTTCAGTATTGCTATAAGAGATGCATGGTAGAAATGATCATCAATAGCTATCTGTTGTATGCAATATGATTATGTTTTAAGAGAATTTTGATTACAAAGGGGTAGTGAGCCCTTCGGCCATGTGTCAAATTCTTATGTTATTGGAATTCCTCAGTGCCACACTCCCAATGTTGCTTGTGGCACTCCCAAACCAAATTCTTCTTTCTTTAAATGGCATTAAAGCTGGTATAAAACCTGATATAGTTTTGTCTGATATGTGTTTCAAAGAATTATATAATGCTTTCCCAGTCACACTGCAAAAAAGGTGTTTAAAGATACACACCAAATTTTCTCAACACCAATATTTAAACATCTAAACACTTGAAGTATTTAGGTGTTTAGCGTTTAAACACTTATTCTCAAACACCTAAACACTGAAGTGTTTAAGTGTTTAGCATTTAAACACTTGGTTAAACACTTCCTTGGTAAACGTGTTTAAAATTAAACGCGTTTAACACTTAAGAAGTGTTGAGAAAAGTGGGACAAATAAGTGTTTAACCAAGTGTTTAACTTCTAAACACTGGTGTTTAATCCCTAAACACTGTTTTTACAGTGCATAGGGTGTCATTTATTCTGGTAAGATATGGTTCATTATATGCACATCATTGGAATCTAGTTTCAGCTGGCCTCTCCTCTTTGGTGGAAAGGGAAGCCACTTGGTTGATTAGTTCTGGTCACAGTCACCTATGGGGCAGCACTGAATGGTCTGCTTTGCAGTCAGGCATCCAAACCAAAGGTTCCACCACTATAGAGAATGCAAGTGGATAGGTGTTGGACACGCTATTTGCGCTTGTGTCAGCTTATTACCTGTGCTTGCCCACTACCAGCTACCTCCTCATTTGCATATTTGGCTATGAAACTTACACCCTGTCCGACCGCCAGATCTTCTGATAGAGAATTCTCCTTTGTGGCTCCATCTGGAGCCACTGTGCTGGTGCAATCAAGACTGCTCGTTGACATGAATAAAATGCTGGAAGCATTCTATTTTGACCTATGTACATGCTTGAAGTTATCATGGTTAGAATGCACTGAATAGATCAAGATTTTGCCAAGACACGTTCACACTGGGGTGATGATAGATATGCAGAAAGTGGAAAATCTTTGTATTTGAGCTCTTGTGCCAGCTTTAAATTCTACGTCTGTATACCTGCTTAGGCCCCCCTCATGTAAACCTGCCTCCACCAGGCAATGTCCATCAAAGTCCTTTGCAGCATTCCCTTTCTGTAGACCAAGAAATTTGACAGAATCTTGTTCAAAACATTTATATCATATAACAGCATTTGTATTTGAGCACTCCCGTGGTTGGAATCGTAACAAACCACAGCCTTGCAACTCTTTATGAATTCTTATCAATAAATGCTTTATGGTTGATATGGGAAATTGGAAGTTTTAACATTGATTTCTGGATCAAGCTACTTCCTGTCTAACATGTCAGTATCAGGCAAACACTTTTCCCGTATCAACCTACTTCCTTTTCTGCCAGGTTTGTTGTTGTTTTGGTTATGCTGGTAATGTTTGCTGGTTATGTACCGTTATGTAACCATCCATGGCTTGGTTACATAATTTGTAAACTTTTTAGTATCAGTTGTCAGTCGAATGTATAACTCCTTCCAACTGATACTGAAAGGTTTCAACCAGCTATAACATCATGACTTGTGTTGACACTTTGCCATTCTAATAAACCTATTATCATGTACACTTTAAATACGCCATAAATCATAACATATGATTGTATCAATGCATACAAAAATGAGGCATTATTACATGTAATGCCATATACTGTCTCATGGACATCATGGTCTAAATACTGGACATGGCCTGGATGCGCCTGGACAAGGCGCAGCTCATGGTCTCAATCCAGTGTCAAAAGTCTCATTATTAAGGAAGCTAGGCCACCAAGAGTGTTTTGAGCTTTCGGTGCGCCACAGTCAAACTGGCGCAACTTGTGAAGATGCGCAGCAAGGTGTAGGGAGCTGACACATTCCCCTCCCCACATGCATGCACAGTTACAAGTGCACAGTTGCATAAACGCCTGAGTTATGGGCAGCTGAGTTGCGGACTGCCAAACCGAGCGGGACAATAGGGGCACCGCACTGATGATGGGGGCGTCCTATGTACCCCCAGGGACATGAAAGACTCAGCACTAATGGACAATAGCAGTGGCAGTTGCTATTGGCTCCAGCTAGTCTAGAGGAAGGATGTTAGGGTTGGCAATTTAAGCTCAGCCCTACCTTCCATCCGGTCACTATCCAGAGAACCACGTCAGTGACAACATCTCCAGTCCAGCTCTCCTGAGCCGGCTATGCATCTGCCACAAGAACTCTGCTGGGTTAGACTATATCAGACAGACATAGGACTAGACCCAACTTGTGGACAGAGACTGTCTTCTTCCATCTATCTACAAGATGGTAATGTTGCATATTTTATATTATCCCTCCATTAGCAGGCCAGGAAGCTATATTGGACAATCTATGATCACTATTACACATAGGAGTAGAACACTTACTTATACTGATATCATATCTACTGTGTGTGTATTACCTGCGTATTAAATTTTGTAAATTAATGCAAAAGATGTCAGAGTTTAGGTGTCTGTCCGACTCAGGGTGCCTCTACCTTATGTGAAAAGAGGATCTGCCTTCAGAAATCCCCTCATCCAATGGGAGTAGCAAATGGCACACTTAGCCATACCCACTTTCCATCACAACAATACCCTGAGAGGTAATACCCCTACCCTTACCTTTTCTTACTAAGAGGGGTTCTCCTCCCCTAGCACATGGCTGACAAGGGTAATGGTTTAGGCTATTTGTGGTCGTCACCTACCCACAAATCACATCAGGTGTCAACAAACACTAACACCCTCTGGTGGTACATGAGGTAACTGTCCACTGAATTGTCAGCTGTAGGGAGTATGGCATGTCTTTCCAACAAAAACTACTGAGACACACTAATGCACACTAATCCATATTGTTGTGCTGCTATGTGGAATCACTCTGCTCTATAAGTGATACCCATAGGTTGCTTGCTACAGCCAACTTGATACGGCCAATTCCAATAAAAACCTTGCATTTTGATAAAGTCAAATTAGTGTCAATAAAGCATCATCGATTAAGAGCTGTTAATTTTCTGGTGAGCAGTACCTACTAGATCGTTTTGATTTGTTTCATTATACCGTATTCGTTCTGATAAGCTCACATGTGCAGAAAATTAATTGTTAGATGCTCAAAACCTTATTTGAAGAATTAATTCTAATAAGCGTACACCAATAGCCTAATATTGTTATTTTTGCCCTAAAATCTTGATTTTTACACTTCATTTGACTGATTTTACACCAAAAATGAGGGGGCGTGACTATTAGAGCAGATGCACTTATCAGAATGAATATGGTGTCTGCTAGCAATGTCGGAACACTGACTTCTCCAGAGACACCCTTTTTTTTTGCCTACGAGTGGCTTCGCTACTAGATAGTGGCGAAAACATCATACACAGGTTTGGAGCCAGTGGGATTTATTCCCTGCATTCCCTACCCAGGAATAAGCCCTAAATAGGGCTGGAAAATCTGTGGCGGCATCTGAGGAGTGGCGTTGCTTACTGAAGTCATGATTCTTAGTGACGTGAGGTCACACAAACATTATCACTCTCCATGCAGATGTTTTCAGGTGGTCAAATTTCAAAAGTGTCATGCAAGTTCAATGAATTTCCCTCATTATACCATAATATCTCAGGGGAACATAGTATGGATTGATCGTTGTGCATTAGTCATGTGGAGCATAATATTTATTTTTGTAGTCGTAGTCGTTTTGATCAGTAAACAATGGCCGATTTTTATGAAATACAACCTCTTGTTGCTAGAAACGAGTTATAATTATTACTCCCTCTAAATATACAAATCGATTCTGAAAATGACTTAGAAGGGTTGAGGTTTTATGACAAATGGACCCCTAAGAAAATTAAAATCCTTGGAAATTTAAAGAAAAAGTCGAGTTAACTTTGAAAAAAGTACATACTTTTATGTAGCCTCTTTTGGTTTATATGTTCCTGGCAAGCACTCATATCAAGCTTATTTTAATGGGCTGGGGACCAGCGATGAACTAATGCCTTTTTATATATATAAATAGGCTCATCACAATGAAGATGGATTAGTATTGGCTTAATGGTTGCTCTGCCTGATGCCATTTAGACAACAGATCTCCTCAGCTAAGCTCTCACCACCTGCCCCCCAACCCAAGGGTAACACCACTAGTAGAAGTGTGACTACTGTGTCACACACACGCCAAGGTATGATGAGCATTCAAAGCCAATTATTTGCAAAACCCTTTCTCTTGGACAATGACTCTTGATTTACAATCTATTTCTAGCTTCCTATGACAAGAGACAATTTGAGAAAAAGGCTATAGGGTAAAGTGACCATGAGTCGTCCACATGGAGCTCTGTGCAACCTCTAACCTGCATTTTGAAGGTGATAGACCCACAACAGCCAGAGATTGAAGGATAGCAGGTGCTACATCTTCCCATCTTCTATTAATGCAAATAGCTTAAAGTCCTATAAGGCAGTCATAGGTAATCTAAATTTTGCACTTCACACATGCAAAGTGGCCGCCTCAAGGTACGTGGACGACTCAAGGTCACTTTACCCTACTTACTTGATAACTAATATTTGTGTCAGTATTATAAACTTCATGATCAAACTAAGAATTTGCGGCCCAACGGGAAAAATGCGCCTCCGGGAGGGATTTTTTTAGTACTGGTTTTGGCCACCAAGGGCCAGTGGTATGCTTAATATTATTCAATCTCCACTGAAAATGTTCCATTTCTGAAACTTTGGTAGCCATGGAAACATAGGAAATGGCTAGATAAGGCAATTTCTGGTTGCCATGGAAACCACTCCCCTATTCCAATCAGGAACTCAGAACCAAAACAGAACTCAAAAATTCCCTCTAGAAACAATTCTATGACAAAAACATCACATTTCTTTGTTGTTGTTTTTTTTTAAAAAAAAAACACACTGTATTATTAGTGTTTATGATATGATATAATACATTTAAAGCATATTTCCCTTTTTTAGTTGAACACACCAACCTGGGTTTCACAAGCAATTACAGGAAAACTACCAGGGATATATGAGCTCAATATATCTCATTTTAAAGCCCATGACTTAAACCTTAAAGGCCATTACCTCCCCCCCCCCTGGAGGGATGTTTTCCCTCACCTGGCCACATTTTTGAGTCAGAATTTCATTACATGCTTACAGATGTAGGTCCCCTCACTTGACATCTACAAAGTACAACAGCCTACTTTGCTTAAGGATATTGCCAGAGAGAATCTAGAGTGTAGTTTTATCAATATTGGACTAATTCAATATCATCAATACTAAACTCAATAAAATGTCCCCACACAAACTATGCAAGCTATGGCAAACGTTCTTGGTTTCAACAGCATGTTTGACCACAGAAAACAAACAATATTATGATGGTATGTACATTGTATAATCTCTGCAGCCTTTAGCCGTGAATCCACACAAAAGTCTAAGCATGTTTGCTGTTGTGCCAACATGACTGTGCATCACTGACACTCTCCCATCCAATCATATTAGCCACTGTGTAAGCCACGTGTGGCCATGTGAAATGGGTGAAAGGCATTTTTTGCCATTATTGGTGATGCCTCTGGAGTGGAATGGATGGATTTCATCATTGTTAGAAATGGACACATCCTTTATCAATGGTGAGTGGATCCAGAACCAACCTAAGGCCAAGAAAAAAAAGGTGTGTTTCCAGTAACATGAACTGAATTGCTAGAGTTGGTAGGTCGGATTTATTTTTTTTAAAACTTTTTTTTTATTTATTTTCTTTTTTTGGGGTCCAATGCAGGCATGTTATACATCAAAAGAAACACAATTTCAATGCAAATCTGAGAGGATATGTGTCCACAATAGTCCGAAAATATATATGGTAGTGGTCATTATTTTTCAGGGGGGGTTTGAGGGGGGCTTTTACATACATGCAAACTCCTCAGTTTATTTCAGTTTTCGCAGTTTTTTATGATCTGTCAGGGTCATTCTTGTGATTCATCCAGATCCAATGAGATCTCATTTTACCATTTATATAAGGGGGTGGTCTTAGAAAATCCTGATAGAAGGGTATCAGCCATCCAAAAAAAGCACCAAAATGCACCACTTGACTTCTCAAAATTCAAAATGTCTCTGGGGGAGAATCCCCAGTTTTCACCGTTTAATCGCACTTCCAAGGAAAAATCTCATTAGTTTTCCTCGTCCGGAGTTTGCATGTATGCTTTTAAAAACATTTTGACCCCTCTGGGGGGGGGGTGTTTAAAAGGTTTAGTCCCCATTTAGCAGGAAAGGCCATCAGCAGATAGAGATCTTTCCAAAAAGTGGTCTGCCATTTTTGTACCTCTATTGGTATTGTTACTATGGTCCTGTTTTGCTAGGGTCGGTCGGGTTACTGGAAACACACCTTTTTTTTTCTTGGCCGAAACAACCTGTTTTTTTTTTTGTTTTAGCTTTTTTTTTGGAATGTTCACTGTAAGTAGTAGCCATGTTTATATTACAGCAAAAACCCATGGCAACTTTGGTTCCAATACCTTTTGCTGTAAATTCACAGGAGTTGAGTCACTGTAATTTTACAACACAATTCATAGTAATCATATGGTAACAACCACTGTGATTATGCAGCAAGATCATTTAGATCTACAGAAACATATGCTGTAAATTAACAGCAAAATATGTTGTAACATTACTTGTGAAATAACAATAGTATTTTCTGTGAATGAACAGCAAGTTTTGTTGTAAATGAACAGCAAAATATACTGTAAACTTACAGAAACCTTTGCTGGCAACTGAGTTTCCAGCAACTATTGCTTATAAATTCACATAAACTAGAAGTGTAGAACTACAGCAAGAGGTTCCGTTAATCTACAACAAATGTATTGTATATATAGGTAGGCTACAGAGCACACTGCTGTAAGGGCACGGTTTGTAATAAGCGTCACGTAGGTACGAGTTGGGCAGTTCCCGAGTGGGGTGTACACTCGGGTCTGAGAAACGGTATGCTGGGGCGAGCGGTGGCAGCACTGCTCTCCGAGCTTCCTGCCTTAGACTCGAGAGGTCACCACCCAACCTTAGGCTATATAAGGCCAGGTCGGGTAGCTGCCGGAGAGAGAATCCTCGCGGGCTCTGTATGGTCAGTAAGCACTTCCCTCCTCTTGTTTCATTGTCTGAATACCCTGATACGAATACACTTGAACTCGGAAGCCCTTAGTCGGATTGTAAGCAGGATTCTGAATAAACCTTATTGCCTCTTCTGTACCGGAGATCGTCGTAGTTCTTTCCGGATTAGACATACAAACCCCAAGTCAGAATACTTGACCGTTACACTGGTGCCGTGACCAGGATTGGTTGAGAAAGAGTGTGCAGCTGTGGCTAAACAAGATAATTCAGTTGATAAGAATGAGGCAGCCTCTACTACGCCGCAACGTGTAAGAGCTGCCTATATAGAATATAGGATTCCAGTTCAGGATGTTACGGAATCGGGAAGCACTGATTCGGAAGTAGATTTAGATGCATCCTTGGTTCCGGATGTGGCTCTAGCAGTCAATCAGACGGTTTGGAATATTAGAAATTCGGAATTGCTCGGTGATGGGGCCTTCGGTAGTCCCATCCTAATAGCCCAGCTACCAGTGACTGAACCTCGGAGGAGAAGGGAGTCCATCCGCATTATGCCATTGGCCAACCAAGGAGTTTTTCTAAATCAGTTGAGTACCGCTATGTTGTCGGAATCTGCCTTCAATCCTGGCGGATCAAGCCAGCCTGCCCCTACGGGAATGTTAGGATTGAGTGGATATCGCGAGGAGAGGAGGGGTTTCGAAGCTGAACGGGCGGCTCATCTGGAATGGAAAAGAAGGTGTGATCAAGAAAAGGTCAGGAGTGAGAAAATTATTGAGTTTCAGAAAAAGGAAGAAAGCTCAATTATTGATTGGAAACTTCTGTAAGAGAATTTGTATCTGAAGTGGAAGGGTTACGGAGAGAGAAATGTGGATTGGAAGGAGTTTTGGAAGATTTGGAATGCAATAGGGTAACTAAGCTGTCCCGGCTCGATGAGATTGATGATCAGGTAAGAGGAAAGGAAAGGCAATATGATTCAGTAGCACAAAGGTTGGAGGACACCAATGAACAGTTGAACCAAATCAGTGCTGCACTAGAAGAAAGAACCGGAGAACTTGATGAAACGTCAGAACACTATCCGATAAGAATAGAAGCTTCTAAGAGTCTCTTGAGCGACTTGAACAAACAAGTCCAAGTCCAGCAAGAAGTGTATGACAAGAACAAAGAAATTATCAGGAAACAAATGGAAGAGCATGTTCAGTTACGGGATCATCATATTCGGGAAAATGATAAGTTGATTAAGGACATTAAGGAAAATAACCAGGTTCTGTATGAAGAACGAGAGGATCTGATTTACGAAATTACTCGGATCTGGTGTCAGATGACAGGGGTTGGAAGTGAAGGGAGCGAGGAAATCGAAAGCCTCGATGTAAGTAGTATCCTAGATGGGGGTCAGGTTAAGGCGGCTGTCCGTTCGTCAACGCCTAAGCCTATTCTGAAGAAAGGATATAGTCCCTTTGTGAACGACAAGGTGGACAGGAATGTGGTAGGTGACCGGTATCAACCGGATAGAGATCGGAATGTCCGTTTGAGTGTAGGTCAGAAGGATACCACCTTTACAACGGATGGGGAGTATCAGTATATAGACACCAGGGGGCACCCTATGTCCTCGACCCGTGTTGATGATACTACGCTAGATGGCGTCGTAGAGTATGTATATAAGGAAGGCCAGGGTGACGACCAAGGGAATTCTGTTATTGGTGACCGAACCTATCAGATCTCTGGAGGTTCAGGATTCAGTACAGCTGAAGAGAACAATAACACTCCGAAGCCTCGGTTGAATACAGATAAACCCATTCAGAAACAGCCATACCCAGGAACCAACCTGAATCCGGAAACTGGACCCGACTTGGGAACCAAACCCAATATGTATGGTAATAGTAGCTGGGACAATACAAACAATTCTAATTCGGGATGCTTCGGAGCCTCAAGGCCTGGTGGGGGTGATGGTAGGAAGAGTAAGGAGCAAAAGATGTTAGATTGGAGTTTGGAACAATGCACTAGGTTGAGAAGTAAGGAAATATCTGCTAAGAGAAATCAGATTGAAACCAAACCCTTTGACGGATCAGAACCCTGGAGGGATTGGTTTTCAGATTTTACGGATGATAGGGAGGTTGATGGTTACTCTGATGAGGAATCGGCTCCTCTCCTAGTACGATGCCTTAAGAAGGGACCAGGAAGAATTGCTCTTGACCAATGGAGGGTCCAGTATCAAGGAAATGGGACGTATGCTCAGTTGGTAGAGTTATGTAGCGGATATTTGGGAGGTATAGTGTCTGAAGACCCCATGACTCAGTATAAGAAAAGAATTCAGAAAGCAGGGGAATCGGTAAGAGTATACGCACTTGAACTTCAGATCCTGTTAAGGAAGGCTAGGCCTAACGTAACCCTGGATGATGACTATACGAATAGTGAAATGATCTCTCATTTCATTAAGGGGTCGAGAGAGAAGGATCATCAGGATTGTGCGTATAGGGCCTGGAAGCGTGGAGCTAGTATGAATACTCTGTTTGATGCGATTGAGGACTTGAATCTGAAAAGGACATTCCTTACCGGATACATGCCTCAGGAAAGTAGCAGTTCCGTAATGCCCACTTTGAAACAGGTAGAGAAGGTTACGGTTGCCCCTGTGTCTGAAGTAGAAAATGAATATGAGATTATTGAGTTTGAGGAGGAAGATGTTATAGGTGTCAAAAGATGGGGCATATTGCTTATGATTGCCGATCGTCCGAACCTGTGCCTCGAAGTGTTTCAGGAATTGAGGAGGTGGTTGAGAATTCGGAAATTTAGAGAGGGTTGAGATTGTGGCTGTAGACTCAACCCGTAGAAGTAATGTAAGCCAAAGTACTGTCGACAGTGAATCGTCGGGAGAATCCGGAATGAGTACATCTGGCAGGGCAAGTGAGGAGGCTGATCACCTCTCCCTTCCCGGGGCCAGGGAACCTAGTGAGTCAGTTAATCGGAGGATTGAGAGTGTACCAATTACCACTAGGGAAGAGGAAGGGCTGTGGGTCTCTGAGCTCACTCGTGTATGTGTGGCACACCTTCCCCAAGATCATCCCTGTTTGAAACACATAAGACAACGGGGGTTGGATCTTTTCATTTCGGAAGATTTTGATCGGTTTACTGGGCACTCCTCTCCATTGGGAGGTAGGAGATGGTATGTGTCTGTTATGATTCAGGGTAGGACTGGGAAATTCTTGGTCGATACGGGGGCTAGTCACTCGTTGGTTTCCAAGCGGTTCCTCAGCCAGCTGCCGAATAAGACTGAGAACTTCATAACGGGGGTAAAGGCTTGTACCGCCGACGGATCAGATATGCAGGTTGTTGCTAAGGCATTTATGAAGGTGGAAATTGGAGAACGAGAATTCGTTATATGTCCAATTATAGCAGAGGTTAAGGACGATGGTATACTCGGGTTGGATTTTGCTAGTCTCTTTGAGGCTGAGTTGAACCCAAGCCAGGGTATTTTGAGTATCAGGAAACCGTATGACATCCAGGTTGTATGCCTGCTCCGACAGATCAGTTCAGTGGCTAGTGTGGTAGACACAGTCAAGATTCCTCCGGGGGTCTCCTGTGATTTGTTGTGTACCACTGAAAGGGCTCTGAAGGGACAGGAGAGTTTGTTTGAACTGAATACTGACCACCTGGCGAGTATTGGATTGGAATCTGTAGATGCTTTGGTAGGGAACCCGTTCTGGAATGTGCTTCCCGTGATGAATCGGGGAGGTGAAACTATATACCTCAAGATGGGTTCTGAAATAGGAGCATTAACTCTGGTAAACGTGGTAAGGGATTCGGTCAGGAAGCCTGATGAGGCAATGATTCCATCAGGGGAGGTGAAACTGAATGAACAGCTGGATAAGATTATTGAGGTTTCTTCTTTGGAAAATGGTTATCAGAAAATGGAAATACGGAATCTGTTACGAAAGTATGAGAAAGCATTCGGTTACTCAGGTGGACCCTTAGGTCAGAACCATAAGGTCTTGCACCATATCAACACTGGAGACGCTGAACCCTTTAAGATTCTATATAGACGTTTGCCTCTGAAGAAAAAGAATATATGTGAAAATGAGATTTATGATCAGTTGGAGAAAGGGGTGATAGTACCTAGTACTAGCCCCTGGTCCAGTCCCTTGGTGATGACTACCAAAAAGGATGGTAGCATCTGCTTCTGTGTAGATTATAGGAAGTTGAATGGCATGACTAAGAAGAATTCATATCCTCTGCCCAGGGTTGATGAAACGTTGGATGCCTTGGGTGGAAACAATTGGTTCTGTACTCTGGATTTGCAATCCGGGTATTGGCAGATTGGGATGAACCCTAGTGACATTGAGAAAACAGCGTTTTCTACTCATTTGGGATTATTTGAATACAAGGTTATGCCATTTGGTCTCTGTAATGCGCCTGCAACGTTTGAAGCCATGATGCACACTCTTTTGGGTGATCTGTTATGGAAGAAATGTTTGGTGTATTTGGATGACGTGATTGTGTTTGGCAAGACATTCCGTCAATGTCTGGATAACTTGGAAGTAGTGATAAGGAGACTTGTCTCCAACAGATTACATCTGAAAGCTAAGAAGTGCAAATTGTTTAGGAAATCCATTACGTACTTGGGAAGGATAATATCCCCAGAAGGTATTAAGGCTGGAAACAGTTCCGGATGAGAAGGTGCTATCTGGAAAGATAAAGAGGAAACCATGAAAGTTGCCTATGATAGGTAACCGGAAAAGAAGAAGGAAGAAGAAGAATGTGGTGAAAGTGATTGAGGAGTGTGTTAAGAATAAAAAAGTCTCAGCAGGAGTTGGAAAGACAAAGCAATCCGGGAACAGAAGGACTAGGTCAGCTCCCGGGAACGAAGCCGCATGTCCCAATACTATGATTAGAACTGAGAAGGAGGGCGTGCGCCGTAGTGCTAGGAGCGCACAGAGGAGCAGTGTTACCTAATGAAGCCTTATCTGAAGTTCTAGGAAGTATTGAATCCTGTACACAACGATGTATTGTCCTGTACGATGTCCGTATGTTTATATGTATGTATTGTTACATGTTATGACAGTAGCAGTGTCAACTGGGATGACAGCGTATTTAGATTGCGAACACGAGTAGGCGGAATTGATCTAACCTGCTCTATTGTCTGCAACTTGATGGTTCCCGTGGGTGATGGATGGAAATATCCGGCGTATCAGTACAATACTATACGTAGTCTCCATAGATACTCCTGAAGAGATTAAGTTGAGAAGTGATAATACAACATTGAAAGGGTGTTTTCTTTACGAGCATGCGAGCATGTGTCGTGTGACCTCGTTTTCGAAACGAGGCCAAGACGGGTATGTGACCTTTGACCCTGATTAGAGTTCTCATGGGAAGATCCGCCATCTTGTCAAATCAGGCGTGGTGACCGGTAACAGCTGCACGCGTGGGCGACATGGGAAGCGAATTTACGTGGAAAAAGGCAGTCAGGAAGTACGGGAATTTGTCTATTAGGTCGATAAAATTGTTAAGAAGCCAACCTGTCGTACCTTTGGGTATTGTGGGTTCTGGTTTTGGTCGGAATGACTCAGAATATGTTGTGTTAAGATGGAAGTTGAGAAACAGGTCAGTCCGGTTAACTCTGAAGATGAACGCTTGTTGGAAGATATGTCTGCGGCCAGTGAATTGGTTAAGAATATGAGCTCGGATGAAGTTAAGATGGAAATGGACGTGGAAATTATGGAGAATCCCACTTCTGTAGAAAGTGTGGTTCCCGTGGAGTCCAGTCAGGAAAGGCATACTCGGGAACCCATTCCGGATGTCACACTCGGTAGCGGAGACGGTGCAGAAGCATCGCGGTCGGAAGAAGATGGCCTCCCCTGTATTCTGGATGCACGGGAAAGTCGGGGTGTAGTCAACTATGAGACGGGGATCATACGTTGGCCCAATGGTGACACTGTCTATATCGAAGCAGACAGGGTGTGGGATAAGAAGTTAGAAAAACTACATAAACTGAATAGAAGATGGAGTCAGATGATTAAGGAGATATGAATGGTGAGACAGATTTGGAAGAATGGATGCGAGCTACTAGGAAGGACAAACCTTACTATATGTTCTATGTTAAGTGGGTTGAGGAGACATTGGATAATCGGAATGAGGAATACTATGATTTTGATGCGTAGAGTAAGATTAAATGGGCAATTGACTCATGGAGAGAGAAGGAAAATGAATTGTGTCCGTTCACCATCTGTAAGGACACACCGATCAGATATTCCAGCCATATCCGGATGATCAGGCATATCGTGGAAGAACATATGCATCACCATCCGGAATACATATGTTATATGGACGTCGGTAAGATTGGACGTAACTGTAAAGGTCTGAAAACATGTCGGATTGGGGAGCTGGTGAGACATCTGAAGGATGATCATCAGATGGGAGTATTTGTAGCTGTGGATAAGGTCTTGGACCTACATCAGATGTTGTTGGCCGAGTGGGATCGGTACAAAGTTAAGAATTTCGGTAGTCTGACCGCCAAGGTACCAAAGTTTTGCCAGGTATCTAAGAATGCTAAGTCCAAGTTTGAAGCTAGATTTGAACTTAGGATGACAACAGGGAGACAGTTGATCGAGTCAGAACACTTCGAGAAAATGAGAAAGTACCGGGGCGATGTAGCCTACAGAGATTCGAAGGGGGTCAGTAGTGCGAAGCAATCTAGGGTTCACCCGCAAGGAATGTACGTATTCCGTGGGATCCAACGTCCGGCTCCAGTCAGAATATCGGGAATGAGTTTGGAAGAAGGGCGGACTGACAGGTACCATCCTAGAGCGTCTAGTTCGGGTCAGGAGCAAAGTCGGTAGAGTCCGAATTCTGGTATGGAACAGAGATCACCGTTGGGATCTCTGCAGGGTGCAGCCCCACCTAGATTCGACGAGAGAAGTAGGAAGGACTTTCCAACTCTAGGATTACCTGGAAAAGAAAGTCAATGTCTGGATAGGTACGGTAAAACTAAGCGGGAGACGGCCCCAGTGGCTGGTCCCTCTGATGAGTTTAAAGTCCCCCAGGATATCAGGTATAAGGATATGGCGCAATCTGGATCGTTGAGTTCCACTACTGATTCGGGTTCAAGGAGACGGAAACATGTTTCCGAATCCTCACGGTCTGAATTGGAAGGGGAACCAGTACCAGTCAGAAGACCACCTACTAGGGATGCTGTCTCGTACTCCTTTGATCGGATAAGCGATGAATCATTCAAGATTCAGGAATATACAGTTAAAGAGTGGCAGAAGACACACGAGGAGATGGCAATCACATATCTGAATAATGTGGTGCACTCGGTTGTACAGCTGACTCAGAACGTTCAGAATTTGGAAATATCCAGAATTGAGAAGGATAAGAAGGAAGAATACGATCGTAAATTGAAGGAAATGTTGAATAAGGAGAAAAAGGCAAATAAGAACAATGATTTTTGGAAGATGGAGGTAGCCAGAGCTAGATCAGAAACAGATACATTGAGTATGCGTTTCATGGACACCTTTGGCAAGCCCATGGCAAGTTGGAATGGGACCAGACACCATGCTAAGTATCTGTTGGATAAACAGATTGCGGAGTACGGTCTGGAACCCGAACCTGAAACACCTTATTCAGATGAGAAGGGTATGGAAGATTAAGTTAAGAGAAATGTTAAGATATATGAATTCCGTATCTCCCTGGAGGAGACGAGACGTGTTCCCGAGTGTGCAGATGCCGAGCTGCCCTATCCGGAATGGAGTTACTCCTACATCTTGGTCGTTGACGATGGATTCTGTGACTGTGGGATCTTTGGTAGCTGATATGAGTGCTAAAGCATACACAAGGACTATTGGATACTCTAATAACAATCAGGACACCATCTGTTTATAACCGGCAGTGATTACGAATGCTGGAATATGAACAATAACTACCAAGTGAACTGCTTCTACACATGCAAGTCGAATCTTGCTAATAGGACATTACAACTCCAGTTCCTGATAGAGACAGTATTGGATTATACGATCACACAGCTACCCTGCCACCATCGTCGGAAGGAAGACTCGGAACACCATATCTCGATATAGACTCTACAAACGATTTGCATAATGTTCTAATATATACGAAGCCTATATTATTTTATTGATATTTGTACGGTATTCTACTACACTGGTAGTTTACCAATAGATATGTACATCTGGCAATTGTTAAGACCAGATTCAGGTCATTATACCGTGTGTGTTCATATTTTTCTTCTGTCCGGTTCAGTAAGAAAATATTTCAAGACCTTACATATGTTTATGTATATAAAACACATAATGGAGGTACTATAGACTGTACCATAAATTATTTTTTTTATATTTACAAGGTCTAGAGGTAACATAATTATCAGGTTCTCAAATCACTACTATTACGAGTAATAGGTATCCAAGGTTGTTATGTAAAATGACTTTAATTTCTGTATTTCCAAATGTTGTTACTGGGTATACTGTGTTCTAGAAAAAAAAGTGTCTCATTGTGAGTCGTATGAATGACTATTCAGTATCTGGTAAGATGTAACATGATTACTATGATCATTTGGTATTATGTTTGGATACATCTAATATAATTATTGCCAGATTGGTAACCAGGCAACTCGTACGCTAGTCATGTGCCCTAGTTGATATAATTGTGTTAATACTATAACTTAGTTACTACCCAGTAGTGTAGCACCTTGTCATAGTCTTGGTGGGGGTAGTGTAGGGGCACGGTTTGTAATAAGCGTCACATAGGTACGAGTTGGGCAGTTCCCAAGTGGGGTGTACACTCGGGTCTGAGAAACGGTATGCTGGGGTGAGCGGTGGCAGCACTGCTCTCCGAGCTTCCTGCCTTAGACTCGAGAGGTCACCACCCAACCTTAGGCTATATAAGGCCAGGTCGGTAGCTGCCGGAGAGAACCCTCGCGGGCTCTTTACGGTCAGTAAGCACTTCCCTTCTCTGGTTATGAGAACTTACCTAGTAACTCATTGTTTGATTGTCTGAATACCCTGATACGAATACACTTGAACTCAGAAGCCCTTAGTCGGATTGTAAGCAGGATTCCGAATAAACCTTGTTGCCTCTTCTGTACCGGAGATTGTCGTTCGATAGTTCTTTCCGGATTAGACATACAATCCCCAAGTCAGAATACTTGACCATTACACTGCTATCATTTAGATCAGTCAATGGGTATCATCCCCATGATATGTGACCCATCAAGGGAGAACACCCCTCCGCGGGGGATTTTTAATTTCCCATTTGGACACCAGGGGGCACTTGAGGACCACAATTACTCTAAAATCATTTTGATGCAAAATTCAATGGTCTCATTTAAAATGCACCATTTTTGGTAGAAATGGCCCATATTTGGATGGTAAACTGAACATTTTTCATGAGAAATCAGCATCTATGCATGTTCCTGGTTGTCATGGCAACCATTCCTATAATCAAAATTTCCAGATTTTTATGCCAATTTTCGGGGGTACTCACCAAAAACCCAAAACTGAAAACAGAAATGTAAAATTCCTTCTAGATCAAAATCTATGGTAAAAATCACCACATTGTTACGTATTTTTTATGAAAAAGGCTGATTTATTGAAACATTATTATGGTTTATAATGTATTCAGAGCTTTATCATCAATTTCAGATATGAATAGCGACCTATGTTCAAGGAGGGGTTCTGACATAACTACTAGGAATATTTAAGCCAATGATGTCTCATTTTTAAGATCTTGACATGAACTTTGATAATGAATTTCCTGTGAGGTGTGTTTCTGCTTGCTTGGTCACATATCATTCATGTGCACTCCATCCATGCATCGCTACTCTAAACCATGCATGCCCAAATGAAGAGAAAAGTGTCTCCAATCCCAATGAAGTGGCATTATTGAGGGTGAGAGAAGTAGAGAACCATCTCTCCCAGATGATTAGATGGTTATTTAGTGTTAGCACTGAATTGACCTAAAGGCTGGTAGGCCTATGTTAGCTACAACCTCATGGTCCAGACACTTGTATTTCGCATTTAGCCACAGTTATGGTGTCATCTATGCATATTATTAGTTGTTGCTAGTTTCTTCCCAGATAACCTTGTACAATATCATTTGTGCAAAATGCTAGATTGAACCTATTGAGGTCATTATAATATTGCTATTGATTGATAATCTCTCAGGACAGTATTGGAGTGAGTGAGTAATAGAGGTTTAACGCCATTTCAACAGCTAAGGTCATATTCATGGCGAAAACTACTTTACACAATTTCACAGAGGAATGTGTCAGTGCCTGCGCATATGTGCAGCACAGACATCTTGAGGGGATAGGAAAGAGGAGAAATAGACCCTTTTAAGTGGGCTAGGGAGGCCCGGGACAGTATTGGATTGAGATGGGCACTATATGAATATACATACTGAACACATGGTTTTACAACTGCCCTCTGGTGGGAGAACCTACACAGGTAAGACTATTTAGGTAAACCCTTTGAAGAGTCAAGTACCTGTTATAATTATGTACTCCCCATAGCCGGGAAACTGGCTGGCCTAGGGCATAGTGTATACAGTGTAATTACACAGGATCACTTACTGTACACGTCAATATACAAGCCAGTGCCTCTACAATTAGACAAACTGTATTTGAGAATACTGTACATTCTGGATCTACCAAAGACATTTCTGTTAAAAAACACAAACTCCTAACAGTGTATAACAGTGCTAACAAAGCTCAAAAATGCACACTTAATACTTGGGAGTTATACTAGACCAAGAGCTGAACTTTAATATGTATGTCAGATACATTATTAACAGGTTACGACATAAGTCATTTCTTTTGTATAAAACCAGAAAATATATGTCTGAGGATGTCAGGTTGAGAATTTACAAAAGTTACATGTTACCAATTATTGATTATTGTGACATCCTTTCTATGGGTGCCAGCAGTACAAACTTGGAAGAATTGCAGAGGATGCAAAATAAGTGTATCAAGACATGCCTCTCCCTACACATATTGACTCCCATGGTACAAATTCATAAAGATGCTTCACTTCCAACCTTAGACAATAGAAGACTTTTTCATATAAAAACTTTTGCCCACAAAAGATCAAAAATTAACCATTACATTAAACCCCTGATAAGATCTACCAGACAGAACCAAGCACCTTTGTTGTATTATCCCATTCCTAAGTCTACTGCTTTTGAAAACTCCCCCTTGGTAATCAGTGCGCCATATGGAATAATGTGAGTGTTTAGGTGAGATGTGAGGATAACTATGACCGGTTCAAAAACACAGCCAAAAAGCTGATGATGGCCTCAATTCCAACATAATTTTGTTTCTTAAATGATACCATAATTCTCCATATGTATTCTATTAACATTTCTTTTTTTCTTAAAAGGGAGTCAAACTCAAATAATTGTATAATGATGGTTGCCACTGCCTTTCTCTCAGCATTACCTATTATTTCTTACCTATAAGTTTCATCGTTGATATCATACTGACTTATGATAGCATCTCTCCAACAGTTTACTGATGGTGCTATCATTAACTTTATTGACCAGTATATGTATATCTGATCCTACAAAGGATTCACATTTATAACTGTAACTGTTTTCTTGTCTAACAATGTTTTGGTCAAATAAAAGTTTAAATTGTTAAAAAAAAAGAAAAAAAAAGTATGTGGCTTTAGGAATATAAGCAAAAAGGTTTAACCGTTCTTTCTATTTGTGATCTCATTTGGAAAAAAAAAATACTTGGGGCTTACAGAAGTATTTGTGTACTTTGGTCCACCCTATACCTGTAGATATGGATCACCAAAGCTCAAAATGCACACTGCAATGATCCTAGTAAATGCCAAGATGTGACTATATTCACAATATTTTCAGACAGTCAAGTAACTTTCGGTGAGCCTGTAAAGACAAAACTCTGGATATGCGTTGGCTATGGATTGCTGAGGCTGTCTGTGAATGAAGACTGGCAGGCAGGGTGCTAGCTCTAATGGCAAAGTATTCCCGTCAAATCCAAATAAATTATCCCCTAGTTCATGGTGCGATGTAAAGCATTGTAAACACAGCCTGGGAACGAATTGCCCTGAGGGCAAATCCAGTCTGATATCCTGAAAGCAAATCCATTCTGATCACACATGCAATGGATCCATAGTGTAGTTAGGGGTAGAGGTTTCATTCAACATCACATGGCATATATCAATGACGGTGGCATTATTTTCTGCATCTGTCTTTTTTGTATGCTAAGCAATGAAATGTCACACAATAATGTCATACACAAAGCATTCAAGTTGTAGTTCCAAGATGTTTTGAGGGAAAAATAAATGCGAAGGGACATTACTTAGGTCAGGGATAAAGCCCTGCCTCTCACAACAATTCCTCAGAGGGGAGCAAAGTATAGCATCAATGTCCAAGACAAAGTGTAGCTAATTGATTGCTTCCCTGTCTCAAACGTAAATGTTAAACACACTGCACCCTCAACTAAGTATGCAAATGATGCAACCAGTGAGAGTACACTATATGTCCCTCCCTCCCTAAACACTGATATATCGCCTCTCCCTCACAACCCCGAGCATGCTACGCCAACCCATTCCCTAACATACCCAAATATGTATAGCTTGTATATGGTGATTCATCTACCACCCCTTCATTACTGTAAAGGTACCAGCATGCATCAGACTCACCAGGAGGAAGGTACCACTGCATTAATGTTGGTATTTAAGCATATGTCTGATTGCTTACAGTGGTTATTTAAGCAAGTTCAAGTTCAGTGAATTCTACCTAAATTTGCTAAAATGTCATTATGACATTTAAGCAACTTAAGGTCACTTTTAGGTAACTTAAAGTTGCTTAATAGCCACTTTAAGCAATCGGAAATAACTGTGCCTAAGTCCATGCAGTGTACGTTCTATCAATGTGGGAGGTACAGCTTCAGAAGTGTGCTAGAGTCTAGATGAAGATAGAGGTGAGCATTTTGTTTCACGCAGCCACTGTGCCCAATCACAAAGAGGGGAAATAAAATCTCACTGTGAAAACAAGTAAAAGCAAAGGAACCATAACATGACATAACTGCAAGTGATACTAGATAGGTGCGGGATATAGAATTGTGTAAAACATAAAAAAAATGAAATAGGAGGAAGGGTTGTGAGAAGAAAGATGCTGGTTATATTTGGTTATATTGACACCATGGCATTTCAATAACATGAGCAATTGAACAGATGGCTAGAGTGCTCACTGCCACCTTGTTTATAGCACACATGTGAGAAGCAATGAGACAATGCACGTTGGCATTCCTGTATCAAGAGAATATCTGTAAAATCGCATTCAGCTGAAGCGGGGATTCTAGACAAAATGTAATCAATATACAGTCAACTCTCACCATACGACCACCCCTCTTATGCGACCACCCTTCTAATGCGACCACCTCACCCTCCTACTACTGAAATGTCAGTTCCAAATGATATTTTCCTCCCTCTAATGCAACCATTTTGTCAGTTTATTAGTTCATTAACAGGGGGACTATGAGACTTACCACCCCTGCCCCCTGCCCGTATGTGTAGGTGAGGGGAGATCTGAGGGGTGAGACGGCCTATGAGAGGACTCCCCCCCCCGATATCCATCAGCATTTCCTTTTGGTCTTATGGCTTGATAAGCCTCATAGTCTGAGTGCTGATTATAGAATGAAAGGTGATACGTCATTCTTAGTTTACGTTTGACTAAGCTTGTCAGGAATAGGAGTGGTCACATGTGTTGCCTGCTATACTACTAGAAGGCTACTAGAGAGATCTATACCCCTGTATGTGGGTGGAGGGGGAATCACACTTCCCCTAATACGACCACCCCTCTAATACAACCACTTTCACTAAGTATCAATGGTGGTCGCAATAGAGGGAGTTGACTGTATATACATTTAACATACTTCATGAAAATTCACCCAGACTGAAAGTCCAGACATGATGGGGACTGATTTGCAATCCTAGTTGTAATAGAGCACAGCCTTTTCAAACAACAGGCATTTTTGATAGATAGATTATGAATGTAATATATGCTTCACAAATGGAGGATTTACCTGGGTGTCAACTCACTGTCAAGGTATGTCCGGTCCGCTGTCATTTTGGATTCTTGTATCCCGATATATCAGAGCTCGTTGTATCCACTTTTAGCACTCAAATCAGTGGCTACCTGGGAGGGGGTCAGGTGACTTAGATGAGACTATGCAGGCCTGCCCCCTATGTGAGTCCCAGTGTAGCAGACACCTGAGTAGTAGAACCGCTACAATATATACCATTATAATAACTAGTAGGCTAGATAATTATAACACCCGAATCCCCTGTCATTTATGGTTTTACAACTGTGCAAACCCAGTGTGTTTTTGTTATATATACTGATGATGAAGAATGGTGAGTGAATGAAGATCCTGGTTTGATTTGTCAACTTGTCATGTCTTAACCCTTATGTTTATAGAATTTCTATACAATCATGTCAAGGGCAATATAAACATTTTTGCTAATACTTTTACTTGACAGCCATGAAAACATCCCTCTTTAACAGTATAGGAGTTATTCTTCTATGACCATCAGATTACACCTACAGTCGGACACCAATTACACCCCACCCTGGACACATTTATATTATGATTTTTAGACTTATATAATGGACATTTCATCTCAAACAGAATCCTTCTTGACATACCTGTACTCCCAGATAGGGATGTTCAATCTGTATTTGGTGCAATATGATGTTTTGGAGACTAAAATATGTACAGCTCATTTATTCATTTCTATTGGAGAGTTTCATGAAAACCTCTTCATGGCTCATGGGGCTAAAGTAGCATGTATCAACTGGTGCAATGAAAAGTAGAATTCACCTCCTTTAGAGGCACAAGATTTGAGCACCAAATAAGGCAACCTCCTGTGTGGTCAGGAGCGTTCGAAACGGGTTCCTCTACCCTATATTGCAGACCATGCCAGTATTTGAATATATCAATTCAACATTGAATAAACCTTGGCAAGTTATTAAATAATGTTGCTTAACTAGAAAATATAATTTGAAGAATTACAAACTGTTTCTTTTTTTTCTTTCAGGTATGTACTCTATTCTGCACCTAATGAATACCATTACATGTACCTACTAAGGGGTAAGTATCTTCAAAATCTAGACCATCGGATTGATTCTTTCCAGTAGACGGAAAGGCCAATTTATTTGAACACTTAGGAGTAATGTTCACTTGCAATAATGATAATAGAAACCTACAAGTATATTTATACATGTGTTGTATACTCTTCAGTGTATATTAGTTTCAACATTAAGATTTGATGATGAACAACATGGTAACTCCTTCTACACCTTTTCTTTACATTCACTATGAGCATGATCTTTCAGCCCCAAAGGTGACACCATCTCAGATCCAATCAGTACTCAGGGGTAAGGGTGACATCAGGTAAAGTGGATCATAGATTAACAATGTCTCCCAGGGCCAGAGCTGCCTTCCTTACCCTTATGGTAAGGCTTCCTCCCAACTAGCTCTGGGTATTAAGAACCCCTATAATGTGTAGGCTGTTCAAAGTGAACTATTCTTATATTAGCCGATGTTGAATTGATATATTGTAGTTGTGAATTTAGTATACCTAAACCAACTCTGATAATATCCTCTCTAATGGCTCGTTTTTTGGCAGAAATTGGGAATCCTTATTCATAAAAAAGTTCAGTTCTGGTAGCAAAAATGGGTTAATCTACGATATAGACTGATAGGATGGAGGTATCTATGATTTAGCAGATTTACTAGTGGTATTTTTTTAAACCATTCATAAATGTGAAGGGTCTTGGCAGAGGCTAATTATCTTGAAATTCCATAATCTAGTGTAAAGCAGACAGTCTGATGTAACACAAAAAAGACCTAGATGGTGGGTGTGGATAAATAGCCTGATACAGCTCTCCAAACCAGTAGTACTCACTGGGTTCTTGGCGTTGATACAGAGTCTTAATTTAATATTAATGCTTACTCATGAGATTGCTGCAGTATACTGTTTAACTTATACTCTCAGACCATGTGTGTCACATCTTCTGAATAGCTTATGTGAACAAAGGAAATAGGATGTTCATCCCATTTTGCTTGAATATTTGTTATACTTTTATGTAGCTCTCTCTCTAATATAATCCTCTGGACCTCTTCAGAGGGAAAAGAAGGTATTTTCTGCACTCTTTGTCTGTCTCACTGTTTGTGCCCTCAATCCTCAGCCCTGCAGTTATTCTGTATTCTCAAAGGCAGGTGCTGTGTCCTTGGGCTCATTGTTTGGGAAAGACCTAGATCCATTACATAGGAAAGCTGCGATTGTCATCCATAGGGTCTTAGCACAGAATAACAACCATACAAGGCTCTGGTGAGGGACGGGTAAGCTGTATTAATAAAGGATTCATGGTTCAAGAGATACCTAAGGATTTCCAATGTCTGAGAAGATCAAGCGATCTCATTTCCACAGACAGAATCTTCATTTTGGAAAGGTGTTTTGCTAGATGATTCCTCATATAAAGGTCGTGTAGTCTGAATAAAGCAGGTCGGGGCTGACTAAGTGGGAGCACTCAGATCTATGATTAAAGAGATGGCAGACACGAAGAATACTGTTGTTCACAACTTTTCCATATTGCTTAGAGCCTCTGGTATAAGCTGGCTTTAAAGAGATCACGCTGTACACTTTGACAGGGGTGAAAGGGTCTTTAGTCCTTACAACCCTGTCCTCGTACAATATCCCCTACATATTCAAAGTTGCAAGCCTGTGCTATCAAATTTAGGGAAACTAGAATTATGCAAAGTCAAAAGAGAAAAAAAAGTTGTCCAACGGGACTATTTCCATCGTACCCAGATACATTGATTTCATCTTGTCGCATTTTTCCAGATCCTCAGGTCATTAGAGGATGTAAGGATGTTATGAACCAAAATATGATTAATACTTGGTACTAGAACTCTCGGAAGATGAACACTATGATGAAAATGGCTTCTAATGGGAATAAGTGTCCAAATAAAATTCAAGGTCTAGTGGATCTATGTGTAAAGCAGAAAAAGCAAATGCCCTCTGCAATCTTAACACAAACGAGTCCATCTCTGATTTGACAAACCTATACTAGCAGCCACTCCTTTCTTGAAATGCACCATGGTACTCGGTTACCCTTAGCCAGTAGGACCGATGAGTGATGGATGATACACATTGTCACATCAACTTGCCATTGTGGTTTTACCAATAAAGGTTCCACCCCGTCCCCTTTGCCGCTCTCAACCTACTCCCAGTTTGAGCAGCCCTCACTAATTGGTTGACAAGGGTAGTGGTTGAGGCAACCTGTTATCATGACCTACCCCTAAATCACATATACTAGTAGTAGTGGGATAAGAGGAAACTCCCCAATCAATTCCGACTAGTGATGCCATGCCATTCCAAGATGGATTACTGAGATGCTTACTATGCTGGGCTGTGGCCATCATTTTCCTCAAAATAAGTCCTAAATCAATACATGGACTATGGTTGAAATGTAGTCCTACAAGTCAATTCTATGAGGATTTCTGCCACCCCTCATTCTACTTCATTCTTCTCGTGTAAATAATATGGGACAGTCAGATTTATAAGTGTTTTAAGGGATATCAAACACATCAGGATTACTCTTTTGTAAGAAAAACAGAGTTGCATTTAAAGAAACCCTATTTCATGTTTGTAAAACCATGCAGTAAAACTACTAGCAATGACAGCTTTTATTATATGTATATATGTGATTTAGACAACAGGTCGCCTAAATGTCGCATGGTATATCTGGTAAACATTGCAAGTACTGGAGATAGTATATCAGAGGTAAACACTGGTAAAGAAGGAGTTCTAACACTTCATATTGATTACATCTTGTGAGTCAGACCTTGGCCAGCTGATTCAGTTAAGAAGATCTGTGTCATCATTCAGAAGATTCTTACTGATAGTATATAATGTCAGAGTCGTCCGGGTAAACAATAGAGAGGTTAAGATCTGAACGCCTACGGCTGCATGTATGGATAACGTCATTGGTCATGTGGGGCGTATTCCCATCTAGGAGATTAAAACTTCTAGGCTTGGCGTTTTGGACGTGTAAAGGGTGCTCTACACGTACATGTAGGGAGAGTAGAAAAAGAAAAATAATTAAAGGTAGGTTTAGATGTAATGAGTGTGCAGTACTTACAAATAGATATCTGACTACCTGCTGTAGTTGTAAGTTGGCCCAGGTCTAACTACACACATGGTAATTAGCGTTTGTTTATAGGCCATAGCCCTTTCAGCTGGAACAACATACCTCAGGTGTGAAAAGCCTGAGACAAGGACATTTCATCCTCACCACATTACCTGAACGTGAGCTGGAACCTGTACCGTTAGGGCCTGTCATTTCCGTTCTGGTAAACATGCTTGATTCTTAACCTCTCTATTAATAAAGTAAGAAGTCTTAGAATCGATATTGATTACAAATTGTTAGCTTTAGTCAGATCACGTCAAGGGAATTTAATTAAGAAGAGTCGTGTCATCAGAAAGTTCTTACTTCACCATTAGTGGATGGGAATTTTATTCCCCAGTGCCTGTTTTTGTTGTTATTCAATTCCATCAAAGACAGGATTTTATGAGTCCCATTAAGAAACGCCAGATTTCATTAGTCCTTTTTCTGCCAAGGGTTTTGCAAATTTAAAGAAATAGACCTATGAAGGAAATGCAGTATTCAATTCACATTGCACCAACAAGGCAATACAGTACAGTACGATATGATAATTGTATGAATTGCCCAATAGAAGCAACATGATTAAGGTTTACATTATACCCTCTAAATTAGACCTCATATCCGTTCTTTTATAGACGTGATGTAGATGTGCTGTTATGGTATTGATACTTACAATACCACTGCATATCTGATAGTACACGTGATGCGATTAATTTTAAAAAATCAAACGTTTAGCAACCAAACTATACAATTGTAGAGGTATTATATTATAACCATAGGTATGGGTACCGTCTGGCGTGGCGGGTGAGTCCAGTCGCTGGGTGTTCCTCAGGTTCCGTATAGGTGGCAGCACTGATCAGGGCCTGTGGGGACATCTGGCGACGAACACCAAGGTCCGTATATAAAGACCATGGCTCAGCTGCTACGTCAGAGGCCCTCCAGGCCTCCGGGCATGTACAACTATTCATTAACATTAGCTGCCCCATCACCATCTTCCGGGTAGCCGTTAAGTGTCTTAGCAATAAACTCCGTTGGCATACACTTGAATTACCGCTTTACTCCTTCTTTCCTAATCCATAAGGCCCGAACCACCGAACTAGTAATACAAACCATTACATTGGTGCCGTGACCAGGATATTCTGGTGTATAGCCTGGATGTTATAATGTCCGAAAGGCTAGTACATGGGTTAGACAGCCTCACGAAAGCTAACCCTGAGGGACAATTTATTGTCCAAGAGAATGGCAATGGGTCATTAATGATCCATACCCATTCGAACCCACAGGTTGTAGATGCTGCATCCTGGAGGGAACCCGGACCTCACTAGAGAATGGATAGTGAGGAAAATATACCTGACTCTGTATGGGTCAACAATCACTCGTTGACGAATTAAGCAATTCGATGTTCGAAGATGGTGGTAGCACTAATCCAGAACATCCGGCACCCATGCCAAAAAGGGTAACGTTTGGAAAATTAGCATACATTATACCCAGACCCAGACTACCTATATTAGACTACAGCGCCATAGACGGCGATGTGACATATGCAGTACCAGAAGGTGAGGAACTTAAACAACTGGATGTCCTGTTGTTAAACGAAACCTATATAACTTTGAACGAGAATTTAAATACCTTGGTCAACGCGAAAGATGAAGTAATCAATGAGAAATTACATCTGGAAGAGGACCTTATTGGTATGTGAAGTGAATCCAAAACCAGGAAGAATGAATACATGAAAGAATTAGAAAATGAAGAAATAAAACCTCAGGAGATGAGAAAGTCATTTAATAAAGAATATGACAATAGACACGCTCGTATCCAAACATACATAGATACGAATGATCAGCTATGCCTTGATAAGACCAACTATGAATCTGACATAAGTCTGTATCAAAGCGAATTAGAGAAATTGAAACTTCAGTGTAATAAGCAAGCTGAAGACAATGAGACAATCCAGACGGGTATTATAGCTTACAATAAACAACTGGAAGAAGATAATGAGCTTCAGGACCTGCAAAATACTGCAATGACTCTAGACAAATGTGTAGAAGCCGCACAACTGACTATAGGCAATATATATCCGAATGTGGTATCTACAATGTTGGCAAATACAGTCCAAGATGTAACGCCCACCAGACACAATCCATTTGTAACTGATGGAGCGGATAAAAATGTAGATTCCGGTATTTATAAGAAACCGGATCATTCTGCATCCAGTGGAGTGGGTGTTCCGAACAGTACAACTATACAGGCTGGCACAAATCAAGGATCCATAAGTAGTGCTCCTACACCTCATGTTCCTAAACATGATCCGGTTGTAGGTCCAGCACCGCCGATACCAGATCTGAGTCATAAGATTAATCCGACTCAAGTTAATACAGCAGCAAGTGGACCAAACACAACTCCACCACCCCAACCTCGTACAGGGACCAATAAGAAATTTACTTACGCCACCTTTGTATTTTTCTCAACCCGGACATAGCACTCCAGCAGGCCCGAGATTGCCTAACCCCAACCCAGGCCCAAGCAATGTACCTAACAGTGGACAAGTTCCAAGGCCAAACCCACCACAGCCCAATATGGTAGGGGGCACATACTTACCTAGGACAACTCCTCAGGGATATAATTATAGTAACTATAATCCTGGAGGAGGGGGGAACTTCTATTCAGGAAGTTCATACAGTAAGCGAGGGAATCAAAAAAATTCCTACCCCAGGTATGCGCCTTGCGGTACATCTGGAAATACTGGCTACAGTGGAGGATACCCTGACGGTTCCTCTGGGAATTACCCCAACAACTGACCCCCAGGAGGTAACCCTGGAGGTGGGCCCGGTGGACCTGGATCGGGAGGATCAGGATCGGGAGGAGATGGCAGGAAACCGAATCGGAGGACATCCATGCCAGCAGGGATGCAAAACATCTTTGATAGAAGCCAATGTATCCAAAATTTGGGCATTGACTGCTACCGAAAGGGAGCAGATGGCATGGACGTCATGAACTGGAGCATGCGAGAAGCAGATAGACTATGAGGATGTAATAATCCGGCTCGTAGACAGGCAAGAATACTCCTCCCTATGATTCGAATGATCCATGGAAGGATAGGTATCAGGCTTTTGTCGATGAAGTCAACTGTAGCGGTTGGACAAAAGAAAAAGCCCTGCCTTACCTAATCTGTTGGTTGAACAAGGGCGGAAAAGTAGCCCTCAACCAGTGGAGAGCAGCGTATGGAATATATGGTACCTACGATCAATAAGTCAAATGTGCCGCGTACTTTGGTTCAATCGTAAGAGAAGATCCATGGGTAAGCTTTAAGAAAAGGACCCAGAAACCCAAGGAGTCCCACAAAGTCTTCGAGTTGGAGCTACAGGATCTGCTATCAAAAGTACGTCCAAATTGGGCTCATGATGATGATTGCTATCTGCAAGAATTATTCACACAATTCTACAGTGGATTGCGAGATCCGGATCACAAACAAGTAGTTTGGGATTCCTGGAAGGATGAAACATCTTTCAGTGACCTCTTCATAGCTATCGATGGCTATAATATGAAGAAAAGACTGGTGGGTCTAGCACCTAATCCGCTACGAGCTGCTCCATTGCAATACGGAGCTGCACCCGCTCAGGTATTTGAGACCTCCCTATTGGCCCCTGTTGACTTACAGGAAGCTAATCAGGAAGACAAATATATCTACGATGACAACGGAGAATATATTGGTTCAGTCCAGGTAGCTGGAAAGTATTACCGCCAGAAACGGTATCGAAAAGTGTATCCGAAAGGAAAAGGAGGATCCGTTGCAAATAAAACAGCTCCCGGACTGATCCAGGCTAGTAACATAACAGCTACAACTGCTCCTACCGATCTGGTAGAGACACTGGTAGCACGATTAACAGATGCTCTGAGAAGGCCCCGAGTGGATAAATCCCAGAGGAGATGCTTTAGATGTCAGAAATTAGGGCACTATGCGGCCGAATGTACAGCTGATAAGCCTGTCCCTCGTAGACAGGAAGGTATCTCTGGCGTAACCACAGAGGAAAACTAAGGATGGGTCCCCTTATGGGCAGAGAAGGGGATCCCAATGACAAATCTTGCCATGATATCGCTATCCATGATGATAGTTTGCATGTAGTAGCAAATTCGCCTAGCACCGGAGTTGTTGTAGACACCCAGAAGTTTAGGGAGGCCGTTACAACAGGTGCCTAGGGAGCACAGGGGAAACCCAATATCGGTAACGAGGTAGGCGGTTATTTTTTAGCCAGGGTTGGTAGTGCCCATCTACCCCCCGGTCATCCTTGTCTGGAATTACTAAAAGGATGAGGATTAACTCCCGGTGTGAAAAATGACGTCCCAATCGTCACGGACACGCCCTCTGTTCTGAACGGAAGGCGGTGGTATGTTTGCCTCACTGTTAACAGAAGATCTGCTGAATTTCTTATGGATACGGGTGCTAGCCATTCCTGTATCTCCAAGAGGTTCTATGATCTTATACCGAATGACAGTTAGGTGCGTACTGGGACAGGTAAGCAGTATGGCTAGTGTTGCACACACTGTCCGAATTCCCGCAGGTGTAGCCTGCGATGTGCTCTTGAGGAGCGATCCTGCGATGCGCAATAAGCCTGCAGTGATAGAACCGGATGTAATTACTTTGTCAAGTATCGGATAAATTTCCGTAGACACTATAGTAGCGAATGCATCCTGGGCGGTAGTACCGGTTTCCAACACTGGGAATGCTACTATCTACCTGAAAAAAGGACAGGTCTTCGGGAATGTTACACTTTCGGAAACAGTAACCAATAGTAAGTTGAAGTTACCTAAGGTAACAGATGACGATGATATTTCGGATGACTTATTAAAGTTGTATGAAGAAACTTCATTAGAAAATCCAGAACATCGGAAAGAGTTTCTTGATTTGCTCTGTCAGTATAGAACTGCCTTTGCCAAACCCGGTGAAAAATTGGGTACGACAACTAAGGTAGTACATAAAATAGATACTGGAGAAGCAGAACCATTTAGAATACCATATAGACGGTTACCTTTAGAAAATAAAAGAGTAGCTGAAGAAGAAATAAATAAGATGTTGGAACAAGATGTAATAGTCCCATCCAATAGTCCATGGAGTAGTCCTGTACGTATGGTAACATAAAAAGATGGTACCATATGCTTCTGCATAGACTACAGAAAGTTGAATGGAGTGACGAAAAAGAACTCGTATCCATAACCGAGAATAGACGAAACCATTGACTCCTTAGGAGGCAACAGTTGGTTTTGTACCCTAGACTTGCAATCGGGATATTGGCAAGTGGGAATGAATCCATCAGATATGGAGAAAACGGCATTTTCGAGTCACATTGGATTATTCCAATATAACGTAATGCCTTTTGCCTTGTGCAATGCACCAGCTACATTTGAAGCGATGATCGAGACTCTTTTGAGTGACCTATTGTGGAAAAGATGCTTAGTATATCTTGACGACGTAGTAGTCTTCGGAAAGACATTTGAAGAATGTTCTAACAATCTCAAATTGGTATTAGAACAAATTATTTCTAATGGTCTCAAATTAAAACCTAAGAAATGTCATATGTTTAGAAAGTCCATAAACTATTTGGGCCGTATTATCTCAGATGAGGGAATAAAAGCTGACCCAGAGAAAATCGAATCAGCTACGAATTGGAGTAGACCTAACTTACCTAAAGAAGTGAGATCATTTTTAGGCTTCTGTTCCTATTACAGGGAATTTATTCCGAATTATTCTAGAGTCAGTTACCCATTACAAACAATAGCTAACTGGACTCCAGGATGTACCAGGGAAAAATTTCCTTGAACATGAACAGGAATCTGCTTTTCTAAAGCTAAAAGATCTGTTCACCAGTACTCCTGTATTGCAATATCCGAATGAGACGGATCATTTCATACTGGATATGGATGCTAGTAATGACGGCATTGGTGCCGCCCTTTCACAAGTCCAAAATGGAAGAGAGGTACCCATTGCTTTTGCTAGCAATACACTGAGTAAAACTTAACGCAATTACTGTACGACCAAACGTGAACTGTTAGCAGTAGTTGTATATACCCAAAAGTTTAAACACTTCTTATGGGGGACTGACTTTACTCTACGTACGGATCATTCCTCTTTTAGATGGTTATTGAACTTCCAAGATGCTGAAGGTATGTTGGGTCGATGGTTAGCCCATTTATCCGAATATGGGCTAGAACATCGCCAAATTCAGCATAGACCCAGAGTGAAGCATTTAAATGCTGATGCCTTGTCTCGAATACCAATCCGGAAATATGATAATCCGGATTGTACCGACTGTGGGGCTCACAGAGCAGTTTTAGCAGGGATTCAAAGACCCTAGTTGCCAGTGTACTGGAATGGTCTATGGATCACATACGACAGTTCCAGGAAGCTGACTCGATAACTGCACAGCTACTGCAATTGGTACCTAAGGGTATACGTCCTGTCAGACCAGAGAAATGAGAAGGTTTCTTGCTCAATGGACCGAGCTTGAAGTCCGGAAAGGTGTGTTATACCATTGCAAGCCATGCAATAATGGTGAGAAACTCATACAAGTGGTTATACCACATGCAATGAGGCATGACATTATGTATTATTGTCATGGACATCGGACCAGTGGTCATTTCGGAAGGAAATGCTCATTAGCACGACTTTCTAAAAAATACTATTGGCCCGGCATGTCGCGAGATTTGCAAAGATGGGTAACCACCTGTCCGGATTGTTGTAAAAACAAACCCGGACCCGGGATGGGCAAAATTCCCCTATCTCAGGAACTTTTCGGAGTTAGATTCGCGAGAATCGGAGTAGATATCATTAGTGGATTTAACACAACCACTAATGATAATACTTGTATGATGTTAGTGTGTGATTACTATACGAAGTATACCAAAGTTTTCCCACTACCGGATCACAAAGCAGTTACTTGTGCCGAAGCCTTTGTAAAAGGCTGAGTACTGACTTTCGGTGTACCACTTATGCTACACAGTGACCAAGGTAGAGAATTGGAATCGAATCTCTGGCAAGGGATGTGAGAATACTTAGCTATCTGCAAAACTAGAACCAATCCATATAGGCCACAGAGCGAGGGATTGGTCGAAAGGTTCAATAGAACCCTTATTCAGGTCCTAAAGTCACTTGTAAATGAAAACATGGACGATTGGGACGAGCAAATGCTTTAGGAGAGGATTTAATTATGCCTGTAGACTTGGTATTTGGAGTTTTAGGTATGGATCCGGAACTCCCTTGTCACGTAGTTTTCGTCGAATATTTGAGGGACAGATTCAAGAAAGCATATGAGTCTGTCCGAATTGATTTAGAGAAAAGTGCCAAATGGCAGAAGGTAGGATATGATACTGATCTAAAACATCGGAAATTAAAATCGGTAGATAGAGTGCTAAGATTACACGAACCACTTAGACATGTAAAATTAGCGTCTAATTGGGACGGTCCTTTTACAATAACCCAGGTTATTAGTGATTGTACCATAATCATCAAATCAGACCTCGGACGGCTATATAAGTTGAACGTGGCTAGACTGAGAAAATGGTCTGGGAGGGAGACCTCCACACTGAAAACCTAGAAGTTCTGAAACTAGTCAGCGGTGACCACTTTAGGTCCTCAAGTTGACGATACCTAAAACTACAGCTTTAGGTAGTCAAAATGACTACTTTAAATCGTCATTCTGATGACCTGAGTCATCAATATGATGACTCTGTACTGTCAGTATTGTCATCCTGATGACTCAGGTCGTCAGGATGACGACCTAAAGTTGTCATTTTGACTATCTAAAGCTGTAGTTTTAGGTATCGTCAACTTGAGGACCTAAAGTGGTCACCGCTGACTAGTTTCGGATCTTCCATGTTTTCAGTGCACAGAAATGTATGGTAAAGGATTCGAAAAGATTTTGAATCTAAATCGGATAGTAGACCAGGTAAAGAACCCGATAGCGAAGAGAGGGCGGGGTAGGCCTAGGAAGATATCTGAATCAGTACCGCCAACGCTAACACAGACTAAGCGTGGTGGAGTAAATAAAAGTCTCGGCAGGTGAAGACAAAAAGAAGAGGAAAGGTGTTTCGAAGGCCAAGAAGCACTAAGAGAAAGCTCTTTGAACTGTCAGGTCCGAAAAGGAACTATCCGAAGAGGGGATAGTCATCCGCCGCAGCCCTCAACTTGCCCAGAGAACTGCAGTGACCTAAACTGTATACACAACGAGTGTAATGTTAACATTTAGAGGAACGGATAACAACTGACCTGAAAGGCCTAATTGTCGTCGCTGTATGATGTACCAGTGGGTAGTGGACGGATAATCTGGTGGATTAAGCTTTCCATAAACTCCACTTAAATCCCTAGACAAGTCAACGGCATAAGCGATAATTACCTAAAAACATTTTTGTTTGTTTGTGTTCCGCTCGTAGCATGTGCGTTGCTGCATGACGTCACCGCGTCCAGTCTCGGCTGACCTCTCGTGACTCCGCTTGCAAGCGAGGAAATGACGTCATGAAAGCTAGCGTGTCGTCATATTGCTTTTTGGTAGGAGTCAAGACGGGCGAGCGATCGTCCGTCTATTGATGTACCACCTTTAGGCAATCTAGCACCGTCTACAGAGTCGATCCTCCAGGAGGCGGCTCCGTTATTTGTCGGCCCTGACGCTGTAAAAGTCGGGAAAAGGAGTGTTGAACTCCCGTAAAGATTCCTTCAGTCATGGCTGAGGAATCCGTAACTGCAGCCAAGCTATCCGGTGACCTGGATTAGCTGACTCCTACTACAGATGCTTTCCGGGAAATATTGTCACCTGTTACACAGGCGGATAATGAGCTGATGGAAGTGGAGGAATCTGCTGATCGCTCGTATGAAGAGAAGCTGGCTTCATTTTCATTGAATGAGCCCGAAAAACCGGTATCATCACTTCCTACCGAGGGATCTGGAGACGCTTTGAACCCAGAAGTACTGCTTGGAGCAACCGGATCCGATATTACCCCGGTAGACGGATCCAAGGACCAATAGAAACCGGCCGTGGACAACCCGTTTCCAAATGTTTATGATGGACGGTACCTGTATGTCCACCCGGACTTACAAGCACAGGTTGTAAATCCGGACGGTACTCCAGTCAAGCTGGACCCGAAGGTAAGACTGGCAATCGAGAATGTCATGCACCCGCAGCAACTCGAGAGGACGCCACCAGAGTGGCTTAGAGACTGGCCATCGTTCCAACGCAGACTCATTGTAGACATTGCCTTCCGACAGACAGTGTATGAGGCAAACAGAGCCTTCACGCTGGTAAGCCTGCAGATCCGGTAGAATCAAGTACCTCGGGTGAGGCCGGAAAGCCTGAACCCAGAACCAATGATCCGGATCTGGAAGATTGGAAGGCCCGGGAGGAAGCTGCCGTAGCTTCAAAGGAACAGGCAGCTATGGACGTACACATATTAGAAAAACGTGTAAAAGAAGAAATAACACGGAACACTAATCTGAACACTAAGTTCATGAGAGTGTTCGGCTTCGAAATAGATGAATTGGACGGTACTCCCGGGTCGGCCCTAGATCTTCTGAGGAAGAATCACGCTAAGAAGTCAACTTAAGTGTGTTCTGGGTTATCCAAAATTTTCTTCACCTTAAATCCTCCCCTTTCACCTGATAACCAGACTTAGTGTTTTGCAGATATTGATTATCTATCTGCGGATGTTCCCCATGTGAATTAACACTTACGATTATTCTATGTGTTCCGGGTTCCTTCATAACCAGAAATACACTCATCAGGACATAATTTTACTGTTATCTCCTGATGGTTCTATTTGGATTATGAACTTACAATAAAAATCCCCCTAGTACTTGCTGATGTGGTTAGATTTGGTTAAAGTGGCCTCATTTTGATGGAAACAGTATAGCTTGATTAAATCTGTAAGCCTATTGGAATGGGCAGGTGCCTGCCATGTTGGTATTAGTCCATAATGGATACAGACTTATCTGTAAGCCTCTTGGAATGGGCAGGTGCCTGCCATGTTGGTATTGGTCGATAATGGATACAGACTTATATTCGCGAGGCGTCTGTGATGAAAACTCCTATTGAACAAAATTCTCTCTGACGAGCATCATACACTGCCCTAAGGTCAAAAATGGATAGAAATGTGCAGAAATGATGTGCCCCAATTGTTTTTAGGGCATTTTCTACATGTTTATTTGATTTTAGTCAAGGGTTGACAGGTCTAACCTTGTGTTTGACCCAAAATTGTCACAAATTGCTTCAGAAATTCCCACCTGTACATGATATTTGGGTATTCAATTTACTTTTCTGTGGTTGATATGATACTTTGTACTCCTACACACCAATTGTGTGTGTTATGATTAGAATTCCATTAGTAATTTGGCCACAACAAGCACCAAAGTGCAAATGGAAATGAAATTCTAGTCCTATAATCTTGCAAAGCATCATCTATGCAACATCTATTATTGGTAGACTATGATACATTATTGTTCAATGTCCTGACCTAAAATAATCACATTTCCAGCATTTTTATCTAAATTTATTGCATGTTGCAGACAAGATCTCCTTTTAGAGTTCCGTTCTATTCACCTAAAATATTGATTGTTCATTTGGCAAAATAACAATAGCAGAAGAATCCCTGGTATATCCACTACACAAATATGTCTCATTATTCTAACACATAAACTGACGATCATTTAAACTGTGTGCACTCCTCTGAGTATTTTATAGAACACCCTTCTGTCTGAGCCCCTCGCTAATGGCAAATGGTACCCTTAGCCGTATCCACTTTCCAACATGACAATACCCTCAAAGGAAATAACCCTCCACTTACCATTGCTTACTAAGAGTGGCTCTCCTCCCCTAACACATGGCTGACAAGGCTAATGGTTGAGGTGATTTGTTGTCTTCACTTATCTGCAAATCACATAGGGTTTCAGCAAACACTCCCTATGGTGAGACATGAGGCAACTGCCCATTGAATTGTCAGCTGTAGGGAGTATGACATGCCTTTTAAACAAGAACTATAGAGAACCACAAATGCATCTAGTCTCCACAGTATTCAAGGTCTATGTAGAATCTCTCTGTTTTATAAGTGATACCATAGGTTGCTTGCTGTAAGAACTTATGATACTGCCTCTTCTAATAAATACTTTTTTTTTAAATTAGTGTTAATAAAGCATCATCACTTCAGGGTTGTTTATTTTCTGGTGAGCAGTACCGACTGAATCACCTTAATTTGCTTCATTATATCTACTATGCCTGGTATTTGGAAAATCTGACTTTTCCAGAGACACCTTTTTTTTGTACCATTGTATACTTTTCAATAACAAAGAGAATATATACTGACCAAAAGGGCTACATATACAGAATGTTGCCCAATAGGCTCATCACAATGAAGATTGATCTGTATTGGCTTAGGTGTGGCTGTGCCTTATGCCATTTAGACAACAGAACACCTCAGCTAACCTCTCACCACCTGCTCCCCTACCCAAGGGTAACATCACTATTCAAGACCACTCACTCTAAAGTAGAAGTGTGGCTACTATGTCACACACACTAAGGCATAAGGAGCATTTAAAGCCAATTATTATAAATACCCTTTGTTTTGCTATCCGATTCCAATCTACCTCAAGTTGCAAGTGACTAAATGTGAAAAAAGACAATACTTACCTAATGTTTAATAATTTGTATAGATTCGTATCAGTATTGACTTCATCATCAAAATCAGGATTTTATGAGCCATATCAGAGTTTTATGAGTCAGAATTCCGATACGGCCTTATATTACAGATGTAGGTCCCCACACTTGACCTCTGCTATGTTTAAGGATATTTTCAATGTACACGCATTTAGACAATCATTGATTTGGGAACTAGACTTATTAAAATGTCCCCACACAATAGGCTCTTTTTTGCTACATCTAATATGCATGCAACCTTGACTTTCCAGTGACTGTAGGGCTCTAAATGCTGGCCATAGCAAAAGGGGAGCTGATGTTGTCAAACTCATTCTTTAGGCTAAAGGTTTTTGGTTTGTTCTAACAGCATGAATGACTGCACAATAAAAGGTAATTATTAGGTTATATAAAACTGGATTCCCCTCATTGCCCTAAGTTCTGGCATCAACTACATTTATTCTGAAGAGAATCTCCAATAGAGATGACAGTATATATACTCCATAGCATGCATATATCATTTATTCAAATTCTGCTGTGCTGAGACGTAAATCCACATTAGTCTAAGCACATTGGCCATCCTGCCAACATGACTACAGGTGCATCTGCATCTTGGTTTGAACAAGGATTTTAGTTACATCCCTGCGGTGACGTCTCACCTTGTGCAGGTAGTTTTAGTCAGTACCTGACCCATATGGACTCTAGCTTAAAATCATATTCTTTAAAACATGAATTCAATGCTAGATCTACACCCAGGAGGTTAATACCCCTGCGATCTTAGTGTAGGCACATATCATAAGACCTGGCCAGTCTACCCTATCTAATGCAGTGGTTGCAGGCCTGTCAGGATAGCAAGTCCTGAGATTACTTTACTATTCCTTTTTGTGCGCTAAGATCACTGCGATCTTAGTGAAAGAATTGCATAGTGGTTTAACCTGAGTACAAGAGCACTTACAGGGAAGACTCCTGATCAAAAGAGTGAATAACCTGCTGCATACATATAGAGGGGAGGGAGGACGTTGAGGGCTCTTTGAGGGCTCTTAGGGCTACTCATGTGTTAAGTGCACTGTAAGGTAATTCCTCCCTTCTCTCACTTTGTCCTGGGGAGGGGGCACAATGCTCCTAATAGGCAAGCATAAATCATACATTCATGGGAACAATTCTAATGTGGCCAGGTGAGGGAAAACATGCCTCCTGGGGGGAAATGGCTTTTTAAGGTTTACGTCATGGGCTTTAAAATGAGATATCTTGAGCTAAAATATCTGCAGTAGTTTTGCTGTAATTGCTTGTCAAATGTAGGTTGGTGTGTACAACTGATAATGGGAATTGAGCTCTAAATGCATTATATGTGGATTAACACAGTAAAAGGTACTCCCGTGAGGGGGTGCGCGGGCATACCTTTTACCACATTGATCCACATATCCTAACATAAACACGAATAATGCAGAAAATACAGTTTTGTGGAAAAATAACCAAAGGAATGTGATGCTTTTGTCATAAAATTGGTTCTAGAGGGAATGTTTTAGGTCTTTTTTCGGTTCTTGGTTCCTGAAGGATTTTCAACAACAAAAATTGGGCAAAAATTTCTAATTGGAATAGGGGAGTGGTTTCCATGGCAACCCGAAATTGCCTTATCTAACAATTTTCTATGTTTCCATGGCAACCAACATTCCAAAAATGGAACATTTTCAGTGGAGACGGAATGATTTTAAGCATACCACTGGATTCCTTATAAAAAAGCTAAAGCTATTTTTAGCATATTTGTCAGTGTTTTACCCATAAACTACCCCCTGGTGGCCAAAACCAGTACTAAAAATCCCTCCGAGGCACGTTCTCCCCCGTAGGGCCACTCTTGAATACTGTATGGGGTCAAATGCACCCTGTGCTCTTTTGTTAGACTATTTGGGGATGGGAAACGATAGTATAAACACTGTTGTGAAGAAGAGTGACTCCACAGCTTTTCCTTTATTTTAGGAATCATTCCCCTGTGCTCAGTCACTACTTCTTGGAATAGTGTAGGAGGGCTGAGGCTAAGATCGATGCAATCTTAGTGCTAGCTAGAAAAAGTGAACGCAGTCTAATCTTAAGATCGCTTAATAGGATAAGGCAGAATAATTCCTAAGATCTCTAAGGTTGCGATCCCAGGATCTTTTGAATTAACCTCCTGACATAGCCTTGTTAGACACACAATAATTATGAAAAAACAATAGCATCAAAACCAAGTTAAAGAAACATATATACAAAAAACTAAATATATTAAACATGGAAAATTAATACATTGATCATAAGCAGGATGGGTAGTGATGATGTTGATTCACTAGTTGCGGAAGCAAGAGTTTTCACTAAAATGATTTCCAATAATGGAAATGTACAAGTTGTGGGAGGGGGAATTCTCATTAGTATTCAATTAAACAAGTAGGGGCTATTGTACTAATAAAAGTTCATCTATCATTGCATCTTTAAATTTGTTGATTGTATCAATAAGGCAGGTTGAAGGGTCCAGGTTATTACACAAAATGCCAAGTGAGTACTCCAAGCTCCTTTTGTAAGCATCGCTTCTGGGAATCAACATTTTCTACACGAGGCTATCTCAAGCATGTGTGCGTAATTCTCTATGATCTACATACTTATCTCTATGTGATCTTCTGTGGGCTTCTGCAACTCTTTAAGTAGCATTCCCCTAGAGTTTGCATATAATACATCACCATATCCTATGACTTGCAAGATGAATGTCTTGTAAATCAATAATAATATATCATGACTTAGGTAGTGACTTAATCTATACTAATGGTACTGTTTATGGATAACATTTTTCATTTGATATTGTAGAAATTTGTCATATTTCAATTTATCATCCACAATGACACCTAAGTTAGTATAATTTGGGACACAAGATAATCCGGCGTTACCGAAGAAGAACTGTAGATCTTTATGTTGTGTTTTACCAAAAAAACATAAAGTTTGTTTGTTGTGCATTTATAGTAAGCTTATTACGTACACACCAATGGGAAAATCTGTCAAGCTCTGTTTGTAGCTGAGTCATCACATCATGTTGTCCAGTGCCTGACATATTTAAGAGAAAAAGAAATGCAAATGTGATAACTAAGGGCAAGGGTATTCTGGAAAATAACCCCAGAGAGGTAATCTGTTCTTAGACAAAGGATATGATCTTGACCACATCATGATTGGGCATCAGTCTATCAGGGAGGTGGTTAAATAGAGGAACAGACAGTTGTCATGACGCGGGTCCAGTAATTGCTTCAGAAGTGTGCTAGGGTTCCCAGCCCTATTGTTATTAGGTAAGAAGGATGTGGTAGGGGAGTGCGACAACATATGGTAGATACTGGCACTAAGGAATTCCAATAACATGAGCAAATAAACAAATGGCCAGAGTACCCACTGCTATCTTGGTTATGTAGTGATAGCATTGAGGTATCTGTGATCTAGTGGATCTTAATGGATATTCCACTGCCATCGACCCCACCAATCTTTTCTATACTTTGCAATAATTATAAGTACTCAGATTAGCAAACATTCAACCCCTACACCAGTGAAATAATACTTTAGGAGTGGTGTATTAAGGAAAATATTTACAAATATAAGTGCATTGTTTCATTTTCAAATAGGTGCTGATACCTATCTTGCAGTTCAATAATTCCCTGTATAGCAAATGATCTATGGTAACACAATGAAGACCTGGATGCTGGGCGGTAGAGGCTGATCATCAAGCCTTACTACTGAGATTGCAGAGTATACAGTATAACCTTTAACATTAAATCACATGAAATTCAAGAGTTATTCTATGAGTGTAACTGCTACCTAATTAATTGCATCAAGTCATCTACTCAAATCATATGTGTCCTATCTTGTAAATACCTTCTCATCAAACGATCTTTTTCAGCCCTCTTGCTTGAAAATGTGTTTCATCTTTATGTTGCTCTGTCCCTACAATAGTCCTCTCGACGTCTACAGAGAGTATTTTCTGCTCTCTTTGTCTTTCTCACTGTTTGTGCCCTCGATCACCAGCCTTGCAGCTATTTTGTATTCTCAAAGGCAGGTGGTTTGTCCCTGGGCTCATTGTTTGGGAAAGACCAGGATTCATCACATAGAAAACATTCCATTGTCATTTAAAGAGCCTTAGCACAGAACAGAAACCACCCTAGGCCCTGGTGGGCCTAGATGGACCTGTACAGCTGCTGTAAGCTGTGTGTATGAATGATTCATGGTTCAACAAATACCTGGTGGTGCAGGAGGATTAACAGTGTTTGAAAGTGTCCTAATCTCTTTGAGAAGATCAAATAATCTCTTTTCCAAAGATATAGTCTTCGTTGTGGAAAGGTGCTTGTAAGTTTCAAACGATTCTCTAATAATCTTGCAGCATAGTCTGAATAAAGTTGGGATGGGCTGACCAGCACCATTATGAAAATGCATTCTATAGGGAAAATAATGTGAAATCAGCATCAGAGCATAGGCCTACCCAAAGTGTATAACTTACTGCAGACATACCCAAATAGCATCTAGAATCTCAGCAAATGCACTATGGTACTCCAGTTCCTCATAGCCAGTCTGATTGATGGGTGATGGATGATACGGGGTACACTTTGTCACATCCACTTACCAACACAGTAATACAATAGAGGTCCCATCTCCTCCCTCTTGCCATTCTGAACCTACTCCCACTTTGAGCAGCTCCCATTTCTTGGCTGCAGTGGTTGAGACAAACTCTAATGCCCTCAGGTGGGACAAGACGAAACTGCCTATTAAATTCTGACTGGTTATGGCATGCCATTCTAAGATTTACTGTGATCCTTTAAATGCTATGCTATGGACATTTCCTTTTCCTCAAATAAATCCTGCATTGATACATGTGCTTTGGTATGAATGTGATCCTACAAGTCAATTCTATCAAGAGTTATAAATGCTAGTACAACTCATTCTACTTTGGCATGATCTTAGTTTAGCTCGCTGATACTAGCGACACGTTTTGGTGACCAGCATTGTGGCATATTCCATATCAGAAAATCCCAACCACTTTTTAGCGACCAACATTTTCTGTGTTTAGCGCCCTAAAATAAGACATGGGCTCTACTTTATTCCCCCCATGTTTATAGTTTGGCTCAGTCAAGTTGGTGTTTCAGGGCAAAATAAACACATCAGGAATATCCATTTGTTAAAAAACACAGGTTTCCATTTAGAGAAAACCTTCTCCATTTTCGAAATATCATGCAGTCAAACCACTTACAATGACTACATTTGTCAGTTGTTAGTGATTATACCATTAAGACAACAGGTTGCTATGTGACATAATTATTATAGTAAAAAGGCAGTCACTGATAATATAATGTCAAAGCCGTCCAGGTAAATAATAGTAAAGTCGGAAGCCTAAAAATTGATATTGATTCCATATTGTCAGTTTTAGTCAGATCTTGGGCAGGGAATTGAATTAAGAAGATTTGTCATCATTCAGAAAGCTCTTACTTCATCATTAGTGAATTTTATTCCCCTGTGACTGTTTTGTCATTATTCAAATCTATGAAAGATGGGATTTCGTGAGTCACATAAAACAAGTCAGATTTTATTAGTTATTCTTCTGCCAAGGGTTTTGCAAGCTTAAGAATCCTATACAGAAAACACGTTTTAAATTAATCAATGCATCATTCAATTCAGATTTCAGTGAAAGGCGGAATACAGTACCTTACAAAATGATAATTGCATGAAACCCGATAGGAGAAATATATCAAGGTTTAGATTATACCCTCTAAGACCTTATAATCATTTATTTATAGACATAAATGGTGCTGATAATGGTGCATGTCTGTGTGTCCTCATTTTGCGATTGAAAACATGAATTTTGCAATCAAACCATATGTGCTAAAAGTGTAAACAGGCTCTTTTGATTCTTGATTCTTGACTATCGATTATCAAATCATGAAGATGAAGTTGGGACAAAGACATTTCAGTACAGTTCGGATAATACTAGAACTCTTGGAAGATTAGCACCATGATGCAAATGGTTTCTAAAGGAAACAAGTGTCCAAAACCTCCATCGGACTAGTGAAGGTAAAATAATACACTGCAGAATCTGGAATAAGTTTATCCCTCTTTTGACACTCCTATATTACCTGAAACTCATTTCTCAAAATGCAAAATGGTACTCCGTTCCCCTCTGCCAGTGTGAGAGATGAGAGACGAAAGACATACTTTCTCACATCCACTTACCAACAACAATAATACCGATAGAGGTTCCACCCCCTCCCTGCTGCCAGTATGAACCGACTCCCACTTTAAGCAGCCCTCACTTACTGGCTGATAAGGGTAAGGCAATTTGTTGTCATCACTGACCCCTAAATTGCATGCTGTACTAACTATACCCCAATGCCCTCCGATGGGACAAGAGGAAACTGGCAAGTAATTGGTGATGGATTGTGACCTACCATTCTAACACATATTACTGAAAGGCTGACACATTATGACCACGTTTATATAGAATAAGTCCTAAACTAGTAAACGGACGTTGGTCTGAATGTAACCCTACCATATATGAATTTATGCCAGCAATCATTCTACTTCATTCCCTATATGGACATTTTTTTTTTCTTTTTGGTGTAATATTTATTCTGGAGCTTTAGGTCGGGTTCTTGTAGATCCCATATATATACTCCTCGCTCTAGAGGGATAATAGAAGTCAATGTTACAGGCAAATGGCATGTACTGGGCAGTTAACCAAGCTAAACCAAAGTAGTTCAGGTGTAAACGAAAAAATAATCAAGACATAAGTATAACAATTAGAACCCATTTCATGTTGAGGGTGGGAAACATGGTAGCATTTATAAATTACACTACGAGTGTACGCAGTCAACCTAAAGCTATGCTTCTTAAGGACAGGACCGTCATATAATCTAGTAGGCCTAGCAGGGATAGCTAAATTGTGCAGTGTCATCTTGCATGCAAGGATAGCTATCTGTTTTGCCCTGCATTCTTCCAGATTATTTATTTTCCCATCCTTATGAAGTTTGCTTATTTTCAAACCTAGATTCTGAAGAATTTGCAAACCATCAAGAAGGGTGACATTGGTATTATTTACAAGGATGCCTCCATATTCAAGGCATGATAGCAGTTTAGATTTGTATATAGAGTCAGCATGCTTTTCAGACATATATTTATGAGTTCTGCTAAAAATGTACAGCTTATGTCTCGCCTTGAAGCATATATCTGTTTGATTTGAGCATCTAATTTGAACTCCTGGTCCAGTATGACACCCAAATAATTGAAATTGTCAACATATTCCAAAGGCACACTGTTTAATATTAATTGGGGTATTCTGCACCTAAAGCGTTGAGCTTGGGTACCAAATTTCATTACCTGGGATTTATATGAGTTAATAGTTAACTTATTAATGTTGCACCAATGTGAGATTTGATCTAAATCATTTTTGTACATTCCTGTAGGCACCTATGGTGTCTGTGTGTGATGAATAGATGACAGCATCATCTGCATAAGAGCTTAAAGTTGTTTCATTACATAACCCATCAATGTCATTAACATATATTAAAAACAAAAGGGGTCCTAATATAGAGCCTTTCGGTACACCAAATAAAAGAAAAGATGAGGATGATGTTTCACCATTAGCTGTAGTACACTGGGTTCTATTTTCGAGATTTGAGGATGTTATCTTTAATGCCAAGTTTTACATTTTTTTAGTAGTATATTATGGTTTACAACATCAAAAGCTTTGGACATATCAATAAAGGCAGCTATAGTGTGTTTGTTTTGGTCCATGTTTAGAAAGAGGTTGTTTGTGAAATAAGTCACTGTAGTAATAGTAGAATGACATTTAGCAATTTGTTGTCTTCTTGACATTTTGAAATATGCAAATGTTTCTTTCCATAAATTTACCTGGTAGTGGAATTTTGGATATTGGCCTGTAATCAGTAACATTGGCTTTGTCACCAACTTTGGGGAGAGGGGTAACCATTGCTTTTTTCCATGACTTTGGGAAAACACCATGCTTCAAAGAGAGGTTGTAAATGTAGGCAAATTTGTCAGGTATGGCAAGCATAGCATCCTTAAAACTATGTGAGGATATATTTGTTGTAGCTGAGGATTTGGTAGTATCTATCATCTTAGCAGCTTTAACTGCCATATCATTATTGACCTCAAGGTTGGGAATTGCCAATCCAGTAGTAATGCCAGTATATGCCCATGGTATAATTTTTTTTTTTTTTTGCAAATTTGGGACCAATTTTCACAAAATAATCATTGATATATTTGGCAGTGGCTTCCTGCTCTATAGGAAGACCAGTGTTTTGATCTACAAGACTAATAAGTGAGGTAGGGACCTTACTTCATATTAAGCATTCAAGTTTTTTTTCCAGAAATCATTGGGGTCAGTTTCATCATAACTACCAACAAAATGTTTCTTTGCATTAGTTATGATATTTTTTACCCTCTTCTCCTTACGCTCTATGTCATTAGGATCTTTGGTGCGTTTTGATAACTTCCAAAGATAGTCCTTGTGTATGATTTGATCACGGACATATGGTGTTAGCCATGGTTAATCTTTGGTTTTTATTTGATGATTCTGTAGGGAGCACATCATGCTCAAATTTATTTCAATGGCAGTACTTAGGATATATACCAGGCTCGCCCTGGTGAGTTGGAATTTAGCAGGGGGATCCAGTTATAATCACTGAGTAAATTCTTTTGTAGGTATTTTAACAGTAACCTTCTTTTTAGTAATAAGAACTGGGCTATGATCACATAGAAAGGTAGATTTCGCATTGTACTACCATATGTATGATGGGTATAACCACACACATGCATTTATTTGGACATGATTAATTACATGTCATATGGATATTGTGTACAAATCTTCGTACTAGGTTGCGAGCAAATTTCACTTTGGTGGTCTTATTGTAGTGGAGACAATACCGCAATGTCCCCTTATATCTATGGGCCATCTGGCCATGTCACGATTTGTGTGTGTGTTGCACCCAGTGTGGTGAGTACAGGGCGTCTAGGATGTCAATGGAGCGGATTATACCACGATTTCGGCACTTCCGGTGGGTTTATATGCAGTTTAGCCGTGCATTATTTTGCATATACCACCCTTGTGCATTTTTGAAATTTTTGGTATATACTTTTTCGGTGTCAAGTTGGACTTAGAATATTTTTGGAGACGCTGGCGGACATAGAAATTTGGTCTCGCCATTGTTTCAATGTGAAAAATCGTCCCAACTCGTATGAGGATCGAACCCCGGCCGCAGTGGTGGTAGGCGAAGGCCTTAGCCATAGCGCCACACTGAACGGTGATGAAGCTCAATGCGAAAATAAATAAGTTCTAACCTGCTATGTTTCCAGTCAGTTTTCGTATGGAATCCAACCATAACATGTTATAATATTAAAATCCCAAGAAGTTTTCGATCCATAGAAGAGGAATGCGTGGTAATTTTCTCCATTTTCTTCGATATAAATAAGAATCCATTGCTTTTTTGATCGTACACGAGTCGCGGCCCGGTTCGCTCTGTGCGAAGCCATTGTTTTTCTTCCTTGACCTATATCTACATCTGGGCCACTGGCACTGACACACTTTCGCCGGACAAGGAGGCGGGTGGGAATGGCCGGACCGCGACTCACGTACGTTGGGAAAATCAATGGATTCTCCTTTATTTTGAATATATTGGACATAATACGTATGGAGGGATCATCTACACTATCTAAGGATATGTATCTATTAATTTGAAGACTTGTCATGGTTGGATTCCATACGAAAAGTGACTGTATACACAGCGGTATCTGTCCCGCAAGGAACAAAAACAATGGTTTCGCGCAGAGCGCTGACCCGGGCCGTATCGCTTGCTTTTACAAAATGTCTTCGCCTGGCTATATTCTTTGGATTTCAGGTAAGAAATTGATACAAAATGGAGGAAATGGTGGTATAAACCTATTAGGTGATGCATATCGGGGCCCCACGGGCTGTATATGCTGTATATACCCTCGCCGCTCCGCGGCTCAGGTATATACAGCATATACAGCCCTAGGGCCCCGATATGCATCATCTATTAGCTTAATAATGGGTTTAATAGCAGCATACCACCGTTAATGACTGATTGTTCTTCCAAGAAAGGCTCTTCATCGGTGTTATAAATGTCCATTGACATGCCTATAAGCTCGCCTACAATCGCTCAGAATGCATATCTCTGTAGGATATGTTTTGCCCATGGATAGTCACACATATAGTCAGTGATAAGCTGTGATACATCCTCATACACTGGTACAACATAATGTGCTTTCAGCATGTTAGTACGGTTGTTCACTCCAGTGGAGATGTTAATCAGGTCGTACATCTGCATTTCCTTAAGTTTAGATAATGCTCTTTCTACAAGTTTGTCTAATATTGGCTCCAGGATAATACATGACCGTGAAACATTCATAATGACCTGTGCTTCTAGTTCATTCAGTACATAGACCATGAGACCTCTAACCCGAGAGTCACCAATTAGTAGCACTCTAAACTTAGAGTTTCTATGTTGTGACATGGTAATGTCCAGTTGGTAATTAATTGACAGGCAGAGGGGAGTCTTATGTAGGTGTATACACCAATGACACCTCAAATATCAGTAAACTCTGTGAGAATCTCTCCCATTTGGTCACCAAATCCGGCTTGGGGACAGGTAGTGCATCAATGTTGTTGTTTTTTTTTTTCAATTCAGAGAGTAAGACCCCACTCCCATACAGTTTGTCACGTGTGGCGTCATGGTACACTGCATTATTACCTGATAGCAGCTTGTCTTTGAATCATGAATTTTGAATTGCGTTTAGCCTATTTAAATCATACAGGTCATTAGAGAGTTTAAGATTTTTTACTTGTACGTGTACGTCTACTTCAAGGTCTAGAAGTACAAGTTGCAGTACAGGTACAGGTAATGTGGTTAAGAAATCCTTCTCTATGCAGGGCCTGTCTGTGCTGAAGTAGCAGGTCAGCACTCAGTGGAATAGAGGGTAGATTAATTGAGTAATTACAGTGTGATATATTTACCCTATAACCAATTAACACCTCACGATGCTACATATAAACCTGACAATCATGTGTCTTCAGTGATTCCCTTTATGGATAGATATTCATGAAATATAATTACAATCTTCCTAGAAGTTCTAGATGTACTTGTAGAGAGGGGTCTACAAGTCCAAAACTTAAAGCCTAGAAGTTGTATACTTGTAGATGGGGAAAACCCCCACGTGACCTATGACGTTACACGTTGCAGGAGCAGTACACGTCCATATCTTAAACTCCCTATTAACCTCTCTCTGTTCTAGCCCTGTCTTCAGCAGCGTGATCTCTATGAAACTGAGCCTTGCGAATAACAAAACAGTGCTCCACTGAGGTACCACTAAAGCCATTTGTATCATCCTTTACAACAATCTCGTATAGATTACTATAAAGACGCATATGCCCCTGGAAGAATATACCCTTAGCTGTGACAACAGTTGAGGCTGACTCAGTGGTAATGCCATGTAGGAGATCGTTGAAAGTGGTTCTGTCATACACTTTATTGTCAATTACTACAGAATTCCTCTTCAGTTTGACTGATACACCATGAATTTTACCTGCAGCTGCTGCAATTTGTTGCACTTCTTTGCTTTTAAGCAGGTTGTCATCACTCATATCATTTGAAAAGTTCACTTTGTCGTACTCAGTGCCCTTTACATTGTCTCTAAGGCCAAACAGTTCAGACTTCATTGGTTGTGTAGCATACTTGAGTTTAATTGGCCTTACCCATGATTGTTTACGTTTATTCTGGGCCGCTTGTGGTTGTGGAGGTGGGCCTATTCTAGATGCTCCATTAGTACAGGCATAGGGGAATGATGTTTTTAACACCCCAAATAGATTCTTCATTGTTACATGAATTGGTTCCCCCTCGTTGTCAGGGACCCCTCTTATAATTATATTCAAGTCTCTATCATGATCTTCAATGTCATTCTGACGTAGCTCCCATTAATTTTCTCAACTCTCTTCTACCACAGAGACTTACCTATCTTTCATTGTGATATAGTCTCAAACCTGCAACCCCAGCATCTGCTGTTATAATATTCTCTGAGATCTTTTTATTTAATTCAGTGATTTCAGAATCAATTTTAATCTTATGAGACAAAATGCCGTCCAATTTTTCTTTTAGTTTTTTCTTTTTGTCTTCAAGCAATTGAGCAAGAGATCATTGTATAGCTGCAATGCTTCCAGCTAGAGTATCAATTATATAGACAACAGGTTTATCTACATTAGCCATTTCGTCAGTTGATATGTGTTCTGAGACCTGTTTCATAAGCATTCTTTATTTAAGATCGATCTTTCCACTCTATGGGTGACCACTTAAGATCAGTCATTTGGGAATGACTACTAGTGTTTCAGAACAAGCTGTTACTCATATTGGAGCTCGGGCCTCCCCAGCCCCATGCCATCTTTAAAAGGGGTCTATGTCTTGCTTTTCTATCCTCTCTGAGTGTGGGTGGTGTCCATATGCACGGGCACAGGCACATGTATTTCTTTGTGACGTGATGTCTAATGTACTTTTTCCGCCATGAATATGACCTTAGCTGTCGGCTTGGCGTTAAACAACCATTACTCACTCACTCATATTGGAACTTAAGACTGGTCCTTTAGAAACAGCTGTCAATAGGACACAGGGGCAGTAATTAAGATCAGTTGTAAGGTCAGTCATAGGCCAATTATCCAGCTAGTACGATCAATCACCTAGGTGCAGAATATGGCTTTACTTCATAATTCCATGATAGAAAATGGTATCAAAAGGGGGTATTTCAATTTGATATATGCCTGACTTCATGCATTAGAAAATGTTGTGGGATTCCACTTGTTGATAGGATTTTTCACATTTATGTGTACCCTCAACCTTCCCCATAAATCAGTTACTTTATGTTGGTCACAAGTCACTCTTACAGGACCCAGGTATGCTCATGTCTCTGCTCTGAGTGGAGGACTGATTTTATAAAAACGGTCCTTCCTTCAACATGGCGTTATTCCATGTAGTATAGTACCAGTGAATGGGTGCTCTATGTATTCACAGATAATATTATAGTCGTGGAAGGTTGATATTCCTATTATAGTCCAGTAGATTTCTAGAAATATCCCCTGCTCTCTCTGGGTACGCCTCACTACTCACACACAGCCATCGCCTTCTTTGAAGTTAATGCAGTCAAATTAGTGTCTTAAGGCAAATAAACACCTCAGGAATATCCGTTTGTAATAAAACTAACTCCATGTTTGAAATATTGATGTATTAAAAGACTAATAATGACAACCTTTGTACGTGATGATAACATTTGACAACAGGTCACTGTATGACACATACTGTAAAAAGGCAGTCATTGATAATATTATGTCAGAGCCATCCATGTGAAAAATGGTAAAGTAGGAAGTCTAAAACCTGATACTAATATTACATATTGTCAGTTTGTATTCAGATCTTGGCCAGGGGATTTAATTAAAAGGATTAGTGTAATCATTTGGAGATTTCTTACTTCATCATTTTTTTTTTGTTATTATTGAATTCCATCAAAGACAGGATTTTGTGAGTCACTTCAAGAAAGGTCCAATTTCACTTGTGCGTTTTCTGCCAAGGGTTTTGCAAGCCTAAGAGGTAGACAGGCTATATATGAAGGAAAAGGAAAACTGATAACTTAATCAATGTATCTATAGGGGTTTGTTCCCCCCTCGGGTGTACAGATGCCTAGGGGACAGGGGACTGTTCACTTGGTGGTGTCACTCCCCCTAAGTATTATCATACCGATCCAGGGGTAGTTGGAAGGTGGAGAATGTCAGGCCAGGGGATGTAGCTCAGTGGTAGAGCTTCTGCTTGCAAGTTGGAGGGTCCCAGGTTCGACTCCCGATATCTCCATTACCTTTCTCCTGACCACTACATTGGTGGAGATACCCAGTGGTCCTGCCTCGTGAGTGGGATTTTTAGAGAGCTCTGTCCCAGGGCCAGTGTGATATAGATGATGCTTTGACCAATCTGGTACATCCACTGGGAAGGCAGAAGTGCCCCAACACTGCTTGATAAAGCCTCCATTTCCAGGTAACTGGTTTGAGGGGGAATGCCAGGTGCTTGTGGATGGTGGTTGAAGCTGATGGGGAGCAGTGTAGCGGTTCCTTCCCCCCTTGAGTGAGCAGATGCCTCATGGACAGAGGACTGTTCACTTAGTGTTGTCACTCCCCCTATGTATATTATGCCAATCCAGGGGTAGTTGGAAGGTTGAGATTGTCAGGCCAGGGGATGTAGCTCAGCGGTAGAGCTTCAGCTTGCAAGTTGGAGGGTCCCCGGTTTGACTCCCGGTATCTCCATGACATTTTCCGCTGACCACTACATATCATTCAATTCATATTGCAGCCAAGATGGAATGCAGTACCCTAAGGTACGGGAATAGTATGAATTTCCCAGTAGAGGAAATATAATCAAGGTTTACATTACATCCTCTTACTAAGACCTTAGATCTATTGATTTTTAGGCATAACGCTGATGTGATATCATGGTGTTCATACTTACAATACCTAGACTCATGGTCCACACTTTGAGATTAATTTACCAGTTTACATAACCTGCTCCGTGGACACACATCACAAACCTGAAGCATGCAGCACTGAAGAAATTTTCTTAACACTTTTGGAAATTTCATTACTGTTTTAGCCACAGGCAGTTGATCATCGTCAGGGTACAGCTAGAAGCAGCTAATGCCAGCGAGCCTCGTTTTGAGTCCAATTAGGTCATGAATGAGTTCATGCCGTCACACACAGCAATGGCAGTCACCCTTCAGCCACCTGTTGGTCGCCAGTGTTGAGTGATAGTGGAATTTAAAAGATTTGTGGTGAATTTTAACCAAATAATCATAGGCCAAGCCATAACAGAATTAGAAAGCCGGGGGAGGGATAAGGATACTGTCCCTACGCCGTCCATCAGTGTCTGATGACTGCCAATCAGCCTTCAGTGAGCCATTTTGTTTTGTATACAAAGTTTCCATCCGAATTGCGTCAATGTTGCCATGCTTGAGGCATGTAACAAAGTGTCAATAGGGGTTTAAAAACATAGTAAATTTAGCAACAGAAATATTGTGTTGACCATTTTACTTTGATCTAATGATGAACATCTTGTGGGGAAGGAATTTCATATTTACAATATAAAACTTCCTACATCCTAGGAACCAGTAAAGGCCAAATCCCATTAGGTGAAAAATGGGTCTGAAATGTCTGTGATTCTGGATATCGGCAACATTAAAATCTTGCCAATTTCCTAAATCACAAGGGTACTGACTGCACTTCTTACCACTCCAAATCCGACTATGGCTGATAGTTGCAGAGGAATCTCTGTGATTTTCATTACTGCACAGATGAGTTGCTAGAATGATTCACAGGGATAGAGTATTTGATATTAATATCACAGTTGTCTCTGACGTATTTTCTGTGGTTTGCAATGGTATCCTGCATAGCATAAACAAATGTAGCTTGCATAAATCACAAGCAGAACCCCATTATGACTGTAGTATGTGGAACTTGGCTCATGATTTATAAAAGACACACCTCTTCTGATTCCTAGAAACTGTTGTTTTCCTCTAAATCACAGGGATTTTGAGTCTATCACAGAGATTTCAAGCCCTTTTCGAAGAAAATATCAAAAACCTTTGATGTACTATACTCCCTAAATACCAGCACTTTGACAGGGATTCTTAGCCTTTCTAGGTCTTCCCTAGATGATGTTACCACCCCAATATCAGCTAAGCACCCACATATCCTATTTCACAATGATTTCCTGACCATTTTCACGTTGTGGGATTTGGCCTTAAGCTTATTTGTTGGAAGTTGTACGGATGAGAAAAGCTGTTGACCGATTGTGGACACAAGATACTTGATGTCACAAAACAAACCATAGGTGCACATTTGACACTGATCCAATGGTACCTATGTTATGGCCTAGCTTAGGGTCAACTAATGGGAAAAATATTCACACCACAGCAAACACAAGAGTATTGAGAAAGGATAAGTATGTCTGCGCCTAAAATTGCCCATGGGCCTCCTATATTATAAGTTGACAAATGGCATACAACCATGCCATAATTCTGTATATTGAGGCAAAAAATGTCAATGAAATTTATGGGGAATGAAGCAGCTCAGTAAGCGCCGAGCAGTAAATTTGCTCCAAAGGACATTTCCGGGGGACAAAATCAAAGTAAAACGTGATCTGCAATATATATAATAACAATGGGTAGTAAGCAGCACTTGCTATTAGAAATATTCCATTTGACATCCATATTACACACTATGCTAGTAGAAGTTCCTAAACCCTAGTGTTCCTGAACCATAGAGGCAAGCTGACTAGAGTGCTGTAATTAGTTGGAACGTTACAGCTAGGCTGATCAAATATCTTGTAGTTTATGAATATCAATTTTAGTCAGTCAGGCTGATTCTGATAGCAGTGTGTGATTTAATGTACACAATTACTGCTCTCATGGACTCATATATGGGTGGCTTTAAAAGATCATCATCATCAATAAAGAATATATCATGTCCACAGTAAGCTACACCACAAACACTAGTACACAGTTCTCATCATCAACTACTGTACTCTACCCAAGCCTTTACACACCTCCATCATGTCGGGCAGTGATCTCCCAGCCATAAAGGTGACACCACTTCTGATCCTATCAGTATTCATGCAGCAAGGCTGACATCCGGTTAAGTGGACACCAGATTAACACTCTCTTAGCGATAGAGACACCTACAAGTCCTAAAAGTCATGGCCTTCTTCTGAGCCACTTCCTGAACACCTTTAACTAGCTCAAGGCACTGTGTGGTTGCAATTAACCAGTCACCCAAGGCAATCTAACAAGTTAAAACAACAAAGGCATTCAATGTTATTTTTCCATCTGAAGATCTTACCTTTATGGAAAAGAAGGGTCCACAGTTTTGGGGCACAGACTCACTCTGAGTTTTCGAGAATAATCTACCACATTTATTTTTTTTCCAGGTATTTAAGACAAATAAATTTTGAATCCCCAGTCCTGTTAAAGGATTTGTCTGCCAATACAAACAGGTAGTAAAGCAGAGAGATAGTTAAAATGAAAAGACTTATGCAATGCGAGAGCAGGATAGGTACATAATATCTAAAATCACAGGTCATTTCCTGAAGTAGGTACATGATGCAGTAGATGTTCATAAACTACGTTCATACAAATCTGCCACTGTTAATTCCATTGATTTATCAGTACCTTTTTCAGCACAGTTCCGCCAAGCCATATCCCGACTGTCTTCATGGTTTTGTATTTGTCATTTAGTGCAAAAGGTTAAATGTTTTGTAACAGCATACCATCAATATCCTTATAGGAGTTGATCAGTTACCCAGATCTGTAACAGTTTTACACAACATTCTTGATATACAGCCCATCTATGAAGGGGAAGTAAGATGAACATCTTTCTTTCACAGTTGCTTCCTATTTCACAGTCCCATAGTCCAGGGGATAATCTAATGTAGCAAACAATCTGCTCTGAGAAGTAGATGCTTAGTGTGGGTATAGATGTTCTGCCTTATCTCCTCATGAATACTGATAACCACAGACACTGGCACTCAGACACAATTACAAGTGAGAGGAGCACCACTTCCCTGATTTACATGATTAGCCTATTCTTCATAAGGGCTTTCATATTTCAGAAAAGCTCGGTGAGATATTTGCAGTATGACTGTGAGATTGCAGCAGCCACCGAGGAAATCATTACTATGACTAGAGCATGATTGTTATGCCTATGAGATTAGATTTGAGCTACATGAAGCTGTCAGCATTGAAGTATTACGCCTGTCCTACATTCACACAAAATCTGTTTGTGAGTATGAGAGCATACTGCAGATTCGCAGCCTTTTAAGCAACCTTTACAGCCATCAAACACAGAGGCTTTAAATCCATTTTCAGTTCAGGTATTGGCTAGTGGGATAGGGAAGAAGGGATTTCTAGGAGCTAAAAGAAAAAAAAAACAATAGAAAACATAAGCCCTGTATACTTGGACCGGTAAGAAATCGTCTCTTCTAACTGCTCCTTAATAATGATGGTCATGTCTTTTTTTATGATTTAGCTGTCTTTTTAATTTACCTTATGACATGGGATGGAAACACTCTAATTCGTAGGCAAACAAGGTCTAATGAAAGGGAATATGATTTTACCTGGCAAACAAAACATAAAATTGTCTGGATGGATTTATTAGACCACAAGAGAGAGCTTTGACGTATTTATCAAATCATGGACAAGGATTGATGGAGCCAATAACTTCTATGTTTTTTAGCTATAGTTGCACATTTCATAAATAAGGTGCAGAATCAAGCATGTGGTTTTTTTCATATTGAACAATACCATGTGTAATGACCCAAGAGTCATGCAAACTGATGGTGCACAAAAAGGTCACACTAAGGCCACACACTACAGGTTGCCACCCACACATTTGACCCTGACAATAAGACAAAACTAAAATGGTAGCATTGCTAAAGAGATGTGCTTTTGGCCACTCAAAAAGGAGTCACCATTGATGACCAATCATGGCGACAGATGACGACAATTTGCTGGGTAAGTTGTTCACAAGATAATCTACAAACATGATCAGATGCTATTATATGCCAGTTTCAAAAATATTGTGTTTGTTTCCAACTTCTATTAATAATAGATTAGTTTTTACATCATCCAATGGTAACATCAGTAAACCGTAGTCTTCCTTTACAATATGGGTAGCATACTGTTTCTTTTTGGAAATATTTTTATCTTTAATTCAGTTTATTTATACTGAAGGCGCAAGGTATTGGTTCACTGGTCCTATTTTCACTTGGCTCCAGTTAGGGCCTTTGTTTGACAATATTTCAATTATCAAGTGAGAGAAGCATGGTTTCAATGTGACCTTCTGCTTGCGCACAGAAAATCTTAGATGGCTCAGTTCCCAGCTGAACAGTGGGTGGTCTACACGACTTTGCATTGTACATTTGGTCCAACAAATGCCCATTATACCATAATTCCTCGTGGCCCAAGGGAAAATGTGGAACAATTGTATGTATGGCATTTGTATATGCATGGGTGCAGCGCAGTTCCATACATCCTGATTCACATTACCAATTGGCATAATATACAATAAGTATGGTCAATATTTGCTTTCAGGTAGCCTGACATGTGGTTACAATTGGCAGTTCTATGATACGCGTGTCAGCAGGGCAGTTTTATCCCATAGAGCTCAAGGTTAACCAGAATGAGGCTGGTAAGGCTTAATCCCTGGATAATGCCCTCTCTTCCACCGTGCAACATTGTTAGACAATGTCGTCACATTGCGAAGCAACTTTGTAGTGTCAACAAGTCCGAGGAAAGGAAGTAAGGCATCCTAAGTTTAAAATATGTTGTTGTCACTGGGTTTATGGCAGGTTAGTGATGGAAATAGATTGATGGAAAGAATAGTGATGGAAACCTATGGAAGAACTAAAATTGAGCCTGATAAGTCAGGCATTATCACAGAATTAGGCCCAATTTTAGGATAAATTCCTCCTGATCAGGCTTAATTTCTTAGTTAGCCTAGATTACTTATTATAAATCTGATGTCAACAAAGAAAGCCTTCTGTAGTGGCCCTCATGTGAATAAAATTATCTAGAAAAATGTCAGCTGCGTACTCATCAGCTGCATACCTGACCCATATCGGTGATATAGTTGTTCTGCACAGGAATTATGACAACTTAGTCGAATTCAGAAGACAGAGGGATACAAACAACAATGTTGTTTAAGAGAAGAGCAGGAAAAACAACATTTTACGGTTCGATACATGATAAGGCCTAAATGCATGTATGTGCCAGAGAGTTAAGATTCCTATTTAGATTACAAAATCAGGTTTACATGCCAAAATATATCATCTTTGTTTTCAGCAGAGTAAAATATATTTGCCCTGATCACGGAAATATGTAGTTCACTGGTGTATGAGTCTTGAAGATCACAGCATTAGTTTCGGTATATTTTAAATCTTGGAAATCTGAGCTTCAATGAATGCATTTCCCATTCATACATTCCCTTCACTGCACCAACCGAACATGTGCCAACAAAAATATCTTTAAAATCTGTGAAAACAGTATTTACTACTTCCATAGAAATGCACCTTACTGCCAGATAAACATGTACCTAATCATTTGTGATGACACACAGAAAAGCAGCAATGTAGTGCAGAAATGTTAGCACCAGCATTTCCTTGACCAATCTTATATTGATCCTCACTCCCCTTACTGGTCTATATAGTGGAAGAACACTACTTCGTCTCAGACAGTTCTATTGATGGGCACCACAAGGTCAAACTTTTCTTTCTGGTCAAACCATCACTGGGTCATACAGCCCAATATAGGAATGGGTGGTTGGTAGGGGGCTTATATAAAGTGAACAGAAAACCAGGATCTGATACGTTGAGTAAAATTTTTATATTTGCTCACAAATAGTAAAGCTATTCCTATCTGTTTTGAATGTGTTATTTAAACAGGTTTAGCAGCAAGTTTTCACTCTCTCCTTTTTAGTCTGGTAACCAGTACATCAATGAGACATCAATGAGATAGGGGTAGACCACGCCCTGAGAGATGTGTGCCCCAGCAGGGATGTGTAGAAGCTAGCTTGCTACCAGCCCATTTTACCTTAGCCCGGTTCATTTCTTTTATGATAGATGGCGCTATAGCATAGATCTGTGGTACGAACACTAGTTTACATGACCAAGACAAGATAAGTTCAACAAAAGAATCTTTCATGCTTTTGTCAGTGTTGGCGTTGAACCTAAAGCATGTAGAAAGATTAATCCATTTTCAGCAGTCTGTGCCGTTGGACATCTACTTCTAATAATTATTTGCTAGTGAGCATTATCCCACCTCATGAAACCTGTCCTCCTGCCTATTTCCTGTAACTTGCTAAGCTATTAATGGGGAACAGGGACAGTAAACCATGGTCGGTTACCATAGGCCTCAATCAAGGATCCCCAGAGGCAATTTGCTAAAGTAATTTGCTGCTGTCCTTATGGATAGGTAATTCGTGTTTTATGCTGGTCCAGTCAGCCACAGTTTATATACTCCTAGGCCATGCTGATCATATATTGCAGTGATGGTGTCTGAGATTGCCCAGGGTTATTCATTTGGAGTAGAGGATGCCTCTAGAGGACAGTATGAGTATATCAACCCAAACAGCTAGACTTTTATATTTAGCTTTCACCACCTAGATCATATGTGATGAGGGGAAAGGGCCCTCCGAGGTCAAATGTGACATTTAAAATTAAAGTTGTCTGCTTTAAAATGAAGTATAACACTTGCAGATAGCCCTTCTGGTCTTGGAAATATTGCTTCACAAAAATGGAATGACGTAACTATATTAGCACAGCCAATAGGCTCTATCATTCATTGTTTTGATTAGATCAGGCATCTAATTAGCATAATGATTTGAATAATCAATCAAAAAATGACCAACCATTTTTACATATTTGGGCATAGCTTTGGATCTAGAAATGGTATCTATATGCTTTTTTCAGTGTATGAATCTCCATGAATCATTCTATCGACTGACATTATTTTTCTTTTTAATTGGAATATAATTTTGGTTGCCATGACAACACATAAAACTATCTCTGAAAACCCTTATTTAGGTCTTTTTCTGGATTTAAAACCTTCCTTTGCCATTCCAAATAGACAGGAAGTGCCAGAAAATAGAATGTTTTTAAAAAAAAACATCTTAATCTGTGTAAAAAAAGTACATTTATATAGTCTTTGGCCTATTTTCCCCAATTTTAGCCTCAGTAGCTCCCCTAGTGTCCAAAGTCAGTACAACAAATCCCACAGGGAGGGCCCTTTCCCCTCATCTGCCCATATATGGGCTATTTCAATTTTTAATGCATATTAGACTCAAGACTGATGTATTAAGAAACTCAGTATTACTCAATAACACTTTATTTTATTTGAAGTCCCATATGTTGGCTATTCAAAAAAGTTTATTCAAGTCACCAACTCCAAACGGGTCAGTTTTCATAGCCTGTGCCATAAAACCCTTCGAAACTCGTTCATAGTTGGTCAAGTTTTTAGATTATAACATCAAAACTACACTGAGTCATGCTGGGATTGCCACCAAATTTTGTCTCAATAATCCTACAATTAAGTAGTTTAAGTGTACCAGCAACCATAAATCACGGATCAAAATGTTTGGAATTGCGGGTCTTGTGTTATTTAGGTGTAAAATTTGGTGAAAATCGTTCCACAATTTTAACTTTAGCCTCAGAGTCATCAGATGCTCAGAATCACTATACCATCCCTACAGTGAGTCTACTACACAATACAGTTACCTTCTGCCACCTATAAGTTATTTAAGGAGCTCAGAAAGGCCCTTGCTGAAAATGAACTTTGGCATTTTTTAGACAGACTCACCGCAGGCCAGCCCTTACAGAAGGACAAATCAGCATAACTCATTCTGTCATTTTTATCCAGCCAAACATGTCTACTAACCAATACAAAACAGCTGAACACCATAAAAGATGACTCCTTAGACTGGTGGGCATTCTACATAAACATTCACTTTTTGTGACCTATGCTGAATTGGGCCATTTCAGCATAGGTCACACCTCCGGAGTTGAACTTTGGTTCCAAGCCTGTAGAGATTTAGGGTTTGTAGATAGAGCCAAACTTTTATCTGCCAAATAGACCCCTATAGGAACCCCTTTAATAGTGGGTATTAGATAGATTAAAGCTGTTATATTAGCAGGCTAGCTACTCTATATATATATATGATAGGCTTGGTGAGTAGAAAATCTGTCATTTTTCATGGGATGAGGTACCTTGAAAAAGATTATGTGTTGTATAAACTCCAAATGACATGGAAATGTTAGATAGGACCTCACACTAAGGAAGAAATTGTTCATGATGTTCTAGGACTGCTTAGATAAGCAGTAAATGACTTGAAAGTTTGAGAAAATTGCCAAAAAATGCAAAATTTGGGCAATTTTTCACCTTTGACGCCCAATATCTCAAAGGTTGACATAAGCAAATTTATCACTTTTCTGAAGCTCCAGATGTTTTCTATCAAATGTGACTAGAATAAAGGAGAAGTGAGCTTTAACTTGTTTATTGCAGCTCCCTAAAGGTAAAAAGACCCCAAAACATTGTTTCTTGAATCAGCCCATATACTGTTTTTCTAGAGTTTAGCTTTGATATTTCCCTGGGTAATGCATTACGTTCCTTTCTGAAAAAAAAACTATAGGTTATAAACGTGCCTGGTTAGCAGCTAACTATTCCATAGACAAATTAATATGCGTTAAAAAAACTCAAAAATTGAAAGTTCTGCAAACTAAACACAATATTTGCATGCAGGTTCAGACTTGGAAATGGGGAACACGGAGCTGATTATGTTTACTTGATACTGGATTAAAACTTCTGGTTGTAGCTGAAAAGAAAGTGCATAGAGTTTTAAAGCATCTACAGCCATTCTCCTATGTCTGCATATTTCTCAAAGAATAATATGTGTTCTCTCTATGAAGAACATGTGCAGTTGCCATCTATCAATTGGAGTAAGAAACAAGAGAACTGGAATGATTGATAAGAGGTTCGATATGATATGCTGAAATGAAGAATGAATGGTTAGCTCTCAATTGTGAGAAGAGAAAACAACAAGAAAAAAATAAGAAAGGCATTACAAAATTTGGCCAGAAAAATAGCAAAAATGGGAGCGCAGTTTGGCTGCAATATAATCCACGAACTACACTTTAAAAAATGTGTGTTGTGGGAACACACTAAAACGTAACACACATGGAAATCCAACCCACTTTTAGCAGTTTACTCACTTTATGTACATTAAAACACTTTTTATAACACACTTACAAACTTTTTTCTCAAAAGTGTGTTCACTCAACACACATTTTATGAATTCTTTGCAATACACAAATGCCAGCTCAGTCTTATCACTGGTATTATGCAACAGATTAATTACCCCTCTCCTGGCTGAAGGTCAGTTTTTACAGTTATACACATTTAGTTTGAACCTGTACCTGCTGGAGAGAGGAGTGTCTTCACTTCTGTGATTATTTCCCGTAAGTTATTTTATATATCGTCCTCAAGATTATTGTTACACAAGCTGATATACAGGCTGGAGTATATTGTTGGAAAGTGTTTTATCATAGAATTTAATCTATATAAAGAAATTGTCTCAATGCCAGCTTACATGCCATGTATCATCCAGTATAGTTTAGCCCGTGTTGCAAACACTGACTTATTTTGATAATTCATCATAATATAACTGGCCCTAGATTATGCTACCTCTTTGCCTATAATATCAATTGATTTTATTTTCTATTTCAGAGAAATAAAAATAGCTTTCTTCAGTCACTGTCATGGACTTATATGTGCCTGCCTCATGTCATCTGTACCTATATCACGTCATCTGTACCTATATCATTCATGTCATCTGTACCTATATCATGTCATATGTACTTATATCACGTCACCTGTACCTATATCACGTCATCTGTACCTATATCATGTCATTTGTACCTACATCATGTATAGGAAAGGAAGACTGCACATGTGGATCCATAATGTTCAAGGATTACAGCAAATAGATGGCAGAAAAATGATGAAAATAATAAAGGCTATTCACAACTAACGTTGCTTGCTCCCCCCACCTCACCTAACCCACCAAAAAATCTCTACCCACACACTAAGTAAAGAACTAACACACTTAATTATTCAACACACTTTCAGTCTACACGTTTGCCAGCTCTACACACATTATCTTTAACACACTTTATATTGTACACACTTTTTATGCAACATACTTCTAACATTAACACACTTTTGGCAGAAGTGTGTTGTGTGTTGAGGAAATAAGCGAGTAAATCTTGTGCAAATAAGTTTTTTACAAAGCATGTAAACTTAACACACATTATATGCAGTGTATTTCACCTTAGATCCTTCTATAATTGTGCAAGCAGCAGCTACTCGACTTAAGGCAATTACAAATAATAGATTTTTCAAGCCAGATACCATCGATCCCACTTTTAGATCCCACACTTACACCACAAGCCCACACATATATACTATCGATAAATCATGTCTAAAATTTCTTTTGATGAAAAACATCACAGAGTCTTTAATCAAGTTCATTTATCGCTGTCCTTGTTACTCTCAGTGGCCACTTACTCTGGCTTTGTTACTCAACCCATCCCAACGTCCTTCAAAGATATTAGAAAAGAAGGAATAGCAGAGAATGTTTATCTTAACAACACATAAAAAAATGTGTGAAATGAAATCCTCATGCACTCAAGGAGTCCCTCAATAGGACATCAAGTTCATATTTGCTGCATAACTAGGCATTTATTTAGACACTGAACATTTACAGTCCTTCCCACTTTTGGCAATTGTCGAGTAGCTATGGTATCTCTTGTAGACATTTGTAATACATACATTGAAAAACGTCAAGAGACCATCGTTAGCCAACTCTCTGGGAACCATCACCTGTGATCTAATTAGGTAGAACCACAGGCATTTGGTGACTCGGAGAAGTGCACATAAAGTGAGCAGTCTCTTCGGAGATGGAAACACTGTCTGAACTCTTTCCAAACTACTCAGTAGAAATAGAATACCTCTGCTCTGAGAAGACACACATAGTTTGGAGGAGTTCTGACTGGCTGTGTGGCTGAAGGAGACCAGGGACCTTTTTCTGTTTTTGCAACGATTATTCAGATTAATTGGGATTATTTGACGATCATCTGACGAGTATTTTGAAATCTCACGATTTTTCTTTTAGAAGCCATTTCTAAAAGCAAAATCATGAGAATTTCTGAGAGGTAGCTTGAAACACAATCTCACGATTTTCCTTCTAGAAATGACTAGTCGAGGAGGTTTGGAGATAATCATCAGATAATCTTTAAATAATCTCAGTCAATCCGAAGAAATCTCCTAGACATGTTTTACTATTGAATCAATTATTTCACGATTATTAATTGTTTTTGTCACGATCAAAGAATAGTCCCGTTTTAAAACAACATGGATAGAATGAATAAAATTCAAATTAAATTCATGTTGGGCTATTAATATCTGTCTTGAAACACGTAGTAACTTTTTTTTTAAAGATAAACCAAATAGTTAAAAAAATGGGTCTCTTACTTTGAGGTCAGAAGAAAAAGTAAGCCCCCTCCTTCAGCAGTGTACAGAAAGACTTTAAAGTCGTAGAGTAGTTATCAGAGATTATCTGGAATGCTCAGTATTATCGTGAAAACCCTTTCAGAAATACAAAAGTCGTTTACTTTGGAGACTCTCCTTAATATTGTTTTTAATCTCCTTAAAATCGTTTTTGAGATTATATATTATCCCCAAACTGTCACGATTTTCAATATAGAAACACTTTTCCTATACGACTTCGTGAAAAATAATCGTTCCTAAAACAGAAAAAGCCCCCTGAACCCCTAAGTCTTGTCATCAGGGGAGCTGAAAAAGGAGAATTCTACTGATCAAACTGCTTCCTTATCCTGAAACAAAGAGGAGGGATACTATTTTGGAGCCTCTTTAATCATGCTAGGGAAAAGGAGTGATAGCAGATGAGGTGAAGTGGTTCAAGAGATGTAGCGGGTATGGAGACTATATAGAACCGTAAGGAGAGGTAGGGCAGAAGACACCTGCTTGATATTGAAAAAGCCTTCACCTTATAATTCACCTTTCATGAATTTTCAAACAGGCCGCAAAAGGCCTGGTGTTAAGTTCCATACACCAAATGAATAGTGAAACAAATGGTTAATAGTCTCTGCAGGTAGATTTATACTAAACCTGCAGAGACTATTAACATTGGCAGAATGTACACTGTTAGTAGTAGGCATGGTTATTTTAGAGGAAAAGTGCCTGACAACTGGTTCCAGTATCTTTTGCTGTAAATCTACAAGACGTGAGTTGCTGTAATTTCACAGCACAATCCACAGTAACCATCCAGTAACAACCAGTGTGATCATGCACCAAGATATGCAGAAACATATTAATTTTGCTGTATATTGACAGTAAAACTGTTTAGAATTAAAGAAAAGGGTCTTGTAAATAAATAGCTATATTTTCTTTGAATGACAGCAAGTTTTGCTGTAAATGAATCATCTAACGTAAAGCATTTCATGACCATTAGGTTTTAGCATTGAAATAACCGAAATGCAGTTAGGCCTATGAACTACCTCATCGCTGTGCTTGTCCCAACTCTTTTACACCACCACCATGCAGGGCCACGATCTCCCGTCCTCAAAGGTGACACCACCTCTGATCTAATCAGTAGTCAGGGAGTAGGACTGACATCCGGTTAAGTGGATATCAGATCTACACAGTCTCTCAGGGATAGAGACACCTAGAAGCCATTAAATGTGAGGTCTTCTTCTTAGGCACTTCCTAAACACGTTTGGCTAGCTCTGGTCACTGGCAAAGAAACCCAACCAGTTTGGAATTCAATAGTTACACACATGTATACATCTAACAAGGTAAAACATCAAAGGAACTGATCAAATGTAATTCTCTTGTCATCTGTACATTTTATTTTCACTGTTCAAACTATTGGGACTATATTTATACTATGTTTCAGTTGTCGTATTAGGTTCAGACCAAAGAAAGTGTCAGGAAACACAGTAAGGTTCAGCCACCCTATCTTTTTAAAGTGTTGTGTGAACATACCTTTAACATTGAAAGACGATCAGGTGCAGAGGAGAGATTAATACATCTTTTATGAATGAAATAAAAATCCTTTCCCAGACTTTAAGTTTTTTTGTCTGCCAATAAAAGCGGGTTGAAGTGTTTTTCACACACTTCCTTAGTGTCTTGGTCCATGGGCATGAATAGTTATAATACGGAGTACACAATTAAGAAATTGTGTAAATGGCCTTGGGTTTGATCTTCCGGTCCTGGTTTTTAACATACAACCATCTGTATCTTTACTGGAGCCAATTCACAGATACCTAGATCTGTAACAGTTTTACAAACCATTATTGATCAGTGAAGGGCAAGTAGCATGGAAATATTCCTTCCTCCGTTGCATCCTTTTGCACAGTCCTAAAAGGGTTTCAAGGGATAATCTAATGTGGCACACAATCTGCTGCAAGATGGGATGCTAAGTGTTTGTATAGAGGCTCTGCCCTCTCCCCTCATGAATACCGATAACTACACACAGTGCCACTCAGACACAATTACACCTCTTTCTTGCTTAACATAATTGGCCTATTCTTTATTGGCTTTCCTACTTCGCAATAGCTATAATGCACGTCAATAAGATATCTATATCTATACATTATGACTTTTCTTCCCAGGAGCGACACTTTTTAACTATATGCATACAGCTTGGCCATTATGGTTATGGGATTAAACTCCAGCTGTGCATGGTATCAGCATTGAGAAAGACTTGCCACACTTGCACCATTAAATACACATTGTAGGATTCCCTCTGAAAAGGAATTAAGCAGTAGTGCAATTTAACAGGAATCCTTGCTACTGGCATGGACTGTTAAGACTGAAATTCCTAGACAAACACGGTCTCATGAAAGGTAGTATGATTGCACCCTGAGGGTAAAATGGATAAAACGTCTGTTGCATTCATTAAGCCTTGGACTAGATGGAGACCACACCAACAGCAATTTATTTTACATTAGTTCTAGCTACTTCATATTATTCATGATCATGCCCCTACTTTCATGTAGCACATATGACGAATTCGTTCGTGAGTGCTGGGAAAAAGATCATTGATTAAGGCTCAGCCCCTTTCCTGTTGGGCAAAAAGCGAATTGTCAACTTGTTTCACACAGCCATGCACACTGATGAGTCATTCAAAAGGGTCACGCGAAGGCCACAAACCACATGTTCTTACCACACATCTGCTCATATCAAATAACAAAACAATAGCAAACCAAAACTAAAATAACAGCAGTATAAAAAAAGATTAAAGTCTGATTTTGGCCAGTGCCTGTGGAGAATGCTGCAAGGAAGCGAGAGCAAGTTGCTTACAACAATGATCAACATTATCAGACCAAATAAAGAAAGGAATTTCTATAATTCGTTAGTGTTTGGAATAGTCAATGTGATTTTTCACTAAAGATTCTTTTTCTAATTTCAGTGCTTTGGCTGATAAAGTAAACATAGCACTGTAATCTGGCGTAAAGTATACTCCCTGAACAATGTATAGAAAAAACAACAACAAATGCAACAAATAGATATACTCAAAGATTCCGGACTATTCAGTAGAACAAAACAAGAACCTTGGCATGTAGCGTGTATATCTGAGCCAGTAACGAGCAAAATCAATTGTGTTGCTGAAATGCTAAGCAAATCAATGCTTTTATAAGTGATTTGACTGAAAATAGGAACCAAAATAACGCAGGGGGCTTCATTTACAATAGGCTGTAAGACCCAACCGTGCATAAATCAGTGCAAGCTACCAATGTGTCTTTGGCTGATGGTATTAGCATTAGAGCCAAATATGCTAGGCTGTTAAGAGTAAAAATCCTAGATGGCTCATTTCCAAGCTGAATAAAGGGTGGTCTGTGTTTTACATATAGTCCAACAATGCACATTGTATCATACTTCCGTTCCTGGCCCAAGGGGAAATGTGAAACAATGCATCTTTTGAATGTGATATGGGAGTTCTAAGCCCAGTTGCATGTATCCTGATTCGCGTCACCGGGTGGTGTAGCTTATAAATGACATGTGTGCTGGGTGGCAAGTCCCTTCAGCTAGCCTGCCAGGTGATTGGTGGTTAGCCCATTGGTTAGTTCAGTCATTTAGATTTCAGGCACCACTACCTACTGAGTGCAAATGCTGCGGAAAACAATAAGGGTCCTGCAGAGTTCTAATTGGGGCTGAGTGGTTATAACTACCCTACCTGATTGGAGATCAAACACTGCTGGTCTGGGTGGTGCATGCAGGTAGAAGGGTAGATTCAGGTAAACTGCAACACTGTCTGCACTGTGCATTGGACTTTAGGTCTATCTTTGTACAAACCTCTCGGTCTCACACTGCTCCAGCATCATGGAGTTCCATTCAAAGGTCAGAAACCCTAAAAAATGTCTGTCTGAATAACCGAAAATGTTTTTGTGTTTGAATTTATGGCCAAAATATGGGAGGATCAAATACCTGCAGTATGCCCCATAAAAAAGCTTGTCACCTCAAGGTCACATTAGGTTCCACAAAACACCTCTTCACAAAAGGGAGTGATAATTGTTATAACAGCAATAGGGGGGGGGGTGAATTTTGGGGCCAGAGTGGGAAATAAAAAGAAATTGGCCCCTCCTCACATGAGCCAATTTTTTGCAGGGCACTGGCCCTTTTGAACTATAGTTCCTGAAAACAGGTGAAATTATCATGCCCGCCCCCTTTCAGAGAGGCTGAAAAATTTTTGACCCCAACCTTCTGAAACCCACCAGTCCCCCTTTGTTATAATAAAATTGTCACTCTCTAAAGTAAGATTTGTTAAGTGTTTGATTTATGGTGTGATTCAGTGAGCAATGTATACCAGCCTGAGGACAATTGAATTCACAAACTCAATATTACTTAATGACACTTTTTTTTATTAAAAGCCGTATGTCTTGGTTTATTAGAAAGGTTGAATCAAGTCACCAACTCCTCATGTGTCAGTTTTTATAGCCTGTGGCATAAAACCATAGCTTTTTAACCTCACATACGCAACATTTTTCATCAGACAGTCATTAAACCTATTAAATATCATCCTATCTACATCATATTTCATGCCCATAATGACATTGCTATGATAGACGTCTTTATGTGTACTGAAAATCAAATCCCTGTGCCAAGATATTTTTTATTACACCTCATCGGCAAATTTGAAGATTATCAAAATTTTTGAAAATGTAGCTTAACATTCTCAACTTTACCCTCATACATACAAAAATGACTAGATCTGTATGAAAATCAATTTATATTAACTACAATGCCCCAACCTTCAATAAATGTTACCCTTTTGCAACAATATTCGATACTGCTAATATGGTCCAGATCTGCACAGACACTTCTGAACACCGAAAAAACGTTGCGTATGTGAGGTTTTTGATAGAATTTTCCACTTCAGCAATAATTTTAATCATCACAGATCATCTGCATCATCATATCTTGTACAGAATGAGTTAAATTACTACTTCAAAGCCATATCTAGACAGTTTAAGTATATTATGGGTCATTTTGACTGTTTTGAAAAATAATTCTTACACTTTTACAACACTTCTGACTCCAAGTGCATGTCATGTAGTACTTATATACATACTAGGGCACCTCAAATACTCTCTTTTTTGACCAGTAGGAACATGACTCTAGTACTCATTTCAAAACAGACAATCAACATAGAACATCACTCAGGTCCATTGTGTTCATTCTACTATGAGATGTCTAAAACACCCAAAATTGTTGCGAATGTGATGTTTTCGATAGAATTTTCCAAGTCAACCTTTGTAATAATGTAAAAGATTATAGATTATCTGCATCACTATATCTCATACAGAATGAGTTAAATTACTATTTCAAAGCCATATCTAGACACTTCTGGCTCTGAGCGCATGTCAGGACATACCTAAATGCAGACTAGGGTACCTCAAATACTCTTTTTTTACAAGACACATAACTCTATTACTTATTGCAAAACAGATAATCAACATAGAACATCACTCAGGTCCATCATGTTCATTCTACTATGACACACCTAAAAACGTTAGATTTTTTTTAAAAGTCTGCTTGAGCAAGAGTAATATAGGAGATCACAAATCATCTGCATCACTATAATTTTGAACAGAATAAGTTGAATCACTATTTCAAATCATATCAAGACAATCCAAGTGTATCTTGGGTCATTTCAATTGCTTTGAAAAAAAAAAAAACCTCACACTTTTACAGCACTTCTAACGCATGTCATGTGCTACTTATATACAGACTAGGGTACCTCAAATAACTCTATTACTCATTGCAAAATAGATAGTCCATATAGAATATCACTCAGGACTATCAGCTTCATTCTACTATGACATACCTGAAAATGTTGCTTATGTGAGGTTTCCCCACTTTTTTTAACCATTCAGTTTATTTATTTATCATCATAACCCCCCAAGGGATCCTGCTCAATACAATTATTAAGAACAGTGAGGATACATTATTATTATGGAAGTTAGGGGTATAAAAAATGGTTGTGTAGGTGAGGTTTCTTTCAGTTAAATATTATAAGACATTTGGGATAGAAGGTTGAGGTAGTGATATGACTGAAGCATTTTTAATAGATAGCTATGACCCCCTACCAATGATAAAACAGGTTTATGGCACTCTAAAGCTGTCTACCGTGATAAGATATTGCTGGGAACGATAGAAAATTTGTCAAAAAAGGGCATTTTTGGTGTATTGTCCAACTTTGAGCCTCCCTAACTCATCTAATTATAGGTCAATATACATAAACTTGCACTCTGCTTGAAGCTCAAGATGTTTTCTATCGAAAGTCACTAGAAAAAGGAAGAATGGTGAACTACATTTTATACTGTAGCTCCCCAAAGCTAAAAAAAAATCCCCAAAATGGGCCCAAACATCGCTCAGTGGATCTGCCCTGATGCTGAATCTACCCTACCAGGAACAAAGTGTATAGACACATTAGCCAAAGTCACAATCCAACTCACCTTAGAGCAAATATGAAGATATCTTTTGTTTTTTCTGTAATCCTCTGCAACCCAATTAAGATGCAGTCTATTATTAGGTTTGCTGCAGGCTTTGATCCATTCAAGACATTGCTTGGTTACTGGATCCATGGGGTCACAAGACAAGTTTGTTTTGGGAAATCTAAAAAAAACTCCATACCTATCATGTGCTCTTTAGACCAGTATCTAGAATCACTCTTGCATGTGTTCCATGCACAGCATTTTTCTGGCATTTTGGAATGCTTACATGTGTAGAGGTACACGTTATTAAACCATAGGAGTTGGGTACCGTCTGACGTGGCGGGTGAGTCGAGTCGTTGGACGTTCCTCAGGTTCCGGATAGGTGGCAGCACTGATCCGGGTCTGTGGGGACATCTGACAAACACCTGGGTCCGTATATAAAGCCCAGGGCTCAGCCGCTACGTCAGAGGCCCTTCTGGCCTCCACACCATGTAAACCATTATTCATTGACATTAGCTGCCTCTCTGACATCATCCGGCAGCCGTGAGTGTACAATAAGAAATAAAACTAACCGTTGGCATACACTTGGAATACTGTCTTACTCTTTCTTTTCGAACCGTAAGACCCGAACCCCCCAGGTCCGTAAGGCCACAAACCCTTACACTGGTGCCGTGACCAGTTAATTCTGGTGTATAGCCCGGACGTTATAACGTCCGAACGGCTAGTACATGGGTTAGACACCCTCAGGGAAGCTAACCCAGCAGGGCAATTGGTTGCCCAAGAGAATGGAAATGGATCATTAATGCTCCAAACCCATTCGAACTCACAAGATGCGGAATCTGCATCTTGGAGAGATCCCGGACCCCACTATAATGATAGTGAGGAGAATCTGCAAGACTCTGTACGACGCGAACAGTCTATACAGAGACAGAGTAACTTAATAGGCCAACAATCACTTGTTGACGAGTTAAGTAATTCGATGTTCGAAGTTGGTGGTAGTACTAACCCAGAACATCCGGCACCAATGCCAAAAAGGGTAACATTCGGAGAACTACCTTATAGATTACCCAGGCCCGAATTACCGATATTAGATTACAGCGCTATAGATGGCGACTTAACCTATGCGGTACCGGAAGGTGAGGAATTCAAACGACCGGATGTCATGTTGTTGAATGAAACCTATGTAACTTTGAACGAGAACCTAAATACCTTGGTCAAAGCTAAAGACGAAGTATTCCATGAAAAACTTCAGTTGGAAGAAGACCTAACTGGCATGCGAAAAGAATTCGAAGCCAGAAGGAGTGAGTACATGAAAGAACTCGAGGATGAAGAATTAAAACTTCATTCCATGAGAGAATCATTCAACAAGGAATATGATAATAGGCACATTCGTATCCAAACATACATAGATACGAACGACCAATTAAACCTTGATAAGGCAAAATTCGAATCCGAAATTCGCCATTATCAGGACGAGTTGGATAAATTGAAACTTCAGTGTAGTAAACAAGCTGAAGACAATGAAACCATCCGGGTAGGTATTATAGCTTACAACAAACAACTGGAGGAGGATAGACAGAAGCTCACAAATGAGCTTCAGGAGTTACAGAATACTGCAATAACTCTAGATAAATATGTAGAAGCCGCCCAGTAAACTATAGGCAATATTGATCCAGCTGTGGTATCTACAATGTTGGGAAAGACATCCAAAGATGCAACCCCAATTAGATACAGCCCATTCATTGATGATGGGGCTGACAAGAATGTAGTATCCGGAATCTACAAGAAACCGGATAATACCATAGTAAATGGAACCGCACCTAAACCAGCAACCCCGATGCTGGATACGATAGGTCCGGCACCACCCGTACCAGATTTGAGTCACAAAATTAAAGCGACTCACGATGGTGCTACTGGAACTAGTAATAATACACCCGTAGCACAACCAAGAGCACCCGGACCAATGAGGCATATGTTGACACCACCTTCATATTTCCCCCAACCCGGCCACAGTACACCAGCAGGGCCAAGATTACCGAATCCACCTCCGGGTTCTGGTAATGTTCCTACTGATGGACGCTTCCTAAGACCAAACCCGCCACAAAACAATGCTAATGGCGGTATGTATCAACCAAGAACATCTTCCTATGGATATAGAAATAATTATAATCCATCAGGAAATGGTAATTACCAAAATGGCAATACCTATAACCAGGGATGGAATCAAAATAATTCTTACCCTAGATATGCGTCTTCTGGAAACGCCGGTTACAATGGTGGATGCTCAGGCGGTTCGTATGGAACCTATAATAGTAATGGTCCACCAGGAGGAAATCCTCCAGGCGGCCCAGGAGGATCCGGATCCGGAGGATCAGGATCAGGAGGAGATGGCAGGAAGCCAAATAGGAGAACTTCTATGCCTGCAGGGATGCAAACCATCTTTGATAGGAGCCAATGTATCCAAAACCTTGGCATTGACTGCTACCGGAAGGGAGCAGACGGCATGGAAGTCATGAACTGGAGCATCCGAGAAGCAGATAGACTACGTGGATGTAATAATCCGGCACATAGGCAGGCACGGATACCCCCTCCATATGATTCTAATGATCCATGGAAGGACAGGTATCAAGCTTTTGTCGACGAAGTCAATTGTAGTGGCTGGACAAAAGAAGAAGCTTTGCCATATTTGATCTGTTGGTTAAATAAAGGCGGAAAAGTAGCTCTCAACCAATGGAGAGCAGCTTACGGATTATACGGTACCTATGACCAATTGGTAGAATGTGCCGCATACCTATTTGGATCAATCGTTAGAGAAGATCCGTGGGTAAGTTTCAAGAAGAGAACACAAAAACCTAAGGAATCACACAAAGTCTTTGGTTTGGAGCTGCAGGATTTGCTTTCAAAAGCACGTCCAAATTGGGCTCATGACGATGATTGCTACCTACAAGAATTGTTCATACAATTCTACAGTGGATTGCGGGATCCGGATCACAAGCAAGTGGTCTGGGATTCTTGGAAAGATGACACTTCCTTCAGTGACCTGTTCATAGCAATTGATGGTCATGACATGAAGAAACGATTGGTAGGTCTTGGACCTAATCCAGTAAGAGCAGCTCCATTCCAATATGGAGGTACACCTATTCCGGTATATGATACTTTCCAATTAGCTCCAGTTGAATCGAATGAAGCTGATGAGGAGTATGACTATATCTCCGATGAAAACGGAGAATATATTGGTTCAGTCCAGATAGCTGGAAAGTATTACCGACAGAAGCGGTATAGGAAGGTTCATTCGAGAGGGAGAGGAGGATCTGTCGCTGGTAAAACAGCTTCCGGATCAACTCAACCGGGCAGTGTAGCCCCTACGGCGAAACCAACCGTAGCAGCCACTGTTGCTCCGACTAATATGATGGAAACGTTAATAGCCGGATTAACAGAAGCTCTGAAGAGACCAAGAGTTGACAAATCTCAAAGGAGATGTTTCAGATGCCAGAAACTAGGGCATTTTGCTCCAGAATGTATGGCTGAGAAGCCTGTCCCGCGTAAACAGGAGGGTGTCTCTGGGATAAGTATGGAGGAAAACTAGAAAGGGATCTCCTGAGGGGCAAAGAAGGGGATCCCAGTGACAAATCTTGCCATGATATCACCATCCGTGATGATAGTTCGCATGTAGTAACAAGATCGCCTAACACCGAGGTGGTTGTAGACACCCTGAAGGTTAGGGAAGCTGATATAACAGGTGCCATGGGAGCACAGGGGAAACTCAATATCAGTAACGAGGCAGGCGGCTATGAATTAGCCAAGGTCTGTGGTGCCCACCTGCCCCCGGGTCATCCTTGTCTGGAATTCCTGAAAGGATGTGGATCGACTCCTGGTGTGAAAAATGACGTTCCGATCGTCACGGACATGCCCTCTGTTCTAAACGGAAGGCGGTGGTATGTTTGCCTCACTGTTAACGGAAGATCTGCCGAATTCCTTGTGGATACGGGAGCTAGCCACTCTTGTATCTCCAGGGGGTTCTACGATCTTATACCGGATGAACATGATACTCTCAAATCGGGAGGAAGTGCTCAGACGGCCGACGGCAGTACCTTGCAAACGTATGGTAGAACTTGTGTGAAACTACAGTTGGATGGTATACATGACTATGTCATGAGCGCCACCGTTGCGGATATAGCAGATGAGGGGATACTTGGGTTGGATTTCGCATCCCTGTATGGTGCTGTGTTGGAACCTCAAACAGGAGTGTTGAGTGTGAGATACCCGTATCCCGTAAAGGTTAGATGTGTACTGAGACAAGTGAGCAGTATGGCTAGTGTGGCACACACTGTGCGAATCCCCCCGGGAGTAGCCTGTGATGTGCTTGTAAGAAGTGACCCTGCAATGCGTAATAAACCTGCAGTGATAGAACCGGATGTAGTTACTTTGTCAAGTATCGGATTAAATTCTGTAGACAGGATAGTAGCGAATGCATCCTGGTCGGTAGTACCTGTCTCCAATACTGGAAACAGTACTATCTACTTGAAAAAGGGACAAGTTTTTGGAAACGTGACCCTTTCGGAAACTGTAACGGATAGTAAGCTAAGCTTACAAAAGGTAACAGGGGATGGTGAAATTTCGGAAGACTTACTTAAGTTGTATGAAGAAACTTCATTAGAAGATCCGGAACACCGGAAAGAGTTCTATGAGATGCTCTGTCAGTATAATAATGCCTTTGCCAAACCTGGTGAAAAACTAGGTACGACAAATAAGGTATTACATAAAATAGATACTGGAGATGCTGCACCCTTTAAGATACCGTATAGACGGTTACCTTTAGCGAAAAAGAGAGTAGCTGAAGATGAGATAAACAAGATGTTGGAACAGGATGTAATAGTCCCTTCCAATAGTCCATGGAGTAGTCCTGTGTGTATGGTAACAAAGAAAGACGGTACTATCCGCTTTTGCATAGACTACAGGAAGTTGAATGGAATAACGAAAAAGAATTCGTATCCATTACCGAGAATAGACGAAACCATTGACTCCTTAGGAGGGAACAGTTGGTTGTGTACCCTAGACTTGCAATCAGGTTACTGGCAAGTGGGAATGAACCCTTCAGATATGGAGAAAACTGCATTTTCGAGTCATATTGGACTATTCCAATATAACGTAATGCCGTTTGGATTGTGCAATGCACCGGCAACATTTGAAGCAGAGATGGAAACAATTCTAAGTGATTTATTGTGGAAAAGATGTCTTGTATATCTTGACGATGTCATAGTTTTCGGAAAAACATTCGAAGAGTGTTCTAATAACCTAAAAATGGTACTAGAACGTATTATTTCTAATGGTCTCAAATTGAAACCTAAGAAATGCCACATGTTTAGAAAGTCCATAAATTATTTGGGCCGCATCATTAGTGATGAAGGGATAAAGGCTGATCCTGAAAAAATCGAATCAGTTACGAATTGGAATAGACCTAAAACACCCAAAGAAGTGAGGTCCTTTTTAGGATTCTGTTCCTATTATAGGGAATTTATTCCGAATTATTCTAGAGTCAGTTATCCATTACAAGCAATAGCTAACTGGACTCCAGGAAGTACCAAGGAAAAATTTCCTTGGATGCATGAACAGGAAACCGCTTTTCAAAAGCTTAAAGACCTGTTCACGAGTACTCCTGTATTGCAATATCCGAATGAAACGGATCATTTCATACTGGATACTGATGCTAGTAATGATAGCATTGGTGCAGCTCTCTCGCAAGTCCAAAATGGGAGAGAAGTACCGATTGCCTTTGCCAGCAACACACTGAGCAAGACTCAGCGCAATTACTGCACAACCAAAAGAGAGTTGTTAGCAGTAGTCGTATATACCAAGAAGTTCAAACATTTTCTATGGGGAACGAACTTTACTTTACGTACGGATCATTCCTCTTTAAGGTGGCTACTGAACTTCCGAGATGCTGAAGGAATGTTAGGCCGATGGCTAGCCCATTTATCCGAGTATGGGCTTGAACATCAACAGATTCAGCATAGACCCGGAGTTAAGCATTTAAATGCTGATGCTTTGTCTCGAATACCAATTCGGAAATGTGATAATCCGGATTGCACTGATTGTGGAGCTCATAGGGCAGTATTAGCAGGGATTCGAAGACCATTCGTACCCCTAGTTGCCAGTATACTGGATTGGTCTATGGATCACATACGACATTTCCAGGAAGCTGACTCGATAACTGCGCAGCTACTGCAATTGGTACCAAAGGGTATACGTCCAGTTAGACCAGAGGTCTCCCTGGAAAATCGAGAAATGAGAAGGTTTCTTGCTCAATGGACCGAGCTTGAAGTCCGGAAAGGCGTGTTATACCGTTGGAAGCCATGCAATAATGGTGAGAGAATCATGCAAGTGGTGATACCACATGCTATGAGGCATGACATTATGTATTTCTGTCATGGACATCGGACCAGTGGTCATTTCGGAAGGAAACGATCGTTAGCACGACTTTCCAAGAAATACTATTGGCCTGGCATGACACAGGACTTGCAAAGATGGGTAACCACTTGTCCGGATTGTTGTAAAAACAAACCCGGACCCGGGATGGGCAAACTTCCCCTATCCCAAGAACTTTTCGGAGTTAGATTCGCAAGAATCGGGGTAGATAGTCCTGACTCCTGGAAAGGGTAAACTGGACATGTACGAGTCTCTCTGGCAGAAATGCGAGGAATCCGGAAAGGATGCAAAGAGAGCTCGTGAAAGGAGCAGGAGAGATCAGAACCGTGGCGGCAACGGTAATGGTCAGGGCACCACCAAATCGAAAGTCAGAGCAGAGGACCGTTCCAGGTCCCCTCTGGCTAGGCACCCCGCAGAGCAGGCTCAGGGCACTCCGGTGTTCAAGAAGCCCGAACCTGCCGGATACGCTGGAGCTGTATCTAAGCCTGGGAAAGTTAGTTCTCAAAACTTTCCGTCCTTAAACCAGGGACCTGGACCTGAGAGCCAGACCTTGGTGGTAGGAAAGGATGGTCGCCTTATGCCAAAGAAGACCACCGCATCTGCTGCCGCCAGATCTGCATCCGCTCCAGCCGCCCCACCAGTTACCTTTACCCAGGAGCAGTTGAATATGTACCTGCAAATGGGGTTGAAACAAAACGCACCACCTGCCTACTGTGTACCAACGGCAGGTGTGTCCGGGAGCCCTAAACCCGGAAGTGGTCCACAGGCCGCCTCGACTCCTCCCAAGGCTGTCGCTGCACCTGCGAAACCAAAAGATGCTATTACCATTAAAACCGGTAATGCAGAAGTTTGGTTTGAGAAATCTCGCCAGGGAGAGGCAGATGTCCAGAAGGCCATCTACACTCACTGGGAGAAGTGTGTTCGCGAAAAGGCGACCGAGTTCCATCAGGGTCTCCTAAACGACACCCTGTTGTGTATGAAGGAGGTCGCGGATGCTGAAAAGCAACGCCTCGAGACCCTCATCCGGAGCGATGTGAAGGCCCAGGAGGAGGCTGCCGCAGCTGCCCAAGAAAAGGCAGCTATGGATGTACACGTGCAGGAGAAACGTGTAAAAGAGGAGATAACTCGGAACACCAACCTGAACACTAAGTTCATGAGGGTGTTCGGAGTCGACTTGGACGAGTGGGACGGCACTCCCGAGTCGGCTCTAGCTCTTCTTAAGAAGAAGCATGCTAAGAAATCCGTTTAAGCATGCTACGGGTTATTGCTCCCATAATTTTTTTTCTTTTCCCCATAACCAGATATAGTCTTTGCAGAACCTGCAAGTCTGCGAATGTTTTTCTCACTAGTGTATGAACACCTATGGCATGTGTTCCGGGTCCCTCTTATGACCAGTCTATTGTATAATTCAGGCTGTATAACCCTTATTGCACCCTGAATAGTCTATTCGGATTTATAACTTCTTCCATGAACAATCCGATAGTAGACTTGCTGCTGTGAGATGTATCCGCATACCAGTTCCAAACTCCTGCTGTTACCCGTGCTAACCACTTACTAGGATGGACTTTACGATTTACCTCTACAACTCATCTATACTCCCGAATGGACTTATACCAACTACTACTATTACTTCCGGATCAACCTATACTGGACTATTCTCTACTTATGTTAACTAAACTTAAATAAGGATTACGTTTTCTACATAGTTGACACATCCGGACTATTATTCTACATTCTACGCCATTCGGATTTACTTATAAACTTTAGCACTACTAGAGGATTGTGGGTAGCTGCCCCAAATTCATCTACCGTGTTCACTCTATATATGGAAACCATAAACTTTAGCACGTCCATCCCGTGGTTAGCTGACCACACCTACCTACTAGTACCCGGAGGATACAGCAGAAGACTCCAGCAGCACCTATAATTTCTGTATATTGTATATAATGTCATATTTCTATTTTTCTATAATAATATGTGTATGTGCATATTCACTAGATACATATTATGATACGGGTACATAGATATTTCTTGATACGGATCTCTGATTATTATTAATATTCATATTATAAGAATCCGTTAAAGTTCACCAGAATACACACATTATTGTCCTGCGAGGCAAACTGTATAATAAGTATATTGATCTGGTGCTATAAAGGTTATTAGGTACACGGTGATAATATATTATTATTATATTCATTACTACACCGTGATTTTTTTTCTTTTCTTTTCAAGTGTATGGTATAAATGGTCCTATTCGTACTACTCACGGAATCCTTAAACGGATTCGTATGTTAATAATATACGACATGTCATTATATAGTGAAGTTACTATAACAGTCTTCTTCAAGACTATATGTATTTAAATGTGGTATTAATAACTACAAACACACATACGGATGTTATTATGTGATTTATTTGTTATCGGCGGTTCCGTTACATATAACCGTCATTATCACATGTATACGATTCATATTACTTGTCTTATTGATTATACCGTAGATATAATATGATATTATATGGTATAGTAATTTAACTGACAGTTCCGTTTCACATAACTGTCCCTTATTCAAGTAATTCGTATAATACTTTGACATCCTAATTGTTATTTGTAACTACATTCACTATCGAATATATATATATGACATTCGTTTCATACTCAATTTGGTGTTAATGTTATACCTATGGTTGTACCTCTATTACTAAAGGTTTAGACATATAGAAATGTTATCCTAGTAATATTATTATAACTATAACACCCTCCTAAATGTCTGGGGGAGTGGTGTAGAGGTACACGTTATTAAACCATAGGAGTTGGGTACCGTCTGACGTGGCGGGTGAGTCGAGTCGTCGGACGTTCCTCAGGTTCCGGATAGGTGGCAGCACTGATCCGGGTCTGTGGGGACATCTGACGACAAACACCTGGGTCCGTATATAAAGCCCAGGGCTCAGCCGCTACGTCAGAGGCCCTTCTGGCCTCCACACCATGTAAACCATTATTCATTGACATTAGCTGCCTCTCTGACATCATCCGGCAGCCGTGAGTGTACAATAAGAAATAAAACTAACCGTTGGCATACACTTGGAATACTGTCTTACTCTTTCTTTTCGAACCGTAAGACCCGAACCCCCCAGGTCCGTAAGGCCACAAACCCTTACACATGTATAGATCTGTACAGGTATGCTGTATAGGTGGCTGTTTGATCCCTACCATGCAGTGAGCCTGCAGTCTCAGTTGTATGGTGTTATAAGACCAAAACCTGGACGATATCCATTTTTGCACTCTTTTGTGCCTATTACTAGTAATGGAACACATGCCTAATTATGGCATATATTATGTGTAATTGATACAAGCATCCACCTATACCATTATGAGATATAGCACTGACTTACAATGGCTTTAGTAAAATCAGAAGGTGTCCCATTACAAGACTGTTTACTCATAGGGTCACTCAGGTAGAGTCTAAACCTCAATGATCCCCAAGAGTGTATGTGTGGGTGTGTGTTTGTGTGGGGGGGAGCTATAGGGTACCTTGTCTATAGATAGATTTACCAGTAGAACTGAGTGACAACCCTATCGTTACTGTGTTGAGTACACAGAGGTAGACACTAACACTGGCCTGGGGGCAAATGACTCAAGATCTTAGGTCAGGGCCTCTGACCTTTCTCAAGATTTCATTTAAACAGTCAGTTTTGCATATAGTTTTCTTGCACTCAGAGCCTGGCTGACCATAGGCCTAAAAGGTTTCTACCTCAGATGTACCAATATTTATGAATATGATGTCAACTAAGCTGATTCTTTGTAGTGGCAACCATTGGATGTAAATGGCTTGCAAAGAAAATACTATATCTATTAGCTGCATAGCTATGCCCTGTATCAGTGATGTGGTTGATCTGTGCATGACTTTATGTTATACAGCAGAGTTCGGGAGATGTAGGGATGCAAACAATTATGTTGATTGAGAGGCATACAAATAGATATAGATCTGCTATGGCAATAACCTATCTGCTCTCAGAGAAATTCACCATACTGCTAGATAAACAAGTGTTTGTAATGGCACATACTAAAATAGCAATTTTGTGCAGAAATGTTGGCGCCAGCATCTCCTTGTCCAATATTATATTGATCCTCACTCTCCTTACTGCTCTATATAGCGGTCGCCTGGTATGGAAGAAACCCATGGGTATACTAGAAGGTCTGGGACTGTTCCATTGATGAGCCCCACAAGGTCAAACTTCTCTTCCTGTTCAAGCCGTCAGTGGGTCATACAGCCCAATATAGGAAGAATGTTTGGTATAAAATGAATAGAAAATCAAAATGCTATTTGAAGTGATATTTATATTCATGCCTAGTCCTTTTGCTTGTGCAAGTTAATACATATCTACATTCAAGCATTTCAGCTTAATTAGCCCTCTTTACCAGCTAACCAGGTACCAAGAATCCCTGGAGTACTTTCCAGAGAACCTCTCCAGGCCAAAATCATATTCCACTAGAACCAACAAACCTAAAGAAAAAACACTTTTAGGATGACATTTATTTAGACGTCCGGTCTTGTAAATGCTGCTTAAAATGATACATAGTTAGTGGGTTACTAATGACTTTCCAATAAGCTCATGTTAAGTGGCTGGTGAGATGTATCACAATGATGGGAACCTTTTGGATCAATATGTAACAAAGAATATATTGGCAAGCTCGATCTGCTATAGAAGACAGACGGATAAGTGGAGGTCCTCAAGAAAGAAAAGAAATCTTGATACTTCTATTCCCATTTCTTCAGTTCCATCTCGGATATGGAAATCTCCTCACTCAACTCATATAAGCCTGAAAGTACCTGGACATGTTTGCAGGGAAGGAGGAGACAAAAAAATGTTCAGCTTTTAATCTGAAAAGAGGCCTACGTCCTGAAGTACGGTACCGGTGGGAAGGATGGCATGGGGCAATACGATGAATTTGGGGTGAAATGGAGGGAAGTCAGGTGTGGGCAAGCAGTTTAGTCCAGGAACAAAACAAGCATGAAGGGTAGGTTTGTCAGAATATTAGCATGACCGTTTCAAGGAAATGTTGGCATATGATAACTATGCATAACCCGAAACATGGAGACGAGCAGTCAGGAGTGTGCGCCACTCATGAGCACTGGTGAAAACCAACCTCTTACCAGCACAATCGACTGCTAGAGCATCACTACATCCATCATACTTGGCAGGCTGAGGACATAGTCCATGCATAATTTACAATCTTTTCATATTGCTGACATAGTGGGGTCTAACACATGATCACGTTACATAGATGGAATATATGAAAATGGCTGATGCTCGCCCTATCAGTATAAATAATTATGGATGTAGGTTTTGGCGTTCGGAAAATTAATTTACTAATAACCTGATATGACAAACAGTGATAGTGCTATACATCTTCATCATACCTACAGTAGAACATGTAAAGTGATAATCTCTGTATGCTTAACCTCTCATCTATTATGGGGATGAAAAAATACACGTCACTGTGTTTGCCTGGTTATGTGGCCATAATTTCATGTCATATAGAAGAGTTTAAATTTGATCAGATCATGGAAGAACATGAATATATCATATGTGTACCACATGTGAGATACATAATGTACATGTGCTATGCACGCTGCAAAAGGGGATTTCAACATCTAAGTAAATATTACCAGGCTGTATGTCTAATTAAGATCATGCATGTAAATATGCTTAAAAAAAGCCGACCTAATAGAGAAAGAACAATCTGTAGCATTTCAACCAGTACCCTCCTGGTATGTGTTTCAATGAAGCTAATGATCTGAAAGTTATTAGACTATCTATCTCAGGTTGATCCCTACAGATGCAAGTAGAATACTGTAGTGTATAGTAGTTGCACTGTAGCCTTACAGTACACACTGGTCACTAGAGATAATCAGCTCATACGCCTTTAGTTTTGTAATAGGATACTAATGCCAGATACTCCCTAGAATATTAACTCCTACCATTGCAGTTCTAGAACCATTTCATCTCTAGAGTCATCAAACCGAAACACCTGGTCCTTTTGCTTAGGATCTTCTGTTATAGATAATTAAGCAGTAGGATATCGGAATGTAATTAACAGCAGTCCAGTCTCTGATAATTCATTTCTGAGACTTCATGCCCACTGCTTTGAAGAGAAGGGAGTAGCTGTTAGCTGATACTAAGTGAGGGGTTCTGCTTGTGACTGATGAACAAGTGCACAAAGTCAAGCGTCTTCTCAGACTATTGTCTGTAGATCCTGAACAAGTAATCAATGGATAACTCATGACGCGTGTGTGTTAGTGAAGGATAATGACACGAGGCCATAGGCCGAGTGTTATTAGCCTTTGCTAACACACACAAGTCATGAGCTATCCATTGACTACTTATTTCATACCACGAAACCAATAAATAATCAATAGAATACCAGTAAATTCAATTTGAAAACAAAAAGTATTTCCCCTCCCCGGGACTCGATGCCAGCCATTGTGTGTGTACACAGGTACATACACCTCCTTCCCTGGCAGCGGACAGCGACAGTGCCCATCTCGGTTTGGACAGGCAGCGGCACACGGCTAAAGATTTCAATACGTCTCCTCGCCCGGCAGCGGACAGCGACAGCGGCACACGGCGAAAAAAGATTTCAATGCGTCTTGCTGTTATGTTTGTGTAGAAGACACCTCCTCGCCCGGCAGCGGACAGCGACAGCGCACACGGTGAAAAAAGTTGCGCCCGGACCGGGGCTAGATCCATGTACCTCTGACGGCTGAGCGCAAAGCGCTAACTGCTAGACCACCGCGCCTTCTCCATTCACTGCGTCTCGCGGTTATGTTTGTGTATAATACACCTCCTCACCCGGCAGTGGACAGCAACAGAGCACAGGGCTTCGTATCATAGCAAGACCTGGTTCGAACTGAGCGTATCTCGTCAGTCCCTGTGGCGCAATGCATAGGGGGTTGGACTAGGGATCTTAGGCTGCAGGTTCGAGCCCTGCCCTGGTCAAGTCTATCATGGGTTTTAACATGTAACATATGACATGGGAGGACATGAGAGGTGTGCGGTTATCCTGGATAACAGCACGCCTTACATGGATAACAGCACGCCTTACATGGATAACAGCACGCCTTACAAAATTGATGCTAAAGTATACAGGGTGTGCAATATCGACAGATATGTGTATGGGAATAGCTATCAAAAAGCACCGAGTAACCAATAAATCGTGGTATAACTCTCCATATCTCACAGTGAATATGTGGTCTGACCCTAACAAGGCCCTGACTTTAAGCAAGAACCTGGGTTTTGGTTATCATAGGCATTAATGTTTTAGTTAACTTTGTACACTGTTGAGGGCTCACTCAATCAAATTGATATTTTCCCGCAAAAGGCATTTATTTGTACATTGGACATTGATATTGTAGGATCTCCTCTCTATCATCATCTGATACCTATAGCCTCTCCTAGATTTCTGCATTGCAAAGACTGTGAATGTTGCCGTACATATCTCTGGTTTTATATGCGATTCTATAATTATAATGTGTACAACTTTCCATAAACCAGCAGATTATCTCCCCTTGCCTTTACCTTCACAATTCTGAGGGGACCGTGTGCAGGCCCTCTAGGCTTCACCATCTATGATTTGGTCAAGTAGAACCATAGGATTGTGTTGATTTGGAGAAGTGGATATAAAGTGAACAGTCTCTTCAGTGCTGGAGACACTCACCATGTATCAGAAGGAAAACCTTGTCTGAACTGCTTCCGAACTACTCAGGATACTTCTGAGCTGAGTAGACACAAATAGCCTGGAGGATTTCTGCGTGGCTATGAGTGGTTGAAAGACACCAAAACCCTCTGGCCTCTCATCAGGGAAGCTGGCAAGGATAGCTCTAGTAATCAAACAAGTTCCTTTATCCTGAACCAAAGAGAGAGGGATACTATTTTGAACTTCTTTAATCAAGGGCCTGGGGCTGTGGGATGATAGAAGGTGTAGCAGAGTGGTTCAGGAGGCAGGGCTGGTATGTTTGAGGATGACTTAAGGGGAGGTAGGGAAGGGGACATCCGTTGTGACTAAAGCTCCCTCATCTGATTCCTCTAGCTGAGCATGCTACATCCACATCAATAGAATTACTGTTGGCAAAAGGATTCTCCAATCTGAAGATGTCAAATCAATACTATGAACCTATCTTTTTGATAGGGCAGATATCAGACAACACATAAAAACCTTAATCCAAATGGTTCTTCCCTTGATGTGTATAATGGCTGCCATTTCCAATAACTCTCTTTCCCATGATTTTACCTGACCATGTCTATTTGTCCTGAAATTCCCATGAGGAAGTTCCCATGTCATACAGATAGAATATAGACTGTTATAGTGATGTAGCAAGATATTGCATATAAAAAGTATAGTGCAATTCATCCATGTCCATGTTCTATTTGAAGGACATGGACACTTCCTCTTGTTGATAATTCCAGATACTAATCCAAAGAGCACATTACCAATAGCAGGCCAGCTCTCAAATATGTTTTGCAGTAAAACTGCACAGATTTCTATTTCTAACAGTAATAACAATATTTCCATTCTGATCTTCCAATTCCCCAAGCAGAAAGACTTTCTTTGGAAGGTTCCAAAAGACAAGGTGATAAGGGCCGATAATATGATGGAAGTTCTTCACCTGTTTTAAGTTGACAAATGAATTTTACAAGGGCATGTCACTGCCAGAGATAGGTAATCTATATATTACAAGCTATAAAGATGACAGCATCATAAAAAAGATATAGATGTGAGGGGAGAGTACTAGTCTCATAAATTCACACAGAGAAGATAAATAGCATGTGCCTGTCATCATAGTCCTGTATTGCAATTTTCCATACAGTTGGAAAGACAACTTGTATATGTGTACCAGGAAAGTGTGGTATGTTATCGTTGTAGGTTACCACAGAAAGAACTCCCCAGATTGATCTTTGTTGCATTATCTTGGTCGTATTACAATTTAGCTGGGTAGAAAATGAGGAAATCACTGTGATTATAGAAATTATTTTCTAGTTAGGTGCATATATATGCATAGACCTGTTCTCTGGGACAAAACGGTTGTCAACAAGAAAGGGAGGGAAAATATGCAGTCACCATAGTTATGTAACATGTACCACCATCCTGTGAAGAAAAAAAGAGCATTGAACCAGCCCCAGTGTATAGCTCTATTGTACCTCCCCTGTACTACATGAAGAACGAAACAGAGAGCATCAACCGAAAAGCCCTGTTTTAGCATTTCAAACAGGCCTCTAGATTTGCAATGCAGATATTCCCCAGGCTCTCCTCAGTTACAGCTGCTGTATTAGCACAGGGAGGCCAAGTGTCCATTGATGTGGAATGCTGTTAAATGTCAGTAAGCTTCCCAGACGATAGATCACAGTACAGAGCATGTATTGGATGAAGGCCTATGGGTTGCACCGTCTCCCCTTAGGTGTTATGCCTTTTATAAGGGAGCATGGGCAAATACTGAGTCGAAGTGCAAAGGGTCCGGTAAGTGTGTAATGATATATAGTAAAGGATGGCACTCTGTGAGCCACAGTGGGTATACCTGTCACACTACCCTATTGACAGGTCACTGATAGAATGTTGCTACCTACTTTATTAAAAAGCCTATGACAATAGCTTCAAGAAACTGTGATATAAGGCATATCCCATGTTGATTTATTCACCTATTATATTATCTTTAAAAAAAAAGTGTCATTATTTATAGGCTCCGTCCTACTAGTTATAGAGAGTGCCCGGTCCCTGGCTCCGCCACCAGTTTGCAAAAAATGTAAGATTATTATTTCCATTGCTTGGTTAAAATTACTCTAGTCTCCCTCCCATGACTGGCTGGATATGAAATATAACATACATTAAGGCGTTTATCTCACATTTTTCTCCATTTTGATTTAATTTCTTACCTTATAACCCTGTATTTGATGTAGGAGAAGAAATTTTGTAAGTGCATCCGACCCGCATGGTTTGCCAAGTCAGCGTAGCCATTGTTTTTACTCCACCCGTCTTTCCAAACACTTTTTGGGTAGAATCAAAGCATGTCAAGTCCTGTACTTCTAGCACCACCAAATATACGATCTCTAGTTGGTGTTCACATACATTTTGTCTTCATTTTCTTCGAAATAAATAAGAATCCACTGATTTTCCATACTGATCCAACACATACGGCCCGGTACACGGCCATTTTGTCTTGTTGACTAAGCAGGTAGGTGCCCGGATGTACCTGACCTACTTTGGGTTGGGAAGCCGCAATGGCGGGTGCCGAGACGTATTGCTATGGAAAATCAATGGATTCTTATTTATTTCAAACAAAATGGCAAAATTAGGCATGGCATATTCATCTAGGATATCTATGGATGTTTCTCTGTTAATAACTCCACCTAGCACCATTGAATTTTATGCTAACGAGGTGTGTAAACATCAGGTATGTCGGAAATTTTTTTCAAATACTCCATGGGCATTGGCTTCTATCGTGGACAGCGAGCTCGCCTCCTGCCACAGCGGCCGGGGATCGATTCCCCGTTGAACCCTGAACGGTTTTAACTGGAAATGTATGGAGGAGTTGACTTTGTATACTCCTCCTTCATTAAGATGTCCAGATTGAAACCAGCACCTTCTTGAAGACGAACAAAAGGTCTCAGAGTAGGGTCTATAGCTTGATAACGCACAGGGGTTATGGCCAAAAAGGCACTGTAGAGGCCAGAATCGTGAGATAAATGATATTATGAGTATTATAGACCTATTTTTTATATTTCAAATCACTGGCCCATTTAAGGATGCCCAAAAAATGGTACTTTCCGCCATTTTCCACCACTGGGCACGTGAGGGCTAAAGCCTGCGTATAGACTCTTTATGTATCTCTCTTTTTCTCAGAATGGAGATTTGGCCTGGGCCTAACACTGGCCTAATCTCTGTGAGTGGCTAATCAGGCAACCATCGACGCCTTATCACCAGCAACAGATAGGTGATTGAAAAGAGATTGAGTATAAAACAATAAAATGTGAATAGTTTAAGGATTGACTGGAGAGAATAATGGATTTCAGAAGTCATGAACAGGTTTGGGAAAAGGTAACACAACACCAACAGTGGACTAGAGAAAACCATTGGCCATATGCACAACTCCCCACTGTTGGACACCGCCCCCTAGAGAGTTGTCTTATCTCCTGGTTGCCATAGTGATTGCTGATAAGAGATCAGTGCAGGGTTGGACTGTCCTCCCACAGTGGTGGTAATGCAGGTGGGTATGTGAGGGAGGGGGTATGGAGTCATACACATACCTAGATGATAACTAGGTCTACCCCTATGCAGGTCAACCTCCTTGCACAAATAATTATTGCCTTGCACAAATTGATTTATCTATTCCTAACCTGACAGTATGTGAAATTCAACCAGAAATGTTGGAGGATAGGCCAACGTTTTCCCTCCTCCTACGGAGGAAGCTACCCATATTACACTTTCGGAATTTCCATGGCCATTATGCTAATGGTGTAGGAAATGATGGAGGCCAACCTGGCAGGCATCAGGAATTATCTGAAGGTATTGATACCAAAAGGTGGCACGATACACTGTATATAAATGAGACACTTTAAAGCTATCACTTTTATATAATAATTGAAAAGCAAAAGGGGTAAGTGGCAAGTTTCAGAAACAGCATTTGAATGCAAAACCCGATAATAGATGGAAATTGTTTTCCAATAATTGGATTTCTGTGTAATATTCTTTCTTGTACACATTTTGTTAAAATATACAATGCTCTTACTATAAAATCTACATCAATTATAATGTTAAAAAATTGTAATCTCAGGTGGCCAACTAAAATTGATTTCATTAAGCAGCAGCCCTTTTGCTCTGAATAAGTTACTTTTATGAAGGAATGTACTCTGATTATTACTAAGAGAATTACACTGATATATATATATATATATATATATATATATATATATATATTGAAATAAACATTGGCTGGCGGCTCGGTGGCAGCCACCGAGGCTCGGTGGCCGGTTCCCGCGGTGACCGCTAGGTGGCGCGTCGGCGGTGACGTCACAGCCTTGTGACGTTACCGTTGGCGGCCGGGGGCTATAAAACGCGGTGTCCGGTGGTTTTATGGCAGACGCGATCAGACACTCAGGTGGCCTATGTGTAAGCTATCTTAAGGGAGTTCGATGGCTAGTCCTAGTTCAAGAACAGAGTGGCGTCTCTAAGCAAGAATAAGTACAAGTACAAGTATCAGTATAAGCAAGTAACTGATGACCAGTGACTGTTAGTCCTTAAGGCTCCTAAGAAATAAAACAACAACAACGGCTGTAACTTTATATTCCATTCTTTATATACGGTGTCGACTCTGGTTATTACATTGGTGACAGCGGTGGTTGTTTACATTAACGAACCTGGGCATACCAGAGTAGAAACACAGGCATGGCAGATAGCGTATTAAAGATGGAGGAGAAGAGGGCAGCCCTGGAGGAGCAGTTAGGGGCGGGTAGGCGAGGAGAGCTGATCCAGGTTGTGGATGAGGAGGTCTCTGTTAAAGTAAGAGGGGCGGTGGCTGCGGCGGCCGGTGCCACCGACGCCACCGGAGCAGACGACAGGAAGTGGGTGGTGGAGGAGTGGCCGGACGGGAGGGCAAAGGAAGCACCACCTGGGGAGGAAGTGGGAGTAAAAGGTGGCGTGGCTAGTCACTGGCCAGTTTGGTGGCTCGGTGTTCGGTGGAGCGGGGAATGATAAGGAGGGTCACCGGAGGGAGGAGCTGACGCGAGACTGGGGCCCCAACAGGGCCCATGGGGAGGTCAGAGAGGGCCGCGGAACGATTGGAAGGGAGGGGACAGACCCGTGGGCGGAATGTCTGAGGCAGGGCAGCCCCAGAAGTAGCTCTAGGAAGGAGAGTGTGGAGGGGACCAGGAGCTCCACGCCCCTGGGGATGGAGCAGACGCAGGGAACGATGGCGCCAGGTTGTGGGATACGCCCGGGTAGGCCGGAGCCCGGGGGCGAGGGGGCCACCCGGAAGCCAATTGTGATGCTGGGCAAGTATGACGGGTCGAGCGATCTGGAGGAGTTTTTGTCGCACTTTGACCTCTGCGTCATGGCTAACGGATGGACGGAAAGGGAGTCGGGGACGTTTCCGGGAATAAGCCTGTCGGGGGTCGCCCGGCGGCTGTTGGCGTCAGAGCGGCCGGCGGCTCCTGGGGGATATAAGAAGTTGCGGGACGCGCTAGTAAAAAGATTCCAGCCGAAGAGTCAGGTGGAATCGTATAAGGCTCTGCTCCGCACCCGGGTGCGGAAGCCGGGGGAGGAGTTACAAACCCTCTCTGAGGCGATCCTGTGACTGGTGCGGCTGTCCTACCCTAATGTGGATGCCCAGATGGTAGATGGCATGGCTAAGGATAGGTTTGTCGAATGTCTGGAGGATACGGAGCTCCGACAGTGGATATACCAGGGCGAGATCCCGACCCTCCTACGGGCAGTGGAAAGGGGTATACGGGCGGAAACTTGCCTTAAGGAGGAACGGGCGAAGGCGGTGAAGGTCAGGTCCGCCACGAAGTCGATGGCGGAAGAGATGGGGGAGCTGCCGGTGGCGGTCACCCAGATGAAGGAGTCCCTTGCCCGATCGGCCCCTGTAACCGCAGAGGGGGAGGGGGCAAGTCGGCGACGGGGCTGCTTTGAGTGCGGGGCGCCAGATCACTTCAAGCGCGACTGCCCTGCCTGGAGGAAGCGGGTCGAGGCCGCTCGGAAGATAGAGGCGACGAAGAAGGCTTTGGAAAACTAGACGGGGTCCCCTCTTCCAGCCGGGAGGAGACCCATGGAGAGAAAAGGAGGAGAGAATGGCTGGGTCGGAAGGAAAAAAAGGGGAACGGCCTGGAGGTCGGAGGGAAGTTATGGGGTAAGGACATCCACTTAGTGGTGGACACGGGGGCCACCAGCAACCTGCTCTCCACAGCATGGTGGAAGGCGGAGGGGTCCCCTGGGGATCTGAGACCAGTGATAACGGCATTCCATACGGCGGATGGGAAGCCGCTGCCGGTGGAGGGTCGGGTGACGGCGGAGCTGCGGTGCGCGGGCCGCGCGGAAACTACATCGTTCGTCGTGGCCGATATATCCACCCCTGGCCTGCTGGGTGCAGATTTCTTGAGGCAGACACGGGCGACAATCGACATGGCCGGGTAGAGGCTGGTGTGGCCGGAAGAGGAGCAAGGGACTCAGCCCTGCAGACTGGTGAGCTCGTGGACGGAATGGGTGAGGGGCCGCACAGAGAGGGTCATACAGGTGTGTATGCCGGAATCGGCCGGGCAGACGGACATGCTGGTGGAAGGAGTGGAGAAGGTGGAGATGGCGAGGGGGATTCGGATAGGCAGGTCATTGGTGACGCCCGAGAGGGGGGAGGTGCCGGTCCTGGTCTGTAATCCAGGCCCTAATCCGGTGGTCCTTTACAAGGGAATGCACGTGGCTGTGGCCGAGGCTGTGGGGGAGGAGGAGCTCCGGGGGGAGGATTGCCGTATGGTGACCGAGGAGGGGCCGCGCGAGGGGTCCCGGACGCTTGTAGAGCAGCTGTTTGGGGAACCCAGGTCGAGAATGATCAGGAGTGGATCCAGCTCATTGCCCGGAATAAGGCGGCATTCCAGGAGGGGGATGAGGACCTGGGACATACTGACTTGGTCTCACACACCATAGAGACGGGGGTGGCGGCCCCTATTAAAATGGCTCCCCGACGACTGGCGCCGCATCGACGGGAGGTCGTGGACAAGGAAGTGGAGGATATGTTGAGGAGGGGCGTCATAGAGCCGGCAACGGGTCCGTGGGCAAGCCCCGTGGTCCTGGTAAAGAAAAAGGATGGGAGGGTGCGGTTTTGCGTGGACTACCGCCGTCTAAACGCGGTGACGGTTAAGGACGCCTACCCACTGCCACGGATAGACGATTCGCTGGACTCGATGGCAGGGGCGTGTTGGTTCAGCACGTTGGACTTGGCGTTGGGATACTGGCAGGTGGCCATGGAGGGGGCGGATAAGCCGAAGACGGCGTTTGTGACGCACCGGGGCTTGTTCCAATTCAAGGTGATGCCTTTCAGGCTCTGCAACGCGCCCGGGACATTCGAACGCCTGATGGAAGTGGTGATGCGAGGGTTGCAGTGGTCCACTTGCCTCGTGTACCTGGATGACATTATCGTGTTTTCGGCCACCCTCGCCGAACATGCCACCCGGCTGGAGACGGTACTAAAGCGGCTACAGGAGGCCGGTCTCAAGGTCAAGGCCAGTAAGTGCCAGTTCGTGAGGGAGCAGCTCAACTTCCTGGGCCACCGCATCGATAAGACGGGGATCGGGACCGATCCCGAGAAGGTGGCAGCTGTCCGGGAATGGCCCACCCCGGTCTCAGTAACGGATGTCCGGTCCTTCCTGGGGTTGTGTGGCTACTACCGCAGCTTTGTGCCCGGGTTCGCAGCCATCGCACGGCCCCTGTCAGAATTAACCGAAAAGAACAAAAGATTCCGCTGGGACAGATCCTGTGCAGAGGCCTTCCATTGTCTGAAGGAGAAACTGAGTGAGGCTCCGGTGTTGGCATATCCGAGGGCGGAGGGGCGCCTTCTGCTGGACACGGACGCCAGCGATATGGGGCTAGGAGCCATCCTCTCGCAGATGCAGGAGGGGCAGAAACGACCGTTGGCCTATGCCAGTAGGACGCTTAGCCGTTGCGAACGCAACTACTGTGTGATGAGGCGGGAATTGCTGGCGGTGGTGTTCACGGTGAAAAAGTTTCGGCACTACCTGATTGGGCGGCCGGTCCGGATATGCACAGACCATGCAGCCCTTAAATGGCTAGCGAGTTTCCGGGAACCAGAAGGGCAGGTGGCCCGGTGGTTGCAACTCCTGGAGACGTTCGATCATGTGATCGAACACCGCCCCGGCCGGGATCATGGTAACGCGGATGGGTTGTCCAGGCGGCCATGCACTCAGTGCGGTATGGACCAACCGGGGGAATGTAGGGCAGTAACGCAGAGGGAGGCGGCCGTGGCCGCGGAGGCTGATGAGGCCAGCGGGAGGCCCCGGACGGCGGAGGGGGACGAGGAGGAGGAGGGTCCCACCTTGTCCTCCGCGGAACACTGGGCGGCAGTACAGAACCAGGACGCCATCCTGGGGAGGGTCCGGCGGTGGGTAGCGGAGAACACGGGCCCCGCATCGGACGAATTGACCGGGGAACCCTACGCAGTGCAGGCGCTGGCAGTACAGGTGCCACGACTAAGCCTAGAGGGAGGGGTGCTTACCCGGGTCTGGTGGGAGCCGGGGGCCGATCCTTCGGCCAGATAGTCATCCCGGAGGGAAGGGTGCAGGAGGTGCTGGCGGAGGTGCATGGGGCTCCCCTGAGCAGTCACTTCGGGAGGGCCCGCAGCCTACGGCGGTTACAGCAAACCTACTACTGGCCCAGCTACAGAAGGGACCTAATACAGTGGTTGGAGACTTGCCCGCAATGCAGAAAGGGGGTCATGCACCCCCCCCCCGTCCATGATGAGACATGTGCCGGTAGCGGCGACGCTGGAAAGAATGGTCATGGACCTGATGGGGCCGTTGCTGAAGACAGGGAGAAAGAATCGGCAAATCCTTCTGGTAATGGACTATTTCACGAAGTGGGCAGAGGCTATCCCCTTGCCGGACCAGGAGGCGGAAACAGTCGCCCGGGCCTTCGTTACGGAGGTGGTCTGCCGGCTGGGGCCACCGGGGACGATTCATACCGACCAGGGGAGGAATTTTCAAGCTCAGATGTTCCGGGAGGTGCACCGTCTCTTGGGGGTGGCGCAGACCCGTACCTGTCCCTACAATCTGAAGTCGGATGGATTGGTGGAGAGGTGCAACCGCACCGTGGAGGCCATGCTCGCCATGACGGTGGACGAGAACCAGGCGGACTGGGACTTACAGCTACCGTTTGTCATGGCCGCTTATCGGTTGTCGGTTCAGGCGTCGACCAATCAGACCCCCAACTTCATGATGATGGGGAGGGAGACGCTGTTACCGGGGAGCCTCATCTACCCCCAGCCGGAAGGTGGCCACCCGGAGGGAGCCGGGGGCGGGGAGGGGTTCGCCACAGAACTGCAAGTCCAGATGGCGAAGGGCCATGCTTATGCTTTGAAGCACATAGGGGAAGCGGTCCGCCGGCAGGAGAGGAATTATTCCACCCGTGTGAGGGGGGAGGACCTGGCCGTCGGGGACACGGTATACTACCTGCTGCCTAAGAAAGAGGTAGGCAAGTGTCCCAAGTTCATGCGGCCATGGTCGGGCCCATGGACGATCACCCGGAGTTTGGGGGGCCCGTTTTGGGAGATCAAAATGGGCCGGAAGATCCGGGTGGTTCACTATGACTTGCTGAAAAAGACCCAGCCCCGCGGGAGGAACCTCCGGAGGTGGTACGGTGGGCGGGGTCGGCCGCCGGTGGGGAGTGGCCACCGGTGGCGCCCTCTGGAGCTGCCGCGGGGGTAAAGCCACCAGGGCGCCACCTAGTGTAGTCGGCGGAAGGCGGGCCACATCCGGGTGTTACGGCGGTAACCAAGGCGACTCCCGCCGACCACAGGGACACCGGCGACTCGGCGGCTTCCATGGGTGCGGTGACTAAAAGAGGAGGGCGCTTGTACGCGTCATATTGGCATTGGTACCTAGTAAAAGGGGAGGAAAAAGGCGGAGGTGACTTACCTGAGAGGGAGGGAATCCGGAGAGAGACTGGGAGGCATGGTGTGAGGGTCCCCAGGCCCAGGACAGCGGAATTCATCCTTCGGCCACCGGCTGGCTACTGTGGGGGTGGGCGCCCTGAAAAAGAAAAAAAGGAGATTAGCACCGAGAGAGTGGTGGGGCGGGTGAAATTGACTCAACAAAAAAGGGACTTACCTGCGATCGGTCAGAAAGGGGCAAATCCGGCGCGAGAGATGAGTGAGAAGGTGGTCGCAATTTTTACGGCCAAGAATTGGTGGTGGGAGGAACAGCAGAGGCGGGAAATGGAGGTGGCCACGGCCACACCCACCGACCGCCGAACACCGACGGCCGACGCGGAGGCCGCCTGGTGTAACGATCGGGAACTACACTGTGACCTCGTTAGGACCACCGACCTAGAAAGGCGAGAACGAGGCGCGGCGTGGCCCCATAGAGACACCGACACCGGATCCGACATCATGAAGAAGTCGTCGGTGCCCCTCCCCTGTTCCATTTGTGGCCGGAAGTTTATGCGGAAAGATAGCCTCTCGCGTCACGTCAAGGCTGTCCATGCGGAGAAGGGGCCGGGGTAGAACTGCCCAGGAAGAAAATGCCAGGCGCAGGCGAAAGGGGGTTGGTGGGACGACCTGATGACCCACATGGCGGCACAGCATCCGGGTCACCCGTGGCTGAGCCTGTCTAAGGCCGAGCGGCCTTGGACAGGCTCAGCGGGAGGAGCCATCGCCATCCGAGGAGGGCGCAAGCGCGGATCCCGAAGGAGAGGAGGGCCACGCCTCGGAGACGGCCACTGACCGTGTGGAGGAGGCCACCGACCACCGGGGAGAGGGCCACCGAGAGTGGTGTAGACAGCCCGGCGGCCAGCCCCGCCAGCGCTCGGGACTCCCCAAGGCCTCACTTCGGCAGTGGCACTCGAAGGGCGGCCCACCTGACCACAGAAAGGACTCCCGTGCCCGCAAGCCCGCGTCGATCGCCCCGGTGGCTGCGCAGTGTGGTCTGCCCGGCTCCGCAGCCGGGAGAGCACAGCCGCTCGCCGCAGAGGGATCGGAAGCGGAAGTCAGAGTCGAGGGGGACCGCGGAGGCGTGGGACGCCCATCCATCCCGGATCGAGTTGGGGGAGGGAGATGAAGAGGTGGTCACACCCAGCAAGGTGGCCCGGACGGGAGCCGGGGGCGCCCAGGCCCAGGGCTTAACGGAGCAGTGCCGGTCCCGTCACCACTCAGCGGAGGACCGGGAGGCCGCCAGGGTCCTGGTGGAGGAAATGGGGTGGCTCATGCCAGTCCAGTCGACCTTGGGCGCGGAAGCGGAGGCCATCTTAGACCAGGTTCTGGAGGCCCCCTCCGCCGGGGGAGAGGGCAACCCGCTCCTGCTGCGGTCGCTGCTGCGGAGCGAGGGGGGCGACCCAGCCCCAGCCGGGGTCGGAGAGGGTTTCCTCCGACATACAGGCCAGCTGGCCCAGGAGATGGCGAGGCGGTACCAGCGGCAGTTGCTGGCGGAGGCCCTGCAACGTCGGCAGTGGCGAACTCCCGAGGGCGAAGTGGTGTCGCTGGACCGCCCCTCGCCTGCCACGGTGGACACAGAGGAGGGGGGGAGCTAATCAGTCGCTGGGGGGTCCCCCCGCCAGGGCCTACCGCCGGAGCAGGTGCGGCGCATCCTACAGACCACGCCGCCCCCCGTTCAGCCCCACACCTCCGACAACAACACCCCGGCTCCGGGGAGCCACCTGGAGGGCCTCATCGCCGCCCGAGTAGTGGACGACAGCCAGGAGGAGGAGGAGCTCGATTGGGAGGAGGAGGATCCCAGCCTAGAGGCGGTGGCCTACCGTAGCGTGCCCCTGACTACGGACTCAGACGAGGAGGCGGCATCTCCGGGGGAGGCGGTCGACAGGCGGGTGATCAACCTTACTGGGCTGGACCACGAGGACAGCCCAGCGCCTGAGGCCGAGGCCGAGACCCGCACGGTCACGATGGGGGCGCGCCGCTACCCGTGGCCACTAGTCAGGGAGCAGGAGAAAGGGAGAGGAAGGGAGGAGAGGAACTAAAGGCGCCCAGAGATAAGAGGGAGAGAGAGGGGGAGACGGCCACCAAGGACAGGAAAGAGCGGGACAGAAAAGGGAGGGAGGAGGAGAAGGCAAGGAAGGGCAGTAAAGAGAGGGAGAGGAGGGAGAGAGAGGAAGAAAGAGCGGCCAAGGAGAAGAAAGAGAGAGAGAGGAAGGAGAGGGACGAGGAGAAGGCGGCTAGAGAAAAGGAAAGGAGGGAAAAGGAAAGGAAGGAGAGGGAGGAGGAGAGAGCGGCCAGAGAAAAGAGGGATAAAGATAAGAAAGAAAGGGAGGAGAAGGGAGAGAGAGGAAAGAGTTGCGAGGGAAAAGAAGGAGATGGCCGAGAAAAGAGAGAGAGAGGAGAAGGCGACTAGAGAAAAGAAGGAAAGGGAGGAACGATGCGCTAAGGAGAAGAAGGATAAGGATGAGAGGGAGAGGAAGGAGAAGGAAGATCAGATAGAGAGGGAGGAGAGAGCGGCCCACGAAAAGAAGGAGAGAGAGGACCGGGATAGGAGAGAGAGGGAGGAGAGACAGGTTAAGGAAAGGGAGAGGAGGAGACGGGAGGAGAGAAGAGTGGACGAGGAGACGAGGCGAGAGGGCCGGGGGAGTCAGCGGTATGAGGCTAGCCCCCACAGGAATGAGAGTTACGGGGAGTACCGGAGGCGCCGGGAGTACGAGGAAAGGTATGAGGAGGAGAGGGGCAACCGGGGGCCGGGGCCCAGGAGAGAGGAGTGGCGGGAAGAGTGGGGAGAGAGGATCCCTGGGCCGGAGGTTCCCAGGCTGCCGCGGGCGGAGGAGATGGACCCCCTGGCGGGGAGGCCGCTGTGGATCGGGGACACCTACCAGCGGATCCCCTGGCGGCGGGTGGACAACCCCGACAAACTACAGAAGTGGGCGGTGGGGCTGGCTCCATCCCCGGACCTGGGCAAAGAATACACCCCTGTAGGCGGGCGGGCGCACGGGTGGGTGGAGCTGGTGGGCCCATCCCTGTGGCGTACACACTATTACGCGACCACAGTTCAGAGGTACGACCCAGGGATGGGTCAGGGAGGCATGCCCCTGCCACCACCTCCACCTCCCCCTCCGGGAGTGGGGCGACCCCCACCGTCGGCTGCAGCGGGCAGACCGCCCACCCAGGCGTCAGGAGCAGTGGGGACAGCCGGGCCCCAGGGTTCGGGCTTGAGTCTGCCGCCGCCGTCAGCCCAGGGACAAGGGAGATATGGCCACCAGACCCTCCCACCCTTCGTCCCACCACTCTCAGGGCCCTCCAGGGCCGACCCGCATCCGCCGCCACCACGACCAGCCGAGGCACCCTTGAGCCGCGACCTAGAAGAGCGGATCCGCCGGATGGTGAGGGAGAAACAACAGAGGGGGAGCCAGTAGGCGGGAGGAGGAAAAAGGGAAGCCGGGGAGAGCGGTTGCCAGAAGGGAGAGTGGGAGACGCATGAGGGAAGAGGGGACGGGCAGTGGCCGGTGAGAAGGGATGGCAGGCACATCAGAGGGCGCCGCCGGGAAGCTGAAAGACAGCCGGGAAGGGGGGTGTGAAGGGGGTTAGTAGGGGTAAGGGGAGTACTGGTGGGGGATTGAGTACCTGCCAGGAAACCCAGGCCCTGAACATCCCTGGAAGCCCCCAGGGCATAAGACAAACAGCATAAGATAAGGGCTGGCAGCCCAGAGAGTCGGGAGGATCCCCGTGGCCAGGACAAGGAAGAGACGGCCCCAATTCCTGCATCGTTTTACTGCGCCCTTCTAGACCGCGGATCTCCGGTGATCGGGTGTATATATTTCGTTAAGTGCATAAATGTAGAGATAAGAATATCACACAAAACCAAACACAGTCAGTTTCTCATTAATAACAGTTTATTCCTTAGACATTTGAGGAGTATGATAATTGATGTTACATTTTGTGCATAAGTAAATTAGGAACAGCCCACTGTTGGTGCTGGTAGTCCAGATTAAGTCGTTTTTTTTATGTCATTGTAAGTTGTTCACGCTCTAGTCGGGATTAAGTAATATGACCTTAAGCACGGGCCACTGTAGGTGCCGATAGACTGAATTAAGCCTTGACATATTATATAGTTAGGGAGTTAAAGATGGGCGGTCCACTGTTGGAGCCCATAGGTATTGTAAATAGTCATGATAATAAAGGGGGGGGATACTCACCTGGTACATACTACGGTAAGGGAGTGGTCATTATTTATGAACAGGGGGGGAGGGTGGGTTTGAGGGGGGGGCGTAAAATTTTCAGACCCCTCCCGAGGGGGGGGCTAAAAAAATTTTGACCCCTCTTGAGGGGGGGGCTAAAAAAATTCACCCTCTTTTTAGCAAAAAAGCCCGCGCGCTACTATAGATCAAAGAGGGGCGCGAAAACTCTCCGCGCCTCCGGCGCGGGGGGAGCATAAAAAATTTCCGCGCATCCGCGCGAAAACCCACCACCCCCCCTGTTGATCAATAATGACCACTCCCTAACTATAGGTAAAGAGAATCTAGGTTTAAATAGAGTAATACTAGTCCTTAGGCTGTACGGCACGGGTGCCATTGTTGGACACTCGAGTAATGTTTATTATCAAAGTTATACCCATAGAATAAAGTAAGGTGGGAGGCTCGGTGGCCGGTTCCCGCGGTGACCACTAGGTGGCGCGTCGGTGGTGACGTCACAGCCTTGTGACGTCACCGTCGGCGGCCGGGGGCTATAAAACGCGGTGTCCGGTGGTTTTATGGCAGACGTGATCAGACACTCAGGTGGCCTACGTGTAAGCTATCTTAAGGGAGTTTGGTGGCTAGTCCTAGTTCACGAACAGAGTGGCATCTCTAAGCAAGAATAAGTACAAGTACAAGTATCAGTATAAGCAAGTAACTGATGACCAGTGACTGTTAGTCCTTAAGGCTCCTAAGAAATAAAACAACAACAACGGCTGTAACTTTATATTCCATTCTTTATATACGGTGTTGACTCTGGTTATTACAATAAATATTGCTCGACGATTCCACTGTGTGTCAAACTTCAGAGCAAATAAATTATTTTGAACTTGAACTTGAACAGGCAAAGAAGATATATTTCAACATGGTTTTATGGAAGGTAATAGACACTATTCCCATCTCTCATTTAACTTGTCCACCAAACATACTAGGTACTATAGTGGCTCGTTGAAGAATAGGGTTTTCAAATAAGTGCCAGGTGTATTAAAATCAATTATAAGCACCAAAATCAGTATTCAATTAAGTGCTGGTCTTAAATAAGGGTCACAGTATGTACAGTGGTACTGACATTTATGAGAGCCAAAGAGGTTAAAAAGGGCCACTACAGTCTGAATGTCTGGAGTTTCCTCTTTGAAACAATTCGATGTGCTTATCACTGAGAGGTTACAGATCAAAATTGTGTCCTCTCACAAAGTACAAACTGTGGTCTAGATGTCAAATATATATTATTTACAAGGTTTTTACTGATACATAACAATACAGACAGGGATTTATATCTGAGGGCACTATGTGATATGTTATGGATTACAAAAAGGATAGTGGGATAGCATAAAGAATGTGGGTGACCCCAGGTAAAGGGACTTTGTATCATCCTTCTAATCACTATTTTGAGTTCAGCTGTAGAATAACAGTAACACCTTCAGTGATGTTGCTGCTGTGGTGTCACCATATCGAGGATAGATACATCTATTAACTGTTTAGAAATAATGATATATCTTTTTTGGCAATAGGATTACAGGGCCCTTTAATGTCATATATATAGCAATATTCTTCACCGGTGAGTGGGTCTGTAAAATTGTCAATTCTCGAATGGGAAGGAGTATACAGTGACTTATATCATTCCCAGTGGCATGTAATCTACGTACTACAAGCTATAAAAATGACAACGTCGTAAAAAGATATAGATGTGATGGAATCATAAACTCACACTGAGAACATAAAAAAGACTTGCCTATCATCATTATTTGTCTTGCATTGCAATTTCTCATACAACATCATTTTTCTAATACAGTTTTATGCAAATTATCTATCTATCTTTTTTTGAGGGGGTGGAAGGGGTATGGCAGGCAATGTGGATTTATGTCCCCTCAGAACTCTGAGTCACAGCCTTACTGCCAGCCACTGATGATGCTCTGACAACATACTACAAGGCAGTGACAGGTGTGTGGGGGATCACATGATCATTCCTCCTCTTTCTATATGACATAAATATACTGGCATTGCCTGACAGCTGTCAGTCACTGATGGATGGTGTAGTTCTTTGTTATTACCAGCAGGTGGCCGCCATCAATCCATGTGACGTCATGACCTTATGGCCTCATTCGGTCATATGACTACTGAGATTGATGACTGCCTTACGGCAGTCCACTGACAATTGTTACCTAAATGAAGGCCAGTACTGACAAAAAATGCCAAACATAATGCCAGACTTAACCAAGGAAGATCGTCAATTCTGCTGGCAGTAAGGCATTGGTCTGATGGATGATGGATCTCCCTAGCCCACCCATACACATTGTCCTTCACTAGGATCAGTAATTCTCCCAGATGATTGTGATGCATATAACATTATGAAACACAGCAACTTTGAAAGGAAGTAGAGATGTATGAAGGCAGGCGCTCTCCAGATTTGTATCGACTGATGGTATATCGACATGCTGCTAGCCTCATAACTGTCCAAGGTGCATATAAGGATACAGTGCACATATCAGTGGTGAGATTTTAAATGAAACAAACACTGAACATATAGAAATTTGAATTTTTAAACTCAAGCCAGACCACCGGCATAGTAGGGGTAGTGTGCTGCACGCCTGTATACATGTTGACATTGCCTACCAGTGCCTGTCAAGCTTAACTGAATAAGGGTCAACCATACCACGTTGTACTCCGCTGTCACTGTCAATTAGTAAACATGGAGGATGTTCTGGAAAGAGAAGAAGTTTTTTGAGTAATTGCTGAGATATCTAAACCGAAGGCTACCAGAGCTGCTACTATACCAGATAGCTTGGTATTAACCCAGCAAAAAGTAGGCAGTGTTTTAGAATATCTAACAAATGAATCACAATCATTAACGCAAGCGGTCAAATGCAGAAATGATGACCTCGATGAGATCAATAAGGATGCAACCTCCATGAGAGGTAAAATGGAAAATTTGAAAACCAGAATGGACCTAATTGAGAGGCAAGTCAGATTAAATAAACGCAATATTGCCGACAATGAAGAACAGTTATATGTCTAGGATAATGCAATAAATAGAAAGAAGTGGCTTATGCATTAATCACCTCCATTATTTCCACATTGACTATGCATATAGGCAGGGCACCCCTAGTAGAAGTGATAGGAACATGATCATTGTGTTTTTTAAAGGAGACACTAGAGACGTAATCCAATCTAAAAAAAGTGACTTATCTACCCCCCGAACTACGTCTCTCCAACACAAGAACAGTAGTAACGGATACATATATATATAAATATATATATATAAATATTTATATATATATATATATATATATATATATATATATATATATATATATATAGGCTACCACAGTGAACTAGCACCTCTGTCAAATTTCTTTCCCTGTTCTATTGTAACCAATGGTCAGCATTTCACGAGTGTGGAGCAGGCATTCTGTTATAGGAAAGCTATTGTTGCAGGAAGACCTGATAAGGCAGCTCGTATATTAGATGCTGAAACAGCATATGGTGCAAAAAAGTTGGGGAAGTTTGACTGTCAGGGGTGGTCAGACAGAGAAGAGGATGAGCTACTGGAACTGAATCTGTTGAAATATGAGCAGGATCATGACCTCCTAGAAATGCTTTTGTGTACAGGAAATAGGAAATAGCTGGAATGTACATCCTCGATGTACTGGGGGACTGCAGCAAACCTCCACTCCCATGTTGTGAAAATTGGAAAATTTAAAGGGAGAAACAGGGGAGGAGTACTACTGATGCAGGCCAGGAGACAACTAAGGGAGAAATTTACCCCCTATACATGTTGGTCTCAATGTTGAAAACAATGTAACACCTTTACCGGATACTCCTACCCCATCTGATGATGGGACTGAGGAGCAGCAAGCCCAGCAGCCACAGGTACCCCCTCATGCTACTCCTAAACCTGTACTTCAGCCTACTCCAGGGGATATGGATGAAAGTGCTGAACAACCAAAAGGGGTCCATTGCAACACCACTGCCACAAAGGCAACAATAGCAACAACAGCAACAACAACAGCAACAACCACAAGAGGCAATTCCAAATGTAGCTCTAAATGTACCTGTACCAACTACAAAACATGTGATAGCTATGCAATATTTACAAGCAGCTCATGGAACAAATGTCCCAACAACTATGAACACTACCACCATGACTGCGACTGAAACACTAGTTCCCACCCCAGCAGAACAGGCCAAGAAGACTTAATATCACCGTAAAAAGAAAAAAGAATTTCCCAAAGTAGAGAAAAGTCATAAATCTACAGCTATGCAAAAAGTGCTAGGTTTTTTCTCCCCTTAAAAGAGGTGACTGTTTAAAAACTGACTGAGGTTATTTAGATATGTATTAAATATTGATGATATATCTTTTCCCTAACTTACACCTTAGTGTAAGATCTAACAAAGTATTGTTGGTTAGCTAAACACTACTATGACATGCTAGAGAGGCATGCCTAGACGGTTATAGATTGGGATATGAAATGTACATTTTCAATCAGTATGTCAAATAAGTATTCATAATAGCCCCTACCGCGTCCAAATTTAGAGCACTCTAGTGCATTGCCTACGGCGACTCCTACCAAGGCGACGCTGTTAATAACCTATAGTCTGGTGACCTACTAACGGGCGGAATCAGTTGACTACACAAAAATAGAGCCTCTATATATTTAACCATGGGCATCCCACTAACCTTCTATGTGTTATTATGTGCTATTTTTATGTTATTATGTACTGATATTGATTGTAAACATCTATATAAAGTAAATGGCAATGCTAATAATCCTTCTCATTGCATTGAATGTATACATATCATGCTAAATCTTATATTATAAATACTAGTAGCCGACTAAGATTGTAGATTACGCTAGGAGAGTGTCAGCTAACCACCCTCTATGATCACAGCCATTCCAACAAGACGATTTATATGTTTTTTTCATATTGGGTATCATTCAAATTCACCTTCATTTTCAACTTCATTAACCTTGACAAATTGTTTGAGATTGAGTGATGTTTCTACATGATCTAACCCCTATGAAGGGGCTAAAAATAATATGTAGCAACACTAGATCAATGTATAAAAAGAGAACAGATGTGTTTAAACTAGTTGTTGAGGCAGATATTACTGCAATAGTTGAATCATGGCTTTCACCATCTATATTGGATGCTGACCTACATGTACCAGGATATCAATATGTTCGCCTGGATAGGTTTCCTATTAGAGATAAGGCAGTGGGTGGTCTTATGTTATATCTGAGGGATCACTATATTGTCTGTCCGGATCTGAATTCATCCTATATAACTGATTAATATGAAATCTTGTGTGAGGATGTTGAAATTAATCTTACTAAATACAAAATTTTTGTTTGCTACTGTCCGCCAGATTGTAATGATCTTAGGGCAATATATACTAAACTAGGGGAATTAAAGAGTAAGGTGACAAACAAATAGAAAACTGATTTTTATAGGTGACTTCAATGTAAACTTGTTTAAAATAATAGATGTAAATGATTCATGTATGGATGATTTCTGTACTGATGATAATGTATTCCAACTAATCAATATAATAACCAGGCCCAGGTCAGGTTCTTTACTTGATCATATAAACCAATATGGGTGATTCCTGTGAACTGCCCCACCTTTGGGTTTTTGGGGTCTTTTTGGATACATGTGACTCCAGAATAAAAATTGTTCCACCAATCTTCCTGTTTATGGTCTCATTTATGAGAAAACATGTTGGGCTTCAAAAAGAGGGCAAATTTGCGTATGTCGGACCAATATTTTTTGAGCTATGGTGGCCCAAAGTTGGAAAATTGCCAAAAATTGTTTTTTTTTCCAATTTCCACCTTATTCCAGGCCAAATATCATCAAGGAAAGCAGTAGTAGTCCACCATATTATTATTTATTTCATAGCTGGGGGTCCTATCTAACATTTCCATGTGTATTGGAGGTGACATGTCCAGTAATTCTTTTTTAACATCAGTTCTTCTAAGTTGAAATAGTATGTGTAACGCGCTTGATCAAAATTGAAAACCAATATAATAGATACTAGAACAGTTGTTTGTGGTTTCTCATCTATCACCATAGAGGGGGAGCATATGGGGTATTTTTGAGAAAAAATCTTGCGCGCAATACACATTCAAGTAATTTTCAAGTCAGTCATCCCCACTCCCCCTGAAGCAACACTTTCCTCTGTGCAGCCTATATAAATCATCTCGGGGTTATCTCACCTATTATATAGTGTGTATCTATTGTTGAGGTGTCGTTTTAAAAAAAAAAATCGGGTCTCTACATGCTTTGGTTGCCCCAAACCATGGTCGTTTATCATATGTAACGCGCTTGATCGGTATTCGGCAAAATTATGGCGGGAGAAGAAAATCACCTCCTGTTACTCGGGCGGAAGTGGCCTCCACCGGGGACTTCCCAAAAGTTGTCATCCGGTTCTGAACTTGTTTAGGATCGTTTACCCCGGTGTTTATCGCCAACAGTTTTCTAGAAAACAACCAAAAGGTGAGTGATATTGATCGAAACTTGATGAAATTTTGATGTTTGATGCCGATGGATGTTGTTGATGTTGTTTTTGTGTACCAAAAGTATGTAAATCGTGTAGAATACGTGTTAGACGATCGGCGTGGGCGAAAATCCAAGCCCTGACGCCATTTTGGAAGCTTCTGTGACCCAAAATAGCCTGTAACGCGCTTGACCAAAATTTCTAGTCGACGGTAACGCGCTTGATCAAAATGATATCCTGGGGTGTAGTAGCCTTACTATGGCCAAATTGATGAATAACTGTGTTTAATATCATAGAATAAGGCCTTTGCTTTGCTTTAGTGCAGGTTTGGTACCTTCTCCGCCATTTTGTACCCCCCCACCCATGCCAAATCATTTTCTCTTCCCTGCTGGCACTGTTTTAGGTACCATTTCGATCGATTTTCACCATATTCCCAATATTTACACACATTCCTGTGGTTATGATACCTCCTCTATGTGTATTTTATTGTCTAAATGTGTTACATCGCTGCTGGGTTTGATTATATTGGCACAGTGACCACCAGAAGACGTTAGATGTTATTTTCATCAAGCGCGTTACCGGCGAGTCAAAAATCCCTCCTTTGTACACAATAATAGCAAACTCGTGTATTTTTGGTGTTAATACATTATTTGGGACTACTATCCAATGTCCAGACCTAATATGATGTGTGTTAGACTTTAATTACTATGATTTATAGAAGAATTTATTTTCATCAAGCACGTTACGGCACCACTATTATGCATAAAAAAGGCACCTATCCTGTATTCAGCCCCCCCAAAAATTAAGACAATGTGCGCCTATGGTACCTCTTTCATGTGGAATGGTAATCCTTTCATTTCTGAAAAAAAAAAATTCAACATGTATCTGGGGTAGGTCAATTTTTGATAAATTCTCAGTTACAATACACATGTCGCTTCCCGGAGGTTTCCCAATGTGTCAGTAATCTTGCACGGTATCCTGGCATGGTCAATACATCCATTCTTTAGAATATAGACATATTTCCATCTATTTGTTGTACATGTTACAGTGTTGATATTTGCTCTTTTCTCAGTGCTTTTTATCTCCTTTTCAGAATGGGTCGTAAGAAACTGCCAGAGGGTGAGGGCGTCACTCACACCGACGCCCAGAAGGCCTACATGGCAAGGAGGGCAGAGAAGGAGGGAGAGGAGGTGGTGCGGCAGGCAGAGAACCTGCGCAAGGCCCTGAGTGCACGCCGGTGCGACGCCCAGCGCTCAGAGAAGGGCAAGGAGAGGAAGAGGAGGATGGGGGCCTTCCGGGCCGCCAAGAAGAGGGCCCTGGATGATGCCCGGCGCCGGGGCGTCGCACCGCCGGCATGGACGGATGCCAATGCGGCTGAGGTATGAAATGATGAAATTAAACTTGTACATGTATAATGCAAACCATAGCAGACATTCAACCAATGTAAATTATAAATGTAATGTACATGTATGTATGTAAAGTAACTATGAATTCTTAATTCTTAATTCTAGTATAGCATAAACATGCCTGTATTGTATTGCTGACAAATGCAAGTTGTGACCCTTTTCTTATTCAGTGGGTAGATGCGGAGATGGCCCGCGAGGATGAGGACGAGGAGGCGGCTGAGAGGGCGGCAGCCGGTGGTGAAGGTATCTCCGCGCAGGCCGCCGACGCCCCAGCACCTCCTGCTGCTGGTCTCCCTGCTGGTCCCCCTGCTGGTCCCCCGGCGAAGGTGGCTAAGGCCGCCACGAAGACCGCCACGAAGACCACCACCAAGACCGCCACCAAGACCGCCGACCAGCCGGAGGAGGTGAAGACACCGGCCGTGGGGAAGGGTAAGGGGCGCGGGAAGTCGTCCAAGAAACAGACACCGGTAGGTCGGCCCGCGCGTGGACGTGGGCCTGGCCTGCCGGTCACGCTGTTCCCTTCCCGCCCCCCGAGCACTTCCTTCACGCCGGTGTCTTATGACGACTACGGAGTAAGTATGAATTAAAAGTGTCATTTGGTACATGGTTAACAAAGTAGAATTATATATGTACTTAAAGTGCATCATTATAGAGTCATTTAAACATGTATACATAAGCACTGCATTCAAGCATCGTGCTGACACTAAAGTGCTAATGCAGTCCTTTTTTGATAATCCACAGATATTATCACCATTTATAGCATTCAGATACTGTAATATAATTATTCATGAATGTTTTCCTTGTTCTATACATCAGGAGACACCGGACAACCCCGAGTTGGTGGAGGAGGAGGAGGAGGAGCCCCTACGGACGCTGGCAGGCGATGCCCCCGAGAACCCCCTCCTGCTGTCCGAGGAGGAGGAGGCCCCCGTAGTGCCTGCACCACCGCCGCCTACGGAGGCCCCGACTCAGGAGGGGGACGCGGCAGCCCCGATTGTGGAGCCCCGGCCCGTTCGCCAGGCTGCTCGGCGCGACTCCCCAGAGAGGCCCCAAAGCAGCCGGGGCCAGGAGGCCTCCGCATCGGGGTTCAACGTTGGACTCCTCGAGGACATCGCGTAAGTATTTGAATCATAGTTTCTTCTTTTGTGTTTGTATCTCTGGAGAATCTTTATAGTTTTAAAAGTAAAGTTGGCCCTAAAATTCTTAATCTTAATATAGTGTTATGTAGTATACATGATTTATTCCACTCTTCTACTTAATTAAACTTAATCAATGCTATATTATTTAAATAATTGTTATCGACTTACAGCGCCACCGTCCGTAAATACACGGAGCCTGAGTGAATGTAATTATTATATGAATAAATCTAGATGAGAATAGTTAGAATAGTTTGTTCCATGTTGAATGTTTCCTTGCTTGTTGAATTTTTAGAATTAAGATTATTGTACATGTACTGCCATTTCAATGTGTAACGCGCTTGATCAAAATGATATATCCTGGGGTGTAGTAGCCTTACTAGGGCAAAAATGATGAATAACTGTGTATAATATCATAGAATAAGGCCATTTCAATGTGTAACGCGCTTGATCAAAATTTCTAGTCAGCGGTAACGCGCTTGATCAAAATGATAGCAATGGGACCCCAGTGGTGTAGTAGCCTTACATGTATCTTATAAATAAATGGGGCATGATGAAACTGAAAATTAATGATTGTTCATTTGTTTGCAGCCCGCGTGCACAGCCCCACTAGACCAAAACGAAGACGACACCAGGACCGACCCTCAAATCGACACCGACCACTCCTAAAAACCTGAAGAAACAGCAACGGAAGACCAACTCCCCCAGAACCAACCGCTACTACTACAAACAAGGGCTTCTGAACAGAGACCTGACTGAGGCACATCTACAGATCAAGGAGTTGCAGGCTCAGCTTGCCCATGCCCAGTCGAACCATCCAACTGTCGCTGAACCTGCTGTAGTGCACATGGAGGAGCACGTTGCAGCAGCTGCACCGGATGGGGAACCCGCTGTAGCGCACGGGGAGGAGCGCGTTGCAGCAGCTGCACCGGATGGGGAACCCGCTGTAGCGCACGGGGAGGAGCGCGTTGCAGCACCTGCACCGGATGGGGAACCCGCTGTAGCGCACGGGGAGGAGCGCGTTGCAGCAGCTGCACCGGATGGGGAACCCGCTGTAGCGCACGGGGAGGAGCGCGTTGCAGCAGCTGCACCGGATGGGGAACCCGCTGTAGCGGACGGGGAGGAGCGCGTTGCAGCAGCTGCACCGGATGGGGAACCCGCTGTAGCGCACGGGGAGGAGCGCGTTGCAGCAGCTGCACAGGACCAGGTGAATCCAGCTCAGCTGTCGGCGCATGACAGGAGTGTGAAGGCTGTGTTTGAAGGGTTGGCCAATCTTCCTCGCAAGGACAAAACCTCCATCATGAACAAGGTGCTTTCGCCCGTCGTGATCAAAGAACAGCGGATCGCGGTGAGCTTGGCAAAGACCCTTGGCATGGATAGGCGTTCACTACTCAAAACCCCTTCAGACCTGCCATCTCCAGGTGTGGTGAATCAGGAGGCCAAGATAGAGAGTGTCAAGGAGTTCTTGTCTGACCCGGAGAACTCCGAAATAAGACCTGGTAAGAAAGACACTAAGACCTTGAAGAAGGTGAAGCACCAGCAAATGTACCTCAGGGAGTTTATCCATGTGCTCCACAAGAGGTACGAGGCGACACAACCTCCTCACTTGCAGGTCTCACGGTCACTCTTCTACAGCATCAGGAAAGAACACCTTCCCTGGTTCATCCCCGTGGATCTCCAAAGCACTGATCTGTGCCTTTGCCAGAAGCACCAGAACTTTGCACTCCGGCTTGCTGCTGTCAGTATCCCTTTCAAAGACGAGATGTTCATGACATCCTGGGCAGAGTTCGAACAGACTCTCCAGGACAAAGCCCCTGAGAATGTCAAGTATGAAGTGTGGAAGAATGTGGACTATGAGTATGTGTCGACAGGCAAGGATGGAACTCAGAAGAAGACTACCATCAAGAAGCTCCACCCTTGTACAGAGATTGCATCCAAGGTGGACTTCATCAAGAAAACCAGACTGGAGTTCATCACCATGGCTGCCCATGTCGACCGTGCTCACAACCAACACCGCATCGTACGTGAGCTGCGAGCGAGTATGTCGTCGATGGAAGTTACCATCCAGATGGACTTTGCGGAAAACTGGATGGTATCATACCCCGATGCTCCACAGAGTACATATTACGCGAAGGAGCCAGTGACCCTGCACCCTGCAGTCATCCAATACCGTGATGAGGACACTGGCACCAAAAACCACCACTCTGTTGCTCTGTGCACCGATGACCGGAAGCACGACACTGGCGCCATCTTGGCGTTTCTCCGCTGCCTGGCAGCATTCATCAGGGAGAACCTGCCACACTTCAAGGTGGTCCATTATGCTTCTGACTCACCCTCCAGCCAGTATCGAAACATCTCGGTGTTCTCGATACTCGTACGCCACACCGAACTACTTGACGGACTATGGGCAACATGGACCTACTTCGAGGCGGGTCATGGAAAGGGCCCCTGCGATGGCGTCGGCGCTGCTGCAAAGCGCAACGCTGACAACATCGTCAAGCGCAACAAGGAAGGACATCCCGTCATCAACAATGCAGAGGAGTTTGCGGCCGAAGGTAACAAACTTGAAGGCCGCGTTCGCTACATCCATGTCCCTCTGCAGGATGTCACCTCCGCCCGCCTCACTCTCGGCTCAGTGGTAGCAGACAAGTCAGTAGAGGGCACCATGAGTGTCCATGCTGCCATGGTCAAACAGGAAGGAAGGTCACTCGCTGTCCGTGACAAATCCTGTTTTGACCCCTGCTGCTGGGTCGACCTTAGGTCCTTTACTGGCTGCTGCGGATGGATTGAGCATGAGCTGGTTTTCAACAAGAACAAGAAGCCTCCCCCACCAAAGCAAACACGGCAGAAGAAAACGCGGCCTGCCAGTGTCCCTGCAGAGGTGGACGACGCGGATGCCCGCACCGGCGACCCTGATTTTGATCCTGTTGTGCGCACCACTGTCTGCAAGCGCACCAGGGACGGCTCAGTCGTGGCACGTAAGCGCACTCGAAGTGACCAGGTGCCAACTCCTGCCACGGCTGACAAGGAGAACATCGCCCCGTGTGCCGCACACAAGCGTGCCGCGGAGCGTGCCGTCACCGTCCCTACAACCAAGCGAGCACGACAGGATCCACCGACCTCGACCCTCCCTCAGGAGGATGTACAACCAACGGACAGTGTAGGGAAGTTGGTACTGGTGCAGGATGAGTACCATGTAGGTGACATTCTTATCACTGCCAGCCTGGCCAGTACCAGCTCAAAGGACAAGTAGTTTATGGGTAAGGTGATAGCCAAGGACAATGACTTCTACCAAGTGCACTACATGCTGCGCTACATGGCGTCGGACAAGAGAAGCTTCAAGTGGGGGAAGGAGATCATCCCAGCTACGGTCCACCCCCTCAATGTTCTTGGCAGAGTCACTCTGCCCAAGCCAAGTCGTTATGGCAACACTGAGAACGCTGTCTACAAACTTGATCCCCTCACCATCCAACTGGCTGATCGGAAGCTTCTCAAGTACTGCAGTGAGTGCACTGGTTAGATGTCATTGATCCCGGTTATCACCTGTTTTACTTTGGCCACTATAACTAAGACCCAAACTGTGCCCAATCAAAGGATCCCGGACGGATGCAGACCTAGGAAACCCAATGGACGATTCTACATCTTCCCATCTTCTCCAGGGCACAACACACAGCGACGCGGCTTGCCACCGCCAAGTCCTTTGACCGCCGAATGGATCTGCAGACAAGCAGCTAAAACCCCGAAGACATTATATATTGTATATATTGTATTGTACCTATGTTTAACTGCATGACATTGCGTGTAACGCGCTTGATCGATATCTGTAATGGTACTGCTTCATTGGCTGTGGGCAACCTGAGAGTTGTCTTAGCTATACTACTGCTATCTAATATGTTACTAGACATGTGTGGCTGGTATTTTAGGCCTGTTTGGATACTCCTAGTTAATTTTTGGACCTTCTGGCTTGATTGATGTAAAAAAATTAGTCGCAAAAAAGTGCAATTTTATTTTCTGAGCCATACAGGAGACCCCAGGTAGGTATAAAATGTACATTTCTTGGTGTTAAACAGTAGTCCCATTGCTTAAGTAGTTGTGTATGAAGCAGCATTATGATATGAAAGGTTTCAGACCATCTAGGAATTGTTTAACTGCATGACATTGCGTGTAACACGCTTGACCGATATCTGTTATGGTATTGCTTCATTGGCTGTGGGCAACCTGAGAGTTATCTGAGCTGTACTACTGGTATCTAATATGTTACTAGACATGTGTGGCTGGTATTTTAAGCCTGTTTGGATACTCCTAGTTAATTTTTGGACCTTCTGGCTTGATTGATGTAAAAAAATTAGTCACAAAAAAGTGCAATTTTATTTTCTGAGCCATACAGGAGACCCCAGGTAGGTATAAAATGTACATTTCTTGGTGTTAAACAGTAGTCCCATTGCTTAAGTAGTTGTGTATAAAGCAGCATTATGATATGAAAGGTCTAAGTATCTCTATGGAGCCTCTATCTATGAGTGACTGTATGTAACGCGCTTGATCGGTATCCGCCTACACGGAGGGCATTTGACATGGTATTGCTTCATTGGCTGTGGGCAACCTGAGAGTTATCTGAGCTGTACTACTGCTATCTAATATGTTACTAGACATGTGTGGCTGGTATTTTAAGCCTGTTTGGATACTCCTAGTTAATTTTTGGACCTTCTGGCTTGATTGATGTAAAAAAATTAGTCACAAAAAAGTGCAATTTTATTTTCCGAGCCATACAGGAGACCCCAGGTAGGTATAAAATGTACATTTCTTGGTGTTAAACAGTAGTCCCATTGCTTAAGTAGTTGTGTATAAAGCAGCATTATGATATGAAAGGTCCAAGTATCTCTATGGAGCCTCTATCTATGAGTGACTGTATGTAACGCGCTTGATCGGTATCCGCCTACACGGAGGGCATTTGACATGGTATTGCTTCATTGGCTGTGGGCAACCTGAGAGTTATCTGAGCTGTACTACTGCTATCTAATATGTTACTAGACATGTGTGGCTGGTATTTTAGGCCTGTTTGGATACTCCTAGTTAATTTTTGGACCTTCTGGCTTGATTGATGTAAAAAAATTAGTCGCAAAAAAGTGCAATTTTATTTTCCGAGGCATACGGGAGACCCCAAATAGGTATTAATTGTACATTTCTTGGTGTTAAACAGTAGTCCCATTGCTTAAGTAGTTGTGTATAAAGCAGCATTATGATATGAAAGGTCTAAGTATCTCTATGGAGCCTCTATCTATGAGTGACTGTATGTAACGCGCTTGATCGCTATTTGGCCAATTTTGGACAGCTGCTGACATAAAAAAAAAAATGTAGGAATGGAAGAATGATGATTGTTTAAGAAAATATAGACAATGAAGACATAATAACTTGAATTACATGCATACCCAATGCATATTAAGCTTGTGAGAGTAAAGTTAAGGTTTTGTGTCAGAAATTTTTGAAAAATCTCAATTTTCTTAAAAAGTTATGTCTCATATTTTCAAAAGTTTTCAAGACTCAGTCCTAATTTTTGGTACACTTATTCATAACTACTATACAAATTTGGGCATGCAATATGGTAATCACAGAGACATTATTGATGAAGTTCTATGCATAAGAAGTTATATCGATCAAGCGCGTTACACAAATTATACCTTTTTACTGCAACTGTGATAAAAACTGACATCCTGGGAGTTAATGACTTGAATGGACCTTTTCATACAGCCAAGATATAGGGTTATCAATAAAATAAAGTCTTAAAATGTAATGCTGAGTTTGTCATGTTTGGCCCCTGACCCCCAAAGGTGGGGCAGTTCACAGGAATCACCCATATACACAATGCTTCAAGTCATTGAATTTTAGATATTTATATTTCTGACCACAGTCCTATTTATCTTGTTATTAAGTGTGAACAACATAAAATAAAAAAGAAAAATGTAAAAGCTAGATCATATAGAAATTATGACTTTTTGACACTTAAGAATGTTCTGGTCAATTATAATCGGGAAAATATAATGTTACAAGTAAATCCGAATGATATATGGAGAAGTATTTATAGAGTGATAAATGATACATTGGACATAATGTGTCCCATGGTAGTGATTCCGGAACATACACCACCATGGTTGACTAAAGACATATTGGATTTGATGAAATTAAGAGACAGTCTATAAAGGACAGTGAAGAATACCATGTTAGAGGATGACTGGAGAACAGCCAATTTTCATAAACATAGGGTTCAATCAGAATTTTTTGATAATAAAAAGAAAGAAATGTTAAACCTTTTAGAATACAGAAAAGATGATCCTGTAAAATATTGGGAAGCGATCAAAAGATTACTACCAAATAATACTTATGCTTATACAACAAATAAAGTTTTTTCACCCTGAAGGGTGTGCTGATTATATAAACAGCTTTTTCACAGGTATTGTTGAAAAATTAGCAAAAGCATTCCTATCTGCTATTAAACATTGTAAATCATTTGTGATAAAGGATGCCTTGTTTGCCATTCCAGATGTCTTCAGATCGCTGTATAATAAGTGTTTAGCATCTGCTGTTTTTCCTGCCAATTGGAAAATTGCTAAGGTTATTCCTCTACCCAGTGTAGGTGGAGGGGAAAAAAACATTGGCCCATCCCCCTACATCCCAGGTTGAACTTCATATGCTTTAAGGTTATCAATAGAAAAGTCAATTTATGCAAGACAATGCTGATTTGTGCAAAGAAGTGAACCATTATAGTAAAAGACCTTATAAATACCCAGGTGTATGCATGAACACAATCAAAACAAAGTTGTGTATGATGAGATATATGCTGCATTCAGTGTATCAAAATGATTTCAAATTATGCATTTTCTGTTGACTCCATCCCCCTCCCTCACCTCCCCACCTGCATTACCCCCACTGTTGGAGGATGTACCAACACCTGCACTAATCTCTTATCAGCCATCACTATGGCAACCCGGAGATAAGAACACTCACTGAGGGCCAGTGCCCAACAGTGCAGAGTTGTCTAACAGTATCCACCATTGGAGAGTTGTCCAACAGTGGCTCAGGCTCCTCCACATACAGTGTTATCAGTGGAGATATGGCCGACGTTTTTCTCTAGTCCACTGTTGGCATCATGTTACCTTTTCCAAAGCCTGCTACCTAAGAAAGCTAATTCTATGAACGTTGGAGACCTTAGACCTATAAGCTTGTTGCCTATTACTGGAAAACATCTAGAAAAAATGGTATGTAAAAGATTACAGTTATACATGGTTACAGTTATACATGGAAAGACATGGTCTTTTATTTCCGACTCAGCATGGCTATAGAAAAGGGCGCTCAACCCAGACTGCTATTACTGAACATCTTAAGACAATAATTGTTAACTTTACTGTTAATAAACCAACCTATTGTTTATATATTGACTTCAAAAAAGCTTTTGATACAGTTTCACATTTAAAATTATTAAAAAATTAGACGCCTTTGGACAAAGCACAATAGCATGTGACTTTTTTCAAAATTATTTATCTAATAGACTTAAGTGTTCTTTGGCAAATGATATAACTTCTTTATTGAAACCCATTACCTATGGGGTTCCTCAGGGCTTAGTTTTGGGTCCAGTACTTTTTTCAATCTACTCTCTACCTAAAGTAGTAAATTGTGATATTACTTTATATGCTGATGATGCCCTTGTCTCTGAAACCTCTACCAATGCTATGAACCAGGTGATTAGTAAAATTACATCATGGTGTTTAAATAATACTCTTATAATTAATTAACAGAAAACTAAATGGATGGCTTTTAATACTGATCCGAATGATCAATCACACTTCTCTATGAATAATACGGTACTAGAAAAGGTTAATAGTTTTTCCTATCTAGGCCTGATGATGGGTACTGAGCTCGAATTTGTGGGACACAGAACAAGTACAATGAGAGCGGTAAGACATAAGATTTACCTAATGGGACATGTTAGAAATTTGTTAGATGAAAATGCTGCTCTGACTGTTTTTAAATCAATGATTCTACAAACTTAGGACTTTTGTGATTTTATATGGGATAGGAATTTTAGAGGGGAAAATAGGGAATTACAAATGTTACAAAATAGAGCATTAAGAATGGTATATAAAGTTAAACTAGAAGAAAATCCTATTATGACCACCAAACAAATACAAGAAAGGGCCAATTGCTCTGAGCTCTGTGAGAGGAGAGATTTACATATATTATCATATGGTTTTATGTTAGCACAAAATGTTCACTTGGTTGATAGAAGGAACATTGCTACGCTTTTTCACCAAGGTAAAAGACTAACTGTACCACATAGCCTAAAACCAATTGTTCTAAAAATTGCATTCTACAGAGCCTTAACAAGGTGGATTCAACTTAAACCAGAATATACTATACTTAATGACATTTATAAATTCAAAAATAGTGCAAGGAAGGTCTATCCAAATTGCTTTATTTAATAAGTACATGACATTGTAACAGACCTGTAATATAGCATTTCATCGATTTCATCCTATCTCATTAACATCATTATTATAAGCATATTATGGATACAAATCATGTTACTTAGGGTAGTCTATATAGGCCGGGGGCTGATAGGGCCCACCATGCACCCCTCCCCCCACATCCCAACGTGACAGGTATTTTTTTTATCCTTAGGGTCCCCTGAACAAGATTCAAGATGTTAACATTGATTATCTTGGGATGCACTACCGGTTTTTGCTCATTATCCATAAATTTTGGTACCCTGTTATTTAAGGGGTATGCTCAATTCCTAAGCTCTAATACTAACTTACCATGTTTGGATCCTGAAGCTATTGGTCTCATTGGAAAGAGGACATAATAAGCCTTCCATTAAGCCCTAATATGTGTTTTTAAACTCAGATTTAAGTGTATCAGACAGTCAGGAAGAAGAAAGATTGAAATCACAAAGTTCCTTTTTTAACTGAATCTTTTTAATTCACTCCAGATACATGAATAAAACTTACCCTTATCCACCATCTAACCACAATATCTAATATGATTTATATAGGCCAAACCCGTCTGAGTAACATGAGTCATTTTGCAGCATTCCTTGATGGCTATGACCCACGTTATTGCCATGGACACGAAGACTGTACCTTGAGCCAATACAATGCTGTTCCATTTCAAAAAACTCCCTCTTCATATAAATGGATGTTTTCCTATGCTAAATCTTTATTAATTTGCCTGATTCTTATCTTAAAAAGGGTACTGATTAAGATTATGCATGTTTCTACTTCATAAGATTTAATGGCAAGGCTGTATATGGCTAAAATTCAAAATGGCCGACAATTGATTCAAATGTCATTTTGCGTTACATAAATGTGCAGTCTAGAAAGTATTTGGTGGGTCCTACCTCCTATAAATTAGATCATTAGAATACAGTTCTGATTTTGTTTTGTTGCTAGGTGGTGTAGTTGGATAGCAACAGCAGCTTTAAATAGCGTCCAAGCCTGAAAATATGCTTGAATGTGCATATCTGCATGATTTCCTTTCAGCAACATACTCCCATGATGTAAACTTGCATATATAACTCTTCTGTGACTTCCATCATAGACTGGGGATATAGGTGATAAATGGTTGTTAGGGTGTGTGGTGGCCTAGCAATAGCAGTTTTGCATAGCAACAAAGCCTAGATACAGATATATACTTGTGCATAGTCTCCCCTTAAGGACATAGTTCAGTGACTTCAAATTGTATATAGCTCCCCTCTACACATCACACAGTATGAACATAGGTAGTCAATGGTGGCTTTGCCATGTGGTCAAGAATAGTATAGGTTCCCTAGGATATGTTACTCTATAGAGTCCTATAGTGCAGGCCACCCCCCCTCTACCCCCCCCCCCTTAAAAGTAGGCTACCTTTTGTGTTCAGTACTGAGTCCTATGTAAGATAAGGGGGTTTATGGAGATGTCAGGAATCTTTATCAGAGTGATATCAAATGGAAACAAGGGGCCACCTATACCAGAAAATCCTGCTGAATCCAAAATTTGTGGTTTTGATTCTCAAAATTTGGCCAAAGGTACCTAAAAATGAGGTTTGATGATGAGAATAATTTAAAAATGTAAAAAAGTTATATAGAAAATGATTGGAACTTTTTATAGATGCAACATGCTAATCAAAGTCAGTACCTCAATCTACATATCTCAATGTTTGCCTATCCGAACCTGACAAGTACTCTGCTTGCGTATGGCTCTACCTCTCCCACATACTGCCTATCCCTTAGTCTGCCTATCACTCATACTACCTATCCCCTGAAATATCTAGAGTTTAATTAGGTTTTCCCTCACATGACTTAAAGGATTAAAGTTTACCCCTCACCTTTGTACCTAATTTTCTCTGTACATTCTTACCATTAGTCTACCTATCCTCAATCTGCCTATCATTCACTATACCTATCCCTCATGGTGACTATCCCCCAAATCTGCACATCCCTCATATTTGACTCGCACATCTGTGATATTACCTAGCACCAATGTATCTTTTGAATATGCTCACCTTACAAGGTACCCTCTGTACCTATCTCTTAAACTGTTTATTACCTATCCTCCTTGCTACCCATCCTCTTCAATACCTATCCCACAAGCTCAATTTATAGCTTTCCTGCCTATCACAGCTTGATCAGCTGGGATAGCTCACATCCAACCTTTGTTATGATCTCTTAGTCAACCTATCCCCTAAAGAACAAATCCAACAGTCTACCTCAAGCATACATCTACTGATCACTCATGCTATATATCCTTGAGGTTACCTATCCTTCAGGCTGCCTATCCTTCATGGTATATAGCCCTCTGCCTACCTAACCAGCCATGTATGTATCTCTCACCTTGTATGCCATTCTTTCTACCTTTATAGTAGCTCTTATAGTCTATGCTTTGTGAAATATACCTATCACTCATTGTACCTATCCTCAAGTCTGCATATCACTCATGTTTACCTTACATATCCCTCAGGCCATTGAATTATCATGCTTTTCTAAAATGCCTCACCATGGCTATCATTAGACTAGCTAACTTCCTATCCTACATGTATGTTGTTTATTCCCCTCTTCATATCCTTCATGCTGCATATCGTTCATGCTATCCCACTTGACAAGTTAAAAAACTGAGGGCTATATACCATGAAGGATAGGCAGCCTGAAGGATAGGTAACCTCAATGATATATAGCATGAGTGATAGGTAGATGTATGTGTGAGGTAGACTGTTAAATTTGTTCCTTACTGGATAGGTTGAATAAGAGATCAAAATGAAGGTTGGTTGTGAGCTATCCCAGCTGATCAAGCTGTGATAGGTAGAAAAGCTATAAAGTGAGCTTGAGGGATAGATATTGAAGATGATGGGTAGCAAGGAGGATAGGTAATAAACAGTTTAAGAGATAGGTACAGAGGGTACCTTGTAAGGTGAGCATATTCAAAAGATACATTGGTGCTAGGTAATATCACAGATGTGCCAGTCAAACATGAGGGATGTGAAGAGTTGGGGGGTAGTCACCATGACGGATAGGTAAAGTGAATGATAGGCAGATTGAGGATAGGTAGACTAATGGTAAGAATGTACAGAGAAAATTAGGTACAAAGGTGAAGGGTAAACTTTAATCCTTTAAGCCATTTGAGAGAAAACCTAATTAAACTCTAGATGTTTCAAGGGATAGGTAGTATGAGTGATAGGTAGACTAAGGGATAGGCAGTATGTGGGAGAGGCAGAGCCATACACAGGTAGAGTACTTGTCAGGTTGAGATAGGCACACATTAGGATATGTAGATTCAGGTATTGACTTTGATTAGCGTGTTGCATCTATAAATAGTTCCAATCATTTTCAATATAACTTTTGTACATTTTTAAAATATTCTCATCATCAAACCTCCTTTTTAGGTACTTTTGGTCAAATTTTGAGAATCAAGATCACAAATTCTGGATTCAGCAGGATTTTCTGGTATAGGTGGCCCCTTGTTTCCATTTGATATCACTCTGATAAAGATTCCTGACATCTTTATAAACCCCCTTATCCTACATAGGACTCAATACTGAACACAAAAGGGAGCCTACTTTGAAGGGGGGGTAGAGGGGGGGCTGTTACACTGTGTCCATAGGTAAAGATCTGAGTTTCACCTCCTATCTATTGAAGCTTCTTGATGTGGTTGCCTAGCAACTGCAGCTTTACATCCACTGAACAGGACGCAAGTTGGGAACTTTTACAACTTGGGCAAGGAGAATGTGATTTTCCCTGGAAATTTGGACATGCCAGAACATCTTATACTCTAGAGAAAAAAAAAGACATGTCCAGTTCCTGGGAATATCCCTAGTCTTTCTTAGGAATATCCCAAGAAATTTCTGAAAAATTCTCAAGATCTAGACTCAAGAATTTTCTCAAGTTTAAGATGTTATGGCATGTCCAAATTTCCGGCGAAATTCACATTCTCCATTTCTGATATCGTTTTCCCCCAGATCCTGGGGAATAGTTCACTTGAACTCCACTAGATGGGAGTTTGAGATCTCCAATCACAGTTTATATTCCACATATCTGGAAAGATATATCACACAAAACCAGACAAGATCAAGTAAAGTTCAAAATATTATTGAAAATATTCAATGTTATACTGTCTCTCTGTATAGGAGAGACAAGTAAAGCATTGGGGTCATAGGGTGCCCCTTGTGAGGCAAAAACAGGGGATGATTGACTGGTAACTTCCTGTATCTGTCAGATGTCATTTGATAGTGGTCACACATCCAATAAAGCCCCCATTAAGTATTGTGTCCATTTACAGTTATGTATCCATCACAGCCATTCAATATTCTATGCTATTTTCTCTCCCACATTAAACCTTCTTGCTAAATGACTTATAGAGTTAGCGGATAAGTCTGTGATTGCTGTTGAAAAGATGCAATAGATGACTTGGCACTGTGGTGAAGAGCTCAATGTCTAAACCCTGGGTTGTCAAAGGTAGGAAGATGATCTCCAGTCTTAGAATCCATGGAGAGAGGGAGACTGCAGATATAGTAAAGGGTGGCAGATGCACAACAGTAGCTTCAGATGCTTTCTAGATATGATAGCAGCAATTTGTACAATATGAATGACACTTCCTCTTCTATAATCCACCTTGTCCACTGTGAGTGATGTGGAATGTTAGAAGATTCTCAATGTCTGTGTGCTTTCAGTAGTATTGTCAACAAGTAATTCACTACACCATATGTGTTGCGGATAATGAACTATAACAGATCAACATGCCTTGTCAGAAGTGTCCAGCAGCACAATCCCCATCTGTAGGGATCACACTGCTGTGAGTTAATGAGGGAAGTTGAACCAGAATGTAATGTTCAGAGATATGTAAGGATTGATAAGACTGGGACTGGTACTCTAGAGAGGTAACAGATGAGAGAATATACTGAGTATTGTACATTCTATTCCAAGCCTTCTTTTCATTTTCTCAATATGTGAATGAAACCAGCACTGCCTAAGGTCAAGGCAAATTTCTCCTTGCGCCTACTTTCAGACAAGTAGGCTGCCCAAGGCTTTTGGGAAAGTAAATTAGGCATGCATTACTTCATGAGACTGAGAGCCAATCTTCTGTATTCTAAATGTGTGTTATCAGTACTAGCAATGGTAACCTTTGATGATATAACAGTGGTAACAGGAATTTGACATGCATGGATATGTATATACAATATATATATATATATATATATATATATATATATATATATATATATATATATATATATATACATATACAGTGCATATGTAGCAAATATCTCATCATATGGTCCTTTTTAAAATAGATGATTTTAAAAGGTAGACTGACATCAAGCACATGACCTTGCAACCTGATTAATGTACCTCTATTCTGAGATGTACAGTGGGGAGTTATACATGCAAGTTCTTGAGGTGTGACCATGCACTTATCTGTGACTATCTGCATAGATTTAGACATGAGATTGTATGTAAAGCTGCAGTTGCTAGGCAACCACAAGACATAGCAACAATTTACTACCTATGTTCATACTGTGTGATGTGCACAGGGTAGCTATATACGATTTGAAATCAGTGAACTATGTCCTTGAGGGGAAACTATGTATATACCCATGAATCTAAGCTTTGTTGCTAGATTCTTGCTGCTATTGCTAGGCCACCACACAACCTAGCAACCTTTTATCAACTATATCCCTAGTCTAATATAGAGGTCACAGAAGAGTTATATGCAAGTTTACATCATTGGAGTATGTTGCTGAAAGGAAACCATGCAGATATGCACATTCGGACATATTTTCAGGCTTCGTTGCTATGTAAAGCTGATGTTGCTAGGCTACCACACCACCTAGCAACAAAACAAAAACACTATTGTACTCTATGGAGCTGATTTATATGGGGTAGGACCCACCAGATACTTTCTAGACTGCACATTTATGTAATGCAAAGCGACTTTGAATTTCAGCCATTTACAGCCTCGCCATTAAATCTTATGAAGTAGAAACATTCTTAATCAGCACCCTTTTTAACACAAGAATCAGGCAAATTGATAAAGATTTAGCACAGAAAAACATCCATTTATTCAAAGAGGGAGTTTATTGAAATGGAACAGCATTGTGTTGGCTCAAGGAACTGTTTTCACATCCAAGGCAATAGCATGGGTCATAGTCATCAAGGAATGCAGCAAAATGTCTCATATTACTCAGAAAGATTTGGCCTACAGAAATCATATTAGATATTCTGGTTAGATGGAGGATAAGGGTAAGTTTTATACATGTATCTGTAGTGCATTAAAGATTTTCAGTTAAAGATTTCAATCTTCCATCTTCCCAACTGTCTGGTACACTCAAATCTGAGCTTAAAAAACTGAAAGGTAGCCATGCGCAAAAAATATCATGCGAATGGGTACCGGTCATGTAGGTTTCAGCACTACATTGATTTCTGCATCACAAAAACTGTGAATGTTGCTGCACACATCTCTGGTTTGGTTTTAAATGGGATTCTAATCATATGTACATCTTTCCATGAACCAGCAGATTATCTTCTCTTGCCTTCCCTTGCATCTAATTCTGAAGACACCATGTACCAGCCCATGAGGCATCACTACCTGTGATACAGTCAAGTAGGATCATAGGAGTGTGCTGATTTGGAGAACTGGATATAAAGCAAACAGCCTCTTCAGTGCTGGAGATACTCACCATGCATCAGAAGGAGTACCTTGTCTGAACTGCTTCCGAAATACTCTGGGATACCTCTGAGCTGTGTAGACACGAATAGCTTTGAGAAGTTCTGAGTGACTATGAGTGGTTGAAGGAGAACAGAAACCTTCAGACCTCTCATCAGGGAAACTGACAAGGATAGCTCCAGTGATCAAACAGATTCCTTTATCCTTTCACCAAAGATAGAGGGATAATATTTTGAACCTCTTTAATCAAGGGCCTGGTGATGTAGGATGATAAAAGCTGTGGCAGAGTGGTTCAGGAGCAGGGCGGGTATGTTTGAAGATGACTCAAGGGGAGGTAGGGAAGTGGACATCCATTGTGACTAAAGCTCGCTCATCTGATTCCTCTAGCTGAGCATGCTACATCCACATCAATAGAATTACTGTTGGCAAAAGGATTCTCCAATCCGATGATCTCAAATCAATACTATGATCCTATCTTTTTGATCGTGCAGGTATCAGACAACACATAAAGACCTTGATCTAATTCGTTCTTTCCTTGATGTGTAGAATAGCTGCCTACAGATAATTCTCCCTTTTCTTTGTCTTTTTCTCAAGACATTACTATTGCTTGTTCATGTTTCATCATTTTTCTTCTTCCATTTCCAATAACATTTGCTTCTTCCATTTCCAATAACATGATTTTTCCTGAGGATGTCTATTTGCCCTGGAATTATCATCAAGAGGAGGTTCCCATGTTTCACAGATATAATATAGACTGTTATATAGCAAGATATTTCATATAAAAAGTATAGCCTCCATGTCCATTTCACACCTTTTCCAACATCAACATTTACAACATCATCCCATTCTTTGGGGGATGAATATAGCCTCTGTATAGTTGTATCTTTTTGATCCAATTGTGACCTGTAACATAGATAACAGTATTAAAAAAAGACAATAAGTCTATCGGGAGGGCCATTGATTGGATCATGTCTGAACCACAGAACCTAATTAAAAATGTGAACAGACAAGCAAAAATGACTATTCAATCACTCCCATGGGGAAAGCGTTTTTTTTCCCTAAAAGCAAATGTGAAGCGGTGTGCAACCCTGATATATTCTCTAAGGCAGGGTAAATTTACATTTTCAAAATTGAACATTGAATAAGTGAAGCAGTGAATTGCAACTTTAGCCACTGGCTCATCCCTTTTCCCATCATGCGCCACTTTCCTACTTGTGCACCAAAAAAGAATCACAATTTGGCATTGGCAAGTAATGCATTACTTCACTGTCTCTATCAGCAATAACCCCATTTCCATCTTGAATAGAATGAATGTGTGGTGTGTGAGGCATTGTTTTCCTAGTTGTCCAATGCTGTCTTGGTCCCCTTAGCACTAAGCAATACTTCAGACAGCTTAGCAAAGAATAGGTGTGAAATGGACATGGAGAATTCTTTTTGATAATTCCGGACACTAATCAAAAGAGCCCTTTACCAAGAACAGGCCAGCTCTCAAATATTTTTGTGTACAGATTTCTAACAGTAATAACAATATTCTCTTTCTGATCTTCCAATATCCCAAGCAGAGTTTCGTTGAAGGGATCCTGAAGACAAGGTGATTAGGCTCATTAATATGATGGAATTTCTTTACCTGACTATGAGCCTTTAGGATTGTTCATTTTCAGTTGACAAATGAATTTTACAAGGACATATCACTGTCACAAATAATTAATCTACTTATATAAAGATGACAGCATCATAAAAAAGATATAGATGTCATGGGAGAGTACTTGTACCATAAATTTACACAGAGAAGATAAATAGCACTTGTATAGATATATGTATATATATATATATATATATATATATATATATATATATATATATATATATGTACCAGGAAAGTGTGGTATGTTATCATTGTAGATTACTGCAGTAGGAACTCCCAAGATTGATCTCTGTTGCGTTGTCTTGGTCATATTACAATTTAGCTGGGTTGAAAATGAGGGAATCACTGTGATTATAGAAATTGAATACCAGTTAGATGTAACTTGCATTATATACATAGACTCGTTCTCTGGCACAAAACGGTTGTCAAGAAGAAAGGGAGGAAAAATATGCAGTCACCAGGGTTATAACACATACCACCATCCTGTGAAGAAAAAAAGAGCATTGAAGCAGCCCCAGTGTATAGGTCTGTTTTACCTCCCCTGTATTACCTGACAATTTCCTATAAAACGAAACAGAGAGCAGAAGCCCTGTTTTAGCATTTTAAACAGGCCTCTCGATTTGCAATGCACATATTCCCCTTGTCATTTCCCAGGCTCTCCTCGGTTACAGCTGCTGTGTTAGCACAGGGAGGCCAGTACAAGTGTTACTTGTCTCACTGAAAAGTGTTCAGTGATGTGGAATGCTGTTAAATGTCAGTAAGCTTCCCAGATGATAGATCACAGTACAGAGCATGTATTGGATGAAGGCCTACTGGTTGCACCATCTTCCGTTAGGTTACTATAGCAGTGAGAGAGTGTTGTACCTTCGTAGAATGTGTTATTGGCACTACCATAATTCAAGAATCAGACAGTACAAACGCTCAACATATAGCATCATCAGAATGTTTCTTATAATACATCCGTGTCATCATTGATTTTAATCAGAATCCTCTGCATCCCCCTCCCTTGCTCATGAAAGATAGGCATTACCGGCAGCACTGAACCTTTGCACATTCCCCTTATGCTCCCTTACCCCCTACACCCTTCCCCGTTCCGTTTTGATTATCAACTGTAAACATTAAAATTAAGCACGCAGTTTCAATTGGCCACTAGCTGGTCTGGAGCTGGTTCCCACCACACACACTGATAAAAAATGATAAGATGGGACCAGCATGTCCCTGGAAGTGGGTGTTAACCAGGGACAAGGTACCCATCATGGTATATGGCTAATCAGTGGGTTTTACCTCAACCAGCGAAATTCAAGATGGCGGCTCCACTAGGCCTCCATACTGAGTCCTATAGACCACAGCCTAGGCTCCTAGAAGTCAATTTCCTATCTGAGATTTGTTGCTGTATTTTATACAGAGGTATTAGTATTTTATGCAGGCCCATGCAACCTGTCTTCTTTTTTGGAGCATGCTGGCCACACTTTAGTGTCATGGGGTTCAACTTTGTCCACTGGTCATTTGGTTTGGGAATGACTCTTGACAGCTATGTGAGTAAGTGTTAAGTGGGTCTTATCCTTCCCACCAAATCATATGCACTGTATCTCATATCATAAGGAAGGTAACTGATGCATGCACCATGTAACCAATCCCAAATACCTTTTACCGTACACCTGCAGGTAACTTACAAACAATAAATAAAATAGTGGGAAAGCACTGACCTTCTGTAAAACACTAACAAAAATGTACCATCAGATGTGCATATATATATATATATATATATATATATATATATATATATATATATATATATATATATATTAAGAATACATTGGGTTTGGTGAGGTCAATATCAATCCTATACATGCCTTTATTAAATAAGACAAAAATTTACAATATATTACAATAACATAGCAATATGTAGACATAACAATATAATACAATGAAGAGTAATATATACAAATAATCACAATATCACAGTAAAGTTTAGAACTCCAGCACCACCCAGCGTGGTGTATGCTGTCCGAGTATATGAAGCCAATTGACCGTTAGTTCAACTGCTGAAGCTTATATACTGGAGGAAAAGTTATGTGTGACGTCATAGAAAATTCATGCGGCCCGGATAAAGTAGTACCAACATATCACTCATTAATTATATATATATACCTGGGAGTATATAGTAACATATATATATATATATATATATATATATATATATATATATATATATATATATATACTTGCATTGCCTTACTGCTGTCAGTCACTGATGGATGGTGTAGGCCTGTGTCATTAGGGCTGTTTTGTCTAGTTTTATTATAGTTTGTAGTTTGTAATCTTGGTTCCTACTTCAGCAGATAATTAAGGGCCTGGGCAGTGTGGCGCAGGAAGGGCCATAGTACTCATCTAGCGATTGTCACCAATTAGCCAGTAATTGCAAAACATAAAGTAATGGGTGGTCGAAGAATACTTCTCAGAATGCAAGCAGTGAATTGCTTCTCCATTGTGTCCTTTCCAATACATTGTTATGCCATCTAGTCTTGAACCTATCACCCAAAGGATGTCAGGGTATTTTAGCATAAGTTGAACTATGTTCACCATCAGCCTGCATCTGTATTCTCCAAGTACAGGTGATGTTACTGAAACAGTGGGCTTCATTTTGACAAACTAAGTCGGAATATTTCTTTTAAAAGCTGCAAAATCTGAGAGATACGGACCAGTTATTGCTGAGATAGAAGTGCATAGTTAGAAGAAGAGGGTCGGCTCCCAATCGAGGTGAATTCTCCTGAGGCTTAAAGAGGGAATAGATGAACATTTTGAACACTGTTTTCTCTGCCCCTCTGTCTTTAAATAGGGTTGAGTTTTATAGCACGCCGTTGAATTATTTTTGCAAGCCTCCTGATAATCTATATAACACTTTGAAGTGAATGTCAATTCCGAGAACTTCTTAAATCTTTCAAAATTGATTTATGGGCTGAGGTGGCACAACTTAGAAGATGGCAGGGTTATTCGTTGATTTCACCTAAATTTGTTTTTGACCTCTCTTCTGGGTTAATCAACTATCTTGAACTATTCCTTGATTACAACTAGCAACGTTTATACCACGATTTCGGGACTTCCATTGGGTTTATATGCAGTTTAGCCATGCATTATTCTGCATATACCACCCATGTGCATTTTTGAAATTTTTGGAATATACTTTTTCGGGGTCAAGTTGGAATATTTTTGGAAATGTTTGGCTGACATACAAAGTCAGTCTAGCCATCTTCCATTCTGAAAAATCGTGCCAACTCGTATGAGAATTGAACCCCGGCCGCAGTGGTGGTAGGCAAAGGCCTTAGCCATAGCTGAACGGTGATGAAATCCAATGCGAAAGTAAATAAATTCTAACCTGAGGTCCTAGTGGTACATTTCCATTCAGTTTTCGTCTTGATTCCAAGCTTGTCATGTTATAATATTAAAATCCCAAGAAGTATTTGATCCATAGACGAGGAATGCGTGCTAATTTTCTCCATTTTCTTCGATATAAATAAGAATCCATTGATTTTGGCATCGTACGCGAGTCGCAGCCCGTGGCAGCTCTGCGCGAAGCCATTGTTTTTGTTCCTTGCCGGGAGAGGTACCGCCGTGTTTACACCCACATTTTGTATTGAATCCAACCATGACAAGTTTTCAAATTAAAACATACATATCCTTAGACATCCTAGATGAGTACTCCATGCTTGATATGTCCGATATATTCAAAATAAATAAGAATCCATTGATTTTCCAAACGGGTCCGAAATTTTCAGCGTCTTTCTTGTACAACGAGCAGTTGACCTATATCTACATCCGGGCCACTGACACACTTTCGCCGGACAAGGAGGCGGGTGGGAATGGCCGGACCGCGACTCGCTTACGATGAAAAAATCAATGGATTCTCCTTTATTTTGAATATATTGGACATATCAAACATGGAGTACTCATCTAGAATGTCTAAGGATATGTATGTTTTAATTTGAAGACTTGTCAAGGTTGGATTACATACGAAAAGTGAGTGTGAACACGGTGGTTTATCTCGGCAAGGAACAAAAACAATGGCTTCGCGCAGAGCGGACACGGGCCGTGTCGCTTGCACTTATAAAATGTCCTCGCCTGGCTATATTCTTTGGATGTCAGGTAAGAAATTGATACAAAATGGAGGAAATGGTGGTATAAACCTATTAGGTCATGGATATGGGGGCCCCACGGGCTGTATATGCTGTATATACAGCCCTAGGGCCCCCATATCCATGATCTATTAGCTTAATAAGACATGCAGATTTACTGAATATTCTACAAATCTATAGTGGTGTATGGACCGAACATTACTTTTAGAGGGCGTTCAGGCCTCAATTGGGGTATGTGGTTCATACTTGCAGTATGGAAGGAAAGTCTTTTAAGTCACAGCTAGGTCCCTGGTGCATAGCAGTCTTCTTGTATTTATAAAAGGACAATGTAGTCCTCCCAACGGCTTCCTTGTCTCAGGTTGGTCTGTGTGCACAGTTGGTCTTGATCTCATGGGGCTTTAGTGTTCGAGGGCCTTACACTAAATGTGAGACGCATTCTCCTGTAGCAGATGTCATTCACTGGAAAGATCCATAGAGACAACGTTTCTTTTAGGCACAGAACCCTTACCTGTCATGAAGCTGATCAATATTTAATCACTTCCTATATTTCATTTAATATCTCAGAGCAGCAATCCAAGGTATAGAAGATATGTCGTAGTTAATCTCAGCTTAATTCTTTTTTTTTGCATTTATTGTAGTTTGTATGCATCATGCTGTTTGAATACATGTGCCATTGTGCTGTTTTATTAACTTTGTGCTGTTGGTGAGTAGACTCTATAATATAAGGCCCCCTTTCCCAGTACATGGTACAATTATAATTGATGTACAAGGGATATAGATATCTGGCCACTCATTTCATGCTCACAAATGTAAGGAAGTGCATACAAGTGAGCCAAGTAAAGGGCTTCCATCAGAGAGAAGTGGTCCTAAAGTCATTCTTTATATGATTCATTAGAGGGCTTACTCAATTGAGAATCAACCCTCAAAAATTATAATCTAATCATTTTCACGAACTATATTCCAAATAAAATACGTTTCAGTATAATTAACATTAAATCTTTAGTACATCAGCATTGCTTGTCAGAAATATTGGGTTTGGAGGTTGGTGTTTATTCCATGGCAAGGAGAGCACCTGCTGTGACATGATGAATCCTGCGGATGAGATTATAGTGTGTTTCCTATAGGCAAGGGAGATAGGGTTGCCAGGGAGTATTTTGATAGCCCCATGGGTTTTGTCAAATCCTTATATTACTCTGATAATGTATCAAATGTTAGATGTTTAAATAGGCCAGTGAAAAGTGGTAGCTCCGCAACTAGTTGGTTACCCCTAAGGACCCCTCTACTGCTAGCGTACTGTGGGACTGAGAATGCCAGTTAACTGACAACAACCATTTTCCTAATCGGCAGGCCACACCTCATCTGTGAGAAAAGGAGAACAGTAGGCTACCATATATGGACAAATGAGGTTAACATGTCAGCTAGCAACAGCTGCTGCCCATTACGAAACACATAGAAGTGAGGGAAAAGGAGAACCAGATGATAATACTCCAATCTATAATCCAACTAGACAAAATAAACAACAAAATTCTAATTTTGTTTTCTGTCATCAACAGCAGTATGGCTATTTGGTTAGTCCAAGCTTAGCTTGAGGGCTTGAACTATCGGTTGAATGTGAGTTACCTTCTTCTGGTATTCTTCGTTTCCAATATCTTTACGCCTTTAGACTGATCTCTAGTTTTTTATCAGTCCCTGGAATTGCTAGAAATACAGGTGAATTACATTTTCTAAAATGGTAGACAAAACTTCACGAATATTGATCTAAATGAAGTAAAGCCTCAGTCAGCCAAATTTGAGGGAACTCAAGTACTGAGGTAATTATCTCAAGGTTTTTTAGTTACAAATTTATATTCCTATCTATATGTAAAGAAAAGGAGTATAGGCAGGCCAATGGCTGCGAATACCTAGAAATCAAAAGTGTAAGTCAATCCCAAATAGGTCAGTTCTCAGCATTCAGTGGACCTGTCAGTCATTTCCACTGACTGCCCACACAAACAAGATGCAATTTAAAAACTTCACTGTAAGCCTTTTCAGTTCCCATCACTCTCGTACTATACAGATCTACTGACAGCCCTCGAAACAAGACACGGGAAAATCCCGTGAACGACTGGTGAATCTGTGAGCACATATTCTCGGGAAGATCCTGGGAATAGTACCTACAATCCCGTGAATTACCCTGATATTCCCCAGTTTTTAACAGGGCCCTCTAGTGAGATTTATACACATAAGTCTGATTCTTCAGCATAAGGTGAAGATGCCAGAGTCCACCAGGGGCCTCTGTGTGAGCATGGAATCCTGGTTTGGTCCAAAGAACAGAGAGAGGGAGTGAAATGGAAAGAAATGAGAGGGCAAGAGAGGCACAGAGAGAGCAAGAGAGATAGATATAAAGAGAGAAAGAGAGAGAGAGAGAGAGAGAGAGAGGGAGAGGGAAAGGAGAGAGAGAGAAAGGGAGAGGGAAATGGGAGAAAGAGAGGAAGGCAATAGAGGGAGGGAAGAGAGAGAAAGAGAGCAAAATAGAAAGAGAGCGAGGCAGAAAAAAAAGAGGGAGAGCCTTGCCCCCCCCCAAAAAAGGAAAATTGATTGACTTAAGCTACTGACAAAATTGATATATAAAGTTGATTGAATCATAATATTATGTGTCCCATTCTAATATGTGTGTGGTGCACATATGCATGGGCACTGACACATTCATCTGTGAAGATGTGTAATGTAGTTCTTGCCATGAATATGACCTCAGTTGTCGAAATGGCGTTAAACATTTATTACTCACTCACTCTCCCATTCTAATAATTATGACCCTTATTGATATCTCACTAAATGTGCATGTTTGCTAGACATGTCTTGAACAGAGTTAAACCCTTTAAGGGCTAACCCTAATGCATTAATGCATTTTGGTTGTCATGATGCATTAATGCAGCCAGGGCTACATTCAAGCATCATGCTTACGCTTTGGGAAGATCAGCATGATGCCCCAATAAAGTGCTGGCAAGCAGACTCCCCAAGTCTTCATTGGTAAAACATGCCAGCCAATGGGCACGTTACACTACTGCATCAGCAGACCTTAAAGAGTTAGCATTTAGAGGCCTGGCAAATAGGCACTCAATGATTATAGGGCATGCTAAGTTGTTTACGGGCACTAAGTAAAGAGTCAGCTAAATTTAGACTGTCAAGGTTGTAGGGTGCAGGCAAACCACCTGTGGTACACACTTACAGAACAGGTCATTTTAGTCAGATGGGGAGGGGGATTTCTGGGGCATAAATGGGTGAATGTAAAAGCATATCTAAACTCAGCCTCCCATGAAAAATATACTGGCATCATTTAACACTGTCTGTGCTGTCTACTTAACTGTGTAAAAGCGCCTAAAATCTCACTGTGCCTTATTCACTGTACTAAATAAATACCCAGACATTTGGTTTGGTCTTTACCCCTGGTCCATATCCAAGACAGGTACTTATGAAATTTTAGTGCTGAAGAGTTATTTTAACACCTCCCCACCCCCACTAACCACTGGTACTTATATGAGACCAGCAATCATTGCTGAGTGTCAAGAATTAATCTTCTCTAAAATGAGCATCAAGATACTCACATGGAAAACTTTTCTGACTCTCTTTTGTGTCATTTTTTGGGGAAAATATTTGAGGAAATCTCAAATTTACACCAGACTTCCTTCATATGGGATGCATGCCATAGTTCCATCCATTGAAAATACACTGTAACAGGTTTATGCCTAGGTCCATCACACCTCATGTATAGAGTCACTATGAACTATGTGATATTTAATGGACTATACCTATGTGATATTTAATGGACTATTAACACATAAATACCATGTTATGACATGTGTCCGTCGGGAACATATTTGAGTATGATTTGAAAAATTAATATGACATATCAGATGGAAATAGAACCACCCCTGTGCCCCCTCACCCCCTGCTGATACCTACTGAGCACTCCCAAACACCAACAGGACCAACCAGTTTGGGCTACACTGCCCCACCTCAGCTGTCATTTCCACCTGGCTCACCTACACACAAGACCTGTCTCCAAAAACTGAGGGTAACAGTGGGTAAGCATAAATTTGCCATTTTTCACCATTTTCTATTCATTATGACATGCAAAGGTCACCATTTTCTTGCTGCTCTATTCATAAGGGCACTTACAATCCTAAATAGAAAATGGCACTAGTATCTCAATATTACCAATGCCATTGTACCTTGTTGTGTGCAATATTCATGAATGCTAATTCAAGCACTTTACCAGCATTTGCAATGATCTATAAAAGAAATCCTAAGTACTTGACTGGATCTTTATTTGCAATAATATGTGATATTGTACATCTGAAGGCATGATTGCAAACCTATACATGTAATTGTGTGGCCACTGGCTGTGTTCAGAAATAGCCCTCCTTATTGCAGCTGCATACTACTACTATACAACTAAGTGTGAGAGGCAGTTAGACCCTTTCCCAATCCAGGTCATAGTGGGCCCACCTTGTGTACTGATTACCTTACCTCTTATACAGTGTACCCATTCCCAGCCAGCCTAATTTGGGTAACTCACACAAGCACCTAGCAGAAGGTGACTTTACTTGTATGCAGGGTTGTTGTAGATTGCAACACTCATGGTCAGATTCCCCTTCTGTCCCAGTATATTTACATGTCTGTATATGTGTCCACATCCATCTATGTACATACATTCCCTTTTATCCACATACACTCACATGCCTCATGTCCACATGCACCCCCTCACACATCCACATCCTCTCTATGTCCACATCCCCTCTAAGTGCACACACACCTCCCTCTATATACACACCCACCTCCCTCTGTGTCCACACCCACCTCCCTCTATGTCCACACCCCCCTCTCTCTGTGTCCACTCTTACCTCCCTATGTCCACACCCATCTACCTCTGTGTCCACACACACCTCCTACAGTGGCCCACAAGGGTCAAATTGAAGTTGAAGTAAAAAGTTGACTTTCACAAAAAAAGTTAGAGTCCAAAACCAATATTATTGTTCAAAGTCAATTTCATTTCATTGCTGTCAAACTGTCAAGGTGTCAACTCATGAAAACCAACTTGTGACAGGTATCTTTTAGCATTGCATGGTGCACTCTATGTCTTTCCATATGAACAAAGTTTATACCAGCAACTACTGGGTAGCTATTGGTTCCCTCACACAATAACTGATGGCTCCACACCAAGTAGTTGGTGGTTCCAGCATCCTGTAACTGGTGGTTCCCACCCACTGTAACTGCGGTTCCACACCTATCCGCTACTGGCACTGGATCCCATACCAAGTAGCTGCTGGTTCCCACACCCAGCACTTGGTGGTTCCCATGCATATTAGTTGCTGTTTCCTGTACCCAGTACATGCTGGTTCCCACATCCAGTAGCTGCTGGTTCCCATATAAAATGGTTCCTAACCCAAGTAGCTGCTGGATCCCACACCCTTGCTGGTTCTTGCACCCAGTACCTGCTGGCTTCCACATAGAGTAGCTGGTTGTGGTTCCCACATCCATTAGGTGCTGGTTCCTGCACCCACTTCCTGCTGGTTCCCAAATAGAGTGCCTGCTGGTTCCTACATCAGGTAATTGCGAGTTCTTAAAAGAGTAGCTGTCAAAATAAGTCAATTGGGTCAGGACAGGTCAAATTAGGTCAAATATGTTGAAAATAGGTCATATTGGTCAAAAGTATGTCTATTCGGGTAGCATAGGTCAAATTATGTCAAATATGGTGAAAATAGGCCAAATTGGTCAAAAGCGGGTCAATTAGGGTAGGATAGGACAAATTAGAGTAAATATGGTGAAAATAGGTCAAATTGGTCAAAAGTATGTCTATTCGGGTAGCATAGGTCAAATTATGTCAAATATGGTGAAAATAGGCCAAATTGGTCAAAAGCAGGTCAATTAGGGTAGGATAGGACAAATTAGAGTAAATATGGTGAAAATATGTCAAATTGGTCAAAAGTAGGTCAATAAGGTCAGGATAGGTGAAATTAAGTCAAATAGGGTGAAATTAGGTCTAATTGATAAAAAGTAGGTTGATAAGGGTAGGATAGGTCAAATTAGGTCAAATATGCTGGAAAAATATGTCAAATTGGTAAAAAAACAGGTCAAATAGGGTAGGATAGGACAAATTAGAGTAAATATGGTGAAATTAGGTCAAATTGGTCAAAAAAAGATAAATAATGTCAGGATAGTTCAAATTAAGTCAAATAGGGTGAAATTAGGTCTAATTGATAAAAAAAGTAGGTCGATAAGGGTAGGATAGGACAAATTAGGTCAAATATGGTGCAAACCAGTCAAATTGGTCAGAAATAGGTTGATAAGGTCAAAGTAAATCAAATTAGGTCAAACATGGTGAAAATAGGTCGAATTGGTCAAAAGTAGGTCAATTAGGTCAGGATGGGTCAATTAAGGTCATATATAGTGAAAACAGGTCATATTGATCAAAAGTAGGTCAATTAGGTCCAATAAGGTCAGGATAGATCAAATATGGTTGAAATAGATCAAATTGGTCAAAAGTAGGTAAATTTTGTCAAAATGTAGGGTACGATAGGTGAAGTAAGGTCAGATATGCTGGAAATAGGTAAAAGTAGGTCATTTAGGTCAAATTATGTCGAAATTTGTCAAAATAAGGTCGACTATGACTATTTTTGACCAATCTGACCTACTTTGACTATATTTGACCTAATATGACCCATTCTAACCTACTTTGACCTAATCATGCTACTTTTGACTGATTTGACCTATTTTAAGATATTTGACTTAATTTGAACTATCCTTACCTAATTGACCTTCTTTTGAACAATTTTACCTATTTTCACCATTATTTGACCTAATTTGACCTATCTTAGCCTGATTTGAGTTACTGACCTACCTTTGACCAATTTGACATACTTTTACCATATTTGACCTGATTTAACCTCCTTGACTCACCTTTAACCAAATTGACTTATTTTCGCCATATTTGACCTACCTTAGCCTACTTTGACCTACTGGACCTAATTTTGACCAATGTGATCTATTCTTACCACCGTTGACGTAATTTGATAGAATTTGACCTGATTGACCCATTTTCAACCAATTTGACATAATTTATCCTAGTCTGACCTAATTTCATTCAATTTTACCTACTTGGAACCAATTTGACCTATTTCGACAAATTTTAACTATCTTGACTGCTTATGACCTAGTTTCACGCAACTTTCCCAATTTGCCCATTTTTGACTTATATGACCTTTTTCATCCAGAATTTATCCAGATCACTCTTTTGCTACTAGGAATGGGAACTGGTAGCTACTCTATATCGGAACCAGCAGCTACTGGATATGGGAACAAGTAGCTACTGTATGGGAACCAACAGCTACTGTTTTCAGAACTAGCAGTTACCTGATGTGGGAACCAGCAGGCACTCTATTTGGGAACCAGCAGGTAGTGAGTGCAGGAACCAGCACCTAATGGATGTGGGAACCACTACCAGTTACTCTATGTGAAAGCCAGGAGGTATTGGGTACAAGAACCAGCAAGGGTGTGGGATCCAGCAACTACTTGGGTTAGGAACCAGTTTATATGGGAACCAGCAGCTACCTGATGTGGGAAGCAGTAGCTACTGTATGTGGGAACCAGCATGTACTGGGTACAGGAAACAGCAACTAATATGTATGGGACTACCAAGTGCTTGGTGTGGGAATCAGCAGCTACTTGGTATGGGATCCAGTATCAGTAGCTGATTGGTGTGGAAACACCAGTTACAGTGGGTGGGAACCACCAGTTATGGGATGCTGGAACCAGCAGCTACTTGGTATGGAACCATCAGTTATTGTGTGAGGGAACCAATAGCTACCCAGTAGTTGCTGGTATAGACATATAGAAAGACATAGAGTGTACCATGCAAAGCCAAAAGATACCTGTCACAAGTGGGTTTGCATTCATGAGTTGACACCTTGACAGCAATGAAATGAAATTGACTTTGAACATTGATTTTGCTTTTGGACTTTTTTGTGAAAGTCAACTCTTTGCTCCAACTTCAATTTGACCCTTGTGGCCCACTGTACCCACCTCCTTCTGTGTCCACACCCAACTCCCTCTATGTCCACACCCATTTTCCTCTGTGTCTACACCCACCTCCCTCTGTATCCACACCCATCTCCCTCTGTGTCCACACCTGCCCTCCCTCTATCTTCCTACCCTTCCCCACTATGTCCACACCCAAAGCTCTCTGTGTCCACACCAACCTCCCTCTGTGTCCACTCTCATGTCCCTCTATGTTCACACCCACCTCCCTCTATGTTCACACCCACCTCCCTCTATGTCTACACCCACCTCCTTCTATGTCCACACCCACTTACCTCTTTGTCCACACTCACTTACCTTTTTGTCCACACCCACTCACCTCTATGTCCACACCCACCTCCCTCCATTTCCACACCCACCTCCCTTTGTGTCCACACTCACATCCCTTTGTGTCCACTCTCATCTCCCTCTATGTTCACATACACCTCCCTCTCTGTCCACACCCACTGCCCTCTTTTTCCACTCTCCCCTCCCTCTATGTCCACATCCATTTCCCTCTGTGTCCACACCCACCTCCCCTATGTCCACGGCCACCTCCCTCATTAGCCACACCCACCTCCCTCTATGTCAACACTCAATTCCCTCTTTGTTCACACCCACCTCCCTCTGTGTTTACACCCACCTCCCTCTGGGTCCACACCCACCTCCCTCTGTGTCCACATCCACCTTCCTCTATGTCAGCACCCACCTCACTCTGTGTTCACACCCACCTCCCCTATGTCCACGGCCACCTCCCTCATTATCCACACCCACCTCCCTCTATGTCAACACTCAATTCCCTCTTTGTTCACACCCACCTCCCTCTGTGTTTACACCCACCTCCCTCTGGGTCCACACCCACCTCCCTCTATGTCCACACCCACCCTCCCTTTGGGTCTACCCAAATCCCTCTATGTCCACATCCAAATTCCTCTCTATCAACACCCACCTCCCTCCTTGTCCACACCCACCTCCCTCTATCTTCCTACACATCCCCATCATGTCCACAACCACCTCCCTCAGTGTCTACACCCACCTCCCCCTGTGTCCACTCTCACCTCCCTCTATGTCCACACCCAGCTCCCTCTATGTCCACACCTACCTCCTTCTGTTTGGTTTGGCATAACCTAGTGAGTAATGGATATACCATTTGTCTTTATAGGTGCATGAGGTTGGACCAATGAAGACCTGGAGGCAACATCCTACTAAGTGGTTCAAGAGGACAACACGTTCTACTCCATATAATTTTTTCAAAATTTTCAAAGGTTCTCTAAAATTGTTATTTGACATGTATGCACATATTTGCCAATGATTTTTTCTGATATCCCAAGCAGGAAATGAACATTTCTAACACCCACCAGTGAAAACCCAGCAAAGAATAATTGCTTTTCAGTGACCATGATCACTGAATGGTTGATAGTATGGAGAAACAATGAATTTCTACAACATGCTTGGCAAAGTCCTAGATTTTTTTTTGTTTTTTGTGGCCCATAGCCTCTAACCATTACAGCTATGTAATAATGCTATCCGTAGTATCAAGCACATCTAACAAACTGTGAACAGGTCAGCTTGACTCGTACACCTGGCCTTCAGAACTGGTCATGTGACCATAGCACTGAGACACACACAGAGGACCTGCCCTCCCCCCACTTGGCCCTTCATAGGATGTGTTACAGTTACTGATTGTTAATATTTATGGGTCTTTTTGGGCAAACAAACCAATGCATTAAGTTGACCTTTGGGTAAGATGACTAGGATGCACTTACCTGAAAACTATACACACATTGCAATTAGATCTTAATCTCTTGTTGTACATGTTAAATCATGTAATTTACATGCCAATCATAGGAGCATTCCATATAGTCATCTAACAATATCCTATCTAATATATTCTAATATATTGAGGAGCTTCTACTCATGGTGTAGTCACCTAACCATGTGTTGCCAATGTCTGCCTGCAGCTAACCACCCTGTGACATCATAGAGGCCTAACTGTAACACACCCTAATGGTCACGACTTTGACAGCTCTCATACCCCCTCCTCCACAGTAGGGCTGCAAACACCTCTTAATCCTTCAAGGGCCTCTGATGCATTAATGCATCATTTCCATTGGACATCATGATGCACCAATGTATGAAGTGCATATTAGGAGTACAAAGTGACATGGCATTGGTTAATTGGAGTCTTAGAATGGAAAACAAGCAAGTCATTCCCATATTAGGAGCCCAGTCACATAGTATTGTTATATTTGGAGCAGTTACTGCTACAAATACACATGTTGCAGACTGGCAATACCTACACAGCCGTTGTTCTGTTTACTGGTGTCTATTTTTACACATCCCAGGTCGCTTTAGGTACATACAGAGTGATTGGTGGTTTTGGGTTTTAGGTATTTAACACAAGGCGATCCTGGATAGTAATTGGTAGGTGTCACACACTGCTATTTTACAGGCTGGGTTTATATGTATACATGTTTATTTTAGTAATTGTTAATGTGGGTTAGAATTTTAGCACAAGGTGATCCTGGACAGTCAGCAGTACTGGGGTAAGCATCGCACACTGCTATGTACAGGCTGGTTCTATATTTTAGTGGTTGGTAAGGTGGGATTAGAGTCTGCATGCTCTCCAACACTTAATTGGAGCATTATGCCGACCCTTTTGCAGTGTGCGTATCAACTCATATGGTCGTCATGATGCATGAATGTAGCATCATGATGACCGATGGGCATGATGCATTAATGCATTAGTGGTCCTTCAAGGGATGTTATGGTTGGTGAGTTGGGATGTAGTGGTTCAGGTTGGTGAGTTGATGCATTTGATGCATGGCCATCAAAATTTATATGATGCCAAACTATAGTCCATCTCTGATTACTTGTCACTTGTACATATAATTACTGCAACCTATAGTCCATACTTAACACATGTAAACAGATTCATTTCCCTTGGACTATGGGCAGAAGGAGGGGTCAGCTAGTGCTGGAGGAATGGATAGGCTTGTAGCTTACTGCCGGTGGGGGACCCATTCATATTTTTGAGATACAGAACCTTTAATATTATATAGGATTATGCAGTAATTTGTCACATTATTCCCCATATTCATATCCAAAAGTTGACAGATTTTTTCATAACTTCCTGAGCACTTAGATTATAAGCATATCTTTGTAATGAATGAAGTATCAACATATAGTCCAAGTGGTAACACATTTGACTCTATATCAAGAGATCTTGGGTTCTATTTCATGCCAGGGAATGTAAGAACATCTGTGAGCCAGCAAGCAGAAATGAGGGTTCCTGCAGGATTTAGTACCTGTTTTAGCCACCAGGGGGCACTACTATGGGCTAGAATAGGAAAAATATGCCTAAAACTGCTATAGGCTACTTTTTTATGGACAATCCAATGATTTTTTTTTATAAAACATTCTATTTTTGGGGGAAAGGGTCCATATTTAGCATTAAAAAGAGTGTTTTTGGGTCAAAATAGGCATTTTTATTGATTTCTGTTGCCATGGAAACATTATTTTCATTCTAAATAAGAAAATCGATGATCCCATTTGAAGGAACATTTCATAAGGTCCACTATGGTGTAAACAGAATGAAAATACCATTTCTACATCGAAAGTTATGGGCAAAAGAATGAAAATTTATGCTTATTTAGCTAATTAGCATAAATTATGTATCTCATGACCAATAGGACTTATGGCTTATTGACACTCACAAAATGGTCATACCTACCCATAATTAGCAAGCCATTCCTCCAAAACTAACAGGAGTATCTTCTCATGCAATATATCACTGTAAAGCTAGTGATCTGAATTTTAAAGTTGACTTCTAGCATGGAGCACCCTTTCTCCTTGCCTCTACACATCTATACAAATATTTTGGGAACATTTCGATTTTCTTTTTTTTAATTTGGCTACCATAAAACGTTTTTTAATGTTTGTCAACATTTTTTCATCATCCAATTGATGTTTCTGGGACAAACCCCCTCTCTATCAAACAGTTTTTACTAACCCTGTTATTAAGCTATACTATCATAGAATGTGTTTGTCTGAAATATAGACAGATTGCAACCCCTCTTTTCCCTCTGCTGCAAAACTTGAAATATGCAGATACAACCTTGTTGCACTGAGGCAACGACATATGGATGAAAATCAATATGAAAAGCAAATGCTGTCATTCACTGTTAGTATCAAAGACACACAAAAACAATCTATTATCCAATAATTTGTAATACACTAATGAGGTTTATTATATAGAAGTCATTCTACCCAATTCACAAATTGATATTCATGTAGTAGATTAATTTGTTATCATTCCATAATAAAACTGATTTAAACTAAAACTTTCCCAAAAATATTATTTAGATGACTTGTTTTAAGATAAGTGGAATTTTTATCAGTGGTCTCATGCATTGGTCATTTGAATTTGTGTAGAAAAGTAATTTTTGTTTAATTTAAATTTATTTTGAATACTTTGCAAATTTTGAGGGGCCCAGATAAACTTCCTTTATAATTGAGGCTGGTGCCCCTTTTCCTATGCCCCTGATTCATGTTCCACTTGCAATAACTACTACCCACACATTCACTTTAACTCATGGGCATGTACTTTTGTTTTCTTTATGCAGGTAGTCAATTGCAACACAGGAGCTTGATGAAATCTGCTAGATAGCACATATTAAGAGAGGTACTCCAGAGAAGAGGGCTGGCTGAAAAACAGCACAGTGGTGCCACCCATATGATATTTTTATTGCTGTCATAGATGTTCTGTCGGAAATAAGATACATTAAGTATGGCTATTTGGGGAAACCAAACTTTGAGAGGCTTGCATTGTTGATTCCTGGATTCATCATGCCTTTTTTGGTAGATTTGAATAAAAAGATTCAGACATGCAGTCTTGAATTCTAAACAAAAGAAAATGTAGTTACAATACCCTGTCTATAAGGTGCACCCCACATTTAAGGCACACCCAGACCTTTCTAATATGATAAAAGGATATGTAAATGTTGTATATTTTATTCTAATCAATGGATCTTCAAAATTCAAGAACCAATAGCCATCCCAGTGCTTCCTTCACCCACCTTTACCACTGAATGTGGATGGGGGAATATTGCAGAGACTTTGGGGGAAAATTTACTCCCAGAGAGAAAATGTACTCCCAGTTTTGCTGCATCTAGAAGATGCACCAAAGGGCAATTCTTGCATATAAGACATGCCATATACATGGTGTATTACAGTATAATATTGCAAAGGCATTTTATGCTATGTTCCTGCCCCCTGGTGGCCAAGACTAGAACTTCAAATCCTCTATGTAAGAAAGTATAGTAGTAATAGCAGTGTAGATGTAAGGGTAAATGGTTTTCCATGTTAAAAATCAATTATCAAATTGAGATCACACCTTTCAGTGTTATATTGCATAAGAAAATACTCCTGATAGTTTGAGAGAAATATCTTGCTAGATATGAACCCATGAGTATTTATAACCATATTCCCAATCTCAATATGTTCTAGCTCTATTTGGCCTTGAAATACATCCATTTATTTCATTATAACTTCTGGTGTAAGAATGGTATGTTCTTTCTGCCTTCACCATAGTAAACCATGGAACTTTCCCACAAATGGGTTCCTTGATTTTCTTTTGCTCCTTTGTGCTCCCCTGTGCTCCCTTGTGGCAAAATTAGGAAATAAATCTAGCACGGGCTAGGCACCAATCCTGTTTACCTGTTCGAGACTATATGTGTGATGAAAAACCTGAATATTTTCATTGCGGTGGAGCTTACTCTATTCAATATGCTGATGCTGGCTTTTTTAAGGTAGATGGCTCTAATTATTTTCAGGTGATTTTCAATGTGGAAAAACGATTCAAAAGTGCATGGGACCACATGATGGTAATATATTTTCTGGGTACAGAAAATTGATGAAAATATTCTGGGAAAGTAAGCCAAAGAATTAGCTACTCTTTAATGAGATTCCATGCAAATTATGGCAAAACACTGTATAACCCTATGGTAGATTCATAGATAAATATCTCATAAACTAGCATGGGACCCTATGCTAGTTTATAAGACTGCTTTCTTTGTACTATTAGAAAGAGAAAGTAATTACAAACATGGTGAAAATCTGGCGAAAATTTAGCTACTTTTAGCCTATGGGCGCCATCCACCTTCCCCATTCATTGCCCCCATTCTAGATGTATTTATTACCCAAATAAAGGCTCAAATCAAAATATAAGTCAATGTGTCTAGTTTTGTGTGAATCTCTATATTGCTCAGAATCTATCAATTGAAATGATGGCATTCCAAGGCTAGATTTACATCAAAGACAAATACAATGAGGAAAGTCTCATCATAGGAATACAAACTATCGATTTCAAATCTTAAATTGAGGTTAGAAGTGGGGGTTATTTGCAAAAGTATTTTCAATATTCCCGTGATATCATGTGAATTTACTGTCATTTCACGTGATCCCGTGATATCACGTGAATTTCTGCTCACAGAATCCCGTGAATTCACGTGTAAAATTCACGGGAATTCACGGGAACGACACCAGTTCAACACGTGATTTTACTGGTGAATTCACGTGAATTTGTTTCAAGGGAGGGCAGGACTATAGGATAAAGAACACCAACTTTCCATTTACTTCCACAAATGGTTTTCACGCTACTGTAGACCCCCAGACACCATACTATGGTAAGACTTGGTGTGTAGTCTGGCTGGCTGAATTGTATAATGGTGGAATACCGAATATCTTAAGGTGGGTCGCTAAGATTGAATCAAAGATCCTAGATTTTCTTCACTTTTCTCCCAGAGTTACACAAATTCATCTAGAATAAGAATATAAAAAAAAAAGTAGGGGATCCCGAGGTACCTTTTTTCTACAGATTTTTGAAAAAATAAAAGTATTTCCATTTTCACCTAAAAAATTAGAAAAAATGGGCTAAGATTTGAGAATTTTTTTCTGCAACAACTATCAAACACAGAAATGTGAAAACTCACAAGGTGACCATGCTAATATCCTAATTTATCAAGAGTTTTTCTTTTTGCTCCAATTTCAAGGGATTATGATTAAATTTCTCATATTTCGGCATAAATAGACATACAGCAACTCCAATCTAGTTTGGACGAATATTTTATTGGACCTGGCCAATAAACATACATAACCAGGCCTAAGTAACACAAGAAAGAAACAAAAATCTCCAATGTGAGACCGGTTGTCTGTCCTGGGGCTAGGCAATATGGCCGACTACAAGGCCACCAGTGAAGGAACCTGTTACATAACACCTGAATGTAAGTGGTGACATCTAGTAATACAATTGGGAACTGCTACTGCCCATTTATCACCACTTACATGCGCGCATATAAGTAGCTGAAAAAGGAGGATACATTTCCTAATTTCCTCTGAGAAAAATGATTAGATCATCAATTTCTAGACACTAGATTTTTCTTAAGATTTTCTAAAATATTCTTCAGATAATTTGCTTTTAAATAGGAGTAATATTGATATGAGGTCCCATGCACAATTTTATATTTTTAGTCATTTGAAATAAAAAAAAGATATTTAAAAAATCAACTAATATTCATATTAAAAGCACTGCATGATGGGTAAAATATATAGATCATTGGCAAAACATTGTTTCATTATATGCCCTCAATCATTGTGAGCAGTATATCTTGATTAAATCATTGTCTAGGTAATTTGAGGGGTATAAATGTATGATCCAAAAGAATGTCAGAGAATGAAGAAAATAATTCAGATGTAAAAATGCCAAAATCCAAAGTTGTCATAAAATGGGCAGTTTTGATCAAAATCCCCAAAAAGTGTTCTAGATACTTAGGGCATTTTTAAGTATGTGTTTACAAAAAATGATCTCATTCTGAAGAGAAAAACCTATATATGTGCAGAAACCTGTGCAGTAGGTTCAATTTCAATGGTAGCGACCCACCTTAAATCATGCTAGAGTTCATAAGAGGTCAGCACTAAAAATAGAAATTATGGTTGATTGCCCTCTACAAGTAAAGTGGTATGATATCACTTCTGTCTATGATTAAAGGTGTGGGGACATCCACTCTCATTTGTAGAGAACAGTCATTTAAGTGTAGTGAAATTAGACTCTAGAAAGTGTAATGTAAGAAACTTCTTTACATGGTAGGCCTGTACTTTTTTTACTACCTTTAGTGATAGAATATATTTAGTATTTCTGAGCTGTCTCCTTGTGCTATCTCCATCACAATACACTGTGTTACCATATAAATGATGCCGAACACAAAAAGCGTTTAACAGGGCACGTGTACACTGAGCATGTATTGACTGCAATAGCAGTCAATGCAAACTCCAGAGTGATAGTAAAGAGTTCTCTGGAAAAAAAGGTAACCTATTTAATGAGAGGATCATTTGACCCACTTTCATAAGAAAATCAAAATGTGATATGCAACCTTTGCTCCCATCTTACCCTGCCAATTTCCTGCTCAATAATTGATTTTGCCTTTTTAAACTACATTCTACATCGAGCCTTGCCCCTATTTGTACCCTCTTGCCACTTCAGTTAGCATGACTCAATTATACCCGGTAACCATAGATGTTAAGATTGAACGCCAAATGTTAATAGAGCCAATACACTGTGTGTACATTAAAGCTATACATTTCTCCCACTTTCTCAGAGATTCAGACAGGTGAATGCCAATCAAATTCCCTGCAAAAGACCAATGTGCAGCTGCCCAGTGGTAATTAAACTCCCACTGTGCAGCAGATGAGATGTATCATGTGGTGTGGAAATAATTTACTGTCCATCTAACATCCTGCAACAGCTATATCAGATGGTTATATAATAGGATTCTATAGACATTGGTAGATGTTATATCAGTACAGTGCGCGCCTGAGCAAGGTCACTTAGCTGTAAAACAGTCAAGTGCCATTAATTGGTGTAGGAATACCTTGATTGGGTACTTGATTGATTGGAAGGAAATGTACAATGTTTTATAAAGACAATGTACAACTCCTTCTCCACATCTTGACTGTCTTTTGTCCTATAATACACTCAGATGCATTTGTGCATTATAGGACAACAGACAGTCTCGATGTGAAGAAGATTGTTGTCTATTGTCTAACTATGAGACACTTAACAGCTAAATGTCTACATCATTTTGGCTAGATGCAATGTAAGCCTAGCATAAGACATACATAAATTCGGTAGACCACTAAATCTGTTTTCTCTAGTACAGTCTGACTGATCATTGCTGAACCAATGATTTTTAGACATATGGCATTGGATGGTCATACCCACCTTAGGATACCCAGTGGATCATCCTCAATCAGTAAAAAATGGGTCGATGGAATACCCCACTAAAAATCTAACCCTAAAGCAGGTATTCCACTAAAGGATATATCCTGATTTCGGATCGGGAGGAAATTGGTCATCTTCATGATGAATTACTGGCCTCTTCACGTTTAATATACCAAAACTAATTTTGCCAGAGTTGGAGGGGAATGCATCAGGAATTCACGATGAGAAATTATGAAATTTCATGTATTTTTTCTCTAAAATTCTTCATCAGGCGACTTTTGTAAATGAGCTTCAGTGAAATCCCGCTTAAGAAGATGAAGAATAATGCAGAAGACCAATTCTCTGCCCACTACCTGATGAATAGAATCAGATGGATGATTCATCCTATTTAAATACCACCAGACATTGTCAACAGTATTTGTGGATCAACACAGTAAAAGGTATGCCCGTGAGGGGGTGCCCGGGCATACCTTTTACCGTGTTGATCCACATTTAGTGTCCATAATTGATTTAGGCTAACAGATTCCCAGCTGTTATCTATTCTTACAGACTTGATAAGGCAGGTGTTTATCATTCACTATGTTCATATCAGGGAATTTGTAACAAGACACATCATTCTATTCACAGTAAATGCTCTCTCATTAACAAAAGCTTCCTGGGGGCGGATGCAAATATCAGATATTTAGGATTTGGCCATACTAGCTTTCCATTGTACTTGAAGTATTGTTGCAGCTTTTACTTAAACGTAAGCATCAACTGCAGTTTTAGGATGGGCCTAACATCAGGATTTCTTAATCATGATATTTTTCTGGGTGACTGCAATCCTTATTATATTTATGGGTGTCTTAAACGAGACTAACAGATGCTGCACAGTCAATTATCTATGGTTGAGTGACAGACCTAGCCAGAAGGTTGTTTTTGAATGTAATACCAGTGCACCCTCCAGGTTTCACTCAAATCCTCATAGAAAAAAAATATTGAAAGTAATAGGTCTGTGTACGGCCGTGCTGCTTCCCAAATAACCTCCAGACCCCTTTTATTGCAAGTAAGTCATCATATCACAGTGTGAATTGCTGAATCCACCAGTGCCAATTGCTCCTTATTTTTAAGTTATGCAATGTCGATTAGAATCAAAAGCCCTTAGAAATGTGAAAGGCATATATAGTCCGAATTTGCTGTAGTAGAGGACCCACATTATCCTATTCACACCAAGCACTCTCTCGTTACCAAAAGGTTCCTGAGAGTAGATAATTATCTTCAGACTAGCAGGTGGTGCCTGATATGTATTATTTTACTATAGAATATTACTATGGAGGGAAAAATAAGTCCATAGCTGTTCAAAGCATTTTGCTTGTCTGTCAACCCAGTGTGTGTCTTATGAGTGAGGTATACCACTTTAATGTGTAGCAAGTGAATATTCCACCTTCCAGCTCTGCTTCTGATGCACACAAGTAGTTTTGTATTCTTTCTTTTGTAATATTGTTCGAATGAAATGGGTTCTGAATCATCATCTAAGTAAGTGACTATACCCTGGTTATAAACGTTTATCAGTGTCTTAATCGAGACTGACCAGTGACACATACACTGCAAAAAAGGTGTTTAGATTTTAAACATGTTTAGGTCTAAACACGTTTAAAACCTAAACATATAGGTCAGTTAGGTGTCTCCTCCACTACACATTTAGGAAATGAACACTTTTATTCTAACTATATAAACATTTTTGCTAAACATGTTTAGATGTTTGGAGTTTAAACAGTTGAATTATAGGTGTTTAGATTTAAACATCATTATGTTTAGATGCTTGAATGTTGAATCCACACCAGGTAGCAGCACTACCTTTGAATGGACAATCTGTACACAATTATAATCAATCTTTGTGACAAATGTACCCAAACCGCATGTTTATTATAGTTTCTATTCATTAAATGTCATGAGAATAGAAAGGGCAATAGAAAGTTGACTAGATTCACCTTACACTACCATCATTAGCATGAAATGATCAATAAGCTCAATGACTGACACCTATTTCATGTTATTTTGGAATAGACAAATCAATTTCCTACCTACTAAGCTGTTGTACTTTCTCAAGTCTCTCATTCTGATGCAGTGAGCATACATGCACATGTAAATATGTGTGGCTGACATCTTTGGAGACTTTGACATGTAAATACCCCCTACCCCAGTAAATGAGAAAACAAACAAAAGACATCTTTTTTTTTTTAATGTATACATATCTGCACACCCTAACTCTCCGTCAAAGCATTTAGACATCTAAACACAAAAATTCATAAACATCTAAACACAAAAATTCATAGATATCTAAACACAAAGTTTAAACCTAAACACCTAGATTTCTAAACACTTGAGCTAAGCACATTGTTTGGCATGAGTAGCAAATTAATGTGATTACAAAAACGTTGCAAGAATATGTTTAGAATTGTGTTTAGGATCTAAACACCATTTTTGCAGTGTAGCGGAGCTAATTCTTCTTTAGTGACACACCTAGGTAGAGGGTTATTTATTTCCTGTTGAGAATAATAGACTCTATGGTTAATCATATGAAAGGCCATTCTCTACAGTTGCATGAAGTAACACATCCAATTCCATACTTCCCCATTCTTCACTGTTTTGTAATTAGTCTCAACCCTCTTATCGAAAAAAAGGGATCTTTTGAGATATTAACTATTGCCTGCAAAATGAAGCAAGAACTTTAAACACATAAACCTTTAAACCAACGACAAAACTTCCATCAATCTTTGAATCATCTGTGTACTTTCTAACTGTACATTTAGTTGAGACATTGATTAATGCAAAGGGGGAAACATGATCTTGCACAGGTATTTGCTTCCATAGACCTAGTGATCTTCTCAACAATTGGACAGGCAACGGGAACTGAAAATTATATATCTTAATGCTTCTTGTTATGGATCTGTACTGATATTGATGGGACCCAACATCCTAAGCATTAAATTTTCTTGTATTAAATCGATATATGAGTAAAACTGTAGCAACGATTAAAGAGATGTAGCTAAAAACTGTCCATTCTATAAACATGAAACGGCGATGTATCTGAAAGTTCTTTATATGTTCCACATACATCACCTTGGTTGTTCCTAATAGTATTGAGTAATCCAGAGTAACCCAGAGTGGCAGTTCTTTGATCAAAAAACAGATCCCGCAATACAAGCAGTTTGCAATCATGTTGACTTACCTATGGTTTACTTGTACTGATTAAACAATACAGAATCCATTCAGATAGTTTATTCATGTAGCTGCCCTTTCTTCATCACTCAAGCTGTCTGAAGATTTAGGCAGGTGAACACCAATCTTCCATTTACTTCTCTAAATACTTTTCACACCATGGGAGAGGCCTGGACGCCATCGTATTACCAAGCCTGTATGCCTGGATGCTGATCAGGTACTTTATATAGGGGATAGGAATCAACATATTTCTACTTATACCACTATTCTGGCACCTGCCTTACTGTTATGCCCTCTACTACCAGTGCATTATGAGAGCATATATGCACATGTTCATTTTAGGGATTTTTGGATATACTTTTTCGAAGTCAAGTTGGACTTAGAATATTTTGGGAAATGTGTGGCAGACATACAAAGTCAATCAGTCCATCATTTCAATGTGAAAAATTGTGCCAACTCGTAGGAGAATTGAACCCCAGCCACAGTGGAGGTAGGTGGAAGCCTTAGCCATAGCGCCACACTGAAAGTAAATAAGTTCTAACCTGAGGTCCTAGTCCTATGTTTGCACACAGTTTTTGTCTTGATTCCAACCTTGACATGTTATAATATCAAAGTCCCAAGAAGTATTCGATCCATAGATGAGGAATGCATGCTAATTTTCTCCATTTTCTTCAATATGGATAAGAATCCATTGATTTTTCCATCGTACGCAGGTTGTGGTCCGGCCATTCCCACCTGCCTCCTTGTCCGACGAAATTGTGTCAGTGGCCCGGGTGTAGATATAGGTCATTTTCTCGTCATATGAGGAAGATGCCGAAAATTTCGGACCATTTTGAAAAATCAATGGATTCTCCTTTATTTTGAATATATTGGATATAATACGTATGGAGGGATCATCTAGCCTATCTAAGGATATGAACATGTTAATTTCTCGATTAGTCATGGTTGGATTCAATACGAAAAGTGTGTGTAAACACAGCGGTACCTCTCCCGGCAAGGAACAAAAACAATGGCTTCGTGCAGAGGGGACCCAGGCCGTATCGCTTGCTTTCACAAAATGTCTTCTCGTGGCTATATTCTGTGGACATCAGGTAAGAAATTCATACAAAATGGAGGAAAAGGTGGTATAAACGCAATATGGCATAAATATGACAGCCCACAGTTTGTATATTGACGATATTGCACTCGGCCGAACAAACCTTGGGCTGTCACTCTGTGATTATAAAAAAGGGTTAAATAGGGTTTCTTTACACAAAGTTCCCATTTATTTTAACGTCCCCCATGGATCAAGATCTTCACCTTTTAACAACAAAAACAGCATGCTTGTTCATCAGTATTATTCTAACTACATTTTCAATGTCAGTATGTCTCTTCCTTATTGTCTTCCCTTTAAAAAACTTGGGCTGGCTAAAGGCCACCAGCTGGATGTATAGTCTTTCCATTCTACTACTCAAAACCTTCCTGGTACACAAAGCGAGCAAATACTTGTAGACTCTAATTTTAATTTTCTCATGTACAAGACAGGCCTCGAGGTTTATATCTTATCCCATTGACCTATATATTAAGGGGTTTGGGAAAAGGATATATTATACAAAAGAATACAAGGCTTTTGACAATGATGGTATCTAAACATCTAAATTAGAGGTATGAGCAGGCACAGTTGTATACACTAGGTGAATTACAAAATCTTGGAATAGAACTAACCACACTTTAACTCAGAGAACAGTAACTTTCTGCTGGGTAGTCTTAACTACAATTGTTATAACATTTAAGAAGGAAAAAAAACAGCACAGGATTACATGCATGCTTAGGGTAGATTAACCTAAAGACGACCACATACCTATAGTCAACCACCGGTCAGCTTGTTTTTCTCACTATCAAATGTAGTGCATTGGTCTTAAGCACTCATATTATTGAAATAGAGGTGTTAGAGTAGCCCATAGAAGGATGTCCTGGAATATATGAAGTAACTTCGATGGTTTGATTATTTGAAGATGACAAGTGCTCATATACATACAACATTTTGACTCTAGGCATAGACAAATATCTTTGCTAAATGATAGCATAAGGAAAATTGCAGAAATGTTAAATACTTTCTGCATAGGACTTATTTCCTAGAACATACCAATTTCATCTTGAGATGACCACCATTCCACCTTGAGTCAATCACTCCGATGCTCTGATGCATACATTTCAATCTCTACTGTAATGCTACAGCCATCACAATTATAGAGGAACTATTTGATACTGAGAGTGTGATGATAAAGTTAAGTAATGGATGATTATAGTCCATATTGAAGGTCTATCAAAGTTCATTAAAAACAAAGCCTCTATGATGTTGGGTTGGAAATACCACTTCTATTTTATTGAGATTTGCTATATACATGGCCATAAAATTGCCTCCAATTTCCATTCTTATTGAGTCACTATAAAAAACATACACTTTCTTAGGATGCAATAGTTTTAATTGTGCCATTTTACTGCATATCTATAGAAGACACTATTTTTTTTTCAAATTGTAGTTTAATGAACATAGCCCCATTAAAAGGGTAGTTATCAAGTGGTCAGCTCAAGGTGCAAGGTGGTCGTCTAAATGTGGAAATAGACTAACTGAGATGGTCTTAGAAATGATGAAATTGTCTTTGACTTAGTACCTTGGGGAACCCTAAGGACCTATTAGACTCAAACATATTTACTACTTCATTTCCCTTCTTGAAAACCTGCACAGTAACGGCTATCTTCAGGTTAATCTACCCTACATAAATACAGTCATTTTCTCCACCCACCGGAATGACACAGCACCATGAAGACACCCTCAGAAGGATTCTTGACTTAGCTGATAACTAATGTGATAAAACAGGAAACTCCCTTCAATCATTAAAATCAGAGTGCTCTGTCACATTACATTTCACTCAAATTAAAATCTTTGAGTCACCGTATTTAATGCCGTTTTCTTCCTTCACACCATATCCTGCCAAGTCCTTGAAACAGTTGTTGAGTTGGAAATGTGATAGTACTCATTTCATTGGTAGCGAGTAGGAGATTTCAGCAGCTGTCTCCATAAAATTTGAAACACCTGCTGTAGTACAATTGATCTTAATGTACAGGTTGTTCCCTGAGGGTATGGATTTGAAATGGGTGGGGACTCTTGTTTTATTGTACTGTAGTGCCTCTCATATAAGGCATAGCATCTGTGTAAGCAAATCTCAAGGTTGGTATAGGTGGCATTTTTTTTTGTTTTCCTATTATGAATGCAGCAACATTAACTTCATGTGCCACTTAAACCCTCTTCACCTCTGTAATAAAGAGCTTTGTCACTTTAGCCTTGGTATGGTGGACCACGAGTAGCGCGCGCTGAGCACGGGTCACCACAAAACTCCCAAATTAGAGGACTTATACTACAAGGAGTGTGATAAGCTTTGGACAGGACTATTATAAGCACATAAGCTTCACACGCAGACTAGAGACAGATTGTTAATATACTGGGTAAGTCGTATTTTTGTTCTTTTCTGTGTGGCACCCAGGGTTAGTGACAGTGTGCAATGACAGTGACTGTTTGTAAACATGGCCAGTGGTGAACAGGTTGACAGGTGGATAAATGAGTTGAGGAATAGAGAGACACGCGCTACCACAAAAGATGTAGATGAGGGCTGGACTAAAATAGCAGACATATTACAGGCAATACAAACTACACTCCATGACACAAAGATTGAGGTTGGAGAGGTCAGGGGTGACATTGAAGAGAATAGGGATTTAAAGGAATCTCTCAATTTTGCCCATGATGAGATTAAGAGGCCCAGTAAGAATGACACTGAAAACAAAGGCAGACTAGATGCACAGGGTGACTACATAGATGACCTATCTAGAGAAGTCAACTTTACTAAGCATGATATTGCAAGTAATAAAGAGGCTATTATAACCCTGAATCATAATACAAGGAGGAAACATGTAGTTATAGAAGGTGTAGACTACTCAAAACACGAGAACTGCCACGACATAGCTTTCGATATACTAGTTAAGGTCCATCCAAACCTAACATATACTAGCATTGATTTTGCATACAGAACCGGCCCTATAACATGGCGCAATAGGCCCATCACTGTGACCTTTGTAAGAGCTGAAGTTAGGGACAAAATCATGGCATCCAAAAGCAGGCTTCAAAAGCTGCTCGATACACAGAACATTTTCATCTCAGAGGATACAAATCCCACTATAAAGGCACAGAAATCAGACATTAGGACAATTGGTAAACTAGCATCGATCGCTGGCAAACAAATTACGCCTTAGGGTCGTGGGCTTGTATATCAAGGTAGATTCTACCACCACAGTACCCTTTCTGACCTCCCTCAGGATCTCAGACTCGAAAATGCACGTACAAGAGTGGGGAGTGACTTTGTTGCATACCATGGCCCACAGAGCCCATATTCAAACATGTTCAGTTGTCAACTGGAAATGGATGGTATAATTTATTGCTCAGTAGAGCAAGCGCTGTGTGCAGAAAGTGTAGAATGGTAGGGGCTACAGCTACACTACAACAAGTGCTCTCTTGTGCGGACCCTTTTGAGGTCAAGCGCAAGGTGAAATCGATTAAAATCCCTGATTGGCAAAACACAGCAGAGGACCTACTGTACAGGTATAACTTATGCAAGTTTGAACAAAACAAGGGCCTTAGAGCAATCCTACTCTGCGACCAAAGGGCCAACAAGCAATTAGTCGAAAGTACGCCGGACGCTGTATGGGGGAGCCAATGTGCTATTATGAGCAAGATGATTGCTGACAGATCATTTAAGGGTCAAAATAGAGGGGAGGGCGGTACTTGAAAAAGTGTGTGCTGAACTAATGAGGCGCTACCTACCTCCACCCCCACCTCCAGGACCAACACCAGCACCAATCCCAGTCCCTCAACCACAACAACAACCACAACCAGGGCCCAACCCAAATCTGAATCCAGCTCCACCACAGCCTGCATTGCCGATCCCCGACCCAGGAGCACCACAGGGTTGAATACCCAATTAAATATGATCAGTTGATGTGCTAAGCGTAGTTGGTATTACCACAACAAACCATACTGACCTACTGACTGCCCTTCATTAGGTAAATTATTAAATCACTGTGAAAACGTGATTTACTCCTTACATGATACTGCATTGGAATTATTAGTGTTTTTTCCTCAACTATTGACTAATGTGTATACACATATGTTGGATACTATAATATTATTATTGAGCAATGTCACTGTTTTTTTAACCATGTCGATGCCCTGGGTGTGCGTGGGAATTGAACTATAGTGCCACAATAATACTTACCTGGGTAATTACACATTTCGTACCACATAATGTGCCACATCATGTTACAAGACAGCTGATAACTCTGGGCCTATTTGTTTTCATTGGCAGTCTCCAGACAGCAGCGATGTCAGTTTACACACTGCACGACTCTAGGGGGGAGTTCCTCGCAGATTATATGAATAATCATGATGGGATTACGTATTTCTTTGATTATCGGCGTGGAGCAAATATCGGTAGAATGAACAACCTAGGGATCAGGGAGCTCCACAAGTATAACCCAAGACTGATTGTCATGGCTGCAGGCCTGTGTAACATAACCGTGAAATATTATGAAACTGGTCTTGTCGAGCTCAGAGCCAGCCCAGAAGATATTATATCTGACTACATTGAGGCCATGATAAATTGCACATCAAAATTCAGAGTTGTTACCGACGCACATATCATGTTCTGCCCAATTATAGGAGTTGACTTGTTCCACTACAATGATTTACTATATGAGCAACCACATCAGAAGATCTTGAATCAAGTCATTTTGGATGTTAACAGAGAGATCACACATTACAACTGTAGTAATGATGTGCCCACTCCTTAGACAGCTACCCTTTTTCATAAAAGGGTTGGACAAGGAAGGGCAATCCACAACTATGATTCGTTGAATGATGGCTGCCATTTAGATCATGATGGTAACCTCTACTATGCCAATGAACTCACAAAAGTGATTGACAAGCTTTACATTGCTAGGAATCAATTCCAGTACTAATGATTATTTTGTTTTCAGTCATACCTGCAGTTATCATCATCTAATCTATGTCAGTTTATCTATATAAGGTCATCTATAGTATCTAAGATCATTTGATCAATAGCTCACTAGAGATTATTGCACAATGATTCCTGTTCATTGCTTACATTTGGCAAATGGTAACTATGTAAATGTGTATATATGTTCCTTAGGTTTAACTGTGGCAACTGAAATTGCCATATAACAGTGAATATCACTGGCTCTCTATGTATCACCACTTATATTTTCTTTATCACTATAACCAGTGCACTACATAACAAGACCTTAATGCTACTTGTTTTCCAGTTTTCTTTAGGGAACGCTTGTCTGCAGTCTCACTCACACACACCGACTATATCACAACTTTGTGGTCCCATAGCTATAGTTATAAGCAGCACACCATGCGAACGATTTATTTCTCCCCCCTCCCTCCCTATGTGTTTTCATTTTTCATCATTACCATTGTTCACTTACAAGATACAGATATGGTCTTATCTGCCAGAATGGCATAAATGGCCCTGATGAGTGAGTGCTTCGAGGTAAATGATTTAGGTCAACATAAAGGGTTGAAGTTTATTGGTTGTAACATATGCAGTCTATATGGGAAAACCATTAAAATCTCATACATTCTTCCATATGCCGATGTAATGGGTGTCTGTGAGACATGGTTAGACAAACATCATGATACATCAATGATATCATACCCTGGCTATAATATTGTAAGGCTGGATTGACGCCCTTTTGTTGATAAAGAATGTGGCGGATTGCTTTTCTATGTCAAAGAGGATATTATCATAACTGAATGTCCACTTGAGTTAGCAATAACTCCAATTTATGAAGTTTTGACTATTGACCTTGAGATCAATAAAGCTATATATAAGGTAATTCTAATCTACAAGCCCCCTGAGGTAGGAAATCATCATGTTATTGACTACTTGATTAATCTACTTGATAAAACTGTACCCACTCGAAAGATTGTTATTATGGGAGATTTTAATATTGATTTACTTACACTGTCTGACATAGATCAAAAACGTATTAAGAGAATAACTAATGTCAATGGTCTTAAGCAGTATATTACGATCCCAACAAGAATAAAAAGTTTATCCAAAACCCTTATTGACCATATGTATACAAACTGTGATTATGTAAGTCACCATGGTACAGTTAATATTCGCCTAAGTGATCACATGCCTGTGTTTCTAATCTTAAAACGTGAAAGAAAACGAAATTCCTAAGGAATTAAAAACTATTAGTGTGTACAAAAATTTTGATATTAATGTCTTCCACCATGACTTTTGCAATAGCAATTGGGTTGACTACAATTATCACCAAGATGTTAATGGATTATTTTCAATCTATATGGCTAATTTCCTTAAAGCATTAAGTGCCACAGCCCCGTTGAGGAGGACATATGTGTCAGTAGACAAGCCAGAATGGTTAACAAATAAGATCATAGGTGCAATGAGGCTCCGTAACAATGCTTATAAACAAGCCAAGCTATACAATAACCCAGGTGACTGGGCTGTTGCTGATACATTTGCCCAGAGAGTTGATATTGCTATTGCTGTTAATAAAAAGAATACCCTGAGCAAGCTGCTGGATAAGCATAAAACTAATCCTCGTGAATTCTGGAGAGGTGTTAGAAAACTGTTCCCTAAATATAAAGGCAACTGTATAAATTAACTTATTGATGATGAGACAAATATGGTCCTGCTGAAATCCCTGATTATATCAATGAATTTTTTACTAAAATTGGTAAAAAAACTTGCAGATGCACTGAAAACATGGAAGATCCGAAACTAGTCAGCGGTGACCACTTTAGGTCCTCAAGTTGACGATACCTAAAACTACAGCTTTGGGTAGTCAAAATGACAACTTTAGGTCGTCATCCTGACGACCTGAGTCATCAGGATGACAATACTGACAGTACAGAGTCGTCATATTGATGACTCAGGTCGTCAGGATGACGACTTAAAGTTGTCATTTTGACTACCTAAAGTTGTAGTTTTAGGTATCGTCAACTTGAGGACCTAAAGTGGTCACCCCTGACTAGTTTTAGAACTTCTAGGTTTTCAGTGTGTTTTACCCAAGGTATTATATAGGAGCAATATACCACAAATACATGTAAAGCATGACCTACTGTTTACCCTGTTTGATGAAAATGATATAAAAAAAGCGATTGTTGAAATTGATGTCACTAAGTCATCTGCTATTACAAATGTGAAATCCTCTGTCATTAAGCAGTTATTACTTCAAGACTGTAGTAAGCTTAGGAAGATCTTTAACAAATCCCTATTAGATGCAAGTTTTCCTGATGTGTGGAAACATGCCATTGTCACCCCCATACCAAAGAAACCCAATAGCAAATCTGTAAACGATCTAAGGCCTATAAGCCAACTCCCGCTACCTGGCAAAATTCTTGAAAAATTAGTTATTACAAGGCTTAAAAAATATATGGAAGGCAAAAATTATATCACTTGTGCCCAACATGGTTTCACTCTACATTATCTGCTGTCAGTGCTTACTTGGATATGGTCTATGAAAACTTTAACAATAGGAAGACTACCTTCTCTATCTTCATTGACTATAAAAAGGCATTTGATACTGTTTCTCACCCTATACTAATACAAAAAATTATCTGATTATGACAATACATGTGATTGGTTTAAGTCCTACTTGACAAATAGGACTCAGGAAGTTGGTGTGAATAACAAATTTTCGAAGACCTTGCCTATAACGTATGGAGTGCCACAAGGCTCAACAGCAGGTTCTATTTTGTTCATTATCTATATAAATGACCTGGTGAAGCAGGTAGGAAACTGTAATATAGTTCTTTATGGTGATGATGCTGTGATTTCCTCCACTGATCCGAGAGAGCTACAAGTTGCTTTAAACAAGTTGTCAAGTTGGTCTATTATGAACAGTCTTACGATAAATCAGAAAAAAACACAATGGATGTTCATAGGCCCACCACCGACCATACATCCTAATTTCTATATTAGGGGGGAGTACAACTGGAAGAAGTACAAGCCTTCAAATACTTGGGTGTAATTTTAGATAATAACCTATCCTTCAATAAGCATATTAGTACTGTCTATGATAGGGTAAACGCTAGAATAAGAAAATATACAGATGTTAATACTGCTCTAAATATCTATACCAGCACCATTCTTCCTCATTATGATTATTGTGATGTAATCTATGATGATAATTGTAAGGACCAGCTCAAAGACTTGCAGCTTCTTCAAAACAAGGCGTTGAGAATAGTATATAATGTCAGGCTTGGACCTAACCCAAGCATGACCACAAGACAAACTCATGATAGGGCCAATGTCAAAAGTCTCAGAGAAAGAAGGTATTTTCACCTAATTTACTATGCCTATGATCTAAAAATTAATGTTGATCTCATTGACAATAGGGATTTACCAACCAGACGTTTCGACGGTACAAGGTACCATTACACTCGTATCAAACATCCTGTATATGGTAAATCAGCCAGGTTTAGAGCGATAAACTGCTGGAATAACCTTTGTGCAAAATACACTTATATTCTGGAGAATTATTCAAAAACATAATCCAAAAAGATTTTCCAAACTGTTTTATTATACCAATTGATACAAACTGGTTTAGGTAAGTCTAGTAGCTGGTATTACCACTTCTAGACAATAATCTTATAATTTGCCACTGCAGCAGCTGGTAGTTACCACTGCTCATTGTGTCATTATCTATGTCTTTTCATGCTGTATTATCTATGATATTATCACTGTTTTACTGTTTCTCCATATCTATGTTCATGTCCTTAATATTGTATTCTATTTTCATCCTATGGTATGTCATGTGGTATTACCACAGTCATTATGGTGAATCGACATTTACGCTCGAGATTGATATGGGCTTTCCTCCTATGATAAGAGGTCTTTTGGTAATGTAGTATTTACTACTATGCCAGATGTTCATACTATGCACACTTACATATCATTACACTATACTTATCTTATTTTTCAAAATACCATATAATAAGTTGAATTCTCCAGGCACAGTATTATATCTCTTCCTCCTGATAATTTTCTTCTGCTTCCCTTTATCTCTGTTTATATGTTGATGTCACTGTGCTAGCAGCAATATATATACATATACATATAGATCTTCCGGCACTGATCGAGCCAAACCTGAGTGTACTGGAGTCTCTATGAGCTGCAGGTATTATACTTCAGGATGTAAAATATCACACTATGACAGAATACTAAACTCCTTCCACATTTTCAATCCCCTTTCACCCCTCCCCTTCCCAAAGACCACTGTGTGGTTTCACCAATACTATAATGCGACTGCCTGGAGTCTTGAACTTTTCTGATTTCTCTGATCTATCATGTGTAAAAATGATTGTTAGAAGCTATTTTCTCTGCTTTATGGTCCACTGAAGATAATATTATTACTCGCCGCCATACCAATTGTCAACAAAGGAGGCTGAAATGTGGGCCCAGATGGCAGAACAGCCAGACCGAATTCTGGTATTTAAGTTTAGACCCAATAAAACCTTTTCAAAAAAAGAAAATTGAGCTGAGAGAGGGCGGCACAGGGCCTTAAGTGTCTTGCTCTTCTCATCATATGGGTAAAACATTATTTGCAGTTCAACATATTAATTAGTCCATGCTTATCAGTAACATTAAACCCCTTTGAAGTACCTGGGCAATACCGAAAATGCCATTTGGTGTGATTGCTCCCCATAGCCATATTAGTTGTGTGTACTGGTAGCATGTGAAGAAGCAAAAAAAATCATGATTCATTATCAATCTCAGGGCAAGAGTCAAGCATATTACCTTAAAGATACTACTAAATGGATATGGGTGGCATTTCAAAATGTATCACTATTGCATATGGCCGCTGTGTCAGCTAAGCAGAAGAGCCAAATGATTGGGTTCATGTGACATAAAATTGTAAAATGCCCAACAACCTGACCTCTTTCGCTGCAAATCCCCTCTAGTAGAATTGAACTATTTTAGTAATTTTAGAGGATTTTTAGAGGATTTTGAAATCTGGTCAAAGAATTCCAACCTCTCAGCCATTCTCATTTAATTCACCAAACAAAAGCCTACAAAAAGAATATGTTGCATGTTGTTGCTCACCATTCATTCCCATCATTTCTGTCAACTTTGTTCAGGTATTAAGCAAGCTACATTATCATTTTTAACTATTATGCAGGATGTGACCTTCTTCATGCTAAATGAATAACTCAATGCTACACATAAATCTAACACTTTGCACAGCAAATGAAGAGAGTAGTTCACATTATAATTTTGAAATATGATTATAGCATCTTTGTTATAATATCCCAGCAGTAGTCATGTTCATTATTTCTCCAGTCAGCCATTGTTGTTGTATAGGGCTTTATCTTTTTTTTAATATTCATGATGGCGAGTTGGGTTCTTCTTCAAGAAAGTCTATTCAGAAATGAGAGGATTGTATTGATAAAAAGCCTTAGCTCATCAGGACTGTCAAGGAATCTAAGCACTGAAACTCTCCCTTCAATAAAAATGGATGCACTGTCAAAGAGAATAGCGCCTCCAGGAGACAATGGGTATCATATAAACTTAAGTGGAGATGATATATAACAGTTGCCTATCATCATCCTTCTGACTTACAATTAATCTTGGGTAAATGAAGGTCTGTTTTTTCCTTTCATTGAGATCACCCTGATGGATATAAGTGTGTGAGTATAGATACACTGATACACTGTAAAAAGTGTTGTGAAATAGTGGTGGAATCCATGTCCCAAGGTTGCCAGAGATACATTTTTATATGGTCAGATTCCCTGTATGATAACTACACAGCCATATCTACGCTTAGTTTGTTAAATAAAGAATAATAGTGGTCACTAAAATGTTGTCACACTTTTCTGATATGGAATAAGCCACAATTCTGGTCACCAAAACTGGTCGCTAGTATTATCAAACTAAACTAAGATAATGCCAACTACACTGATTCACGGCAATGCAATTACAGTGGTTCATTGTTCAGTTTTACAAGGATCCCTGAAAGATTTAACAGTTATTTCTTAGAGTGCCCTAGGAGACTGCTAAATCTATAGAATTAACAAGCATTAGTTTTGATTTCTTTATTAGGGGGTAGAGGGCATTGCAATGTTGAACCAACATTAAACTAAGATAATGCCAACTACACTGATTCACGGCAATGCAATTACAGTGGTTCATTGTTCAGTTTTACAAGGATCCCTGAAAGATTTAACAGTTATTTCTTAGAGTGCCCCAGGAGACTGCTAAATCTATAGAATTAACAAGCATTAGTTTTGATTTCTTTATTAGGGGGTAGAGGGCATTGCAATGTTGAACCAGAACCAAATAAAAAACTGGTAACATGCAAATATTATGTGAGAATGTGTAGAATATTTCTTGTGGTCTTGGGACTAAAGGCATGGATAAAGACCATCGATGTTCCTGCTGAGTGTTTGGTCATTACAAAACTATATTTGAAATAATTAATTAAGGGATCCAAGTGTTAAGGAAAGGTCTATAAGGCAATTCAGTGGTTAACTGGTGAAATGACTATGGAAATTCAGTGTCTAAGTTTGAAAAGCACTAACAAGGACAGAAGAAATTATAACCTAGCATATGGTGTTTGTACAGATAATTTTGACTTGGAACCAATGATGGCAGAATGGCCAATTATGGCAGAATGGGATAAAAAACACTCAGTGATACATTTTTTTTTTACATTAATTAGATCAAGATACTTCTTCAATTACACTACTTACTTGGCAGTGTCGTAGTCCTGAGGAGGTGCAATTTAGATAGGAACAATAGCTTCTTTTTAAGCCCTGCAGATAACTGAATTGGGTCAATAAATTCTATGGTGGTATCCATTCATAACTAAACAATAGCCACAGATATTTTTAACGGGATATAACTTACCAGCCCATTGGATCTGCTAAAAGCATACATTATTGTGTAAGAAGAGTACTTCCTGTTTTTCACTTAATGCTTCACCATTATGAACAATAGGTTCATCAAGGCTGAGATGGTTGCCCCCAGTGTGTAGCTGGTTAGGAAGGTATACTGTGGTGGTGAAATATGCTATAAAACAAAACCATATAGATTATGGGAGGATACAATATCTCTGTCATACTGTTGGCAGTTCTTGATGGGAACCGTTAGATCACATATTTAAGCACGGACAGGCTGGATACAGGTATCATAGTTGGAAGCTAGCTGCCACTACAAAACAACAAATAAATTACATGTATATCCTTAATGATGCTAACTTGATAAGAAAAATTGTTTTGTCTAGTTAAATTACAGGGGGGGTTATGTTATGTAGGTTCTTGTTTTTTTTACATGATGACCTCATTTGCTCATATCTGGACACATTACCAACAGTTGCAGCCTTGGCACTAAGTATCTGCTCACAGGGCTGGACCTAGGGAATTTGGGAGTTGCCTACTTCTAGCATAATATTGCGATCTAAAGCTAGTCTACCCTTCTGACCTGGCTTACTCTCCTTGTAGTCTTAGTAGTTTTTAATTTAGAAGTTTTTTCCCATTGAGACACAGTGTCATCTTTCTAAATATTACCTCTTGGAGACCGAATACCGGACATTCATTTGAAATTCAACATTTCAAAATCTAACATTCTAAATAATAGTACCACGATATTACACTCAAAGTCCAAGGCTTGAATCAGTGAAATCATATGCCCAGTTTAGCTAAGGCCTTTTTGGTTACCAGCAGTCATTTTTTTTCTTCACTTGCTCAACTTTTTTATATATCCTTTGTTGACTGTAAGACAATTCACTGTGGTTGAATGGCTACTTTCTTGCTGCTTACTAACTAGCTAGCAAGTATCTTTCTTCTGCCATAAGCACCGGTAAGCACACGCATTGACTACAATAATTAGCTACCAATGACGAGGCTAGGAAGTAAATGCCCTTATCTTTCCCTGCTCACAACTCTGTTCATCCTCCGTTGATACATTCAGACTCCAGTATCTCCATATTGCTTACAAATGAAGTGTTTGCGTCCAAGCAACAGCAGCTGGAAAGGTGCCCTTAGTTATAAACGCAACAGGAAGCTAAAGTCACTCAGTGATCTATGTGCCTAAATTATGACATCCAATCTATTAAATCTGACCAACTATGAGTAAAGGGGATTAAAGGGTGCATGGACGAATCATCCTTTGGCTTCATCTGTTTATTGTTTTCTATGGAGAAAAAGCAGATGAAGGGAGATTGATGGTCCATATGCGGCCAGTGGATGGGACCCTTAAGGATGCAAGGGGACAATTCATGTATACACAGATCATTGCTTTGCCTAATGACTGCATCATTTAAATTATGAAATGATATGACAGGTTCAACCATAATTGTTTGTAACTATGATGATTCTAAAATGCCCTGCTATTTCACATGCACATATTTCAGTTCTACAAAAGCTGCAGGTTTACACAAGGGAAGTATATAAGTAAGGAGTTTGAAACTCTTGAGACAAGCTATTGAATGATCGACTGGTTCCATTAGACATGCGAGAAACCATTTAGACGCTCCATTTCCTCACCACTTTCAGTCCTCATCAATCTTATAAGGATTGTGGTTTGCATCCAAGTGAGTTTTGGGCACCAACTTCTAAGTCATGCAAGAATTTTCAAAACCAGAAGTAATGAAACTTCATAGCTTTGTCATGTTTTTCATTATATTTTAAGCCAACAGTGCCTACTGTCTTCCTAATTCGGCTACTTTGATCCAAAATGACCTTGAGCTTATTGACATTTACTAGTTGGAAAGTTTAGATAACTCACATTGGGTTAGGTAATTTGGTACTGAAATTGCCTATTGTTTTTTTTTGCATTTTTGCAGAAGGTGATGACCAAATATTCTACATATAATAATAATGCCGAATGACATCATATAGAAGACCCTAATTGGCAATTCTTCCTGCAGATTATTTAGGGAACCCAGTTTTCATTTCTCTTAATGGTGTAGTGGCCAACAGAAAATGTCATGGAGAAACCGGGACCCGAAATTAGGACCCTCCAACTTGGAAGTGGCTGCTCTACCTCTGAGCTACTTTCCCTGGCCTGACATTCTCTACATAGGGGGAATGAACAGTCCTCGGTCCGCGAGGCATCTGAACACCTGACAGGGGAACAAACCCCTACACTCAGCCCAACCAGCTTTGACTGTATCTGCCCATAATTCGTCCTCTAGTCCAGTCTTAACCATACCACATGTATCCGTCTTGAGTCCCACATAGCCTTGTTCCATGATTTTCCTCCTGTTCCCAGGAGTCAGGGAGTTTGGCTATGGGGGCCACCTGTTTCCAAGTTCCCCAGTACTAGCAGGTTGAGGCACTTGTCTTTGCCATACCGGCCCAGGTACCAAGCTCTCTGAAGATCCCACTCTCAAAGCGGGACCACTCGCTTTCTCCACCACTGTAGTGGGCAGCGGAAGATGCCATGGAGAAACCGGGACTTGAACCTGGGACCCTCCTACTCCAAAGTGGCTGCTCTACCTCTGAGCCACTTCCGCTGGCCTGACATTCTCTACCTTCCAACTACCCTGGATCGGTATGGTATACATAGGGGAGTGACAGCACCAAGTGAACACTCCTCGGTCCACGAGGCATCTGCACCTGAGGGGGGAACAAATGCCTAGACTGGTATCCCTATATGCATACCTTCTATATTCACCAATCTTGACCCAACATCTGCAGATGTTGAGGTTAGACAGCATTTGGTAGATCACTCACTCTGTGTACATTAGGCGTAGTACTGCAGCAAATTGCACAGACCTCTATCCTAGGCTTCCTACAAACCATTCCACTGCAAAGTTAAACTGGAGCACAGACTGTAAAGGATTTCTACCCTCCCCCAGGGGTGTGGGTCCTTCATTCCCACCAAGGGGACGTAAGCCCTGGAGCGCAGCAGAATTACCCTTATTTACATTAGTATCAGGCAACAGTCCACCCTGAGCCCCGTATGATTGTTGTTGCAGGTGGACCCACCTCAAATAGGCAGAGTAAGAAGTGTCCAAGTGCTGTAATGGGACCGGTTGATTCTCCTGGGGCTGCGGTTGATTGTACCGGGTACCCGGCTTGTCCGCGTGGGAGAGAGACTTGTATATGTTATCACCCACCTTACCAGAAGTTTCAGTTACAGCAGGATTAACTCTGGCAGACCCATATCTAACTGGATCCAGGACAGATTTGTCCCCGGACGGGTTAAGTTCATCATATTTTGGCAGAAAACTCTGGTAATCTGCTGTAGCAGCTTGGACAGGAAGTCCAGCACGGCCATCTTTGTTGTCAGGTGCGTTCGAGCTCCTACCTTCATAGCATACTGTATTGCCCTCCTGAGGATCCAAGCCTGTAGAACCCAAGGTAAGAGATGAAACTTGTGTGTCAAACGCACCCATAGCTCCTTGCCATGCTCGTATTCCATCTTTTAATTGATGAACAGAACGGTTATTATCAGCCCTCAAACTGGCTAATTCCAGTTCTAGCTCCTTACATTTTGAAAGTTTTTCAAGGCTTGTCTTCCTAGCCCTCTCCAGCTCGATTTGCTGCAATAAGTCACTGTCTGCCTCCTCTGTGGGGGGCCTTCCTCCCGGTCGCTCTCCCCGGGTGTTTGGTTGCTCTCCCCGGCTGTTCTGTGTCCAACAATCTGGTCTCCTGCCTTCCAGCGTGGGCTGGGGCATGTGCACTCAGGACATGCTTTCTTATTGCCATGGTATTCATGTTCACAAGAGTCACATAAACCATGATTGAAGAATTTTTTTCCCAGCTGTGACCAAGCACCAGCCCCTCCAGCATGAGGGTTGGTAGTAAGCACCTGACAGGTAACACACCTGTATTGGAGCAGTGGCTCCACCTGATGATCAATACCGGTAACAATATAATCGTTCCCTTAATAAGTGATTTTTTTTTCCAAAATGCAACAAATCCCAAAACGCAACAAATCCAAAAAGATTCTTTTCTTTTTTGTATCTTAATAATAAATACCAAAGCTGGGTTTCCCTTCTATATTTAACTTTTCTCATTTAGTTGGATATAAACGAAACATTTACAACTACCTTTTTCTGCACTGGTTCTTGTTTCACAGACAAGAGATGATTAATCATCTATTTCTTTGCAAAATGCAATCAATCCTGTTTTGTTCCAAAATGCAAAATATCCACACCGTTTTGTTTCAAAATGCAACAAATCCACAAGGACCTTTCTCGCATCGATATATCATTCTCCTCACAAGCAAAGTTGGCTTTTATTGGAAATGAGATTATAAACCTTTCAAAACAAAATTTAGAGTCCATTCATTCAATATGGAAATAAAGTTATTAACTAATATACACACCATTACAATATTTGACTGAGTGGATTATTTGCATTTTGCATCAAAACAGGTGAGGGATTTATAGCGTTTTGGAAAAAAAAACTGACTTTTAGGTGGGCTCTAAATGTCAAATGGTGATGCTTGTGGAGAAAAAGATTTTGCACTATTTTTCCACTTACCCAAACCTATTCTTTTTCCAAAATGTTGTTTATTGCGTTTGGAACCAAACTCCTCAATTAGAAATGCCATATATAGTTGGCCTAAGGTGGCCCTTTTGTGAAAAGAAAATTAGTAAAGCGTACCCCATACCCTACAGAATAGGCATACTTTTTGGTTGTCCCCTTTGCAACATACCCTATCACCTCTCTTTCCTTGATAGGATTACTGTAAAGAAACTACTCAAAGGGAAATAGGCAAAACCATGTCACAACTCCTTACTATTTACGTCCTCTCTGTTACTGAGTCAAGTCTTGCCAAGGTCAGTGCCCAATTGGTGCTGACTTGAGCTTGACCCCAGCGACATGGCAGGAAATATCATGGTGAGACCCGATTGAGTACTGCAGGGCCTTGCCTATAAAGAACAAGAAAAAAACACAAGAAAATAAAACAAGAGAAAAAAACAGGAACATATGAAAATAAGACATGCACGGTCATCTTTTTCCAAAGGTTTTCTCATCAGCTCACACATTCAAAACTTGCACTTGTGTTAGAGCTCAGAATTGTCTGGTTTCATTTTAATAGATAATATTGAGTTTACCCTTATATCAATGGACATGAGATTTTCTTTAGTTTACAATGGTGAAACTGAAGTTGCATTCGATGAAACAAATTAATGATGGTGCCCAACTGCCTTGATTCTCTGTATACTTTAACACAGCAAATAGTGGAGGGGATTGCATGTACACACTGAATATGGGACAGCTGGCAAGCCAACCTCTCTACAAAGTAGAACTTGGTGCCTCCATCAGGAATCATTTTCATCATTTCAAAGCAGTTTCAGTTTAATGGCATGTAAGGTCACTATGCCAGAATGGAGGGTACTTGATGGGCGGGTGTACTGAATGGGAGGTTGTGAGGGGACTCTGGGAATAGCAGAACCAACAGCAGTTGCACAACAAAGCCGATTTGCTGAAAATAGCCAGGTGAATCCAGTCAATACGAAGAGTTCACTTGTGTCATGCAGTGGTGAATTTACTTGTTGACTTTCAATGAAAGTAAAATAATACAATAAAGGGATTGGGTATATCTCATACCTGTAGAATAGGTATTATTTTACATTGTGAGTGTACCAGGGAAGAAACATAATAAACAGCAACAGGCTACCCAACCCATAATGATACTGCACATGAGAAGGTTGTAGGGATGTATTGCTTTTACGTATCCCTATACATCCTGTGCATACTTAATTTTGAAGCTTCCAGACAAAGATGAAGTCTAATTTCCATTGAGTTGCTACCCCAAACTATTCTAGGGAGATGGAACGTTTTTTCCCTCCACTATGCTCTCTCCTTGTTTAGTCCGACGCAATGTAACCATTAGAGATAATCTAATGCAGGGTACAATCTGCTGTGGAGGCAGATTGCAGTGAAGAGGAACTTAGCACGTTCTCTTGAATACTGATCACCATTAAATATTAATCCAGAAGCAATTGGACGACAAATTGCTCTCACTTGGTTTTATTGCCAGTTTTACTGTAGGCAGGAACAGAGGGCATATTGATCCCATAGAGCTCAATGTTAACCAAAACGAGGCTAGCAGTGCTTAATCCTGGGATAATGCACTGAGGATAATGCCCTGTCAGACCAATGATGTCATACTGGCAATGATTTCAAGTTAATATACTCAAAATAACCTTTGGTAGAACCAAAATTGAGACGGGTATGTCAGGCATTATGCCACAATCATGCCCAGCCCTATGGAACAGCCCTAAGGAATGGCCAGGGGCTGCTGCGCAGCCTGACCTGGCCATGCCCTCATGCTTGGCATGATCAGAAGTCTGTTGGTATGTCTATATGAATTATCTGCATTTCATAGTTTCAGTTACCTGAACTATTGAAGCAGTGTCCCCCGTCCTCCATTTTCAGACTCTTAGTGACGATGGAGTTATTGTAGACCTACATATCCCATTCTTAACTAACTTGCGGGAGCCCTGGTTATTGACACCAGGTCAGGTGGTGTGCACTTAACCCGTTATCTATAACATTTGTGTGTAAAGGTCATACTCACCCTTGTATTCATTCATACAGTAGTATTCAGTAGTTTAGGCATTCAGTTCTGAGACAAACCTTAAATGATCCCTGCAGCACAATTCCCACTATGCCATTTATTAGATCACAAACAAAGATTAACAGACATCAAAGTTGTAACTGAGAATGAATCTCCTTGCAAATCTACCATTGCTCAGTAGAACTTACATTTTTCACTAGTGCCGATGCATCACCTAAGTGTGTCCTTTCATTAACATTCCTTTTACACCTCTAATAGTGTCGTGATTTCTTACCTTACTAAGTGGCACAACTTCTGATCTAATCAGTAGAACTGGAGTGGGACTGACATCCGGTTAAGTGGATATCAGGTTAAGAGTGTCACCTGGAGACGCCTACCAGAGCTCTAAGGTACTCTCTTACTGAGACTTCCCAAACTGCTGCCTGCAGTTCCTAGTGGATCCAGGCACTTCCAAGTAGCACATGGACAAATGCTGCTCGGGAGAGTTGTGAATTGATTTCTGTTTTCTGAAAACTATATATCTAAACATCCAGAGGCTTACCCTTTTATGATCAAACAGATGCATGTGATAAACAGAAAGAAGAACTTGGAGAGCCACGATATATATCCTGGTTCCTGTTCCCATGACGATGCCCCGCCCTGGTAAGTATCTGGCCTTTCAGGAATTTGGTCAGAAATAAAGAATAAGAATAGGTAGATGAAACAACAAATTGGCATTTACCAGAGACAAAAAGTAAAATGCTTAAGAATTAACAAGCACATTTACATAGTATAACAATAGCAGAGTTAAGCATACATTTGATTACTCCTCCTCACTATTCTCCCATTATCTATGGTTATTAAAATGAGGTACTGCCTCTCAGTATGCCCAAACAATAAGACAATTTACATGTTAAATGACTTTAGCCTCTGGTCCTGAATCCTTTTATTGTATCCCCAGCAAATTGTTGTGACTCCTCGTCAACCTGTGTGAAGTGGCTCACACATGTCGCTAGATGGAACACGACGTCGCTATAGCACAAGATCACCAGGAATAGCATTGGTGGTGATCACATGGCCTCACCTCAGATGGCGAGGATGGTGATCACTCAGACTCACCAGGGATGGCGACGCGTGTGATCACTCACCTCGCTAGATGAAACACGCACCTCGTCATAGCACATGTTCACCAGGGATGGCGAGGATCGTGATCACTCATCATCACCAGGGATGGCGACATGAGTGATCACTCATCCTCACCAGGGATGGCGACATGAGTGATCACTCACTTCGCTAGATGAGACGCACACCACGTCATAATGCACATTCACCACGGATGGCAAGGATTGTGATCAGTCACCTCGCTAGATAAAACGCGTACCTCGTGATAGCACAGGTTCACCACAGATGGTGAGGATCTTGATCACCCACACTCACCAGGGATGGCGACACGAGTGATCACTCACATCGCTAGATGAAACGCACACCATGCCATAGTGCATGTTCACCATGGTTGGCGAGGATCGTGATGACTCACACTCACCAGGGATGGCAAGGCGGTTGATCACTCACCTCGCTAGATGAAACGCGCACCACGTCATAGCGCAGGTTCACCATGGATGGCGAGAGTGGTGATCACTCAGACTCACCAGTGATGGCGATGCTGGTGATCACTCACCTTGTTAGATGAAAAGCTCATGATCATCGACATTGGTAATCATGCAGCCTCACATCTGCCAGATCAAAGTATGTTTTGCCAGGGAAGGTATTGCCATATGTATCTTCCCTCTAACCACAGACAAGGTGTTCATGTTGATATTTCCCTATGTATTTTTCCTGTAACCAGAGAAAAGGTGTTTATGGATAGTTGCTTTCATTTTAGAGATACCTCTATCTAAATTCAATTGATATTCTCTCTATATAATCTTGTTTGGTTTAACTCTGAAGTATTACATGGAAATCAGTGTGAAACAAAGCACATTTGATATGTATGGGACTTATACTTCATGCCCACACTTCCTAGATAGGCTACATGTGGAACAGTGGTGCTGTCTCAACACCTTTGGCAATGGTGGTGATAAGTTGCCACTGTGAGTGAGAGTGAGTGACAGATGATGCAATCCTCAGAGAGCATTGACTTGGAGTGACACAAATTCACGCATTGAGTGAGACAAAGGCTGGCAATGGTGGTGATAAGTTGCCATTCTGAGTGAGAGTGAGTGACAGATGATGCAATCCTTAGAGACCATTGACATGGAGTGACACAAGTTCACACATTGAGTGAGACCAATGTTGGCAATGGTAGTGATAAGTCACCATTATGTGTCAGAGTTGATGCCAGTGGCATGGGAGTGGTACATGATCACACAGTGAGTCAGATCCATGTTGGCGATGCTTGTGATAAGCCGCCATTCTGAGTGAGAGTTGACAGGCAGTGGCACATACTCACACAGTGAGTTAGATCCATGTTGGCGATGGTGGTGATAAGTCACCATGCTTTGTGAGGGATGACAAGGGGTGGCACATACTCACTCAGTGAGTGAGATCATGTTGGTGACTGTTGTGATAAATTGCCATGCCATGTGAGACTGACACACAGTGGCGAAAGATGACGCAGTGAGTTATCACTCAGAAAGGAGTCACCATTGATGACCAATCATGGCGACAGATGACGACAATTTGCTGGGTCTCATTATGTGGATAACACATATTTGCAGGTTCAACATATTAACTAGTCCATTTCAATGTTCATCAGTAACATTAAACCCCTTTGCCATACATCTGTAATGAGAAAAATGCCATTTGGTATGATTGCTCCCCATAGCCAGCAGAATCATGAATATTAGTTGCGTGTACTAGTAGCATGTGAAATCACGATTCATTATCAATCTCAGGGCAACAGTCAAGAAGACTGCCTCAAAGAAGACTGCCTCAAAAGATACTAAATGGATATGGGTGGGATTTCTAAATTTATCACTATTGCACATTTCCGCTGTGTCAGCTAAGTAGAGGAGACATTGATAGACTTTAACTGCTCAGAGCAGTTCCGAGTGAGTAGTTTTAAGAAGCCAATACACCAAGAGGTTGACAAACATCTTTCCTTTCAGAAAATGGTGATCTCCAGCCCAATTTAAGTAATTTCAGAGGCTTGAGATATTGAAATCTGGTCAAGGAATACCAACCTCTCAGCCATTCTAGTTCAATTCACCAAACAAAAGCCTACAAGAAGAATATATTGTGGGTTGTTGCTCCTCATTCATTCTCATCATTTCTATCGACTTATTGAGTTGTTCAGCAACCTATATTATAATTTTTTGCTATTATGCAGGATGTGACTTTCTGCATGCTAAATGAATAACTCAATGCCACACATAAACATAAGACTAAGCAAAATGAGGTAGTGTGGTTCACATTATAACGATGAAATATGATAACAGCCTCTGTGTTATACTATCCCAACAGTAGTAATGTTCATCTTTTCTCCAGTCAGCCACTGTTATTGTATAAGGCTCCATCCTTTTCTGAAATATTCATGATGGCAAGTGAGGTTCTTCTTCAAGATATCTATTATGAAATGAGAAGATTGTATTAATAAGCCTTTGCTCATTAGGAATGTCAAGGAATCTAAGTACTGAAACTCTGCCTTCAATAAAAATGGATGCACTGTGAAAGAGAATAGTGCCTCCAGGAAAGGGGTATCACTATAAACGTAAGGGGAGATGATAAATAACAGTTGCCTGCCATCATCCTTCTGACTCACAATTAATCTTCGGTAAATAAAAATTTTGTTTCTTCCTTTCATTGAGATCACCCTGATGAATATAAGTGTATCCGTATGATGGCAGTATATAGATTCACTGTAAAAAGTGTTGTCGAAATAATGGTGAAATCCATGTCCTAAAGTTGCCAGAGATCCATCTTTATGGTCAGATCCCCAGTATGACAGTGTGTACTGTACTGTTACATTAATTCTTACAAACTACACAGCCATATCTATGTTTAGGTCATTAAATAAAAAATATAGTGGTCACTAAAAGGTTGTCACCCTTTTCTGATATGGAATAAGCCACAAAACTGGTTGCTAGTTTTAGCAAACTACTAGATAATGCCAACTACACCACTTCACTGCAATGCAATTACAGTGGTTCATTGTTCAGTTTTTCAAGGATCCCTGATAGATTCAAGTTATTTATTAGAGTGGCCTAGGAAACTGCTAAAATTTTAGAATTTACAAGTATTAGTTTTGTTTTCTTTATGAGGGGGGTGCAGGCCATTGCAATGTTTGACCATAAAATAAAAGTTGGTAATATGGAACAGTTATGTCAGAATGTGATTGATAGCACAGGGTATTTCTTGTGGTGTGGTATCAAAGGAATGGATAATGACCATCAATGTTCCTACTGAGTGTTTGGTCATTACAATACTATATTTTAATTATTTAATTAAGGGATCCAGGTGTTGAGGCAAAGTCTATAAGGCAATTTACCAAACACCGAGCGATACAATTTATTTCCTAAAATAATTAGATCAAGAGATCTTGAGAGGAATTACAATACTTACTTGTTAGTGTCATCGTCTTGAGGTGGTACAATTTATAGTTTAAGCCCTGCAGATAACTGAATTAGGTAAACAAATTATGTTGTGTTATCCATTCATAACCAAACAATAGCCATGAGTATCTCTGTTGGGATATGTGTTACCAGTCCATTGTATCTGCTAAAAGCATACATTATTGTGTAAAAAGAGTAATTTCTGTTCTTCATGTTATGCTTCATTATTATGAACAATGGGTTCCTCAAGGACGAAATGGTTGCCCTTAGCATGTAGCTGGTTAGGAAGGTGTACGGTATTGGTGAAATATGAAATAAAACAAAACTGTAGATATTATGGCAGGATGCAATATCTCTGTCATAATGTTAGCAGTTTTGATGGGAACCATGAGATTACATATTTAAGCAAGGACAGGCTGAATACAGTTAGCATAGTTGAGAGCTAGGTGGCAACTATATAACAACAAATAAACTATATGTACAGCCTTAATGATGCTAACTGAATAAGAAAAATTCTTTTGTCTAATTGGACTAGAGCTGGGATTGTGTTATGTAGGTTATTGTCTTTTACATGGTAACCTCATTTGCTCATATATGGACACACTACCAACAGTTGCAGCCTTGGCACTAAGTATCTGCTCACATAGCTGGATCTAGCGAGTTTGAGAGTTGCCTACTTATAATGTCGCAATCTAGAGCTAGTCTACCCTTCTGTCCTGCTCTCCTTGTAGTCTTAGTAGTTTTTTTATAGTGATTTTTTTCCTTTGAAACACAGTGTCAACTTTCTGAATATTACCTCTTGGAAAACGAATACCGGACATTAAGGATATTCATTAATAATTCAATGTTTCAAAATCGAACATTTTGAATTAGTGTTTCATAATATTACACTCAATGTCCAAGGCTTGAATCAGTGAAACCATACGCCCTGTTTAGGTAAGGCCTTTCAGGTTATCGTCAGTAATTTAATTTCTTAGCTTGCTCAACATTTACACATCCTGTATATGTATATGGACTATTCCAGGTGAATGAATGTTGTCAATGACGAACCCAATTAGCAATGCCATGCTAGGCCTAAGGTGGCCCTTTAAGAAAGAAAGGTTTGTAAAGCATTATGGAAACATATTTTTTAGACCCCTACCCTACAGAATAGGCAAATATTTGGGGTGTCCCCTTTGGAACACACCCTATCATTTCTCTTTCCTGGATAGGATATCTTCACCTAACTGTAAAGAAACCACTCGAAGGGAACTGAAGTCAAAAGCCATGTCCCAACCCTTAACCCTTTGGCCCTCAGAGATTAGCGTGGGTTGGCTCATTTTAGTCCCCAAGACAAGCCCATCTTGTTGATGCCTGTGTGAACACTTCTTTTTTTCAAATTTCCAATATCTTGATTTTTCCGAAAATCCAGAAATGCCTCTTTTGCCCAAAGATGCAGGAATATCACTTCCTACGTGAAAAGGCTCAATTTGATGCAAAATGATGCGGGTTATCTCACACCCCGTTATCTCACAGGGGGTGTGAGATACACAGCTGAACTCTTAAACCTATGGCCTGTCAACATGAAATGTAATAAGGTCTTTGTTAGGTTTCGATAAATGACATAATATCAAACAATAAATAGCCACTGGGGGGGGAGTTTAACCAGTTACCTTTAAACTGTACTCCTCCAGCTTTCTTGTAGTAATGAACATATAATGTTATAACAACTGGACTAATGGATGTAAGAAATCTCAATTACTGCAATATAGAAAATCTGTACTCAAATGCTATGTGATAACCTAATGACCAACACAATCTGCTGCAGAGGCCCTAAGTGGAGACTGTGATTAGCAGATGCTTTCTGTCCTGTCCTGGTTAGGGGAGGTACGAGTGAGACCGGATGCAAAATTCATTCATGAGAGTCTTTGTGTAATTGAAGACAAAGATATTGCACCACATTTCAGCCTATGATTTCTTCTACATTTATATATGACGCCTGCAGTTATCTGAAGCTTATAGATGCATTGATTCTTAAATTTTGAAACCTCTTTTCACTCTGACAAAGGGAGGCCTGTGCTAATTTTAGAAACTAAAATTGGTCGTTATGATATAAAGAAAAATGGGTTCCCCTGATAAACTAGAACCTGCTGTCCTGCTGGTAGTGATGGCAATGCTGGCATCTTGCTTTGAGTTTAACCGATCTCTGTTTACACTTCAAACATTCAAAGCTGTTTAACATGGAAATGGTGTTACAGCCTGTGCATCCCACGAGGTAGTCCTTCACCTGAATACCAATATCCAAATTAACATGTCTCTGCACTGGGAGAGTGGATGTAAGGAGAAATTGAATGGTTTATATACCATTCATTATATTGCAAATCTGTTTTAAACTGTTAGCTTTTAACTTTTGATTGGATCATTACATAGAACTAACCACCTGTTTATGTTGTCAAATTGACTAGATCAGAGTCTCATAGAGTTTGAAAATCAATTTGGTATCTCACACCTGCCATGTAGCTATGATATCTACCCAGATTGATATCCCATCGCTTTTTACCTATGGATAGAAAGCTATGCTCATAAAGTCAGAAGATGCTTTTATTTCATGGTGAGGACATAGTCCACTAAAGAAATGTACAGGATTCACCTTCCCGAGGCTAGTTTGAAGAAAAACTCACTCATTCTCCATGGTGACAATGTTCCGCACACTCCGATAAAGTAGTGTGTAAAGCGGAGAGGATATTAGTTTTGTATTTGAATTTTATTATAAGTCTTTTGAATCTATATTGTATAAAACCATTAAAATGATTGTAATCCAGAATGTCAATGAATTCATCATGAAGTCTTAAGAGGGACCGCCATGTTTGGCATCCTTTGCGAAACCAACCTCCTCAGTGCCTAGCTCTGTATGTTGTATGTTTTGAATGTACTACAAGAAAAATTCTTTTAAAAAATGGTCGTTATTCACCAATCTCCAGTTAATTATCAAGAACATGATGGTTTAAATTGTGTTAAGCATATTTTACATAATTTCTAAAAGTCAGTGAAATAAACAAAGAACTATTTTTTTATGAAGTGTGAGCCCTGTAACTACCTACATCCTTCTGCCATTCCTGGCGCATCAATATTATTGTTCTCTGGGCATGCAAATTACATTTCACCAATCTGCAGTTAATTATCAAGAACATGATGGTTTAAATTGTGTTAAGCATATTTTACATAATTTCTAAAAGTCAGTGAAATAAACAAAGAACTATTTTTTTATGAAGTGTGAGCCCTGTAACTACCTAAATCCTTCTGCCATTCCTGGCGCATCAATATTATTGTTCTCATGCAAACTACATTTCAAAACAACAGTGGCGATCGTCATGTCAAAATGCCTTCAAAGCACCTTAACAAAAGTGAGTTGTGTAAATTAGAGTTCAACTCTCTCTATTAAGCAGTCTTTGTGAAAAGTTGTTTCATCATGCAGGACATTTGGTCCTGCAGATTTTTTTTATCCATTACACCTGGTATATTTCCCCCAGGGTAGAGACATTTTTAGTAACAGTTGGAGATCCATGGATAATATTTTGTGGTGAATGGGTGCATAAAACATTTTGTGTAATTGATGAGTAGTCACATCTACAACCTTTTTCAGGTTCCCTTACACTAGGAAAGACACAGTATATGGAATAATAAAAAATACAATGCAGAGCCCTTACATGTATCTATGCAGCACACACACAAAATTGGACCTACCTGTAGAACTGTATGGCCCAGAGGCTACAATCTCAGTTTGGGGTAGTTTACCTGTGGTCACGTCTATGACAATACATGCAGCCATGCTGCTAATGGTTTCATATTCAACTATCCTTACTATGTGTCCCTTATACTTCTATATGAAAGCAATAAGCCCTGTAGGTTTGGTTATTATATTCCAGATACTACCAGAGATATCATAAGAAAAGTATATGTGTGGTCACATCTACGACCGTGGTCACGTCTATGACCTTGGACATGTCTTCAGTTTTCCTGCAAGGTACTTGTAACTTGGGTATCAGTATTATGTGTTAATTGCATCTTATTATGAAAGCAACAATGAGGGTTAATGAGATTATTCTATCTTATTGCAACTCTGAGCTATGACATTGAATACAAATGCGTGGTCACATCTACGACCGTGGTCACATCTGCGACCTTATATGCAGTCACACTGCACAGGTGCTTGATATTTAAGTATAACCAATATATGTTAGATGTTCCTTGATATGAAAGGAACATTGCATATTAGTTAGGATATTCTGCCTTACTGAAACTCTGAGCTATGGCTTTAAATAAAAAGTGTGTGGTCACATCTACAACCATGTAATAAGGCATTTTATGTCAAGGTGAATATCGATGCTCCATTGACAATGCACTAAACCCCTGTATTGCACCCCTGCGTTAAATAACCAGCGCCAAATCCGCACGATGACGTCATAGGTCTATCGCGCAGGTGCAGCATTTTTGAAACGTAAACATTCAAGATGGCGGCAGTCAGGATTTCGCGATGACGATGGGTAAATAAGAGTTAATTATCGATTATATTGATAAAATATCGATTAATTATCAACACAAACACCTTGACATAAATGTAAAGATGAACTCTGATGAGTTCGAGCCTCCTGTTTCTTCACTCGCGGGTCCAGGCCGCTCTGCACTCGGCCTATCGGCCTCATGCGGAACGGCCCGAACTCGCTTGTGAAGAAACAGTCTGCTCAAACTAATCATCGTTCACCTTTACCATTGTACTGTAGTCATCCTAATATATATATTTAACCTTCCCTCATATATGGGCACCATAGTCCAATGTATGTACCTTATGCACACAAAAGGATTTAACCATACTGCAAAATTTATTTTGGACCCCTCTGAACAGCTACTTGACGATGATCCATGGCTATTGGTCATACATTCTAATTTTATCATTTAACTCATAAAAATTTATATAAATCCACAAAAATGTTATATACTCCTCATTTATGCTGTACAAAACCTCAATAATTGTCCGATTTGAATTCTGTAACAACTGACATGTAGCTGAGTGTCATAATATCACATTGGTCTGGCAGTTTGCTGTTTTCTGCCACACATGCGGCCTTTTTGCCGGCTATAGCCGGTGTCCAACGAGTTTTCACAAAGATTGATTAAGATGCAAAGGTATTCTAGAAACTCCATATTTTCTCAAAATCGCACCCCACCTTATCCTATTGTAGATATACATATTATCAATAGATAACGTTGACAAGTCGACATTGACTACCAATAATTCCCGTTTGTCTTGCCTTTTCTGAGCAGTGTTCTAACAGCATTATGACAGGTAGATCCTTTTAATATCTTGCTTTCGTTTAAAGTCCAGATTGGGTATGCCTAATGCTTTTGACACTCAGTACCCAGATCCACAGGCATTGCATTTTCCCGAGGGGAGGGAGCAGAGGGAGTGGGGTCTTTTCCTTGGATTGCTTGACAAGCAAGGAAGCCTTTTGTTAGTCAATGTTGGCATGATACAGATGCAAGGCCTCTTCCCACTAGACTGAAAAAAGAGACTTTGTAAGCTGTATATAAATTTATTGGTCACCGGAAACTAAAACAGTCTAGGGCATTGCAGTGTTCAATGCCTACTCCTTAGGACAGGACAGATGAGGGGAAAGGGTCCGCCGAGGTGAAATTCAAAAGTTATGTTACCAGCTTTAAACTGAGGTTTAACACTTGCAGATAGCTCATCCAGTCTTGGAGATATTGCTTCACGAAAATAGAATGATATTACTGTATAAATACAGGCAATAAGCTCTATCATTCATTGTTTTAATGAAATCAGGCATCTTATTAGCATAATGATTTAAATAATCAAATAAAAAATTACCATCCCTTGGATCTAGAAATGGTATATTTATGTTTTTTTCAGCATAATCTCCATGAAGCATTACATAAGTTGACATTGTTTGTTTTTCTTTTTTGAACATAATTCTAGTTGCCATGGCAACACATTTCTCTGAGAACACTTATTTAGGTCTTGTTTTGGATTCAAAACGTTCCATTTACATTCCAAATATACGCTGCAAAAATGGTGTTTAGATCCTAAATACAATTCTAAACATATTCTTGCAACGTTTTTGTAATCACATTGATTTCCTAAACATGTTTAGCCAAACAATGTGCATAGCTCAGTTATTTAGAAATGTAGGTGTTTAGGTTTAAAATTTGTGTTTAGATACCTATGAAATTTTGTGTTTAGATGTTTATGAATTTTTGTGTTTGTGATTTGTTAGGGTTAGGATTTGCAGACATGTATGCATTGAAAAAATAAAGGAATATCTTTTGTTTTCTTTCTCATTTACTGGGGGGACATCAGCAGGTATTTATCTACATGTCAAAGTCTCCAAAGATGTCAGTCACAGCTACACGTATACACATGTATGTACACACTGTGACAGACTTCAGAAAGTACAGCAGTTTGGCAGCAAGGACATTGCCTTATCCATTCCAAAATAACATGAAATAGGTGTATGTCATGGAGATATTGACTATTTTATGGCAATGATGCTGGTGTAAGGAGAATCTAGTCAATTCCTATTCTTATGACATTCAATAAAAATAAATGACAATAAACATTGGATTTGGGGACATTTGTCACAACAATTGATTATAATTGTGTACAGATATTCCATTCAAAGGTAGTGCTCTTACCTGGTGTGGATTCGACATCCAAGCATCTAAACATATTGATGTTTAAATCTGAACACCTATTATTCAGCTGTTTAAAATCTTAACATCTAAACATGTTTAGAAAAAATGTTTATGTAGTTAGAATAAAAGTGTTTATTTCCTAAATGTGTAATTGATGAGACACCTAACTGACCTATATGTTTAGATATTAAACACGTTTAGACCTAAACATGTTTAAAATCTAAACACCATTTTTGCAGTGTACAGGAAGTGCCAGGCAATAGAACACTTTTGAGAAAACAACATTTTTTTTCTGTGTAAAAAAGTACATAAAAAGCAATCTTTGATGTATTTCTTTCACATTTCTAGCCTTTGTAGCTCCCCTGGTGGCCAAATACAGTACTAAAAAAAACCCTAATCTGCCCACAGGTATGGGATCTTTAGAGACAGTGGAATCCAGGTAATCTCGGTCATGTTAATGTAGCACTGTAAGCTGTTTTTAGCTGCTGTTTCACTCATGTTTGCAAAATAACCACCACGGAGGAAAAGACTGATTTTTGCTCTGGAGATAGTGATGGCCGTGAAGTGCTGAAATTCTAGTTAAGTTTAAGTATATAGCACTACTTCTGGGCTAACTAGTAAAGAAAAGCCGATTTCTGGCCAAGTGGATATCAAATTAATAATTGTCCCCTAGAGTTCTATACTCCCCCTATGCATTGAATACCCTTCACCAATGGCCAACACGTCCTGCTACCTTCAAGCATTGGCGAGTAATCACACAGGTGGACGTGGGTGTCATAAAAAGGTCAACTCATACTAAAAAGAAAATACAAGTTTAACCCATTAAAGGCCGTTGATGCATCAATCCATCCTGCGGATTGGTTGGTATGATGCATAAATGCAGCCCTGAGATGCAACTCACAAGGGCTGCATTCATGCATCGTAAAACTCTACTCGGTGGATGTTACTCCTCGAGGGTCAGAATGATGCTCCAATAAAGACTCGGGCTGATTGACTCCTGCATTAGTGACCCTTAAAGGGTTAACCAACATCCATTTAAAATTACATTACAGTGCTACTCATTCACTATCCCTCGGTTATGAGTCTGGAGGATGGGATTAACATCCTGAAATCATTTTCTATTGGCCCCATAAGCATTCGGAATGGCTGATGTGGAAAAAGTATCTTATAATATGCACATGCCAAATACGGCACAAGTATGAAACCAACAACCAGCGCAGCTCTGTGCCATTAGGAAATATTCTATGGATTCTTAACTTTTCTTTTTTTTTCTGTTATGCCATTTTCCCAGCAAAGGGAATTCGATGTTAGGAGGTGGTAAATGGAATGGATGTCTGAAAGGGTGCATTTAAAATGTAAGGGGATATTATGTGCTGTTGCACAGTAGCTCACGCTCAGTTAATGGTATAGGTTAGATGAGCAAATAAGAATCACTTTGGCCAGAGCCTGACCTACACACTTTCAATCCCACTGAATTATGAACCAAACTCACTGCATTAGTCACAAAGTCTGTACCTGAGCCATGGTCCAAACTCACTGAACTACTCACACAGTCTGGACCATGGTCCAAACACACTGTACTACTCACACAGTCTGTGCCTGAGCCTTGGTCCAAACTCACTAAACTACTCACACAGTCTGTACCTGAGCCATGGTCCAAACACACTGTACTACTCACACAGTCTGTACCTGAGCCATGGTCCTAATTCACTGTACTACTCACACAGCCTGTACCATGGTCCAAACTCACTGTACTACTCACACAGTCTGTACCTGAGCCATAGTCCAAACTCACTGTACTAATCACACAGTCTGTACCATGGTCCAAACTCACTAAACTACTCACACAGTCTGTACCTGAGCCTTGGTCCAAACTCACTGTACTAATCACACAGTCTGTACCTGACCCATGGTCACTGTACTACTAACACAGCCGGACCATGGTCCAAACTCACTGTACTACTCACACAGTCTGTACCTGAGCCATGGTCCAAATCACTGTACTACTCACACAGCCGGACCATGGTCAAAACTCACTGTACTACTCACACAGTCTGTACCTGAGCCTTGGTCCATACTCACTGTACTACTCACACAGCCTGTACCATGGTCCAAACTCACTGTACTACTCACACAGTCTGTACCATGGTCCAAACTCACTGTACTACTCACACAGCCTGTACCATGGTCCAAACTCACTGTACTACTCACACAGCCTGTACCATGGTCCAAACTCACTGTACTACTCACACAGTCTGTACCTGAACCATGGTCCAAACTCACTGTACTACTCACACAGTCTGTACCTGAACCATGGTCCAAACTCACTGTACAACTCACACAGTCTGTACCTGAACCATGGTCCAAACTCACTGTACTACTCACACAGTCTGTACCTGAACCATGGTCCAAACTCACTGTACTACTCACACAGTCTGTACCTGTACCATGGTCCAAACACACTGTACTACTCACACAGTCTTGATCATGGTCCAAACTCACTGTACTACTCACACAGTCAGAAAACAGTAAACTAACATTCATGGGGTTGGTAAGATGACCAACGCTCTGTGATGATGCTATTCCCTCACTCTCCCAGTAGATAATTTAATTCAACTACATGATATAGCCAGCCTGTACCTGAGTCATTTTCACCTGTATCTATGCTAGTGGGGCAGGTGATGAAAGTGGCACTATCAATATGATATTTCAACCATAGACCTACTATAGTTAGATGTCATTGGTCATATGAGGCCCAGTAGACTAATAGGAAACACAGACTGGAGTTACCATAGTAAGGAAAAATGCCCATAGTAAGGACAAATGTCCACAATGTCCTCAGTAAGTATGGCACAGTCCTACTTATATGCCTAATGCAACCTGGCTTACCAGTTGTAGAGGTGGCACAGCTGTAGGATTCTCACTTTGCATGCGAGGGATCTCAGGTTCAAGTCTTGGTGCTGCTGAGAAACATTTTTCATTTTTTCAGTTTAATAGGAAACATCTCATCTATTACAGTGTATTTTTCTAAGACCTAACTTTGTAACTAATTGAAATAGATGCTTGCTTAAAAACTGACAGAATCTTCAACATCTTCCAAGTCAGAAAATAACAAAAAAATAAATTGTTTGCATAACAAAAAATTTTGGGTTGAAAACTTGCAGCTTTTGAAAAGCATCCCTGGACTGGAATCGAACTCAGGACCTTCTCATATGAAGGTAAACATGTTACCACTACACCATCTTGACTGTGCTGAAAGATCTCCACTTGAAATCTCATATGATCTGCTCCCTCTGTATGTTGAAAGCTGGTTTTCTACTTTTTCCCAAGCCCCAAAATATTAGAAATATGCCTGGGACCATACTTTTACATTTACTACAAAGATATGATCATACTCTAAATGTTTTAGTGATTAATTCCTATTATATTTCTATATAGAAAAGATTATATTCTTAGATATCATGGTTACAAGGACTAGGGTATAATAGAAAGGATATTGAGTATGTGCAAGAACAGGTGAGGGGGGGGGCTTAATAGGGAACAATTTTCTCACAAACCCATTATGAATGCATATTCATGCTCACATTGTAGCAATAAGATTGACTTACCGAGATTGACTTTAGAAAAATTCTCAATGGGGCTTAAACTTACTACCTTCAGATGCAGAGTTCAGTGCCATATCAACTGAGCTAATGAGGCACATGGTGTGGTTGGTGCTAGGATATGATATAATCTCAGACATCAGTGTAGGGGCTAGACCCCTGCTTTGCTGGAGAATTCAGTTAGATTCAGACTGAGTATGGCACCATGCCTGAGCCTTGTGCCATACTCATGCTGATCCTTTTTCCCAATGTGTGGCATTTAAGCAGGCTCAGCATGAGTATGGCAGGGGAGAACCTCTAGCAGAGGCTCTCATGATACTCAGGTAGTGCCAGAGACTAGGTGAAACTCAGGCTGATGCTCTTTTTTCCATCAGTGTGCGCCTTGCTATATTAAAGCTAATGATCCAGATACATTTAATCCAATATGTTGCATAGGTCAGTGAGTGTAGCACAATTGATAAAAATCCTTAGCAGAATCTGAGAAGTCGAAGCCCTCTCTGCCTCTGTCTTTCTATCTTTATGCAGGTAATCCTGAGAGATAATCTACTCTTTTGCATAGGTATGGCTGCCTCCAGAGAAAGCTTTACCTGTCTCCTCCTGAGATAGATTAGCCTTAACCTTCCTAGAATAGATTCACCTCAAGTCAGCCACCCCTCCAGGGAGCACAGAAAGCAGTACTCTACTGAATGAACTCCAAGTAAATAGATAGGCCGACTTCAAGAATCGCCAGGTGATACCTTAACAATCAATGGTTGGCAAAGAAGCTGAGCCGCACAGGTTCTTTTCACCATTTCCCATCTATCTCACTATTGTATTTCATTCAGAGAAGGGGGGGGGTGGGGTATCTAGAAATAGCTGATCCGATGAGCAGGTTAACAGGCATACAACCACTTAGATTGGCTTTAAGAGGTCTGGATTAACTCACATAATAATAGGTGGACCTCCAGGTAATGCCAAGCGCCTTTTGAAGTCCTGGTGGGGTATGTTTTCATCTTCTGTGCCCTAAGCTCTAAGGGTCCTTTGATATTCCTACAGGCATAAAGTATGGTCTTTTGCTCATTGTGTTGGAAAGTTCTCAGATCCCTTATTGGAATAGCAGTCCATTGTCCTTCTTGTCTCTGGGGAGAGAGAGACCATTCTTCCTAGCCTAGGTTAATGGAATGATGACCAGTGGAGAGCTCACCTATTCTCAGAAACGTTTAATGATACAAAGGTGTATCTAACAGCTTTATATGGGCTCAGGGATCCAATCTGTCCATTCAACAAACCTGATTAAAATATATTTTACTAGCTAACGATGGTTTCAGTATGTCTGAAATAGAATGATGCTGCATAAATAGATGTCATACCCACTTATCTCTGTAAAAAAGACAACATCATTGTCAAAGTCGGCCGGTATCATACCTACTCTTGAAAACCATTAACATCATACTAAACCTAAACCAACTACATATTTCAGTTGAGGTGGTATGCATTTTAGCCATTTGCGCTCCTTTGTGGACATGTTGGATCGTTTGAGCATTTTTTTGCTTATAAGTATAGTGATAGAGGAGAGTCAAATACTTTTTAGAGATTTCTATTGATACATTTGTCCCAGCAAACTGGCTGTGTCAGTATTACGGCATTACCTCTCTTAAAAATCAAGTGCGTTTCAATATTGACTCCAAGATAGCAAGAATAAGGCACCATTTCCAATACCATATCAATTTGTTTATCACAAACTTCACTAAAGGCACCTCACAAATCTCAATACTACAGCATTATATGCCAAAGCTTAATATGTTTCAATATCTAATTTATTTGTATATGTTTTTCCAGGTAAGTTCCTGTCTTAGTACCGAGCACTTCTCTCAACAGCTGACCAACTGGGTATGGCCATTGTATGTGAGTACAACTTCTTATCTGCAATATATTCCATAATCAATGGTTATAATTCGTTCATCACAGTAGTCCACAAGGAGTCTAGAATATAGCTTACTGGACCGGGAATTCATGCTACAACAGATAGCACATTGCATGTTCAGACCGACACCAGAGCATTAATGTAGGATCAAATATGTAGAGATGGTTAGACTACCAGCAGTAAGAGATAAGGCAAAGTACTAGAAATTGATTTGAAAAATACATATAAATTATAGTTTCTGGCCCTTAATCAAACTGAGCATCTCATTGAACTGAAACCAGTGCGATGACTGTGAGGGGTGTTAATCTGTTGTGCCAAGCTTAGAAGGCCTAATCAGAGTCATCTAGACAAATATATATGATGCCTTTGAGCCCACTGCAAGGCCTTTAACCATACTTCAATGTCTGTCATCTTCCTTTTGCAATATGTGAGTGTTTGAATGTCAATCGAGACGCCATTCATGGGCATCCTTTAGCAAGCTTTCGGGTATGCTTCTCTGTTTTCTTTTGCATCTGATAGCTCCTTTTGACCTTTTTTTCGAAAGACTCTCTTCCCATTTTGATAGCTATTGGTGTGCAGTGTTGCTTTACTTGGTCCTGACCAGAAGCTGACCCTTATATAAAGGTACGAAATACCAGAGTGAGACCTGAATGAAGTACATTCTGCACAGTCCAGGATGTACAGTCAGACTGACGTTCAGACTGTGCTAGCTGTGACAGGGACAGCAGACTGCCATAGTGATCCTTTTAAGTGCCTGGGCACTTAGGATTGACCAAGTGGGGTGCACTTTTCATGGTATGTGGATGGCTATAGGTTAGTCTACTCTATGTATTTCAGCATCAATACCCAGGTTAAGAATAGTACATACTATTCTTGTCAATACCCCGGCCCTTATTTGAGACCTGCCCTTATTGGAGATCACTTTGGTGTGAATAAACTCTGAAATCGGGTTGATCAGCATTGATTCAACCAGTTTGCAATGTTCATATAGCTTGAAACTGACAACTGTGACCACTAAGTATAGCAGAATGATGCCCCAGGGTTTATGAACAGCTCTAGGTTAATCTACCTCCGGCACATATTTCTAAACCATCTGAGAAGCCGCACTTAAACCGACCAATATGGCATATTGAAACCATTTCACAAACATTACTACTTGGAGCTTTCCCTAGCTATGCTCTTTAACCCCTCGGATTCAGAAGAGGAGCTATAAATACAGGCTATGCTAGAGGGCTTGTGCATCAGAGAATTGGCTGGAGCATCCTTCTGCCCTCTCTCAGATCTCCAATCAGGGGTATGGTTTGAAGCGCCAGACCATCTCTGATCTATATCAAGAGAACTAGTATAGAGTGAGGCGGACCTAAGTTAAGCAGTATGCCTCAGAGCTAAATGCACATACAATGCCTTACTTTGGCCAGGCTGACTTCATCCAGCCCACTCCATGAATACTTCCCCCTGGCTTGTTTTAAGTCCAGGGCATTTCTTAGTGGCATTTTATGGTTTTTAAAAGGCTTAGTACCCAGAAGGTTCACAGTGAGCTTAATCGTGACTTAACAACAAAGGGTTACTATTCTAGTAATCTTATAGTAAATTGACAGCCAATGTCATCGAACCCACTTCCTGATTACTACTGAAATACTTCTGCCCCAACCAATAATGAGGGGAATCCAGCCCAATCAGTTGTGGTATGCTGTTTGTAAAAAACAAAATAAGTACATTGCAGTGTTGCATTAAACACGTAAATGCACATGGAGATATGTTTGCAGAGAAGGGCAGTTGGGATCTATACAGACTACCATTGCATGATTTAAAACTGACAATCTAATTACAAATTGATTGCTAGACTACTAAATCAATTTTAACACCACTAAGACCCCCATCTAATTTCTAGCTTCCTAGCCAAAGGGACAGTACCTTCTGTGTTCTAATCTGAGGAACCACCACAAGGCTCACATCTGATTAAGTGGATATTGAATCAACTGTGTCCCTCAGCACTACGTATACCTACCTTTCCTATGGATACAAGCTTCTGCACAACCCAGTTAACTTCCAACTAGCCTGACCATTTCTAGATAAAGCTACTATTTTAGAGGTAACACATTCCAGTGGTTGATAGACCTTAAGAGTGGCACAAAGTTGAAAATGGCATATTCAGTATAGGGAAGGATAATTGTTAGTATGCCTTAATTGGAACTGGTGAGTAAACAGTCCTTCTTTTCTGAATTGTCCAATCAACACAGCTGATTTTCTGAACTGTCCAATCAGCACAGCAAGTCACACCCACCAACCCCAATCCCCATGATTTCTGACAGCCCTGATAAATAATATTGACTCCTGACACACATCAGAGCCATGCCACCTCTTCAGTCTGCTCCCTCCCGCTTCTGACTTGGTACTATTCTATTAGAGCAGCTGCCATAGTAAATCATATATCTAAATATAGATATGACCTATGCCAAACTGAATTTGCCACAGTGCTACAGAGATTTCTCCCTAGCAGCCTTTTTGAGGACATGATTTCCAAATCTTCTTGAAAAAAAATCTGACATTTTCTTTCAAAAATGATTATTTCTCCATGAATAAAGGATACCAATATCAACCTCCCACCTTACATACATGATCACTTACGGTGATTTTCCATCACCATCCTATTCATGAAATATAACATCATCTTGAATCCTAGTTTAAGGGGTTTTTCTGGTCTATAATATTGATTGCTTATAGTAACTATGCATGGGATTATGGCTGTTTCTGATATCCTCCCACCCTTCCCGCATCATTTCCTCTCCTTATAGACCATTTGGCACCACCCCTATAAGGTTTTTCCCATTTCAAAAATTGCTGAATTGTAGAACGCAGCCTTCGTTGAATGTAGCTTCATTTTGGGAAGACCACTTTCCCTCTCTTTATTTCCTATTTTATTGCCTTGGGTGCAGAGTGGAGGATCAGCTGCACAACTGCTTCCCAAATCAAACTTCAAATTCCGATTTGCCTACCACAAAGTTATGATATAAAATTATTACCAGTACCATTATATTGCACAAAGTTCTAGTGGGACACATGGATTGGTCTGACTGCTGGTTATCTATGATGCTGAAGTCGATTGAGTCGATAATTATTTAAGTTAAGCATTGCATTTATTTCTTTTTAGTCAGAAATGAACCATAAACCATTGGGGTTATTCCAGTTATATCAACATTTAAGCCATGAGATACAGGACGTGATCATCTCAGAGTGGCTGTAATATATAGTGCCACTGTGAGTCATAACCTAACATGGCTAGCGGCCCTTTGAATATCAGCTTGATATGATATAGTCAACTGCTTCACTGTATCCCCCCTTTCAACTGTTCAATTCATGGTATTTAAAAGGCAAACCCGGAAAGACGTCGTCCCATACTATTCAGTAGAATCTCTTCCCACCTCATTTGTTCAATGTGATTCTCCAGAAATTGTCTGAGTGAGAGAACCAATACAATCAGTTTTCCCACATAGATGTATACCTTAGGTTTGAGTTGTGCCTGGTTATATCTAGTGGGCTGTAGGCTTATCGATTGTGACTGCAGTAGTACCTACTATTATAGACGATTTTCATTAATTAGAGGCCATAACCAAAAGAAGCACCTCTAGCAATGGTGGTGAAGCCTAATGAAATATCTATTGCTTACTGATACTAGTATGACAGTACCGCCCAAATGTCACTTGTACAAACCAGTCAGACCTCCCATGGTTCCTAGTGAGTGCTGCTGACACAGGATGCGGCGTCCCAGATGACAGATCACTGTCAGAGTGGAGAGTACACAACAGATACATCACATCACTGCAGAACACTGGTGTCATCTGTCATGAGACTCTACAGACACATGTCTAGACAGCAAAATGTGGTAGGGTAGTGAGAGGTCAAACAAACAGCCTACTACGCAATAACAATGCAATTGAATAGGATTCCAGGTGATATTTGCAAAGTCCTTTTAAATGTAATATTTAAGGAATTAACGACATGTCCCCTGTTTCTATTCTGAATCTTCCAATACCCTGCTGGAAATCTACTTGAAATTCTGTGAAGGAAATGAAGATATAATACCACATGCACAGAAATTCCTTCTAATGGAGTCGAAGAGTTCAGTTGAAGAGTTCAAACTGAAGATCAAGATCCAATATGTTGACCTCAAAATCCTTATACAGCATGATATAAAACTAAGGTACTGTATTCATGCAATCGAGGTAATAAAAAGGTCAATGAAACACATTTCAGGACTGTCCTTCAAAAGGAATCCTTGATTTAAAGTTCTGTTTAGATTACATGACATTTACCAGGCCTGTGTTCAACTATCATATAAATTATGTGGTACCAGCAGGCCTAAACATGGTGTAAAACCATATGTATACATCAAGTTTCCATAGGAATATATCCATTCCTATGCGTACAGCCATGCACCCCTCTTCCCTACCTGGGGACCTTTCTCTCTTAGGAAGGCGTGACCTTGAAAGGCTGACACTACAGATGCACCCCCCCCCCCTTAGGCCCAACATTAATCTCTAAAGAGACATTGCAATACTGCCTAGCTCAGCCCTGGTGGTGCGGGATCAGTACATGTAGGAGAGTTCTGGACTTTATTGTTGTCTGTCACTCTGTACAATATTTCCTTGTCCTCCAAGCCTTGCAGAGGCCAAAATTTTTTACAGTCATACAGACATCAATGGTTTCCCCCTGGATGGCATTTAGACATCAACATTGTTTTCCAGTTCCCAATTTGATGTTATCTTATTTTCTTTACTTCATGTAACTTTTATAATTAAAAAAGAGTGGACCTTTGACAATGGGCTCTTCACATAGAAATGCCCTTAGATCTGCTCTATAGACAGCCGCTCCTTTTCATTCTTCCCACAAGCCATTAAGGGCTGTCGGTCCCATAGAAGATATAGAGATCCTCTGTGAGCTGTCTATGTATGAATCAGATGAGTTCAGGCCCCGAGCCTGGCATAGGTATTTTCACCAGGGAGGAATACGAAAAAGAGGAAAACATGTCCACATCATGAATGACCCAGAGGCAGGAACTGTGGAAACATCTTTGTCAACATGAAAATAGAAGGAAGGTTGATACAATATCTCATAAAATCTGAAAGTGTTCCAGTTCTGCCAAATCATAAAATATGATGATTGTGCTTATGGCAATGTACAAGAACACTATATGACTGGAACTATCTAATTCGTGCTTTTCCCTAACTCAATAAATGAGTCTAAAATGCCAAACCTTCTAAGCATCAGCCATCTGGGTGACAGGCTTACAAACATTGTAATTAACCACTACCTTATGGACAAGTCAATGAAATTAAAGATACTTTTGCCTTCAGGGCAATACGATAATATGCCCTAATAGGTGTGATAATGGAAATGGAGTATTGGCTAGGTTTTAAACAATGTTTCGCAAATTTGATCAAATTGAACATTAATGAAAAGACACTCCCACTAACTATAGAAAGAGATGTGCAGATGTGCCAAATAATTAAGTGTGGCAATGTGAGAGAACCTGAAATATTTTGGCATAATTTATGAGCCTAGTGCAACACCCTAATAATTAGAGTGATGATTATGGCAATGGCTGTCCTTGTTTAGCTGGTTTGGCTGTGATGAAAATAACAGTTTATCTTTTATCAGTTTATTGGGTGCCTCAGCTGCTGAAACATCCCATACTCTCTTTATCTCCTCTTATTATCCCCTCCTTTATGTGTCTGATATTCATGTGCACAGACATGGTTATATATCTACTTTTGTATCTTACCATGAATATCATGTTAGCTGTCGAAACCACATTTAACACTCATTACCCACTCACAGCCCTTCATGGAGGACCCTGTCATCCTGTTGATATGCCAGTATTTTGAAATTATGTACAAATTATGTGCATATACAGGACAGATGAAAATTTAATAATAATGTAGCGTTCTACCTCTTGATGTTAATTGAATCTTTTGATAGACAACGAAGAACAACTAGTCAGGTTCCAGTTAAAACTTTATTGTCAACAACGCATAGGCATCAGCCATTCTTGATGGCAGTTCACCAGTAGTAGTGTTCAACCTACTAAACAATCTATCTCAACACTAGACAACTAGCACAGCCTTCTAGTGTCTACTTCAACAAAGCAACATACAGCTTCCCTGTGCAACAGCACAGAGAAGTATTAGTATGTGGTAGTCGGGCAGCCGCCAACCATCGCTCACAATGGTCCGTCACGACTGGACTGACCCTGAGGAAGGCCGTGAAAAGGCCTTATATACACCAGAGTCGAGGGCCACGTGACCATGTGGTGATGTGGCTCTTGACTCCAGCGCCCCCAGGTGTCGGGTAGAGGAGGTGCTCTCTACGTCGCCCACGAGGACCATGGACATGGTCGAAGGTACCTCGAGAAAGACTCACGACCACCACAATAACATAACATCTTCAAATCCTTTCTATGTGAATTGTAACGAGGAATCTCTCTGTTGCTGTTCCCCTTTACTCCCAACTTCATCGTCTTAAGCAACCTCTGGTAGACTTTTGACCCTTAGAATGGGTCATTTACTAGAATATAGGAATCATTATTCATATTCCAAATGCTATCAATCGTTCATAAGTTTTAGCCATCATAATGGTCAATACATTCTACATTAGTTTCCTTGGGAATGAGAGTCTTAAGGGAGGTGATTACAGTAGATCTATTGAGGAAATTCACTTCCATTATTTGGCACAATATGCTGAAAACTATGCATATTGCACATCAATTTGACTGTATGTAATATATCTTTTGCAATAATTCCATTTGGTAAGGTTTTGAAAAAAAAACATGGATTGGAAATGTAACAAAACCGTTCCATTTTAGCTCCTTTTCATTTGACCAGCCTTAAGAGATAGAATTCGGATGTTGTTCTTAGGTCTAATCGCTGGATACTAATCTCGGAGTTATTATTGAGATTATTTTTATTTCTTTGGTTAATACTCCAATAAAAATATTACTAACTGGTCTGAGCAACTACCTTAATAACACCCCGCAGTGAAATCACACCCTGTTACCATTTTACACACTACTCTCCCAAGGTGGTCATGTGATTTTCCATGTCTGTGCAAAGAATGCTGCCAGTGCAAGGAAAGCCATCAGTAGGAAAACCTGATATGTATGCTGCACTGTCTTATATTGTCAAGTGTGTATTGTAACATGGCTTTTATCATTAATGACTAATTTAATCACTTTGGCCTTTTTAGCTTATGGGATGTAATGATTTTGGGACAGAATTCAGAACCTGATTTAAGCTCTACAGTACTCTTCAAATATGCATAGTTATTAAATAACTGTTATTCCTCCCTATTTTCGCCCATTTAACCCTGGAATTTCTATTTCCTTAGTAACTATGCAGTTTGGAGGGGAGAAAAAGCTGTAAAAAGAATATTTTTGTTCCATTCACATTCAAAGGCTAGCAACAGCTTATAAAAATTCAAATAGTCATCAAATACAGTCAAATTGGTATGTGATATATGTCATATTGGTATGTGATATATATATATATATATATATATATATATATTTATATATATATATGGGTCAATCCACCGAAAGTGGGCACCTGGGTCTTTTTTGGATACAGGGGGCTGTAAAATAAGGTGTTTTGTTTCATTTGAAACAAAACACCTTGGGCTTCAAAAGAAGGGCAAGTTTACATATGTCGGCCTGCTATTTTTTTTAGATATGGTGGCCCAAAGTTCAAAAATGGCCAAAAATTGCCTTTTTATTCAATTTCCACCTCATCCCAGGGTCTATACCATCAAGCCAAACAGCAACAGACCAATATAATTTTATCTATTCCTTAGTGGGGGGTCCCATCTAACATTTTCATGTTGTTTGGAGGTACTCTGGTTGGCATTCCTTTTCCCCTGTTCATTTCTATAACCAAATACAGGTGCTGTAAAAGGCGTGAGCAAAATGAAAGTACACTGGTAGGCCTACTAAAACACTACCCTCAATCACCTTATTTCCAACCAAGATTAGGGTCATCATAGGGGATTTTCTGGTACAGAAACTTAGGGTCTACTTGCAGGCATGACTGTGCAGTACATATTCAAGTATTTTCAAGTCCATTTTGCTCACGCCTATTACATTCAGATTTCTGCATCCAGGACAAATACTATCAAAGTTTTCTTTCTTTCAACCAGCTTAACTTGAAGATCTATTGTTAATAAGTCATTTTAAAAAAAAGACTGGAGTCTCTACAGGCCTTGGTTATGCCAAAAAGAGGGGTTAACTGACAGATGTAATGGGCGTCAGCGTAATGGGCGTGAGCGTAATGGGCGTGAGTAAAATGCACTGCAAGCATGTTGGCAGGCTTGATGCATTCCAAATGCATCCTATAAGTATTCTTAGATTATTTTTATTGCCTAGATTAATTCTGGGTGAGGTTATATTGCTGAGTTGCTGTCTGAAGCCTGGGAAAGTTGTTTCGCTCACGCCCATTAAGCTCACGCCCATTACATTCATATTATTTCCTTATGTAGTGTCAATATCCATCTTTTTTCCTATTTACTTCATTGTAAGTCTTTGGGACCTTTTTTCAAATATCCTAACTGAAAATCATGTAGTTCTGACAAATATTTCTGTGATGTAGAGAAGAATTCATTTTGCTCACGCCCATTACATTTTCATAATTTTGAATATTTGTAATAAAAACTGACCGCTTGGGAGTTAGTGACTTAAATGATCCTTTCCTAAGAGCCAAGGTATAGGGCTATCAATAAAATTAAGTTTCATGATCGAATTCTTAGTTTTTAAAAATGACCCTCTACCATGGACAAGTGCCCACCTTCAGTGGATTGACCCATATATATATATATATATATATATATATATATATATATATATATATATGCAACCTATTTGTCTTAATTTATAGATGGAAAAGTGTTCAGCACAAATACTGTGTACACCTCCTGTGTTCACTGGTAGGAAGAAGTCCATTGAGCAAAAAATAGCTTAGTCACATCAAGTCAGCATAACTTATTTCCAGGTAGCCTTTCTCACCAAAATCCTTCAATGTACATTGCAGTGTTCATACAAACCAACACCTAACCATGTCCCTGGTGTTTATATATATCATTATAACTACCTATATATCGTTATAACTGCCAGTCTGCTGCCAATATGCCAAATGCCGACTATACATAGGAGAGGGGTTATTGTGAGGTGCTAATGGCAGGGAAGAGATATGAGTGGTGGGTCACATTTTGTGGGATTGGTGGTGGGTGAATATCTTTGGGGGACCAAGTCTGTTGGAGGGTGCAGGTTGCAGGAGAAGGGGAATCGGGGATAGAGAGATGGCAGAATGGAGTGCGTTTTGAGGCTTTGCGTGGTCTGATAGAAACTGAGAATATATATATAGGAAGTGTTGAAATAAAAGTTGTCAAAAATAAACGGTGGTTCTCCTCGATTTTATGAGGATGCCTGGATGATTCAACAGTGCCTATCATGAATTAAACCATGAATTGGTGAAGATCATATGAAATGAATTGATTCCACTCCAGGGACAGCCACCTATGATGAAATAACACACTACCTCAACCCTAAATTGATTGTGGGCGGGCTTTGTTTTCATTTGCAGGGGACTATCGTCTACCAATGTTGCTACATGGGCAATTTTCATATAATTACGACAAGGTTCTGCAATCAGAAGCACATGGCTCTCCATTGATCAAGAAGGGACAGGTCCTGGGTCAGAGACAGGAAAAAGTGTACAATATAGGCCTGACAATAACAAAACCCAAGAAAACATCAATATAACTTTAAAAATGCTGAAAAATGTTGGGACTCCGTGGACTGGCTCTGTCCCAAGCATGCAGTTTTTGTACATGGTCAAACAGAACCAATTCTTTTCATGCAGCATTAGTCAAGTTTATTATTACAAAATTGCTAATACATAAGAAAAACATCACAGTGACCCTAAAACTCAATTCCCGGTAGCCCCAGTATGTTTGATTAGGTCTTAAGTTTCATCAATATAAGTCCTTCCTTTTCAGAATTACGGGCCGATGAAAATTTGCATATTTCCAAAAAATCTTAAATTTCTAATCAATATCACAATTGTTAGCTTACCTTCCTAAAAAAATACCCTGGATATGATGAAAATGGCTGTACCACACCTTGAACATATCTATCTTTATACTTATATAACAGTTTACGCACACATGGTCCCATTTTTGCACTGCACATTCTGCTAAAAGTAAAAAAAGAAGTTGAGTAAACGTGACTAATGCTGCAAGATATCACTTTACACATTCAGTCCATTTGATATCAAAACATAATCCTATCTACTTTAAAACTATCTCAATGTGTACAATACAGGCTGAGTGGTACTGAACTACCCTCTTAATGGAGGTTATAGTCTACCAAGGCAATCACATTGGAAAAATTAAAATTAGACAAAAATCTAACAGAATATGCAAAAATGCCTTAAATTACTTTTTTCTTTAACTAGCTCAATAACCTTATGATGGGATACATATGTGGTAGGGTCATTGTATGTTGAAATATGAAGAGATTGTTAAGAGGAAAAATATTTTTTCCCTCAATAACATCATAGTGCAGCATTAGTCACGTTAATAAAGTTTCTACAAAGATTGTAAACCATGGGAGGTGATGGAATAATCTTTAGTCTTGATAGTAGCTAAAATATTGGCCTAGAACAGTCTATGCAGTGAAAGCAGTGAAAGCATAGAATTGATATCTCTAGAAGAAATTTCACTTATCAGTGCAGCATTAGTCACGTTAACTCCTAGTACATAGATGTAGATCAACACGGTAAAAGGTACACCCGCAAGGGGGTGCGCAGGCATACCTTTTACCGTGTTGAACCATAGATTGTGGATGAAGACATACACAATGCTCTATCCAATTTGGCACAAAGGAATTATGACAAGGAGTCATGGGTAGCATGTTATGCACACAAAACTCTATTTTGAGGGGATAGAAGGTTGTGAAATGAGAAAAATCACAAATGTACTCAAAGGCAGAGGAACACCAATTCTATCATTCTCACTCAAAATAAAGTGTTGGCATAATGTTTGGGAAGACTCCAAAAGAAATACTTATTGACTAGCAATAAATGTGACTAATGCTGCGTTTTTGTGATTAATGCTGCAGAAAGTTAGGAATACACCATGTGTTTTGCACACTGGTCAGTTAGACAAGCCATTGTTGTTGGTAATTTTGGAACATCTCCCAATAGTTGATGTAAGACATATAATATATGAATAAGTACAGTAGATATTGTATGGTATGGTATAAAGTTCTTGCAGCATTAGTCATGAAAACTCTGTCCAAAATCAGAAATTTTCACACAGAAGAGAGAATAATATTAGTAGCTGCAAAGTATTTCTGGGAATTCAGCCCCCCTATGGACCCTTAAGATTGGGAGTATTAAAGATATTAAAGGAATGTCAAATGTAGACTATTTGGGGTCCTTGAGTAAATGTGACTTATGCTGAAGCAAGCTTTTTTTTCAATGTTTCAGGCTAAACATCATGATTTTATTACATTTGGGAAACCAAATTCACATTTCTCTGAAAGGTCAGGGTGTTGCCACACCACAACATAAAATAAAAACATAAAAGAACAGTATTTTCCACTCTTTAGCTGAATGATGGTGGCAAAGCATGAGAACTGTCATTTTTTAAAATCAACTTGTGATCCTTAGACTGATATTTACTTGCATGACTATCAGAAACACCCCTACTGAATAATTATATACATGTCCAATTATGCAAGAATCGTCCAAGAAGACTGTTAATTGGCAGAGCCTTTAGGAGGCTTTGTAGTGATGTTCATATCTGTAGGGTTTCATTAGTCAGATGATGTAGTTTAAATCCCTCTGTAGTAATCCTCTGTGATCACACAGGTTTCCTGTCTTGCCCCTACCCTCTCTTCTCTCCAGTCTAGATGTCCCATAGGCTCCACATACTTGATGTGGAGTATTTGAGTCTGTCTTTAATGTTGTTTATTAAGTCAAAAGACAATTACAGAATATATAAAATATAATGTAAATGCTTAATCCTAGCTCCTGCACGTTGCAGTGCTTATGCTAGGCCCCCTAACAGTGCCTAGTTTGTACAAGATGGTTTATTAACAATAACGGTCTTATTAACAAACCTGATATTAATTATCAGTCTGGGCCATTACTAGCACACTAGTACATTCTTCAAAAGACAACCATATGATGCTAATGAGATGGGATGAGTGGTGAGTAGTGAAAATACAGATCTAATTAATCACAGTTACATGAAGCAGTCAGGCTATTCTGATTTAATACTAGATTTAAACTTAAATAGATCTTCAATGAGTGTGTATTCTGGTTTTAGTTAGTTCCAGTGAGAAATGGCTCTATAGTAATCACTTCTTATGACATTTGGTTTTAGTGTATGCGGATGAAGTATTATTTTCCCTTGATGATATCTTGTTGCAATATTACTATAATCGACATAGAGCTCATTTTTTGATAAAATAAAGGCATACGAGAGAAGGTGTTGATCTCGCCGTACATCAAGATCTGTACAATTGCTTTGAACCTGTATTTGTTTAGTTGTCATTGCAGGGTTCTCTTCTAATTATACAAGGTAAACCATCCTAAGGGCTCTAAGAACAGAACACACTCTATTGCAACATTATTTAAGGTAAATTGACTATTTTCATTTTTAGGGGGATTAAAAACCATCCATTTTGTTCTTTTCTCATTGATAGTAAGGGAGTTATTGACACACCATTGACACATTATGCGTAGTGTATGCCCCATACTAGCTGGGTTATTTAGCGTTTTAATGTATGTTATGAGAACTCACGAGTGGGTTTATGGGTTAATAATGGATTATTAACCCATAAACCCACGAGTGTGATCCCATAACATACAATAAAGCGTTTATCAAACATATTTCTCCATTTTGTATTAATTTCTTACCTTATAACCCTGTATTTAATGTAGGAGAAGAAATTTTGTAAGTGCATCTGATCCGCAAGGTTTGCCAAGCCGTCGTGGCCATGTTGTCACTCTGTCAGACATAGCTCCACCTTTACACTCATTTTTGGGTATAATCCAATAATGTCAAGTCCTGTACTTCTAACACCGCCAAATATATGATCTCTAGTTGGTGTTCGCATACATTTTGTCTCCATTTTCTTCAAAATAAATAAGAATCCATTGATTTTCCATAACGATCCAACGCACACAGCCGGTACACAGCCATTTCGTCTTGTTGACGAAGTGGGGAGGTGCCCGGATGTAAGAACTAGGTCAGCTATGCGTCGAGTAAGGAATGGCCGGACGGGGCGGGTCACGACTCGTATCGATGTGGAAAATCAATGGATTCTTATTTATTTCGAACAAAATGGAGAAATTAGGCATGGTATGTTCATATAGGATATGTAAGGATGTTTCTCTGTTAATAACTCCACCAGGCTCCATTGAAATCTATGCTAACGAGCTCTGTAAACTTTAGGTATGTCGGACAACTTTTGGATATCTTCCATGTGTATCGGCTTCTATCACCGGTCAGCTTGGTATAGTGGACAGCGAGCTCGCCTCCTGCCCCAGCAGCCGGGGATCAATTCCCCGTTGAACCTAAACGGTTTTAACAGGAAATGTATGGAGGAGTTGACTTTGTATATTTAATAACATGTCCGGATTGAAACCAGCAGCATCTTGAAGACAAAGAAAAGGTCTCAGAGTGCGTTATGGCTGGATAAGGAACTGGGGTTATGAGCAAAAAAGCACTGTTGAGGCCCAGATAGTTAGATAACTGTTGTTACCACTGCGTCATCAGCATATAATGTGATATTGGAAATAACTGCCCTAGCCAAGGAGTTCATATATATTAAAAAAGCACAGGACCCAATACTGATCCCTGAGGATTTGCCATGATATGGGTGGATACTCAATTTGATATAATTCTTTTGGCAGATTTAGTTAGCACTGCTGTCAATACAATTCAATTCAATTTATGATTTTATTTTACTGAACAAGACATGCTGTAAACAAATACAGTTTTCAATCGAAATGCTCAGTTCCCCGAAAATAATAAGTGATACAGTCCATATATAAACATCTAACCTGACTTGTGTGGTAAAGATAGCAGAATGCCACACCAAATGAATCTTTTTCAATAGTTTTAAAAAGAAACAGAACATCTTGAGGTTATTAACATGTAAATGCCTAGCAGACCACATGTTGATCAACCACATGTGGATCAACCACATGTGGACCAACCCCCATTCCCATGCTGCTACTAGCCCCAAGGATCCCTATCAGCTACAATCCGCTTGATGCTGCCTTAGTTGAGTGAATATCCTGTGTTACGGAAAAACTGAGCCCAACAGAGCTTGAGTGACATGCAGAAACTCTTAGGGGTTCTGGAAATTGCTTGTAGCATTATGTTCCTTCTGTCAGCATTGTCAGGAAGGCTTACTCCATGCAGGGCTGCCGTGAGCCCTGGCAGGGAGCATGGTTTATATCATTTGGAACCAGATCCTGTCTTATCGCTGGATTTATAAAACCTTTATTGTACTTTTTTTCGAATTAGTATCTCTGTAGGGGGTCAACCCCCTCCACATGATTACAGTTCTGTTCATGCATTCCTTAGATGTCTTTGGCCCCCACCACCCCCCCACCCATTGAAAACATTCTGATATTCATATTGATATCAAAAGATATACTATATTGTCCTGGCACTAGATCATCAATTATAGCAATAAATAACATGTGCCACCTTTCCATCATACTGATATCTACATATATATTATCCCCCTGGTGACCTACCCCCTCCCTTTTCTAACCGATGACACTGCGATATGACAAGATTACAGCAGGGGTTAGGATATAGCGGAAATAGACTTTATCATTACAGTAGGTGAAAGTCCTGACCACAGCTCTGGGGTGCACAGTTTGGCTTCTAAAAGCAAGGAGGCACTCACTGCCTTCCAATCAACATGTAAGCATTGAGCTGCAGGGACATATACATATATATTAGAGGTTTTATAGACAAGAGGTTTGGTTTAGATGCTGGGAAACTGAATACAGCATGGGATATTTAGAACCAACAAGGCAAGGATAAAACAGATCTAATTAGGGATGGTGGGCAGCTTTGAATTGTGGAAGAAACTGAAAAGGAGAAGAAATTATGCTTTAAAATGATTGTAAAAAAAGTATCCATTCTACTGTTTTCTATTTACAAGTAATACTTTTGTTAGTCTGATTAAAAGGTAGCTTAAGTAAACCAATTTGTGCCGCTTATAATAACCTCCATTATTGCCTGAAGTAGTACTAATTGGTCTTACATCCTAGGAATCCTAATTTGACTTAGAATTTAACAAATGTTGGACTTTTATATAAATTCTTTCAGATATCATGGATGCGAACTCTTATTTCTCTTATGAATTCACATTCCAAAGTGATTTTGATAGTATAGGGTATTGTAGTTCTGGACCTTGTTTCAATAGATTCTACGACAGGTTCAGGACCCTACGACTTGAGAAGGGCCAAATCTTACCAGGTGATCTTAGGACTTTGGCCATAGTGGCTAAATAGCTGGCTAGTTTACTGGGTGATCGTACTGCCTGCTGACTAAATAGCCACCACAGCAGTGACTTAATAAGGGGTCCTGGTATGACAGCCCTCTATGTGAATAATTAGCGGGTAGTCTTAGCTGTTGCCCTCTGCACTCCTTTACTCAAATGTACCCAGTCTGTGCTCTTTTATTTGTAACAATAAAGTACTCTCTACATTTAGACTAAAGATCCAAAAGGTCTTGACCCTAGGCCACTCATAGAGGTCGATGATCCTTACTATATGTAGCATGCTACATTTTCAATAATCATTTCAAGATTACATTTTACCACCAAATGTCATGAAAATGTATTCGGGGAAATTTAGCTTCTTAACACAACATAAAAGATTAATTTCTATGTATATCTCTGTTCTCAAGGATCCCTGAGAGACTGTGGGATCATAACATCTATTCATGTTTCATCTAGCCTATGCATTTATTATGCAATTAACTGTATTGTATGTTACACATATATGGGCTCCTATGAAAAATAAACAGTATGCAGAATCATGACCACTGCACCTTTTTAATGCTATGATCCGTATTCATGAGAATTGAACATGTGTGCCATCCTGTAACTAGGTGGGATCAATTATATATAGTTACTGCAGGCCCATGCTCATTTGAACACATGAGTGCAAACTAGATCATGAGGGAGGTATGACTAGTCACTATGTAGCCTAAAGTGGCTCCTACGACTGGGTGCTATGACTTCATAGTGGTGTGTATTGAGCTAGCAGTTGAATAAAGAGCAGCTCCTATTTTGAGGCCTGAACTGTAGCTCACTATGTAGTCACTGGTATGGAGTCATTTCTGACACCTCCCACTACGATTTGAGGGTGTCCAGTCGTGGAAACTATTGAAACACGATCCAGATTAACAGTGGAATGCATTAAATCCAGTAGATTTCTTACATCTTGTAGGATGTCCACCCTCAAATATAGCCTTAGATCACCCAACACAGCTTTGGGGGAACAGAATGTTCCTGAGTGGCCTTGAGTCCTTCATTGTTACCTACACACTACCTGTCTCCTCCCCAGGGAAGCCAGAAGTGCAATATTGACAGTCACTGAGCTTCAAATTTCTCCTATTTACCAGAGAGCCAGTTGACCAGGTGAGGTAATGATATTAGAAAGACATATATATAGATAGTGAAGTAATAAAACTACAAAGAGAGAGGATCCAGTGCCTTCCTTCCACAGGACCTTGTTTCAATAGTGTCCATGACAGGATACCCACAGATCGTAGTGGGAGGTGTATGAAATGGCTCCATAGCAATGACTACATAGTGATCTACAGTACAGACCTCAAAATAGGCCCTGCTATGTATTCAACTTCTGGCTTCATACAGACCACTATGAAGTCATAGCACCCAGTCATACAGGCCAGGCACCAATACTAAATTGCTAAATAGTGCCCAGTCTTACCTCTCCCATAGTATGGTTTGTACTCTACTGTTTAAATGAGCATAGGGCTACAGTAAAATTATAGGGGATCCCACCTGGTTACAAGGGCGCACACATGGTCAATTGTCATGAAAATGAATCATATTGTTAAATGTGGTCAAATATACCTACAAATATCATAATTGTACAGAAAGTGGGTTCCATTACCTTCAATGTGTGGTTGAAGATACATAGCCTCCTCAACACCTTGCTTTATATATAGTAAGGCCCATTGACCTTTATGAGTGGCCTGAGGTCAGGGCATTAGTCTATATATAGAGTACATACATGGTTACAGAGGAAAGAGAACCCAGCAAATTGTCGTTATCTGTCGCCATGATTGGTCATCAATGGTGACTCCTTTCTGAGTGATAACTCACTGCGTCATCTTTCGCCACTGTGTGTCAGTCTCACATGGCATGACAATTTATCACAACAGTCACCAACATGATCTCACTCACTGTGTGAGTATGTGCCACCCCTTGTCATCCCTCACAAAGCATGGTGACTTATCACCACCATCACCAACATGGATCTAACTCACTGCGTGAGTATGTGCCACTGCCTGTCAACTCTCACTCAGAATGGCGGCTTATCACAAGCATCGCCAACATGGATCTGACTCACTGTGTGATTATGTACCACTCCCGTGCCACTGGCATCAACTCTCACACAAAATGGCGACTTATCACTACCATTGCCAACATTGGTCTCACTCAATGCGTGAACTTGTGTCACTCCAGTTCAATGATCTCTAAGGATTGCATCATCTGTCACTCACTCTCACTCAGAATGGCAACTTATCACCACCATTGCCAGCCTTTGTCTCACTCAATGCGTGAATTTGTGTCACTCCAAGTCAATGCTCTCTGAGGATTGCATCATCCGTCACTCACTCTCACTCACAGTGGCAACTTATCACCACCATTGCCAAAGTTGTTGAGACAGCACCACTGTTCAACATGTAGCCTATCTAGGAAGTGTGGGCATGAAGTATAAGTCCTATACATATCAAATGTGCTTTGTTTCACACTGATTTCCATGTAATACTTCAGAGTTGAATCAAACAAGATTATATAGAAAGAATATCAATTGAATTTAGATAGAGGTATCTCTAAAATGAAAGCAACTATCCATAAACACCTTTTCTCTGGTTACAGGAAAAATACATAGGGAAATATCAACATGAACACCTTGTCTGTGGTTAGAGGGAAGATATATATGGCAATACTTTCTCTGGCAAAACATACTTTGATCTGGCAGATGTGAGGCTGCATGATTACCAATGTCGATGATCATGAGCTTTTCATCTAACAAGGTGAGTGATCAACCGCCTTGCCATCCCTGGTGAGTGTGAGTCATCACGATCCTCGCCAACCGTGGTGAACATGCTCTATGGCATGGTGTGCGTTTCATCTAGCGAGGTGAGTGATCACTCGTGTCGCCATCCCTGGTGAGTGTGGGTGATCAAGATCCTCACCATCTGTGGTGAACCTGTGCTATCACGAGGTACTCGTTTTATCCAGCGAGGTGACTGATCACAATCTTTGCCATCCGTGGTGAATGTGCATTATGACGTGGTGTGCGTCTCATCTAGCCAAGTGAGTGATCACTCATGTCGCCATCCCTGGTGAGGATGAGTGATCACTCATGTCGCCATCCCTAATGAGGATGAGTGATCATGATCCTCGCCATCCCTGGTGAACATGTGCTATGACGAGGTGCGTGTTTCGTCTAGCGAGGTGAGTGGTCACCGGCGTCGCCATCCCTGGTGAGTCTGAGTGATCACCATCCTTGCCATCTGAGGTGAGGCCATGTGATCACCACCATTGCTATTCCTGGTGATCTTGTGCTATAGCGACGTCGTGTTCCATCTAGCGACATGTGTGAGCCACTTCACACAGGTTGACGAGGAGTCACGACAATTTGCTGGGAAGAGGTGGGGTGCATTTCAGCAAAGGAGTGCAGACAGCAGGAGCTACGACTACCCACTATGTATTCACATTGAGGGTTGTCATACCAGGGTCCCTTATTGAGTCACTGCTCTGGTGGCTATTTCGCCAGCAGGCAGTACGATCACCTAGTAATGTAGCCAGCTATTTAGTCACCATGGCCAAAGTCCTGACATCACCTGGTAAGATTTGGCCCTTCTCAAGTCATAGGGGCCTGGACCTGTCGTAGACACTATTGAAACAAGCTCCTGGTGTAGGCCAATCGCCTTAGGCCAGTCTTCTTTTTGCTTGGGAGGAGAGGGGTTGAAATGGAGCATGTCATTTTACCATCTCTCTCCACACAAAGACACAGACATACTGAGACAGTTTCACTGATACAATATGGTCAAGTCCCCACTTCATTTTTAGGCTCCAAGTATCCCAGTCTCATTTCCTAGTCCCCAGATCTCAGCAAAAACACAGACAATCAGTGACACACACTTGAGTCACACTCTCACCCTCACAAACACCTTTCTTGCTGTTTCTTCTGTTTATATTTTCTTAAACTCAGATATTGGCTGATTATTTTCTGAATCAATGGAAAAGCATTAGTTGCATTTTTCTCTGTGAAAAACATGCAAAATATTCAAACCTCATTTTTCTGGGACTTTATAGGAGAAGCTAAGACCAAACTGTACTCATTAGCCTATATATCATAACACGCGTACGGAGAGTTCTCACTGTATGTTTGCTCAATTGTAGGTGACATTTCATAATAGAAGGTGAAGCCTTTAAGGCTTCCCTCTCAAATAATATTTAACTACATGATGAGATGAAAGACAGAAAGAAAACATCCTCTCTGAGTATTCACGGACATTTGCTGTTATATGCAGACGACTCCGTTCTATATGCACATGGTAAGAGTGTGAATGATATCTCTGTTCTATTAACTATAGCTTTACAAAACTTTTATCTTTGGTCCTCTATAAATAAGCTCATTATAAATACAGGTAAAACTAAAGCTATGGTATTTGCCTCCTCGAAAAAGCTAACAAAGTTGCCAAAACCTAGAATTTTCCTTAATGGTAAGGTATTAAAAACAGTTATCCTTTACCCCAGATATCCCTAAATTGCCAATTTTTGTCATAGAGTGCTGAAAATTTATAAGTAGACTGATATATGACAAAATATGCCTTGTACAAAATTCCGGACTTTAACCTCCACCGTGTCCATAGATATGAGGGATTGCTTAGCATCCTACATGTAGGACAGTAGGACTTAGGACTACTGTCTTTTGAAATTTGTGTTCTTTTGGTTGCCATGGAACCCACAATTCCTGTAACAGAGTGCCAAAAACTGACAAATAGGCATATATATGGCCATTTATGCCATACACGAAATTTCAAAGCTTTACCTATAGCGGATCTAAAGATAAGCACCATCCTTCATATAGGAGAGTAGAGGCTTGGGTGTCTGTCCCCTCTGTGAAGGTCAAAATCTATTGCAGAAGGTTATTTCCTTAGCAGTAAGTGTTTCGGGACATATGTGTTATGTCATAAAAGTACCTAAGAAAACCTGTATGGAGCATTTTTGGAAGCCTTGGGCCTAGAACTATAGGATGCAACATTTCACTTCCATATCTGTTGAATTTATGTGTAGATATAGACCACATATCATGATGTCACTTAGATGTCCTACATCTAGGACAGTAGGTCTATCTGGGTTACAAAACATGGGTGTTACCATTGACCAAGAGTTAAGTTTCAACATGTATGTTAGAAATTTTATCAAAAATGTTAGATTTAAGTCACACCTTTTGTATGCTACCCGTAAGTATATGTCAGTCCAGGCACGCCTTAAAGTGTTTAAAGCTCATGTTATACCAGTGATTGACTATTGTGATATTTTATATGTGGGTGCTAATGACAATAACTTGTCTGAACTCCAAAGGCTTCAAAATAAGTGCCTGAAAACGTGTTTCTCTTATCATATATTAACTTCTACTGATAGGGTGCATGAAGAAGCAAGTGTAGCAAAGTTAAACGACAGGAGACAGCACCACCTTAGGACTTTTGCCTTTAAAAGAAGTAAATTGAATGACTATGTTAACAGTTAAGGTAAATACTAGAGTAACTCAAATGAACGCAGCTCCATTATTACTGTACCCTATACCTAAATGTAGAGCCTTTGTGTACAGCCCATTAGTCCTGACAGGTAAAGCCTGGGATGCTCTTTCTGTTGAAACTAGATTGATTGATAACCAGGACATTTTTCAGTCAAACTCAAAGAAAACTATGATTGAGTCTATACCTAGGCCCTAGCACTTATGATTGTCTTAGTTTTTTTGGATGGTTCAATGAGTGATGGTACACATCTCACTTCATCGTCTTCTTCTTCTTATAGTTAGAAGAATTTATCACAAGCTGTCGTTGTTAGGTGGGGAAGAGGAAAGGGGGATGGGGCCCAGTGGGGGGTAAGTTATTATAAGAACATTTATAGCGTTTTGTTGCCATGCTACTTTACTCACATTGTGATGTTATTATTTTGTATGTGCCACTATTACAGGTACAAGTATCATTTTATGGAACCATCACAACAACATATTGATCAAGAATCAGTATAAATGTACCCATGGGACTAGAATAATAAAACAACTTCTGAGAAAGGTCTGTTTAATCTTCACACCTACATGTGCCACAACACCTTTAGGTGTGAAACATTGCATGCTATTCAATATGCCTTGGCCAAAAGGTGGGGAAACATGCTACATCACCGTACATTGCTACATACAAGGTCTAGTCCTCCACTGTATTCCCTGCAAGGAACCATGGCACTACATAACCAGCAAACTTTTTTTTTTGGCAGAAAAGGGGGATGTGCGCTTATTAGGGTATGTGTGCTAATTACGTCGAATACAGTACTGCTATGGTAAGGTAGGCCTGCCTTCCTTTCTGATACCCAGCTATGTTTTAGTGACCGATGTTAGCCTCAGCCCTCCTTTCACTATTCCAAGCAGCTAACAAGTGTGCAGAGTTGTAACAGCACTGAGAAAATATTCTTACTCACATGAGTCTAGATCCAGACTCAGGCAATGTCGCCAAAATGAGTATTGTTTGAGACTCAGCCTGATCCTTTGATGATACTCAGGCAGAGCCTGAGGCAGATCCTGGGGTGATACTCTGACTTTGCCTGAGTATCATAGAAGGATCAGGCTGAGTCTCAAAAAATACTCATTTTGGCGACATTGCCTAAGCCTTGATCTAGACTCATGTGAATAAGAATATTTTCTCAGTGAGGTCCACAGAGGAAAAATAGCAGTGGAAGGTAAAACATAGCAGAGGAAATACTTGTTCTCTCAAGAGTGGCTACACTGGGGTTCTGCTAATTATACATATCCTATCAGGTGCACTTGTCCCTGAAATATCCTCAAGTATGTCACAAACTAAAAGAGAGAAGGGAAGCATGACATTACTATGCCCTTAACTCAAGAGCCCTCATGGACTGTCAGCAGGTGCATTCACTTTTGTGACTAGGAATGTCCCCCCAACCAGGTGTACTTGCACTTGGGGGAAACCACTATCGTCTCTCAGTATAAAATAAGGGGTGGTGTTAGAGTACTGAAGTGGAATAGTGAAGGACTGCATAGTACTTCCTATTAGTTACTGGCCTAACACCACCAGTTGTTAACACCATCATAGTAACACTAGGTCTTATGAGATGGTAAGAGATGTGCCTGCGCTAACATCGCATAGGTAGCGATGGTAGAGCCTTTTGAATTAACATCCTAGGGTAAAATAACCGACCATTCAATAGCTGAACCCTAAAGCTAGCTGGTTTACCACCCAAGACAAATTCATATAAAATAGTACATCAGAAAGCACTATTAGTTGAAACATAGCTGCAAGATATATTCTTCAACCCCAGTACAGTAGCACGGCCAAGGACTGGCACCTGCTAATGACAAGCGGCAGACCACATAATGACTCCCCCCTATATTTGCACTTCATTACTAGCTCCACAAGTTTCTATCGGCTGCAATCAACTTGATGATGGGGCCTTGGATGAGCAACTCTCCTGCCTTACTAAGCAACTGAGCGTGACAGGACTGCAAGGAGTCGTAGGGATTAGTGGGGCAGGGGGGAATTAAAACAGTAAATTTGGCAGAAACCCTTTTTTTGATTTATTAAAATATTATCCAATTTACTTTAACGAGGGGTGCTGGTGGCGGGACCCTGCAGTCATTTTGAGAACTTTTATGTGCACACTTATTCCTTTTTTGGGCAAGTACCAGAGATAATAGTCAAAACTCACTGTTCCAATCACACAGAGTATGAACTTGAGTATGGTTCAAATCCGTAGACTACACACCCAGGCATTACCTAGAGATGCCACTGATGTGATAAAGGGCCAGACAGTGATTTGGAACACTGATGAGAAATAATAGACTTACTGATCTTATTTCAAATTCAATCGGAGACACCCAAAGGCAAATATTCTGTCAATCAATGAATTAAAGGAGGATCACATTAGACCCTGTGGTCCTGCTGGTGATATTGGCAATGCTGGGATCTTGCTTCAGATCAACCGATCTCTGACGCAACAAGAAGGGTTTGCACTTTAAATATGGCAATGGTGTTATTGCCTGTGCAAACCATGAGGCAATGCTTCACCTGAATGGCAATCTCCAAATTAAAATGCCTGTGTACTGGGAAGGTAAATGTGGAGAGGAATGGTATGGTTTACCTCGTAACTCACAGCAGGCAAATCTACCATTTATTATTATGCAAAGTTAATTTCTAAACTTTTGCTTAGAACTATTACATAGAACAAACCTACTACTTAAAACCATACCTATGTTATACAGATGACTAGATTAGAGTCGCATAGGGATGATTATAGAGGTGGTTATATGTCTGAAGACTTTAGACAAAGGACTTTCTCAGACTGGCCCTACCTCCAGAAAAGTAACTTGGTAAGTAAAGCTCACAGAATTGGAAGATGCGTTAAGAACTGAAAGGTAAATATGCTGTACTCCCACAACGTTGCACCCACCCAATCTTATTCTATTGTACAATTCCTCTATCTATGGGTAGTGTTTATACATATCAAAAGATAGCCCAGAAATTGCATATTCTCTCTCACCTGTACACAGTAGACCAAATCTTCTCTTTTCCTTTATATGAGGGGAAGGTCTGTAGACTACTGTAGGTCCTTTTTCATTGCAGTACAGGTACGGTAATTCATATGCAGTATATTCCAGACTGAAGCTGAAATAGATGAGCTCCCTCTAAACTCCTTCCCTCTCAAAACCAAAACCTTTATTTAAAGACATTTATAATCCGTGCTTTGACCCTGGCCAATGAATGGGTCTTAGATAACCACCACCATTGTGCACATAAATCAAATGGGAGGACTCTGGAATGGTGTTATTAACCAATTCTGTATGGATCAGGCTCTTTCCATAGAAATAAGCTTTGCCTGCTTTGCTCACGATAAAATGCCCTAATTACTGTGGGAGTAGAAAGGATGTAGCAAGTTTTAAAACCCATATTAACAAATCTGGTCAATTTGAACATTGATTAAAAGAAACAACAGTTGCTAATTACAGAATGAGTTATGAGGATGTGCCATATAATTAACCCTGACAACTGGTGTGTGGCAGCAGCAGCAATATTTTAGTAGAGTGCAGATTAACTTCGGGCCCAATTGAATATCTTGAGATAATTGGGTTCATGGCATGGAGAAGAGAAAGCCTAATTTCGCAAGCTTAACTGCACAAGAAGGCCTAAAAAGCATGAAATAATTTATGGATGAGCACAAACCTAGTTCGGTATATGAAGAGAGTTCTGAGTCAGTGATTTCATAAGAATTTTATGATTATGGGCATGATAACAATGTCAAATACCTCATATATTGAAGAAGCTATCTGACAGGAAATATCTGATTATTGTAAAGCTGTGCACACCGTAGTAAATTTCAAAGTGAAAATAAATAAGGCCTTACAAAACAGGGCCAACCCTATACTGTTTTCTCTTTTTTTTCAATTTTGTATATTTTTGCATGTTTTCTTTCTATTTTTTTTAACCTTCTCATGATGAGCATCGGAGGTCTACAGTTAACAATCTCCCATACCTATCCATACATTCTAATACAACATAATGAAAAACAAATAAATATCAAATCCAACCTACTGACCCTCTGACCAATGTTACTCGAAACACATCCTTTTTGGCCTAACCAACTGACCAGTCTTGCTATCCAGCTTCACACTCCTAAACAATATCATTTTAAACAACATGTACTATACCATAAAGCAATGTCATTTGAAATATAGTTTCAAGATAGTCTTCAATGACCGTAGAATAAAGAAGTGGCACCCACCTATGACTAGAGGCAGACTACGTAATGACTCTCCCCTCCATTTGCACTTAATTACCAGCCTCACAAGTTTCTATCAGCTCCAATTAACTTGATGATGGGGCCTTGGCTGAGCAACTCTCCTGCCTTACTGAGCATGACAGGACTAGAAGGCGTCCTGGGGACCTGTCGGGCAGAGGGAATTGCTTGCAATGTGGTATGGCTTCTGCCAGACATGTGATCTGATTCCTCTTTGTACCTAGAAATGCTACCCTACACTGCAAAAATGTTGTTAAGATTCTAAACATGTTTAGGTCTAAACACGTTTAAAACCTAAACATATATGTCAGTTAGGTGTCTCATCCACTACACATTTAGGAAATGAACACATTTATTCTAACTACATAAATGTTTGTGCTAAACATGTATAGATGTTTAGAGTTGAAACAGTTAAATAATGGTTGTTTAGATTTAAACATCAATATGTTTAGATACTTGGATGTTGAATCCACACCAGGTAGCAGCACTACATTTGAATGGACTATCTGCACACAGTTATAAATCCCATGTTTATCATAGTTTAATTTCATAGAATGTCATTTGAAGAGAAAAGGCAATAGAAAATTGACTAGATTCACCTTACGCCACAATCGAGATGGCACAACAATGGTTTTCATTGGTGAAGGATAGCCTTTTTGCTGTTCTCACTGATGTTCTTAAAACACATTGTGTAACCCTCAGCAGAATATTAGTGATTATTCATAAGGTACCACATACATAATTCATATTATAATATTTCCACAAGGAGTAGGCTCTCCAATTTCTTGATCTGATTATTCGAATGACTTATTGAAATTGTACAGTCCTTAAAGGTAGAGCTATAAAAGAGGGATAGAATACCTTCCAAATGAACCTAGCAGTAATTATAACACAATACAGCAAACAGTAAGAGGAGAGTATGTCATATATGAATGTTCTTATATAACTAGCCCTAATTGACAAGGCATGATAGGTGGTAATTTCCATGCCCCATCTCCTGCTGCCTTGCCAATCATGATTATTGCAGAAAGCACCAAAGTATTATTGAGACATAGGCATCAGTAGGCAGGTAGAATTATCTGCTGGCCTCCTACTGCATATATCTTTTAAGTTTGTGTTTTTTTTCTTCTTGTAAATTACTCTATAAAGTTTTAAAGTAAATATAAAGTAGCATAAGGCTAAAGTAACATGAGCTAAATGATGAAAAGAAAGGTGCATCATACCTCTTGTTTGCCACGTGTCTTTATAATCTTGTTTTATAACTTTGTTAACCTTTTTGTAACTGTGACTGATCTACATTGCAGGTGAGTTCGTGGCCATTCTTAAAAATCGTCCTTTTTCATCACACATTTCCCCCCTAACTGCAATTTCCTTTTTGTAGCCTGACATACTGATATTCAATTATTGTCACAGCTATGCAAGTCAGCCGGTACTATGAATCATATGGATATCCACTTCCCCACTGCACACGATACCTGCTGGGTCTTAATGGTAAAAAGGTATCCTTTCAGAAACCTCACAATGTCTCTTCAATCCTATAGAACAGAACTGTGTGCTTATCGCTGTCCTCATATCTTCTTTTGTATATAATTTGAATAAAGAAAATGATATAACAGGGTAAGCTCACTATTTTAGGAAATACGTCTATAGAGGTGGTACACATACTTCCATGCTCTCAAATGCCCAAAATGTAATTTAACTATGATTTAAAGTTCTCTGCATGGAATGAGAACAAATCTGTTCGACTGTAATTATATAATTTAAAAATTACCGATAGCATGCAAGGAATATGAAGTGGGAGGAAAAGTTGAAATTTGGACCAAAAATAAAACGAAATTCAAACAAGACTATTCATGACCTGAATCTCAATCTTATTAGTGGTGGTGCGACTGACAGACCACCTAAAACGAAGCTCACAAATGTGATTGGACAAATGGGAAAAGAAAAACTCCCGTTGTGAGCGAGTGAGTTTAGCTTGATAGAAATGGCGCTAAAAGAGAAATAATATTTGGAACGACTGAGGTGAATGGTTAATTTTCCAGAGGAGTAATTACCGAGAACTGAGACAAAGCTACCAGAGTAAGGCTTGGTAAGAGGTAATACAATGCCAACAGTGGACTGGAGAAAGACGTTGGCCATATCTCCAATAATAATCCTATATGTGGAGGGGCCATGGCCACTGTTGGATAACTCTCCACTGTTGGACAGTAGGGGCCTTGACCACTGTTGGACAACTCCCCACTGTTGGACCCTGGCCCTCAGTGAGTGTTCTTATCTGTTGGTTGCCATAGTGATGGCTGATAAGAGATTAATGCAGGTATTGGACCATCCTCCAACAGTGGGCGGTAATGCAGGTGGGGAATTGAATTGAATTGAATTTTTATTGCACGGAATCGTCCCGATGGGACGTTTTTCGGCACACACATCTGGTACACTACAGTTGATCAGGGATGTGGCATGGTCCAGTGATATGAGACAATTCAAATGCTTTGTAAAGATGAGAACAGACAAATAGAAAAATAATATAAATTACATTAACACCAAACTACATGTTGATTATTGGATAGAGTGAAGAAATTAGGGCATTTTCCAGTTTAATGGTGAGCTAATTCAGATTAGGTAGCTAGTTGAATGGGATTATCTGCACAGGTGCTTATCAGCTGCCTTCTTGAAGTGTGACCTGGTATTTAAGCATTATGTCACATGGTCAAGGGTATCCCATAGTGATACCGCACGATAGTGAGGGCATTTCTGATAAAATGATGTTTTAACCCTTCATTTAGCAAATTTAATTTTCCTATCACCACGTGTTCTTACCTCCCTTTCAGCAGCTGCCTCGCCATTAACAGATTTTTTCCACATGATCAGTAATAATTGTAGATTCCTTCTATGTTCTAATGAGTCAATTGAGCACTGTTTATGCAACTCAATGGTAGATATTTTTTTACTTATGCATACTTTTAAACAGACACGCAGGGCATGGTTCTGGAGTCTTTGTAATTTAGTTAGTTCATAGCCATGTGCACTGCCAACATAAAAAGAGCAGTATTCAATACTCGGTAGTATCATGACTTTATAAACACGTAGGCTAATGTCTTTAGACATGCTCTTACGTAGTTTACATAATTTATATAGTTTATTGCCCATTAATTTCTTCACTTTAGCCATGTGCAGACTTAAACTTAGATAACTATCCAGTACTACTCCCAGGTAAGAATAGCTATGACAACTGGGAAGTCTGGTGCCATTCAGGAAAATATTAGGGACGTCTAGAGCATACAGCCTAGGCTTGGAGCCAAAAAACATTGTCATGCTTTTATCAGTATTGATGGTCATGTAGTTTTGATTACACCATTGCCCAACCCTAGTCATGTCCTCCTGTAGGAGACATTCTGCTGCGTTTGGGTTATCATGTGAAACATAGATTATGACATCATCAGCATACATTGTATAATGGCAGTTTTTTCTACATTGAGACAGGTCGTTAATAAACAGGATAAACAGGAGAGGACCGATAGGGCACTCCAAATTGGACTGGTGCCTGAGGAGAGAGCTCACCATTGACCATAGTGCCATGGGATCTGTGGGCGAGATATTCCATTAACCATTTTTTGAGTTTGCGGTGGATATTAAGCTGACAAATTTTGTGAATAAGGGTCGTGTGATGGACTGAATCAAAAGCTTTACAATAATCTAGGAAACAGGCAGCTGTGACAAGACCATCATCCCTGGCATCATACAAGTCTTTAACGACATTGAAAACGGCATCACAGGTCCCTTTTCCTGGACGAAAACCAAACTGGGTCTTGCAAAGTATCATATTATTTTCTAGATCTTCAGAAGGGAATTTATGCACCAACTTTTCAGAAGCTTCCCTGGTAAGGGCAGTAAAGTTATTGGGCGCCAGTTTTTAACTCTTCTAAGATTGCCTTTTTTAGGTCCCCTGGAGACCACTAGATTTATCAATACCTTTACCAGTTTTGTTACAGCTTCAACATTAATAAAAGAGGCAATGTCTAGATCATCTACTTCTTCATTTTGATCGAGATCAGGGTCAGGCAGATTGATACCATTAACAGGTAATTTGTTGAACAGGTCATTGCCGATATTGGTGAAGTAGTCATTGATGTATTTAGCAGTTTGATCAACAGGGATAATTTCACCTGTGAGCTCATTCTCCAGTTGAATATTGAGGTTTTTTGTTTGAGGGTTCATTAGTTCATTGATCTCTCTCCAAAATTTTGTTGGATCACCTTTAGCTTGCTCAAGCATATTTAAGACAAAAAGTGATTCACCATTATCTAATTGTCGTTGTATTCTATTGTGCATGCGCCGGGCGGTTTTTAAAAGTTCAATATTACCTGTGACTTTGTGTTCAGTAAGCATTAATTGACGATCATTTATTAATTCTATTGTTTCATCAGGCACCCAGGGCTTTCTTTTCTTTTTTTTCATGCTGAAGGTTTTGATTGGGCAACAATTATCTAGGTACTTTATGAGGGAGTTGTAGATAAAATCCCATTGCACATTAGGATTATTACTACTATGAAATTCCGCCCAGTCAATGTCGCAGAGATACTCAAGTAGGTCAGAGTTATCATAGTTCCTATATGAGTGGCCAGTGAAAATACTTGGCTCATTACATTCTTTTGGCTTTTTTCGACATGCCAGAACAGGATAATGATCAGCAATCAGGCAATCCTGTGGCTTACAGTAGCTAATAATATCGCAATTTGTAATGATATGGTCTATACATGTACCACCAGTAACCTCATTGGGCTGAGTAATATCGTCTGATTGGCACTTAATACTAAATTCCCGACAAATGTCGTGGAGCTCTTTGGAAGCATGACAGTTTCTGTCGCGAGTATTAATATCAATATCACCAACTAACCATAATTCATACTTTATTCTATCAACACGGTTTAATATTCCTCTGAGCTTATCAATAAATGTGTCTATATCTTTGTTTGGGGCCCTATACACATTTAATAGCAATATGTTCATGTAGGTAGGTTTATCAAACTGCAGAGCCTGGACTTTAATACAGTCATGCATTAACTCGAGGTCCTGTCTAACTGAGCAGTAGGGACTGACAAACTCGCCCACATAGGTCAATAATCCTCCACCTAATCTAGCAGTACAATCATTCCTAAAAACACTTTTGCCCTCCCAGTAATAAAAGGAGTCGTCTTTGTAGCACCCCAAGATTAACAGATACAGAGTATATCACAATCTAGACTCAGTTTAATATCTAGTAGCTTTTTCTTACTGAGACTACGGGCATTGCAGGTTGCTATGGTAACGCCTTTCAGATTATCAATAAAGCTCTGCATATTAACCAATATCTGGTTCCTGGTGAGGTGAGGTAAGGGGTATGGAGTCTACAGAAAATGCATGATTTGAAATTATTTTGATACAGTAAATGCTGCATATCTCATCATATACAGCTTAGTTTTAAATGTGTTCATGTACCTGGATAATCATAAGATCTACTACTATACAGGTCTACTTCTTTGCACAAATCATTATTGCCTTGCACAAATTGCCTTTTCTATTCTTAACCTTATGGTATAGGAAATTCAACACGAGATGTTGGAGGATAGGCCAACGTTTTGCCCTCCTCCTATGGAGGAGGGTTGCCCACGTTTTCCAAGCCTGGTAAGGTACACACGGAGATTTGGTTGTGCTTGAAAACCCAGTGCTGCATTATGAAAATTCGCTTTACAATAAGGGGTCTGAAAATACAATGCATCATCTAATTGTTTCTAGAATCCTTAGTATATCTTAGACAATTTTCTTACCCTCAATATGTGAAGAACAGAAGTGAGATGTATACTATGTCTAAAGGCTTGTCCAGATGGTGTAAATTGTATCATAAATGGATGGACTTCAAAACCAAAATAATATATTACTGAGAATTATTCACGATCTCCATATTGAAGTGCTGAATAAGTCGGTATTCTTATGACAACTGGGTTCGAAACACATTACTTATTGCTTTTAGACTTGCTCATAGATACCTCAGTATTATACCTTCTGCAATTACACATTTGGAAATATCATAGTTATTGTTGAGCGTAGTCACTCTTGTTATCTATAGCAGATTAGTATGTGCACAATATATATACCTTTTCTGTCAGATACCTGTATGAGCAGACAGCCACATGTAAAATCTTTCTTCATAATTTAGTATGCGCATGCACACCCAGGTGGCGTTAGTGTTCTTGTAAGCCACCATCACCGATGCTGAATTTAGGGTTAAGTGCACCCAATACCCCGATAATATATAATTATAAAGTTGGCTTTTCTAATATGTCTCTCCATTCATCTATCTGCTTTTACCACTGGTCCCTCTGTGTGTATGACTGGTGTTACTATACATTTTGAAAGTGTGTTCTTTTCCTTACCCCAGATTAGGCCAATCCAAAAACACAGATCTAAGCATTGTTTCTCATCACCGCCATCGTCATTCCTTTCTTGAAGGAATTTGCAGATGAACACTATACAATGGGCGAAAGGCAGAACCATCTATTTTTAGATTGTCCATCAGATCAAAGCTTGAGGCCTTAGAAATGCAGGTAGCTATTAACCAATTGCACATGTCTAAAATGTTAATGATAACCATGCTTTATCATATAGAAAGGCATCCTGTCTTATCCACGGGCAGTCATGATGCAGACGTCATGCACTTAGCAACTACAGACAAAATATCAGATAAGATCCTGCCTTGTCGTTTCCTTTATTTCTTGGTGATGGGAGACAAGTTATTTCATTTTTGCAGTGCCCTTGTCATTCTTTCCTTCATTCCGGTACTATGTTTGAATTTTTGTGCGTCCTTTGTGCCTCCCACTGCTAAAAGGATTAGAAATTTATAATCTATGTTAAATCGAGGTCTTAGGACTGGTACGAATTATCTTATCTAAAGGGTGAATTCCTTTTGTAAATTATATTTTAGCTCAGTATAGACAGTACTGGTAAGTGGCATGATATAGATTATAAGAGGAGTTGATGGGAAAGGCTCTTGCACTATACCAGCAGCAGCAACACAGAGCAGCTCAGCAACTCTGCTGCCACCTTGTGTAAAACAACTAAACTATAGGTACCAACGTCTTGTACCAAGACTCTTGTTACATGCTAGACTGTACATTCTAGGCGTGAGTCTTGATGTCTGCATAGGTCCAATCCAACTAGGCGTCTTAGATCCCAGAATCTATGGGTTTTGGCGAATTGAGTTCCATGGGGCCTGCTGAGCCCCGAGAGGCTTATTGTTGGATCCCTCAGTGGGTTGAGAACAGATCCATGTGCAATAGTTCTAAGTAAGACCTTGAGAATTCAAAGGGCTAAAGGCCAGGTTGTTGGGGCGAAGATCACTGGAAAAAGAATGCTGTCAAAATAATAGCGAAATCCTTGTCCCAAGGTTGCCAGACACCCGTTGCTATTTTGGAGATCCCTTATACCCCTGTACTGTGACCTTGTAGATACTATAGTACAGTGCTTCACGGAAATAAAATGTATGTGGTGTTTCAATGTTACGGGGATCCCTGGAAGATTCAACAGTAACCAGTGTGACAGGATCTGCGAAAAGAGACCTTAGTGCAGGGTGCATCAAGGTCCCTATTCCCAGTAACTGATATCGTTTTAGAGTGAACGCATACAGTGGGATTTCACCAATACTGAGATGCTGCTGCCAGTTAATATTACCAAAGCTCTAGGCGGAGGGAGATTTCCCAACTCAAACTACATAACTAGAAACATGGCCACATTGCCATCAATAATCTTAAATCCTGAAAGCCTAGGCACACTGGTATTTTTTTAACTTTTAATTCCTGATTAAACCCCAGCCTGCCTCAACTGTTTCAAAAGGATCTCATAGAAACCAGGTAAAGGGAATTACCTCACCATAATCTTTTTGTGCCTGCCAATTTGAAAAGTGAGATAAAAATTAATAAACATTGCACATTTAATTTCCCCTTTGGGACTTTGCATTGTTTGAATTTCCTTACATTTGGTAGCCCATGATTTGGTTTCCACTGCACTGGTGAGAGTATGAATAGAATCTTCGAATATTGATTATATTTTGGGAATGAAATTAAGGAAGGGTAAAATTATTTTCTATTTGGAAGCGGGAAGTAAACAATTATTGATGATTGAGTTTTAAGACAAAAAACAATTACTTCAAATTGCAACATATTTCCTGTGTTTTAACGGAACTTACTGGGGGAATATTGCCGATAGAAAATGTAGCTAAGTGTTCTCCTACGAGGTTAGGTGTGAATTTCACGGTGAATGATGTGGTATTCCACTGAAGTGAAAGATTTACAATGGATGAGGAAATCCAAAATATTTGATTTCCTCAGGGTTCTCTCTTTCTGTCTGTCTGTATCTCTTTCTTGGTGTAGGATAACGACATGTATTGTGGCTTGCAAGTTAAGCGTTAGCATATTTTGGACTTAACTTCATGAAGGTGAAGACAATGTAGATGATCTGCTTCATGTCGTTCAATACACATTTCACTTTACTGCTTACTTTAAAATAGTCCAATTTCCCTGTTCTCCTTTCATGGCAGTGTCCGAATCGTCAATGTACCTTTTTGTAAAGTATTTTATTGGGTTCATAGTTACAGATACAGACTAAATTCATTTAATCCTAGCATTGCACTGCTTCCGCTAGGCCCCATCATCAGCATATTAGTACAATCCACTTTATTCATTTCTTTTGGTAAATTATTGACAAACACTGTAAACATCACAGGGCCCATTACTGAGCCCTAAGTTATACCAAGGTACGCCTTATCTATCAGATGTCCTTCATCTGCTGGTGTCGATCTGCTACCGGGTGTAGGTACTTACTTACACCTGGTCACTCTGTAGGTTGTGTAAGTATCAAAATTGATCTCCATTCATTGTTTCTCAGATGAGATAATTCATTATTCCAGGTAATGATATCTATATAGTCATGTGCAATGGAAAGCAACGATGGTTTAAAGGGATATTATAATCCTGTATGCAATTTGAACATTGGTTTTCGGTAATACAGCTGGTTCCCCAAAGTTTCATTTGTGTGACAAGAGCTGAATAACAACAGTGGATTGAGGCGGGACCAATACCTAGTTGGTAAAGCAGCACAGACAGGTGTAGTGTCTGCAGGGGTCATTGCCTGTGGGGAAAGGTCCTAAAATATAATATAGGCTAACACTACTAAAAGCAAGTGCTGCGGTCAGGGCGAGTGATGCTTCTATGCAGCATCTCTATTCTTGGATGTATTCCCTCTGTACACATGCTCCCAACCACAATTGGTACCGTCAAATTCGTTTTATTTTACTATTCTATAATTTTCTCATCTAAAGCAGAAAACAAACATAGCGTGTCACATCTACGTGGAGGGATGTAATCTCGCCAACATACACAGGAGGGCGTCAGAAAACCCCTATCAGGCATTTCCTGACGCGTGCACGCTTGGGTCCGCACATCAAAAACGCGCTCTGTTTCTTTTCCGCTTAATTCTATCAGTCCTTGTGCGGCCATGCCTTGCTTGAGAGCCAGTATCAATTGAATCAATTGGTACAAGGACTCAATTTCTTCCTATTATGATTATATCAATGGGAAATTGATAGATGGTAACGGTCAGTTACTGAAGAGAATGCGCAACTAGGGGTAATAATTATCTAGGGAAAGCTTAACAAAGTCTTGACAAAGTGGCATGCCATGAATCTACCCCTAAATTATACTCATAGTCACAGTGGGTAATTCTGCTAGGTTTTAGGATGCACATGACGCTGGTCCTACCCTGTCAGTATTTCGATATGTGGGCAAACAGATTCATGCTTGCAGATCATGGCACTTTGGATGTTCAGTGAGATGCACACCAGTGGGCAGCAGTAATGCCTCGGTGGCCACTGTAGTAGATCTACTGTACTGGAGCAGTGTGTGCTAAGTTCAAAGTGCAGATGGTATTAGGGTAACTGGCAGTTACCCCATCCAACTCAGCAGATCCTATAATGCCGTATAGGGAACTAAAAGGGGAGATTACATTAATTGTCTATCTACTGATTTGGGTAATGCTTAGTTGTTAAGATATGGTGTAATGTGATATTGGCCATATTGAGGGGATGTATAGATTAGTATAGGGGTCATAATTATGATTATCTATAATTATTGTCATTTAACTACAGTGTATATGTTGAGGAGTGTTGGGGAACAATAGAAATTAACATATCTACTCACTTCAATTAAAAAACCTAGAGTAATTGCCTTCACCCTCTTGAACCCAAGACATGTATTGAATGGATAAATGACCACAAGGTAGCCAACTTGAGGTAAATCTGTTGATGTGAAATCAGGATTAGTTTGAAGTAGACCTTTTAGTGATTGAATTCAGTTTTCGTTGCCTGCTTTACCAAACAGGTCAGGATTTAAGCATTTTAAAAGGTCATTGAAGAATGTATAATGTGTATAAAAATCGCCAGCATGTCAACTGCCCTTACCTGAAACTGTAGGCTTAGATTTATCTTTCATAGATACAAGTCCCATTTCATATCCGTATGTAGACTCCTTGTTACTCATATATATATATTGTAGCGTTTTTATCGGAGTCCACTATTGTAATGCGGAAGTATCACACAACTCGGCTTCTTGTTATTAATGACACTTTATTGCCTGGCATTCTCTGCCACACCAGCTAAGTATCCTTGTGTAACTCCTAGCCTATGGAGGGGAAGCCTGAAGATGTAGACACCAGCACCCGTGGATCCAGACTGCCTCAAGGTGTCGATCCCCTCCTATTTATACGCTTCCCGTTCCTCCAACGCTGGCGTCTCCGACAGAGATCCAGCGTCGGAGGAACCCTCCTCCGAACGCAGGTAAATGGAACGTTTTTGGGTGTGACTCCGAGGTCGGTGGCTCCTCCGCCCCCGCACCAGGACGGTTTCGGCATCGCCCCCGACCCCTCGGTCTACACCGACATACATATATGGTAATACGAGAACGTCTGACGTGACTCCGGGGTCGGTGGTTCCCCCGACCCCTCGGTCTACGCCACAATATATATATATATATATATATATATATATATATATATATATATTTATATATATATATATATATATATATGGGTGGGGCTCCAGAAAATGTCCAATTTTGAGAAAAAATGATCAAATTTTTTAATTACCCTTAGACTTCTATAGTTTTACATGTCTGTGGAGGAGGTGATAAGCCATATCAGGTAAATTGAGAAAATGATGTATTTGCTCTAAGTTCATTTAAAAATTCTTGTAAACAACAAAAAAAAATATAAAATTGAACAATGTTCCACTAACTGACAATTGGAAATGATTGTATTCACTTTTATTAGCTATACTTAAAGATATTTCTTTGATCTACTTATGCATTATAAAGGATTTTATCTTTGATAAGTCATTAGCCTGAATCCGATGAACGTAACATTTTTGGGGAAAATCATGAAATATCTCCTTAAAGAATATATCTATCTGGAAAATTCATATCCCATGCTGATTAGGTTGATTTTCTCAGGCTTACTGGTTGTTTAAAATTTTCTTCATGGATGATTTATGCCATACATATGCTATCATCAGTTTATCCGATGAACGTAACAATCTGATGAACGTAACACCAAAAATCTGATGAACGTAACATAAATCCGATGAACGTAACATAAATCTGATGAACGTAACATTTATGATTGCATTCCTATTACAGCAAAACGATAATCTACATTGAAAAAATTCTTACACTAGCTGGTGCAGTTCACTACTTGGGTACCCTATTGATATTTGTTTTAACTATTATTGAAGAATTAGGCAAATTAGAGGTAAATCATCCATGTGAATCCGATGAACGTAACATAAATCTGATGAACGTAACATTTTCAATTTTCTGTCTTTTATCATACTTTGAAGTGGAATTTCCGGAATCAAATGGCAAGATCCTTTCCAGGCCCCCACCACACACAGTGTCAACTGAATTTCATCTTTATATGCATTATATTTATATAATAAATTATTCCCCAAAGAAAATAGCCTTAAAAGGGTCATTTTTCTACCCCTCTTTGGGCCTCATTTATGGAGAGAAAACAGTAAAATATTCAGATTTTTGCATATCTGCTCCAATATGTGGGTGTCAGACTTCTACATACTGTCAAAAAACTACCTCAAATGCATTCTATTCATATAGATAACACATTTTTTAAATAAAAACATGATTTTATGAGAAAAACTCTATTTTTAAAGATTTTCATCAGATGATGAAAGAATTTGAAAATTTTCTTGAAAATTCATGGTGATGTACAGAAGGGTCTCTAAAATATGTTGTATTAATTGCAAAATGGGTTAATACAAGGTGAATAGAGAAAAAAATTGAATGAAAATCATTTTTTTCTCAGGGGACATGGATTTTTTGGTATTTTTCAAGCAAAATATGGGTAAATTCAGAAAATAACAGGAAAAATATAATTTATTCCTTAGTTATTACATAAGTACTCATTGAGATCTTTGTAACCATGCTGTTCATATCACCTGAAATGATCTTATTACAGAGTTATTAAAGAAAACATGACAAATTTGCTTAATTGACATTTTCTGGAGCCCCACCCATATATATATATATATATATATATATATATATATATATATATATATATAGGCATACACCATAGTGCAATATAGTGTGTTTCTCCATGAACACTAAAACAAGGTTGTCCAATGCTCCTCACGCCTATCAAGCCATTTGGAGTATTGTATGAGGTGATAATGCGAGATTTGAGGGGGTGTGGCTTTTTACCCCAATCCCAACAACATCAAAGTGAACTACGACACTATGGTTCTTTTTCTTTTATTATGGTGCTATATCCCATTGCATAAATTAGTGATATAATTTTAATCTATTCCCTGTATCATTCTTTTCTTCGTGCATTTGTTTTACTATATATTTTCATTCCAATTTATTTGTTGTATTCTTTTGAGGGTTAATGGCTTCCCAGTTTACACATAACCTTTCAAAAAGGAAAAACATTGTTTTCCTTCACTATTTCACATTCATACACTGAGAATTATCACAGATATATAGAGACACTGTACAATATACAACTTTTATTAATATAGGAATATCACTTGCTCCTTTATCAGATACCCCCACTGTTGGCATCAGATCATGTGCATCATCTTGTACTTTTAATGCTCTGAGTTCAATAACAGAGAGGTTGCATCAAAACACCAACTGAAGATTGTAGCAATTTTCTGCCCTTTCCACACATGTATATTTTCCTTTCCACTCTAAACCTTTCAGGGTCACCTCTTACAAGGTTAGTAGTCTATTGACTTATGCAATATGGTTTCTGATATGTCTTCTGGGCAGGTATAGATTGGCTCTCAAGTCAAAAGCAACGTACAATTATACATAATAGCCTAGCTGGTTGTAGATTCATCCTACTAGATGCGTGATAGGGAACTGGTTCATTCATTAGTCACTATAATATTTGCTTTGCTTCATTTTAGACTCATGGTCTATGATGATTGAAAAACATGATTATGAGATGCTGACGTTTTATAATTAAACAAAACGTGTATAAATAGTGAACTAGATCATATTTCAGACTATCAATATCCTCTCATGTCTTTGGAATCCCTTTTGTCTTTTATACATCTAACTTGCCCATCATCAAAATCAAACATACCTCATTTCAGATAGATCTGTGTCATTCCCTAAACTGTAATATTGAGTCGTTGTTTGTTTTTAAAGGCAATGTCATGTCCAGGCTCAGTGTAGGGCTGATGATGAGCTCCGTGGACTTATGTCACCCTTTATTTATAACATGCAGCACTACAACTTCTCTCAACCTGACTCACTAGTTTGCCTGAAGTCACACAGTATGATGAATGACAGATTTGACCAATCAAAACTACATAATATCTAACTTCTGCACATTAGGTTCGTGCCCAATCCTAAGCCTACCTTCAAATGTCAGGTGACGTAATAGGCAATGAATGTATCTTGATATATTCATTCATACAATGATTATTAGAACAGGAAATAGAATTCTATTAGCTAAGGAAATACAGAGAATCACTATGCTGTGAAACTGTATTTATAAGTGCCACTGGAGTAGGCCCCTAATGTAGGCCTCTCTTGTGTGTACAGTGTGGGTTATACCATGCCAAATAAAACATGATAGAAGTGGAGGGAAAGAAGAACAAAATAATAAAATTCCTAACTATAATCCAACTAGACAAAAATACAACATTGATTTCTGTCGTTACCAGCATCATGGCTATTTTGGTGATTAGCTAACTAGTCTGTATGGAACATTTCGATTTACAAAAAGATTTTGTATCAGAATTTGGTAAATTAGGCATCTAACCTTTTCCTCTGGTCAGTTGTGAGTATTCAGCCAATCGTCTGTCCTCCCTTATGGTGCTGTGATGTAGAGATGGACGACCGTGTTAGCTTACAACAGGAATCCTATTCTGCTCTGGAAGCAGCTCAGACAGGCAGAGTGTCTGTGGGGCACTTTGCCTGTGGGCGGAGGTGCTAAAATCTAATATAGCCTGGCACTACTAAGAGGAGCAAATGTCCTGGGGGTACCTGATTCTTCCTATGTCACAAAAATATACTCAAATCCTCAACCAGATTCCTCCACTCCCTCTTACAGTTGTTTGCCTTTGACTACCTGCTCTTTTTTTTTTTTTTTTACATTATTTGTCCTCCAACCCTTTTACGGGTGAAAAGTCCTATTGTTCCTTTCATGAATCCTGGGCATTAACTAGACTACAATGGTTCAGCAGCACGACATACAAGTGAAGCTGGTAAGAGCACCAGACAGTGCAACTTGGTACTGCATAAGGTTCCCTAGTTTTCGGAAGTAAATTACGGTCATTCTACTGAAAAGGACAAAATAAAAAAGAACTATTTGTGCTATAATTAAAAGCATACGTAACTTGCATGCCATCCCAATGGGCACAACAGCACTGATTAGTAGGTGCTTTTGTGCCATGGCGCCCATGGCGGTGCGGGGGAAGTTCACTGGAAGCTTTCAACTGGGGTCTACAATCATGACTACCACGTTTACAGTAGCAGAGATTGGCAATGAGGCCATCTTGGGAGCTTCCTTCCTGAGGGACCACCGTATCAAAGTGGATATGGCGGAAGCATCGGTAGCGTGGCCGGGGGGGACTCGAATCCAGAAGGGCTGGTCCGGAGGATCGTGTGTGCCAGAGCAGCGGTGGTAGCCGGCGGGCAGGAAGCGCTGGTGGAGGGCCAGGAAGGGATGGTGGAAAAGGCGGAATCGGCGGGAAAGAGTAGCCCGTTCCTGGTGGGGCGAGGGCTAATAGTCCCAGAGGAAGGGCAAGCCTGTGTGCGGGTTTTGAACCCGGGAGGGGAAGCCTTGACAATCCACCGCGCCGAAACGCTGGGAACCCTGACTTCGGTGGAGGCTGGCGAAGGGGGGATCGGCGGAAGGTGTCGTGTGGTGGGAAGGCAGGAACTGACGGCGGAAGGGAGGAAGGTGGTGACTGAGCTGGTGGACGGGACTGAGGTGCACAGGAGGAGGGCATTGGCCACCTTGCTCAAGAGTAGGATCAACGCATTCCAGCTGGGGACGGAGGACAGGGGCCATACTACGCTGGCTCAACACCACATCAACATGGGGGGCGCAGCTCCCCTGAAACAGCCGCCGAGGCGTCTGGCACCTCACAGGCATCAGGTGGTAGACGAGGAAGTGGATAAGATGCTGGAAGTGGGGGTAATCGAGCCGGCGGTGGGGCCCTGGGCATCCCCCGTTGTGCTAGTAAAAAAAAAGGACGGTACAACGAGGTTCTGCGTCGATTATCGGCGGCTAAACGCTGTCACTATCAAGGACGCCTACCCGCTGCCTCGGGTAGAGGATTGCCTCGACACCATGGCCGGGGCTGCCTGGTTTTCTTCTCTGGACTTAGCTAGTGGCTACTGGCAGTTGGACATAGCCACCGAGGACAGGGAGAAGACTGCATTTGCCACCCACCGGGGATTGTTTCAGTTCCGCTGTATGCCCTTCGGGTTATGCAATGCACCCGGGACATTTGAAAGAGTCATGGAGGTGGTGATGTGGGGCCTGCAGTGGGAGACCTGCCTAGTATATCTGGATGACGTTGTAGTTTTCGCGTCTACCTTTGAAGAGCACCTTCACCGGTTAGAGGAGGTGTTAGACAGGCTTATCCAGGCGGGACATTAGGCTTGGTTAGGAACTTGTGGCAAGTGAGGTTTTTCTTCGGATGAATGAGGAACATGACCTCATACATGTCAATCTCACTGTCCACAGCTAAGACCTTACCCATGTGCCATGCATCCTTGGTGGAGTCTGACTCATGCAGGAATGCGCAGGCAACAAACTGTCCCTCTTGGTACTCATCCTGCACGAATACAGCCGTATCCTCAACGTCCATTGTCGGTCCGCCTTCAAAAACAGGGGTGAGGTTGGTCCGTCCTGTCGCATGTGCTTTGTGACGGGGGCCTCAACTGCACGCTCCGCAGCACACTTACGTGCGGCACACGGAGGCACATTTTCTTTGTTGGCCGTGGCTGGGGCAGGAACCATGTCCTTGCGGGTGCGCTTGCCAGCCACGACGGGTGAGGGACCCCCTTGGCGCTTGCAGGCAGAGGTGCTAGCAACAGGAGCGGGGATAGTGTTCTCCGACACAGTAGGGGCAGTGGCACACTGGTTTTTCTTGGGCCGACCTGCACGCCTCTTCTGCGCCGGAGGAGGTGGGACATACGCGTCGTCCGCTGCAGGGGTTACTTCGGTGACAGTCCTCTTAGGGTGACGGGGGGGGGGGGGGGTCGCCCCCACCGCCACTGGGGGCTACGTCAGCCATCTGCAAAGATGAGAAGAAATACATTAAATAAAAAGGTAAATAGTGATTAAACAAGTTCCTATATGCTGACAAAGGATGTACAACAATGCCAAAGATTTTATCAGAGGTTTTTATGCTGATATGGTAATTCATAGTGAGGAAATCAGTAGATTTTAAGATAATAAGGAATACATAATAGCCTAGCTGGTTGTAGATTCATCCTACTAGATGCGTGATAGGGAACTGGTTCATTCATTAGTCACTATAATATTTGCTTTGCTTCATTTTAGACACATGGTCTATGATAATTGAAAAACATGATTATGAGATGCTGGGCACAGCCAGAACTGGTAAACATAATATTCTCTGACGTTTTATAATTAAACAAAACGTGTATAAATAGTGAACTAGATCATATTTCAGACTATCAATATCCTCTCATGTCTTTGGAATCCCTTTTGTCTTTTATACATCTAACTTGCCCATCATCAAAATCAAACATACCTCATTTCAGATAGATCTGTGTCATTCCCTAAACTGTAATATTGAGTCGTTGTTTGTTTTTAAAGGCAATGTCATGTCCAGGCTCAGTGTAGGGCTGATGATGAGCTCCGTGGACTTATGTCACCCTTTATTTATAACATGCAGCACTACAACTTCTCTCAACCTGACTCACTAGTTTGCCTGAAGTCACACAGTATGATGAATGACAGATTTGACCAATCAAAACTACATAATATCTAACTTCTGCACATTAGGTTCGTGCCCAATCCTAAGCCTACCTTCAAATGTCAGGTGACGTAATAGGCAATGAATGTATCTTGATATATTCATTCATACAATGATTATTAGAACAGGAAATAGAATTCTATTAGCTAAGGAAATACAGAGAATCACTATGCTGTGAAACTGTATTTATAAGTGCCACTGGAGTAGGCCCCTAATGTAGGCCTCTCTTGTGTGTACAGTCTGGGTTATACCATGCCAAATAAAACATGATAGAAGTGGAGGGAAAGAAGAACTAAATAATAAAATTCCTAACTATAATCCAACTAGACAAAAATACAACATTGATTTCTGTCGTTACCAGCATCATGGCTATTTTGGTGATTAGCTAACTAGTCTGTATGGAACATTTCGATTTACAAAAAGATTTTGTATCAGAATTTGGTAAATTAGGCATCTAACCTTTTCCTCTGGTCAGTTGTGAGTATTCAGCCAATCGTCTGTCCTCCCTTATGGTGCTGTGATGTAGAGATGGACGACCGTGTTAGCTTACAACAGGAATCCTATTCTGCTCTGGAAGCAGCTCAGACAGGCAGAGTGTCTGTGGGGCACTTTGCCTGTGGGCGGAGGTGCTAAAATCTAATATAGCCTGGCACTACTAAGAGGAGCAAATGTCCTGGGGGTACCTGATTCTTCCTATGTCACAAAAATATACTCAAATCCTCAACCAGATTCCTCCACTCCCTCTTACAGTTGTTTGCCTTTGACTACCTGCTCTTTTTTTTTTTTTTTTACATTATTTGTCCTCCAACCCTTTTACGGGTGAAAAGTCCTATTGTTCCTTTCATGAATCCTGGGCATTAACTAGACTACAATGGTTCAGCAGCACGACATACAAGTGAAGCTGGTAAGAGCACCAGACAGTGCAACTTGGTACTGCATAAGGTTCCCTAGTTTTCGGAAGTAAATTACGGTCATTCTACTGAAAAGGACAAAATAAAAAAGAACTATTTGTGCTATAATTAAAAGCATACGTAACTTGCATGCCATCCCAATGGGCACAACAGCACTGATTAGTAGGTGCTTTTGTGCCATGGCGCCCATGGCGGTGCGGGGAAAGTTCACTGGAAGCTTTCAACTGGGGTCTACAATCATGACTACCACGTTTACAGTAGCAGAGATTGGCAATGAGGCCATCTTGGGAGCTTCCTTCCTGAGGGACCACCGTATCAAAGTGGATATGGCGGAAGCATCGGTAGCGTGGCCGGGGGGGACTCGAATCCAGAAGGGCTGGTCCGGAGGATCGTGTGTGCCAGAGCAGCGGTGGTAGCCGGCGGGCAGGAAGCGCTGGTGGAGGGCCAGGAAGGGATGGTGGAAAAGGCGGAATCGGCGGGAAAGAGTAGCCCGTTCCTGGTGGGGCGAGGGCTAATAGTCCCAGAGGAAGGGCAAGCCTGTGTGCGGGTTTTGAACCCGGGAGGGGAAGCCTTGACAATCCACCGCGCCGAAACGCTGGGAACCCTGACTTCGGTGGAGGCTGGCGAAGGGGGGATCGGCGGAAGGTGTCGTGTGGTGGGAAGGCAGGAACTGACGGCGGAAGGGAGGAAGGTGGTGACTGAGCTGGTGGACGGGACTGAGGTGCACAGGAGGAGGGCATTGGCCACCTTGCTCAAGAGTAGGATCAACGCATTCCAGCTGGGGCCGGAGGACAGGGGCCATACTACGCTGGCTCAACACCACATCAACATGGGGGGCGCAGCTCCCCTGAAACAGCCGCCGAGGCGTCTGGCACCTCACAGGCATCAGGTGGTAGACGAGGAAGTGGATAAGATGCTGGAAGTGGGGGTAATCGAGCCGGCGGTGGGGCCCTGGGCATCCCCCGTTGTGCTAGTAAAAAAAAAGGACGGTACAACGAGGTTCTGCGTCGATTATCGGCGGCTAAACGCTGTCACTATCAAGGACGCCTACCCGCTGCCTCGGGTAGAGGATTGCCTCGACACCATGGCCGGGGCTGCCTGGTTTTCTTCTCTGGACTTAGCTAGTGGCTACTGGCAGTTGGACATAGCCACCGAGGACAGGGAGAAGACTGCATTTGCCACCCACCGGGGATTGTTTCAGTTCCGCTGTATGCCCTTCGGGTTATGCAATGCACCCGGGACATTTGAAAGAGTCATGGAGGTGGTGATGTGGGGCCTGCAGTGGGAGACCTGCCTAGTATATCTGGATGACGTTGTAGTTTTCGCGTCTACCTTTGAAGAGCACCTTCACCGGTTAGCGGAGGTGTTAGACAGGCTTATCCAGGCGGGACTTAAGATCAAACCAAGCAAGTGCCAATTGGCCAGAAGGAGAGTGATGTTCCTGGGGCATAATTATGGTGAGTGAGGAGGGGATAGCCACCGACCCAGCCAAAGTAGAGGCGGTGGAGGGGTGGCCCACCCCTCAGAATATCACCGAAGTGCGCAGTTTCCTCGGGTTAGACGGGTACTACCGAAATTTTGTCAAAGACTTCTCAGCGGTAGCCAAGCCCCTGTCCAGCCTGGCAGAGAAGGGAAGGAAGTTTGAATGGGACCGGGACTGCCAACGGGCCTTCGAGCATCTGAAGCAAGAGCTTATTAGAGCCCCCATCCTAGCCTTTCCTCGGCCGGAGGGGGAACTGAGACTGGACACCGACGCCAGTGACACCGGACTGGGGGCAGTCCTGTCATAAGAGCAGGAGGGGCACGAAAGGGTCTTGGCTTATGCTAGCCGCACCCTAAATAAAGCGGAGCAGAATTACTGTGTGACCAGAAGGGAGCTGCTGGCCATTGTCTTTGCTCTAAAAAAAGTTCAGGCATTATTTGATAGGACGGCCTACGAGAGTAAGGACAGACCATGCGTCCCTCCGGTGGTTAATGGGGTTTAAGGAACCTGAGGGGCAAATCGCTCGGTGGCTGCAAGTGATGGACACCTACGATCTAAGGATTGAGCATAGGGCGGGGAAGCTTCACGGGAATGCTGATGGCTTATCTCGTAGGCCGTGCAGACAGTGCGGGAGAGAGGAGGCAGGAATGGAAGTGTGCAGAGTGATCACTCGTGCGCAGGGGCGGAGGAGGGAAGCACCCCCCGAAACAGTAGGGGAGGAGATCTCGCCGGAGGCTTTGGCGGAGCCCCCCTCGCCGGCTGAGATAGCTTTCCCCGAAGAGCTGGACTGGGAAAGGGAGCAAGCAGCTGACCCAATTCTGCAGCAAGTGAAGAAGTGGATAGAAGGGGAGGAGGTGGACCCGGCGGAACTGGGAGGGGCTGGCTACGAACTGAAGGCGTGGGCAGCCCAGAGAGACCTGCTGGGGGAGGTTAACGGTATCTTGGGCCGGTGGTGGGTGGAGCCGGCGGGGCAGTCAAGGTTCCAGGTAGCTGTCCCCCGAGCTATGAGGGAGGAGGTCCTCCGACAGGTGCATGGCTCAAGCTTGGGGGGGCATCTGGGGCGGAACAGGACCATCCGGCATCTTCAGGATAGCCGAGTTTCGGCGGGATGCCACTTGGTGGTGCGCCAGGTGTGAACCCTGCGTGAGAAGGAAGTCGGCCAGGCCACCCCACCGAGCACCCATGGGGCATGTGGCGGTAGGTCTGCCTATGGAGAGGGTAGCCATGGACATCATGGGCCCCCTACCAGTGACTAGGGAAGGGAACAAGTACATTATGGTGATTGCCGACTATTTTACCAAGTGGACAGAGACGTATGCCATGAGGGATCAGCAGGAAGAAACGGTGGCTAGAGTCTTCGTGGAGGAGTTTGTGTGCCGCCTGGGACCCCCGGGGACGGTCCACACCGATCAGGGCCGTAATTTCCAGTCGGCGATGTTCCAGGAGGTCCTAGGGTTGTTGGAAGTTAGCCAGACTAGGACATGTGCCTTCCGCCCCCAGAGTGATGGGATGGTGGAGAGGGCTAACCGAACCATAGAGATGCTGTTGGCCACCACGGTGGCCAAGGACCAGAGGGACTGGGACAGGAAATTGCCCTATGTAATGGCAGCATATAGAGCCTCTGCTCACTCCTCTACTAACATAACACCCAATATGATGATGATGGGCCGAGAGACTACCACCCCCTTGGCTCTACTCTATCCGGCGGGGCCCCTGCCGAGCTCCCTGGAAGGATATGTGGCGGAACTGCAGGTGCAGATGGCCCAAACCTTTCACTATGCTCGGGAAGTGCTGGGTCGGGCCGTAGAGAGGCAGAGGCGTAACTACGATGTGAGGGCAGGGGCAGTGAACATATTCGAAGGGGACACAGTCTTCTACTACCACCCACTCAGGGTTAAGGGCGTCTCTCCGAAGCTTCAGTCATACTGGACGGGCCCCTGGACGGTGGTCCAGGTTCGGGGGAAGGTGTTGTTCACCATACGGAAGGGGCGCCGTGTGAAAGTAGTACACTTCGACTCTATCAATAAGGTACCACCAGAAAGAGACCTCGGCGGAGGGCGGGAGTTGCCAGGGGGAGAGGGGAACGCCATGGTATGAGCAGTGACGCAGAGCAGGCCAGCAGACGGTGGCGTGATGAGTAACTCAATGGAGCCCCGAAAACCTCCTGAACGGTGGGATGCCGACTTACCGAAGATTCCACTGGGTGGGCCACTCCTGCCTAGCTGGGATATTCCTGATGGGTTATCTGAAAAAGAAACTGAAGACCTGCGGGAGAAAAGAAGGCTGGAAATCAAAGAAAACAGTGAGAGAATGGATGAATATGGTCGGCTTCGGCGGGAGCGGAGGACGGCACCGGTGTATCTGAAAATGCAAGAGGACTGGAGAAAGCAGCGGCAAGCCTGGAATAGATGGAAACAGGAATTAATATGGGCACGAAACGAAAATGAAGCTAAGAGTAGAAGAGAGGAACGCGGGGGTGCCGGAGGAGAGGAAGGCAATCACTCGAGAGGAGGAGAGAAGGTGGAGAAGAATGGTCTCCATGCGCTTCATCATGACCTCAAAGAGGAAGACCTTCCTACAAAGTATCACCTGACGTACATCTCAAACTGGTCTCCGCCTCTCTGGGGCCCAGGAAGGGGGGCCGCCGGTCACCAGCCTAAGGTCTCCCCGGGCGATAATAGGGGAGGACCCGCCGGGACCCAGCGCTCGCAGTGACGTCATGACGACGGTTGACGGCAAGATGGCGGCAACAAATGACACGCGGTTGGTGGTGCCAAGAAGCCAGCAAACTTCTTCTAAGAAAACTAGATCCCCGAGCAAAGAAGGAGGGGAGAGATGATGACACGGGAGCCCGGGCGGGTCCCACAGCCGGGAGAGGACGGAGAAAGGCGCTAGAGAGGTGAAATCGGTGGTCGTAGCCAGGGAGGGGGAGAGACGGCGGAGCCGTTCAGCGGAGAGGAGGCGCCATGGTAGAAGCTGGGCTAGATCCAGGGGTCAGTCACCTCGGCCAATACGGAGATCGCCACATAAACGGGAGACAGGTGGCCAGCCAATAAAAAAAAATATAGAAGGGAGGAGGGGCGCTCCCACGAGCGGAGACCGCCTGACACAGGGTTCCCACGCCACCGAAGTGGGGAGGGGAATACCCAGGCGACTTTCCCAGGGCCCGCTGAGCTCGCCGAAAGCAACCAACCAATCAGGGCAAAAGGGGGACATGGGAGGAGGCGGGACGTCTCGGCGCCGGGGAGGTATAAAGGAAGCGCGAGGTGCTCAGTCAACTCAGAATCCGACGGAGAAGCAAGCACCTAGTCTACGACGAGAAATTATCCACTACGCCGACTTGGAGGTCTTCACGGCCAGCATGCCAAGACAGGCCAGGTCCAAGGGGGAGGGAGCCGGAGACACTCCGGAGTTCGCCTGCCAGACGTGCGCCGACAGGGGAATAGTAAAGGTATTCGCAAGAAAAGACACCCTGGAGCGACATGTGGAGGGCCACGCCGGAGCGGGGCTCGGGCACCGCTGCCCACTGTATCCAGAGTGTTCCCACCAAGTTCGCAAGAAGAGGGAGGGCGACCTCCGGGGGCATATAAGATCTGTACATAAAGAGTATGACGTGGACGAATGGCAGCCAGGGGAGCCGGTGATGCTGGAGTTCCCCGACGTAGGAAGCACCAGAGGACAAGGAAGCAAGCCCCGAAAACAGCTAACCCCACAGAAGGCGTTGCAGGGGGGTAGCCCCTTCAGTGACTTAAGCTCCCCAGGAATACAGCTGGGGGAAGGCGACACTCCAGGCAGTTACACTATGTCTGCACACATGTTGGAGCAGATGTTAATCCAGATATCACCTGAGAAGAAGCAAGAGGAGGCAAGGGCGAAGGGCTCTCCGGCGGGTCCACCTAGTGCTGGCACCTGCTCATCAGGGAAGAGGAAGAACCCCAGTGACTCGGCTGGGGGTAAAAGTGAGAAGAAGAGGGTAAAAAAGGATATAAAAGGGGGCAAGGGGAAGTCCTCGGCGGCAGCAGCGTCAGCTCTGGCTTCTCCGGAGAAGGAGTGCAGCGGGGGGAGGCGGGGGGAGCAGCCGCCGCTGGGGGGGATAGTGGGGAGTCGGACTAAACCAGCTGTACGCACCAGCACCGCCGAAGTGAGGACTAAGATAGACGAGGAAAGGGCTAAGATAGCAGACCTGTGTGCCAAGTACGGCAAGGAGGGGGAAACACCTAATCAGATGATGATAAGACTCAAGAGACTGTTCCCGGGAGCGGAGGTGGACTATGATTTAGTGGATCCGGGGTTTGAGGAGGAGCTCCAGTCTTATGAGGAGGAGGTGTTGGGGGAGGGACCTAAGGAGGAAATCGGAGGAAGCGGGGAAAAGGGGGGTCCAGAGGGGGTCCAGGGCACTGAACTCACATTGTATGGACTGGACACTTCGGTGAATGTCTCTGAGGCTACAGACGTGTCACTAAACAGATCTCTTAATCTGGACGATGCTCTTGCTATGGTGAAAACTCCTTCGGCGGATACTTCGGCGGGGTCGGTGAAGGGGAAGGAATTGGGAGATTTTGCAGTACCCACCGAGTCCGGGTCGGCGGCGCAAGGGGTGGTGGAGGAGGGGGTGCTCTCTACCTTATCTCCCACTGGACTGGCCGGGATTGATATTCAGACGCAGCAGCTGAAGAAACAGTTGGAGGTGTTAGGAAAGAGAAGAGCAGCTGAAGCCAAGAGAATAGAGGCAGAGGCAGAGGAGAAAAGGAAGAAAGCCCAAGAGGCAGAGCAGAAAAAGCAGCGAGATGAGGAGAGGAAGCAGCGGGAAGAGATAGAAAAGCAGGAGAAGGAGAGGGTGGAGGCGGAAAAGAGACAGAAGGAGAAGGATGAGAGGGAAGCCGCTGAACTCCTGGCCAGGCAGCTAAGGCAGGAGCAGTCACCGGTGAAAAGGGGGAAAGGGAGGGTGATAGCCATAGGACTGGATGGGTTAGTGGTGAACTCGCCCCATGGCGAATTTCTCATGAAATTGGAACTAACTGACGCGGAGGAGGGGGAGACCAGAGTGCTACTACCGGCAGGGGGTGAGGGCCTCCTTGAATGACGCTAAGCTATCCCCACCGCCGATGGAGGCGGGACCACGTGTAACAGTGTTATCAAACTGGGAGCCGGGGACTCCGGTGGCATCCACCCCCGCACCTGCAGCGCCGCCACCGGACGGTCCTGGTGCATCTCCACAGGCCGGGACGTCCGGCGGAGCGGTGGAGGAAGGACACGCTGAGGAGGCTGGGGCGCGTAACCCCTGGCAATCGGATTACCAAGGGTCGGCGACCCTGAGACGACTGGCACAGAGACTACTGCCCCCGGAGGAGCAGGGGCCAGATGTGCGCCAGTTAGGGGAGGGGAGCCAGACCACCTCTTTAGTGATGCTCCCAGGAGGTGAGTTCGAGACTGTGGTTATAACCCGGAACAGATTTGTGGACTTAAGCCAACGGGATACCTGTAAAACCTGCGGCCGGCCCTGAGAGCAGCAGCAGCCAGAAGCGGAGGAGGCTGCAGGAGAGGGGGAACCGGAGGAGGAGGAAGACGACGACGCGGCGGATTAAACTAGGTAAGCTGGTCATTCCTTGTTAATAGCAGAGGTCGGGGAGCCGTTCGGGGAACGGGAGCGGTCGGGGAGGGCTGAGGAAGATAGACGACAGGGTGGTCGGGGAGCAGCCTGGACCGAGTACACGGCCGGAGAAACGGGAGATGTTCGGCGGGGAAGGGCCGGAGCGGTTGTCGGGGAGGCAGTAAGACCGAAGTACACGGTCGGAGAAGGGAGGAGTTCGGTGGGAGCTGAGAGGAGGGAGAAGGACACGGGGGAACCCAGGGCCGAGTACACGGCTGGAGAGAAGAAAGGAAAAAGGGGGGGGGGTCTTTTTGGTCGAAACGTTTACCAAATCGAACCTGTTGCCAAATGAAAACTTACCTGGGTGTCCTGTCTTCCAGTTTGGTGGATCGCAGTCTGGAGGGAGGTCGGTGGAGCGCGGTCCGGAGGGAGGTAGGTGAAGGCAGTCCAGAGAGGTGTCGCTGCAGCACAACCGGGGCGGTGGAAGTGGACCCAGGGAAGAGGCAGACGGCCTTAAGCCTTAGGGGCCCAGAATTACTGGCGAAAGGGCCCATATTGTGATTGATCATTTGTAAATAATGACAACCATGTGTATGTAATATAACGACATTTTATTATTCTCTCTCAGTGACGCTGTAGTTAACATAGGGACGTAGTTCTCCGTCCAGGGTATTAGTTTGTACACCCCCCAGAGTTTTAAATTAGTTGGGAGGAGTGTAGCGGAGAGGCTCGGCCGCCGAATGACTGCCACACAGTCATTCGGGGAAAGTCTCAACGCTCAGGAGTGGTCCGCTGAAACGCTGCACGAGAGGCAGCGTCCCGGTGGAGACTTGTATATAAAGCGCGACTAGTTCCACCGGAGGTCAGATCCAGCCGACAGCCCGAGGTGAACAGTCAAGCAGCTAGCTCCCGGAGGAGGTTGCAGACAACATTTCTACTAGCAGATGGCATTTAGATGGTGTGGCCAAGGAGTGCCAGGGCAATAAACCAAGCGAGTTAATGTTACTTGACGGGTTGTGTTCTTAGATCATTCATAATACGAACGGACGCTACTATATATATATATATATATATATATATATATATATATATATATATATATTGCTGCTTTCAACACCTGCCTTGCTAGCTCAGAAAGGAGAAGAAAAGACTCACAATCAGGAGATTCCTGGTTCAAATCCCACTAAGGATCAATAAGGACACTGAAACCAGGATTGCACAAGCTATTCATGAGCTACTTACATGGGCATAACAAGTTGAATATTCCAACATCTGAAATCATGGTATGTATGAAATAATGGACTTTTGTAATGATATGTCTATATGTGACCGTTTGTAAACCCTTTTATGAGCTCTACGATGTAGGGCTGATTAGTACGGAGCTCCTAATAGGACATACCTAAAAGATTTTTTTTGTTCATAAAAAAAATTCCTGCAGGTACAGAAACATTCCTGCGGATACAGGAGCATTATTGCAGATACAGGGGTATTCTTGCGGGTACAGGGGCATTCTTATAGGTGCAGAAATATTTTTTTGTGGTTGCAAATTTTGTGGTTGAAAATCTTTTTTTTTTACATTAGTAAAAAAAAAACACTTTTAGAAAACATTCAATTTGATAAAGGACATGGGGTTGGCACTCCGTAGTACGGAGCCCCTAAAAGGACATATCACAAATAATTTCTCCCCTGAAAAAATATTCTTGCGGGTACTGAAGAATTCTTGCGGATACTGACGAATTCTTGCGGATACTTAAGAATTCTTGCGGATATTGAAGAATTCTTGAGGATACTGAAGAATTCTTGCGGATACTGATGAATTCTTGCTGATACTTAAGAATTCTTGCAGATACTGAAGAATTCTTGCAGATACTGATGAATTCTTGCAGGTACTGAACAATTCTTGCGGATACTGACGAATTCTTGCGGATACTAAAGAATTCTTGCGGATACTGACGAATTCTTGCGGATACTGACGAATTCTTGCGGGTATTTAAGAATTATTGAGGATACTGACGAGTTATTGCGGATACTGAAGAATTCTTGAGGGTACTGAAGAATTCTTGCGGATACTGAAGAATTCTTGCGGGTACTGAAGAATTCTTGCGGGTACTGAACAATTCTTGCAGGTACTAAACAGTTCTTGTGGGCACAGGAATATTTTTTTTTGGGGTAGAGGAACATACTAAAAAGATTTTTTTTTCATGCAAAATATATTTCTGCATGTACAGGAGAATTCTTTGGACACAGTAGCATTTCTAAATTTTGAGAGTTTAAAACATGTAAAAAATATTTCTTTTCTCAGAAACAACTATTCTTGTGGGTAAAGAAATATTTTTGCAGGTACAGAAACTATTCCTGCAGGTATAGAAACGATTCTTGTGGGTACAGAAACATTCATGTTGGGGCTTGAGGATTTTATCCTCATTCAGTTTCCACAAGAACAGTTAAGTATCCGCAAGAATTGTTCAGTATCTGCACGAATTGTTCAGTATCCGCAAGAATTGTTCAGTTTCCGCAAGAATTGTTCAGTACCCGCAAGAATTGTTTCTCTATCCGCAAGAATTGTTCAGTACCCGCAAGAATTGTTTCTGTACCCGCAAGAATTGTTCAGTACCCGCAAGAATTATTTCTGTACCCGCAAGAATTGTTCAGTACCCGCAAGAACATTTTTTCTGGTGAAAAAATTATTTTTGGTATGTCCTATTAGGGGCTCTGTAGATAAGTCACTTAATAAGTGCCCCTCAAAATAAAGAAAAATAAGAAAACAGCAAACAAAGAAAAACAAACAAGCAATTGATCTATAGTAAAAGTGGTTCCTCCCCTGCCAATGCACTGGTCTATGGGTAAAAAAGATTTTGTTGAGATGACCATACCACTTAGGATGCTCAGTCAGGTGCTCATTCTCAGATAGCGTCCATGCCTGAGTGTCTACATGTAGAGAAAGCTTAATAGTGAAGGGACTGGTTCCCGGGAGCACCATGTTGATATTAGGGACTCCTGTCACTGGTCTCGCAATCACGCTTGTTCCTTGCATGTGTGGTAGTCCCGAGTCATCCTCGAGGTACCTTCGTGGTCCTCGTGGGCGACGTCGAGAGCACCTCTCTTACCCGACGCCTGGGGCCGCTGGAGTCCAGCGCCACGTCACCACATGGTCATGTGGCCCTCAACTCTGGTGTATATAAGGCCGTTGTACGGCCTTCCTCAGGTTCAGTCCAGTCACGACGGACCATCGTGAGCGATGGTTGGCGGCTACCCGACTACCATATTGTGATACTTCTCTGTGCTGTTGCACAGAAAGGGTAAATGTGGGTTAATAACTGCAGACTCTAGAAGGCTGTGCTAGTCGTCTAGTGTCGAGTGTGCTTTAGAGTTCAAACTCTACCACCTGTAACTGTCATCGAGAACGGCTGATGCATATGCGTTATTGACAATAAAGTTTTAACTGGAACCTGAAAAGTTGTTCTTCGTTGTTTATCGAAGGATTCGATTAACCTCGAGGGGTAGAACAGTACACATGTGTAGGGGTCAGTGAAGATGTTGTTTGGAATTTTGGGGAATCAAAACTCAGTCTCCACATTTATGGACGGGCACTCCACTGCTGAGCTACAACCCTTTGCCTTCCACCCATCACCTTCCACCCAGAGAGTCAGTGTGCCGGGCTCGAGGAAACATGTCATACAGTCTGGAAGTCCTATGGGGAAGCAAACGATGGCAGCGCTGGTGCAAGACAAAAGACATAACCTGCTCACCATAGCTCCATCTATGGGCCTATATTTTCAATATAATACAGGCTTGCCATGTCAAATTGTTTATACACACAGGTCTGTTCTCCCCTCCCGCTGTAGAGTTTTCCACAACAGCATGACACAGCTACTCGTTTGGTTTTATGAAGAATTTGGTAGTATTTGTCCTCTGTACAAGAAAGAATGGCAATGAAACATCAATCTAATAATAGTGGGTGCAATGGTTAAAAGCATACAGACGTTAATATTGTTATATTTTAATGTGAAAACATGATTATCCTCATTCTGGGGCCCAAGAGTTGACGAGGCCAAGAACCATGTATAAGAAAGCAAAGGACAAAATGGCGTATTAAGTAGGGGAGCTCAGCCAGGACCACTTGGTTTTGAAAATGTCTTCTACTGCATTTGTTCAGGGGATATAAGAAATCGATACAAAATGGAGGGATGAGTCCGATTAATTTATTCATGCTTTCTCACTCGTTGGAGTTAGTTGGTGATAACTCACTCGTCACTTCGGGCATGTGAGTTATCCCAGACGAACCGATAATAAGAGATTATGAGTGAATTAATAGCTTATTATATATGGCTATGTCTTATATTTATAAGTGATGCAAATACAACCAAAAGTTTTTGACCAGCTGCAGCATTTAGCTCTAGTTTGAAATCTGTTACATAAAAGTGTAGATTTTTCAAAAGATTTAGGTCTGTACATGTCTAACCTTACCCCTCATTCAATGTTTGGCCAATTCCCTCTCAAAGTTATGACGGTAGGTCATCAGAAATACTGATATACATATATAGGAATGACGAATTTTGTGTATCGAATGTTTGTATTGACATCGAGAGCCAGTCATATTTCCCTCGAGTGAGTGACCGGCACGAGATGTCAATACAAACATTCGATACACAAAATTCGTCATTCCTATATTTATTTTTACATGTTTAGGCACAGGGAAGCGATGAAATCAAACAAAAACTCACTGTTTAATTGAACTTTTGGGGCAGGTCCAGCCATCTTGGTTATTTACTTCCGGTTAGGACTACTCCGCAGAAAAAGTAGTCCCTGACACAAAAATCACAAAAGTAGCTTTTATCTCGCATTTTTATTACTATTTTATACTAGTTATTCTTATTTAGGTTGCAAAAAAGCTGCTTAAGAACTTACAGAACAGAATTTTCGTTTAAATGTTTGTGCGTATCACGTTTCCTCTTTGTTCTAATATAGCGTCCTAATGATCTGCTGGGAGAGTAGATGCTCAGGTTGACCCTTGACCTCGGTGGCTTCTACACTTGCCAAACTGATGTTTCAATAGATAGACTCCTAAGTACAGTAAACACATGTGATTGAAGGGGAAATGGTCAATTCGATCTAAAACCTATTCACTCTACATATGCATTCACTCAACTCCCTGGACCATTCGCACTAGTTCTACGGCGTAGGGACAGTATCACTAGGGTTGTAGTTTTTCAAATTCTATAAGAAGAGCTGGATATTATCATGGTTTTAACTAAAAATCTGGTAGGGCGAATGGTCCGAGGGGGGTAGAGCGAATGGTCTAGGGCGAACTGGCAGTAGGGCGAATGGTCTATAACTCGATTGAAGACCTTCTACCGGTACAGTCCCCATAGACTTATCATTACGTGAACAAAGCTAAAACTAAATAATTTCTCCTGGGCTTAATATTTCGAATTTCTGGGTTGGGATTGCGCTAAATATTAGTTTAACTTTTCTAGTTTTTAGCCTCTTAAGGATTTTTAGGGGGTTGAAGCCTAAGATGTCAAAAAAAAAATAAAGCATTTTGATGTCTGGCCGTATCAGTCATTTCCATATACTTTCAATGCTAAAAAAGGCCCATGTCGACCAAAACTAAAACAGCTATAACATATTAACCACTGCATACTTTTTAATGGGAATATGATGGGAACGAAGTAAAATATCCCAAGTTTAATGTGTATTAACCTCAGTGCTGAGATGTAGGCCTAACTAGCTTAAAAAAATTTGTATATTAAGTGTTCCATTCAGTGCTTCTACCGGTACAGTCCCCATAGTCATAGAGTTATCATTACATGAACAAAGCTAAAACTAAATAATTTCTCCTGGGCTTAATATTTCGAATTTCTGGGTGGGGATTGTGCCAAATATTAGTTTAACTATTCTAGTTTTTAGCCTCTTAAGGATTTTTAGGGGGTTGAAGCCTAAAATGTCAAACAAAAAATAAAGCATTTTGATGTCTGGCCGTATCAGTCATTTCCATATACTTTCAATGCTAAAATAGGCCCATGTCGACCACAAGTAAATGAGCTGTCATAAAAACAATCCTGAATACTTTTTAATGGGAGTACGATGCTAAACAAGTAAAATAACTCAAGTTTACTATGTATTAGTCTCAGTGCTGAAAATTAGGCCTAACCCCCCAATACAAAAATTATTCTGTAGGTGCGCCTTATAGCTGTCCCCATAGAGTTATCATTACGTGAACAAAGCTAAAACTAAATAATTTCTCCTGGGCTTAATATTTCGAATTTCTGCGTGGGGTTTGCACTAAATATTAGTTTAATTCCTCTAGTTTTTAGCCTCTTAAGGATTTTTAGGGGGTTGAAGCCTAAAATGTCAAAAAAAAAATAAAGCATTTTGATGTCTGGCCGTATCAGTCATTTCCATATACTTTCAATGCTAAAATAGGCCCATGTCGACCAAAACTAAATGAGCTGTCATTAAATAAATCCTGAATACTTTTTAATGGGAGTACGATGGTAAACAAGTAAAATAACTCAAGTTTACTATGTATTAGTCTCAGTGCTGAAAATTAGGCCTAACCCCCCAATACAAAAATTATTCTGTAGGTGCGCCTTATAGCTCTCCCCATAGAGTTATCATTACGTGAACAAAGCTAAAACTAAATAATTTCTCCTGGGCTTAATATTTCGAATTTCTGCGTGGGGTTTGCACTAAATATTAGTTTAATTCCTCTAGTTTTTAGCCTCTTAAGGATTTTTAGGAGGGTGAAGCCTAAAAGGGTAAAAGAAAATAGAAAACATCTTCATGTCTGGCCGTAACAGTCATTTCCCTATACTTTCAATGCTAAAATAGGCCTCTGTCGACCAAAAGTAAAACAGCTATGAATTAGTAACCCCTTGATATTTTCGAATGTCAATCAGAAATCGTGGCTAAGAAATACCCCAACTTTACCGTGTATTCACAATTTTTCTTAAAATTAGGCCTAACCCCCCGAATTCATGCATGATTTTCTGAGTCACGTCCACATTTACTACCGGTACATTCTCCATAGAGTTATCATTACATAAACAAAGCTAAAATTCAATTATTTCTCCTGGCCTTAATATTTCGAATTTCGTGATGGGACCAACGCCATAAATCAGCTTAATATCTCTACTTTTTAGCCTCCTAAGCATTTTTAGGGGGGTGGAGCCTAAACGGGTAAATAAAAATAGAAAGCATCTTCATGTCTGGCCCTGACATCGCTCCCATAGAGATTGCACTGAGGCTCAGATCAGCAGTACATTATTTTCAGTTTAAATTTTTATTTGAACATTTTATGGGAAATTTCACCACTCTCATGGTAGATTTCTTCATTTTACAGTGCTTGGGGGGGTATTTTTTTTTTTTTTGTCAAATTTAAGCCGGAAAATAATGAAATTTGTTGCCTTGACCCAGATTTTCAGCGATCAGCTGATCGCCTACACTTGCCATACATATCCCTCAATCTCCGAGCAGATGTTTTATCTTTAGCATTGCGAGTATACACGTAACATGTAAGGATAAGTCTATGGGGCTTAATATATCGAATTTCTTGATGGGACCAACGCCAAAACTTAGCTAAATTCGTCTTTACAGCATTATTTCTTGCTTCTTGGGTAGAATTTCTATACGAAGCCATAATTAGCAGACGACGCAAGTAGTCCCTTGCCAACCGGAAATGGGTTTGTTGATTTCCTGTGCCGCGTGATGAGGCCGGAAGGAGGGGTAATACAGTCAAAATGTCAAATAACTTTTTGGCAAATACGAACCCATATATCGTAAATAATCACAATATGCTTTACCGTGCGTTAGTCTATGGGAGTCCAGAATCTTACTAAACATGTAAAAATAATACAGTATCTTCCATCACTTTTCAACTTTTAAATCCTAAGTAATGGACAATAAACTAAATCATTATTGTCCAGTTGACAACCCCCTCTCAGGGCACATATCTTCTTCGAAGATAAGTTTTCCAAAGTGGTGAAGGCTTTGAGAAAAGCTCCACGTAAGAGTGGGGCCAACCTTTTCTCCTACGAAAAATACACCATGAAATGCACCGTTTCCCTTCCACCTGGCACAGGGTTGCCTCTGCCAGAGAACTTGGGAACCTATCTGGGTTTTGAGGGTCGCGTCTTCATGAGTGGAGAAACGCAAAGTCCCTTTGTGACAGACGTTTTCTTCGAGTCTTGTCAAATCTATGTCTACTCGGACATAGTGAAACACAGTCTGGTAGGCAACAATAAAGCACCTCTCTTGCGCTCTTTCGCTGTGGCTTCCATGACGGGCGAGACATTAAACGTTGAGCTTACAGAACTTGAAATTCGTCCCTGTCCACAAGAGAAGCTTCAGACAAATAGAAATCTACTTAAGGGACAACACGGGGCAACCCGTCCCATTGGAAGCGGGCAAGTGACAGTGGTACTTGCTTTCCGACCTCTGTAAGGTTGAAGACACTTCTATGGACAGCCGGCTTACAAAGCACCCAGAGGGCAACTGGCACAGTACTACAGTCTCAGTTTGGATAAGGTTTAGCGCTGGCCTACAGAGGAGTAGGCAGATAGAGAGGTCATGGGCTAGGCCCTCTCATATCGGGACTTTTTCAAAGTGCCGTTCCCCTGTTGTTATATGTCAGTCACTCTGCTGCCAAGACGGCTGGAAAAGCTCTTTTGACCACCGGACAGAAGTACTGTCTGACATCATAGCAGGAAAGAACTTCAAGCAAAGTGTCGCAGACAGGGGCCAAGCGACAGGTTGACAACTTCTGCAGAGGGCCAACACAACAGGCAAGGGTTACACAAACACGCTTTCTCAACCCACTACCACCAAACAATGTGCGACCAGCGTAGGTAAAGGACGTGTGCCAAAGAGAAGAAAACAGCAAGTTTTCTTCTTTGACCCCTATGGTATACCACCTCTAACTATATACCATCGTGAGTTCTTGTTGAAATTGTCAGATGGACACGGACACTTCAACAGAATGCAACTTCAGAACCTGTACACCAAAACCTGTTGAGCTCACTGCATCCATTTTCTCATAGAGAGCAAGGACCCCTTGCACATGGTGAAAACCTTCTCTCAACTACCGAAGAACCTAATGGACAAGATAGTCCAACCATGGATGAGGACGTAGTTTGCACAGGACATCCCGCACCTGCGTGGTTGAATTACACGCACATGGTTGATGACATGCAACAGATAAAAGTGGGAGTAAAACTAGTCCTGGAACTCATAGACAAGTTGGTGAACAAAATGGCCAGGTTGGAGGAAAGAGTGTATATGTTGGATAATGAAACAATGCCAGCAGCGAGAGAATCTGGGTGTTCTTGGAACTGTACAAAAAACTCTATCAGCATTTAGAATTTGTGTGTGTGTAACCCCTTTTTCTAGTGAAAATAAAAGAGAGAAAAATTGAAAATAAAACCTTCCAGTTGTTTTTCACATGTGTTAGCAGCATAATAGAAACGTTGTAGGTGCAGAACATATGGTGCAACCACACCCCATGGGGGCTATAGAAATAAACAAGATGCAGCCGGCTGCTACAACAGCTGGCGGTATGTGTACATTGGGTAAGACTCGGTTTGTTTTTATTTACGTTTTCTGTGGGAGCGACCATGTGGTTTTATGTTTACTTTTACTTGGTATGATCATGTGATCATCACGGGATGATTTTATAGCTCTCAGCCAATCAGAGCTTGAGAATGTAGGACACATGCCCATATATGGTCACTTCCAGTTTCAAAACTAGGTCACTTCCTGTTCAGTAGGTCAAATAGATTTCAGTAGCTGTAGCTATGTGCTGAGTTTACCCCTATGTACTACTCACCTCTCATCTTGCCCTCATTCCGGCTCTTTTCCTGATTTATATCTGGTCTCTCTAGAATTGGCAAAGGATGTGTCACGGCATTTGTTTAGATATAGTTATCCGTGCTCTATACATATGCATGAGCAGCTGGCACAATGGTAGTATCATCTCTCGTCTGCAAAATTCTGTATGTTTTACAAGTTGAATGTGAGGTTTCTGTTACCATGTGACCAGTATTACAAGGGAGAATAGGGAATGGGCTATAGCAATGTTTATTTTCCTTCAAAAGGTAAACACCTGATTAGATGTATTTCCTATTTAGTAATGATGGAATATACTAACAATCCAGAGTCATAAATTTTATCTGAAGGACTTTCTATAGTTATAAGAGTAAATGCTCATGTGGTTCAAGCATGATACTATATGAATAATTGTCAGTATCACCAGGGGCATGTTACTTTTTCTTTATCTAGTCTACTTTGACAGAGAATGCCATCACCCTTAATGTTACTTTGACCTAACATGGCATAGTAATGCCAGCAAGGTGCTAAGAGACACAGTATACTATATACTCTCCTCCACTTTGCACTCAGCGCCTTCCGGGGTCTCGTGATCAGATTGGATCATGGAGCAAGGCATCTATTGACTTATAGAATGTGGCTTCTGATGTGGCTAGAGGCCAGGCACAGAGTGGCTTTCCAACTAATAGTGGCTGCCAATGGGGATGTAGTAGTGTTGAAGCTTGTCTTTGTGCTTGTCCTTCTGTCCAGCCGCCACTTAAAGACCTTTGCAGTACGCTTATTGGCTGACTGTAGATTCATTCAGAAGTAGCTGCAGCATTTAGCACTAGAAAATATATTTCTCACATTAATTGATACTTAGGGAATTACCTGATTGCAGCTTGTATCACATCCCCCCCCCCATCTTTTTGGTGTCATTTGTCTGTTCACATTTGCAATTTCATATCAGAATGGAAGCAAGAGGACACCTAAAATATTAATCTGATTTTGATTCACATGATCCAGAAGAATTTATTGTCTGGAGGGAAATACCACTTGTTTGTGCCAAAGCCCTGGGGCTATTTCCTTTTCTTTCTGAAAGATATGTGACCTCTTTGCCCTTCCCTGCCCTTAATTTCTCTCTCCTGAAACACTTTTGTTCTTCCTAACCCACTTTTTCCTTCTCTGTCCCTCTCGCCGATGTCAGCTTCTTTAGTAATGCCTCATAGAATCATGCACAAGCTCTTTGCTCTACTTCTTGCCGTGTGGATAGACAGACGAAAAATAATCTTTGCAGAGTCCCCTTTTGCACCGTAGCATCTAAGGGGAACAGCTTGAGTCCAACAGTCAGAACTGACAAGTGTCTTGTTTCCTGCCGTAGTATTATTAAACGCGTCTTTATTCATTTTCATTCTCTAAGCGTGATCCCTACCGGATGGGCTCTCATGTCCAGCCAGCACCATACTAAAAACATATTAAAATAGCGCAATCCATGTGTTTCATGTTGCAGAAAATGCCTTCAATCTTTTGGATTACATTACCTACCCATTAACCACTGATTCATTACATCAAAACATACAATACTCCCCTTGTATATCTCTCCTTCCACTCATCATCATTATTCTATAAGACTGAGGACAGTTTTTAGTTGTAGCGTTAGTGCATTTGAGCATGAGAACACCATGTCATGTGCTCCAGGCTTAGTATAGGGCTGCTTATGAACCGCCGCTTCTCTGTATTACACCACAGCACAGTACTATGTGGCTTCATCATTTAAACATAAAGACCCGAATAGCAATACTGCCAGCTCTGTTGGATTACAACAAGGCACGTCCAGCCATTTCATCAAGGGACAATATTAATACTCTACATTATGATACGCCTATCAAAAATTTATTGACTTAGGGGACACTTCATTTGTGCCTTTTGGTCCCTTTTAGAATGCCCCTGATTTTGATATGTACTAGGTAGGTCTACTAAGGGTTATAGGTGTTATTTTATGTGAATAAGTTCTTCCCATAGATATAGCATTACGGAGCCGATCCGCACACAACCCGTGGCATAACGTGTGCCGATCCACCACAGCGGCCGATCCACCACTGCAGCCTCGTTCTGGGTGCATGTAAACATTCAAAATGGCGATGGGCGCTCGTGCGGTGAACTACGGTAACGGATTTTTCTAATTTTCACTTAATTAAACACTCTAAAAACATAAAATAAATATAGAACTAAACTCCCCTGTTGTCCTCGGTGGCTGACCCACCCCTCGGGGGGGTCTCCCCCTCATGGTGGATCGTGCACCACGGTCGTTTAGTTCTATCTACTTATATATACACGACTGAGAGCAAAATTGATTTATTGTAAATATTGCTGACAAATTCAAGTTTGACGATGATGCGGGAAAGCCACATATCTCAAGAGAAAACTCCCCCAGCACTCATGGTTGAGCATTGCTGTGATACACCTGATTTAAGCATGTCAATGGCTGTTGATAACAATAATATAATTGAGGCTGTTTGACATGCCTTGCCATATTCCTCTGTACATGTGTAGTTTCATGTTTAATGTTATGCTACAGTTTTTGATATATATTTATAAGTCAATCATTATGTCTGAAGTTGGTTGAATCTAAAAAGCTTGAATCCGTTACAATCTTCACAATTACCTGAAGGCATATGCTAACCATCACCACTAACTACTCCCTTTGGCTGCAGCTAAATAGATTAAAGCTGCTTTGTTCATGTCCCATTGCCATCATCATCATGATGGTACTGAACCTCACGTCTCGGCGATCCTTCCTTCTAGAGTGTATCAAACCTAGAGTGTCTGCTTAAAGTGTTAGTTCCAATGTCATTGGCCAGGCACAGTTTTGCTGATGCATCTATTTTCTATTTTGCATAGAAAATTCCATCGGATTAGCAAAGATGTGCCTGATCGACGGCAGTGGAAGCAGTTCTTATCTGCATGACGAAAAGGTGTCATGCATTCATGCCATAAAAGGTTATATAAAATACATATTCTACCCCAAATAGACAACGCAGACTGTTGGACTGCCCGAGAATATTCCCCATATTCATGGCTGAGTAGGAATTTGGGATGCAGATAATTGGTCATAGGAGGCCCGGGAAGCTGACACTTGTCACATATTTACATGGGCACAAGCTATCATGCCTCTCCTCCAGTCCCGAAGTGCTAGAATATTAGGGTATTGTCATGTTGCTATGTCTGCTACAAGCTGGAATTCAGGATCTAATTTGATGGTGCTTTATCAGTAGCCACTTACACACTGGCATTTTTTTAGGCACATTTCGAGGCTAGCGCCCAAGCACCCACCGCTAAGAGGGTGTAGAAGAATGATTGCATTTAGCAAAGTAGTGCCTTTTCCAAGATATATCTCCTTCTTGCTGTGCAAATAGTGCATCCTTTTCCAATGGCAATATTTGAGACTTACTCCTATTTGATACCCTGTTGCTGATATGGAACTGTCATACTAGTAATTGGCATGATCCAGTTGTCATATGAGAAATATCATATGGCTAGTGGTGTATGGAGTAAATACATCAGGCTCATATAAAATAGTGTTATTTCCAGTTGTCACTGGTTTATTCAGCTTTAGGCAACATGTAAGAAATATCAATCATACAGTAGTTAGTATGTAGGTAATTTGCACATACATTAAACATACAGTAATTTATAAAGTACAATGTTCAGTTCCACTCCACCTGTGAGGTAATAATAATACAGTGTCCAGCATACTTCTAGGTGGGTTCCCACACCTAGCTCCTGACCTGCTGCTTAGAGGAATAATGTAATAATGGATAACTTTACCCTCTGGTGGAAGTCTTGAAGAAGATAGCCTCTGGCCACTAATGGTAGGAAACCAATGCCTGTCTAGCATAGTTTCACCATAGTGCAGTGGTATAGCAGGTAGCAGGAGATGACTGGAGATGTTACCTCTAGAGCGGTTCTTGGTGATGTGTCTTCCTGGAGGTGCAGACAGGCTATTTGTAGCAAATCTTGGAAAAGCACCTCCAGACTGACTGGAGCCAGCAGCATCTGCCTAACTCTACAATTGTTTGAGGGGACTCTTTCAAGTGTCACAGGGGGACAAAGGACCCCCATGGACGCCGCTATGGCCCCCATTGTCTTGGTTGGTTCTGCATCTTCAGACCCTCATAACTCGGTCGTTTATGCTTGTATAACCGCCATTTTGGGCATGCGCGGAGCTGAATATGCCAAGATTATAATTCCCGCTGGATAGGCGCGTAACTCCTGCCGGTTTGTCTGTAGCTCACTCGGAGGTCGATTCAGTCTCCATGGCGTAACTTCCTTAATACTGGGAGTTCCGCCTTGATCTTGGGCTCATTCTGACCGTCTAATTATGGGCTTTCCATAGATATTTTGATATTTGACCTAGCTCGCTCAGGAGCGACGCTAGAGCGACCGGAAGGTTATGGCGTCGTGCTTATGTAACCTATTGTTCAGTCCTTAGAGTGCTCAGACACTCATGACGGCGTCAGCGGTGCTCAGGCACCCGTGACGGCCGGTTGCATTCACTTACAAGTTATTAATTTGTGCATTGAACCATGAGGTCGCACACTGAGACCCTCATTTTTATTATATTGTGCAGTGAACCATTAGGTCGGAGCCTTTGATGTCATAAACTCTGTCTAACTGACTGTGGCTGGTGTGCAGTGGGGCATGAACGCTCTTATACAAAGTTTGAGCGCTCTTATAGCTCTTAGAACCAACCTATGTATTAATTTCATAGATATTTCTTTGATTAATACAAAATATGTTAGAATTTATGGAACAATAAAATGGTATATCATAGAATACTCCCTCTCCCCCGAAAGAATGCGAAACTCCGTCATTTCGCCGAGGGAATGTACAATTTATACAATTTTTACCTTATTTTGGAGTTATATACTGTTTTGTAAGAGGATTTGAAGTAATGGGGAGTGCTTCAAATGCAATTTTTGTGGTAGAGCTTTGTCAGTATAAACAATTTTCTCCTGGGTATAAGTACATTTCCGAGTTTCTATATCTTACCATACCATAGCTTATTTGCTTATGTAACATCAATTTTGGGTACAATTTTCCATTTTTATGTACAACATACAATTTGGCAAATAGTGTGCAATTTTGGCATTTAATGTTCAATTTAGCGTGCAAATTGAACATAAATGACAATTTTAGTGTCCAAATTTACAATTTCACGTGTAATTGCGTTCAATTGACAATTTCAGTATGCAAATATATAATTTTTGCGTACATTTGGCAATTTGAGTGTGCAAATATATAATTTTCGCGTATATTTGGCAATTTTAGTGTGCAAATATATAATTTCGCGTACATTTGGCAATTTTTAGTGTGCAAATATATAATTTCGCGTGCATTTGGCAATTTTAGTATGCCAATGTATAATTTTGCGTTCAATTGATAGTTTCTGTATGTACAAATATAATTTTGCGTACAGCTTGGATACACATAGCAATGTTGATTTTCTAAAAATCTGACTTCAGTGTATGAATTGGGTACAGACATACAGTATAATGTGCAACATATAATTCAAATGTAAATTGGATACAACTTACAATCTAGTGTGCAAACATACAATTTTAGTGTGCAAATTGGGTACGAGCGTACAATCTGGTGTGCAAACATACAATTTTAGTGTGCAAATTGGGTACAAGCGTACAATCTGGTGTGCAAATATACAATTTTAGTGTGCAAATTGGGTACAAGCATACAATCTGGATTACACTATTCAATTTATGGGATTTGAGACAAATTTTTCCGAGGGCCGGAAAAACAAAGTACTTCATGTACAATAGGCTTGTTTGTCTCTGAGTTACTCATTGATTTTGCTATATGGGTGTATTAATTGGCAATTTCGGCAGTGGGCCGCTGCTTAATTGACTTTTCCCCTAGCCTTATGAGTATGTCCCTGAAAGAGATTTATTTGGTGAGTATCTTAAGTAAACATGTTTTATGTCAACAATTTTCTCAACAATTTTTTTTTTTTTTTTTTTCATTCATTTTTCCAACAATTTTCTTGGATACCTAAAGTGTGTTACTTTAAGTAAACCTTGGCATAGTATACAAGTGCTAGTGGGTACAGAAACTGTCTTAGTTATCTACCTGCATTCATGTATATTAATGTTAGATTTGTACAATTTTACAATTTGTAATTTGCAATTTCGCAATTTTGCGCGTATATGCGCGCATTAATCATTTGATTTTGTGAGAATACCATAGATTTTCATATTATACATCAACAAGTGGCTGTGTATATAATTTTTTTTTTTTCTAATACTTTGATAATTTCATTGACAGTGGAGGTGTGTCAGGAGTGAGATGTGAGTCTCCTCCCTGGTGTGCTCATGCAGTGGTGGCACTTGAGGTGTTAGGTGCCAGATCCTGGCATGTGTCTGTGGCAGTGCCTAGCTTGGTGTCAGTGGACAGTTCAGGGTGGGGGGGGGGTGTGTGTGTGTCCATTTAAGGAGTGTGTGGCTGGTATTGGAGCATCAGTTCCTCTCTGGAAGTCACTGCTGTAGTACCATGGCCCACCTACAAGCTCTCTTTGCTCTGCCTGTCCCCCAGGTGATGGAGGTGGGGAGTCCAGCTAGGGCCCTGGTTGAGTCTAACCAGATCATCCATTATGGGTACATAGTGAGTAATTTCAAAGAGATCATTGAGCATGGTGATGTGATGGTCTGTAATTACTCCTGCCATTATTTCCTGGGCTCAGCCTTGCGTCGGGGGGCCACTGTGGCCCTTCTGACTAGGGCCTTGGGCAATATGGGTTTCTGGCCCATGGATTATAACCTAGGGCCGCGGGAGCGAGTGCTATGGGATTATTTGTTGGCGGCATCCCTCCTCGATCTTGCGGCATCCGGGAATCCATCCACGGCTGCCGAGTATGGACTGGGGATGCTGGAGGCCCGGCTCGCTGAGTGGGAGCAGGATCACGGCCATATGTATGGCTCGGACTCGGCCCCGGACTCTCCCATTGATGTTGAACCCGAGGATCTGTGGTAGGATCCCGACTGACTGAACCCTAGGGTGTAAAAAACCCGCCATCCCAAAGGCCCTTTTCAGGGCCGGCAAATTGTCCGAAAAGTTCTGAATACTGTCTCTGATGTGTTGTCTCCTGGTGGTGGACTGGGGGCAGCCTAGGCTGTGGGCAGTCTAGGCTGTTTCCACAGTCACCGGGGAGGGCTGGTGGTTTAGAAAATTAGCAATAGTCTGCATGTTTGACCTTGCGGTCTCCTCCTGTTGTTCGTCAATAATTATATCTGTTGTATTTTCCAGTGCTGTCATGGTCACCGGGCTGGTGCCACAATCATTCTGGAGAAGCATGGAGTAGTACAGTCCTTTGTTTTTAAGGGCTGGTATAGTACTGAACCTAGTGCGCCAAGGTAGGTGTATCACCTGAGGGAGGTGATAAGCAAATTCTCCTCTCTGTGTTGTTATAACTGCTGGTCCATTCCAGGTAAATATAGCCTTAGGTAGTGGGAAGGTTTTAACCACTATATCCTTATAGGTAGGGGCAGCTGCTGATTTAATCTCATCAAATTCATGTGGTATTGGCCTCAAGGGTAGCGCGAAGTTTGAGTCTCCACAATATATTTTAAAATATATTGTGGGGTTTGTGCGCTTGGCCACATTTTTCTTGCCACAGTGTGTCTGTGCAAATTTCTTAAGGTACTTCATTATTCTGTAGGCTGAGTAGATGGTCAGGGTGAATAATATAGCAATTATCAGGGTGTGGGTTTCCTGAATTGTGAGGAAGGGGGTGTGGGTTTCCTCTGTAGGGGTTAATTTGGTAGGATTCTTATCTGGGAGCAATTTGTGTAGGGGCAGCTCGGTGACTAGTCTGAATGCTTTGGCTGTAGGCAGGTAGGCTACAGTCCCTCCTAGTCTGTATAATTTGAGTAGTATGTATACTATAAAAATGTGAGCTGATATCCCTAGGATGAGTGCTAAGCTTTGGAAGATTGGATGCTCTGTAACTCGACGTAGGTATGATTCCTTGTAGCGCGTTTCCATTTCCTTATTAAGGTTGGAGGCATCTTTTAATACTGTTTTGGCAAAGGGCTCTAAATTTAGTTGAGTAATATCATCCATGATTGGATTTTCCTGTAGTTTTTCTAAGGTTCTAGAAAGGTTTACTACTGGAAAATTTGGAAGATTCTCTCTTTCATCTGGTTTGGTTTCAGAAATTTTGTTAAGTGCTGCCATGAATGGTAGATTAATTGTCTTGAGAATGTAATGAAATGATAAGGTTGAGTTACAGGGCAACCTTGTGTTTGGAAGAGAAAATTCTCCTACACTGATCGTGCACCCACAGGGTACACCAATGATTGAGTAGGACTGGGCCTTCCGAGTTTCAGACGTTTTACCATGGCAGTTGATAAAGTAATGGGGTTCATTAGTAGTGACCAGATACTCATCTTCAGAAATGGAAATAGCATGGGTGGTAGGTGCTTGCAGTGGTGAAACTGTAAACTTGCAATGTTCCTTAATCTGTTGAGCCTGGTTAGTAAAGATGGCTACAGGGCATGTAGGCCTGTGTTTATAGATTCTACCATTTACATCTCTGCATACCTTTACTGTAGTACCTTCACATGCCTGCATATCTGCTGAGTCCAATTCGATAAATAATGATTCATCGTAAGATACTGCTAGAAACTCAGTTGTGGTTTGTAGTTTGGTGACTCCTCTGGTGGGGGTCTCCTGTGTGTCTATAGGCATGGGAGATGTAATCATTTGGTACAGTTTGAAGGTTGAGGTGGTAGATTGAATTATAATGTCCAGATGAATATATATATGGTGAGCTGAGTAAGTGTATGAGGTCAGCTTCTGTGAATAATAGAAATCTAAGTCATTAATTGCGACTTGTGCTCCAGGGTGTGTAATCCTAAGTTTGTTATTAATGTCAATTAGGTATCTAGCAAGGTCTGAGGGTGGTACTATATCAGGGGTTAGGATCCCTGATGATAGCATCCTCAGGGCTGCATTTGTCCTTTGCAGTGATTGAACTGTATTCATTCTTGCTGCTATGATAATTAGTGCATCATTTAATACTTGCATTTTCTCCCTTTGAGTTTTCTCGTGCCTTGAATATGAGTCAAGTGACCTGGACATGTTAGAGGCCCACAGGTTGACGGTGTCACCTATGGTGTTGATTGTGCTGTCCAGTACCTTCTTATCTTGGATGTATGCTTTGACAAACTTATCTTGTCTGTCTGTGATCTTTTCAATGAGATTAGCTGCTTCCTGATCCTGTTTAGCAAATTTTCTTAGTATTTCATCTATGTTCTTGAGCTGTCCCATTACTTGGTTTACATCTTCTACTGTGGCTAGACCTAGCACACCGCGAAACAGGGGTGCTAGAAAACCCAGTATGGCCTCTCTTTTGGCCTTTTCCAATGTGTTTATGGGGTTGGATAAGAACAATTTGATGGAGGCTAGTGTTTCGTTTATCTCCTTGTCTGCAATTTCCAGCAAGGTGTCTAGCTCCTTAGCTTGTTGGATAATTTGGCCAGAGGTATGATCTTGTAGAGTAGGAGTGGTCAACTGGAGTATTCTATCCCTTATGGATCCTTGGGTAACGGGTGCCCGAGGTATCTTGTAGGGAATAGCTAACAACAGTGTTGTGGTTGTATGTCCATTGACCAATGGTTGAGGGCTAGGTTTGAATACTACTCCTATGTTTTGTCTCACCACAGGTGTATAACCTGCAGTAAGTGGTTTTGTAGTATATAATAACAGCATAGTTAGCAGTATGGGTGAAACTCTCAGTGTCCCCATGGTGCTTGTGTAAAGCAAGTTTGCTGTTTAAAGTCTTGTCAAATTTGTAGTGATTTGGTGCTGGTAAAATCTAAGTGTATGGTGTAACACTTTAAATGAAGTGGTTCAAACTGTACCTTTGCAAGATTGAGCTGTCTTGGCAATATGTCCGGTGAGTCTATAGAGATTGACCAGTAAATGGTAAGGTCAGGTTGAAGGTGAAGTAGGTGTGTTCTTTATCCTAGTGCAGTCTCTCCTCATGGAGAAGTGGGCTGGCTAATTCCCAAGTGGGGTCCTGTAGACTTGAGTTCCAGACTGCAGCTGGATGAAGACTGATGGTGGGCTATGGTCCACAGTGCTTCTTATGTAGCCTACCCTACCCACATCCATTGTGGGCATGGTATTGTTTCTCTGGAGTCAGTGCACCTAATCTCCAGTGTCTGCAACTGTGGGGCTCTATTGTATAATCTGTGTACTGGTAATTAGCTCCTCCTGTCATCCAGGACAGCCATTCATGACCGTCTAGACAGTTGTCTGAGTGTAGCTTATAAGGTCAATTGATCTCTATAGACTGCTGTGTTGGCATAGCGCGCTCTTTCATGTGGGGATTAGGCTTTAGACACTCCATTGTGTTACCCTTACTCTTCTTAGACTTCATGTCTGCTTTACTTGGAGGGTCCCAGTCTTTGACCATTCAGAGGCAATAACCTACTGATATATTTACAAATTTGATTGGCTTTATATACATATAAGTAATTCATTATCAGTCACACATGTCTTATGTGTGGATGAAGAGAATTTGTAATACATTTTGAAAATCTTATGTTCTTTTGGTATCTCAATTTGTTTCTAATTTCTTGAAACTGCACCACACCTAGATGTTTTTCTTAGTATGTGGTGTGCAGGCCTAGGCTTGATAGGGCCTATGCCTGTGGTTTCTTTTGTAAGGGTGATATCATTTTTGTTCCTTACAATTTTGTTGTAGTATTTGGCTTCATGTGGAATAAGCCTGTGTGCAAATTCATTATTTCTGACAGCCACAACCTTTTTCAGTCTGTCTATGTGCACTGGTCTGGCCACCAATAGATTGGTGTCCAAGTTTTTGAGTTTGGCACTTGTCAAACTAGGTCTATTCACTACAACATATGGTCCCATAAAAAGGGGTTGAAGTTTCTTACACTCTGTATTGGTCAGGATTCTTGGTATGTTTAGGTACACCATGTCGGTGACCTTGATTTCCTGTGGTGTAAGTTTCTTATCATATCTATCCTTCCTTTCCTTTTGTAGCTTGGCGACCCTTTCTATAGCTTTCCTCCTAGAGGTATCTTGATTTGTTATCATGTTAGCTACATGGTCTGCTACTGTGGATATGTCTTCCTGTATTCCCAGCCCTAAGTCCATTGGGGTGGCTGGGTTTCTTCCATGGAGTAGGAAGAAAGGGGTGAATCCTGTGGTTTGGGATTCAGTGTTGTTTAATGCAAAGGTTATGGGTTCAATAAATGAATCCCAATTGTTTTGGTGCTTTGAGCAGAATGCTCTGAGCGCTGTGCCTATGCTAGCATTGAATCTCTCTACAAGCCCATTTGATTGTGGCCTGTATGGTGAGGAGAATTTATGTTTGATCTTGAGGTGTTTAGTTAACTTTGTGAACTTTGCACCTGTATAACATGTCCCATTGTCTGTTTGAAGAGTGGCTGGTGTTCCATGATGACAAATTATATTCTTGTAGAACTCTGCTGCTGTTGTTTCAGCTTTTAAGTCAGTAGTAGCCCAAGCTGTTGCATATCTGGTAGCATAATCTATGCAGACCTGTATATGTTTGTTTCCCCTGGCAGTTGTGGGAAGTGGTCCCACCGCGTCTAGGTTTAGGAACTTCATTGGTGAAGTCATGTACTCTCTCACTGTCATTGGTGTTTTGTGTGAGTGTACTTGCCTTTTTGCTGTGAGGCATGTGTGGCAGGTGGAAACATATTTTGTTGTGTCTGCTAGCATAGACTTCCAATATACCCTAGGTCGGAGTGCTGACAGCATCCTACTTGAACCAAGATGGCCGCCAGTAGGTGAGTCATGGAAATACTGTAGTGTACTTGTTACCCATTGCTGTGGTATAACAATTTGAAGTGGTACAGTATTGGTTTTTCTCCAATTTATGGGGCATATATGGACTAATGTACCATTTACCAAGGTGTATGTCTGGCCTTGGTTGATGATTCTATTTCCGTGTGCTTTTGGTGCAGGCAAGGTCCCATCCTCAAGATACTGTATGAGGGGCAATAGGTCCTTGTCTTTCCTTTGTTCCAAGCCAAGGTTTGTACCTGAGATGGATGTGTCGGGAATCTGATCTAGTAGTTGATTTATATCTAGCACATGTTGTTTTATTCTGTCTCTTTCTTTTTCTTTTTCATCGACTATTGGCCTATCTTGTGCCTTTTGTTGGGGTGTGTCACTCTTGTTTTGGTGTGTAGGCTCCTTTGGAGGGCCTATTCTCGCCTTGGTGGGAGTGGCAACCTTTTTCTTTAAAGGCACAATTTGCTTTTTGTCATTCTTCTTTGTCTCAGAGTTCTTTGACTTAGTAGATGCAGTGTCTTTTGTGACATTTTTCCTGGCAGGTGGGGTTTTGGTAGGTTTGTTTCCTGTGACCTTTTTCTCATTTAGAATAGTTTGTGATTGTGTGGGGGGTTTTGGTGTGCCCTCCTGAATCATTTCTCTAGTCTTTGAGCGTGTGGTCATAGGACACAAATGGTTTGATGTTTCCTCTCCCTGCATTGATTCAAAGAATCTGACTGATTTGGAAGTTGCTTGAGTAATAGCATATAGTGTGTCTTCTGAATCTTCATCATCTGAGTCAGGTGGGGTGAAGGGTGGCTCCTTTGGAGTTGCCTTCAGCATCTGATTGAGTGATGAGAATTCGATAGGCTCGAAGTCATTATCTGGAAAGAGTTGTGAGTATTCTCTCTCACAGTGGCAAAACACATAGTGTGTAGATTGCTTCAAGATACCCCTAATGGGTGTCTCTGGCCTTTCAATGGTGTTGGGTGGATCATCCCTTTTGAATGGTACTTTCTTTGTTACTTTTGCAAACTTGGTTCTACTGGCTGCTCTAACTCTCCTTGGTGGGGGTGGAGGGTTAGTCATGGGTCCAGAGTCTGGGTATTCTCTTCTAGACATAGCATCTGGTGGTGTGTTATCATCACCTTTCACGTGTTGGATGGTGAATGAAAATTGTTGTATGTCTAGAGCCCATCTGGCCCATCTATGTGTGAGTCCTGTATTGGTTAGCAGTGGGATTAGGGCTGCATGGTCTGTGTATAATTGGAAGTGTCTAGTCTCTAGATAGTGTCTGAAGTGTAATACTCCATACACTACTCCCAGTAGTTCTCTCTCTGTGGTATTGTAATTTCTCTCATGTTTGGAGAGGGTTCTACCTGCAAAGGCTACTGGTCTGAGCACTCCTTCATTATCTCTCTGTGAGAGTACAGCTCCTAAACTCACATTGGAAGCATCAGTTGCCAAACTGAACTCTTTCTCATAGTTTGGATATCTGAGAAGAGCATTGGTACAGAGGGCATGCTTTAAAGTTTTGAAAGCATTATCTGCATCCTCTGTCCAGACAAATGCTTTGAGATGTGTCTGTAGATCATACAGTGGTCTAGCAATTTGGGCATAACCTTTGATAAACTTTTTGAAGTATTGGCATAGGCCTGTGAAGGATCGGACATTTTTGACTGATTTTGGTGTTGGGAAGGTTTTGATTGATTCCACCTTTGTGGGAGATGGTTGCAGTCCCTTGGGTGTGACTCTCATTCCCAAGAAGTCTATTCTGTCTATGAAGTATTCACATTTTGATTTCTTCAGTTTGAGTTTACCAACTCTTAAGCTGTTGAACACATCTTCCAGGTCATGGAAGTGTTGTTCGATTGATGGTGATAATACCAATATGTCATCTAGGTATGGTAGGGCACATTTGTACTTGAGTTTGTTCAGAATTAATGTGACTAGATGGCAGAATCCCGCCGGTGCCGTCGCTAAACCCATCGGCATCCTTTCATAGACATATTTTTTGTCATTTGCTATGAATGCGGTTTTATGCTGATCCTCCTGTCTTATAGGAATTTGAAAAAATCCCTGTTGGGCATCTAGCTTACTGAATACTCTTGGTCTGAGTGACCCTATCATGTCTAGAGTGTCATCGGCTCGGGGTGTAGATAAGGCTTGATTTATCGTGTTCTGGTTCAAATAACGAAAATCTGTGACGAGCCTATGGCCTCCCGATGATTTTTGTACTAAAAAGGATCTGGAAGCCCAGGGGCCCTCAGCACATTCTCTCAGAATGCCCTGTTGTACTAGCCTTTCACACTCTTCCCCTATTGCAGCCTGTTTTTCTGGTGTTTGTCTATATGGTAGGAAATGACATGGTACTGCCTCAGGTTTTACATGTATTGAGTGTGTATACAGGTGTGTGGCACCAATGTCTCCATCTTTTCCTACAAATATATCATCATACTTGGTCAGCAGTGATTCTAATCTGTCATGCTGACCTTTGGATGTGAGCACAGATTTTGGTGGAACATTCTCTTCCAATTCTGGCTCGAGGTCATGTGCCTCACTATGTATAGCAGCTATTTCAGAGAGTCTGATTGAGTTGGGTTCAGGGTCAGCGTATGTGGACTCACAGTCTGAGTCTGTGTCACTGAATTGAGTTACATCCTCAGGCCGTATGGCTGAGATGGATTGATCAGTGTGTGGGGTTGTGTCTGACACCTGTTGAGGTTTTTCTAAATCAGATTCCTTGACTTCCTGAAATAGAGATATGATGGCACCCTTTTTGATTTTATGTGGGCGCCTGCTGGTGTTGAGTAACACTAGGGGATGTTTGTTATTTTCCCTGGGGGTTACTGCTGCCCTTTGAACTAGATATGGGGCATTGTTATTCCTTTGGAGGTTATCTACTACTCCAGTTTTCCCTTGCAGTGATTGAGTAGATGTGACCTTACCCAATACTGCAAGTTCAGAGAATGGAGGGATGGTAAAATCCCTCACTGCCCTAATGGGTTTGAGAATTTGTTCAGGATCAACATTAAATTCAATTTGAGATTTTGTAGTGCTTAAGAAATCTGTGCCGAGTACAACGGGCTGTGTGAGGTTGGGTATTACAGCAAATTGGTATTGGAATCTGACACCTTGGATTCTAAAGTTCAGCATAGCTGAATGTCTAACATGACACACCGATCCATCTGCCAAGTGGATGTTGATTTTAGATTTCCTCAGTTGGATATGGAATCTCTTTTGGAGGTCCATGAGGAATGATTGTCTGACACAGGTGATAGTAGCACCTGTATCAACCAAACATTGTACATCTGAAACATCATATAGATTTGCATTGATACAGCCATTTTGAAGAAGTACAATAGAAAGCTTGGTACTCTCACCTGTATCCTTTGATGATGAATCTGGTGGGGTGATGTGTATCACTGATGGACGTCTCTGTCTGTTAGATGGTAGATTGGCACTAGCAATTGTCTCTGGTTGGATCTTTGTTAATCCTGATTGATTGTTTGTATTTGGGGTGTCACAGTGCACTGGCCCATCGGCACTGTGACATCCTAGTTTTCCTGGTTCTGTGGGGTGGTTGCGATGCTTGCGACCAGGAGCTTGGAGAGTTGATCCATCACTTGAGGTATTGTTTGGGGGTTACTGTGTTGGTTCCCCTGGTAGCCTCTTGTGTTAGGTTTGTGATCCTCCTGATGTGGGTTGAAACCCTGGTTATAATGACCAGAGGTGCTGTATTGTCCAGAGTTATTAGAACCCTGGTTGCTGTAGGATCCGGAGTTGTTGGATCCCTGATTGTTGTAGGCACCGTTGTTGTTGTAGGGTCCACTGTTGTAGTTCCTATGTGGACTGTGGCTCCTACTGTTGGATCCTTGATTATAGGATCCAGAGTTGTTTGAACCCTGGCTGTTGTTGTAGGAACCATTGTTGTTGTAGGATCCAGAGTTGTAGTTCCTATGTGGACTATGGCTCCTACTGTTGGATCCCTGGTTATATGACCTGTCATTACTTGGAGTTCTATCTCTCCTATCACTGTATGAAGAGTTACCATTGTTGGAGTTGGATGAGTTGTTGTCCCTTCTACTGTTGTGTCCCCCCCGGTTGTTGTTGTAGTTGCCCCCTCTACCTCTATCTCGATTGGAGCGGTAGTTGGGGTCAAAGTTATTTCCTCTATATCTACCGGTGGGATCTTTGGAGACAACCTTTTTTTCCTGTTGCCTTACATGGGCACTAGACATTAGGTTAACATCTTCATCTGAACTAGTGGTGATTTCCTGGACCTTTTTCTTAGTAGGCTGTGGGTTAGACTCTGCATCCCTTGTTTTCCTAGATCTTTCTTGGGTCTCAACCTCTAAGGCTAGGTCTAGGGCTTGGTTAAAAGAGTCTATTTTCTTGTTTTCAAGAGCTACAGAGATCCAGGGCCTCATGCCTTGGGTGAATGCTTTAAATAAGGTGTCGTCCTTTAGGCATTGGGCATTACACGCTTTTCTGAGAAACATTGCATAATCAGATACAGGTTCATCTATCTCTTGTGCACGGAGTGCAGTTCTGGAGATAATATTGTCTTGAGTAGCAAAATACTCTTTTAGTTCATGTACTACATTGGACCATGTCAACTTATCAGGTGTGGCACTTTCCTTGAAGGTTTCAAACCAAGCCAATGCTTGTCCTTCAAGGTACTTGGGTAAATATGTTACCATGGTGTCACTGTCTGTTAATTTGTACCTGTCCTTCAGATACTCTGGGAATTTGTGATCAATAAATAGTGCTGTTGACATGAGTGGTGATGGGTGAGAAAAAGTTTTGGGTTTGGTTACCTCCTGTTGCCTGATCTTCCTGTCGTCGTGTTGTTGTCTGTCTAGGATCCTGGTCATGTTGGACATCATGGAGATCATGACATCCTCCTTGGATCCAGAGGCAGATGGTGTGACGATAGGTGTGGTTGTGGGTGTGGGAGGCTGTGAGGTCTGGGATGATACCATCCTCATGAGATCTGATATCTGTTGTTGTGCCTGTTCTAGGGCCTTCCGATGGTCATCTAATTGTTGACTGAGGATCCTCTCCCTTTCCTTTGAGGCAAGGGCATGAGCATCATGTTGGGCTTTGTTTGCTTCTAGGGCAGTAACTGCATCTTGGATGGTCTTTTCGTAGGCCCTTATCCTTTCAGCTGCCTGATTGGGTTGAGGACCTTCTTCAGTGTCGGCCATGGTGGAAGGTGTGGGATCACTGGTGTGTTGTAGGTATCACTGACATGTTGGAGATCAAACTGAGAATGTCATTGGGGAGACCTCACTGATGTTTGGGAGACCTCACTGATGTGTGGGAGACCTCACTGACGTGTGGGAGACCTCTTTGATGTGTGTGAGATCTCATTGATGTGTGGGAGATCTCATTGATGTGTGAGAGATCTCACTGGTGTGTGGGAGATCTCACTGATGTGTGGGAGATCTCACTGGTGTGTGGGAGATCTCATTGATGTGTGGGGGATCTCATTGATATGTGGGAGATCTCACTGATATGTGGGGAGATCTCACTGTCGTGTGGGAGATCTCATTGATGTGTGGGAGATCTCGTTGATGTGTGGGAGATGTCACTGATATGTGGGAGATCTCACTGATATGTGGGAGATCTCACTGATGTGTGGGAGATCTCACTGATGTGTGGGGGATCTCATTGATATGTGGGAGATCTCACTGGTATGTTGGGAGATCTCACTGTCGTGTGGGAGATCTCATTGATATGTGGGAGATCTCATTGATGTGTGGGAGATCTCACTGATATGTGGGAGATCTCATTGATGTGTGGGGGATCTCACTGGTGTGTGGGAGATCTCATTGATGTGTGAGAGATCTCATTGATGTGTGGGAGATCTCACTGATGTGTGGGAGATCTCACTGATGTGTGGGAGATCTCACTGATGTGTGGGAGACCTCACTGACGTGTGGGAGACCTCACTGACGTGTGGGAGACCTCACTGACGTTTGGGAGACCCCACTGACGTTTGGGAGACCTCTCTGACGTGTGGGAGACCTCACTGACGTGTGGGAGACCTCACTGACGTGTGGGAGACCTCCATGACGTGTGGGAGACCTCACTGACGTGTGGGAGACCTCACTGACGTTTGGGAGACCTCACTGACGTTTGGGAGACCTCTCTGACGTGTGGGAGACCTCACTGACGTGTGGGAGACCTCACTGACGTTTGGGAGAACTCACTGACGTTTGGGAGACCTCTCTGACGTGTGGGAGACCTCACTGACGTGTGGGAGACCTCACTGACGTGTGGGAGACCTCACTGACGTGTGGGAGACCTCACTGACGTGTGGGAGATCTCACTGGTGACCTTGGTGGGTATGGTGTCAAGGTCAAGGTCACTGGGTGGGTGGAGTGGGTCTTACTGTGTGTATGATTGTTCTTAGTTGCGGTACCAGCTTTAATTTACTGTGTGCATGATTGTTCTTAGTTGTGTTACCAGCTTTAATTTTTATGAGCCTGTGAGAGATGGGATCTTAGTAGGATGTTCTCCACCACTTTGTCATACTAGTAATTGGCATGATCAAGTTGTCATATGAGAAATATCATATGGCTAGTGGTGTATGGAGTAAATACATCAGGCTCATAATAAAATAGTGTTATTTCCAGTTGTCACTGGTTTATTCAGCTTTAGGCAACATGTAAGAAATATCAATCATACAGTAGTTAGTATGTAGGTAATTTGCACATACATTAAACATACAGTAATTTATAAAGTACAATGTTCAGTTCCACTCCACCTGTGAGGTAATAATAATACAGTGTCCAGCATACTTCTAGGTGGGTTCCCACACCTAGCTCCTGACCTGCTGCTTAGAGGAATAATGTAATAATGGATAACTTTACCCTCTGGTGGAAGTCTTGAAGAAGATAGCCTCTGGCCACTAATGGTAGGAAACCAATGCCTGTCTAGCATAGTTTCACCATAGTGCAGTGGTATAGCAGGTAGCAGGAGATGACTGGAGATGTTACCTCTAGAGCGGTTCTTGGTGATGTGTCTTCCTGGAGGTGCAGACAGGCTATTTGTAGCAAATCTTGGAAAAGCACCTCCAGACTGACTGGAGCCAGCAGCATCTGCCTAACTCTACAATTGTTTGAGGGGACTCTTTCAAGTGTCACAGGGGGACAAAGGACCCCCATGGACGCCGCTATGGCCCCCATTGTCTTGGTCGGTTCTGCATCTTCAGACCCTCATAACTCGGTCGTTTATGCTTGTATAACCGCCATTTTGGGCATGCGCGGAGCTGAATATGCCAAAATTATAATGCCCGCTGGATAGGCGCGTAACTCCTGCCGGTTTGTCTGTAGCTCACTCGGAGGTCGATTCAGTCTCCATGGCGTAACTTCCTTAATACTGGGAGTTCCGCCTTGATCTTGGGCTCATTCTGACCGTCTAATTATGGGCTTTCCATAGATATTTTGATATTTGACCTAGCTTGCTCAGGAGCGACGCTAGAGCGACCGGAAGGTTATGGCGTCGTGCTTATGTAACCTATTGTTCAGTCCTTAGAGTGCTCAGACACTCATGACGGCGTCAGCGGTGCTCAGGCACCCGTGACGGCCGGTTGCATTCACTTACAAGTTATTAATTTGTGCATTGAACCATGAGGTCGCACACTGAGACCCTCATTTTTATTATATTGTGCAGTGAACCATTAGGTCGGAGCCTTTGATGTCATAAACTCTGTCTAACTGACTGTGGCTGGTGTGCAGTGGGGCATGAACGCTCTTATACAAAGTTTGAGCGCTCTTATAGCTCTTAGAACCAACCTATGTATTAATTTCATAGATATTTCTTTGATTAATACAAAATATGTTAGAATTTATGGAACAATAAAATGGTATATCATAGAACCATACGGTACACACAGCACTGAACCCCTGCCCCCTGGAGGACTCCTGTGTTCCTCCCATACAGTCCCTGATTCAGTTACTGCTCTGCCCTCTGGATGGTGCTGGTGTATAATGTGGGCAGTATGCAGCAATGTGTGTCTGCTTCCCTCTGTCTGATGTTGACTGGCACATGGTGCATGAATACAGCCAAGTAACAATGCTATACATTCTCAACGTCTACCTGGTGAATTGATGCATCACAAAAGAATTAACATTCATGTATCAATCATGCATGACAAGAAAGGGACATCCATCTTTACAAATTTTGCCCCAAGCGACTGTGCAGTGCGTCCCACTGTTTCACTGTCAAGAAGCTTCTCAGACCCCCCCCCCTCCTCTATTTCATTGCTTTCCTAGAATGGTGTACATTATCGAGATATTATTTTCCTGGAAACATGAGATTAGAAAATGACAAGTGATGTAGAGGTATCAGACAGCCACTTCTTTGCCATGGCTTTTACGACTGCAGATAGCACATGACACTGTCGCTGCTGGGGTATTTTTGCAATGTTACCACAATCGGATTATGCTACCACATTACTATAGAGGTATCCCCCAGCATTTGGACATCGCCCTTTACAACAGCTGTTGGCTGGGGAAACAGTGGCTGTGGCGGACGGTGCTGGGCGGCACTCAGAGTGAGAGAGGAGCGTGCAGCAGACCCCGACACTAACGGATAGACAGGGGCTCAGGAGGCGGGAGCAGCTGAGGGCTGCTGGAGCAGGACATTGTAATAGTCACTGTAACAGAGCAGCTCCTGAGATGCTTCTAGTGGGACTCACTCCCCAAGTAGCTCAAACATTGGGTTACAGAACATTACGGCCAATACGGGTGTTCTCAGGGAACAGAACAAAACAGATCCCGGGATGGGACATTGCATTGTCAGCTCAATGATCTATTCACAAAGGAGCTTACAGGACGGGCCCCTCAGCATTGCACAGAGCATAGTAGCGGATATAGCTAAGTGGGAATAAAGCAGTCCGAGAAGTGACTCATATACAGAGGACTTAACAAAAACAACACACACATAGGCCTATAAGGTAATAGGGGCTGCTTACAGATCAAGGATGGAACAGCCTCATATAGCACCAACTCCCTACACTACTTACAAACTCTCTGTACACGTGGAATGTGAGGCCACGTGAGTGACACGTCATTAGACGCCTCATACGTCATGCATATTTGACAGCAGAGCACAACCTGCCTCAACCCATCACGTTGTCTGGGCGAGAGTGGCTTCGTCCCTACCATTCCACGGTGTCCAAAGGGTATCAGCTAAAGGGCCCATTTATACAATATAAAGCATAGCGGCACACCCCTAGCACCTATCTGCAGTGTAGGTCCTTCTAACAATGACTAAGGCACAACACTAAGGGGCCTTGAGTTGAGGCACGCCTCATCACTTAGCAGTCCTCCTATTGGCTGGGACAGCACTTTTCTGTACAGACGGTCCCTCAGGGTGTCTGGCCGGCCAACAGGGACCACCACACCAATAGCAAACCGCAAATCTCGTCTGAAATCATGGCGTTGTCACGTGTCCAAGTCCCCGAGACCTGCCCCTGGACACCAGATAGTATTTACCCCCAACACGCCAACCTAACTGCGCCTGCGCAGTGCCACTTTCGCCTGGTCTTTGCGCATGCCCCATGACACGAACAGAGACCCCCAACGGAGTGTGCAGATATGAGGCTGGGAGAGTGGATCCTGTGTCTGGGTATGGGGTTGGGTGTGCAGGGCATCGTTCATGCGGTATCAGACAAATTCCAGTAGAATACATGAAAGGACGGCATACTGTGTAAGATCTCCCAGTCTTATAGAGGGCTTTTCGTGTGAGTGCATGTACACTTGGTGAATAGATCTAGCAGGGCAATTGGTTGGTATTTCTTCACATTGGATGATTGATGAACAAATGATCATAAACCATTACGAGCGGATTCGCCAATGATGTTTCCTCGATATAGGGATATTGCACCTCTGCTTTCAGACACAAAAATCTTATGGTTGCCCTGTAAACGTTTGCACTGCTTGGATAGAATATATGCGTGATAGAAGCCATAGAGATGATGTATGGATCTATCATATTGGGTATAGTGGCCTGATGATTGGGCCCTTCAGATGCAATCCTCCATACATAAGGTATATAAATAGACTTATCCTATTGGACATGTTGGTACTAACAGGGCCCCGTGTGTGCTACAATAACGTGACAGCAGCACCAGTAACAGCATCAGAGGAAAGGAGTGCTGCCATACCTCTAGCTCTCTGACGGATACCCTGCCATCTGTTTTACACTGCTCATAACGCTGACAGTGTGTGGGCGTGAGCACAATAAGCACTGGAGTATTCATCCACCCCACTGCACCACACGCAGGCACACAAAACCACGGACAGGCCCCTGATGTATTGATCCAGTAAGGGGAGTATGGGGGTGTGAACAGGGGCGGGAGGACCGTGTTACCTACAGCCAAGTGGTCACTCATTTAATGTCTATGTCATGTCGGAGATGTTTAGGACTTAGCTGCTGCAACTGCCATTTAAGAATTCACCAGCAATTTCACTGATCATCAAGGCTCCAGTGAGCACAACTACCCATCCTGGATCTGCATGGAGGTACCTTTTGGAGTGCTGATGTAACATCTGTAAGCCTGTATTAGTTCCTCAGGCAGGCCTTCTGTGACATTTAATCAGGGCAACGGCAGTGCGTTCCTGGCTATCATAAGGACCCTCTTGTGGTTTAGAGAGAACCACAGAACAAATAGACATTGTTGGATACCCACAGAGCCTGTGTCGTGTTGTGTCTTCTGCTGTTCAATCTGCCACGTGACATCCAAGTAAAAGTAGTTCTTCTCAGGGCACTGAATTCCTACACCTCTTAAAAAGAGATCTCATGTGGGCGTAATCCTGCGGTTCTTGATGATATTTCAGTGAATGTAGTTCCAATGTGTGTTTTAACACAATCCATTGTTCAACCTTTAAGCATATAAGCACATTGCGCGGTGAAAGACGTTCCCCTACGTCTATTGATACATGATCTCATTACAGCTCAATGAGAGGATCCTAGCAGGATGATAGCATACACCCATTGTTTCCCCATGCGACTCATTCTCACCAATGTGATGCAATTCAGTTTGGGGAGGTTTCTGACCGTTTCTGACCAAGGTTTATGACTGGCAGTTATTGAGTTAATTTAGCCTCCAGTTTGAAATTGGTCACAGAAAGGTACTGTTTTTTTCACTTCCCCCATGTTCCTTATGGTCCAGGGCACCCTTGCCTGTGCTTTTTGTTCCTTTCCAGACTCAGGAAAAACCGAGATTTTCTTGACTTCCTCCTCTGCCAAAGAGGTTTTTGACCGGGGAGGTTTCTGACCGTTACAAAAACATCTATTGACCTGTAGTTTGAATTCCATCATAGAAAGGCATAGGTTTTTTCAGTCAACATAGGATTGATCTTATCCTGGCTCTATTTTAGATTGACAGATTTCTTGCCACCCCTTATATTTATCGCACAATTGGCCATCTCTTTTCTGTTCAGAAAGCTTCACATAATGAAGGTTTCTGACCGGGGAGGTTTCTGACCGGGGAGGTTTCTGACCGATGTCTTGATGAAAAATACAGTGCTAGTGTGCAAGTTATCTTGATCTTCAGCCTCCCCTCCCTTTTCCTTAGATGGGCATCTTTCTATCCCTACTGTTTTTCCTATTTGCCCTCTCTTCTTTGTTTTAAGGGGAAGCCACTTCTTCTAGAAGTTCTCTGACCTGATGGAGGTTTCTGACCGGGGAGGTTTCTGACCGGCAGTTATTGAAAGGTATAGTTTTTTTCATTCAATATAGGATCGATGCTATCCTGACTTCATTTTAGATTGACAAATTTCTTGCCACCCCTTATATTTGTGGCACAATTGGCCATATCGTTTTCCCAGTCAGACACTTCGGTCAGAAACCTGAGTCAGAAACCTTGGTCAGGAACCTCCCCAGTCAGAAACCTTGGGCAGAAACCACCCCGTTCAGAAACCTTGGTCAGAAACCTCCCCAAACGTATTTGCATCAAACTGGTGAGCATGTGTTAACACATATGTAGAGTTAAATTTAATTGATATAGTTCCCATCAGCGTACACAGCATAATGACAATTATCTGCAGTTGTATACCACACACAGACTAGGGAAAAATTGGTTTAAGTAGAATAGGGGCCTACGTCCTGTTCTGTGAAAGTATTTTCAACGTGTGTTCTTACATTAATAACCTAAATTACAGCGCAGATGATTTATAAGGTGAAGGGACAATGCAAAAGGTATGAATTATCTAGGCTTTAGAAACTGTGGCGTCTCCAAAATGAAAGTAGTCCCTTACTCTTTTGCCTTGCTACGTCCACTTCAAGAGGGCTCCCACTTCTGAGTGAAGAGGGTGTCCCGCTAGGAACCTGTGCACATGACTCTGCCAAGGCATCCTCTTAAGGCCGATCCTTATTTGGGCATACCATGTGCCAGGGGACTACAGTGTCTAACCTAATTAAATGTTGCAGCATAGACTAGGCAGAGACAGGGAAGGTGGAAAGGTAGGAAATTTGTAGGAAGAGTTCTCTGTCGTCATGCTAGGCTAGACCGTAATTGTGTTAGAATATCGTGTCTGGATATTCATAACTGATAGAATTATTTCCTGGTGATGTCATGCGGCTCATGCACGTTAGCAATATTTTGATGGATAGCTGAGGTGTGTAATAAAATAATACACTTTAGACTATGCTATCTTTGTGTTTGTCCTCTAGCTGTCGCCATTGTAGGATGTTTTCGCAAGGGCCAGAGTTACTAGAAGCAATCATTGGACTAGACAGACCTGAATACCCTGAAATGTCAGAATAATAACATGAAATACATAGTAGTGATACAGTAGGGCACAATTGACTCCTAATACCCATTTACTACACAGGATATAGCCTACCACTTGCCAACAGGGATGCTATGCTGTTTAGATTTACATTATCCTGGAGTCAAATTCTAAATTCGAGATTTCTGTCTCAATGCATGATTTACTTAATTAGAGGGTACACCGTAGAAAAATGGATATATTCCCATGGAATCACTCATGATTTGTTATTTGCATCTAACAGCGCATTATTTGGACGCTGCACAGGCATATCACATCTGATGTTTCCCTACATTACAGGACAGGAGAAGCCGTATACCAAGCTGCATCACCTATACCTGTGGATATCCTCTCCCAAAGGCATACATCATTAGTGTAGGTCGGAGGCCTCTTATTACAACTCTAGAGCCTTAGGAGTTGCTGGTACCCAGTTCAAGTCACGTACCTGTACACTAATACCGAGGTCATTAATTCAGGATACCAACCTGGTGTTATCAATGCTTCAGACCCACTGCTGCGGTTTTGCTATAAATGCCCATAGCTGTATTGTAAACTAAGTCTTCCCACATTGGATCTCGTGTTATGTGTATCTGAGAGGGGCGCGCCACTGTATTACATTGAACTATAATCAGGGAATACACTTTTTCATATTTATGACTTAACTTATATTTTAAGTTTGTGGCAAAGCAAAATTTCAGGAAATTGTACACAGTGGATCACCACCATAAACATCAAAATGGCACTACCAGGAGAGGAGCGGCAGCGTCTGCTAAATGAAGGCGATGATGGGGAAGTAACTGGAAGCACGCTCCTACCCTTGGGAGAAGATGCCGCTTATGGTCTCATTAACTCAACTCCCCTTGAGGTCATTGAGGTTAAGGATTCACATGGACCTGTTCTCCCAAATAATTACTCAGATGGATCTATCGGTAGTGAGGGGTATGATTGCCAACCAAAAAGTGGAGTCTATAGTGAAAAACTGGCATGTGAGGAAGCACTAAGTAGTGATGCTGCCTTTAAGATGCAGGCTGAAGATGGACAAGTGGTTAATGCAGACCATGAAGATGTAGAAATGTATTCACTACCTACAAAAGAGGCTGAATTACCACAGCAATCCCCTCCAGCAAATATGCAAATGTTGGTGAAACCCGATATTCACGGTAATTTCCAGAATGATATTGAGGAAGTCACAGATGAGGGAAAGGAGGCCCGGGAGTTAATCGCCGGCTCATGTTGCGATGGTGTTAATGACCTTCTTGACCTTAATACTATGCAACCAGAAAATATCAGCTGTCAGTCATTATTATCAGACAACCTAGGTGGAGCAAAGGATGTTACCAACTTAATTGATACAATTGAGGATCCAGTAATACCTCCTGAAGAGAAGACAATTTCATCAGATAACAAAACTGAAGATCAGCAAGCCTCAGAACAGAATTCTGTAGAAACTGATTGTTTGTTACTTGGTGATGGTGCTGTTTCAGGAACCACATCTCTGAATGATTGTAAATCTACATCATTAATGGAAGAAGCTCTGTCACAAAATACATATGAGAGTGTCCTAGATTCCTCTGATCCCCAGCGACGGCGCAGTAGCAGTGACCATGATGATGTCTTTCTCAGTAACCCAAATACTGCTGATGATGGGAATACAGGGAATAGTCTAGCATCAGGGGCATGTGCAGATGGTTATGGTGGTGCTACAGCCCAAGTAGCTACCAAGCCTCGATTAGACCCACGGCACCAACTCAAACCACTACCAATCATTAAGGACCATCTCACAGTGCGCATGGCGCTTGGTCCCAAACTCTCTGATGCCAGTACTGATGAGCTAAGTGATGTTGAAGAGGAAGAAGAGGAGGACTTGCAGTTTGCCGACCGACCTTGGTACAAACAGTGTAGGCGTTCCCGGGCCTGCTGCATCAATTTGTACTTTTGGATTATCCTCCTTTTCATTGGTTCTATTGCTGCAATGGTGGCCATCGGAGTGTGTGTCGTTGACAATTATCGTACAGCAGAAAGATTTAACACTACTTGGTGTGAGCCGTATATGTCGTATGATGTAGGGGATAGGATTAAGTGTTCGTGTGGTAAGGGCTGTACCTCTGACTACCCATGTATGGAGATTTCTGTGAGGTACACGGACCAATTTGGAGCTACTCACCGACCTGCTCTACAAGATAATGAGGCTACACTTGGAAGAAGGGTGAGTAACTCTTGTTAATAGTTAATGTTAGAGAACTTCTAAAATGTTGTCAGAGCAATTAACACAGCATCATGGATCCAGTACACTCACTTCCATTAAGGTGGAACAGTAATTGCCATGAAAATAGTTTAATTGATACCATGTTGCAGGTAAAAACCTTTTTGAGGGAGAAGGAATCTGGAAATCACGATGAAGTAATTTCTGAACATTTTGAACTGCTTTCCCTTTATTCAATTATCACAATGGTATTTGCAGAGTAGTAGAAACGAATAGCATCTTGAGCGTTCTAATTCCTAAATTTTATAATGGTCTGCCTGGACAGCCCACATCAACAAAATTCCCTACAGCGCAGTACAATAACAAAAAAGTAAGTCTAGATAATATAGAGATATGAGCTTGAGACTGATAGAGCAAGAACTGCTTATTTTAATTGATAATGCTCATTCAGAGTTTACAGTCTACATCTGCATCAACTTAATCTCAGTCAAAGCAACCTGCCTGTCAGCTGTCCCCTGCACTTAATCCACATTGAAACTAAGGTTGATGACTTGAAGTGATAAAATCCTAATGACTCCAAAGTAGCATTGGATTTGAAGTAAAAACCTTTTTGCTTCCCCTCTTCAGGTTCACCGATTGTGGTGATTTTGCAGCACTATGCGACCCACTTTCTGCAGTCAGACCCATTACCGAGCAATGCTCAGTAAGCATGCTTCGCCTATTGTTATTCGTCAATAATGATATTCATCAGTATTCTGGGCAATATATATTTTTTCTCTCTTAATTTCTTATTCTCTATCCTTTGGTGGATTATACTTTCTTTCAAGAGAAGAAAATAAGAAAGAAAAAAAGCACATGGACATTCATCCTAGTGATAGTTGGGTGATTAGGGTGCTTTGGGGGAATCTGAGCCTGCCACTGCTAAATTATCCACACCGTAGCATTAGCTCTAACCACCAAAGTGGCCTGAGGCAGGATAAGCTTTTACCACTACTCACACAGCGTCCACAGAACAACTGTACACTGAGCGGAACAGAGGTTGGCAAACACCCACTGGCACAGAGGGCCACAGAAGTGTGAGCTCTCATCACACAGTGGTAGACTTGTATTCCGCTTAGAAAGGGTGGATATGAAATATCACAGCTCATGCTATAGACACATATGCATGGGACCTGGGGATTTGTAGGGAAATGTTAGGAAACGTCAAGGTTACTGCTCACATTTTTATCTAGTTTTATACGACAGTAGAAGGCTAGAGAATGTGGGAATCACACATTGTGGGTACTGGTATTTTCTAGTATTGGCTATTGAATACCACAGCATAACCTGAAGAGATAATAGGTTTTGCAGGAATCTATATTTAGGGAAAATAAGAAAATCATTGGGTCACACCAAAAGTAGATCTTCCAACCAACCCAAGTTGTACAAGAAATCATATTACTTCATATTTTTACGGAGCTTAGATTCTCCTTGAATGTAAGGGGGTTTACTGCATTCCCTCAATAAGTTTTCATTGTTCCACTTGTAATTCATATCATTATTTGTACACACCTAACAGAAAGTCCCTGGAGCAAAATTGCCAAATCTTTTCTAATTCCAGTCACATTTCAGGATAACTGATTCAATCATCTGCAACTACGGGCAGAGCATTATAGCACGTGTGGAGAATCTGAAACTGGCCGAGAAATGGGACTGCCTAAATGAGCTAATACAAAGGCCAAGGATTTAATGGATATAGAGCGCTATGAGGATATTTTCTTTGCCCTGTTATAGCTATATCCTGTATATAGAAACACTGTTTAAGTGCATCTTGACATGGACTCGTGTGACATGGTATCACAAATTCTCGAGCACCTGACAGCTATACCCTTTAACATACCATATTCAGTTAAATGCCCTAAGGTTTTATATAGACAAAGTTTCATGTGTCTGAAAACTGTGTGAGCCTTTAATAGTTCTCATTCCGTGCATGTCATTCCTTGATAGCTATTAGATTGAAATGCCCATGAAGAGTTCATTCTTGCACTGTTAGGCAACAGATACAGGTAAGTGTTACCCCTAAATGATTAGCTACATTAACATGTTTTAGTGTTGATCTGTTTGTCATCATATATGGGTCAAAGTTCGGTTGTCACATCCATGGATCATTATATATATATATATATATATATATATATATATATATATATATATATATATATATATATAGGGAGGAAATGGCTAAAAAGGTATAACACCAAGAGAAAGCAACTGATAAGAATGGTTAACTAGGTTCAAAAAAGGACTTTACAAGAACAACAGATAGATACAATGGAAAGGCAATTTATAGGAGGAATAGAGAAAAAGAACAGTTCCAGAAATAAAGATACGTACAACTTAAGAAAGAAAGGGTTAGTCAATCGTGAGTCAATCTGTATGGCAATATAAGAGAGGCTCAGGCAACTTAGTGTACAGGGCTTTCTATTCTTTACAGTCTCCTGACTGCCTGACTGCTGTATATACAAAAGTGATGTAGGGCTCTCGTCTGTCCTGGGGATTTAGGTAGAGAGAATAACCAGATCCCTATTCTGCTGGCTGTCTTTTAAGCTGCTGTCACATCTATAGACAGGTATTTGGTGACATATGCCAAACAGCCCCCATCTGTACACTTGTAAGTCATAAGATCTTCATTTTAGGAGGAATTAGGAAATATCTTGATGAAGGATGTTTAGAGATATTTAAGCACATGATTCTGCCTTATTTCAGTTATTCAAGTTTTGTTTTCAGGTTTTGGAGTGTACTACAGATGAACTTAGAAGAATGTTACAAAATCTACAAAACAGAGCCTTAAGAATATGTAGGTTTAGCAATATGTATGAAAAGTCATTCGCCACTGCACTTCATGATCACTACTCCATCAACAAACTTGATCATAGACACTATACACAACTCCTAATGCTGATGTTTAAACAATTCAAGACCAAAGGCGAAATATTGCCTTTGGAAAACAGAAGGACCAGAAATGCCCCTAAGGTCAAATTCCCAATAAATATGAACCACAATGCTAGTAGTGACATAAACCATGGAACATGCTTGATGCAGATGGTCAAAATCTGGTAAAAAACGAAGCATTTAAATTAAAAAATCGTTGGGTCTAAACCACCCTGAGCATGGGAATTGAAATAGCGGGGTTGTCTGATATCAGAGCGCACCCCCGCCCCACAAATACACACATTACACATTTTCACACACATACACATCACCGAGGTTTGTCTGATTCCAGAGGCCTGTACCCTCATTTCCCCCCACCCCCCCCCCCACATCCATGTCTTCTACCCCCCCCCCATTGCACCCAACACGACCCCCCCCACACACACACACATCATGAACATCACGACTCACCGGCACGCTAAAGATACTTCTGTTTATTGCAAAAGCGGTATAAAAGGGGCTTATTGAAAACGCTTTTTTCTGAGTTCAAGCTGTACAGTTTATCAAATACTATATATGTAATGTTATGTGTGGTATGGGATTTAAGGCTTTGTTGGTACCTCAACATTATTCTGTCACGATAAAGATCTGGTGATAAATTGACAGGCTATAGCCTACATGTATTTATGTATTAGGTAGTCACTTGCTCGCGTGCAAAGGGTGTAGATAGACATTTTGTACAGTAAGTACGGGTAATACAGCATGCTTACAATACAATGCAGGACTAGTTGCAAAGGTATTTTGTATTAGCTTTGAATGAGATTCACAGACATGAATAGAATTTCATTGAGACTGGGCATGATTCATACGCTTTATTCAAATATATAATTATATGTTTTACATCACATTGATAATATGTTGACTATGTACTTGATATTGACATGGATATTATGATTGATATATGTTTATTCCTTATTCCTTGGATAATTTCTGATAATTCTCATACAAAGTATTATCTACCGCACACGTCCATTTGGCACAGGACTAACATGTAATATCAAATGATCCTTAGAAATGACCTCTCTTATACAGTTATATGACAGATTTCTTGCAGATGAAATGAAAGATATTTAATATGCATCACATTCCATTGATTACCCAATACGTAACTATGGTAAATACTAGGCTTGTAGGGGCATTGGCCATACCGGGTTTGCTGAAGCAAGGCGATATTCTAAGGTCGAAAATCATAGAAGTTAGCATATGACGAATCTGGAGGTATTCCAGCCCCTACTCTTTGAATTTTATTTTCCCCCTCTATTTCTTTGGCTCAAAGTGTCAGGCTGGATGAGATCTTCATGTTACATATGGGTTTTGATGGTCCAATATGCATATTTTGGGCTCAAGGGGGGTACAATATGACCAAAATTGTCTGGGCAAAATTGTGTCTGGGAGAATGACATTTGAGTTACAAGCCATGTTGAGGGCTTAATTTCTTACAGAAACAATTTTCATATCTCCATGAAAATCTCAGGTCCAGACTATTTTGACCTGTAGATTGAGGAGATCACATTATCATTTATGTCAGATGTGTCCTTGCTATTGTAAAAGAAGCATACTTATAAGAATTCTTTTTCTGGCAACATGTCTGGGCGAATGGCATATAAGGCCCAATATGCACACTTTCTATGATTTGTGACCCTAAAGTTAAAAACACAAATAAAAAATGTACAAACTCGAACTTGATGCAAAGGAGAGAGTTATGTCTCTGTAACTCAGAAAGCAGGTGCAGTTATCAGGAGAGGAAAAAAATCCATAGAATTCTAAAAGCCTCCCTCTCAGGCCTCCCTCCACTATCAATCATGTTGTTTTTTGAACAAAAGATCATGTGTTGTCTTTGAAAAAGATGATTGATTTAAAAGGTAGCGATATTGGTATTATATTTTACTGGACAAGAACTGAGTGCGTCACATCAGTCAAATTGGGTGCAGGTCAACATGGCAACAAGGAGGTTTGACCACCTGAGCTCAGCTTGTTTCCTGACAAGATTCCATGAAGTTGATTCACCAACAAAACCAGCTTCGTGTCCTTTGGGCATAAAACTAGTATGTCGGTTGTGTTTTGTGTGGCAGTAGTAGCATCTCAGTAATAGTTCATAAAAGCCCGCTCCATAATATCATAGTCCAAACATAGCATTTTGCTCATGTAATAGCATGACAATACAAGCTTGCATGCCCAAGACTGATATGAATAGCTTATGCAATATAGATTGCAACATGACTGTGACCTCTTTTGATATTTATAGAGAAAAAAACACAGCCTGGAATATGCTTCCCTAGCTTATCGCCCATTTAAAACAGTGAACAGATTTCATTATGGTATCCTAATTACAGACTAAATCCAGGAGACGAGCAATGAAGAGGCAGCATTGAGCACTCAGATCTGATAAAATGTCTAATCAAAATGTAAAAGAAAATCATAAGCCATTGTTAACCACCCGAATTGACTGGGAAGAATTATTGTGTAGGTTACCCTTTGTGCTGTGAATCAAATTGGGATATACAAGTCTTATTTACGTTGGATTATTAAATTCCCTTGGAAATGATTAAATTTTGTTCCAGCAGATGTTTGGAATTAATCTTTCAGAAAATCTGGTTTCTCCATTTATACTGATACATTGATGGTAAGTGGAATCACTGTAGACAGGTAGACAGCCATCCAATGATCAGGAGGGCTACGAATCATAATTTTGCACCAGCCTTTATAGTTTATAGCATAATTTGAATCTTATCATTTCCTCTATGCCATACTAATCACGAGACATATCCCTCATGGTCAAAGGTTCATTCATCAAATCTTTTCAACAGTGCCTATCGTCATGTTCACTTTAGTGTCTGCACTATTGCAGATAGCTATACCATGAAAAAAAGGATCAGCCGCTAGGACTGAGAGGCATCAATCCATCAATTCTCTGGCACACATTGATAGTCAGGGAAAATAGTGAATTTAAAGTATGTTTCCTCTAAGGCCTAAAGATGCTGAACTTGTAGTCTGTGATATCTTTTAATTGATTATAAAAGAATTATAAACCCTTCATTCACCATAACCTAGTCTTGTGTACGTCACCCTTCGCCCATATGCTCTGGGGACTGAGAGGCATCAATCCATCACTTAGCTGGCGCAAACTAATCTTAAGGGAAAATAGTTCTTTGAAAGTAATTTTCCTTTCAGGTCTCCAGATGCTGAACTTGTAGTTTGTGGATATCTTTCGATTGATATAGCTGTGTAATCCTTAACCCACCATAACCTTGATCTGTAAACTTATATTCATCCATATACTCTAACCGTAAATTGTCCATGATAATCAGACCCACCAAAAATCAATGCTAAAGTAGAAGGAATCTAACCTATTGATCCCTGCAGAGCACCTGCAAGGAACCTCAAGGTTACTCACGGGAGGCTTATAATCAGTGACATGCACAGGTCTTAAATCAATATACCATGTCCTCTCTCTGGCCATCCCTTTTGCAGCTACTACCTTCGGGTGTTGCTCCAAGTGTCCTCTCTGCTCATAGAACACTAATCTAGGGCCCGTTAATACATTCTCTGGTTGGGCTGTCCATCATAGTGTAGAGGCTAAACAGGTAGTAGCGGATGGTCGTAGCTTCCTAAAGCTTAAGTCTTTTAGCATTCTTGATGGAGATATGAGTTTCAACAGATTAATCCCACCATTCATGTGAAACAAATCTAACCATTGAAGAGTTAAAGATAAATAAGCTACACTACATGTTCTTGTAGTGGACGGTGAATGGAAAGGGTTTTCATTTCATTCTCATTCACAGTAACTAAATTTTAGGTGACATACATCCCGTCAGATTAACCACTGAAAGAACACATAGATCACTGGAGGCCAATTTACAAAGCTGTGTGAGTAGTCCCTCAAATTTGTGTGACCTTATTTCACTACTCCCAACTCTCATCCATATATTCTTATGATGACGTAAACTGCAAAGTGAGTCCAGGTGCATGTTGTCTTCACTGGTATCCTGCAGGTATTGAGGGCATACATCCGTGGGCCATGTCTGATGACATGTTCCACCAGATCCAGGGGGATAGTTCACTTGAACTCTAACAGGTCAACCAGTGGGGTGATATGATGCCCTCTTGTGGGTAAGTGTAAAAACAGGGGATGGTTGACTGGTAACTTCTTAGGGATGGCCTGCCTGTCTCATGTTCCCAATATACAGGCATGTCACCAACCATCAAGGGTGCAGTCAGAGTATCTTGCATTTCCATAGTTACCAAAAAAATGGTTTCTATGGAATTGATAATTGGAGTATCAGCTAATGAAAACAACACCCTAAAATTACTTCTTTTTCAATTATAATTCATTAAATCTAAAAACTATATAGAAATCTGATAGTGCTATTCAGAGCCAAATAAGCCAAAAAAAAGAACGTGTTTGTTCCATTCTGGCTGTGTAACCATGGGAATACCTCAATACAGGTAAACATTCATAAAACTATTTAAGATGGTCATAATGGTGTATGATATGCATGGGTATAAAACGTTTCTTGTAAACCATGAAAGCTATTTAAAAGTGTTCTGCTTCAACCACCGTATTGTTCTCCCTTAAAGCCACCCATTGCCATCCCAACAGGAACAAATATCTAAAGACTTAATTGCATAAAACCGATAGAAACCATTTATAGGAAATTGTTAAAATGGTGATAAAAAAAGACAATATCAGAACAACAGGGAGCCCCAATGGAAAGGGAAATCTATAAGAAGGAAGAGAGAAAAAGAGTAGGCATTTGGAAAGCCCGCAGCACTGGATGCAGACGTGCAGTCAAGCATGGCACACTAACATTGGCCCCTCTATGGGAGTTTGACACACATGACTCTATGGTGTTTTGCTCTTTCTAAGGTGCCATTGTAAATATGAATGGATGAAATATCAACTTTGAAAGGTCTGTAAAGGGGCTAGTAGCTAACTTTTCATTTTGCACAGCTGATATGGTAAATCTCTGAACATACTTTCACTAAAACTATTTCATTGAAATATTCATGAGCCCCCACATAAACATATATGACATGGACCATTTTGATAGGGAACTTGCTTCATATGTATTTACAGACCGATTGAAGAGGATTTTCTAAATGCCACATCTTTGCAGATATCAAATTCCTGCCATCTCCTTGAAAGAAATGACACCATTGATGCTCACTAGATGGCAACAATGTAGATCCCACAGCCACCACACTGTGAGGCCCATGCATAGTTCAGAAGCTATCTGTCAGATGCTACCAAAGTATTGATGAATGCCCATTTGTTACCTTCTTCAACATTGATCTTCTAGCTGTTATTATACTTGTTTGAAATAAGTTGTTCATTGGAAGTTCTAACATAGTTCATAAGGTACCACCTTTGTTCCACAGTATACATGAGACCATACAAGAGGTTCCCTAAAATGTTTGGGGCCAATGTGGCTGTTGTTAATGAGGTGATTAAACGGGGATGGCAGCCTAGTGTGACTGGTGCCAATCTCCCACTGACAGGCTAGTACAAATCTATAGTAGGTGTTTGCTTACCCAACCCCTCCAAATTCACATTCATTTCTCTGCTTCTACTTGTGATAGAGACAAAATGAAATATGTTCTGAAAAGGATTCAATGTGGCGTATCACATGGGAGGGTAAAGTTGTAGACTTTTTTTAAATTTGAAAAGATATTTTTAAGTGCCTAAAAAACAGATACAGAAAAAAAAACAAAGAGAGAAGACAATGCTTTACTTTCCTCGTATGGAGTCAATGTCTCCCTCTTGAGTCAATCTGTATGGCAACATAAGAGAGGCTCAGGCAACTTAGTATACAGGGCTTTTTATTATTTACTCCTGACTGCCTAACTGCTGTATATGCAAAAGTGATGTAGGGCTCTCATCTGTCCTGGGGATTTAGGTAGAGAGAATAACCCGATTCCTATTTTCCTGGTTGTCTTATAAGCTGCTGTCACATCTATAGATAGGTATTTGGTGACATATGCCAAACAGCCCCCATCTGTACACTTGTAAGTCATAAGATCTTCATTTTAGGAGGAATGAGGAAATATCTTGATGAAGGATGTTTAGAGATATTTAAGCACATGATTCTGCCTTATTTCAATTATTCAAGGTTTGTTTTGGATTGTATTACAGATGAACTTAGAAGAATGGAACAAAATCTACAAAACACAGCCCTAAGAATATGTAAGTTTAGCAATATGTATGAAAATTCATCCGCTACTGCACTTCATTATCACTACTCCATCAACAAACTGCTGCTGTCACATAGAAACAGGTATTTGGCCACATGTGCCACACTGTCCCCACCTACACACCTACAGCTCTTTTGGGATGAGGCAGCATCACTCCCAATTATGGAAACATACTAGAAATATACATGATTTGGCTAACAGGGATTTACATTTCCAGATATTCTTTGGTTAGGATACTTATTGTACAATTTAGTGAAGACTGTTAAGCATGGTATTCAGAGACCAATCCAATCCCCATGCAAGTTTACGCGTTTGCCCAAGACTGTGATACATAGACAAGAGTTGACGATTGTGGAGCTTTCGGACAGTAATTGCATGCATAGTGTTGGTGCAATAGCTTCCAAAGTCCCTGGTGCTCCTTTGCATTTATTTCGTGGTAAAAATCGAATTACATTGTCAGGACACGATTCAATTAGAAAGATGCGTGCCCATTGTCTGTTTAAATGGCTGCTTTGACGCTATTCTGCATGAAATGATCACCTGATCAGGGTGTGTGCCACATACTTTATGTATTACACACCTTTGGTGTAATACATCACTGCAACTGTAAGCATATAGGACCTCATTATTTCAATGTACTGACCATTAAACAAAAATAGTTTACGTAAGATATATAACAACATTACTGTAACCACTTTTGATATGTGTAAAGAGGAAAAGAGATAACTGCCCTGAATATGCTTCCCCTTATCACATTTTTAAGTTGATGAAAAGACTTCATATATATATATATATATATATATATATATATATATATATATATATATATAAATATATATATATATATTTATTTATGTTTATTTATTTATGGTATCCTTAGCACAGCCCAACACCAGGAGATGAACAATGAAGAAGAAGCACTGACCATTCAGGTCTGATGAACCATTCAATCCAAATGCAAAAAAAATCATAGGCCATTGTTAACCACATGGGTGGACCAAGAAGAATTTTGCCACAGAAAGTAACACAAAAAAAACTCCATTATATCCACTTCCCCCACTTGGCAATGATCGAAATTCCAAAATTAAATTTTTTTTCTTCATAGTAGAAATTGTAAATATTTCAAGGATGTAAATTCATAATGAGCCTGCATTTGACCATTCAGTGACATTTGGCACTTCCTGGTTTAAATATTCATTTCCAACTTGTGATAGATCATGGATTGGGTCTGACATGGCATATTTGCCTCCTCAACCCCTCTTCTTTAACACATGAACGGCTGGATATCAAGTGTGCAGTAACACATCTTTGAAATATTTGTTCCAACACATGTCTCATTGATGTCAAAGCTTTCAGAAAATAAGGTTTCCTTATGCACTGATTGATTAGTGATAGGTGTATTGACTGTAAGCATCCATGTCATAATCAAGAGAGCTACCAATAATAGTTTTTCCCTAGTTTTATATGCTGTAGTGTAGAGCATATCTCTTATCATTTCCTTTATGACATAATAGTCATTGGACCTATATCCCTCGTAGTCAATGGGTCATCCATCAAATCTTTTCAACAGTCGCTATTATAATGTTCGATTTGATATCTACATGAGTATAGAAAGCTTTACCATAAAACAAAATAAGAGGTGAGCTGCTGTCATGCTCTACCCACTGGTAGATGTCAATTCATCACGTATCTGTCACACACTGTCAGTAAAGGAAAAAAGTGAATGCATTGAAATTAAACCTCCTTTTGCGGTCAAAGTAAGTAGCGATGGTAGTTGGTGGATATATTTCAATTAATAAATCGCTATGAATCCTTCATCCACTATAACCTAGATCATATAATACTTATCCATATGCTCTAACCAGATATTATACATGACAATCAAACTCGGCAAAAAAGTCAATGCTATGCCTTCTGACAGTAGAAGTAATGGCTTGATTTGTAGGCAACCCCTAGGGGGGCAACCCAAGTAGAAGAGGAAGACATCTTAGCTATTGATCTGCTCAGAGAGCACCTGCAGAGAACATCAAGGCCTGCTCACGAGGGGCTTATAATCAGTGACATGCACAGGTCTGAAATCAATATGTCCTGCCCTATCCCTTGCCTTCCCTTCCTCAGCCATTGCTTTAGAGTGTTACTCAGAAATCCCTAGGGTATCAGTCTTAATGCATTCTCTTGTTGGACTGTGGCAGCTGTACTAGATGTGAAGGAGCATTAAGCATTCTAAATGCAAAAATGGAGATTCAACAGATTCGTCCCACCATGTAGATGTTCCTGTCATATCATATACACAAGTATGTATGTTGAGCTGTCATTTTGCTATGTATTCCACTAGGTACTGGCATTGAACACTGAATGGAAAACTATTTTTGACCTCATTCAAAATAGGTCACCATGGATGACATACCTTTCTAATCAGTTTAACCACCGCAAGACCAACAAAAAAAAGAGGTCAATTCACCCGACCCTTTGAAAGGCTCTCAATTTGTGTGCGCTCGTGTCAGTAATCCAGACTCTCCCCTAGACTTTCATATGATAACTACTGGTCATTGGTGGGCCACATTGGGGGCGCAGTGTCATATTAGCCATCAAATAGTAAAACATTTTATAGATCTATATAGCCCAATTCTCTATTACCTAGATAATAATATTGCAGGGTAATGGCTAAAGAAAAATATATATGTGGCAGTCACAGCCATCCAACAACACACACACATAAATGAAGTACAAATCCTTCAGGTAGAAGATTAAAGTGCTGCTTAAGTTTAGTACACAAAGTACACAAAGGTATCAATAGAGCAGTCTGTTGAGCTGCAGATCCAGAAAGACATCTTCAAGAGCTATGTGACAGGTCATTACCAGTCAACCACCAGGGATTACCAATACTGATTACTCTGGTTGCAGTATGCCATTGGCTGCACTAGGTGGTTTCCCAGTATAGAACATGGTGCTTTAGGAGGCACTGGATTCATACAATGGGGATTGCTTATTCCATTCTTAGACAGGAGAAGTGTCTAGCCTTTAGGTTATTATGCTAAACCAAACTGTAACAAGGGCAAAGAGTGATTTTATTAACCATTTAAAAATAATTGAGAGTGCCTACAGGAGTAGAACTGCCATCATGGTAAATCATGTCACACTAGGAGAGGGATTTAAGACAGAGGTGGCGAAAAGAAAGCATCCTAAATCCAAAGCAAATCACTTTATTGCGATTAACCAGTGACCACCCTCAAAACCCTGGAACAAAACAGACTGAAAAGAGCTAAAAAATGAATTTGGACTCCATAAAGGCAATTCAAAGGGAATGATATGATTGTAACAAAAGCAAATCCCAAGGTTCAATACATACATCACTCTTGGAACCCCATGAGCTACAAGAGGAAAGTGAAACAGATACACAGGGGAACATGCTTTACTTCCCTTTACCCAGAGCTGGTGTTTTTTTTTATAGACTGATGTAGATATGAGGGATACCCCTCTAGACTATAGGCGTTCCTACCTTACGAGTAAAATGGTTAACAGCTCTAGCAACCAATGGGGCATGGGCAGAAGAGTAACAGATCGCCAAGTCCGACGGACAACTATTCAGAGGGGCAGGTACCAAACACGCCCATCCCCATCTACAATTTTAGTTGTCTCGTAGAAAACTTGACATTCAAGAGTGTAGTCCTTATGATGTAGGAAAAGAGGGAAATACATTCCTTCATTGCCAATCTAGGACAGATCTTACATCTTTACAGAGACCAGTGCCCTGGTCCTTTACTGTTCCCTTTCAGATGTTCAGGGACGAACTAGCCTGATGTTATGGAACACCATGTCTATGGCCAACCAAATCGATGTCTTATTTTTACTACATCAAAAATAATTTTAATCTGCATCTCTTAATTTAATCTATCACAAAAGCTAGATATAAACTGGGTAAGGCTCAACAGTGTCTGGCATCGATATGCAACGAAGCCTAAGTAAACCAGTTTGGTATGTATCTTACAGACTGCAAATTCACAGAATCGTAATAATCTTAAATTCCCTATCAGTGCTCGACACCTAGAGACAAGGAACAAACAGAATACAATGCCCGGTAGTCACGGAGCACCGAATCAACATTGACAACTGACTAAACAATGTTCATGAGCTGGATATATAGTTTTTGTGCCAAAGGAGTAGACATTGATATCTGATCATGGAGCATTGGAACCAATTTTAAAACACATTAATAACGTTTTGGTATCCGCCTAACTGGGTCCTGCGTCTACCACATTCCTTTTTAATCGCAAAATGGAATTCCATTGTGTCAATTCATTGATGAGGGACTAATATAACCTTGAAGGTGAAATGATTTCCTTGTAAATAATCAAAGATGCTAAACATGGAAAAATATTACTACACGAAATGTTACATTTGACTGTAAATCAAGTTCTAAGAAAGTATGGGCTTAGGGTCTTGGATAGTTCCTCAATTTTTTTTTGTGAAAATACAAAATATTTTAGCGATCTTTGGAGTAATTGAATAGGCATAATCATTCACAATATTTTCTGTAGTCTAGTGAAAAATGGAATTGCTGCCATTGGTCTGCAAATATAACACAACTTCTAGGGACTGAGCCTCTATTATCTATGGGAGACAGATCACTCATCATTTCAAGTAGGTGCGGAGAACAATGGAAATAAAAAAGAGTAATGATATTCGAACTGATCAAACTACTCCTATAAAGACCTAGGCCTTAAAGGGTGCAACTTTGTAAAAATTGGCCATTGTGGAGACTGTCAAAGAGAGGAGGATGAATGAATATGTGGATGCTAGATATAAAAAAGATTCATGCTATGAATTGAAGTATCATCATGATTGTTATTATTATGAATGCTTATACACACCCTACACCTCTACAATGTTTAAGATTTTATGACAAACGTTCCTCTTTTAGAAATTCACCCCAATGTTATGCTATACTTGCAGAACAGGGCAAAGCTGAAATTTCAAGGCAAACCAAGTAGGGTAAAACATTCTGACGGTTTAATCTGACCTATTAGCCCCTACAGAAAACCTCTACATCTGGAGTCCATCTTTGGAGATGTAAAGCAAAGAACCATATCCCTGAAATATTAAACACAAAGTAGTGAATTGATGAAAATGCAGAGCAAATGTAAATATGTGGAAATGGATGACAATACAGGGATCTATCGTCTTATATTATATATCTCGCTCAGACCTAGTGGTTGCACTGCAACCTGGCTTTGACAGCATCATGGTGTATGTCTAAGGTAGGAACTTGTATTATTTACACTAAATGGCTCCGGCTTGTTCCATTTTACATGACTTTCTACCGGGGCAGGCTCTGGTAGTCGTTCAAAATATATATCCATATAGTTACTTTTCTCTTCTGCCAGAGAAGGAAAATTCTAGTTCCCATTTAATCCAATGTTCATTGCTCAGGAACAGAGCACGTCGTTTAGATACCACTGGGAGGTGCTTAGAATGGTTTATAGCATGCTTATGGAGTTTACGCACTGATTTGAGTGCTAAAAGTAGATAAAACGGGTTCCCATATTTCGGAATAAAGAACCAAAAAATTGACAGCGTACCGGACATATCTTGACAAGGAAATGACACCAATGTAAATTCACCATTTTTGAAGCTTATATACCAAATCTGACGAAATACTTTCAGCAGTATATCTTTTACATGTTATTCTAACTCCCTGTCAGGTAGATTGCTTGATATTATGGCTAAATTTAACATAAAAAAATCGTAAACTTTCGAAGCGGGTGACTAGCCGTGCGTCTTCGCCATTCTGTCAATACTACAGGTGCCTCCATCTGATGTATAAAGAATGTGTTAGGCTATAGACTGGCACAGCTCTGTCTCAATGAATTTGCGGTAGTAGGCCTACAAGAATGTGAGTTGCACCAGGTCACCAGCTTGACCATACATCAACATGAAACCATGATGGCAGAGGGCCATCTCGTTGACTCACATCAGAAACCAATGGATTCTATAAATTTTAAAGGTAAATAGATGTAATTAATGGTGGAAAGCATGCTATGAATGCAATGTGTAATGATTAGACTTGAAATCGTTGACTTTAGGGGTTTGATCATTATCTATTACATTCATATAGCTTTTAGGCATGGTGAAAGTGATAATCATAGTCCAGCCATCCATTGCAAGAATAAGCAATATTCAGATAGATGATGAAAATGACAGATATGTGGGTTATGATGGGCTTTATAGTGCAATGGTTATGTATTCACAAATTATGCCTTATGGGATTGAGCCACTTCTGTAGGTTCGGTATGTATTGCTGGCACTTATACCATACATTGCCCATGAAAAGGAGGGACAACCTGAGCTTCCATGCAGACGGACATACATAATCTATTCCGCTTTTTGGCAAGACAAGTCGTAGTTGAGCACTGGGGCTTACACAATGTGATTACTGTAGAAGGTCAAAAGTTATAGAAACAGACCTTTTCCTCAATTTGGACTTCCGCTGGCACTTATTCTTAGGATTTTGATTGTATCTTAATTTTTGTTGGAAATATCATCAGGCTCAATGAGTTCTTCGTGTTACATATAGGTTTACAGGGTGGGAAATCGATATTCACCACCAGAATTTTAAACATTTCACCCAAAATGAGGGGGGAAGTCCCCCAAAAATATATAAAAATCTTTTTTTTTCAGGAAACGGTACCAAATAATGTGCAGTTCCATTTATGTTACATATATTTGGTAGTTCGACAATGTATCAGGACCGAACATCCCTATCCTGGGCAGATTCCTCTTATATTCGGAGAGCATTTGAGGTTTGGTGAAGGTGTGTGTCTTGGCAATTGATTCAGCCTTATATCCCCCTCCCTAAAAAAACTAGAGAGGTCAATGGATTCAAAAATACATTTAAAAATAGAGTAAGGTTATATCTAAGGTGTGTAAGGAAAAAGAAACGGACCCATTGGTAAGCATGGAAATGAGAGGCCCATACCTCATCTTGGCAAGAAACCCCTTTCTAGGAAGACATTTTCGGGAAGACAGAATAAAATGATTTTTCCTTCTCCTGTTCAGGGTTTGACTATTGAACTGTGCTAAGTATGTCAGTTATTTTCCCCTTAAACATACCTAAGTAACCAATGTGTAAAATAATTTAGACCCAGTCGTTCAAGAATAATAACATAAAATACCATTATTAATATATAAAGCACATGGGAGGCCTTTAGGGTATTTATCCCCAATTATCACTCGACAAGACACTGTTTCTAGGGTATATACCTTCAGGGTGTTGCCATAGCAACCATTTTCGTATTTAACTAATAATATTTTATGAGGAGGTAGTCCAACATCTATATACTATCCACAAAAAAAATCTTAAGACACTCCTAGGTTTGGTCTCAGAGCCCTCCCCCCAGCTCCAGGGGGGAGTGAGTGAGTGATTGAGTAATAGAAGTTAAACGCCATTTCGACAGCTAAGGTCATATTTATGGCGAGAACTACATTACACAATTTCACAGAGGAATGTGTCAGTGCCCACGCATATGTGCACCACACACATCCTGAGGGGATAGGAAAGAGGAGAAATAGACCCTTTTAAGTGGGCTAGGGGATATGCTCTGTTTCTATGACTATGACGTTGTGCCTTGTGTGGCATTGAATGGGTTAGTCAGTAGCCCAATAAAGAACAACAAGCATTGTTCTGGAATGATTGCTTTAAAATTATGAGAGCTGGTTGTCTGGTTATGGCTAACAGTGCCTACACAGAATATCCTATGGTGTCCGTAGTAGTTAGTATATCATATAGCTGTATTAATTATGGATATGCTTTGATGGCTCATACTACATTCCTTCTTAAATGGGACCTCCCACGCCATCTCTCTAACCCTAGGATTTGCATCAAATCATTATATTTACTTTGATCAGTTTCCATGCAATTGTATCTTGCAGCAACAAGATTAGTTTTATTTATTTTGATTTTTCCGGAACCACATGTGCAAGAGCATGCTGAGGAAAACTACAACCAATGTGCTCACTGCAATGTTTTCCTATCCTGCCTACTTGCATGGATCATAAAATGCACAAACATATGGAAAAAGCATATCCACTTTCATTGATGGATACCCACAAATATTGTTAACATCATAATACATAAGACCCTCAATCATACATCTGCATTTTTTTCTTCACACTTTAGGCTCTAAGACTATTCCTGCTATAATATCTCTTATATGACGCAGACACCATTGGATTGATCCTTTCCCGGAGGTGGGCCATCCATCATTGTTACATTTTAGAGATTTCTCACATGCAGTCATATAGAAGAAATCATCATCCTTGACTGTACCAAGTTTAAACACATTGCGGTACTTTCTGTCAAATCCTGAGCAGTCTTGTAAGAACTTACCAGCATCCGAGACATTCAACAGGACCCTCGGTTCCAGCCACAGGGAGACATGCAGTCTATTTTGGAGCTCCATTTAATGTTAGCAAACTTATTGCAAACTTGGTTATCCAATTAGACTAATAAAGCTCCATATTATCATAACTGGAAGTTTAGAAGTTCATGAAGACTCTATCTAATTATGATGATGACGATGGAATTATTGTGCGTGACATTTGACCAAACTAGAGTTATATAGCACATATGAGAAGACTATTAATGGCTTAATCAGTAATGCCCAAATGGAATCTATCAGTTTCTGTCTTCCTTTTTGTATCCTCCTTTGCATCCAAGTGTAAATTATAGTCAGGATGTCATGTGCATAGTTTCTAAAAGTGAGCCAGTAAAAGAATCATTTCTCATGACCTAACACTTTTCCATGCTTCCAAGCAACCTTCCTTAAGAATCATAACACAATTTTTTAGAGTGAAAGATATTATTTTGGAATCAAGTAAAGCCCAACAGGGTCAGGGTCTTAGTAGCTTGCACAGACTACAGTCAAAATAATCAGATAGATACATACTAGTAGTAAATGGTCAGGCAAACAAACACTTCCCATCTAACCTACAATTCAGACTGCCCCTGTCAACCCCCTGGGGCGTGTAAGATGTGTTACCTTGAAAGGTTGAGGTATTAGTGCTGGGAGTGCCAAATGCAGGACAACAGGCATTTCAGATATGGAAAACAGCTCAGTTGCTTGTCTTGGTACATCTCGGATGCCTATGGTAAGCTATTCAGATGATGCTACTGTAGACAGCCACAATAGCTGTTCCGTCAACATTGTTTTTTGTTTTAAACAGGCCAATGTGTCAGACCTTAATTACCTTTAACATGGCCCATTGAGTCTAAACACAATCATGATCCATGTCCATATCATCTCCCTCATGACCTTTGTATGTTATGTTCCACTCTCTAGTGATGCGTAAGAATTGAATGGATGTCTAGGAAATCAATGTGAATTGGTTAAGTGAAAAAATTAACACATTCAGAAATATTATTAAGCTACCTTTGGGTTCCACAAGGCTTGAAACCCTTGAGTTCCATAATAAAAAGTAGTATCATTATGAATCCTTATCATCGCCTGGCACCAGGAGATGAGCTTCAAATAGGATGCACCAGACTTCAAGTTCTGATAAAGATTAAATCCTTATTGGCAAAACAAAAAAGAAGTTGCATCAGTGTTAACTACTGGGTCTTTTTTGTAAGAGGAAATTCGCGGAGACAGTTCTTGCCTTTACTTTCTTACATTGAAAATGTTGTGCCTTCACTTCTTGAAAAGTAAAGTTATATGAGATGTGTATCTTCTTGAAGGAAATGTGAACACAGAACAAGACAACACCATAAAGGGTTGTCTAATATATTTCCGGGGATTTTAAATTCAGAATTCGGTAGACCCTTACATCTTGTTAAAGTGTAGGTGGACGCCATATATCACAGATTTTGGGGATGATATGGATGTTTTACTTACAATATTGCTGTTTCAGTTCCATAAACCTTGATAATAACATCAGACGCTAACCATAATCATAAAAGGATACATCAGCATTGATATCGTAATGGTCAAGTATTCTGACTTGGGGTTCGTATGTCTAATTCGTAAAGAACTACCAAACGACAATCTCCGGTACAGAAGAGGTAACAAGGTTTATTCAGAATCCTGCTTACAATCCGACTAAGGGCTTCCGAGTTCAAGTGTATTCGTATCAGGGTATTCAGACAATCAAACAATGAGTTACTAGGTAAGTTCTTGTGACCAGAGGAGGGAAGTGCTTACTGACCGTAAGGAGCCCGTGAGGGTTCTCCCCCTGGCAGCTACCGACCTGGCCTTATATAGCCTAAGGTTGGGTGGTGACCTCTCGAGTCTAAGGCAGGAAGCTCAGAGAGCAGTGCTGCCACCGCTCGCCCCAGCATACCGTTCTCAGACCCGAGTGTACACCCCACTCGGGAACTGCCCAACTCGTACCTATGTGATGCTTATTACAAACCGTGCCCCTACACTACCCCCACCAAGACTATGACAAGGTGCTACACTACTGGGTAGTAGCTAAGTTATATTATTAACACAATTATATCAATTAGGGCACATAATTAGCATATGAGTTGCCTGGTTACCAGTCTGGTGATAATCATATTTGATGTATTCAAACACAATACTGAATGATCATAGTATTTATGTTACATCTAACCAGATACTGAATAGTCATTCATACAACTCACAATGAGACACTTTTTGATTACCTAGAACACAGTTTACCCAGTAACAACATTTGGAAATACAAAAATTAAAGTCATTTTACATAACAACCTTGAAAGATACATAAGAGTATTCCGAATCAATGTTAATGTTTTTTTTATGTTTGTATCGTATAATTTCAGATACCTATTACTATTACTAGTGACTTGTGAATCTGATAATTATGTTACCTCTAAACCTTGCAAAATAAAAAAAATAATTCATGGTACAGTCTATCGTACGTATACTATGTGTTTTAAATACATAAACATGTGTAAGGTCTTGAAATATTTTCTTACTGAACCAGACAGAAGAAAAATATGAACACACACAGTATAAATACCTGAATCTGGTCTTAACAATTGCCAATTGTCTATTGGTAAACAACCAGTGTAGTAGAATACCCTACAAACATCAATAAAATAATATATGCTTTGTATATATTTTTATAGAGTCTATATCCAGATATGGTGTTCTGAGTCTTCCTTCCGATGATGGTGGCGGGGTAGCTGTGTGAATGTATAATCCAATACTGTTTCTATCAGGAACTGGAGTTGTAATGTCCTATTAGCAAGATTCGACTTGCATGTGTAGAAGCAGTTCACTTGGTAGTTATTTATTCATATTCCAGCATTCGTAATCAATGCTGGTTATAAACAGATGGTGTCCTGATTGTTATTAGAGTATCCAATAGTCCTCGTGTATGCTTTAGCACTCGTATCATGTGCTTTAGCAAAAAGTCAAACGTATGTAGATTGAATTTATCAGTTTATATAAATCATCACATCATACATAATCAAATCAGCTACCACAGATCCCACAGTCACAGATTCCATCATCAACGACCAAGATGTAGGAGTTACTCCATTCCGGATAGGGCCACTTGGCATCTGCACGCTCAGGAACATGTATCGTCTCCTCCAGGTAGATACTGAATTCATACATCTTAATATTTCTCATAACTTAAACTTCCAAACCTTCCTCATCTGAATACGGTGTTTCAGGTTCAGGTCCCAGACCGTACTCCGCAATCTGTTTGTCCAACAGATACTTAGCATGGCGTCTGGTCCCATTCCAACTTGCCATGGGCTTGCCAAACGTGTCCATGAAATGCATACTCAATGTATTCGTTTCTGATCAAGCTCTAGCTACCTCCATCTTCCAAAAATCATTGTTCTTATTTACCTTTTTCTCCTTATTTAACATTTCCTTCAACTTACGATCATATTCCTCCTTCTTATCCTTCTCAATTCTGGATATTTCCAAATTCTGAATGTTCTGAGTCAGCTGTACAACCGAGTGCACCACATTATTCAGATATGAGATTGCCATCTCCTCGTGTGTTTTCTGCCACTCCCTAACTGCATGTTCCTGAGTCTTGAATGATTCATCGTTTATCAGATCAAAGGAGTACGAGGCAGGATCCCTAGTAGGTGGTCTCCTGACTGGTACTGGTTCCCCTTCCAATTCAGATGGCTAGGACCCAGAAACATGTTTCCGTCTCCTTGAACCCGAATCAGCAGTGGAACCCAACGATCTGGATTGCGCCATATCCTTATATCTGACATCCTGGGGGACTTTAAACTTATCCGAGGGATTAGTCACTGGGACTGTCTCCCACTTAGCTCTACCGTACCTATCCAGACATTGACTTTCTTTTCCAGGTAATCCCAGAGTTGGAAAGTCCTTCCTACTTCTCTCTTCGAATCTAGGTGTGGCTGCACCCTGCAGGGACCCCAAAGGTGATCTCTGTTCCATACCAGAATTCGGACTCTTCCGACTTTGCTCCTGATCCGAGCTAGATGCTCTAGGATGGTACCTGTCAGTGCGTCTTCCTTCCAAACTCATTCCGGATATTCTGACTGGAGCTGGACGTTGGATCCCACGGAATACGTACATTCCTTGTGGGTGAACCCTAGACTGCTTCGCACTACTGACCCCCTTCGAATCTCTGTATGCCTTATCGCCCCGATACTTTCTCATTGTCTCAAAGTGTTCTGATTCGATCCACAGTCTTCCTGTTGTCATTGTACGTTCGAATCTAGCTTCAAACTTGGACTTAGCATTCTAAAATACCTGGCAAAACTTTGGTACCTTGGCGGTCAGACTACCGAAATTCCTAACTTTGTACCAATCCCACTCGGCCAACAAGATCTGATGTAAGTCTAAGCTACAAATACTCCCATCTGATAATCATCCTTCAGATGTCTCACCAACTCCCCCATCCGACATGTTTTCAGACCCTCACAGTTGCGTCCAGTCTCACCGACGTCCATGTAACATATGTATTCTGGATGGTGATGCATATGTTCTTCCACGACATGCCTGATCATTCGGATATGGCTGGAGTATCTGATCGGTGTGTCCTTACAGAGGGTGAACGGACACATTTCATTTTCCTTCTCTCTCCACAAGTCAATTGCCCATTTAATCTTACTGTATGCATCAAAATCATAGTATTCCTCATTTCGATTATCCAACGTCTCCTCCACCCACTTAACGTAGAACATATAGTAAGGTTTGTACTTCCTAGTAGCTTGCATCCATTCTTCCAAGTCTGTCTCACCATTTATATCGATTAACGGAGGGCAACTGAAGTATTTCTTATTCCGTTTGCACTCCATCATACTCTTAGGTATGAACATCTTAAACCCCCTTCTGACATTAGCTTGGATTTTCTTCTTGTCTGGGGTCATCTTATCATCATCATCGTATACTTCCGGATGGTCGATATCAACTGACCAGTCCCACTCACTCTGGTCACTGTCAGTGTCATCCTTAATTGATTCTGTGTCTTCAGGTTTACGACCTACTTGTTTACTTATTTCTGAGCCATCGTCTACTTTCTCCTTCTCCTTCTTCTCTGCCTTCATTCTCTTTTTAAGAAGCTCCCGAGCTCTTTTTGTAACCTTAACTTGAAACTCTTCTTCTGTGGGATTCTTACTTGCTCCATGCTTAGTAAAAGTATGTGCAACTTTGATACAGGCCATGTTCACCTTATTCGTCTCATCCATATGAATGGCAGCTAGTTCGGATTTTTTTGTTTCAGGATAATCTGATCCTGCTCTTCCTGTTTCCTGATTAGTTCCTCATCTCTGACAGCCTCATTCTGAATCCGAGTCTCCTCCTTAACTAGTTCTTGTTCATCCAAATAACCGAATCAGGGATTAGGAATCTGGGATGCAGACCTAGTTGTCATGCGTCCGGAACGGGCCATATCCTGTTCAACTAATTCATGCAGAGTTTTCGGAGTCTCCTCAACCCACGGATTCCCACTCCTATTTATTCTTAACAGCTACTACCAACGGGTAGAAGCTAGCACATATAGACATACCGGTGGCCATGTCCATGTAATTCTGACGCCACAAATCCGGATATATGACACATTCCGGGGTCATCTCCTTAATCATCCGACTCAATCTTCTGTTCAACTTACGGGGTTTTCCGATTTCTTATTCCACACCCTGTGTGCTTTGATATAGACAGTGTCACCATTGAGCCAACTTATGATTCCCGTCTCATAGTTGACTACTCCCCGACTTTCCTGTGCATCCAGAGTGCAGGGGAGGCCATCTTCTTCCAACCTCGATGCTTCTGCACCGTCTCCGCTCCCGAGTGTGACATCTGGAATGGGTTCCCAAGTATCTCTTTCCTGACTGGACTCCACGGGAACCACACTTTCTGCAGAAGTGGGATTCACCGTAATTTTCATGTCCATTTCCATCTTAACTTCATCCGAGCTCATATTCTTAACCAATTCATCGGCCGCAGTCGTATCTTCCAACAAGCGTTCATCTTCAGAGTTAACCGGACTGACCTGTTTCTCAACTTCCATCTTAACGTCTTCGCACAACATATTCTAAGTCTTTCCAACCAAATCCAGAACCCACAATACCCAAAGGTACGACAGGTTGGCTTCTTAACAATCTTATCGAACTAATAGACAAACTCCCGTACTTCTTGACTGCCTTTTTCCATGTAAAATCTCTTCCCATGTCACCCAAGCTTTGAAAACAAGGTCACACGATAAGTGCTCGCACGCTCGTAAACAAAACAATCTCTCAAAGTAGTATTATCACTTCTCAACTTAATCTCTTCAGGAGTATATATGGAGACTACGTATAGTATTATACTGATATGGAGGATATTTCAGTCCATCACCCACGGGAACCATCAAGTTGCAGACAATAGAGCAGGTTAGAGCGATTCCGCCTACTGGTGTTCGCAATCTGAGTAGGCTGTCAACCTAGTTGACACCGCTACTGTCATAACATGTAACAATACATACATATAAACATATGGACATCGTACAGGACAATACATCGTTGTTTACAGGATTCAATACTTCCTAGAACTTCAGATAAGGCTTCATTAGGTAACACCGCTCTTCTGTGCGATCCTAGCACTACGGCGCACGCCCTCCTTCTCAGTCCTATTTTTAGTATTGGGACATGGGGGTTCGTTCCCGGGAGCTGACCTAGTCCCTCTGTTCCCGGATTGCTTTGTCTTTCCAACTCCTGCTGAGACTTTTTTATTCTTAACACACTCCTCAATTACTTTCACCACATTCTTCTTCTTCCTTCTTCTTCTCCGGTTACCTATCATAGGCAACTTTCATGGTTTCCTCTTTATCTTTCGAGATAGTGCCTGCTCATCCGGAACTGAGTCCTCATCCTCACCCAATTCAGGTAAGTCTACGACCTCAGGTAATTCCATAACATTCGGACCTACTCCATACACTTCTTCTGCCAATTTTCTACCCCTATAGGGCCTCTATACCTCCACATGACACCTTCTTACATGACCATTCAGATCTTTTATAAAACAGCTAGTTTCAGAAATAATCTGTGTTATGACATGTGGCCGTCCCAACTGGAAACCATTTTCAGGTTATCGAGGGGTTTATAGAATCGCAAGACCCTATCACCTACCCTGAAGAACCTAGGTTTCAACCCAGTGTCATAACCCACTTTCTGCCACCTTGCTGATTTTTCCAACCGATTCCGAACGAGTTCATAGGCCTTCTTAAAGTTATCCCTCAGGGACTCCACAAACATTATAGAACATGGAGTTTCCGATCACACCAAATACTAGGTCTGCTGGCATGATGATATCCTCACCATAAACCAACATATTCGGAGTACAATTAGTAGAAGCATGCACCGTACTATTGTATGCATGCACTACAAAATCACACTGAACATCCCAATCATCCTGATACTTATTGACCAATGGTTTCAGAACTTGTAGCAAGGTCTGGTTGAACCTTTCTACCAAGCCATCCGACTGAGGACGATACGGATTCGTAAGTGTCTTACAGATAGCCAGGTAATTACACATTTCCTGAAACGATTCCGTTTTAAACTCCCTTCCCTGATCACTGTGAAGCATAAGGGGAACCCAGAGGGGAACAAGATGGCGACAAGCTGAGACGGAAACCGGGGGAGCTCCGACTTATTTGTTGGATAAATCACAGACATAGTGTAAACTGGTGAAAAAGGTTTATCTTTTATATCGACTAAAAGTATACCGAAGACTGAGGTGGGCAATTTTACCCTCACCTACCACGCCATTTTTAGCAGTGGGCAAAAATACCCAACGGTACCCGACGGCCGCGTCAGACATCAACAAAGATGGCGGACAAGAAGGGTGTCAGAATAAAAAAGCTCTCGACAAAGGCAACTCAGGCTGAAATGATCGAATATATCAACCAGCTTGAATTGAGACTAACAGCAGCAGAGGCTAACATGGATACTGTAGAAGCCAACTACGATGATCTTGACCACAAGGTAAACAAAAACATTGAAAATCAAAACACAACAGCTCGGCTGCTTGACAGTGTAGCGAAGAGGTTGACAGCCACTGAGACTCTATGTCAAAACACAAGCTCAACAGTTGTGACACTTGACACTGATGTCAAAACAGTAGAGGAATCAATCTTGTCAACTCGTATTCTGGCCAATAATCTAAATGATCGACTTCTATCCTTCAACGAAGAAGATAGGAAGAAAACTCTCATCCTTCAAAACATGCCTGAAAACTCAACTGAAAATCTACGACGCTATTGCACAGTGCTGTTCAGAAATCTCGAATTACCATATGGCTGTGAAAAAGTGGACTCTGTGTACCGTAAAGGTAAATATGACGCAAGTCAGAAGCAACACAGACCCATTATCATAAAACTGGCCAATAGGAGTATAAAGTCGGAGATATAGAGAAATATATCAAAACTCAAGAACTTCGATCACTGGGATGGAGTCTCCTTAATGGATGATCTCTCCAAATCAGAACAGAAACAGTACAATGAACTACGGGCCCTCTATTTCCTGGCAAAGAGAAGGAAGATAAACAATGTCAAATTGAAGCAAAGAAGCCTCATAGTCAACAATAAGACCTATACACACAAGGACATTTCTCTACTTCCTCATGGTTTGAATCTGCAAACAGCAATGTCGATGAAAACAAAGGATGGTATAGCATTCAAATCAGAACATCAACCTTTGTCAAACTTGTACCCCTGCAGCATCACACACAATGGAATCACCTACCAAAGTGTTGAGCAGGCTTTTCAACACTGCAAGGCCAAGTGTGCAAATGATGAGGACATAGCGAAGAAAATCCTCTCATCTAATGAACCCATGGAAGCAATGCAACTGGGCAAGGAAGTCAAGCCTGGTGAAGGCTGGAACAAAAATGCTACCTTACTCATGTATACACTACTCGAGCTCAAATTTCAAAATCCCAGCAGAAGAAATTATCTCACTAGAACTGGAAAAAACAGGTTGTACGAATGTACCTTTCACCCTGTATATGGAGTAGGTCACCATCTTGGAAATGTCCAAAACATGGGCATAAATGATGTGAAGGGAGGAAATATGCTTGGGCTATTATTAGAAAAACTTCGTGCTGAAATCTTTGACAAACAACCTGATGCACCATCTTCCCCTCTGAGTACACCTCCCACACCAACACAAGATGACCAACGAGCCTTTGGTGGTCTACAGGACACACTAGAAGTCAATACGGATGATGATGCAGATGATGAGCATGAGAAATCTACCGCTGAAGATAAAAAAAAATCTGGTACAAGCTCTGGGGAAGAAGAACTGTCTGAGGATGAAAATGACAAACCCAAGACTACCAAAGACAATAGGACAACTGACACTAGTGAGGAGAATAAAGCTAGATCAACTGATCCAAAACCTCAACGCAAAAGTGATCGTCCAAAGAAAGAAACGCCCAAAGTCAAAAAGTGAACTTTTTCTTTCAATCTCCAGTCCATTGATTAAGTTTTAAATTGTATATAAACTGTTTTTAATTATAAATATATATTTTCCTAAAAACTATTGACTTTTGAGCAATGTACTTAGCTACTGAGTAATTATAAACTACGTGTATATTCTACAGACACTAGTGGACCAAAAATATTTTGTTTAAAACATACACAAAAAATCCACTGGTTGTCGCTATGTTCTGTCAATTATTGTGGAAATGAGTGTTGAGTAATATGGAGCTACTTGAACCCCCCCCCCCCCACACTCGATTGCCATTATGTCGCATAAAGTGGGTATGAGCAGCCATAAGTGCAGATGCTCACTACCTTTTGTTACTTTAAAATTAGAACCGATTGAATGGGTTAAAAGGATGGTAAAAATCGATAAGGTACACTTAAATCCATCTTGTGATTATCATAATTTAAAAACACAGGTCAGTATTATAAATTAGTCAAGGGAAATGGTCAATGCATCATGCACATGAATGCACAAAGTATTAGGAATAAAATCTCAACACTAGAGATAGAATTGTTTAATCAAGATATCGATGTGCTCCTGTTTTCTGAGACCTGGCTGACTGAAATGGATTTGGACTATGATTATGAAATAAATGGTTATAACTTATATAGATTGGATAGATTGCGAGATAAGGATGCTGGAGGTGTATGTGCCTATATTTCTGATTGTTTAACATACATGTTCATCCACTGCTTTTTCAGACTTGAATATCAGCAATATTGATATTGAGATACAATGGTTAAAAATCAGTAAAGGTATGGCCAAACAAAAAATCATTGCTAACATCTATAGGCCACCTGATGGAAACAAATATAATTTTATAAATTTAATAAGGGAACAACTGTCGAAAATCACTAATCTGGATAAATATGATGTAATTCTAACGGGTGATTGTAATATTGATGTTTTGCTCGAATCAAATGTAAAGGACTATTTATATTCTAGCATGGCTGATTTTGGATTAACACAACTTATAAAACAACCCACAAAAACCAAAGGAGGAAAAGCTTGTATTGATTTAATTTTTACAAATATTTCACAAGTTGTATCCAGCGGTGTTGCAATATTGAATACTAGCGATTATTTGCCTGTTTACATGATTATAAACAAGACTGTTGATAAACAACAACCTTTATGCTTTAGTGGAAGATCCTACAGAACTTATGATTCAAATAGATTTACTCAAATGTTTCGTGAAATGTCTTGGAATGTTTTTGACAATTCTGATGATGCCGAAAAATGTTTGGAAATCTTTGAAACAAATATAAACAGTGCATTAAATATTCTGTGTCCTATTAAAGATTTTAAAATAAGATATAAATCGCAACCATGGCTAACCCCGGAATTAACAGCTTCAATAATTGAAAAGAATAATGCTCTAAAAAAGGCTCGTCGTACAGATAGTATATTAGACTGGGAACTTGCAAAAACTTAAAAAATGAACAAGGTTTTGTTGTGGACGAGATTAATGATAATCAAGATGATGCAAAAAAGTTCTGGTCAGCCATGAAGAGACTTATTCCATCTAAAGGAGGCAAAACTAAGATGATAAATCTTGTGAATGAACATGGTTTCGATGTACCATCTGTTGGTGTAGCTGATTATATAAATTCATATTTTACTGATATTGGCCCAAAATTGGCCCAGAAACACAATAATACATGGGAGTTTACCGGTACAATGTGCAATAACATCATGCCTGATTTTATAGTAAGTTCTGATGAGGTAACAAAGATTGCAAAGGATATCAATGTTTGTAAAGCATCAACCTTGGATAATATATCTTGGAGAGTCTTTAAGGATGCAGTTATAAGTCAAACCGACAGGTTTACACGAATTTTGCAACTAATCTTTGATCACTCAAAAATACCAAATTCATGGAAAATAGCCAAGGTTATACCTTTACCCAAATCGGGTGATTTATCAAATGTTTCCAATTATAGACCTATAAGTCAGTTGCCCATACCAGGTAAAATCTTAGAAAGAATTATACATACACAAATGGTAAAACACCTTGAAAATAACAAAATTTTATCTGATGCTCAAGGGGGAATAATTGCTCTACTTTTGATACTGTAGCGTTCTACCCCTCGATGTTATATCGAATCTTTCGATAAACAACGAAGAACAACTATTCAGGTTCCAGTTAAAACTTTATTGTCTAATAACACATAGGCATCAGCCGTTCTCGATCACAGTTACAGGTGGCAGAGTTTGAACTCTATTGCAGGTTCGACACTAGGCCTTCTAGTGTCTAGAGTTAATATTCCACATGAACCCCCTCTGTGCAGGAGCACAGAGGAGTATTAGAATATGGTAGCCGGGCAGCCGCCGACCATTGCTCACAATGGTCAGTCGGGGCTGGACTGACCCTGAGGAAGGCCGTACAACGGCCTTATATACACCGGAGTCGAGGGCCACGTGACCAAGTGGTGACGTGGCGCTGGACTCCAGCGCCCCCAGGCGTCGGGTAATAGAGGTGCTCTCGACGTCGCCCACGAGGACCACGAAGGTACCTCGAAGATGACGCGGGACCACCACACCACCCCCCACTAGACTGAAACGAGGTCTCTGAAAAATCAGAGATCCCGGATCAGTCTAAACAATTAGATAATAATATGAACTACTGGATCCGTCGACATAGTCGACAGAAACAGTAGAGGAATATATAGAAATATAGTTTCTACTGTACTGTAGAAAAAAAATTATTATCACAGTTAAATTATAAGGCGTTGCTCCATCCAACGTAGGAGACCAGTGTCGAAACACTGCTTCACGACCTGCTCCTGGTCGATCCGAGGGAGGCACGACCGGGTATGGCAACCGGGGTCGTGTCGTTTCCTCCCTGTCTCGTTGAGAAGCTCCTTCCAGCGTAGGAAGCCCATCGATAGCGTACAATACTACTATGATGGTCCTTCGACCGTGAGGCCGAGGATGTGTGGCACCACCGGGCCCTAAGACCAGGGTGGCGTCGGATCCACACAGCTTCGCAGGGAGGTCCGGGGACAGGAAAGGTACCCCCACTCGTGGAGGGTACACCGTCGTCCGGGAACGAGTTCCCGGGGGTTCCGTGCTGACATCGAGACTCTGTTCGATGTCAGCGATCCAGGCTGACGAGGAGGAGCAGTAGTTTCATACTACTGATCCTCCGAGATGGACCCTGTAGCGGCGTCGATTTCGGCCTGCTCTCCGTCAGTGCGCTCCTCTCCATGTGGAGCGCTGGCGGCTAGCTGGCCCGAAAACGTCGGCGACTCCGGCAATAGGGCCTCACGGTCCATTGTCGTACTCCAAGCCTCGTTAGAGGTCTCGGGTGCATCCCGGGAGTCCCCCTCAGCATCTGAGTGGAGAACGGCCGAGTCTGCTGAGTCGCTTCCGTCGTCGTCGTCGCTCTCCTGACCTTCACGGTCGTCCTTGTCTCCCTGGTCAGGGGGAGGCTTTGGAGAATGATCGACGACATCGACGTCCCCGTCTATATCCATCGACTGTTCCACCTCGGCAGGTTCTACTGCTTGGGTGGAAGCCGACGGGTCCGGACAGACGGCTACGTTCGCCGGGGCCAGGGGAGTGATGCCCTGAAGATCCGGATGGATCCTCGGTGACACCACTCTCTGGACCGGTGGCGGCGTAGGCTCGGTGGTTCCCGAGAGGGTTATCAAGGGAACCGAGGAGGAAGACGGGGCTGCTGGCGGGTAGACGGAGGCACCGAGAGACCTACCCGGGGTGTCAGGCTTGTCCTGCACCACCTGCTCTCGGCCCAACATTGTCATAGCCGAGCTCAGACTGTCAATCTTTGGAGACAACTCTCTCAAAGGATTCGTCTGAGCCGCCAGCGTCCTGACGTCAGGAATCACTCCACCCTCGACGAGGTACCTCTGCGCTTCGAGAGAGGGCTCGGTTCGAATGGGCTTCAGGGTTCGGACGCCATGGTGTTTGTCCCTCATCCATTCCGAGAGTTGGACCCCGAAGACTCTAAAGAATTCGCGGTCGATTTCCTCCCAGCCTTCTATGATACTGTCCCTCTTGGTAATATCATATTGGGCCTGTGCCTCAAAGTTATTGAGACGCGTTCGGACGTCGGTCAGACGAGAGTCCATCTCCATCTGAACGGTCTGGCGCTCCTCATTCCTAAGAGCCGGAAGGAGCTCGTTACGGATGGCCATGTTTGTTCTATCAAACAGGCCGAACAAGTAGGCACTCGCTTCCTCACGGAATGCCTCACCAAACTTGTCGATAGCAGGGCTGCCTGTCATCTGTAGAAGTCCCTTACAACGTTCCACGAACGTCTTCGGGACCCCACATTCGACGCCATCGCCGTATGCAGGCTGTGCCAACTCCCAACGCAAGGTTGCTGTCGGGGTGTCGGCGCCTGTCACGACGTTGGAGAAGCTAGCTCCTGCTGCCGAGGTCAGTGTCGCGCCTCCCACGTGGACACGCGGCGTGGCAGCTGGGGTGCTGCCCTCTGCCGCTGTAGGGGGCTTGACAGGAGACGAGTTCGTGGTCACCTTGGGTTGTCGATCACGACCACTCCGGGTTTCCACCGTCTTGCCTCCAGTTTTAGCACCACTGGTGCTTGGTTTGGCTGAACCGGTCGAAGCAGTCTTCGACTTTTTAGGAGCCGGGGCCGGGGCGGCTTTCGATGCCTTTTCGGGCTTCGAGGGAGCAGCCTGCGGCTTAGGCTTCTTAGGTTCAGTCGAACCGGCAGACTTTCCAGCTTCTGTAGAGTGGGGCCTCTTGTTCCCACTCGTGGAGGCTGTAGGTCCTGGGTCCCGAGGACGACTGGCCTCCCGCTTCTTCCGTTGCTCTACCCTGAACTCGGGGTAGGCACCGTAGAAAGCGGGCATCAGCTCCGGTCTGATATACAGGCGCTTCGTAGACGGGGGTGCGGGGGCCATCCGCATCCAGTGTCTAGTCGGCGCGCCTGTCTTCTCATTCCGTTCGCACTTTCCAACCAGTGTCTCCACTAGCTGGATAGCGCCCTCGGCGTTGTACTTATGGGGCTGCTTGTACGACTTGAGATGACGCGCCATCAAGCCCCTTTGTGAGGTCACGAAAGGAGGAGAGGTCGGGTCATCAGGGTCCTGATAACATGGAATGGTCTTTTCCACCTTAACACAACCGAACTGCGGACGGATGGCTCGATGCTCTTCAACCAAGTGTCGAGCATACCTGCCGTCAGTCGCGTATACGCGAGGGGGAAACCCCTTACGTGTGCAGTTCTCGAAAGCACACTGCTGCCCTGGATTGAAGATGCGCCATGCGAACCCAATCCGCTGTCGCTCGGGCAGCGACACCCCCGACGAGTCTGAGGCATTCGTAATATTCTCGATCATCGAGACATACCAGTCAATGGCATGACTGTCGTCCGAATACCATTCCTCGTCGTCACTACCATCCTTTCCGACGAGACTTGGGAGTACCACTTGACCATTCTTGCGGTAGTCCTGAAGCTTTGTCAGTGGCCTGTCATCGACGTACTCAGCACGTCGTTTGGCAGTGATCGCTGACAGTTGCTTCCACTCGTCGACAGCCCTGGCCGTGTCTGGGGGTGAGGATACGGTGCTCTCCACGGCACCGGCATCGACCTCCGACGGCTCGGTTCCAGGTTCCGGTGGAGCAGTAGACTCGCTACTCCTCTCCCGGGCTGGAGCCTTCTTGGCTGCGGACTCCTTTTTGCTACTTTCCTTCTTGGGCACCCTAGGGATCTTGAAATCCTTCAAGGTACCCTTGGATGCCTTTGATTCAGTCGGCTTCTTGCCTTTAGAACCTGAAGGGGTAGCACTTTTTCGATGGACCAGGCGTCGACGGCTCGTCGACCTCCATCTCATCGGGAGAAGAGTCTCTCGAGGCGGCAGCAGCTGCGACCTTCAAGTCGCACTTCTGCTGCTTAGCTGCCTCCTTCGCCTTCCGGCGGAGCTCCTTCTCCCGCTCCTGGGACTCAGCCAAGGCTTTCTGTGCATCCTCGATCTGCTTCAGAAGGGCTGCACTCTTAGCCGAGGTAGACTCGAGCTCTTGCTCGGGTCTGGTCCTCTTGGACTTCTTCTTCTTCTTCTTCTTCTGCGACTTGTGGCTCGCCGAAGAGCTGTACCCTGACTGCTCGTCGGACGAGGACCCCATGGTTCTTCCTGAACTGCCGGGTTCCACCAGGGAGAGAAGACTCCGGGTCTCGAACCGTTCTCAGACGGGACGAGACGTCGAAGAGGATCTTCGAGGTTTTTCGATCCGCACTCTGGCGGGTCGAAGCCTCGAAGGTGCCTTCGATGTACCTCGAACCGCTCTCAGGCGGCTCGAGGGACCGAAGACGGGAGTCTCGAGTGAACACGAACCTGCGCTCACACAGGTCGTGTCCCTCGACACTAGGCAGGGGAGACCTCCTACACTCAGGTAGGAAGTCCCCAGACGGAGCGTACCAGCTGGAATAAGCTAGGCTTAGTCCAGCTTATCTGCGTCCGACTCTCACGAGAAGGGCGCAGATGTGACCTCCGGGGTGGGCGACGCGGCCTTTTATCCCTGTGGCGCACGTCTCTGATTGGAGGAAGAGGGTTCCGTGACCGAGGAGGGCGAACCCTATTGGTCCACAGCGCATCACGCCATGACCAAATAAGGTATTGCTCAAAAAATAGAACGACTCACTCTCCCCTCACCGTCACGCTCTGCTTCTCCAGTCGCAATGTTTGCATATGCCGTTATTTCCTATGCGGTCTATGGGTTCCAACACTATTAACATGGACTAATCTGGGCACCCCCTCCTTCATCAGACTACCGGGATTAAAAAAATGGTTCCAATATGGATCTACCCTTCGGGCAGTATCCACCAGCCTATGCTGGGAACCTGTCCTTACAGTCAATAAAATCAGAGGCTCCAAATCTCCATGTTTCCAGTGTCAGTTTGTCTCAAACTAAGAGGCAATCGTACGACTTCTCGTTGTGTAAATTTTTATTCACCGTCGGCGTCACGTCCACAGACAGATTTACTCAAGAACGGCACCCGTTATTTTAAAGTCTCGTTAAAAACACAGGTTAGTAAAGCTGCTGCTTAGTATTGTGCGAAACATCGATTACTGAGTAGGGTTTAATCTAGGGCTTTTCCTGATTTTAACCTTTACTACAGGAACGAGTGTTGAGCCTCGGGGCGGGTTACTATCACCCCCTCCTAGCCCGCCGTCCTTTGATGTGGCCGGGCCGACCGGGCTATTAACCCGTTTCCGTCGGCGTCTGCCTCCCATCACTTGTGACGGTGTGGATGCAGGAGCCAGAGTGTTTGCTCTGGGTTTCCTTTCATCCTCGACACTCGCTGACCGTTCCTTTGATGAGCCTTGGCGCTTAAGCCTCGCTCGAGTCATAGGTCCGGACTGGAGTGACTGATCTTTCACTTCAATCGAAACGTTTCGATGTGAAGTTTGTTCAGTCGTTCGCACCTTCGAGGGGGGGTCGGGCTTCCGACATCCCTTCAAAGGCTGTTTAGATGTTTTCGACTTATCTCGACGGGCCGGTCGACCACGGCGCCGCTTTGATGGTTTACTGGCATCCAACACCTCCACCTCGCTCAGTTTTCGAGCTTTTTGCTGTCGTTTTCGATGACCCTGCTTAGTTTGTTCTTTAGACTGGACTTCCGGCCGCGACCTTTCGACCTCTATTTCGACCTGTCCAGAAACAGACTTAGCCCTTTTCGTAGCCCTACGAGAAGGTGAATCATCATCAAGTTGTGGTTGCAACAACTCGACAGTTTGTGATAGTTCTACGCCCAACCACCGGCGCACTCTATCAACATTGCTCTTTTGCAACCGTCCGCGGGATGATCGAAGTAATAATGTCGACTCAGAGAGGACAGAATCTACAACGAACGGCCCATCCCAGTTGGGGGCAAGCTTCATAGCTGCCTAGGGGGTGTGGTACCTCACCACCTGTTCACCAACTGAGTATCTTCTCTGCTTTAGCCCATAGTCATACCCGACCTTTTGGCGTTCCGCAGATTTACCTAAGTTTTCCCTTACCATGCTATAACTCTCCCTCAATCGGTCACGAAGTTGTTCCACGAAGGTGACGGAACAAGGGACTTCGAGTGGGTTCTCGATTGAGCCGAAAATCACATCCGCTGGCATGAGAATTTCTTCCCCGAATACCATCATATTTGGACTGCATCCAGTAGAACTGTGCTCAGAGCTGTTATATGCGGACACCACATATTTAGCCTGTTCATCCCAGTCGTCCATATGTTTGTCTACCAACATAGTCAGACTCTGAATCAATGTTCTATTGAACCTTTCCACCTGACCATCACTCTGTGGTCTGTATGGATTGGTTCTCTGTTTTACAATCGTCAAATATTCACACATCTCAGAGAAGAGTCGAGATTCGAATTCTCGACCTTGGTCGGAATGCAGAAGCAACGGGACTCCAAAGGTCAAAACCCATTCGTCCACGAAGGCCTCTGCACAGGTCTCTGCCGTGTGATTTGGTAGGGGAATAGCGCGTACATACTTGGTGAAGTAATCTTGGATTACTAACATGCAAGTATTCTTGTTTGGCGTGGGTGCAAATCCCGAGATGATATCCATAGCTATCCTCCCGAATCTCACCCCGAACAACTCTTGGTGCAGAGGAGACTTACCCATGCCCTCGCCGGGCTTTACCAGGCAACAGGTAGGACAGTGTCGAACCCAACGACCTATGTCCTTTCCCATCCCGGGCCAGTAATATCTCCTTTTCACCTTTTCGAGCGTTCGTTTACGACCAAAATGTGCCGCTGTTCGGTGTCCGTGGCAAAAGGAGAGTACCTCACCCCTCAGTTGGCGTGGTACAACTACTTGAATCGTGCGCCTAGCTCGACCCGCCTCGACTTTCCAGCGACACAACAAGCCTTCACGGAAGGTTAGTAGAGGCCATTGCCCTACTAGTTTCCGTACCTCGGCACTCTCGATCGATACATCAGGCCTAGTGGGTTTAGCCCCCTTAACTAGCCATTCAGCAACTCGTTTGATGTCAGCGTCCGCTTTCTGAGCATCAATGAGTTCATTGAGAGACCAAAATGCAACACCCACCCGGCTGTCTACTAAACCACTTACGGCTGCCAAAACAGCATTATGACTGCCGCAGTCTGTGCAATCCGCCCTCTGGCATAGCCGCACAGGGATACGACTAAGGCCATCGGCGTTTAGATGCTTGGCCCCACTTCGATGTTCGATCTTAGAGTTTTCGAGACCGAACTCCGAAAGGTGGGCCAGCCACCTACCCATCATTCCCTCAGCCTCTTTGAAATTTAGGAGCCATTTCAAAGACGAATGATCGGTGCGGATAGTGAAGTTACCACCATAAAGGTAGTGCCTAAACTTCCTGGTGTACACGACAACTGCCAACAGTTCCCTTTTGGTAGTGCAGTAGTTTCGTTGTGTTTTACTTAGAGTGTTGCTGGCAAATGAGATCGGGACCTCCATTCCATCCTGCACCTGGGATAGAACAGCCCCGATCGCTGTGTTGCTAGCATCAGTGTCCAAGATAAAACGACCGTCGGGTGTGGGGAATCGAAGAACAGGTGTCTCCCTGAAACTTCGTTTTAACTCGACAAAAGCATGTTCGGCTTTCTCCGTCCACGCGAATGCCTCGTAACGACCTCTACTACCTTTAGGTTTTTGGATCACTAAGTCCTGCAAAGGACTCACGAGTTCTGCAAACCCCGGGATGAACTCTTGGTAGTAGGAACAAAAACCAATGAAGGATCGGATTTCCTTCACTGTAGTGGGCCTAGCCCAAGTCATTACATCGCTAATTTTCCCCGGGTTGGCTTCTATACCCTGTTCAGACACGATTCGGCCCAGGTACTCGACTGAAGTCCTAAAAAGTTGACATTTTTTAGGTTTCAACTTCAGTCCCCATGCCCGAATCCTGTTGAAGACTTCTGCCAGATTCGCCATTGCTTCATCCGTCGTTTTGCCGAAGACGATGATATCATCGAGGTAAACCAGGCAACTTTTACCTAGCAAACCTCTCAACATCTCCTCCATCATTCGCTCGAATGTGGCGGGGGCGTTACACAAACCAAACGCCATGCGATCGAACTCGTAGAGCCCCCTCTGGTAGGAAAAAGCGGTTTTCTCGACGTCGTCAGGATTCATCCCGATCTGCCAATATCCAGATTGGAGATCGAGACAACTAAACCACTTGTTTCCTCCTAGGGCATCCAAGGATTCGTCGATGCGCGGGAGGGGGTAAGCATTTTTCTTAGTCACTCCATTCAGACATCGATAATCGACGCAGAATCTCATGGTCCCATCCTTCTTCGTCACCATCTGGACGGGACTGGACCAGGGACTAGTACTTGGCCTAACCACCCCCGTATCCAACATCTCCTTAAGTTGTTCATCCGCCGCAGCCTTCTTGCTGAGCGGAATCCTTCTATAAGGGACTCGGATAGGTTGTGCGTCACCCGTGTCGATGTTATGCAGACATCGATCGGTGCGCCCTAACGGCTCATCTGGGGATTTAAAGACGTCCACATGCTTACGTAGTAAGGCGGACAGCTTCAGTCTTTCCTCTGGCTGGGTCAGGTGGGTGTCGCCATACATGTCTAACAGCCAGGTAGGGAGCTCCCCCGTGTGGGTGCTCGCGATTTCTGCCGTCTCGATGTCTGCAGCTTCTTGCTCGAGACGCATCATCACGGATCCTACCTCCGGTGACGAGAGTTCACCGTTTCTGTCAGCATACTGTATAGTACCGACCACCTGGCCTTTCTCCAGGACAATGTCTCGATTCAGTGGATTACAGACGGGAAACACTGTTCGACGAACATTGCTGACAAGGGCAGCCTCACCAACCAACCCAAAACATCTCAGAGTGTTCAGGTCGGGTTCGACTATGCCCTGTCGGTCTCTTTCCAGACCTTCGGATTTTACCAAGACATCACACCGATGTCTGGCAGGTATCCTAGTGGTCTGCGCTACTGAGGCTATCGATGACACTCTCTTCAGTTTACACTGATGGTGCTCTTCTACCGGCTCGGTCATGACCAATTGACCCGTCCTTGGGTTCAGGATCATACCGTATAATGCCGCGAAGTCGAGCCCCAGAATGCCATCGTCAGCCACATCGGCCACTATTGGGCTAAACACATAGTGGGTCGATGCGACCTTAAGAGGTAGAACCAATCGACCATAGGTCCGCATTTCGGCTCCAGACGCAGTGCACGCCGTTATTCCCTCGTAGAGATTATCTGACGGCACCACTAACGTTTTCGCGAGTTCTCGAGAGACAATGGTGTGGCTGGCACCAGTATCTATCAGGAAGTCCAGAGAAAGCCCTCGAATCTCTGCAGACAGGTACCATCGTTTCCCCGACAAGGGGGCGGTTCCTGCTAGCATTCTCAACCCTACGTCAGTACTCAGATCGATCCCTCTCTTCTTCAGAAAAGAGAGACAGGGATCATCAGAGGGAAGCTCTGTTGCGCAGACTCTGGCCAGCTGCCGCATCAGGGCTTCTCTCCCGGCGTCGACTTTCACTTTCGATCCAGTCGAACCCTCGACCTCGGAGTTTGGGCTGCCAGCGCCCTGTTCCTTGGCCACTGAGGCTTTTTCTACACCGACATCTTCGGAACCCGACCGGTGATCAACCGGTGCCGCTGTGGTAAAGGGCTGGGACGGCCCTACCGGGACCTTACCTAGTTCCCTCGAATCTACTGTCGTCTGATCAGGAGTGCCAGAGGTGCTGATACCTTGGCTTTTCGATGGTCGGGCAGCTCGATTGCCACGTCGAGCCGCCCGCCTCAGTTTTCCGTCGCGTCAGGTGGTAGTCCTTTAATCGGCTCGGGGCAAGTTCGTGCGAAATGCCCCTGCTTCTTGCAGTTCCAACACTTGGCGTCGGACGGAGGGGTACTCGGCTTCTCCGAGCTAGTACCAGGGACATCCCCCCCCTCGATAACCCTGAGTAAATTCTTCAATTGACTCAGCGAGAAGGTCTGCTCCTGTACCTTGGGTTTGGAGGCCTTGTTTGGTGTTTTCGATTTACCAGCGGATTTCTGACCTTTCTTAGTCTTACTCCCCGCCCCGGGCTTCGAGTATGAGGAGACTTCGCCCTGTCCTTCCTCAACCAAAGCGGCGTCGGCCAACGCCGACAATGCATTTGTCGAGGTAGGATTCACCAACTTCGGCAGGAGTTGTCGTTTCCGCAACAACTCGTCTGCCAAGTCCATGAGATCCTTTAGGGACATGTAAGTACGCCACTCCCGAAGAACGTCTTGTTGTAAATCAACGTCATACAATCCTCCTATGAACAATTGGTTGATTTTGGTTATGAGCCATTCAACCGAGAAGTCCACACCTGGATAGGCATCGCCGGCAAGACGTCTCAAAGCAAAGCCATAGGCCCTAATGCTTTCGTTCTTGCCTTGGCGTCTCTTCTCCATTGTAACAATGGGGTCTTGAAGGCTAGAAGTCATGGCTTCCGTTACCATGTCGACCAGTCCCTCCAAAGTCCCATCTCCATGCTCCTCCCATAGCCACACAGTATCAGCTGCAGGGCCATTCTGGAGTAACATGAGGAGTTGAGCTAATGCCATACTCGAGGTCCATACATTTACTCGACGGACGTGATTGAATCCGTGGTACCAACGGAGCCAATCGTCCTTCCATGTAAATGGAGGGCACTCGACTGACCTAGTTCGGGCTGGTTCATGCCCGATCGAGGTATTTTCAAACATTCTGCTTGATCTCCTGACCTGATCAAGGGCGAATGTTGTGCCTCTTCTAGGTATTTGATGGTCCATCCCCATGTTTCTCATAGTCGTGTCTGCACGACTGTGATTCATCCCCCAGGGGTTACCAGACTCGGCGTCACTCAGGCGTGAAGCTTCGAACCTGATATCCCTATATTTGGGTGGATCAACATGTTGTTGGGTCGTGATAGGGGTCGAGAACTGCCCGATCACTTCACTTAGACCATCGGTGCGCGGCATTGAAGGAACTGGTTGGGTCCGGCGCGACCTCGAATCCACTTTCGAGATGTCGTCGATTGCTCCCACCATTCTATCTATCTCCGCTTGCTGTTTTGAACGTTCCGCCTGTCTTAATTCCGATACTAGGAATTCCAGGCGGGCATGTTCGGGTTTCGAGAGATCTCGTTGCTCGCTGATGGCAAAGAGTTGCTTGGCCTCCTTCATGGCATGGTCAAGCCACTCTCTGTAGTCAGGGTTTTCGACTAGATCCCCTTGAGTAGCAACTCTAGTAGTGCTGCATTCACTACTTTGTTGCTTATCTCGAAGTCTAGCGGTACGCAATTTCGATTCCGTCTGCTCCTTCAGACGTTCTTCGAGTGCGAGTTCATCACGAACTTCTTTATTCACCCTGGCTTCATCAGCCTTTCTGCGAGACAATATCTCTCGTCGGAGCTCATCGATTTCACCACGTATGGCTCCCAAAGTGTCCGAATCCTTCTGATCTTTCAGTGACTGGGCTACTAGGGATTCAGACTTCAAGGAATTAAGCTCGGCCTCATGCCTCGCTTTTTGTTCCATTAAGACCTGATATTCCGCCATTTTGTTTGCGTGTTCGATTCGTTCCTCACAGCGACGACGCATTTCTGCCTCGTCCCTGGCTCGAGCATCCTCGTCAGCTTGCATCTGACAGAGTAACGACTCCCGTTCCTGACGTAGCTCTTTCACCTGCTTTTCATAAGCCGTTAGGTGCTCAGCTACTTCTTCAGTATGCTCGGCTGATTGTTGGTTCAACTTATGCCACAACTCTTGCAGTTGTTCCTCCAACATAGTCTTTTCTACTTCTTGTAGTTTCAACTTATGTTTAAGGGACGTCTGCTCGTGCTGGGCATCCCGAAAATCGTTTCGAGGCCTCTCGACACATTCTTGGCGGCTTGTAGCAAGGCGATCGATCTTTGCTTTTAGCGATTGACAATCCATTGCTGTCAACCGACTACGCTCGATCTCTGACTTCGTTGCAAGCAAGGACTCCTTTTCGCTAGAGAGCTGCTTGACCTTCTCTTGAAGATCACTAAGCTCTCTATTTGCGATCTGAGTCTTGTTCGAAGCCTCCAACGCCTGCTGCCTAAGCTGTTCCAACTTCAGCTCTATTTCTGTACTCTTCTCCTGAGCTTTCATGGTGTTACTCGCGAGAGCATCCAACTGTTGGCGACCCTGGCGCAGTTGGCGTTGCTGCTCTTGTAGCAACTCCTCGTTGAGTCCCCTGCCACTGTCAATACTTCCTTGTATCGACACGGGCGAGGGACCCTCGAAGGACCAACTGCCAAGGCCCATTGGAGTTCCCACGGGCGAGGCTGATTTTTCTACATAGGACAAACTCTGTGTCCTCAAGAAGTTCTCAGCCGCCGGAGAGAGTTGAGTCGATACTCGCCAATTGAGTAGCCGGCTCCTTTGATACAGGCCCAACGGGTCAGACGATGGACCTAATATCAGCGAGTGGTTCAAACCACCACCAATTAGTGGATCATTCCTATCCACTAAAGGGCCTGCAGTCACTTGATGTTGATGATTGGGGTCATCATCTTCATCCAAGTGACCCTGCATGTCGAACTTAAGCTCGCAGTACCTATGCGGACTAAAGTTAACATCCTGGTCACGGCACCAGTGTAGCGTTCTACCCCTCGATGTTATATCGAATCTTTCGATAAACAACGAAGAACAACTATTCAGGTTCCAGTTAAAACTTTATTGTCTAATAACACATAGGCATCAGCCGTTCTCGATCACAGTTACAGGTGGCAGAGTTTGAACTCTATTGCAGGTTCGACACTAGGCCTTCTAGTGTCTAGAGTTAATATTCCACATGAACCCCCTCTGTGCAGGAGCACAGAGGAGTATTAGAATATGGTAGCCGGGCAGCCGGCGACCATTGCTCACAATGGTCAGTCGGGGCTGGACTGACCCTGAGGAAGGCCGTACAACGGCCTTATATACACCGGAGTCGAGGGCCACGTGACCAAGTGGTGACGTGGCGCTGGACTCCAGCGCCCCCAGGCGTCGGGTAATAGAGGTGCTCTCGACGTCGCCCACGAGGACCACGAAGGTACCTCGAAGATGACGCGGGACCACCACAATACCATAGCCAAAATTACAAATGATATTTTAAGAAATCGAAATACAGGAATCAGTACCTTGGCTGCTTTCATTGACACAAAGAAAGCTTTTGACTGTGTAAATCACAATATTTTATTAAAAAAACTAGAAAAATATGGCATTTCTGGAAAAAACCTTCTCCTCTTGAAAAATTACCTACAGTCCAGAAAACAAATGACAATAGCTAATGGTATAATATCAAAACCTGCCAAAATCACATGTGGTGTACCACAAGGTAGTATAGAAGGTCTGTTATTATTTCTTATTTATATAAATGATATAATCACTGAAAATAATAATGTGAAATTCTTATTATACGCTGATGACACTGTCTTATATACCCATGGACCTGATTTGCGAACCATTGTACCAGACCTTCAAGCAGGTTTAGACTCGTATTTTAACTGGTCGAGTATCAATAAGCTAACGATGAATGAATCAAAAACTAAACTAGTTTATTTCACTTCAGCAATAAAATACAACAAGTTGAAATTGAATGAGATTGATATTAAAGTCAATGGAAAAACATTACAGTTTGTACCACATTTCAAATACCTAGGTGTTATACTTGATAATGAGTTAAATTTCAATGCACATGTCAAGGATCTAAAGAAAAGGTTGGCATATAAGTCTTATTTACTGGGAAAACTTCGCCTCTATGTACCATGTGATATACTTTTAAAGGTTTTCAAAATATATACCTTGCCAATTATTGACTATGTTGATGTACTGTATCATGATGCAAATCAAGACCTACTAGACAGTTTACAACGAATACAAAATAGATGTTTAAAATATTGTTTAAAATTACCAATGTTAACATCTACTGACTTTATTCATCAAGAATGTGATCTACCCTACTTAGCTGAAAGAAGAGATTATCATGCCCGTATAATTGGTTTCAAACGAGCTAAATATTTAAATTATTGTGAACTAGGCAACTATAATACCAGACTACATGATGGAGCAGTCTTGAAATATGATAAAATAAATACTGCATCCTATTCTAGGTCGGTTGAAGTGTATGTATCACAGCTTTGGAATGTCTTGACTCCCGCAATACGTAACACTGAAAAAATGTCTGATTTTAAATGTGAAATGAAAGAACTACTCAAAAATACTATACCTCAGAATGTAATTAATCGCTACGATGGTTAAACCATTAATTGGAAGGTGCTTAGGTTTGTCTCCCCATGCTGTTTCTAGTCAGTCTACGATCTCGGTTTGACATGGGTACATCAATTTTAATTTATATAATTTTATGTCCAAATATAGCTACAAAATCTGGTCAACGTCTATAATGGATGGAATTATACTGTGAATGCGCACTCGATTGATTATTCCTGAGTACCAGTATAGCGAATTGTGATAAGTAAAGCAAGTTATTATAACAAGTTGTGATATTAACTCTCATAACAACCCATCTTGTCACCGCTTTTATAAGGTTGAATAAGTCACAATGTGATATCTGTTAAGGGTAGCACATAACATCAGCTCTGCTGAGGTGCTATCCTGACTTGTTTGGTCCAGTATAATCATGTATCAAAACTACCAGACACCAACCTTTACAATACATTTGATGTAACTGACAATAATTTGTTGAATGTTAATTTTGATGTTTGGGGTGTGTCGACACATGGATATCATTATAAATAGTAAACTTCTATTGTAACGGTATAAAGTATAAGATGAACAAGTATCACAAATTACTACAAAAATGTCTGGTTTTTATGAAATTACTATAAACATTATCTGTATTGTTTAGACCAAATAAAGTTAAATCGTTTAAAAAAAAACAAAAAAAACTGCAACACCCAGCCTCTTACAAATGCTTCCGCACAAGTAACAGCCTTATGATCCTTCAAAGGGACCACCTTTGTATACTTCGTATAATAATCACAAACTACCAACATGCAAGTGTTATCCCTAGGGGTTGTTTAAAACCCACTAATAATATCAATTGCGATTCTGGCGAAACATACTCCAAACAACTCCTGGATTAAGGGATTCTTTCCTAGTCCCTCACCAGGTTTATTCTTACAACAGTCAGGGCAAGTGGCAATCCATCTAAGCAGATCCCAACTCATCCCCGGCCAATAGTATCTCTGGGTAAGTCTTTCCAGAGATCTATTCTTCCCAAAATAACCACTTGTCACATGGCCATGGCAGTAATACATAATATCCCGACGCATAGCAGTCGGAATAACGATCTGAAGAATCTTATTAGTTGGACTTATTTTCCATCTACATAAATCCCGTTCCTAACTTCTAACTCGGTCAACTGAGCCAGAAATTTTCTCATCTCCCTATTTTCCATACTAATAGCAGGTCTTGTAGATTTATTCCGAGTGGGACCGTCTCCAGGAGTTTCCTAGTTATGGAATCCTTATTCTGAAACTGACAAATAGTCTTTGGTGACCATTCGATTAGGGTTTCAGGATGATCCCTATACGGCATTCGTACATTCGCAATGCCTGCATTATGCTGTCCGCAATCATCACAATCCTACCAACGGCACTTCTTAATTGGTCTCCTAGAGATAGCCTCTGCATTAGTATGCTTATTTCCTGACCTATTTTCCAATACGAATTCTGAAAAATGGGCCAACCATCTTCCCATTTTTCCTTCAGCATCCTTAAAATTAACTAGCCAATGGAGCGATGAATGATCGGTCCTCAACATAAAATTCGTACCCCACAAAAAATGTCTAAATTTCTTGGTATAAACCACAACAGCTAAGAGTTCCCTCTTAGGGGTGCAGTACTTCTTCTGAGCTTTATTCAGAGTGTTGCTAGCAAACGTGATTTGAACCGGGAGGCATGAATATAGACTCAGCCCAAAGTGCTGCTCCAATGCTATCGTTGCTAGCATCCGTATCTAAAATAAAGTGCCCCGTCGCATCGGGGTACTTTAGCACCGGAGTATCTGTAAACAGAGCCTTCAACTTAATGAATGCTTCCTCCTGATCCTTACCCCATGGGAAGGGTTCCTTAGCCCGTCCGGGTGTCCAGTGTGCAATACTTTGTAGAGGAAAACTCACTCTTGAGTAACCCGGAATAAAATCCCTATAATAGCTACAAAATCCTAGGAACGACCTGATCTGCCTAGCAGTCACTGGTCTCTCCCAATTCTGCACACTCTCTACCTTTTCAGGATCAGCTTTAATACCTTCTGGGGATATTATCCTTTCCAAGTACGTAATGGATTTTCTAAACAATTCACACTTCTTAGCTTTCAAATGTAATCCATTGGAGACAAGTCTCCTTATCACCACTTCCAAGTTATCCAGACATTGGCGGAACGTTTTACTAAACACAATCACGTCATCCAAATACACCAAACATTTCTTCCATAACAGATCACCCAAAAGAGTGCCCATCATGGCCTTAAACGTTGCAGGCGCATTACAGAGACGGAACGGCATAACCTTGTATTCAAACAATCCTAAATGACTAGAAAACACTGTTTTCTCAATGTCACTAGGGTTCATCCCAATCTGCAAATCCAGAGTACAGAACCAGTTTTTTTCCACCCAAGGCATCCAACGTTTCATCAACCCTATGGAGGGGATATGAATTCTTCTTAGTCACACCATTCAACTTCATATAATCCACACAGAAGCAGATGCTACCATCCTTTTTCGTGGTCATCACCACGGGACTGGACCAGGGGCTAGTACTGGGTACTATCACCCCTTTTTCCAACTGATCATAAATCTCATTTTCACAAATAATCTTTTTCTTCAGAGGCAAATGTCTATATGGAATCTTAAAGGGTTCGGCGTCTCCAGTGTTGATATGGTGCAAGACCTTATCGTTCCGACCTAAGGGTCCACCTGAGTAACCAAATGCTTCCTCATACTTTTGTAACAGATTCCGTACTTCCATTTTCTGATAACCATTTTCCAAAGAAGAATCCTCAATAATCTTATCCAGCTGCTCATTCAGTTTCACCTTCCCTGGTGGAATCATTACCTCATCAGACTTCCTGACTGAATCCCTTACCACGTTTACCAGAGTTAATGGTCCTATTTCAGAACCTTTCTTGAGGTATATAGTTTCACCTCCCTGATTCATCACTGGTAGCACATTCCAGAATGGGTTCCCTACCAAAGTATCTACGGATTCTAATCCAATACTCGCCAGGTGGGTGTTATCCGGCTCAAACAAACTCTCCTGTCCCTTCAGAGCCCTTTCAGTGGTACACAACACATCACAGGAGACCCCCGGAGGAATCTTAACTGTGTCTACCACACTAGCCACTGAACTGATCTGTGCCTATGGGCAGATATGAGGGTCAAGTCGCCAAAAAGCAGTAGATTTTGTGTTTTTGGGTCATTTTGGACTCTTATGGCTCTAGAGAAAGAAGTTGCAAATCAATCTTGTCTTACATAGACTCATTTGATAGAGAACACATAGGGCTATCAGAAAGGTGTAAATGTGTGGTCATCCATCAAAAACTCTCAGACTTATAGCTTCCCAAAGTGAAAAAAAACAGTCAAATTTGTTCTTTTTTGACTTTTTGTATCTTCTAGAAGTGTGCTGTATTGATTAAGAACATCTGCAGTAACCCAAAGTTATTTTTCGTATTGTATATGATCATAGGTGTCATTTCCTTGAGGTTTGGACATGTTACTGAGTGAGAATTTTTCATTGTGTGTCTTTGAAAATGGAAATCTGTAATTTGTAACTTCTGGTACCAAAATCTAAATTAGTTATAAAAACTCAAATTTTGCTCCAATTTGTAATTGAAGTCAATAATAGACATATTGACCTTGTTATTTCATATGTTTGTTATGCATAATGGGACATTCCTTTAATTACTTCCATATTTCATCATTTTCATACTGGACATTACATGACCCAAAACAAGCAATAAAAATAGAACCGGATTTCCTAAGTCAGTATTTTTTGGTTTTCTGAGCTGAGGGGATGTCCCTTTCCAATTGTGACATGATCTGCTGAAAAGGGCCGTTAGTCCAGGGGGGAATAAGGGTCCCTTTCCCAGTACATGTCACAATTGTGTTAAGGTTATATAAAGTAATTAAAAAAATTAATTTTAAAGGCCCTTCAAGGGCAGAATCTTACACTTTCTGACGACCTGACCCATATACAGGAGCTCTAAGGCAAATGGTGACAAGAAGGAGGAAGTAGAGGAAGGGCTGCAAAGGATTGTTGGAAGTGGTCAATAAATGGAGAGATCGTTCCCCCAAAGAGCTAGATAGATTTAGATAGGAACTATTGAATTAAACTGTGGGACACAGTAGAGCTGGAAGTTAGATAAGAAGCACTGGTGCAACATCCATAATGGAAGGTGACAAGACCTTAAAGCAACACACATGGACCTGACTCTCTACTAGGATATGATTAAATACCAATAGTAATCGTAATTTAGTTATGTCGATTCAATCAAGAAATGAATGCATCATTCCACTCCAGAATTTCAGTCAGTTGAATATTGCATTAAAATGAAACGGGAGCCTGATGTCAGACACTGTCAGGCACTGTCAAGCACTGAGGCTTCCAAAATGTAGACAGTTTTCGAATATAGAACAAGTGTTTTCCGTAGAGTTATCAAAATTGATCTAGTTATGGCTAACAGTGTCTACGCCAAGATACAATGATGTAGTGTTTGACTTCTTGGTGCATATTATGATTGCATTAGTTTACTACTATAGAGACGGCTAATAGTCTGTCTGAACTGTAATTTCTGCAATGCATCATGAGTCATGCACCGGTGACAGTAGAAAATATTCAGTACTATAGATAAGTACTAATGGCCTAACTTGGAGTGAGTTCATTCCTCCAAAGTAGGTATGTTATGGCAAAAGTGTACTCGTGTAAGGTATCAAGTCTAGATCATGTAGACCAAAGTGTTGACTTCTAAATTTCACCTTTATCTTTGTTCTGATGATATGGGAATTTGGAAATTAAGAGCTCTTAAATTTGGAATTTAAGAGCTCTTTAGTGCTTCAATGTAGTGTCTATCACTATGGTGCATAATTGCAGCGCTAAAAAGTAATTGACTAGGGGTAAATTCATGCAAGTCTATGGGTTCAATGAACATCTACGCCCTTGGCTGTACAACCTGGAGGCACATGGTGGGTATCACTCGGTAAATATATATATAATATATATATATATATATATATATATATATATATATATATATAATGACTGTGACTGTGTTGACTGGTACATGTTGATTACTAACATCGGTATTGGTGCTGGCAGGTCCCTGTTGCTAGGAGTAGGTAGGTTGAGGTGCCCATGTACCTGGAGGTGCACCTACATTAATGTCATTACCACTGGACATGGCTGTTGGACCCCCAAAACCACTTAATAGCACCCACAATGTTTGTGCGCACCGGCTGGTTTGTACCGGGTACCCCGTGGCCACTGTCGGTACCGGGCAGGTCTCAGACAGGAGATTATTGCCCACATTTTGCAAATTAACATTGTTCATACCTGTTATGAGCGGCCTGTAAGAGGCCAATATTGTCTTAATCCATCGCTGTAGAGGCCATAGGACCGTGAACCGGAAGGCCCAGTCCGCCATCTTGCTTGTTTTGCAGTCCGGGCGTGTTCGGGTCCCCTTTTTGGTCACTTACTGCCAATTCATGCACTGGTCCCTGTACATCCTGCAATAACTCGCCAGTTACCAGTGGATACTTGTGTGGTACTGTACTGGGGTCTGAATAATCAAACGCTGCCATGAGGCCACTCCATGCGCGTTCACCTTGGGCAATCTCCTTCAAAATATGTGTGTTCTGAGCCTGAATAGAAGCCAATTCCAACTCCAATTCCTCTTTCTTCCCCAATTGTTGTATCTGCTTCTCACTGGCCTTCTCTGCCTCAATCTGTGCCTGCAAATCTTGTAGTTTCTCATCAAAGGTATCGTCCATGTTCCCGGTCTGCATTGGAGATTGTTGGCCGGTGGTCCGGCCATCCTGCCTGGGCGCCCCTGCATCCTGCATGGCCCCGGGATGGTCATGGCCGACTGACTCCATGGTAGCCGGTGGTCCCCCATGGCCTGCTTGCTCCTTTAGGGCCACTAGCTGCCGCTGCGGGTCCCATTTGGGGTCAGGGTGCTTGCACGTGGGACACAATCTGGCGTTTCTGTGGTACTGCTCCTCGCAGGAGTCACAAATGACTCCCATAATAGAGAAAATTAACCAAAAAATCAAAGTTCTTGTCCTGCCTGCCATGTGCAGCTGCTGCTTGCTGTTACCCCTGCTGTGGGGGGGGGGGAGAGTGTGAGGGGGTAACTGGTAGAGGTGGTGCAGTGTCTTAAAGTCAATGGGCTAATAGATCACCCGGGTGATCTATTTGGACCATATATATATATATATATATATATATATATATATATATATATATATATACATATATATATATATATATATATATATATATATATATATGAAGAGTTTGGTTCCAAAATGCAATAAATCCATTCCAGATTTTAATCACATACCCATTTTTGTATTGCTTTCCTGAAGTTACCTTTCGTGCTATGATGATGAAATTTTTACAAAACAAAATCTGGGCACCCGAAAATTATATTTTTCAAAGAAAATAGTTTTTGTATTACACTTAAGTATCCCTGATTCTGTAGGCTTTTGAAACATTGACCTCTTTTTTTCAAAATGGCGTTTATTGCGTTTTGGAACCAAACTCTTCATATATTATATATATATATGGGTCATTCCAGGTTTTACTGGTCAGGTGGCTTCTTGGGCATATAATAGCAAGGGAAACACTTCTACACCACCAATAATATTTTTATTCTTTAGTGGGGGGTCACAGCTAAGATTTCCATATGGTTTGGGTGGGTCTTGGGGCATAATTTATCTTCTATATGCATTTAATTATAAATTTTCATGTGGGGTACGTTAATGATAGAGCCTATCTAACCTGGTTAGGGAATATTATCAGTGTTCTTAATATATGCAATTAAGAGGTACCCTAGGGGGGAGTCTTCCATAAAAAAATTTTTCATGTACTCCGGGAATTACCCTTGCCAGACACATATAAGTGATTTTCAATGCACACCGCGATCATTAACGTACCCTGGGCTTTTGCCTCTAAATAGAATAAAATAAACCAAATACATACAATTCCCACAGTCTATGGCCACTTTTAGAGTAAATACATCACGCCTGAACAAGAATTGTGGCCAAATACAGTCTGGTTTGGCTGTATGGGGGGTCTCTTCGTAAGTGGGGTACGTTAATGATCGGCGGCGGGAAAAACAGCGCGGGAAGAGAAAAACGACTTCCTGTTGCCCGGCGGAAGTGGCCTGCATCCAGGTACCGTGTTTCAGCTCAGAGGAGGTCACAGCTTGTTTATAGCAGAGTTCTACTGCAAAAGGAACCCCAAATTCGCGAAAAAGGTAAGGAAATTCCACAAAATTCCATGAAATTCCGATGAAATATTGTTGGAGATGTCTGTGGGGGGCCGTAGATCGCTTTTTGTGTACCGAAACGATGTATTTTGGATTCTAGAGGGTAAAATGTGTTGCCGGGTGAGGCCTGCGATGCAGCCCGGGGCCCCAGGGTGAAGCTTTGGCCACCCCGGGCTGTATTTTCAAAATTGGGGTACGTTAATGATTTTTCGCTCGGCAAGCACAATTTGGCCTCTCCTGGCCGAGATGATGTACCCTTGGGTCTAAATTATTGATAATCCTTTAGAATAGGACCCCCTACGTGTGTAAGATGCATTTTGGGCCATGTTTGGGTGTTTTGAGATGACCCCCCCACCCCAATTTGGGCTTGAATTGCCAAATTTCGGCCTCGTCGTGAACTTTTAGGCCCCCTCACGGCCAAAATTGTGCTTATCCCATGGTTTTTTGGGGTTATATTCCTTCTCCTACCTCTATTTGGGCATTTTGGTGTGTTAATCCTCCTGTGGGATCGAAAGCATAGCCATAGTGGCCAAATTTAGGGAGATAGTGCTCGTCGGTCATTAACGTACCCCGGTGGCAAGATGCCTGCCTACTGGTCGCCATCTTGGATTCAGGGGAATGTTTTATAGTGGGTATGTTAGACATGTCCCCCCTCTGTTGTGTTGACCAGGTAAGCTCACCCTTGCACAAAGCCCCCACTGCTGAGTGGTTATAAACCTTTGCGATCATTAACGTACCCTCCCTTCTTATTCTGTATTTTCCACACAAGTGGCACTTCCAGTGCACATAGCTCCATCATATTTCACCATGACATGCCCCTATGGTACCTCTAACTCACACAAGTGCCATTGGTTAGATACTGAATACTTTTTTTCCAAAGAATTTTTGTGGTGGGTATATTTCATCATTTTTCTTATAATTATTTTGTCAGTATAAATTTCCATATTAGCAATTAATCAGCTGATTGAACTTCCGGGGTTACTGTACATCATTTGTAAGCATATAGGAACATGATGAATATTTTTTTCCTATTTATTTATGTATATCTTATCAGTATTCAAACACTAAAAAATTCCTTATTATCTTAAAATCTACTGATTTCCTCACTATGAATTACCTTATCAGCATAAAAACCTCTGATAAAATCTTTGGCGTTGTTGTACATCCTTTGTCAGCATATAGGAACTTGTTTAATCACTATTTACCTTTTTATTTAATGTATTTCTTCTCATTTTTGCAGATGGCTGACGTAGCCCCCAGTGGCGGTGGGGGCGACCCCCCCCCCCCGTCGCCCTAAGAGGAGTGTGCGGGAGCCCGCTGATGCCCCGGACCTGGAGGAGGACCTGGAGGACCAGGAGGACCTGGAGGACCGGGAGAAGGCGGCCCGGCTCCATGCCGCAGCTTCGGCGCGATACGAGACCAAGCTGCGGCAGGAGATGCATTTTAGCACTCCATGACATGCAGACGTTGCGTGAAGTGTAGAAATATATATATTATATATATATATATATATATATATATATATATAGGGTTTTTTTCTGGTACAGATGCTTAGGGTCTACTTGCAGGCATGACTATGTAATACATATATTCAAGAATTTACAAGTCCATTTTGCTCACGCCAATTACATTCACTTTTCTGCATCCATGACAAATACTATCAAAGTTCTTTTTCTTTCAACAGGAAGATCTATTGTTAATAAATCATTTAAAAAAAATAATGCAGTCTCTACATGCCTTGGTTATGCTAAACAGATATATATATATATATATATATATATATATATATATATATATATATATATATATATATATATATATATATATGTGTGTGTGTGTGTGTGTGTGTGTGTGTATTGAGTGACAAGTAATTGTTCAATCAGCAAAGCCCAAGTTGAATTTATCCATTTCCATCTTCCTCTTTATATCCGTCTTAACTTCCAAGTGTGAATTATAGTCAGGATGTCATTATATATCATGTGCATCATTTTCTAAAAGTGAAGTATTTCCTTTAAGACCTAGCACATTTCCATTACAAGTAAACTTCCTTAAGACTCATAACATAATTGTTTAGAGTGAAAGATATCAATTTGGAATCAGGTAATGCCCAGGGTCGTAGTGGTCTGCAAAGACTACAGTGAACAACAGTCAAACAAGCAGATAGATACATACTAGTAGTAGATGGTCAGGCAACCAAACACTCCCCATCAAAACCTGCCAACCTCCTGGGGCATGCAAGATGTGATTACCTTGAAAGGTTGGGGTATTAGTGCTGGGAATGCCAAATACAGGACAACAGGTGTAACCAGTCAAGCCAAAACACCCCTCTGCAGGGAAATTCATTATGAAAGTTCATCTCAAGATCTTTAAAATGAGACATCATCGGGTTAAATATTCCTAATAGTTATGTCAGACCCCTCCTTGAACATAGGTTGTTATTCATATCTGAAATCGATGATTATGCTCTTAATACGTTATAAAGCATAATAATGTCTAAAAACACAATAAATCAGCCTTTTTCATAAAAAAATCATAATAATATGTTGCTTTTTATGACAGATTTTGATCTAGAAGGAATATTTCATTTCTTTTTTTTTAGTTTGGGTTTCTGGTGAGTATCCCCAAAAACTGGCATAAAAATCTGCAAATTTTGATTATTGGAATGATTGCCATGGCAACCAGGAACAGGCATATAGGCTGATTTCTCATGAATAATGTTCATTTTACCATCTAAATATGGGCCATTTTTACCAAAAATGGCACATCTTAAATGAAACCATTGAATTCTGCACTAAAAATTACCCTGATGTATTTTTATAATGATTTTAGAGTAATTTTGCCCTCCGTTGCCTCCTGGTTGCAAAATGGGGAATTAAAAATCGCCCGCGGATGGGTGTTCTCCCTTGATGGGTCACAGGTATTTCAACAATAAAAAACGGTTCAGTTGCTTGCCTAGGTTCATCTCAGATGCCTATGATAAGCTAATCAAGTGATGCTACTGTGGACAGTGAATTGTTTTTCTTTTCTAACAGGCTAATTTGTCAGACCTGAATTACCTTAAGCATGGCCCATTGATTGTTCAAAAGTCTAGGCACAATCATGATCCCCCTTATGGTTTTTGTATGGTATCATGTTCTCCTCTCTAGTGATGAAATAGACATGAGACTTTAAATGGATGTCTAGGGAAACCAGGTGAATTGGTTAAGTGACAAATGAGAATGTAATGAATAATGCATTCAGACATAATATTGCATTACTTGAAAGATATTTGCTTGAAACAGAGGTTAGAATGACGTTTTACAGCTGGAAACCTTTAAGTTTCATACTTTACAAGGCTTGAAACCTTTGAGTTCCATGATAAAAAGTAGCATCATTATGAATCGTTATCACTGCCCAGCACCAGGAGCACTAAATAGGATGCACTGGTTTTTAATTTCTGAATAAGCATAAATACCTATTGGAAAAATTAAAAAAAGAAATTGCATCAGTGTTAACTACAGGACCGTCATTGTGAAAGAAAACGCTCAAAGACAGTTCTAACTTTCACTCTCTTTTATGAAAATCATCATACTTTTACTTCGAACAGCTCTGCACTCAATGATTGCACCTAAAATGGTTTTGGAATATTGTGAGAAAGGGTTTCTTCATTGGAAAAGAATGATGATGAGATATCACGTTGTATCTTTTTAAATGATGTGTGAATGCAGAAGCAAGAGATGACCATATGAGCTACTTTATACATATCCAGAGAATTTTTATTCCAATTTTGATAGATCACAAAGTGTGAAAAGGGCATTCTATGTAACATTCTGATTTCAAAAACTACAAATTTCTTGTATATTCATGGTGAGGGTCAAGGATGGCTCATTGATGCTTAATGAGGTGCTTATGGGCAGATATGTATGGGAGCTGTAAGGCAAACGGTGACAAGAAGGTAAAAGTATAGGAAGGCCTGCGTAGGATTGTAGGAGGGGGTTGGCTGTCTGAATATGCATTGAATCATATAGTTAAGGGAATATTTTTATTATTTAAAATTTCAGAATTTTTTCATTTCAACCGTGACATCATAGAAAAAAAAGTGTTTTCCCATTCATTTCTATAGTAAAGCCATTTGCACTTAAAATGGCAATACAATAAAAAGTTAGCAACATAACATAGGATTATTTTTGAGTTTCTTATTCCGAGTATATCAAACTAATATAATCTAGAGGTATTTGAGGAGATTATCAGTAGCAGAACTGAATCCAGGAATGTGGTTTCATTTGTCTTTAATACGAGTCTTTGAGATGGGGAGAGGGACAGATTTGGCCTTTCAGCATGGAGAGCTAGATAGATTCAGATAGGCACTATGGAATTAAACTATGGGACAGGGTAGAGCTAGAAGTTAGATAAGAAGCACTGGTGCAACACCCATAATGGAAGGTGACAAGACCAGAGCAAGCCATCATGTCTGCTACTAGCAGATATGCAGAGCTGTAAGGGAATACTTGTTGGTGGTGAAGCCGCACATGAGTAGGACTCTCTGATAGTATATGATTATGTGTCATTGGGAAGAAATGGCTTCTGATTAATCGGACATGGGGAAATCACCTTAATATAGGAACCATATAATAGATCAATGCAAAATACCCCATAGGTTAGGCAACTTAAATAACAATTTATGCTTTGTGGATACTTTTCTGAAAAAAAGGGTCTAGAGTGACGAGGGAGGTTTTTTATTTTTATTTACTGATTATTTTTGTAATATACTATTTGTAAGTATGTTCATCGACACATCGAACTTTAACCTCAGGTAAATGGCATTCTCACATTGTGGATTGAGAAATGGGGATTAATATGCTTTTTAAATATGTTTTTACTCTTGCCTGAAGAAGATTAATAAAATTAATCGAAACGTTGCATCAATAAAGATCACTCCAAAAAACATCAAATACCAACAAAATTGACTTCAAATGTACTTTACAAAGTGAAAATAAATGCTAAAAAGAACTTCTCAGTGTCTGGTTTTGTGTGATATATTTCTTCTACAATTCGTTTTTACTTAATATAATTGCTGAGATATTAGTTATTGACTCGTCGAAGCTTTGGGAAAGATAACCAAGTCGCTAACTGGCGTTTAGCTGACCGTCATAGAGTGACCAGCCACTTTATTTAAGAAAGAAAAAAAAGAGGAAAAATAAAGGTCTTGTCTTGCACTGTCTGTCTGCCATGCATGGCTGCTGCTTGCTGAATGCTGACAACCCCACTGTGGGGGAGAGTGTATAGGGGAAATGTTCTACACCAGAGGGTGGTAGTGTAGCATCTAGTGTCAATAGGCCAATACATCACATGCATGTGATCTATTTGGACCATTTTGTCTATGGAAATTTATTTCTCAGTGGATGCAGGATTTTTACACCTTTTCTTAGGAATATTTGCAATAAAACCTATAATGCGGTCCTTTTTATATAGTCTGTAAAGATCAACATATTTTTAACTATTCTAGATAACATCCCAAATCTTGTTACTGGAGTTCTGAATCCCCAACATAACCCCAGTGTGCATCCTAGGTCTGCCATAGCCTGATTAGTAGGGTATTTTGGTGAGTGGGACAGGAACATCCACGTGTAGCTCTCTAATTGGCAATAATGACAAGATGGTGATTGTGATACCACCATGTGTGCAGACTATAAATTCATCCTCCTATAGAAGGGTGGTCTCTGTAGAATGAAAAACATATTGACATAAAAAGGTACAATGTAGATAAGCTTCTCTGACAAACCTCTCTGTGTAAAAATCCAACGAAATGCTAAAATATACCTATTGGCCGGTGGTAAAAGTAGAACCTTAATTTGACCACAATCCAAGTACATGAACAAACCACTCTCTCAGAGTGACATCTTACTCATTAATGTAAACATAACTATATATCTAAACAAAATAAAGTGACTGGCAACCTTGCTAGCACAACTCATCCAAATGATGTCTTTTTTACGTAAAAATGATCAGTTTTCACGTAAGGATGACATAAATTACACGAGTAGTGCTAGCTGGGAACTGATGGCTGACTGATGGCTGTCAGCCTCTGATGGACGGCCCAGAGACAGTATCCTTAGCCCTCCCCGGCTTTCTAGTTCTATTAGAGCTTCGAGTATGATTATTTGGATGGCAATTAAGCCTTATTCTTTGAGATTCCACTATCACTGCAAACTAGTGGCCAAACAATGGCCATCATTGCTGCATGTGACATGGTGTCCTCATGACCTAATTGGACTCAGAATGAGGCTAGCTGTCATCACTCGCCTGAAACATGGCATTAGTGGTTCATCACCTGCTCAAAATGCGTGATTTCATCATCATCGGCTAGCCTCATGCTCATGTTTTTCTGTCCACACGGCCGACATTGATACTCAGATTAGTGAGGATAGTGATGATAAGCATGTGATAAAGGCACTGAAATCCTAGGAGAATGCTGACCTTATCACCCTATGAGTTCACTAGATTTAAATAGGTAAATGACTATGATAGTGGCTTCAGCCTTCATATTGCACCAGGGGGTGTTGCAGGTCAGGAATCTAGTACCAATCATAATAGTTATGGAAATCTCCATTCAATCATGGTATGATTGCATCATTTCACCCCAGAAATCTATTTATCAACCCTCAGTCCGTTGAATACTGCATTAAAATGGACGGAATGCCCGATGGCAGAGTTCGATGACCAAACAGTACCATGCTTTCAGAAAGACCAGACACTGTCAAACACTCCAGCTTCCAAAATGTGAGTACTGTGAAAGTTTATGGCTTCAGTTCATTGACTGGGGTAGACGGTGCCCAATATAGAACAAGTGTTTTCCCCAGAGTCATCGAATTGAAATGGTGGGTGCTGTTGATCTAGCTATGGCTAGCAGTGTCTACTGTAAGCTACAATGATGTTGTGTCTGTAGTACTTGGTGCATCCTATGATTGCATTAGTTAACTACTGTAGAGATAGCTGATAGACTGTCTGGACACTGTATTTTCTGCAATGCATTATGACTCCATACACCTGTGACAGTAGAAAATGTTCAATACTATTGACCAATACTAATGGCCCGACTGGGAGTAAGGTTATTCATCCAAAGTAGGACCGTTATGGCATAGGTGTACTTTTCCTATTCTACTTTTGCATTGATTTAATGAAATATCACACAATATCCTAGTTTCCCATCAGAATCCACCTCCACTATCCTATTTAGAAAGGGACTAAGTTTAGATCATATGGACTAAAGCATCAACACATAGATACATTTTACCTTCCTCTTCATTGTGATGATATGGAAATTAGGAAATCATAAAAACTCTTTAGTGCTTCAATGTTGTGTCTATTATTATGGTGAATAAAGCCAACACCTTTAAGTAATTAGCTAGGAGTAAATGGGATCAATGAACATCTACAGCATAATACTGCATAACTGTATCATGCTAATAAAGAAGGTTTTGCTTATCATGGATCCCTTAAAAGGAGATTTATCTAACCCTTATATATATATATATATATATATATATATATATATATATATATATATATAGGTGCCCTGTTACCTAATTAAGAACAGAATTGATCTATGAGTAGACAGTAAATTGATAGGAGTGGCTGTGCCATTGACTAAAAAGGTCAGGAAATGAGAGGATATTGAAGTATGAAACCTGTGCTGCAGACTAATAAAGAAACGTGAGAGATAGTGTCAGGTACAGAGATTGGCTGGTCATAGGTCTAGTCAACTGGAATTCTTGCATAGCATAGTCGATATCAATGCTAATATCAAGGTTTAAAGGCCCCATAGCATCATCTCAGGCTACAGGAATCATACAGATGACTATTAATAGATGTCATTTGACAGACCTGTCAGTGAAGGGCATATATGGTGGATTTTAGGTGATCAGGAGTGAACCCTGATACCATCCTTGCATATGCAATGCCATCACTGCGAGGGACTAACACACATCCCCTTTTGCCATACTGACTACTTACAGAGACCTGTTACAGTCTACATTAAAGATGGAATTAGCTTACTTGCTCAAAGGGTGCCTAACCAGATCATCTATCTCCTATCTCTTGCTCATTTAGGTAACTTTATTCACTGCAGGAGACAATTAAAGTAAAGTATCAAAGTATATGTGCTATTTACTGAAATTTACTTTGAATTTAACAATAAAATAAAGCAACCGGATCCAGCATTCATCACAAAGTTATAACATGTATAAGATAGTTATCGAGTGTTGTTAACATCAGTCTCAAACCAAGCAATACACAATATTGACCATGGTAGTTGTGGCTGGGCATGGAACTGTGGAGTACTGGTGAAATAGCTTCATAGCAGTAGTAGTCAGGCTACCACACAGTCGCTCTTACAATTTAGACGGCACCATGCCAACCTTCTTGGGCATGCAAGAGATGTGATTACCTTGGCATACAGGACACATACAGGACAACATATACAAAGAGGTTCAATTGGTTACCTGTTTGATTATTTGCATGTCTATGACAAGTCAGCCTCGGTAATCCAGGCCCATTCTTAGGGCCTGGACTGGTCTTTTCTTGTGACTTTTGATGCTATAAAATGGGCAGCCTTGGATGCCCATTTTCAGCAGAGGGAGGCCAAGGGCCAAGTCAGGGTTCTTGGGTTCTTGTGCACCTCCTCAGCAATAAACAACTCCCATGTACAGTGCTTAATAGAGAGAAGTTATTTAGCCAAAATGAGAAACAAAATCATATAATACATGGAAATGTTACAATTACATTACTGCTAAGGGGGTGGGGGGGCTGTTTTAGTACCAGTGACAAACAGTGACATTGGGGTGGGGGGTCCTAAAAAATACTAAATAAACAGTGACATAATTGTTGAACGTTCCCTAAGATTTTAGTCTATATACTACTGAGAAGCTATAGCCTACTAAAAGTCTGATCTATGCATAGGCCTTGTATATGTGTCATCTACAAGGTTATGCATGAGATATACTCCAGGGGGTCAGAAGGCAATATCATATATAGGAGCTGAGGGCAATATATGCTACTTCTTCCTGCAGGTTTCTTTACAAAGTCACATATATAGGCCCTAGGTGTCAGAGTGACATAATAAATTGCCTTTGGTGGTGCACAGTGCAGTCCCTTTCATTTGGCGCTTGGAGTACTGTACACTCAGCTGTGACCAGGCCCTTTACTGCAAAGCAGTGGTAGTTAGCAGGGTGACAGCAGTGGGGGCATGGTGATCAAAAGTACAGGGCCGGCCCAGGTGGTATATTCCTGATGACAAGTATGTTTTGACGGGGTGTTTCGTTTTGTAGTGTTGGGTCATGTTTCAAACCTGATATGCATAGATAACTTTAAAATGACCCTTTGGTTCACTGAATATCGAAATCTATACATTCACTTGTACATACATATCTTTGGATTTACCCTGCTGCTTCTTTGATTAGGTCTTTGGAACATATATATTTTAACCATGGGCGGAAAACTAGTCCCCATTACATTCTCAGTGTAGTCCCCTCTAGTAGTATAGACAGGGTGTGACAATAAACAAAGTCCCAGTCTCCCCTGTGAATATGCATTATTCCTAGGTATCCAACATCTGACCATATCACTCTTACACTGAGCTAGCTGGTGGGGCACGCTTAATGATTGGTTCTGTATAGCCCAATTCAGGCAAACTATCCAATTAACTACATTGCCCTCTGGGTATGTGTTGGGTAATGTGACAATATCACCCTCTTGCATTTCATATACACATGATAAATAACCTCATGAGGCCTATTTTCTAGGTTCAATCATATAACTTCCTTATTTTCAGAATAAAGTTATAAAATGTATTAGAATCAGCTTTATATAGCTCTTACAGTGTCTTATTTTGGATATGTTGAATACTCATGGACTTCCTACTAATGGTGTAGCTACCTGACCATACATATAGGGAACGACTGCCTACAGTTTACCAGCCACTGCCATACTAACTACAATTTACACTCAAGAAGCTATAAATCAGCAATGGGGCAATTATGGGACAATTAATGACTCAGCCCTATATACTTCAGCTATGGGTACAGTGTGTTTAGATACCTAGGAATAATGCATATATTCAAAGTAGCCATGTGGATTGGGTTGGCTCTGTAAACACAGGGGAGACAGGGGACTTTGCTGACTGTAATGGGAATAGTTTTCCACCAATGATTTTAAGCTAGTAGCCTATCTTATTTTGCTACAGTTTCTAGCTAGTGTCTTGCATGTAATAACAGCTACTGTATCTTATCAGGGCTCTTCTGACAATACCATGCGGTATTGGCAATGACAACCTGTGTCTGATTAGTAGGGTACTATAGTGAGCAGGGACAGGGACATCCTTTTGTAGCTCTCTAATTGACAGTGATGACAGGCTGTTGATTGTGAGACCGCCTTGAGGGCACACAATGAACTCTACCTCCTATATGTAGAATAGACGAACCTGTGGTAGTGGCAAACATGGTAAGATGCACTGTTTCCATTTAGCAGTCTTTTCATTCGAATCAGGGTCACATCAAATTTGACTTTTAGTAAGCAATTAAACAAATTCACATTCCTTCTTTACCATTCTTGTCTATCATTTGCATTTTCAATGTACTGTACTAAGGCCTTTTGATGGCCACCCAGTCTGGACATTCAACCGATATTGCATCGGGCATCGGGCTCTCTGCTTTTACTTGGTGCGTGTTGGTCTGATTTACTTTGGTCCACTAAAATGATGGACCAGACAGTAAGGCTACACTTGTTCTTTTTCACCTTTATTTGATCTATGCTCAAATTCATATTGCCTCATATGTTTCCTAATAGACAAGTTATCTGCTAGAAATAGCACTAGTTTTGGGAATATTATCTACCCCTTAACACGATGTTGGCTTTACTGAAGATGATCATCTGTTTATAGACTGTCCCTGTAGATTGCAGTCAGTTTAAGTTGAATTCTCATATAAGAAGAAAATGTGACTGGATTACAAGTTACATGGTTGCTAGAACACCACATGTCCAAACTAAGACAAAGCTTTTTGGTAAGTTATCTTCATATGATTAAAGCTATGATAGCATTGGACATAGACCATTACTGTAGGACTACTATGGAGATTCCGACATAGCTGATGGTAGTAATGGCTAAAGCATTTCATGCACTGGAGATCATAAAACAAACAAAAAAAAACAGGAACATAATATTATCAATGAGTGTCAGGCAAGCAAAGGTTTGTAACACTCCAACCTACCATTCAGACTACCCTTCTGAGAACCCTTTGGTCATGCAATAGATCATTACCTTAGTGGTTGGGGTATGAGGGCAAATGGTTGGTCTTTGTTCAAGCGCAATGCAAGGCAGCAAAGCCCCTGTGAATAGGTAAAATCAACGATAGATTAGATGTTGTTTTGAGATAATGAGACATTTATCATTCCAAAAAAAATTGAAAAGGGGTGGCCATTTTTGTGAGTTCCAATATATAAGGGACCATAAATAAAACACCTCAACATTTCATTTTGAAATCCTTGAGTCTTCCTTCATGGATAAGGTAATTGGTTTAATCCCATCTTTTTCCAAAACGCAATAAATCCACAAACCATTTTGGGTCAAAATGCAATAAATCCAACATGACTCTTTTTTGTATTCACATAATAGCCACAAAAGTTAGTTTTCTTTTCTATATTTGACTTCCCCCATTTAGTTGGATAAATTTTAACATCCTTCTTTTAACACAGATGGTTCTTTCACAGAACATGGTGATATATATATTTCTATGCAAAATGCAATAAATCCTGTTTTGTTCCAAAATGTAATAAATCCACACTGTATTGTTCCAAAACGCAATAAATCCATCACGATAGCTTTCACACCTATTTACCTCTCTAATCACCAGCAAAGTTGGTTTTTATTGGACATAAGGTTATAAAACTCACAAAATACAATGATGACATAAACAGATCCTTCAATCCATGGAAATAAGGTTATTAATGAAGATACATATCATGACAGTGTTTGCCTGAGTGGATTTATTGCGTTTTGGAACAAAACAGGTGTGGAATTTATGTCAATTTGGAAAAAAAAGTGGATTTTAGGTGGGCTGTAGGTGACAAATGGCGACTGTTTTGGACAAAATTATTTTGCAACATTTTTTCACTTACCCCAACCTATTATTTTTTCATCTTAACTCCATTTTTTCCAAAATGGTGTTAGTTGCGTTTTGAAACCAAACTCCTCAGTCAGATGTAACTTTGAAGGCTTGCTTCATCCTGACTAGTGTTACTGGAACCCAGCTTCTGATTCCCAGGCAGTATTGCAATATACCGCCTGGGCTGGCCCTGTACTTTTGATCACCATGCCCCCACTGCTCCAACCCTGCTAACAACCTGTGCATTGCAGTAAAGGGCCTGGTCACAGTTGAGTGCACAATACTCCAAGCGCCAAACGGAAGGGGCTGCACTGTGCACCACCAAAGACAATTTATTATGATACCTAGGACCTATATATGACTTTGCTAAGACACCTGCAGGAAGTAGTAGCATATATTGGGATTGGGTATTGAGGACCGACTGACCACAGAGCTGACTAGAAACGTAATGCTTGTTCAAATAGATTAATAGGCCAACTTTACACCCTCATGTTTGTTCTAACATTAAGCCAATTAGAGCCAATTAAGAGATATAGGGGTAGTCTGAAGGCCTCATTCCTACATGTAATCCTTGGTATAATCACAATTTTTCTCTCTCATAGAAGTCAATTTTCTGTCATTTAAAATTAAAATAAATATTCTGTATTTCTCATGCCCAACGGTCATTGTATATGTATCCATATAATTGTATATTCATTTAGCACGTTCAAGACAAATATATCCATTTCTGAAAACAGCCCCACACACATGAAAAGATTAAATGATATCCTTTTACATGTGCTGGGCAGGAGTAGCTGTCCATCAATGCAAGGCCTGGGAAAACTTTAAATCCTTCTCTAGCTATCACTAGAGCATTTGGGTTAATGTAGGGTAGGCCTAATTGCTTGGAGTAATGGCATATCTTTAATATCATAAGTATAGGCCTATACATGCACATACTACACACAGAACAAAGTGAAGTGGATTTTCTAGATATACTTCACAGCCAAAGATAATTTTCTTATCCAAGAAAATAAACTTGATATAAAATATCTTTTCTGGGTATGAGGGAAATAATGGTTATAAGATTCATCAGTCATCTTGTCTTTAAGAAAAATCAAGTTTAGAACAAACCTTGAGCTGCCTTCTTGATTTAAGTTTTCAATATTATTTTTCTTAATAAAATTTCTCAAAATTGGTGGTTTTGTCCACCAAGTAACTTTATTTATCTTAAGATCCTAAAACAAGGAAGTCTTATTTCTTGATTCGAGATTTATTAAACTAGAAGTGTTTTCTTACATCTAGAAAAAGTGAGAACAAATATCTTGTCAAAAATTGGCCAAGGAATATTGTCTAACATGACCTGGTCTGATAGTTGATTTAGGGGATTTTAAGGCAGAAATGATGCTAAACACCTTTTGCATAGATAATATGTGGCCAGGGGAATGAAAACATGCCTTCTGGGGGCAATGACTTTTAAGGTTTAAGTCATGGGCTTTAAAATGAGATATCATGAGCGAAAATATCCCCAGTAGTTTTGCTTCCTTATAAAAAAATTGGCCTAAAGCTTTTTTTAGCATATTAGTCAGTGTTTTATTATACTGCCCCCTGGTGTTAAAAACCAGTACTAACCCCCCCCCCAGAGGCGCATTCCCCCCTTGGGCCACATATGATAATGTAAAGGTGTGATGTGCCACAGCTTTTCATTAAGTTAAAGACTTTGAATAAAGGTCTTATTCACTTATGAAAATGTGGCTTCAAAGAGCTGCATGTAATTTGATGAACCGCTGTCACTGAGGTAGCCTTCTATTCTGTCTAATTCTAACACATTTTCATAATAGATGAAAATCATATCCACTTTACAAACAAGGGAATTAATGTTTTTGAAATACTGGAAATGAGAAAATATGAATTATTTTATGACAAATTATGAGTAGGTTTATCTTAATATAATCCTCTTCCACGAGAACTGTCAACTTTCTTTAAGAAATATTCTAGAAAATGGAAACCTGATTTGAGAATAAATTACTTGGTTTAAGAATTTATTTCTTAAGATTGTATTTCTTATTCAAGTAAGCTTCTTATTTCAAGTAAGCTGGACATTTTCTGACTTATACTCCATCCACAGAAATTTATATAATAGTAAAACCATGAATATAAGCATACTTTGACATAAACTGCATAGAACTAGAAGAGGATATGAATCTACTACACTGGCTGTGATACAAAGCTATGATAAATATGTGGGGTTCCAGTCTGCAATCACCAGCAGTCTCAATAGTATACTGGTTAGCATGTTTGACTTTAAATCTCAGAATGTGGATATTTGTTATATATGTAATACATTATTTTTAGAGTTTGTTGCAAAAATGATGGTGGCCAACTGAGGATAAAAATAATATCACAAGAAGGGTTTGAACCTGTGTGGTCTAGATATCTAGTCCAAGGCCTTAACCACTACACTACATTGACTAGTCAAACCTTCCAAGTGAAATTACCTTGTTTATCTAGAGTAATGGTTAGCACATGGGACTCTAGATCCCAGTGCTGTCTGGTATGTGGGTACGAATCCCATATGGGCTAGCATTTTCTCAAGAATTTCATCTGCCCTTCAAAAATGACCTGATTCATAAAACCTCCTGTTACGCTTGGCCTAGTTTACAAAACCTCCTCCCAGACCTGACCCAATTCACAAAAACTCCTGCCAGATCTGAGCTAATTCATAAAACCTCCTGCTGGCCCCCATACTGTAGAATGTGGAAATAAACCTACAGTAGGTCTAATGGGGTGTGCAGCCAGGTGGAGTATATAGACTAAAATCTTTTGGAATGTTCACCAATTATGTCACTGTTTTCGCAGTTTTTAGGATCCCACACCCCAATGTCACTGTTTGTCACTGGTACCAAAAGAGCCCCACCCCCACCCCCTTAGCAGTGATGTGATTGTTGAAAATGCCCTTGTATTATGTGATTTTGTTTCCCATTTTGGCTAAATAACTTTATTAAGCACTGTACATGGGAGTTGTTTATTGATGAGTGGGTGCGCAAGATCCCAAAAACCCTCACTTGGCCCTTGGCCTCCCTCTGCTGAAAATGGGCGTCCACGGCTGCCCATTTTATAGCATCAAAAGTCACAAGTAAACACCGGTCCAGGCCCTGAGTAGGGGCCTGGATTATTGAGGCTGACTGGAACCATGGCTCAGCAAATTCCCAATAGCCTGCTATTCTATTGACCATGGCAGGGGCATATCCTGAGGCTGTCACAACCTGATTAGGGTAGGGGGATAACATGGTAAGCTGGGACAGGTACATCCCCTTGTGGCTCTCTTATTGACAGTGATGACAACAAGCCGATTATGCCGCCACCCAGAGAGCCGCTGGTGAACTGACGACATAATGTCCCATATTTAGAAAAATTCGGAGCCTCTTAAGACCTATAACTTGGTTAATGGGTGTTATCATGAAACTATTATTTATCAGTTGTTAAAAAAGCATGTACATATATGAAAAAAAACATTATCTAAGCTATAATCATGCAATGTTGTATGCCTATTCATTAATAAAATCAATCGCAAAAAGTAAGCAAATAATTACACCAAAGCATGCGTCCAAGTGAGACTTAAGGGTCCTCGCAACTGCTTTCACCGACAAAAAAAAACCAAACTGACTGGGCTCCATGCTGAACACATACAATGACTGTTTAAAAACTGAAATGTAAGAGCATGTTTTTAACCACTATGCAGAGTCGTTAATGCCAGGCTGAATACGTGAATATCATGAAATACATATAGCCTGAAGTAGTGCACAATGAGCTGGTTTCCAAGCTACTACAACTGCCTCTACCCATCTATGACTATTCTATAATGGGTAGGGAGATCTATGTCTTCAAATTAAGAATAACGAGAAAAGGTTCCACAGTCAGGATTTCTTATATCCAGACTGTTGAATGAAGATTAATTAGAAAGTCTCAGCAAGCTGAGTATTTCCAAGAGACAGGTATTCAATAGCATACATCATAGTAGTTATAAGGTCCATTTGTAGACGGGTCTTGCAGTTACAGTAGGGATTGTTTTACTCAGTGTGTTACAGGGATCAGTAAAAACAGGATGTGACTTTATCTGAATGAGTTTGAGGCTTTAATTGGTGCATGACATAATTCCTATATAATAAAACCATAGTGTTGTAGATTTTAATACAATAGTAGAGAATAGTTCTGTGAGACATGGCGCAGCGACTTGTAATCTTGTGTCTAGTTTCAGTTGGGGAGACAGATAGGGCATACTATCATCTGGGCTTTTGGTAGTATATAGCACAAATTCAACCTGAACTACCCACTGCAGCTAAGTACTAATAGTCTGTAGACTGTCCATTCTGCATGCACCTCACTCAGCTGCCACAGGGACCTGTCTTATTCAATGCCATAGTCAACAGGTGTGTCATTATGAGTGTACACTGTCTCAGATTGCCAGAAGCCTGCTCTGCCTTCCCCCCCCACACACACACACACCCAACTGCCAATCACTTGTAATAGTCTGTATCTTGTCACAGGCCAGTAGTCAGCAAACTGGCCAGATCACTCCACCTCTCTGTAGAGGGGGAGCACAGTGTAAGTACATACATCTTTTCAGTGTTCCACAAAATCGTTTATATAATGAAAGGAGTAATTAAATTAATCTTTCATCACCAATAGTAGATACATATTCTAAGAAAGCATTATTTCAATGTAAACTAAAAATTTTACACAGAAAAGAATGTAGCAGTTCCACAAGGTGGCCTTACACTTCAACCTCCTCTGATTTACAAAAATGCGCATATGGCAACACACACTTTAGCACTGATTTCTCCATAGAGATCTTTGACAGTGAATATTTTGTTCAAATACAGAAAATATGATCCAATTGTACCATAACCCACTGAGATAAAACCTGTACTACATATATATAGTAGTTTCAAAACAAACAATTCTAAAACAAAGGCTACAGGGATGCATTTCTGAATCTTAAAATGCTCTAATGCTAATCTGCCATAGGGCTCCAAATGATGAAATGTCTTATCTGCTAATAAAATCAAAAGTATGAGATATATTGTGAAAATTCCTTCACTGATAAGTAAAGTACACACACTGTTGTTATTACATTAGAATAGTGAGCAGGAATAGTCCATAGCAGAGGAGCCACAAACAAAAATAGATTGCAAGGCCTCCCTATCCCTTACACCGTGGCGACTGTGAACCATACACTAGTCTACTCATCTCACGAGTAGTACTCACTAGTCGCCGCGCTATTAAAGCATGCTTCTGTGGTGTCTTGATGTGTCTACACATAACTATGGTTAAGTTACTTTGCCATGAAATGGGCGTTTGTCCACAAGCATTGAGATATGAGCAGTTGTCGTTGTCAAATTAGATTCAATGACCAATTATTGTCAGTTATATTAATGCTTAGAATGTAATATAAACAGAAGATCATGTCACCTGTTTTATTAGCTGTAGAGAAAAAGTAATTCTCTGACTGGGGTCCATAGCATGCACTCAATTCTCTTTGCATCAGAAAGGAATTCATCTAGAAGCCTGAGCTACACCAACACAGTGTCAGCCGGGAGCAGTCTTTGACATGTAAATTCTATAAGGAAGCATATGAATCCTATAATTACACTACATGAACCTCAGAGTTGCTCTAAAGGACACTATCAGAGTATTTTATTGTTTGGAATAGTAAGACAGATAGCTGGTCAATGTGCTTGCTCCCATAAGCTGAGTCCCTCATCAATCACCCAACGACAAGAAAAAAGCCTGGTTTTTAATGCTACACATAAAAGGACCAAGTCCCTTGAAAAGAAACGTACACACATATTTTCAACCACAGAGCAAAGTCATTAAAGCAGCGTTATATTGTTGAATGTTAGAGAATTCTTGCAGTCATGAAATAGGACGATTCTATAGGGAACTTACAGAACAGTTATTCCTGCAAATGTTTCATGTAAAAATAAATCTTGGATCCTCTATGGGGCTGCAATTGGCACATTTCTGTCCAGAAATGAAATTTTCTGATCGGAGGTTTCTGAGTGGCTGTCATTAAATCCCATCCTCCTGATAAACCATAGCATATTATTACAGGTTATCAGTGAATTAATTGTAAATGATAGTAAACTCCATCTATTTCCATCATAAAGGATAGTTAAATGATAAATTAGGGCAGCAGTGAAGAGATTTAACTCTGCCGGTCAGAAACCTCCTGTCAGAAACCTTCATCTCCTGGATGGATAATAGCCAATTGCAGCTTCATAGATGATATTTAAGACTAACCTTTACCTGAAACATGTGCAGGAACACTGCAGGAATACCTATTCTGTCAGTCCCTTATGGTATTCAGCTGTTTTCTTTTTGGCCAGTCAGAAACCGGTCAGACATCTCTTGGTCAGTAACCTGCACACTCAGACTTGCACAATAATGGTGAGACATAGCCATATAAAATCACTATTGAAGTTTATTTTTCAAAATGAGCCATGCGTTGATAAAATTGCACAGGGAACAAATGTTATTGATGAATCAGAGGGGAGGGATATTTGGTTTGTTAAAAACAGCAGAGAGAATCTACAGAAAATCTAGGGGAGGAAGTAGTAGGATGTAACTGTATGTAGGGTAAAAGTAACAAGTAACAGGCTTTGGAATATAATTGTACTAGGTATATCAGATATTTTTCAGAAACCTAACACAGATATTTATCCATTAGAAAGCCTGATATGTTTGAAATCCAATGGTATAAGTCCCATTTAAATCCATTGGGAACTGGCAACAGAGTGGACGTTTTAATAAGTGAAGGTTTGCCCTGAAATTAGCACCTTTGGCTCATAGCCACTGGAGCATTTTCAGGATGCTCATACAGCACAATCATTATAACTATATGACATAAAACATTTTATCCATACTCTGTGATACTTGAAAATGGATTTTGACTGCAAAATCATTCAATAACTCCCAACTAACTATGCATGCAGATAACCATGATGCATTCTTCCATGTTCAGGCCATATACAACTTTGTGAATATTTAACTCAGGGGTATGATATTCTATAAATGATGTCTCCTATATATAAATATATATATATGGGCAATTTTTTTTTCGGGGTTTCAACTTTCAGGCTAAGGTGCTACAAGACAATTGTGTTAAAACTACCATTTTTTCATGCTCACCTCCTGCCTAAAGTATCTTAGATAGATCAAACGATTTTTGCATAATGAACAATTATGACCTTAAAATAACATGTAATGCACAATTTGATGCCTAGGATCCACCATCTTTTTCCTCTGAAGCATTAACTAAAGGCCTTTTAGGTGTAAGATCCAGCAAGAGCATTGCCCACACCATTTTATGATCCACATAATACATTCCTGAGAGCAAAGTATTTAAGACACATCTTTGGTTATAAGTATGGACAATATATTCTTATAGAACAAATTCCTGGTGATTTATCAATCATGTAACACTAAAATTTAAGGAGTTATGACCATGTTGCTGGATCTTACAATACCATTAATCCATTAATGTGCTTTAAAAGCCCCAATATACAAAATTAATGCATTTAGCCTTATCTAATATATTTTGTTTTCATCATTCCACAGCCTAGTATGGATATGTAAGACATATATTAGCTGTGTAAATTGATTCTACATTGACTTGTACTAGATTCTACACAAAATAGGGAAGTGTGACATTGCAAAAAGCTTGAACGTTCCTGTATAATTTAAGGTAAAACCACTAAAAATCATCCAAATCTGCTGATCAAAAAAAGCACTTTTAGATCTAGGTGCATGTTACACATTGGTTCTGTCTAATATAGCTCATGTGATGTAGGGAATTAGCTAGTTATTTGTGACAAAGGCATCGAAAGTTGAGACCCCTAAAATGAAAATTGCCCATATATATATATATATATATATATATATATATATATATTGTGGCGTAGACTGAGAGTGGGACAGCGGAGTCGAAACCACCCTGGCAGAGTAGGTTCCCCCGACGCTGGCTTGGTGTCTCCTAGGCCAGCGTTGGAGGATCCGCAAGTGTATATAAGTTGGAAAGCGATCCTGCGTCAGGCAGTTCGAGTCATGAGCTGATGGGGGACGTTATCCAGGCTTGCCTCCAGTATTTACCTGAAACCAAGGAACTTAGATGGTGTGGCGAAGACTGCCAGGTAATAAAGTACAAACAGTTGAACTCAAGTTGACGGAGTGGTGTCATGCTTTATTTACGGGCGGAGTAGGCAAAGGCTACATTGGTGACAGCGGTGTTTGATGAATCCACGGAAGAAGGACGGCGGAAGCGGCAGACTTGAAAATAGAAGCTGAGGAGCTGAAAGTTGAGCTGGAGGGAGATAGGCGAGACAGAGGAACCCTGGTGGAGATAGTAGATGAGGAGGTATCCATAAGGAGGGAAGAGATGAGCCGGCCGGAAGAGGATCACCCTGAGAGGCAGGAGGAACCTGTCCATAGGGAGCCAGTGGACATCCTGGAGGAGCCTCAAGTACAAGAAGAAGGCTGCCTTGGACGAGATGATCCCTACTGGTGGCAGTGGGAGAGGGAAGAATGACCGGAGAGAGAAAGACGTCCCAGGTGGAGGGTACCAGGAATGGACGTATGGCCGGGCTACATCCCAGGGCGCGACATGGGCCCAAGAGACCTTTGGTGGACGAAGAAACAGTGGGCGGAAATCAACAACCCACGGAGACAAGGGCGACGGCGAAGGGGAGAAGAGCTGGGAGCTAGGGCGGAGAACGGTGGAGGAACCGGAGGAATAGCTTCCAAGGCCGTGGCCCGACTGCAGGAGGAGGCGAAGAATGGGGACGGACCCAGGATGGGGGCCATGAAAGATGGTAGTATGGACAACCTAGCGCCGGAGCTGGCCACAAAGGGAGGCGCGGAAGGAGAAAATGTCAGCAAGAACAAGCCAGTGGTAAAACCCACCAGGTATGATGGGATAACGGATCTGGCTGACTACCTTAATCATTTTGACCTGTGTGTCAAGGTTAATGGGTGGAGTCCGTCGGAGGCGGGTATGTTCCTAGGGCTCAGTTTGGCAGGGGCTGCGCAGAGGCTGCTGACAGGGAGGAAACCTGCAACCCTGTAGGGGTATGCGGAACTAAGGAATGCACTGGTAGAGAGATTTGAGCCGACAAATCAGGAAGAAACCGACAAAGCCATCCTCTGTACGAGGGTAAGGAAGAAAAACGAAAGGCTGCAGGACCTGCAGGAAGATTTGATGAAATATACCCGGCTAGCTTACCCGGAGGCAGATGCCCGTACAACCGACATTTTGGTCTTTGACAGATTTCTCCTATGCCTGGACGTTCCTTTGAGGCAGTGGGTATACCAGACTCAAGCGAAGAACATGCAGGAGGCTGTTATGACGGCGGTGGGGGCGGAGGCTTACCTGAAGAATGAGCAGGAAACTCAGCTCCGGGTTAGGTCTGCCGACGCCTCCGTCAAAGAGCACCTACAGTCCAATAAGGAGGAGATGAGCAAGGTTGCGGAGCTGATGGAGCGCCAGGTCAAGAGACTAGACGAACCAACCACAGGGGGAAAGAAAAAGAGACAGGGCGGCACAGCGTGCTATGGATGTGGTCAGGAGGGACACTTCCGGAGGGACTGCCCCGCCGCCAAGCCTGCGGAGGCTGGGGGAAAGATGGAGGAGACCAAGACTCCGGCGGCGGGAAACTGAAATACTGAGGGCCCGGTCATGGTCGGGGAAAATGGGCCTTCAAATGTCATCCACTGGTAGAAACGGGCGCTTCATTGAATCTAATTTCAGGGGGATGGTGGAGTCGGCACAGCGGGGCAGGCTTACTCCGGGAGACAATGGAGAAGGTCTACTCCATGGAGGGATGGCCTATGGACATAAAGGGTGAGGTGAGGGCAGAGCTGCAACTGGGGCAGAAAATCATGGAAGCAAACTTCATGGTCGGCGATACTGGCACGGAGGGTATCCTGGGAGCGGCTTTTCTGCGCTCACATCGCTTAATGGTGGATGTTGCTAGGGGGTCGATTGGTATGGACAGAGTAGGAAGAGGTCTGCCAAATAGTAAGCACCTAACCCGCCGTCCTGGGCTCCAGGCAGGAGTCCATGGTGGAGGGGACCATCCAGGGACCATGGAGAACTGGAGACAACGGCATGATCAGGTCTAAGCTAAAGTATAGAAATGACCCTGGGTGAATTTTGACCCAGAGTCATTTTTGACCCTGCCCCCCACCATCCCCCCACTTACCCTACTTGAAGAATTTTCACCCCATAGTCATTTTTGACCCTGGGTCATTTTTGACCCAGAGTCATTTATGACCCTCTCCCCCTCCCCTCCCCTTCCCCCTCTCTCTGCCTTATCAGTTGACCTAGATAAGTGGCCTCCCCTCTATACTGACTTTCAGTTATTAATGGGCAGCAGATTAAGTTTCAAATTGTGTTTTCTCAACTGCTATAGTTCATATCCAAAAGTTATTTTAGATTTAACTAGGATACATATTGGTCTTTCTAGTGATGTATGATTGATTAATCTCAAATGTGATACAAACTTATCATTTGCATTATTGTCAGCCCAGAGAGCTATTTTCCCTCATACCCACTGCAATAATTAAAACAGAATGCAAAATAAGATGGCTAAAAAGTAGTTTGGTGTTCTAGACTACCATTATCAATCCTCCTCTTTTCATATATGATGGTTTTATGATGGATAGATAAAGAAAAATGACCCCAAAAAGCAAATTAAAATTGCTTTTTCCATAACAAACAAGGCAGGGTCATTTTTCACCCTGGGTCATTTTTCACCCAGGATCATTTTTGGGGTTTTACAGAACCTGATGATCGAGGGAATGGCAGGACATAAAGGAGAACCCTGATTCCTTGTAGGAAGGGGGTTGGTGAGACCCGAGGGACGTGAAACATGGGTCAGACTGCTCAATCCGGAGCCGGAACCCATAATGATATACAGGCATATGACACTGGGGGCGCTCCAGAAAGTGATGGAGGAAGCGGAGGAACCCAGGGTGGGAGGAAGTTGGTGCCGGGTAGTGGAGACTGACGGAGAGGCAGAGTTAAAGGATCTGGTGAACTAATTGGTCCAGGGAACAGAGCCCCACAGGCAGATGGAGCTGGTGGAGTTAGTACGGCGGAACATTGGAGCATTCCAATGTTGCAAGGGTGATAAGGGCCACACTATGTTGGCAAAGCATAAGTTGACACGGGGGATCATCTGCCAATAAAGCAGCTGCCCAGGCGTCTAGCACCCCACAGACGGGAAGCAATGGAGGAGGAGGTGGACAAGATGTTAGAGGCCGGAGTCATTGAGGCCTCTGCAAGCCCATGGGCATCACCAGTGGTTTTAGTAAAGAAGAAGGATGGGACGACCCGCTTCTGCGTAGACTACCAAAGACTCAACTCCGCTACAGTCAAGGATGCCTACCCACTGCCTAGGGTGGAGGATTGCTTGGATACCATGGCGGGGGGGGTCCTAGTTCTCCTCTTTGGATCTGGCTAGTGGATACTGGCAGCTGGACATTGAAGAGGGGGATAAGGAGAAGACTGCGTTCACCACACATAAAGGGCTGTACCAATTCCGGTGGATTCCCTTCGGGTTGTGTAATGCGCCTGGAACTTTCGATAGAGTCATGGAGGTGGCTATGAGGGGTCTTCAATGGAAGACATGTTTGGTATACCTGGATGACATAGTGGTGTTCTCAGCCACTTTTGAGGAACATCTACTCCGCCTGGGGGAGCTGCTGCCGAGGTTGTCCAAGGCAGGATTAAAGATTAAGCCATCCAAGTGCCAATTGGGTCGGCGGAGGGTCCTGTTCCTAGGACACCAGGTCAGCGAGGCGGGGGTGGAGACCGACCTTACAAAGATTGAGGCAGTGCAGTCATGGCCTCCGCCTAAGTCAGTGACGGAGTTACGGAGTTTCCTGGGGTTAGCAGGCTACTACCGCACGTTTGTCCCGGAGTTCTCGGCCCGAGCCAAGCCGCTGAGTTCCCTGGCGGAGAAAGGCAGAGTCTTCCGTTGGACGGAGGAGTGTGAGCGAGCATTTCTGGATCTGAAGGACCGGCTGACGAGGGCACCGATTTTGGCATTCCCCCCCCCCAGAGGGGCGGCTGACAAAGGACACAGACACCAGCGACACAGGCCTGGGGGTGGTACAAGCCCAGGAACAAGACGATTTAGAGAGGGTCCTTGCCTACGGGAGTCGAACATTAAGCAAGCCCGAGAAGAACTACTGTGTGACCAGGAGGGAACTCCTGGCCATAGTCTTCGGGTTGAGGAAGTTTAAGCACTACCTGGTGGGTCGCTCTATTGTAGTAAGGACGGACCATGCTTTACTCCGGTGGCTACTGGACTTTAAAGAGCCGGAGGGGAAATTGGCCAGATGGTTGAAGATCATTAGCACCTATGACATTGTTATCCAACACCACCCAGGGAAACTTCATGGGAATGCTGATGGGTTGTCCCGGAGGCCCTGCAGGCAATGTGGAAGGGAGGATGAAATAGAGACATTGCATTGCAGGGTCTTTACGAGGGCACAGCAGAAGGAGATGACGGAAGGACAACCCACTGTGGCAGTGGGTCCCACCCCGCCCGAGGGACTATCATGGGGAGCGCTGCAAGTGGAGGACCCCACTCTAACGCTGGTCCGAGGTTGGGTGGAGGGGATCGCTCCTCCGCCTGGGGAAGCAGAAAGGCGGCTGTGGGGATACAAGATGAAGGCGTGGCATGCCCAGCTAGGACGGCTATGTACGGAGAAGGGAGTCCCAGGCTGATGGTGGGAGGATCAGATGGGACCAAGGCATTTCCAGATTGCGGTCCCTGAGGCAAGTCGGCAAGGGGTACTCTGAGAAGTGCAGGGAGAGCCCCTGGCCGGCCATCTGGGAAGGAACAGGACCATGCAGGGGCTACAGGGCGGATATTACTGGCCTGACTTCAGGAGAGATGTAACCTGGTGGTGTGCCAGCTGTGAACCCAGCTTGAAGAGGAAATCGGCTCCCCCTTCGCATAGAGCACCGCTAGGTCATGTGGGAGTAGGCTTGGCCCTACAGAGGGTAGCCCTCGGGATTGTTTCGAGAGATGGTGGCTCTTCTTGAAGTAAAGCAGACCCCTACCTGTGCATACAGGCCCCAGAGTGATGGATTGGTGGAAAGGGCGAATAGGACGATAGAGATGCTGTTAGCCACGGTGGTGGCGGAGGACGAGAGAGACTGGGACCGCCGGCTACAATTTGCTATTGCTGAATCACCAGTTAAAGACCCATTCCAAGCTGCAGGAGGGCTACCGGTGGTAGGAGGGCTGGAAAAGGGTGCGACCACATGGTCACCAAACTCCGCATTGATGACTTGAAACAACATATAGGACTACTCCACCCAGAGGTGGTAGACTGGGTCTCGCCGGACGAGTGTCTAATGCTGCCTCCGGGAACTTCTGCCAACACCTCCACCGACACCAGCAGCCAGGCGGCGGAGGACCAGAAGGAAACGCCAGTGAAGTTACCACCTGTCAAGAAGAAGAAAGGTAGTGGCAGGCCTCGGGGGAAGAAGGTCACAACTTAGAAAAAGGCCAGTCCACAGCCAGATTATGCAGAACCAAGCACCTCTAAGGACCAGCTGAGCAGCCCTCAGGGGTCTCCCTTCTCAACCTCCGCATCCCCTGGGATTACCCTACTAAAAGAATCAGAGGCGGCAGCCGATTCTAAGTATTTGGAAGAACTCATGGAATATAACTCAGAGGGGATGGCTACTCCGCAGAGTAACGTGTCAACACGGATGACGGGCAGCTCAGCTGGGAGGGGGGTTAAGAGACTCTACGAGGATGAGGAAGGGGTGATGGAATCTGTGGGGAAGAGAAGCAAGAGGAGGCGGAGGAGGACAAGGGTGAAGCACCGCAGGAGGAGCAAGCTGGGCCCAGCACCCCCCCCGGAGGGCAAAGTCTACTAGCTCTGGCGCCGGCTTTGGAAGCCGGGGACCTCCGGATCGACGACGAGGTGGCGACAAAACTTAAATTCGTCATCGGCTTACTGGTAGAAAAGTATGGCAAGAAGGGGGAGAGTCCCACCAAGACACTGTTACGTATGCAACGTGAGTTGCTGCCAAGGACTGTAAACATCCAAGCCCTGGAGAGGGAATATGAAGAGACGAAGAGGGAGCAGTCTACCATGAGAGCATCGATCAAGATGCCGGGGTACATCTCCAGTGTCGATGACGGAGATAGTTTAGGCCTGGGGGGGGGACGGATTGGACTCCAGCCCAGACAAATTGGATTCCTACGAGCTGGTCAACAAACCAAGGCCCGCCTTAGTCAAAACTGGTCCCATAGTCACTCCCAAGTCCCCCGACAAGAAGGAGGATAGGGGCCCGGAGCGTGCCGAGCCGGAGGAGGCCAGAGGTCAGAGCGGAGAGAGTGTGGCGGAGGAGGAAGATGACACGAGTGAGGAGGCGGAGGGGACTGTCCCAATCCCGCCATACGTGGAGAGATGCCCTATGTTGAAGGCAAAGTTTCTGGCTGTGCTGGAGGATGCTAAGAAGTTAGGCCAGAGAGAGAGAATGGAGAAAATGGAGAAAGAGAAATGGGAATAGGAAGAACAAGAACGCAAAGAGGCAGAGTAGGAGGAAGAACGCCTCAAAGAGGAGCAGAGAAAGACGGAAGAAAAGGAGGAGGCAGAGAAAAAGAGGCTGAGAGAGGAAAAGAGACAAAATGAGGTGGAGGAGAAGAGGTTGGAAGAACAAAAGAGGCAGGCGGAGGAGAAGAAAGAGGTGGAGGAGAAGTCTAGAGAACAAAAGAGCCAGGCGGAGAGGAGCTGCTCGAAGGAGACTAATTCGCAGAAGGTCACCCCGCTGAAAGCCACCCCACAGAAAAAAGGGAAATCCAAAGGTCAGGGGAAGGCATCCAGGTCAAGGAGCCTGGAGTCAGTCTTACTGGAATTCGACGTGGAGTCACGTGCCTTCTCGCCCATGGGGAGCTGGTCAGAGACATTACCCAATACAAAGCATACTCCGGTGGAGGCCGGCCCCTCAGTGGACACCCCAGAACAGCTGGCGGATAAATTGGAGACTACCTCTGTACGGGACGCCAACCTGGCTACCTCAAGCACCAGGAAGGGAGATAAGACCCCCACTGTGCTTGCCCTACCAAAACTAGACAAATATCCGCGCACGGTAACGGTGGGCCTGGATGGACTGGTCATCTGCTCTCCATGCAGGGAGTTTCTCCTCCAGGTAGAACTAGGAGAAGAGGCGGAGGGAAAGGCGGAGACATGGTGATGGTGCCAACCAGAGTAGACACGGTGGTGGGGGATATGGATGGCAACTAACCCTTGCCCGCCCTGGACAAGGACAGAGTGATAGTAGTTACGGGGTTGCCAATAGGGTGGATGGGTGAGGGCGGGGTGGTGTCATACTAGTATTTGTGCATGATCAAGTTGTCATATGAGAAATATCATATGACTAGTGGTATGTAGTGTAAATCCAACAAGCTCTTATAAATAGTGTTATTTCCAGTTATCACTGGTTTATTCAGCTTTAGGCAACATGTAAGAAATATCAATCACACATATGTTAATATGCAGGTAATTTCCACATACAGTAAATATACAATAGTTCATAGAGTATAATGTTCTGTTCCACTCCACCTGTGAGGTAATAATAATACAATGTCCAGCATAGTTCTAGGTGGGTTCCCACACCTAGCTCCTGACCTGCTGCTTAGAGGAATAATGTAATAAGGAATAACTTTACCCTCTGGTGGATGTCTTGTAGAAGATAGCCTCTGGCCACTAATGATTGAATCCTATGCCTGTCTAGCATAGTTTAACCATAGTGTAGAGGTATAGCAGGTAGCAGGAGATGGCTGGAGATGTTACCTCTGGAGCGGTTCTGGAGATTCTGATTTATAGGAGGTGCAGCCAGGCTATTTGTACCAAATCCTTTATTTACGGGCGGAGTAGGGAAACGCTACAATATATATATATATATATATATATATATATATATATATATATATATATATATAAATATATATAATAGCCTAACTTTTTTAGGGATAATTTCACAAAGTATTTATCGAACTGTTGGTGGTTAAAATTGACAAAATCAGTTGTCTATGGCCTTTGTCCATAAAGAAAGTCAGGATCTGCCACATAAGGCTATAAAATCATAACTACATGTCCAATCATTTTGAAATTTGACATAGGTGACTGGCATGATAATTTCCGGCATCCATTAAATGTTGTTGTTGTGCAAACTCAGAGGCCCCCCTGGTGGCAAATTTCAGAACAGTTAAAACCATTCCCTTGGCCATAATACCTAGTCATACATGGATTAAATTGTTTGGATGGCACATTCCATTTTCTATGTAATCATTATACGTCTGTTTCATTCTATTGTTAGCCATCATGGTGCCCATAGAGACCTATGTTTAAGCACAATCACCTTTCAATCTTTTGAGCTCACACCTTTTTACCATACATAGCAATGTTTAAAGTGTTTGATATGTACACCTGTTAAGCTTCATAAGAAGGAGTGGGACTTTTATTTTATCATTTTTTCAAACCATTTTTTAAATTTCCTTTCATTGGAGCCGTAGACTCATTTTCTATTGAAATGGTTAAAGGGACTGACAACCGCAGTTGAATTGCCTGCCATATCTTAAGCATATAATTTAATCCTTAGATATTTTGATATATATTAATTCGTGACCATTTTAACTTCCTTTAAGGTGTGGGATTTTTCTTTTATGCTTGCAGGTGCTATTAATAGAGCCACATACTGGCCAACTCTCTGAGCTGGGACTGTGATACGATAGTTGGGATGGGATCTCACATTTTTGCCCTTCATTGGAATGGTTAGCTGATTTAGAATATAATTTCTAAACCCTTTAGACATCTTGGAAAGGTGCCATACTTTTTAAAATTTCACTCATATTGTGTTTTCCAAACTGGTGTTTTCATATGTTTGATGTGTCCATGATAATAAATCCTTAATATATTAGAAAGTGCCGGGTATCATGATAAGTCTTGAATTGTTTCCTGGTCAGATATGCTGATATTGTCTATCTGTGAGTTATGGCCTTTTGGCAAGGCCACCCTAAAGTATGCCTTATGAAATACCCATGAAGACAATATTGGACAAAAGTAGAACTGGCTGAAAATAGTCTCCTGGAAAACAGCAATTTGTGGCCATAAAATAAAAGCTCATCATGAAATAAATGTCTAGGATTCTGGAAAGTGGTTTGCCATTCCTGTATCTTCAGTAGTTTGCTTTCCAGAGCAAGGGAAAGATACTTAATTTTTTCGCAAAGTATCGGCGTTTTCCGACTTTCGCAGCACTTACATGCCATGGCATTACTAATTGTACAGGGTAGGCGGAAGTCTTTGATATTCCAAGGTCAGGTCTTATTGGGAAAGGGAAAGGGAAAGGGAAGTGACTTTGCTGGAGTTATATACATGTACTATACATCTATAGAGAAAGAATATGAGAGCATGCCTTGATCCAACCCCTCACAAATTTAATGCAGTGAAAGAAGCAAGGTTGAGTGAAGTAAGGACAGAGGTGCACTCATTATGTTATGAAGAGGCATGAAAGTGCATTGTATGATATCAGCCAATATATATTCTAGAATTTAGATATCGGTTTTAGCCATATGCATGCCAGACATACATCCTGAGTCTATAATAGCCTGGTCAGTGTTAGGGACACATCACCTTCTGGGCACAGTATGCATGACAGGGTCCAGCCTTTACCTGTATAAGTGATGATGATTTTAGGAAGCTAACTAAGGCAATGCTTTGTGGGAAATCAGTGAGTTGTCTTGGATGTAAGAAAGGAGATGAAAGGATAGGGACTAGGCTGATGGGAGTAAGCCTGAAATAATCACCTGACAATCATAAGCATATAAAATCATTTCATTTAAGTAAGATTATGATACATTATCTTCACTGTTAACATTAAAAATTATCTTATTATGAATGATGTGCACATAGTGTGCTATAGCGTTTTCCCTAAAAAAACAAAGAAGGGAAATATAACAGTGCTAATTATTGTGCTCGCTGCTACATTTATGGCTGCCCTTTCCACTACTATTTTACTTTTCCTCATGAAAATTACCTTTCAGTATCCCCAACTTTTAAAATGACTCGAACATAAAACCGTCTCCCCCTATCAAATTGCTGTATTCTGTTTGCCACAACTGTGGCTTCCTAACAGAGCAACAATAGCTCTTCTATTTATGACTGTTGTAATCGGGAATGGACCTAGTTTTATCTACGATTATATCGAATTGAAACAAAAAAGGAACTCCATGATAGTTAGACAGCTGAGCAATCGTTTATTAGAAATCCAATAAAACTGTCTGGCCTCAGCAAGCTCTTTCCAATAGAAAGTATCTAATGGCATTAACTACACTGGTTATTATGTTATTCACATGCAGAAGGGTCTTGCAGATGCATGAAAAGTGTTGTATTACTCAACATATCATTTCGAGGATCGATAAAAAACAGGATAATATAGCTTTCACCAATTAAATTCTAGTCTTCTAATGGCTAGAGGACATTGTACTGCCTGAAGGGGCATACTCCTTTGGTGTCATGATGCTTCCATGGAGAGATATAGGTCCTTCATACTAGATATTCCCGAATGCATCGTCACAACAAGCACGTATCATAGCTTATAACCACCTGTGCCTCATGCCAACTTAGATGCATAATACATTAAATCCTTCCTCTGTAAAGGCACTATCAGAAAGCATTGAGTTACAATTATCACTGTTTCACCTATCATAAATAAGTGGAGCTCTTCTATATATTGAATGATTAGTGCTGTAGAAGCATAGTGAATGTGTACTGTACTTTCCTCATAGTAAAGAAATGACTAGGCACGATTCACACACATTCACACACATTGTATGCATTTCATAGCCTGCAAAGCTATTTTAAAGGATAAAATGTTAGCCAGTGCAGAGCAGGATGACAGGTCATACTCCAGAGGCAGTGCCTAAAAGGGGTCACTTCTATGCAGTAAGGGATATAATATTGACCTTTTAAAACGTAAAATCCCCTATGACTTTGAAAATTTCTGATGTCATGCCTGACACATTCTGGCAAAAGGCATTACATAGAACCTATTGATTCCTTTCTTTGTTTCTTATTACAGTGCAGTTCGTATAATGGTCGATGCATGTCTGTGATGAAATGCTACCAAGCCTCAAATAGGATCCCTGTCATGGCTAATGGATTATGGCCTGACACCTGATGGGATTCTGTAGCAACATTGAGCTTACATCTGCTTACCTAATTCCTTTCTAAATGCCGAGTTTCTCTAGCTATTTATAAAATTTTGCTCCCACATGAAACGATCTAGTAGTTATAAAGAAAATATAGATAACTGTGCACAGTATCGGCATTTGCCGCAGGCTTCTAAATAATTATCTATACAAGTTTCAGATTGTGATTCGGTCTTTAAGTTGTGAGAAAAATCTCATTAGCAAGACCACCTTCATTTACCGTGTACAATCATTATGGTCATGCCTGTAGAATGGGGTTGAACGAAAATAAGCCTACCATAATACCTGTGTACATTCAGAAATCGCTCATCATCCCCAGTTTCGGTAGATAGGTAATGGGTGATATCGTAATACCTCTTGTGTAAGACACATCCCATGTATAGGGGCTCATGGAGCATATTATATAGTTTTAGCTCCTAATTCGAGAGGTCAGGTCAGTCAGAGATCTCAGCTTAGATCTCTGGCCGCTGTCCCAGTCCCTACCTGGGACCGCTTAACCTTTTGGTGCCCAGAATAATTTGACCATTTTACATTATTTCACAATTATATCACTTAGCTGATAATCCCATGTGTTATTTTGATCTTCATTTTTGATATTGGCTCTGTATTACATGTCCTGAATAGTCATAACTCAGTGAAGGCTTGGAATTTATTGGTCAGGTTTGGCGACCATAGTTACCAAAAAAATCCATTTGTAATTTGGTAGTATTTAGTCTTTCTTGTGTAATGTATAGCCTCCCCCATACATAATTCTGAGGCCTCATTCAAAGCTGATTCTGCATATATGTGTACTACCACTCAGGAAACATAATGTGCTAGTAACACTGCATGGATTATCTTAATGGATAAGAAGATTTCTTGTAGAATCTAATGTGAGTTTGGGACATGTATATGATCTAGCATGATATTGGTGTCATGTCTGGTCTTGGCCGAGTGGAGGGTGGCCATCTAATGAATCACATAGTATTACAGCTCATTTTCAGGTTTTGACTCCCTGTGTTTTATATAATGGAGATTAAGAAAACTTGATGGCTGTATTGTGATTGGGAGGTCATGGCCGTTCTATAGAAGGTCTAACTTTGCAGATTGGACAAGTAGAAGTATCTGGATGTTAGTTTCATTCAATATACTTGTATTTAAGCCCCATTTAAGGCAAAACTGTGCTTAAAAGCGCGCTTGGCCACCTAGGGGTTAAGGAGTTCAGTTGGCTTCTGGCTGAGGCCAGAGCAAAATCTCTTGAGCACTGAGCTATATCCATAGTGCCACTTCAAACATATGTAATTTCTGAATAAACATGTGCTGGTTGCACTAACCCGAGCTATCTTGTCTGGTTTTACTTGATATCAACATATCTCAAACTTTACCAAAGTTATACAAGAACTCGAACCATAACACCTAAGAATAGCCAGGACCTGTGTAGCTTAAGAGGGCTGAGGATTTGATCAACTTTCCAGACAGTGTCAAATGATTATGTACACAGAGAAAAGAAGACTGATCTCTCTGACACATACTGCACAGGTCATGATTGTCTCCCACATGACATGCATGAAAGGCAAGTTTCATGAGGTTGACACTCTCACATTTGGTTTGTCAACTCCACTTGACATGCGTAATGAAGACAGTTGTCATGGTGACATATGTGCCATGTCCCAATGACATGTGCTCTATGTGTCAAATCAAGTTGACATGGATACACATCTCATTTTGTCAGGAAGACTTTTTTCAGTGTATCAACACGGCATGTCCTACCCTGAAGCTCCTTCTGTTATTTATGCTTCAACATTGCTACTGGATATTGGATATGTTGGATGTCTCAGCTTGTTTACCATTCCTTGTACCTACAGAACCCTGAAATTAGGCTGAGGACTAAATCAATTACAGACAGTGTCATATGACTTTGGTCCAATATGCTGCGATTTGCCATGTGTTTCCTTCTATCACTTCATATCCAACATTGCTAAGCCTTGTGGGGTTGCTAGGGTTTTTTTAGTCATATCATGTCTTTGCTAGGCATTCTAGTCATAGCTGGTCATTGGCAAACACGGTAAATGATCACTAAATAATGGACTTCAATATCACACTTGAAGTGACGTTATTAGTTTGAAGGGAGAGAGACAGAGACAGAGACAGAGAGACAGAGGGAGAGAGAGAGAGAGAGAGAGAGAGAGAGAGAGAGAGAGAGAGAGAGCGTATGAAGCATGATCCTCATAATAAACTTTGCGAGACAGAGACTAAATAAACACTCCCTAAAAGAGCATGCACAAAGACAGCAGAAATTCTATCATAGGTTGTGTCAGACCGCAATGCAGGGATATCAATCCCTGTATATGCTTTGCACACATATGTATTGTGCAAATGACAACAACCTTCCCATCCCATTATAACACTCACCAACACTCATTTTGTATAAACCAAAGCAATGAATGCATGTCTATTCATTTACACAAGGTGCTATACATTTACTGATCAGCTACAGACTGCTCGAGTTATTCAGTGGAAACAAACAGGGGCCAACTTCCCCACGCCCGCGGTCTAAATCCGCCACAGATTTTTTTTTTTTATTTCAAGCAATACATTGGCAGAGACCCTAACGCTTGAAACTGTTTTCATCTTTGTTGTTTGGTAAGATTACTATGTAGCCAAGTTTACCTTCAGCATAGCAAAAGTTCTGTCTAAGTATCTGAACTGTGGTAGAATGTTGATGAATTGCTGATGAATTTAAACATGAAATGGTGTAAGATTTTGCCAGCAAAACACTCTCCCTAGCTGTCAACTACCAGAAAAATATATTTCCCATGATTTCCATGTATCTGGATATTTGGTCAAATGGCTTTACTTAAATTGCAATATGATTCTAGCTAATTAAATAGTACATATCAAAAACATTTTCGAAACTTTAGGCTCACTGGAACATTGAAACCTTATGTGATGTATGTGGAAACGGTTTGTTGCCATATCTATGAATCAAAGTTTGATTCTCCTTGGCTTCCAATATTCTCATATTCAGTGTAGCCTGTAGCCAGCATGAAAGGGTATCTATACCTCTTCTGCTAACACATCAGGCCCTGGGGGTTATTTCAAAATACCACCGATATATCCATAGGAGGAATATTAACATGTTCAATCTTAGGGATGTTGTTGATCATAGTACCTAAAGAAATAACCCTGTTGGTTCTAATGTACAATTGTGAGGTTGTAGTGAAGATTCAGAGTTTGAGATTGTGGTTCTTACATAACCCTATCTGGATCAGCCAGACTAGTTCTTTGGGACGGATGGAATGATTCCTCACTTTCTCATTACATGCCGGTTTAGTCAAACTGCTGTTCTTCATGCCAGATCAGATTCCACTATTCTTACTTTTATTATTATATATATATGGAACATACATGGCTGGTTTAACTAGGCTTTATTTATTCTCTTCTCACAAAATATTACAGTTCTCAGGTGACTGGCCCAAATATCTCTTTCAGTTAAGCTTTGCTAAAATGAATGTTTTTTTTTTTCCCATTGCAGGTGAGTAGGCATGATCAAGGATCTACTGGTGGTGTGTAAGTAAACTGTTCCTTCACCTTAAAAAAAAATGTCAAAATAACAAATAACCTTTCGTCTCAAAGTTGCCAGAGATCCTTCATTATTTTTTACAGACATGTCGTTATTTTCATAGAGATTCTACAGCTTGAACCACCACGCTGCCACCTGGAATTTCTCGTAAAATTACGGTGGTTCACTGTTCAGTTTTACAAGGATCCCCCATAGATTCAACAGATATTTTTACAGTCTGTGAGGTATGCCCAGCCAATATCATGGAGGAGTTTAAAAACTAATGTTAGATCACCTTGAGAAGCTAAAATTAAGTTATGAGCAAATGTGTGACTGAATATATACAAATATATATTTTTTATTACCTCGGTTATTTTGCATTAGAGAACATCTGGTTGCAGCAGTCATCACATATGTAGTGCTCACAAAACAATGAATGAACAAATCATATGCAATTTACCAATAAAAACAACTTCCTTGGAGGTCCATATTTGAATTTTAGGGTCCACATTTTAAATACGGTGGGGGTATGGACCAAGTGGTGTTCAAATATGGAAAAGGAAATATGGACGTCAGTATTTCCAAGTACGGACATCTATATTGATTGATTAAATGCGGTGAAGTGGCCTTCTTGAAATGTTTTGCATAAAAGTGTTATTTTGTTATCTAAAGGAAACTACAGCCATGTTTTGTATAATGGTTTGTTTCTATTTTTTTTAATGGTACACTTTTTAAAGGTCTAAGTTTAGCAGAGAAGTGAGTTGAATGTTTTCATGCAAGTCAATCATGAGTTCAAATTTGGCACTGATGATTTGAATAAAAAAAGAAATTTGATACTGAATGTCTTAAAAAACCGAAATCTGAAGAAAATCAGGGCCATGGCTCAGGTAAAAATAAAGGCAGGAATTAGGGCCCTGGGGGACAGGGTCAGGACCAGAGAAATTCCAAGAAAAGCCAATCAAAGCCCAATTAGAAACCTAGAATGGGGGACTCTGGTGAGTTATTGACATGCAACCGGTATAGTGTTCATGAATCTTTGGGCCCTAGGTCCATTGAGTTTGAAGTCAATAAACATTAGTAGTATAGTATGTATCGGAACGGGACTAAAGTTAAGTACTGTTTATTACTCACTCGACCTGCAGCCAATCAGAGGCCCCCACTTGGTCACGTGACCCGTTGACATGGCAACATGACCTACTCAGGGGGTCACATGACCTCCTTTTAGCCAATCAGAGGCCAGTATTCTGGTAATGATGGTAAAGTGACCTACTTAGGAAATTAGCAAACACCACACAGCCAATCAGAGGCCAGCATTCTGGTAACCATGGTATTGTGACCTAATTAGGGGATTAGCGGATCATGTGGAATCTCTCAACCAATTAGAGGCCAGTATTTTGGTAACCATGGTAACATGACCTATTTAGGGGACTAGTAGCCACCATTATGACCTAATTAGGGGATTAGTCACGTGACCCCTAAGGGGTAGGGCTAATTATGCAAATAAGGTTTTGTATATTATTATGTGTCATAACATAAAACTAAAACGGAATAAGTTAATTTAGTTTTTTTATTTTTCATGAAACAACATTTCAGTCAATCATTTTACTTTTTTGCACGACCTTTCAGCAAACCGCAAAGTCACACTTTGTCAGTGCTCCCACAGTTGACCTCTTCCAACATACTCTCACTAGTTTGGATAAAACCAACACCATTTCGGCCAGACATAGGATATTTGTCTGCATGACTTGCACACGTTACCAGCACCCATCTTCCGTTTTCACATCATCGTCATCATCGCGAGCCTTTGACTCACCGACCGATCGCTCAGTTTTGGGTTTCTGCTCATTTGCATGACGCTCTTTGTTGGACATGCTTTGATCAGGAAATGCACGCAATGAGGTCCACAGGTGTCAGCAGAAGTGTCTTGGAGTTGAATACGATTTCTTTGCCACTTGAATGGAGCAGAACGTCTCAGGAAAGATAAGAACTCAGCAGAGGTAAACCGAATGAATCAAAGTAGTACTCCTCTCCTGTCCTCGACACGTAAAACGCCACTCAATGTTGACCTGGTAAACGTGGAAGATCCTGTTACTCATGAAACAAGTGTCATTGACAGGGTGCTTGGGGAAAGTGTCACAAGAGAAAACACCTAGGAAATTATGTTTTGTGTGAATGTTTTCCTTCAACACTCTTGTTTATTTTAACTGTATTCATGCACTACTCTCTCATCTTTAGTTCATATGATAGTCTGTGATGGGATGTTGATCTCTGGTCAGCTCGACGACATTGTCGTACACCAAGTACAGGAGCACTGTTGTCGTCTCCGCCAGCGCCACGCCAAAACTGAGCTCCACTCTCAGTTGACCTGCTTTATAAGTTTCACTCTACACCCGTCGTGCGACCTGTCCAGAGTTAGATCCAGCGGGAAGAGCGTGTACCCATTCAGGAAATCATTCTAGGAAATGCCGCAGGAGGGCGAACCCTTATACATTCCCGTTTCCGTGTGTAGTGCCAGGAATTCTTTCACCCCTTCTTTTTGGCAAAGTTTGGCACGTAGGTGTCGTTCGGTACCTTCTGGTTGTTCACTATCACTTGAAGCGAGTTGACGTTGCAATGTTTCAGTTCGAACGGATTCTTGGCATAACTTCCATTGAAGGCGTTGTGGTCCATAAAACAAATCATCATGGACTTTGGCAGTTGACCTGTGTTGGAGTGCGTGTAGGTGTGATTTCTGTTACCTGCAGGGATGGCGTAGCTCGTCATGTTGCCGGCGCTCATCAGATAGAAACTAGGCGAAGCTTGTTTCAGAGTCAGATTGATTTCCGTCTCTCCAGCTATGAACTTTGGTTGATGAGCCAGGTCAAAGTGGAGTCTCGCCATCAGCGGAAAGCCCCCATTGGAGATGAGTTCTTTGTGTGCCTTGAACCCTGGGTTCTCGTCAGATAAGGTGTCGAATTTACCAGCCGCCTCTTGGTGCAAGCCTTGGATGCTCATGATGTTGTCCTTCACCCCTTTGTCATAGTTAAATAAAGCTTCCAGGTAAGCTCTGTAGGGGTAGGTTTCGGTGTTGCCAGACAATTTGAAACCGCTGATGGAGACTTGGATGTCCTTGAAGAGCGAGTGAGCCAAGTTGTTCACCGGAGCCACCTTGTCGTAGGCGTCCAGAGCCTCACCGTTTGGTTTCAGGACCTCACATTCTAAATGAAGGTAGTTTTCGTTCAGGTCTGTGTACTCTGGCGACTTACTGATAGTGAAATTTATGTTGCTTTAGTCTCCCAAAGAGTTTTTCATCTCTAACCTGACGAAGGTCGACTTCAGGATAGTGGTCCGAGTCAGTGGTATGGCGTGCAGGTCAAGCTCAGAGAGAGCACACTTCCTGCTGTTCTCGTGTACGTAGGCCATTGCGCTCTCTCTTCATGTCGGTGGTAGACTGACGCCCTTGACCGCTAGTCCTTTTTATTTATAGGTTGCTCGCCTAGCGATTGAAAATGTCACTCTGGCATCTTTTACAGGAACCTCCACCCGTCTGAGAAGCAGGAGAGTGCCTACGGCATTTGGTCGCCGCTTTTTTTCCCGGAGAGAGCACTCTACCAGCCAGACTCTTCAGAGCACCTACCCCTCTTTCTTTCACGCTCTTCTTAAAAGTCCCTCCCGCCATCATGTCCTTGGCCACACCCACACCAGCGCAGAACAGTGTTTTACCCACGGTCTTCAAAAGCGGTGTGGCTGAGCGCATGAGACCCAAGAGCTCATCTCCGAAACCATGACCGTTCTGGCAGTACGCTTCGACAACGAAAAGTATGACGCTCGTTTGCGTATCATGTCTGCACCTCTTCAATTAACGCTCGACGGGTCTCAATTGAAGTGTCACCGTCACCTCGCCTCTCATGAATAGTATGGGTCGGCCGGTTCTGTCTCTTAGGTAGACCCTGATCTCGTCCAACCTTCTGGATTTCAAGGGAAAATAATCCAATTGTGGAAAACTGACAGCTTGTGTTCCCCCTCTTTGCTTTCCGCTTCTGTCCACTGCGACGCACCATAACAGAGGCACATGCATGTCACCCAAGGGTCTCTCTTAAATGGCGTCGGTGTACACGTACCCAGAGTACAAGTCTCCGAACGGGTCCATGATGTAGAGGGCGGTGGTGAGTGTCTTCCCGAATCCTAGAATGTGCGCTAGATGATCGGTGATGATCACAACCGTGAATCGGGGCACGTTAATGGTGACGCGCCGCGTCACCGAGTTGTAAGGGAAGATTTCTTTGAACCCCCGCACTAGGAAGTTTTCACCTGCAAGCAGGTCTTTTGTGAGACTGTTCAAGAACCCGAAGAACTGAGCATTGGTCGCCGTTCGCACCTTCATTGTTCGCTCCATTTTCAGAACCAAGTTTTGCACCAGCAGACTCCTCATTCTCCGCCTTGACAGGTAGTCTTTGAACTGCGATTTTTTCATGTGTCAACGCGACATGCTTCTACTTCTTCCCAGGTTTCAATATCTGGTCCTCCATCTCTTTTTTTAATAGCTCTGTCGTTGGGTTCTCACCAGAAAAGTTCTCCTCCATTTCATTCAGAGGATTAGTACTGTCAAGGATTTTCTTCAGGTTGATCAGCCTGTTCACCTTGGCTCAGTCCACCATCATTGGTTTCATGTTCGGGACATCGTCCTTTTTGTCTCTTTTCAAAACTTTTCTCACCTCATCTAGCAAGTTCGCTGTGCGCAGAGGAATGACCATGATCATGTCGTCGTCTCGCACGTTGCTCCATTCTGTCGGGAGGATGATTTCACAGCCGCTTCGTGGCCCTCTGACAGAAGGAGCGGTGAGTCGAAGCGCGTTCAGAAAGTGGCCAAGGTGTTGTCAGGGTAATAGTCCATAGAACTGTTGCTAGGTAGGGTGATGATCATTTTTTTTTCTCCTACGTAATTTGCTTGACAGGAATCCACTCGTTGAACTTGTCGCTATAACCTTTCCGACACACGAAAGCTAAGCGTTTACCCTTGATGGTCTTGTAGGCCAGCACCTTGTCTATGAGGTACCTGCTCTTGCCGTAACGACTCTTGTAGACCTTCTGAACCTCCTCCGGATAGAACTACCCGTTTATCTCCTCCCCTTAGCGACGTTGACCACTTCCTCCCTTGAATTTTCCTCGTACCCTCTGTCGAAGGCACCTTTAGCTCTCAACATTTTCACTCTGTCGCCTGGAGCTATGACCTCTTAGAAGGGAGGTTGTGTCTGTAGAAAATAGTTTCGCTGTTTTCCGAGGTGACGTCAGCAGGCGGCATTCTCATTATTTTGTGGTGAGTGCGATTGTAAGAAGACACCATCTGGTCCAATACATCTAGGTAGCAATATGTATGCTTGTGTGTGAAATAGCGCCACAGCTTCTCCTTCAGCTTTTGATTCAAATGCTTCACTAGACTAGCTTTGATGTCGTCGTTTTCGCTAGTGAAAAACTCTATGTCTTTGCTCTTCAGGTGATCTTGGAAGGTCTTGTTGAGAAACTCTTTTCCCTTGTCCGTCTGAATGGAGCGCAGGTGTCTCTCGGTAGTCATCTTTTTGAATGCCTCGGTGACAGCTGCGCCACCTTTGGTTTTGCTGGGAGCAGCCCACGCGTACCTGGAGAAAACGTCGATGGCCGTGACCACATAGTGGAACCCGTCGTTGTGAGACGCCAAAGCTTGCTTGTCCATCAAATCTAACTGCCATTGTTGATCGATTTTCCAGGTGATGGTTTTGTTCCTCGCAAACTTTCTCTGAGTGGGTTTATGTTTAGTGTAGGCGTCAGCAGATTCCCGAAGACTTTCTAGTTGGTCCTCGGTGAGCGGAATGTTTCCCTTCAGTAAATTCTGACAGATTTCGCTCAACGTTGTGATCAAATCGTCGCTTCCAGAGCCTATCAAATGCTCACAATCCTCCGGCGAACACTTTGCCAAGTGTTTAAGGGTGCCCTAAAGTCTTTTGAGGCAATGAGTAGCCATTACTTTCTCTTTTTCTTTTTGTCTAGCGGAAGGAACACGATCTGGTTGTCTATGGACGTAAGGAAGGAGCGTATTCTAAGATCATCCAGTGTTGTCTGCTTGAAGTCCAGAAGCAGGTTTGAGTGAGGACGCTTGAGTTCACGGGTAAACATACTCAAGATGGCCGTCGCCCTGGAGGGAAACACCTAACAAGATGTCGTGAGGGTTCTTGAAAATGATCATGTAGTGAGCGTTCAGACTCATAGTTCGAAATTCGGGTGATTTCTGAAACAGGTTCTCAGTGATATATATGACGCTCATGTTCCAGTGATGGGAATATTTGGTGAAGAAGTCGGCTACCACTTGCTGATTAGAACTGCTCATCAGATCGTCTAATATCAGTAGAGTGTACGGTCGAGGAGTGGTGGTAGACATCGACGATGATTCTTCGTGTCCCGCTATGTCTTCTTTGCTGGGAAGACCTTCTCTGAATTCCTCTCCGTAGTCTTTTTGCATTTTTTCAAAGAGGGGTGGCCACTCGCCGTAATGGTAAAAGATCTTTTCCACCGGCGGTGTGACCAAGTTGTTAACGTCGCTCAGAAATAATAAAATTTTGATTAACCAAGTCTCTCATATTTTTTTTCTTTTTTTGGCAACATATTTTATTTTCACTCAATTTTTTCCATAAAAAAATCATTTATTAAAAAAAAAAGGGGGGGAAAAGGGGGAAAAAAGGGGCTGCTTGTCGCTTTGCCTACTTATTCTCTTAAACATAACCGTATTCAAAAAACTATCAGGGGTAACAGCACAGTGGTGACAAACACAAATTGGAATGTAATCTTGAAAGTAGTGTGTTCCCTTTTTTTTCAGTTTGGCCGCGTTGTAATACGCCTGATAACAGGTGATGACTTAAAATCGATTACAGATTGTGTTAACATCGGCCACCATGCGCACCCACCGAGTGGAAGCGGTGGTTACCCCCAAAAATCAAATGTCCTCATCAAATTTTTTCATAGCACTTATTCTAATCATAATCAACGAGTGGGTGCACTAAGGGTGGTTATCAAACAGTAATGGAGCAAGTTCTTTTCTTTAAAAACAGCTTCTGGCCATATTCCTACTTTTTCTTTTTTTACTACTTCTTCTACTGCTTTTGCTGTTGCAACTGCTGCTGCTTCTACTGCAGCTTGTACAGCTGCTACTGCTGCTACTGTTGCTGAAGATCTACTACTTGTACTACTACTACTACTACTACGGCTGTTGCTGCTACTACTACTATGGCTGCTACTACTACTACTACTACTACTATGACTACTACTACTTCTTTCCCTGGTCTTGGTACGTGTTCTCCTTCTACTACTTGGACTGCTCCTACTACTGCTTTCGCTATTTCTATCACGGCTGGTGGTGTTGTTAAAGCTTCTACAAAAGGTCTCACCTTTGCTTTTCACGAGATTACTCATCAAATTAAAAGAAGCGTGAGACTGAAATATGTGCTGCTGTCTACGTTCAGATAAAAAAATAGATGGGGTTTCCCTGATCATTCTTTTAAAATCTCGATCCATCTTGAGTGGAATAGCGTGAAATAAAATAAAAAAGCTCAAAGAATAAAAAAAATGGTGGTGATGATGATGATGATGATGGACTCGAGGGAAAAGTGGGTGTAAGTGGTGAACGGGCGACACAGCGGCAGGTGACGACAGTCGTGTGCGGTAGCAGCGGTGGTGGTCGTGGTGGTGGTCATGGTGTCAAAGGCGATGGCAGATGTAATGTACCCTTCCAAGAAAAAAGATGGGTCCTTATATAGTGGAGATAACACTCTAATCTTATTTTCACCTGAATCCTCCCACCCTTTTGGGGATAAGCGTATCAGGTGGGATAACGGGTGTAATTACTGTGATAATTACCTTATTGTGTCCTACATGTCTAAGAGGATTATGGTTAAGGTGTTCAAAGTCTACATACAAAAACTACTGGGGGTGGTCAACAAAAGGTAGGGTGATTTAATTGGATTTCTCCCAACCAAAAGGTGTCGGTGCACCGCAAATTTCATCTCAATGTATATTAGAGTACAGGGATACCCCAGGGTGCCTTGTCTGTCTGCCTCTCTCTCTCTCTGACTACAAAACATGCGCGTGAGGTAAGCGGCTTAAGTCTAACAAATCAAAGTTTAAACCTCCTCTTGTCGCCAACCTGGAGTGTTGGTGAGCCTCTTTGTCTGTGACAACACTTTGATGTTCTAAGACTCCTGCAGTGAAAGGTGGGGGAGCATAAACAACAGGTACCCTTTGTGACTCTGCGATCAGATCCTTCAAGTCTTTTATCTTTTCCCTCTGGGACCAACCACGCTTAATGATCTAAGGGACCCATGCTTACAGCAACCGGCAGGTGAAAAAATAAAAAAAAAGAGAAATACCCTACCAAGTGAACCTCTCTGTGAAAATTGGCTTAAATCTCTTTTAAGTCTTTGATCAATTAAAACCTGCAGTAAAGAGGTTTATCTCGAACAGGGTACATAAGGGGGAGTGACCACTTGTCCCAATCACACTTTCTCTGCCTCCTTCATCATGGAAACAACTTTGATAACGCAAGAACTGTTACAGCATCACCATACCCCCCCATGGCAATGGACTTGTATGCTTTTCTCTTCGAAGATGACGCTCACGCCACCGCCAAAGATCATATCGACCCGTGTCTATGGTTTAACATACTGGTGGTGGTGGTGGTGATGATGATGACTGTGGTGCTACTACCTCCTTCACCACTCTACAGACTGTCAACTTTGAGAACCCAACAACTGTTACATCATCATTATATCCCTCCATGGTAATGGATGTGGATGATTTTCTGTTGACAGATTACGCTGCTGATGCCGCCGAAGATTATATGGATCCGTCTGAATGGTTTAATCTTTCTGATATAGGTACTATTGCTGGTAGTGATGACGGTACCACTGGGTGTGTTGCTCTACAGCCTGTTGACTTTAAGAACCCAACAACTGTTACATAATCAGCATATCCCCCCATGGTAATGGATGTGGACGATATTATGATGACAGATTACGCTGCTGATGCTTCGGAAGATTATATTGACCTGTCTGAATGGTTTAATCTTGCTGATTTATGTACCATTACTGGTGGTGATGATGGTACTACTGGTGCTCACGCTAACGAGGACTTTTATATTGATGCATACGAATGGTTGAAAGCTGCTGAAGCTGGTGCTGCTGCTAATGCTGCTGCTGCAACATGTACTTAAAGGTCTCGTTTCTAATCAGTCATTTGATTCGTTGAAAGAGTGCTTCAGCGATGTTTTCTGGAAAGGTCTTTGCAGATAGATGTATAGGAGTATTTCAATTTTGCAATCAGGAAACCTGTCCTCTCATGAAAAGACGTTATACGTTAGAATCTACCAATGCTTTTATATTTCTTCTTGAGAAAAGCTCAGACCTTTTACAACACCTGTGTTGTCATGACTGTGAGAAAATATTCAACACTTTCTGTCAAGAGTGTTTAGATCGTGTGCTCTGTAGCAAGTTTCATTTTGAAAATATACAGAACCCTCTGCTAAGAAGTGTCATGTCCGCACAAAGTGAATGGAATACTTGATATTATACTTCAGTAGATTTCTATTGTAATTTAGATGAAATGTGGGCAGGAAGAATGACTAACACCATTCCTACATTTCAAAAGAATCCTCACATGAAAACCGTATACAAAGATTACACTATGTACAGTCTGAATTATGATTGAAAATCAATGTATATACTTGTAAATATATTTTATCAAAAAAAATATAAAAATGGAAAAAATGATTTTTGGTATATCTCATTTGCATAATTAACCCCGCCCATGTGACCACCCACTAATCCCCTAATTAGGTCACGTTACCAAGGTTACCAAGAATGCTGGCCTCTGATTGGCTGAGAGGTGGTCACGTGACCCCCTAAGTGGGTCATGTTACCATGGCAACGGGTCACATGACCAAATGGAGCCCTCTGATTGGCTGCAGGTCAAGTGAGCAATAAACAGTACTTAACTATAGTCCCGTTCCGATACATACCATACTACTAACATTGCTTTGATTGGAATTGTAATTATGCATTCATATTGGATGGCTCAGCCATTACTTTGAAACCATGTCGTGTTTTGACTGAATGTTTCATGTGGGGCCAGGTAGACTGCAATTGGGCCTACATGCTAGTGGGCGCAGCATTTGGTTTTAGGATTGTGAATCCCTGATGCCCATGTGAATATGATAACATTAATTATTCATCTATTCTAAAAGATGAGAACAAGGACTTTATGGATAAAAGGCTGAAAAAAGAAATCTTGGGTGGTAAAAAATTGTGGGCCAGTGAGCACCCTAGATGCATTCATTCCATAGGTGCTGTGTTGAAAAATAAAACCATAGTGTTGTAGATTTTAATACAATAGTAGAGAATAGTCCTGTGAGACATGGCGCGGCGACTTGTAATCTTGTGTCTAGTTTCAGTTGGTGAGACAGATAGGGCATACTATCATCTGGGCTTTTGGTAGTATATAGCACAAATTCAACCTGAACTACCCACTGCAGCTAAGTACTAATAGTCTGTAGACTGTCCATTCTGCATGCACCTCACTCAGCTGCCACAGGGACCTGTCTTATTCAATGTTCAATGCCATAGTCAACAGGAGTGTCATTATGAGTGTACACTGTCTCAGAATGCCAGGAGGCTGCTCTGCCTCCCCCCCTCCCCCACACACACACCCAACTGCCAATCACTTGTAATAGTCTGTACCTCATCACGGGCCAGTGGTCAGCAAACCTGCCAGATCACTCCACCTCTCTGTAGAGGGGGAGAACAGTGTAAGTTCCTCGGTGTACATACGACCATTTGTCATGAATCTTCCAGAAGTGGGCTGTTCTTGTTCCCCTTTTGATAAATTCTTCAAACAAAGTTATATATGTGTCTTTATCATTTATTCTGGTCAGGATGTGATAAAGCTACAAGTGGTATATGGGTTTTGCCTATCTACGATGCGTATTTAGAGAGCTGGGGCCCTAAAACTGCCCAAAATGAGGGTTTTTCAATAAGAAAAAATAAAAATCTGTACTGCAAAGTTGCAAAAAATCAAAATTAAAGGTCACTGGGTCCCCTAATTTGTTTTGGTATTTCCCCCATAGCAAATGGAAAATTTTAAGACCATAAAGGTGTATGTAGCCAAATAATGTTTTATATTGGGGCCAGAAATGTATTTGGGCAGTTTCGCATGGCTCCCGTCAGAGACCCTAACATGGCTCCCTTACTCTATTTTAAATATAGCAGGGGTATGAGAGAGATATACCATGCAAAGCCTTAACATGTCTTTATATGCATACAAAAAAAAATTGGGCCTATCTCTAATATCCTACCTTGGGTGCTCCAATGATACATTTGGGGTAGTTTCTTTGCGGCACCCGTCAGAGACCCTACGGCTCCCGTCAGAGACCCTACTAGCAGTCCATCTCTCCATAATATATATAACATATTTAACTAATGTGTTATATATGATAAATGACCTTGTTACCAAGGTATTTCACACAGTAAGGATCAACCCCATCCTCCACCATTGGACAGAGCTATGCCAACATCACCTAGTGGCGCTGGCGGCTCCCGTCAGAGACCCGGCACCCGTCAGATACCCTAGCAACTTCGCCGTTCTACCCTGGATCACAAAACGATATTTAACCTACCCAAATATATGGAGCCTAAGCCCCAACACCTATACTATATGTACCCAAAAACTTTTTAGGCTGGTCCTGATTTGATTTTGGACCCCCCTGCCAGCCTACTTCTGGATGATTCATGACAATTGGTCATACATGTTTTCAGTGTTCCACAAAATCGTTTATATAATGAAAGGAGTAATCAAATTAATCTTTCATCACCAATAGTAGATACGTATTCTGAGATAGCATTATTTCAATGTAAACTAAAAATTTTAAACAGAAAAGAATGTAGCAGTTCCACAAGGTGGCCTTACACTTCAACCTCCTCTGATTTACAAAAATGCACATATGGCAACACACACTTTAGCACTGATTTCTCCATAGAGATCTTTGACAGTGAATACTTTGTTCAAATACAGAAAATATGATCCAATTGTACCATAACCCACTGAGATAACACCTGTACTACATATATATATAGTAGTTTCAAAACGAACAATTCTAAAACAAAGGCTACAGGGATGTATTTCTGAATCTTAAAATGCTCTAATGCTAATCTGCCATAGGGCTCCAAATGATGAAATGTCTTATCTGCGAATAAAATCAAAAGTATGAGATATATTCTGAAAATTCCTTCACTGATAAGTAAAGTACACACACTATTGTTATTACATTAGAATAGTGAGCAGGAATAGTCCATAGCAGAGGAGCCACAAACAAAAATAGATTGCAAGGCCTCCCTATCCCTTACACCGTGGCAACTGTGAACCATACACTAGTCTACTCATCTCACGAGTAGTACTCACTAGTCGCTGCGCTAATAAAGAGGCTGGTGATAAAGGTGTTAGTATCAGGCCCATCACTGACTGCTCGCATGGAGGGGGAGGTGCTCACTCTGTGAAGGAATTCTGTAATGAAGTGGCCAGTAAATTTGTATACCACTCACTAGATGATGTTTGCGACTTGTTAACAGAGAATGCTTGGCTAAATACCACTGACATTTCTGATGCATACCATGGGTTCCACATCTATATGATATGGAGATAGAAGATCTCCAAAATCTGACTTTGGTGACGGCAATGGTGTAGTGATATATACTGACGCTAGGTTGTGTTTTTGGTATGGCATCGGTCCCCTTTGTTTTTAACAGTATTTCTGACTTCATGGTTCGTTGTATGTCACGCAGGGGATATGATAACATAATTAATTACCTGGATGATTTTGCCAATGTTTATGCTGATAAGAATGTTTGTACTATTGCTCAACATGCTTTGTTCTGGCTGATTAGACATCTAGGCTTCGATATCTCATTCAAAAAAATCTCCCCAGTGTCTAGAAAAGTGACATTTCTGCATTTAAGTAGACAGTGTAAATATGACATTGACCTTGCCTAATGATAAGTTGACTAGTTTATTATGGAAACTAAAACATGCAGGAGGGAAATTGAAACTGACCAAACCTGAAATCCAATCACTAGCGAGTAGTCTTGCCCATGACAACAAGGTGATTTGTGGGGGCAGGTATTTTTCACATTGTATGTATGATTTATGCAATGTGGCTAAAAAGCCACATCATAAAGTGCGCTTATCTGGAGAAGCCAGGGACGACATAGTATGGTGGTTGGAATTTGCTAAAAGGTTTTATCGGACAGCCTGTGTTATAAAACCCATTGACGCTCACTTAGCCGTATACAGTGACTCATCATTCTCAGGCTATGCTGCCTTACATGGCAGTGACTGGTTAATGGCCATATGGGATGCTGGGGGTTGCAGCCCCCTCCCACTTGGAGCTGATCATCATTGGGTCCCTCTCCCTGCTGGCTATAATAAGAATATCAATGAATTGGAATTCTGGCCGGTGCTCTTAGCAGCAAAGCGCTGGGGTCACTTGTGGGAATATGCTAAACTGATCTTTGTGACTGATAACACCCAGGTCATGCACATGCCTAATTCTGGCCGCAGCACAAACAAGCAGTGCATGTCTTGGATAAGGGGGATGTTATCTGCGATTCACTGAGTAGGTGGGGGGAAACAGATGCTAGGAATAGGTTGCTCTATGTTGACTCATCAGACTCTTTATGTTGTTATGATTGTTTGTAATTACAGGAGCCTGTTCTAAGCTGGTGTCAGGGCTGCAGCTCTTGCTGGACAACGATTTGTCGGAAAACACAGGACCAGAGCCTCACTGTTAAAAAATACCTGGAGTTCTGTGCTGTGTATGGCATTGATTTATTACGCCCTGGTTTCCAAGGCATTGCCTTCTACATCGCCCATCTGTCTAATACTTACAAATATGTGGTTATTAAGAGTTATGTGTCAGGGATGAATTATTACCTAGCTTCCGGGGGTACCTTATGGGGACCCTCTAGTTACTAGGGCTTTCAGAGGCGCTAGACGCTTGCCCAGTAAACACACGTTTATCAACATTCAGGGAACATAATTTTAGGGGTCAAATAACGTAATTTCTGTATGTTCTCTGAACGTTAAAATTTAAGTTTTTTTTTAGGTAACTGAACATAATGTAACATAGATTTACGTCCACAGAACTTTCTGGGCACCGGGGGGCAATGTATGAGTAAAACACTGAAAAATATACCAAAAATGCCTTAGATCATTTTTTAACAGGGAATCCAGTGTTATGCTCAGAATTATTCCATCTCTACCTAAAATATTCCATTTATGCAAAATTAACATCCGTTGCCATGGAAACATGGAAAATCAGAAGATATGGCAATTTCTGGTTGCCATGGAAACCACTGCATTATTCTGAATGGACATTTTTGCAACAAATTTGTTGGATATTTAGATAAGGAACTCAGAACAGAAAACAGAACCTAAAAATTCCCTCTAGAACCATTTTTTATGATAAAACATCGCATTACTTTCTTTATTTTTCCACAAAACTGTATTTTTTTGTATTATCAGTATTAAACTTAATTATGCTAGGATATAATGCATTAAGAGATTATTTGCATTATTCAATTGCTCACACCAACATAGGTTTGACAAGCAATTACAGAAAAAATACCTGGAATATTGTAGCTCAAGATATCTCATTTTAAAGCCTGTGACCTGAACTTTAATAAGCCTTTTCCACCTGAATGCAGGTTTTTCACCATCTGGTCACATATATAGTGGTTGGATGGTTTAACATTATCTGCAGTACTACAGTTAGCGGCCATTGATACAGATAGTGGTTGTACAAGGGTTAATACACTTACAGAGTTAACCTAAACTGGACAGACAACTTGACATGGGCTCACCCTGGTAGAAGTATGCAACTACAGTGGGAGGGCTATTTTTAAACACAGTGACCACACAAGTATAGGGTTCTTAGTATATCTTCAGGTGTATATACCATGATAGTCAATGGAAAGGAATGGAGAATTGTGATAATGTACAGTGGAAATAATGATCCAGTGAATGGCATTATTCCTCATGGATAAATGTAATAGGGCTTGTGGAAGAAGTACTATTCAAAAGGATTGTTCAATATTGAAGCCAACAGGGTATACTGGTAGCAGAGATACCAACATGAGATATAACAACACAAGTCATGAAATACTAGCTTAATACCTTGTATATGTTTGTGACAGCCTTTGTTAACAATGCACCATTAAAATGCAGAACCTATCATACAATGATGAGGGAAAGGTGAAAAAGAGCAGATATATACTTACACTGTAGTGGTTGGTATAGCAGTCTGGTATATGCAGGTGGCTGTTAGGTGTGGGCAGTGTTGTCCAACCTGGTAGTATTGGTGCTTTGAGTGGTCATTATGTATGGGGATGGTGGGGGTGTGTTTCCATTTGCTTGACATCTATCTCATACTGTGACTGTAAGTTACATTTACCAACATTGCATATCTACATCAGCTAGGACTAGCACAGTTTGTCAACTATCCAGGTTTTGTCAGGTAAACAGTGATGGAGTTTCAAAACTGCTGCTTGCATATAAAGGCACTGAACAGGCCCCTATCTCATTTAGGGGTTGCCACATTTGAGGAAGTTAGATGCAGAACCTGCCATATTTATCAAGGAGGGTGAAAAGGCCAACTATCAAGTCACAGCTTTGAAGAGGTGTCATGATGTACTGGGGGTGACTCCCTTTTTCTTTTATATAGTTTCCAAAACACTGTTCCAAAAGTTGCACCCTTATCAGTGAGCAGAATTCAGCAAAACCACTTCCCTTATCACGGGCAAACTTGTGCACAATCCTGATACACTCATTACAATATGTATCTCTTTGTTATGATTAATTTTTGTACTCCTTTACAGATAGATCTAATAGCCACAGCCAAATTGCTGTAGCCTCTCCATATCACAAAATGGCTTGTTATTTGCCTGCACCCAATGTACTCAATTTTGCTGACCAACTTGGCACCTCAATCACCTCTGTCACAAGAGGGAGGCCCAGGGCCAAGTCAGAATAATTGAGCTCTTGGGTACCCCCTTAGCAATAAACAACTATCATGTTCAATTCTTTTCCTTATGTTATAGGTGTGGCTTTGGTAACACACAGGTACCTATCATGGGTGGGGGAGTTTGTGCAAAACTTTTTATTTTTTTTATGTCATCTGCAGAATCCTAAGTGCTCAGTAAATTTTTATCATGTCCACAAGAGTCCTCAAATTCCTCAAATTATTACATGGTTTTGCATATAAACACGATTCCACTGTAATCAGTGGCAGTGTGCAAGTGACTTAGGGGATCTGGCAGCAGTGTGCCAGTGAACTAGGAGAGACAGTGTGCAAATGACCTAGAGGGTATGATCACAATGTGTTAGTGACCTAGGGGATCTAGCAGCAGTGTGCCAATGACCTACGGGGTACGGCAATAGTATGCGAGTGACCTAGGGGGTATGGTGACAGTGTGCCTGTGACATAGGGGATCTGGCAGTAGTGTGTGAGTGACATAGGGGTATGGTGGCAGTCTTCCAGACATTAAAGGGGTTACGGCGGTGGTCTGCTAGACATACACTGGTTATGACGGCAGACTGCAAGTCCTGTAATGGGTATTGTAGCAGTTTGCAAGAAATATAGAGCACTAAGACATATCGAGGTTACTGCAGCAGTCTGCGAGACATATATAGGATTTATGGTCACAGTCTGCGAGACATATACAGGTTAAAATGGCAGTCCGCGAGTGAACTTATGGCAGTTTGCGAGCCATACAGAGGGTTACAGTAGCAGTCTGTGAGACACATAGGGGTTTTGGTGGCAATTTATGAGTCCTATAGGAGGTATTGCCGCACTATGGAAGACATATATGGGTTACAGCAGTCCTCAATCCTCTAATGGGTACTGCAGAAGTCTTGTAGAAAAATTTGAGTTATGGCAGAGGTCAGCGAGTCCTCTAATAGGTACTGTGACAGTCTGCCAGACATATGTATGGGTTACAGCAGCAGTCTGTGAGACATGTATGGGTTATGGTGACAGACTGTGAGTCCTCTAATGGGTACTACAGCAGTCTATGAGACATATACGAGTTACGGCACCAGTGTGTGAAACCTTTAATAGGTACTGTGGCAGTCTGCGAGAAATATAGGGGTTACATTGGCAGTCTTCAATCCTCTAATGGGTACTGTTGCAGTCTGCCAGACATATACAGGTTACAACGGAGGTCTGCATATTCTCTTATGGGTGCTTTGGCAGTTTACAAGTCCCCCTATATATATAATCATGTCTTGCAGACGGCCACTGTAATCCCTATGTGTTGGACAGACTGCTGCATTACCTCTAGAGGATTTGTAAACTGCCACCATAACCACCTTATATCTTAGATGCTGCCACTGTAACCCCTATACGTCCCCTAGGCTGCTGTAACCACTTTATGTCTCGCAGACTGCCACAGTACCCATTAGATGCCTGCTGCTGTAACCGAAATATGTCTCACAGACTGTCACAGTACCCATTGGAGGACTGCTTCCGTACCCCGTATGTCTTGCTGACTGCTGAAATAAAAAGCTGACTGCCGCCTCAACTCATATATCCCATAGTCTGTTGCAGTATCTCTAGAGGATTTGTACACTGTAGCCATGACCCTACCATTGTGTCCCCTATATAGGTGGGAACACATGGTGACGTCATCGTTATGGCCAGTAGCTGAACGTGAGAGCTCTGGCAATTTGGAAGGGATTATGGTGTATTTAGGAAGACATAGGGAGGAATCACAAGCAGGGTCAGTGTAGAAAGGAAACAGGACACTATAGGTTAAGTTTTCCACGAGGGGAAACCCAAGGTTAGTCTGTATTTCCCAGTAGTTCTTCTCAGTGTACACAGACTGGAGGCTGGTTGTCAGGGACTCCATTGTCAAGCCCTACTGGTATACATAGACTTGCACTACCCCCAACACCTATTTCACTATGGCTGGCGACAGAGGGAAGAAAGACTCTGATGAGGGAAATAAAGCTGGTAAAAGGAATCTTAGGAGCAGGGCAAATGAGACTGATGATGACAATATTGACAATAGCAATATAAACAATGTTGGGTCTGACATTGAGGAAAACGAGGTCAATAAAAGTGGTAGCTCTAACTACAATTCACTAGAAGAGAGTGATAGTGAAGATGAGGGCCCCTTAGATGAATTAACTCTAGAAACCCCAACCATAGGCAACAATCAGCTAATCATGTTGCTAGACAACTACTTCATAAAGTTAGAAAAAAAACTGCCCAGCAGGAAAATGTTCAAAGAGTTAGATAGCAAGGTGACGAAGGGTAACAAGAAGATAACTAAATTACAGGATAAGTTCAATGAGTTTGAGAAGAAGGCTAACTCCAGAATGGATACCATTGAGAAGGAAGCCAGAGAGAGCAGTAGGGCTAGGAAGAAGGAGGTTGAAGATTGTAAGGAAGATTACAATAAACTGATAAAAGAGGTGCAAGATAGGTGGGATAATGAGAGGAAGAAGGACAAGGAGGACTACCAGAAGGAGCTGAGGGTTAGAGATGAAGCTATAGAGAAGCTTAAGAGTAAGAGGGGCTCTTATTCAGCAGCAGTTGTAAATGGACAGGAAGCTGAAAATGATTTCACAGTATACACACACGCTGACAGGTCACGTACAATAGTTGTGACAGGTATCCCTGAGAGGCCAAATGAAGATTTATCCAGTTACCCAAGGCGTATCTGTAATGACTTAAAGGTGATGCTAACTAGATCAGATGTAATATCAGTCACGAGATCTGAAGTGCAGCCCCAAGGCAAACCCCCCCAAACTACTAAGGAAGAGCCAAAGAGCAAACCTCTAATCAAGATCGCATTCTCTAATCTGAATATATACAAGCTAGTTCTATCGAGGAAACATTGGCTCCGTAAATCAGAAGATGGCTACAATGTGTTCCTAAATCCTGATGAGGATGAGGGAACCAGGGTGAATAGAAGACTGCTCAGAAGGGTGGCTCTCAAAAGCAAAGCACTAGGTAAAACTGTTAAAACATTGCCTAATAGCATTGTTGTTGATGGGGTTGAATATGGGCTAAATGATGTAGATAAAATTCCGCCAGAGCTAACCCCAGCTGAAGATGAGCAATTAAACAATATTCAGGGAGACCGGGGCCAGTCTACTGCAAAGGGCAGCAGGAGACAGGGTGGTGTGGGGCCCCATGCAGGCTGTGGGTGGCAGTCAGCAGTAGGTCACAAACAGAAGGTGAAACGCAGTGGGGGCATTCGGAAAACAGCTGCAGGGTTAACCTTCCAAGGTGCTAGTGCCTTCCTGTCTAACTTTTATCCCACTACAGTGAAATACAAAGACGATACTGGCACTGAAAATATTTACAAATCAGTTGAGCAGGCATTTCAACGCCAGAAAGCCAAGATTCATAAAGACGAAGGAGCTGCCACAAGAATAATGGGGGCTAAAGATGCACCTACAGCTAAAAGCTATGGAGATGAGGTAGTTATGACCAAAAAATGGATGGATGAAGAGAGGCTAGCGCTTATGGAGAAGCTGGAGGAGTGTAAATATAGACAGTCAGATGCATTAGCAGACCAGCTCTGCCAAACACACCCCACCCCCTTAATAGAAGCGACCAAGGATTCCTATTGGGCAGGAGCAAATATGTTGGGACATGCTTGCTATGAAAGTGGAGTGATCCTAGGTGAGAATAATCTAGGGAAAATCCTAGAGAGGTTATGTCACAAGTTAGTTCTCGAACGCCCCCAGCCCCCAGTAGCTGTGCCTATACAGCCAGTTACAGACACAGACACACAGACAGAGGAGAAAGACCAAGACACATCTCTACTGGATGAAAATGGGGGGGCAGCAGAAGAGAAAAAGGACCAGGAGAAGGAGTAAAAAGGTCGCCAGTACAGACCCACAGCTGCCTAAATGGCAACCTAGGAGTAGGGACCCCATAACATTGCAAGGGGTGTGCAGTGTTACTACCTCCACAACAGGGACAGCAGGGTGGGTGCACTAGAACCCCACCTGCATAGTATAGCAAGGGAAAGAGAGGTGAATGTTATCAACATATACTCAGTGAAAGGCAAAGGAGGTGAGAAACTGGAGCATACTGGTAAGCGCCTATTGCACTACTTACAGTACCACACAGTTGATTTTGTATATATTAACTCTGGCATAAATAACTTTACCACCCTACTGAACCATGGCAGAGAGAAGAAGGTGAAGGTCGCCTGTCTCGACCCAGGTAAAGCAGCAATGTCACTACTGGCTGAGTACCAATATATCATTTGGCAGGCATCACTTATAGCCCCAGACACAGTGGTAATTATCTGCCCTGTGATTGGGATGTCGATAGGTATGTTTAATGGCTTAGAAACTCCCCATCCCCTCCAACCTGTAATGGATGACACCATCCTATTGCTCAACAAGAACATACATACCCTCAATAACAGTGGGGGCTGGTCCACACCTAAGATAGACTCAACTGTTCACCACTGGCAGTCGGGAAAGCGCAGATGGGTACATCAATTCGGGAAAATGAAGGATGGCCTGCACCCCCGGCAGTGTCATTATGAACAAATAGCAGACGAGCTATTTTATGCAATGGAAGAAAATGCCATCAAACGTCGATACAGAATGTCTTAGGTGGTCTAGACCTAGTCAACCCTCATATATAATTATATACTGGTCGTTGCCAGCGCTTTGAGATGCAATCGCTCGGCACCCAGATCATATTTATATAATGGAATGTTGTGTGAGGAGGTGTTTTGAGTTGCAATCACCACTCCACAACCACCTGGTTTATTTATAATAAGCGTACCATATGATGATTGGCTCCTTGAATTATTATTTGCCCTGAATGATTATGGTGGTGGTATTGTATTATATTTACTACTAGGACACACTAAGTCTGCAGGCAGCTAGTGTGAGCCATTATAAGCCATTTGAATTTGAATTTCCTTTTCTTTAGGCATAGTTTAGATTATATAAGCATTATATAGTATGGTCTAGTATGATAGTGTGAGCTATTATAAAGTCATTTGATAATATAGAGTGTTAGATTATATGGCTTAGAGGCTAGCTAGGGAGGGCTAACACCATTCTCCTGGACATATGCTATGCCCAGAAACACATATTCTCGTCACTATGAATAATTACTTGGTATGCATGTATGTGATTTGGATCTCCACATATGGTTTGTATGTTTCTAGAATTAAGTACATGGGAATGATATTGGTTGTGCAGTGTGGTTTGACTCCCCCCTCCCCACCCCCTCTGATCTATAACCATAGATAGACATAGTCTAGAGGCTGCAAGGGGCTTTAAGGTGGGCTCTGTGAATTGTAGAAGTTATAATACGGAAACACAGCTGGTGGTTCATAATACATTAAATGGCCTTGATGTATGCTGTTTAACAGAGACATGGCTGGATGATACAAGGGGCAATGCTGAGCTTTTCTGGCTGGGCACACAGTTTTACCGCTTAGATAGAAATAGCTTGGCTGGTGGATTACTGACATATCTCAGAAATGATATCGCCTTGTTTTCAGACAGAATCGAGGAATGTTGTATCATGGATGATGATATAGAGGTTTTAACTGTCAAAATAGCCAAACCCCAGGTAAAGACTAAATACATAGTTAATGTATACAGGCCACCGACTAATACATTTATGGCCAATTTCATAAAAGAATTGGGAAAAATCTTGGATAAAATAATCAATGGTAGAGCTGAGATATGGGTTCTTGGGGACTTTAATATAAATGTGTTAAAGGAGAATGAACCCAGCAGTATTGCGTTAGATGGTCTAGCCAAATCCAAAGGTTTAAAGCAATACATCAAAGGTATCACAAGACCCAAAGATGATAAAGGCACATGCATTGACTTAATTTTTTCGAACTGTCACTGTGTTGAGCAAAGCCATATTATGATAGAACTTGTTAGCGACCATTTTCCTGTGATAGCTGCTAGGAAGAAAGCCAAATCATTTGTCAGGGATATGTCATTTAAGGGGCGCAGTTACAAATCTTATAATGCAGATGATTTTAAGGACCATTTGTCATACTGTTCATGGGAGGACCTTTATATCAGTAATAACCCGAATGTCAAATGGAATATTTGGAGGTCAAACATGTTAGAATATCTGGATGTATACTGCCCCATAAAGGACATCACATGCAAAGACCACGCCAACGACTGGATGACCAATGAGATTAGAGAGCTAATGAGGGATAGGGATGAAGCTGTTAGGTTTTATTTAGCAAATAAAAATAAAGTCAATTTTGAAGAAGCCAAGCGACAAAGACGTACCATTGCCAAGAATTGTAAAAAAGCTAAGGGTTCTAAAGTTAAGGGTGATCTCAGGGAGCACAGACATGACCCTAAAGCCTTCTGGAGGGTAATAAATGGGTTCCTAAACCCAAAAGAGAAGTGTACAATGGCCACCTTTGTTGACCAACAGGGCAAAAGGCATGTAGAAGCTGATGCATCCAGTTACTGCAACAGCTACTTCGCTGGAATTGGTCAAAAGCTGTTTGAAGCTAATGAGTCTAGCTATACCAGACCGGCAGATGAAGAGCTGAACCTAGACAAGCTACTAGAGCAACTTGAAAAGGCCGCACTAGACAGGGGGGAGAATGGCTGGCCCCAGGGTAAGCCAGTCTTCTCTCATGAAGAGGTGGCCAAAGTTGTTAATAACATCTGCATTGATAAATCATCAGGACTGGAGTTCATATCAGCCAGGGTCTGTAAAGATGCTTTCACTGTTATCACCCCTCAACTGAGAAATCTATTCAATTGTAGTATAAGTACGGGAATTTTCCCAGACGAATGGTCAAAAGCCATGGTCATCCCGATACCCAAATCTGGCTCCCTCTCGGAGGTTTCTAATTGGCGCCCAGTCAGCCTGCTGCCTATACCGGGCAAGCTGTTAGAAAAACTGGTCCATAGCTTCGTTACAAACAGCCTTGATAATAGAGGCTTGCTATCTGACAGGCAATATGGTTTCAGAAAAGGGAGGGGCACCGCAGAGGCGGTTCTTAATCTCACTGAAGAATTATACACTACACGTGACGAAGGGAAAGTAGCAGGTGTGTGCTATGTCGATTTCAGCAAGGCGTTTGATTCCATCCACCAGACGTTATTGGTACGTAAAATTCACTCATACGGTTTTGGCACTGGCTTTGCCAGATGGCTAGGTGGTTATCTCCAGGGCCGATGCCAGGTCACACTGCTTAACAATCATAAGTCAAAAGCCAAAACAGTCAAATTTGGGGTGCCCCAAGGATCAATCCTGGGGCCCCTACTTTTTATAATGTTTATAAATGACATTAAGGAATGTATAGATGAATACTCTATTCAACTGTACGCTGATGATATTGCACTGGTTGCAAAAGATGAAGACCCCAGGAGAACAGCTTTAAAGCTGCAATCCGATGTGACTAAAGTTGCTAACTGGTGTAAGGTAAACGGGTTAACCATTAATGCTAGTAAAACAAAAGTAGTGTGGCATGGCAACAAGTCCCATATACAGAAATGCCAGGAGCATGAAATTATAGTCAATAATACAGCATTGGGTAACCCCGACAATTACAAATACCTAGGAGTGATAGTCGATAGCAAGTTAAGCATGGAACCACATGTTAAGAACACCACATGGCACAGGAGTAGTATATACATGCAAACTGAGCGCAATGGATTAGCTACTAACTAGGTCATGACCTACTGGTAGACCGGAAGTGACCTAGTTTCAGCCAATCAGAGGGCTGGATTTGACAGGAAGTGACGTCATAAGGTCATGACCTAGTTTTTTTGGCCAATCAGAGAGCTGGATTCCATTTGACCTAGTGACCTGACATAGATGCATAAATTAAAAGAATTGTGCAATACCTAGAGCTGACCTACTTGCAAACCGGAAGTGACCTACTAACCTACTTGCAAAAACGTATGACCTACGTATGAGGGTGCATTGCGCAAAGCTTGTAAGAATTTACACAATGTTCTGATGCAATACTTTTATGGATTTACGCAATACTTATGACTCATTTTGTTATGTCTCTTCATTTCATACATTAAAATAAAACACAACTCATTTATTTCACATAACAGATTATATTTTTTTATTAGACACAATATTTACAGATGAAGACAGATTTTCCATTTCCGGGGCGTGCACATATACTACAAAAGCATTTGTTGTGTGTGAATTTACTTGCTTGATACCAGCTTTGGCCAGTGAGACTAGTTTTCCATGTGTTGTGGAAACAATAACTGTTAAGTTTGGCTATGTTAGATATAGCATGCTCGAACAAAGCCTGGGCCAGGAAGTAAGTTTGACTGTTTTTGGGTCCAGGTAAAAGACCAGATAAAAAACCATCCTTAAAGTTTACCTCAAAGGAGAAATGATTTTTCACTCCAGGTATACTTAAGGCATGAAGTTCCAGTGAGACCTGCAGACATGTGAAACAAATAGTTTTAGCAATAGCAGATACTTCCAGTTTACAATTACACTGACAAAACACTCCTACTATGGGATTACATTCTAACTCTTGGAGAGTAAGAGCAAACTTTCTTACACTTCCTAAAGTGTACCTTGTGTAGTGTCTTGGGCAGCCAGGTTCAGTGTGCAATTGATATACTCCTATACACCAATCATGCATTATCAAGTTAACTTTTTTCACTCGACAATAGTACATGCAGTTTCTGTAGGCGTCCCAAAAAGCTGAAGAGAAATATTTGTACATTTTAACACTAGTTATACAGTGGTCAACAGTGTCTGGTTCAGCTCCTCTAAAATAACCAATGTTTTCTGCAGGTATTATTTCCCAAAAGAAATTCTCTGAACATCCACATGCTACAGAACTTATATCATTGTCAGGTGTTATAGAAGAAGCTTGATTATATGAAGCAACACTTTGTAAAACTGGACGCATGTAATAGTCATAAGGTGGAGTTTCTGTGGTTTGCTCCACAAGCATAGCTTCTAAACTTTCCATGTTAAAATGGATGCTTAAATCTAACCAGATACTAATAATCTGGTGAACGTGACGCTATGAGTTAAGAAATCTGGTACTACTTTTTTTTTCTGTTCCAACTTAATTTCTTCAGCGCCGGATTTTTTATTTTTTGTCGTGAACATGTACAGCGTTCACTTTTGTGAAAAGTTTTTTTTTTATTTTTTGGGTGATACAGTTCACTTTTCTTACTTTTTATTAGTTTTTTTTCATGATACAGTACACATTTTTTTTACCTTTGTTTTTTATTTGAAAAATGTTCATTTGAACAAAAAATATTTTCCAGTTTAACACTGTTTTCTATGGAAAAAAATGTTCATTTGAACAAATGTTCGTTTGAACAATTGTTCAAATGAACATTTTCCAGTTTAACACTGTTTTCTATGGAAAAAAATGTTCATTTGAACAAATGTTCGTTTGAACAATTGTTCAACTGAACATTTTCCATTTTAACACTGTTTTCTATGGGAAAAAATGTTCATTTGAACAAATGTTCGTTTGAACAATTGTTCAAATGAACATTTTCCATTTTAACACTGTTTTCTATGGGGAAAAATGTTCATTTGAACAAATGTTCGTTTGAACAATTGTTTAAATGAACATTTTCCATTTTAACACTGTTTTCTATGGGGAAAAATGTTCATTTGAACAAATGTTCGTTTGAACATTTTTTCAAATGAACATTTTCCATTTTAACACTGTTTTCTATGAAGGAAATTTGTTCATTTGAACAATTTGTTTAAAATTTTTTTCTTTCAACGAAATGTACAACTGGAAGTGAAACTAGAAAAAGAAAACATTTTTCATATAGAAAGGGGTAGGGTGCTTACACCGTCTTCACATACTTGTCTCTTTATGTACTGATAGGTTAGACCTTGTTTCCTTTGAGAGTAAGTCGTAACGCTGTGGTTAACTACTTTAAATCCTTTGTTGACTACCGTGACAACATTTTCACTGTCCAGTACTTCTTTGTACTTGTCAGTGGTCAGGGGGTTTTGTTTTTGAATTACACCTTTGCAACTCATTTTAACGGGCACATTTACTCCTGTGCCTATGTAACATTTGGAGTTCAAGGCAGTCATTTCGTCACCTTCCCACTCCACTTTGAATAACCCGGGGGTTCTCTTGTCAAACGCCAGACGGCTCTTACAACATGGTTGAGGCAGCCACAGCTCACCCAATACTTTGGTCTGAACATAGGTCTCTCTGTGGTGACTGTTGTCACATGATTCAGAGGGCAACCATTTGTGACGTTCTCTGAAGAAAGCTTCACGTTTTTCAGGAATAATTACGTCTTCTATTTTCTCTGCACTTAAAGCAAAGTAAAAACTGTCAGTGTCCATTTCACACATTTCAAAATCTTTCTCGTCTATGTATTCAAGGAGAAAGTCGTAATAGAAAGCCAACATTTTAAGTTTGGCATATTGGTATACCATGAACCCTATTTGAACTGGGAGGTTGTAGGTGATGGAGGTGGGCAAACAGGACAGTTCTACCGTGTTGTCACTTATGTCTTGCACATCTTGCACTGACCAGTGCATGGCCAAACGTCTTGCCTTAGAGGGGTGAAGATACTTTGTTTGAACAAAGTTTTGTTTGTTGCATATGGTTTTTCCGTATGAACCATTTCCCAAAAGTTTGTACAGATCTGACAAAATCTTACAGTCTATATTTTCGTCGCCCTTCCTCCTAGCTTTGGTTACTTCGTCCATGAAGGGTAAAAAAGTCTGTTCTGGAGTGTATTCTACGAGAAGGTGTACTGTCGTAACTACCAAACCTTTCTCCAGGTACCACTTCAAGAGAGGAGTTCCCAACAAAATTCCCTCTGCGTGGTAGCTGCCTATAAGTTGGCGTTGCGGTTGTTTTAGCTTACCTGCTGCTTCCAGGTAACGTTTCATATGTTCACCTACGTCTTTTTTTCCTACTAAACAGTTTTTGAAAATAGGTGTCATTTCACTGAATTTTTCTTTCAAGTATTCAGGTGTTTCTATGTCTACCTGGATAAGTCCAAAAGTTGTTCCTTTAGAAACCCCTCTCAGTATTTCATCCTGACTTTTTCTGCCTTGGCACAACGGTCTTTTAATTTCCCATTCACTTTTTGTTTCTCTGCACAAGTTTTCAGTTTTTTCTTTCAACCACATACACTCATACTTTTCCTCTACTTGGTAACCTAACGATTGAAGATATAGGGTAGTCAAAATGGTATTTTGGTTTTTTTCTTTTAACCATGCCTTTCCATTGGGGTCTTTCAAAACTGATTTAGTGAGGTGACATATGTGACCATGCCAGTAGCACCCGTGAAACTGGTATACTTTTTTTGAAGCTGGATTATAACCGTCCACTTTTATTTTCCTTGAACCCAATACTACTTCCCCGTAGTTGTATTGGTGTAATATCTTGACTTTGTCTGTCACAGTTTTGTATCGCAACCATTCTGTGGCTGAGTAGCTAATTTGTTGACTGCAAACAGCTTGAAAATCGTTTTCTTTCCTGCGCACCACATAATAACCTGTGCAGTGCTCTTCACCCATGCACTTGAGGTACAAGCTGTTAGCATCTACCCCTACTATGTGTCTGCATACTTTGCTTTGTGACCCGTATTTTTTTTGTCTTATTCTTGTTTCTCCACTTTTGTGATGTCTGTGAAAAATAATAGAGGGACCCCCTACTAAGTTGCGTCTGAGCAAGGAGTGAACATCCTTTTCTTTCTCACCAAAAAGAATGTAAGGAGTGGCATTAAGTGCAGTGTTGTTGAAAAGAAACTTCAAGGTTAAACCTGGCAAAGTTAAACCGTCTTTGAACATGTCTACCCCACGATCTATAAAAAATTTTGTGTGCTCGTTTATGGCTAAAACAAAGGGTTTAACATCCAGGTTGTTGTAATATATCAAGTAGTCCTTCATAGTTTTCATTTTGTTTTCTTTCCAGACCTTTTTACATTCAAGATAATCTTCTTTGCTTATTCCACCACCCGACAAAGAACTGTAGAAGCAGTGGCGTGGAGGAAGAGCTTTGTTGTTCAGATTTCTTATGTTGTCCATCCACTCGTAGGGAAAAAAACCTTTTTCAGCTTTCCCTTTTAGAAAGGCTTTCAGGTAGTTTGCGTAGGAATAACCTGGTGCCAAATAGTTAAACATGTCAAGGAAAAGAAGATGGTCTGTGTACACTGCTATGTACTTGTTGCATTTTTTTATGGTTTTCATTTCTGTTTTGTCTGTGTCATTAAAAAAAGAATGAAATTCCTTTTTTATCAAATTAATGTCATACTTTCCAGAGTTGAAACCTAGAACAGGGACTCTTTCTATGTAGGTAAGAAGTTTTTCCTTCACTTCAAGAACATGGGAGATTTTTTTTTGGGGATTTTTTTTGTTCTTTGCTGGAAAAACTTTGCTAGCTTTATGTTCTAGTTCCTTTTGTTTTTCTTCTAGAGAGTCTAGTTCGTCTAAAACATCTCTAAAATTCTCTTTCACCTGTTCTCCTATCAACTGCCCCAAGTTGTTTATGTGTTCCAACACATTTTTAACCAAAGGATTGTCGTCCCTGTTGGAATTTCTGACAAAACACACTGGTTCTGTATGCCCAGGAAAATCAGAAGCTACACTGGCAGAAAGGGGTATGTGAGTTTTTTCTATCACAGTGTTAGCATTTTCTGGGGCCGAATTTTCAGGTTGGACGAAATAGCTTTCAAAGTCAAAAAAAATTTTATAGGGGTATATTTTTTTCTCAGGTGAACAAACTATTCCCAGTTCCTCTAAAACTTGAAAAACTGTTTTGGATGGATTGTATGCTCCACCTTTGTACCTGAAGCTGACTTTGGTGCAATCTTTTTTCACCCCATTGTGTTGTTTCAAAAGGAAGCTACGAGTGAAAACTTTATGACACTTTTCACAGGGGTACATTTTACCATACAGTCCCATGTTAGTTATTAAACTTACATGGTTTCTGTGTAAGTTCAAGTTCATGATTTTTTTGGATGAACACATGTTTGACCTTATAATTTTAGGTCGCCCCTTTCTTTTACCAAAAGAGGGAAGGTAAAAGATTCTTATGTTAACTTCAAACATTTTTTCTAACCTGTCTAAATCTCTTATGTTAACACCCTCAAAAGTCTCCTTGTTCACCCCTGGATAGGCTTCAAGGAAAAGCTCTTGAGTTTTTTCTAAAGATTCATACAGGAAGAAAGACAGACATCTAAAGAAACACAAGTTGTCCTTGTACGCCCTTTTGGTTTTAGGGTCTCTGTGAAAGTGTTGCATTCCTCTTTGTCTTAAACCTGGTGGAACAGTTTTCATTTTACCTAAAAGATATTCTCCTCCCGTAGCCCTTATCAGTGTGATGTTGGCGTTCACGTTGCCTATTACACTCCATTTAGTAGAGGGTCTTTGAGTGTCTTCTTTAATGTTGTTTTCTATTAAATCTAAACACTCTGCAAAGTCTTTGTCGTCCCTTATAAAAATGTAAGGGTCTCTATGGCTTTCACTGTCATAGAACAAAGACGAGTTGTTGGCAGAAGCATGAAAGTACATGACTTTCTCTTCTTCTTCTTCCTCCTTAGAGGAAGACAACAACCTTCCAAAAGAGACAGCCACTTTGTAAGCCATAACTTGATTTCTATGAATAGAGGTAAGCGCCTCTATTACCTGTTTGGCTCCCAAGTTGAAACTTGTCATTCTGACGTTGAAAATGGACTGAAGCTTACCAAGCACAGCCAAACCTGAAGCTATGGACTTGAAGTTGTCACGGTAACTGCTTTTATGCAAAGAATTTTTTTCTATTTTTTTGGAAGTTCTAAGCTGTCGGAAAAAGTTTCTCTTCTACAAGAATCTGAGTTACATAAAGTTTTTCCACTGTTTTCTACAGTAACCAAACGTGGAGGTCTAGGGGTGTTACACATTGGACAGTTGACGGTGTAAAGTTGTTTTACCTTTTTGGGCGGCATTTTTTTTTTTAAGGTTTCTTTTTCTTGTTTCACTTTATGTTCTATATACAAACTTATAACTAAAACCTAACCTAAGTATACATGGAGTACATATGGAACTTAAACCTACGCTGGGCTATGTTGACTAAAAACGGAGTACATCTAAATCTAACTACAAATTAGCTGATATACATGATAATGTAAAAGCACTGAACAAGGAGCTGTTGACCAGACACTATACAAAGTTGACCACTTACCCAGAGTAGAAATCGGTCGTTTCGTCTAGGAAGGGACCAACTCGTGATTTTATGTCCTCCAGAATGAAGGGGGACACAGTGTGTCCGCAGTGTGTGGCTGAGGGGGGCATTCTGAAGCTGGAAGACACCGAGGCATTCATTTCCTCCACGTAGCTGGTTGTTCCTATGTGAACTTTAGGAGTTCCCTTGTACAAGTTTACCAGGACCATAGCCCGGCCTCCACTGGGGTCGGTGCAGTCTTGGTTCAAGGACAACAAAAGATTATCCACCTTCCTCTCTCCAAGGGCAGCTAGGCGGTGTAACTCCTTGTACTTTCCTAGGATGCACTCTATCTGGTCCACTAAGTTCCTGAATTCACGCGCCTCTAGGTTCAAGCACCGCTCCTAAGGTTTGTCCAGGTAGGTTCTCAAGCATACTCCCCTGATGCTAGGTTCCCTGTATATTTCTATGCAGGCGTTGTTATCCCCTTCCGGATAAAAAACTTGGTTGGGGGCAGGTGACTTTTCTTGGAAACCAAATCGAGCAGGCCACTTTTTTACCACCAAAGGCACTGACCTAAAGCCCACAAGCTTGCTGGAAGAACTGGGGGCAGTGCCCTCCCCAAACTTTTGCCTGTGTGACTTGTCTTTAGGAGAAGGAACACCTGGGACAGAACCAATTGGCTCGGCACCATAGGATGAAGTCGCTGAGGAAACTGAAGCAGGGGTAGAGACAGGGGTTTTCTTGTGGTAGGCGCGCTTCTGTCTTTTTTTCTTAGGCTCCCCTTCTCTCTCACTGGAACAGTTTCTTTTTTCCGGCGGGCTTTTAAGAAGCAGCTCCTCTACCGGAACCGGGAGAGAGTACAGAGGAGAAGGGCCGGTTAAATCTATAACCTCTACCTGCGAATACCCCCCGCGGTGAGCAGGTGAAGGTGTCCCTTGTGTTAAGCCCACCACTTCTATGGGTTTAACTGCCGGTGATGAGGTTGTAAGGTCTATAACCTTTATTGGACTGACCTGGGGAGAAGGTTCCTCCGGAGTCACGGGTGAGTAAGAGGCGGACGTAGGTGCTTCAGTGGGGGGTTGGTAGTTCAAAGGTGCCGGGGGATTGATGTATTCCCTGATGTCAAAATCGCCGTCGCCAGCTTCCTGAGGAGAGCGATCCCGGACGCGATCCAGGAAATCAGTGATTTCGCCATGAAGAGCTGCAAGAGCGGCTTCCTGTTCTCCTGCATCAGGCACTTCAGTTGGAAGCCGAGCAGGAGTTGCAGGTGGTTTATCAGGTGAGGCTGGAGAGGTAGGAGGAGGGGCGATGCCCGACGCCTTTTCCTCTGTCTGTTTAGAAGTAGTAAAAGTTAGTGGAGCCAGTTTTTTAGCTCCTCCTCTCCTGACACTAAGTCCCGTCTTCATGCGACCAGGCATTGTTCTCCTTGAAGATGAAAGGGTGGCAGGGCTGGAAGGTGCAGGAGCAGGACGGCGAACAGCAGACAAACGTCAGAAAAGGTTTGATGAAGATCGAGCAGCTCAAGTCTACTTTATAGTAACTATCCTGATACGATGCTGGGACGTTCCCTTGTCGTTCAGATAACGTACAACCACGTCCATGAGTCGTAGATAACCGTGCTTTTCCATTCATAGTATGTTTTACACTTAGTCAGTGTTGTTTTGGAAAAAAGTAAAAAGCTTAACTCAAATAAAAAACGTGATAACGTTCAGTCAACGTTCAGGGTGAGGCTTGTAAAACGAATCTTGTTGTTACCATTCTGTAATTAACGCAGACCATTCGTCATTTATCAGAACTAGCTTCTCTCAAGCAGACATGGCTAACTTTTGTCCTTTGCCTTTGTCTTTGACCGTAGGTCACAAAAGGCGTCAGGAGGTGTTTATTTCAGACATCAGGAGGGGCGTAGAAGAAGGTAAGGTGTGGTCTGTGTGGAAATTCTGTCCTGAAAATTTGAACAGGGATCTTTACATCCCTCCTAACTGTAACTTCAAACAATGCTTTCTGCACAACCAAACCACTGCATTGGTTCCTGGTGGACCCTCTGTGAAAAAACTTATCTCAGAAAATGGGGAAAGTTTTTTTTCAGGTGTTCTTTTGGGACATGGTGCCATGGTACACTTGATGTCTAGACATTCCATTTCCTCTGGAAGTTCAAAGAAATTCATTTCAGACAGACAAAAACCCTTTTTTCTAAGGGTTCAACCTTTGGGGGGAGGGCCGGGTAATTCAGTTTTCATCGATTCTACTATGGTGAAGGCTTTAATTAAAGCCACTTTACTTCACCCAGACAAAATTACACACTCTTTAGGTTCAAAAATTTTCTATGAAAGAGGATTCAGGACAGAAATTGGACACAATTACCATGGATGCTGTCATGTTGTGAGAGTTATAACTGAAATAACTACCTCCCATGAAAAAGGTCAGCTGAAGGTGGTAACAGCCTACCCCGTATCTAATTTTTGGTCCTCCTAATAAAACTGAACAAAAATAAACGATGATCCTCCGGGTAAGGCCCCTGGGCCAAACCCACCCTTCCACATGTTTTCCCCTCTTTTCAGAACGCTCAGGCACTGACCCTGACGTTTGTTTCGTCCTTGAGCAATAAATCATTTCAGGAAAGTGCGATAAGGAAAGACTGACAGGTTTCCTATAAAGGTTAAACGGGGACTAAACCATCGTTATTTGACACGACAACCTTCGACCTACTATGTCGCGTTACTCCCTGCAGCGTGTATTAGAACAACGTCACCCCGACGACACTCAAGTTCTGACATACGTGAGGGAAAGAAATGAAATTATATGTTGCTCTTCAATTTGTTTCAGGTACGTGTGCAAATACTTGAAAGAATGTGTTCTTCACCGGAAAAAATTATACTTAGTTTTTTCTTCAGTGCAATCAAGTTTTACATCCAAAGACCGAAAAACCTTGAGGAAAATGGTTTTGAGTCATAACTTGTCGAAATTTTCAGCGGTGGAAACCTTGGGTTATGCCCTGAAGCATGGAAGAAAGGGAAAGGGCCCACTGAAAAACCCCTTCCATTTGGAAGCATTGAAAGCGGCAGAAGAGCATCACGCCAAAGAAAATCCCCGCCTACTTAACCAGCGTCTTCATTTCTTCATGTCTATTTTGGAACTTCTAGCTGAGTGCTTAGAAACCAAAACTTTGTTTTCCTCCTGCCCCATATTTCACATCCCATCATCGTCCCTGGATCGTTTCAGTGTAGAGGAGAAAGAAAAAGTTTGGTTTTATCTGGCTATGTGGTGCACCCAGCTTATCTCCCTTACTCACTGTTTTCACCACAATCAGCTCGCTTTACACTCAACGTCATAACAAATTTAAACGAACGAAGAACGATGTAACATGCTTACCTAAACAGGGGGAAGGGAATGGGAGAGATATATAGATTAGGATAGAATAGGGTAGGATAATATAGGGTAGGGTAGGGTAGGGTAGGGTAGGGTAGGGTAGGAAAGGGTGGGGTTGGGTTTAAAAAACTATGGGGTGGGGGGGTGGGGGCACCCCTCAAGTATGGGGGGTTTGGGGCTTGTTGGCCCAGGCTGGCCGCCCAAAATAACCCACCTAACCCACCCACCCACCCACCCACCTAAACCACCTACCCACCTACCCTACCCTACCCTACCCTACCCTACCCTACCCTACCATATATAAGTCAACTGTATGCTTTCTAGCCTGTCATAACCTACCTGCCTTCCTACCTGCCTACCTTACTTGCTCAACACCTTTTATTTGGACGCTATGGAGTTTCACCTTTCGGACGAGTTGTTATTCAAGGTCAGTGAAAAAATATCTGAAAAAGACTACCCTAGATTAGGGGTTTACTTAGGACTTAGACTAAGTTTAATGGATTACATGGAAAAAATACCGTCTCTTCGTTCTATGGGGAGAGAAATGCTTATTTCATGGAGCAGAAAGAACGTACGTTGCAAGTGGATGGTATTGAGACATGCATTAAGTGACATAGGTCGTTACGATCTAACTGATTATTGTAGATGGTACATGGGATATTACAACGTAGTGGACCATTGTGAAATTCCTCCAGAACAGTGGAAAGTTGATACTTTGTTCGTCAACCTGGCAGACAAGTTCGAAATGCTTGACTGGAGGAAACTGGGAACTCAACTTGGATTGAGCGACCACGAGCTTAACCTGATATCCACCCCTGTTCCAGGGAAAAAAGGTGTCACAAATCCTGTATTCGAAGTTCTGATGGTTTGGAAATATAGAGAAATATCTCATCCAAGCTGCCTAATAGCCAGTCTATACAACATGGGACTTTCTGATGTAGCTCTTTACGTGGAAGGTTTGAACAAGGGTTCTACTGGTTTAAAAGAGGCCGAGGTTGCTCCTTTGGTCACTTTGGTTTAAGATATCGTCCAACATGGATCACAAGGAAAAGGAGATCATTTTTGACCCACGTCTACAAAGCCCCTTCACAATGATCATAGCTGGACCAACTTCTTGTGGGAAAAGTCAACTTGTTTTCAAGTTGATTAAAGGTGTAGACGAGCTTGTTACTCCAAAAATACACGACATATACTACTGCTACAGTCAATGGCAAGATGGATTCGACGAAATGGCGAAGTTGGGGGTTAAGTTTAACAAAGGTCTTCTTTCAGAAAACTTTTTGTTCGAGGATGAAAGAGACGTGACTAAACATGGACTGGTCGTAATAGACGATCTCATGGATCCCGAGTACGTTCCCACCATAATGAAACTTTTCACTGTGGGCTCTCACCATCGCAGTTTAAGTGTAATTTTTGTTACTCAAAACTTGTTTTTCAACAATCCTGCCTTCAGAACCTTGAGCTTAAATGCACACTACCTAGTTGTTTTTAAAAACCCTAGAGACATGAGTCAGATAGGGCACATAAGCAAACAGGCCTTTCCAGGACAGAAATCCTTTTTGACGGAGGTATATAACTCAGAAACCAAAGAGAAACATTCATACATCCTATTGGACTTTAAGCAGAGCACACCTAACGAGCTTAGGGTAAGAAACAGCATAACAACTCCTTGGAACACCTTGGTTTTCATTCCTCAAGCTTCAGCTTCGAAAAGAAAAAGATAGAATGGTGACCAAAAGATCTCCTTCTGGAGGAAAATTTAAAACAATAAGGAAACATTACCACTTGTTGAAACACATATCCAAGTGTTCCTCGGCAGAGTGTTCCCACATTATCAAAGGTCTCAGCGATGAGGTCATTAGGTTGATGAGTCAAATTTGCGTCAACGTAATGAACAAAAACCTGTTGCGTAACGAGTCCGACGCAGTCAAACGTTTATCACCCTACAAGAAAGAACTCAAGTCAGTCACAAGGCACAAGGCTACCGTTAAGCAGAAGAGGAAACCCTTTGAGCAAAAGGGTGGATTTTTGGGAACCATTTTGGGCCTTGCCTTACCCCTGATAACAGGTCTCATAGGAGCACGTCGATAAAAAATCATGTCTTATTCAAGGATGGCCCTCGTAAGGGCGGATCTTGTTCCCCGAGAAAAAAAACCTTCTTTTGTTAGTCCTTCCTCTCCTCCCCAGCCTGGACCTAGTGTTCAAGACCAGTACTACAGCACTCAACTTTTAAGAGAAGGTTTAACTCCTGATTCCAGCCTGGTTCAAGTCCTGAACCACCTTCAAAGTAAAGCACATGAGGTGCTTAACTCTCCTAACCTCAAACTGAAGGAAAAGTTAAGGCAGTACAATCAACTTATGATAAAGTCGGGAATTTTAACTAAAAAAGCCAAGGCCTTAGGACAACGTAGGGAAGGTCCCTATCCTGGTCGAGCAGTAGGACAAGGCCCTGCAGGAGCAGCAGCAGCAGCAGCTGGGGGTGTAAACAATTCTTTAGAAGACACCGACGACGGCGACGACGATGATGACCACACTTTCACAGAGACTAGAGACGATCCACCACTTCCTGACGATTCAGACGGAGACAGTGTAGACGAGTTCAAAGGGGAGGAAGGCTTTAAACCTCGTGCAAGAGACAACACAGAGGGTATGGACGCCAACATAAAAGAAAGAATACCTGCAAGTTACAGAACGACTGCTAAAAATCTCTACAGAGAATTATCTCGTCACGGAAGTGAAATTTTGAATTGGAACAGAGACGGAGAAATATATGTTAACGGGGAACGTGTGCCTGGAACTGACATAACAGATTTGTTAGCTTTTGCTGCCCGACCAAAGTCTTTGAAAAAGGACCAACCTAAAGGAAGCCAGGTTTTCATGAGAGCAGTTAAAAGGCTGAACCCCACCTTAAAATTTGTCAAAAACAAGTCGGCTTTTGCAGGGCACAGTCCTTCCTTTGCTGCCAGTCCCTTGAAAAGAGCTTCCCCTATTAAGAAGAGGAAAGTAAGTCAAAAAGGAACTGGACGTAAGTTTATATGGCGCACAAGGCTTTGAAAAAAGATGTCCTCAGGTTTTACACAGATCCTAAACAACCTGGAAGTTTCACCAGCGTATCTAAACTTCAACGTCATCACTTCAAGAAAACAAAGAAAAAAAACATAGAACAAGCTTTGGAAGATGTAGACGCTTACACCAGACACAAACCTTACAAGAGAAGATTTCCAAGAAGAAAAACACAAACATGGGGGATAGACAAACAGTGGCAACTTGACCTCATAGACATGCGAGAATTTTCAAAGGAAAACAAAGGATACCAGTACATTCTAGCGGGAATAGATGTTTTTTCAAGGTATGGTTTTGGACAACCTGTGAAAAGTAAGAGAGCTGATGACGTGACAGAGGCTTTCAAAAAAATGAGCAAAGAAAGAAAACCTCAACAAATTCAAACTGACAAGGGCAAAGAGTTTGTCAACAAAATTTTCAAAAAACACTGTGAAGATCAAATATTCAATTTTTTCACAGGAGAGAACGACGACGTGAAGTGTGCCTTAGCCGAAAGATTCAACTCTACTTTACAAGGAAAAATGTGGAGATGTTTCTCTCATTTCAATAACTACAAATGGGTTGACTTGCTGCCCGACTTGGTTAAGTCCTACAATTTGACTTACCACAAATCCTTAGGAGCTGCCCCTTCAGACATAAATAAAGGCAACTCTGAAGTCTTGTTCTACAGGTTGTACGATCAACCTCAAAAGAAAAAAGTTCCTGTCCTTCAGTTGAAGAGAAAAAATCAAGTGCGAATGTTGAAAACAAAGAAAACATTTAACAGAGGGTACGAACCTAACTGGACTGAGGAAATATACACAGTCGACAACATTTCGCCCAAAGGGTACCACCTGAAAGATCTCCTTGGAGAAGAGATAAAAGGAAGCTTTTACGAACCTGAAGTTCAGAAGGTGCAAGTCCGTCACGGAAGACGCTACAACATAGAAAAAATAGTAAAATACAGAGGAAAAGGCAAGAAAAGAGAAGCCTTGATCAAGTGGAAGGGTTACGGAGACAAGTTTAACTCTTGGGAACCTGTCAAGAACATAAACAAATGGCGTTTACCTTAACTTTACCTAGTAACTCATCTATGAACGTTTTTCCTGACAACACTTTAACTAGTTACAATACAATTTTGGCAGAATACATTAACTCTCCTACTCAGTTAGAGTGTGCTCTTCAAGAAATAACCTGTCCTACCACGTGGTACAACGTCAAAGAAGAACCCATTCTCTTGGTACAGGGAGAAAACGACCTGACAAACAACCTCCGCTCTGTAGTAGCTTTATTGAACAAACGCAGAAGAGAATTTTTTCCTCTGGAAAAACCAGGAGCCCATAGTGTCTTCAGTAGAGCTTCAAGCTCTACATCAAATTTATCAGCCCAATCTGCTTTGAAGAGAGGAGTAAAAATAACAAAAAACCTACGTCATGTCAACCCTGTGGGATCGACTGAAACCATTCCTCCTGCTGGTCCTGCAAGTGAAAGTCCACCAACTCCTGCTGCTGCGACTGAGACGCCATCTGGAGGATTCACTTCTAACCAACCCACGCCAGAGAAGGAGGAAAAGGAAGAGGAGGAGGATGAGGGGGAGCGTGACACGGCAGGCAGAGAGAAAAGGGAAATATCGTCGGCTGTGGCTGAAGTGATGTCTATGGATGACAGGGAAAAAAGGTCTCTTTCTTTTTTTGAAGAAAAGGCCGTCTTCACAGACTCTGCTAATGTTTCTCCGCTCTCTCCCAGTCAGTTACAGGCTGTGAAAATACGTACACGCTTCAAGGAAATTAGCAGATACCTGTCTAAGTATTACTTCAAGGAAGGTAGTATCTACAATATGTTTGCCTTAGAAGGTGTGAACCTGGAAAGCAACTCAGAGTTGATAGGATACTTGAACAGGACCATAAATAAACTACAAAGCATGTTGGTGAGAAAACTAAGAAACTACAGGAAAAACAACAAAGCCACCGTGTTTCACTACAACAAATACACAATGAAAAGTGTAGTTTCCTTGCCTCCTGGTGTGGTCATGCAACTCCCAGAAAACTTAGGGAAACAATTAGGTTTTGACGGAAGTGTTTTCCTAAGTGGAAAAACACAAAGCCCCTACGTGGTAGACCTTCAGTACAAAAGTCGATGTGCTTTCGTGTACTCTGACATAGTCAAGCACAGTCTTGTGGGTGATTCTAAAGCACCCCTTCTGAGGCAAATCAACATAAATCGCTACAACGGCGACATGCAAACCATGAGTTTCCAGCTTGATATATCTGCCAGTCACTAAAACCACCTTCAGACAGATAGGGATATACTTAAGAGACAAGACTGGGGAACCTATACCATTTGAAAGCGGATCAGTGTCGGTGGTACTTGCCTTCAGACCTCTTCAAGGATAGGAGTATATTACCATGCTTCACTACTATGGAACACCTCCATACCTGGCCGCTAGGGGTCAGTACGCTGAATACTACAGAAAATCACAGTTTGGGAACGGTGCTTTACCAGCGTACGGTGGCAGGGGCAGACAAAGAGGGCACGGACTTGGTTCGTTAATAGGTGGTTTACTGAGAGGAGCTGTTCCCCTCTTAAGTAAAATAGGACGCTCAGCTGCCAAATCTGCAGGCAAAGCCTTGCTTACTACAGGAGCTGGAGTCTTGTCCGACGTGGTAACAGGAAAAGGCTTCAAGAAAAGTGTAGTTAGGAGAAGTAAAGCTACAGGGAAGAACTTACTCAAAAGGGCTGCTTCTTCTGCTCAAGGATACATAAAAGGTACATCTGAACCTCCTCCAGTCAAACGACGAGCAACCGGCAAGCGCGGAGGACGTAAGGGGCAACGCGGCAGAGGCAGAGGACAAGCTAGAGGAAGGACCTTGTTCTAGTCATGAGTCTCCTTCATCCCAAGGGTCAGGTATGTGCAGTAGGTGAACTAGACCTACACGCCTTGCCTGTCACTCAAAAGGACATATCAAAATGTCAAAAAATAACCAAAACTACCAACAATGCCCTGACTCCACACACTGAATCATTTGACTTCACCTTCGAACCAAGCAACCTGTACACAGACCTCTCAGAAACTGAGCTGTACATGGAACTGGAAGCCGTGGCGGCAGACGGAACAACTCACCTTGCCGTTGGCATAGAAGCTGCTCCAGTCAACAACTTGGCACACGCTCTCTTTGCTTCCTGCCAGTTGCTGATAAATGGGGAGAAAGTCACCGGCAACAATGAAGACTATGGTCTCAAGGCCTACATTTTGGACACAATTTGTTGCAACAAAGAAGACAAAAAGACTCGGTTGAAAGGGTGTCAAAAGTACATGAAAGACACCTGTGGTCACATGGAAGCCAGAGCGGGCGAAAATGCTGGATGGACGGCACGGAGAGCAGAGTTCAGTGCCCGCAACAAGCATGCCTTAGTAATGAAGCCGCACCTGGATTTAATTAAACAGTGCAAGGTGCTGCCTCCGAACTGTGAAATCAAGTTCATATTCGAAAAAAATCAGCCCAATTACTACATGATGCAAGCAGCCGATCAAAACTACTGGGTCAAAATCACCAAAGCTGAAATGACACTTCTCCAAAAATGTGTCGACGACGAGGTGGTGAAAACTCACGTCAGCAGTGTCAGGAATCCACATTGGGGCCCTTTCAACTATCACATAGCCAGGTGTAAAGTAACTAAACACACTTTGGACGGTGGCTCACAAGACTACAGTTGGACTCAACCTGACACTACTCAGATCCCCACCAGGATAGTCTTGTGTATGATAAAGGAAACAGCAGCTGCTGGGACTAAGACAGAAAATCCTTTCAACTGCAGGCATTTCAACGTGAAGGAAATATGCGTGAGATATGACGATCAAAAGTTTGAGTTGAAGACCGACTTCGAAACAGGCAACTGCATCAGAGCCTACAGTCAAATGTTCATAGACAGTGGGCTGTCGGCTTTGGGGCAAGACTGTGGCATAACTTTGGAAGATTTCAAAGATGGATATTCCTTCTTTGTTTTCGACTTCACCCCAGACAGAGCACCTGAAGACAGTCGTATAAATCTCATCAAGCAAGGAAAGCTGGGCATTTCCCTTAGGTTTGCCGCCCCGACTACTCTCGCCATATCTGCCGTCTTGTGTTCCTTCTACGACAACAACATCCAACTAACGGCTGACTGTCTTCCTGTCACAGACTACCACATGAACTGAGAAAAAAAATGAGAACTTCAGACATAACAGGTGCACTGGGAAACCATCCACACACAAGACGTTTCTACCTGGGAACTTTTGCCAGTAATCAATGTCCTAAAAAACCAATTCCCTCTACATGTTTCGTCAGTAACACAGATCCAAGCTCTAAACCTGGTCAGCACTGGGTGGCATTTTACGTTTCTCATAACGGGAATGTATTCTACTTTGATCCCTATGGCTTACCTCCGTTTACTATATATCACCAGAGGTTCATGCAAAAGTCGTCAGATGGTCACGGGTCGTTCAGCAGAAAACAAGTGCAAAACTTTTACGCTAAAACGTGTGGAGCCCACTGCATTAACTTCCTCATAGAAACATGTCGAACCAAGGATCCACACCACACTGTGAAAAGGTTTTCTCAGGTCCCCTTCAACTTAATGGACAAAATAGTCAGGCCCTTCCTGAGAAAAAGAGAGAAGAAGAGGCAATGAATTTCGAGATGAGTCCAGAAGAAGTAGCAGTCAAAGCAGACGTGAGCAATCTTTTGGTGAAAGGAAAAGTTAAACGTGAACTGGACGTGATAGACGGGCTTCAGAGCACGGCGGAAGTAATAGACAAGATTCTCATCATCATGGCCGAGTTAATGGACAAAGTGGTAGCCCTGGAGGAGAACGACATAGGAAGAAAGGCCTTGAAGGATTTAATGGAGAGAATGCGGGCCTTAGAGGACCGTAGTCAAAGTCCTACTCCAGCCAAGACCGGGTGCAGTTGGTACTGCAACAAGAATTCATTTTCTATATAATATCCATGTACTCTGCTTGCAAAGCATATCTGATTATAATGATTCATACCTAGCATGTACTCTGATAGGAAGAAAAAATAAAAAGATTGAATTAAAAAACCGAGTTGTGTCTTTGTTGCATTTAATCTCATATCAAAATAGTGAGTCATAAGTATTGCGTAAATTCATAGGAACATTGCATCAGAAAATGAGTCATGGTTATTGTGTAATTTCTTTCAAGGATTGCACAATACACCCTCATACGTAGGTCATACGTTTTTGCAAGTAGGTTAGTAGGTCACTTCCGGTTTGTAAGTAGGTCAGCTCTAGGTATTGCACAATTCTTTTAATTTATGCATCTAGGTCAGGTCACTAGGTCAAATGGAATCCAGCTCTCTGATTGGTCGAAAAAACTAGGTCATAACCTTATGACGTCACTTCCTGTCAAATCCAGCCCTCTGATTGGTTAAAACTAGGTCACTTCCGGTCTACCAGTAGGTCATGACCTAGTTAGTAGCTAATCCATTGCGCTCAGTTTGCATGTATATACTACTCACAGGTAGTAAGCAGGGTGGGATCAGTGGGGCATGGTGATCAAAAGTAAAGTGCTGCCCCAGCAGGTATATTCCAATACCGCATGGAGGTCAGAGGCTGTAAAAACTATGATCAACTAAATTGATATTCTCACTTGTCAAGAGACTAGGTCAAACAAATACTCCTTGTTTTGGGAAATGAATATCACTCTCAGCCTCCCTCTATCTGTCTCTGTCTCTCCTTGTCCCTCTGTCTGTCTCTCTATCCCATGTTGCTTATCTTAAGGGAAGCATATCAGTCTTTTTAACAGGGGGGAAATTGATTTATAGATAGACAAATTTTGTAATTTTACCTTTAAATGACCATTATGTGTGTGGTGCACATATGTGCGGGCACTGACACATTCCTCTGTGAAATTGTGTAATTTAGTTCTAGCCATGAATATGACCTTAGCTGTTGAAATGGCATTAAACATCAATTACTCACTCACTTACTCACTCACTTAAATGACCATTAATCAAGGCCCTCAAGGGCCCATGATTTGGGCAAAAACCCTTTCCTTCAAATCATGTTCCTCATAGTACTCAAATTACATAAATTTACATTTAGGCACAGAAATAATTTACGTAGATGAAGGTTCAAATGATGCTTACTGAATCCCTAACCAAAAAGGCAAATGACATGATTTTATGTTAAATGATGTAAATACTTTATGTAAATAATACGTTTAGAAAACGTTCAGAGAACGTTCTGTGAACATAAATTTGCATTGTATTACGTCCAGTAACATGAAAAAACCCTTACATTTTCACATTCAGAGAACGTTCTCAAATTACATACAAATTACGTAAGTGCGTTTACTAGGTGCTGGGAGATTGCCCTGGTCAATCTTTAGCAATATTATCAGAACACTTATTGTTGATGTTTGATTGTATTCCAGCTTCCTTGGGTCATACCTGTTTTTGGGCCGCTGCCGTGTTTGCATTCAGGTCTTTGATGAGGAAATGCCATTATACTTATTCAGATAGCATGTTGACTAGGGATACTTTGCCTTTTTTGACTGGGGCGTGATGGTTACATGTACCAAGATGATACAATTCAAAGAACGTAAACTTTTGATTCCTATTTGCAGGGTTCAAAATAAAGATCTGTGTACCGTTGCTTGGGCTGAATGCCACTTCTCTTAAATAAAAGGTACACCTCCCCATCCAGCCTTCCTGACCCCTGACGGTGAAGGGGTGCACTGAAAACATGGAAGATCCAAAACTAGTCAGTGGTGACCACTTTAGGTCCTCAAGTTGACGATACCTAAAACTACAACTTTAGGTAGTCAAAATGAGGACTTTAGGTCGTCATCCTGATGACCTGAGTTGTCAATATGATGACTCTGTACTGTCAGTATTGTCATCCTGATGACTCAGGTCATCAGGATGACGACCTAAAGTTGTCATTTGACTACCTAAAGTTGTAGTTTTAGGTATCGTCAACCTGAGGACCTAAAGTGGTCACTGCTGACTAGTTTTGGATCTTCCATGTTTTCAGTGTGGTTCGTCTCTCTTACAGCCTAGTTTCTGACATTTTGAAGATGTTGGCAGACATGGCCGGTATTGAGGAGGAGTGTACCTCCAGTCACAGGTTCGGGAGTGGAGGGGCAACCTTCCTGGCTAGAGTAGGTGTGAATATTGATGTGATAAAGCAAAGGGGGGACTGGCGTTCTGTTTGTATTATTTATTTTGCTTTTGCTTTCTTTATGCCTTGACTGTGGGTCAGTGTGTGACTTTGGCAGGTTTAGCCAGCCAGACACGGTAAGCACCTATAATATATCTCATTGGTATTATTCATCCATTGTCATAACGTGAGTGAGTGAGTGAGTAATAGATGTTTAACGCCATTTTGACAGCTGAGGTCATAATTATGGCAAGAACTACATTACACAATTTCACAGAGGAATGTGTCAGTGCCCCCGCATATGTGCACCACACACATCCGAGGGAATAGGAAAGAGAAGAAATAGACCCTTTTAAGTTGGCTAGGGAAACCCGATTGTCATAACGTAAAGGTATATTAGCTATATAAAATCCCTGGAGTTTATATGCTTATATACAAATGATCGTGACTGTCTCAAACCCCCAGGGTTATCCGGCTAGGGCTTGGTCCCTCATTCTCTCTCCAGGTGGAGTTACATTTGTATATTCCAGTCTGTGATTCCTTTTGGGGAGAAACGGTATGATCTGAAGTGTCTCCCTGGTTCCGGTGGTGAATATGCGAAAGTCTACCGCTCATATTTTACAAGCGAAAATGGCGCCGCGTTAGCGCTTCTCCTCGAAAGACGTAACCATTCCCGTCCCAGGCGGTTCACCACAGTTGAATTTAAACTTCACTGGTGTTTATGTATTGAATAAAGGGCAGGTTTAGCCAGACAGATGCGGTAAGCACCAATGATATATCTCGTTTTTATTATTCATCCATTGTCATAACGGTAAAGGTATACATAAAAGAAAGGGTATTTGGGCCTACAGCCATGCATGCAGTCGCCCCTGTGTGTCCTCAATGTTGTCATTTTGTTACAGCATAATCCTTTGCCAGCTCTTAGCAGCTTCAATGGTAAGTCATAGACTTGTCAGTGGCATAAAGAGTATGCCCTCCCCTTACACCTCATGGCTTTGGCGGTAGCAACACAATAAAGATTGAGTATAGGATACTAAATGCAGCAAAATCAGCTGCAGTTGCCCTTGATACAACATAGTTATCATAAAGGGTTTAAAACCACTATCTTAAAAATCTTGGACTCAATGATACTTTGAAAGAGATATTGCAGCTAATGCAGAGGTAGGAATTAATATCACATTAGTTATAGGTTTTACCTTTTACAGTAAATTGAATATTTACTAAAAGAATCTTGGTATCATAGCTGTCTGTAAAGCTATTCTGGTAAGAGGTTTCGATCATAAGAAAAAGAGAGGATCTACAAAATCTTTCACCATTGTACTCTGTTTATGTTAGCTTATACCTTTCAGATCCTAGGATGTGAAAAAAAATGCAATAGCCTGTTGAATCTGGTGTGTTTCATATTACATATGATATCAAGCTGTTCACGTCCTTCTCACTTTACTTTTTAATAAAGCATTAGATGCGGAAGAGACTAAGTGAACACTCCCTACCATAACGCACTTCAACATAACAGTAATCCTAACCACCTCTCCAGAAGCCCACACAATGTTCACTGCCGATAATCTCTGTTGGCCTTGCATGCATATCTTGTGATAGATAAGGGGACCCTGCTGCATATTGTTAAAGCACACAAGCTTCCACAGCCCACACATAGGGTTAAAAATGAATGTCTTCCTTAACTTCCCCTTTAGCCTTCTTGAACCCTTTCTGGACTTTCCTCCCTCAGTATATCGCTAGTCCTCTCTCTTTATCCATCTGTCAGGTGGGGTTGGGGCTGGCGTAGCTTTTGAATTTTGGTAATCTATCCATTAGGATCAATTCTTAAGGCTTATATTTCGGTTTGATAAATACAATACCAGTATGGTAACAATCCATTTAATCATGATATCTTTCCTGTCATTATTGACTACGATAATATCAAGACCACTTTCATTGTCCAATAAAACCAGCAATTTATATACCCATTCCACATGCAGGTTCCATATAAAAATGGTGCAAATGCCATATCTGGAATGGCTCAGAGGCTTCACATTAAATATCGATTTTGAAGGCATATAGCTCGGGAATGGTTAGATATTAACCCCTGACTCTATTCTACCGCATTGTACCAACCCTCTCAAGAGAATTAATGATGATGAAACGAATTAGACTTGATGGAAAATATTAGAAATAATAAAAAAAAAAAAAAAAAACAGCGATGCATCCAACCGATCTCCAGGGTGCTGCCTCTAGAAACATACTGTGAATCTACCTCATTGACAGTGTAGAGGCATATGCAAGGCCATCCTACCCATCCATCACATGCAGTCTCTCCATCATCATGCTCTGCATGCCATTTACCAATGTCTATTCTATTTTATCTTCTCCTACAGGGTTTAGTCAAGATCTGCATTTTGCTGGGTTGATAGTGGTTTGCCACCTAGATGGATAATATCATTGTTTTTGTATAGTCCCTACATTTAGATCAAATATACTGTAGATGTATACCGGTACAGCTATTTTTATAAGGTGTCATCTGGTGTGGCAGGTGAGTCCTGTCGCTGGGTGTTCCTAAGGCTTCGGATAGGTGGCAGTACTAATCCGGACCTATGGGCTCAGTCACTATGTCAGAGGCCCGTCAGGGCTCCATACAGAACAATAGAATATAGATTAGCTGTCCCCATACCTTCCGGGTAGCCGCTTGTGTAGATAAAAACCGTTGGCATACACTCAAATCACTGTTTTATCTATCTTTCCGATAGCTAGACTCAAACCTCCAAACTGGTAATACAAACCATTACAATACTTACAAGTAGATTTCTCGTGGATGTTCATCCAGTTTCATTGAGACAGGTTGGTACTTCAAATCCTTTGTTCATTCCCCATCCATTTTAAAAGTGTATATCATGTAGAAGCCTATATATATATATATATATATATATATATATATATATATATATATATATATATATATATATACATACATACATACATATATATATATATATATATATATATATATATATATATATATATATCAAAATAATGGTGATTTCAGTGACTATGGGCATGATACGGCTTATATGATTCAACCTGATATATCAATTAACAAAATAGATCTAATAGGTTTGTAAATCATTGAAGGAGCAAGGAAGGAGAATGTAAAACACCTGTCCTATGGATATTCTAATATCCACATATATCAGACTACAGTGGTGAGTCGTTGACCATGTAATAAACCCAGGGCAATTTAGCTTAAGGGTTGAAAATGATTGAACGTGCTTCGTAAACAATGAGGCATAGCTGCAGATGTCTAAACTCTATATAGCATAGAGTTTAGAGTAAAGAGTGGCCGTAGGCCACGAGTTACGATATCCTACTGTAACGGAATGAGGTGCCTCTTAGCTCATACCTTACTAAGTTTATTACACGATTAATCAATAAAAAATCAATAGAATATCAATAAAAACAAGTTGAAAACAAAAATTCCCCCTCCCCGGGACTAGAAGCCTGCCATAGTGATGATCTGTACACACAGCTCGTTGGATTGGTTTGGATGCGAAAAAGAGATTCGCCCAGACCGGTCCCGCCTACTTATAGCAGCTAAGTGCAATGCGCTACCCACTAGACCACAATGTCTTACACCTTGGTGCCGGGCTTTGCTTGATTTGAACGTGTCCAGCAGTCCTCTATAATAAGAATGCTATTCTAACCTTGCGCATGTGAGAGTTGTTGTGGGGGGACACAACCATATCAAGGTGCTGGACGTGATCACACTACACTACTGCTGGGTGGCTTTATATCATAGAGACCTGGTTTTAGCCAACCACTTCTCGTCAGTCCCTGTGGCGCAATGCATATGAAGATGGGTATGGGATCTGAGACTGCAGGTTCGAGCCCTACCCTGGCAATGAAAATTTTGTGGGTTTTAACATGTAAGATATGACATGTTAGGAGTGCTGATATCCACATATATCCACCACAAACCGTGCGATATCCACCCAAAACCATGCGATATCCACCCCAAACCATGCTGATATCCAGCTTACATCTGTTCACATTACAGTGCAAATTATGCAGGAATATCAGCATGGGAATATCCAGAAAAAGCACCCAAAATCAAAGAAGTCATGTAATAAATAGATCTATAGAACTAAACGACCGTGGTGTGCGAGGTGGCCGATCCACGCCCTCGGGGGAGACCCCCCCCCCCCCGAGGGGTGGATCGGCCGCCGAGGACACCAGGGGAGTTTAGTTATATATTTATTTTATGTTTTTAGAGTGTTTAATTAACTGAAAATTAGCAAAATCCGTTACCGTAGTTCACCGCACGAGCGCCCATCGCCATTTTGAATGTTTACATTTACCCAGAACGAGGCTGCAGTGGTGGATCGGCTACTGTGGTGGATCAGCACACGTTACGCCACTGGGGGTGTGTGGATCGGCCCTGCAATGCTATCTCTATGGGAAGAAGTTATTCACATAAAATAAAGACTAATATATGCATCCACTGAATTGATTTATGCTGCTTTTTCACCCCCTTCCAGTATGAAAATTCCAAATCATCTCATGCATTAGTGTGTACAAACATAGCCTTGTCCAGTATTCCACCATTTGCTTAGAGCATCCATACAGTGCAAATCAGTGGACCTAATGGGAAGGTCCTAGATCTAATACTTTTATCCACTGCAGAGCGCTAGATTCTGTATATTTACACAGCTGTATCAGGCCCGTGGGTATTTGTCCGGTGTGTGTGTCCCTAGACCCTAGATTTCTATGGTTGGAGTGCATCACAATAATGTTGTCATATCAACAGTGTTAATAGACCAAAGAAGAATTTTATTGTTCTTTATTTTATTGATGAGAACAGTAAGCCTAACCTTCATTGTGGTAAAAAACAAGAGCCTCTGAGTAACTCTGGTACAGTATCTTGGAATTTTACTATTTAAATCAGTAATATTGATCACTGCTGCCTTGGCATTCATGAGCTTCCATTTATCTCACACATTCCTCCTCAATCACTCACTGACATAAAAAAAAAACTGACTGATCTCTACTGCTGAACACAGACAATAGTAGTATATAGGTGCAATCTCAGTGCATAGAAACAGGAACTAAAATTGGTTTGACCTACTTACATAGCGGAAGTGACTTAGTTTTGAAACCGGAAGTGACCATATATATATATGGGCATGTGACCTAGTTTCTCGAGCTCTGATTGGCTGAGAGATAATTTATGCAAATTTTATGACCATATATGGACATGTGACCTAGTTTTTTCTCACTGTAGTATAAACACAGGGAGCGTTTTTTATTAACAACAGGGGGGTGGGTGGGTGGGTAGGTAGGTAGGGGTAGGTAGGTAGGTAGGTAGGTAGGTAGGGAGGTAGGGGAGTAGATTTTTTTAGGGTGTGCCCGTGTTATACACGTGCGTGTGTGGGTATGTGGTCCTCCCTTCCCTTTATAAAATACTTAAGGGGTGCCCCCCACCCCAAAGCCTACCCTACCCTACCCTACCCTACCCTTTTTACCCTACTATACTTTCTACCTAACCTATTCTATTCTATCCAGTGACCAGCATGTTTTTTTGTCCCCCTACATTATAACATTCTCCCACTGCAACGCTACAAAAATAAATGACCCTATCAGCATGTTCCAATTAACCTTTCACATGCTACACCCTACCATAACACGCATACCCTTATCATAACATTTTTCCCCCTACCACCACCACCACCACCACTGCCGCCGCGCACCCATTGCTGCTCACTGGTTCATGGATGAATAACAAACAATTTATGTAGGGTAGGGTATGGGGTGAGGGACACCCCAGTAATGACGCATGCAATGACTGACACCTCCTATTAATAGGGACAACATTAAGAAGAAAAAAGGTTAATATATGTTAATACACTCAAGCATGAAGAGTTACATGTCAAATGCAGATATCGTTCTAGCAATCTTTTTTACACAAAGGATACATGTTAACCTTTAACCTGTGTATTCTTTCTACAAAATGAAAGAAATCTAACATTTTAGCAACAAATTTACAAATTTAACTCAATGTAACAAAAATTTCCACTTTTTACACACAAGATTTCCCTTGTTTTATCAAAAATGTTACAAAAACTTTACAGATGTACCTAATTTTACAAAAATTCTACTTCTTACACACAAGATTTCATCTTGAAACATGGTTTCAATCTATGTATTTTTTTCACAAAATGAAAGAAATGTAACAGTTTACCAAAATGTTATAAAATTTTCATAAAATTTTACAAATTTACAAAAATGTTATGGAAATTTTATAAAAAAAACTGTTATATTTTTGCTGTGTGCAACAGACAAAAGAGAAAAGAGAGGTTTTTTTTCTTTTTAAATGTCCTAGGGTAAAGTGCTTACACCGTCTTAACACAGGCATCTTTTGATATACTGATAACTAAATCCCTGTTTGTTCTGCAAATAAGTACTGCACCTTGTCTACTGAAAGTGATGCAACTTTGAGAGGCAACCAACTGACACCCTCCTTAATTTGATATATAAATAAATTGCAATGAAATAAAAGTTGACCCATTACTTGAGGCTTATGGAGCTTCTTTATTTCCCAAAGCAACAAGATCCTAATACTTATATAAGTTTTCTTTTTCCTCCTTTTCCTGACATCAGGGCGACAAACTGACACACTGGCAACAAACTGACACGGAAGGCCCTTTTCAGCAAAATCATCTTCACATGAACAATCTTAATATTTAAGTACCCTGTGTTACTTTGGTCCTTGTTTGTCTGGGCCTGTTTTGTCTATTATCAGGCTTGGAAAACATTGGCAAGCCTCCTCCGTTGGAGGAGTGAAAAACGTTGGCCCATTCTCCAACACTTTTTAGTTGAATATGCCATGCTGTAAGGTTAAGTGTAGAAAAGGCAATTTGTGCAAGGCAATAATGATTTGTGCAAAGAGGTTGACCTTTATAGTGGTAGACTTTGTAATTATCCAGGTATGTGTATGAACCTATTTAAAACAAACTTGTGTATGATGAGATATGCTGCATTTACTGTATCAAAATGATTTCAAATTATACATTTTCTGTTTACTCCATACCCCCTGTTACACCTCCCCACCTGCATTACCCCCACTGTTGGAGGATTGTCCAACACCTGCACTAATGTCTTATCAGTGATCACTATGGCAACCAGGAGATAAGAACACTCACTGGGGGCGGGCAGTGTCCACCAGTGGGGAGTTGTCCAACTGTGGCCTAGGCTCCCATTGTCCAACAGTGGAGAGTTGTCCAACAGTGGCTAAGGCTCCTCCACATACGTGGTTATTAGTGGAGATATGGCCAACGTTTTTCTCAAGTCCACTGTTGGCATCATGTTACATTTTTCCCAGCCTGATTATTATTGATCATTATTACATAGATTTTTCATGACTAATTGTTGTGTCTATAATTGTTTGTATTTTTATATAATTGATATGGTGTACAATTTGATATGGTATCTTAATTTACCGTATGAATATGATCTGTAGCTTTTTTTCTTGATTGTATGATTGTGTTTGACTTACTGATAGTTGTTTGACTATAATTCCAGTTGTGCTTCAATTACCACGATTCTGTAAATTGTGAGAGGCTCAATAAACTTTGTTTTCAATTAAAAAAAATCCCTGACTGGTTAAAAATATTCCCTTACCCTCTCTCCTTATGCCATAACAGATACTCTTCTTCAATATTTATCTTTGCTCACTTTGTTTTAGGTGAAAACATTTATCTGAGGCGAAATCTGACACCCTAGGTGACAAATTGACACACTAAAAGAAAAACTGACACAATGAGGAAATTGTCCCTCTCTCTCCTACCTCTGAGATTTAATCCTACATTACCTACATATTGCCTTTACCCCCTAGTGTATCACCCTAGGGCAAATTCCTATGGTCCAAACATTATTTTAACGACCTGTAATTCCATCAGAAATGTTCAGGGCGACAGACTGACACAATAGGCGACAAACTGACATGATGGGTGACAAACTCACTCTATGGGCGAAAAAGTGACACAGTAGGTGAAAAACTATCATGCTGGTGACAAACTGACACGCTAGGTGAAAACTGACACAATGAGAAAATTCTTCCTCTATTTTCTACCTCTTAGATTTAGTTCTAAACTACTTTTACATTAACTTTGGCCACAAGTAAATTAGCTTATTGTGAATTTATACCAACTTAACATTTTTTTTTTACTACCTGTAAGTCCATCAGAAGTGTTCAGGGCGAAAATCGTACACACTGGCGAAATGCTGACATGCTGGTGACATACTGACACAAAAAGCTCTTTTTATGAAAATCATTTTCACATGAACAAGCTCCCTATTTAACTATCCCTGACTAGTTAAAAATATTACCTTACCCTCTCTCCTTCTGACATCACAGATACTGTTCTTAACTATTTTTATTTGCTAAATTTCTTTTGGGTGAAAACTTTTTTTTCTAAGGTGAAAAACTGGTGACAAACTGATACGCTGGCAACCAACTGACATGCTAGGTGAAAAACTGACACAATGAGAAAACGGTCCCTCTCTCTCCTACCTCTGAGATTTAATCCTAGACCACCTACATATTGCCTTTCCCCCCCTAGTGCATCACCCTAGGGTGAATTCCAATGGTCCCAAGATTTTTTTAACTACCTGTAATTCTATCAGAAGTGTTTGGGGCGACAAACTGACACAATGTGCGACAAACTGACATGATGTGTGACAAACTGACTTGACTTTCATTGGTCATCATTGCAAACTCACAACTCTATTTAAGAAAAAAAAACAACTATGCAGTATTTACCCCATAAATGCAAAGTATGCACAAGCAAAATATCTATGTCCTACTACCAAGAAAAAAGAATCAGCCCTGTGTCAGATTTCCCCCTCAGAGTTGCATCACTTTGTGGAGATAAGGTGACTGACTTTATCACTCTGAATCCTTTGTTGATCACCATAGTGCTGTTTTGGTTTGCAAAACCTTTTTGTAGTCTTCAGCTGTTGATTAGTTTTGTTTTTGAATTACTCCTTTGCAGCTCATTTTCTTTAGGGGTAAAATCTAAAGACAGGCATTAATCCTGGAACACTAGTACTATTGAAAGTGGCATTGTCTTTTCATCCTTTGGTTGTTGTGTCCTATATCTGACATTGTGGTGTGTGTATATTACCTACTTTACCAGGAACATGTTATTAACATCCAAAAGTGTAACACAAAACTGATATACACACACCACAATGTCACATATAGGACACAACAACCAAAGGACACCACTTCCAATGGTACTACTATTCCAGGATTAATGCCAGTCGTTACATTTTACCCATACCTACCTACCTACTCTTGGTAGGGGGGAAAATGTTAGGATAAGGGTACCTGTGCTATGGTAGGGTGCAGCATACATGTAAAAGGTTAATTGGAACATGTTGATAGGGTCATTTATTTTTGTAACGTTGTGGTGAGGTTATAATGTAGGGGGACAAAAAACATGCTGGTTACTGGATAGAATAGAATAGGTTAGGTAGAAAGTATAGTAGTGTAAGGTAGGGTAGGGTAGGCTATGAGGTAGGGGTATTTTGTAAAGGGAAGGGGGGGCCACATACCCACACATGTGCATGTATAACACGCGCACACCCTATATAAACCAACCCCGACCTACCTACCCACCCCCTGTTGTTAACAATAAACGCTCCCTACCATTTGTTTATACTACAGTGAGAAAAAACTGGGTCACATGCCCATATATGGTCATGGTCGTGGTCATGGCAACAATAAAATTTACATAGATTATCTTTCAGCCAATCAGAACTCAAGGAACTAGGTCACATGTCCATATATGGTCACTTTCAGTTTCAAAACTAGGTCACTTCCGGTTCATAAGTAGGTTAAACCGATTTCAGAAGCTGTTCCTATGTGCTGAGTTTGCACCTATATACTACTGACAACGACCACTGACCTAATCTGTCTTGTTCATGAAATTTACAAGAACTCTTTTAACCACCATGAAGAACCTTCACTGTATGGTACAATAAGGTTGATGCCAATTCCTGAAATAATTGTTATAAATGATTTGAGAACCTGTTCGCCATGGCATGTGCATAATATGGCGTTGTTATAGAAAGATCATAATGTCCCCGACATATTTTCAAATTTCCAATACCAATCTACTAGTACTACCATTCAACTGAGGTTGGTTCCCTTTCAACGATGCACCTATTATAAATCCAGGTCACTGAGGTGTGCTTTGCTAGTTCAGTGAGAGATATGGCCTCACTGTTATAAATCTGCCTAAGTTTAGTACTGAAACTCCATAAAATTCACGGTGAACTTTTGATGTACAGTAACAGTAAAAGCAGTCGTACCTCTATTTAACTAGTCACTCCTGACAAGGCCAGTACTGTTAAATCTTTTTGACAGATGGTGGAAGGTCAGGTGGGAAAGATTATGAATGCCTGTTAAAGTTTATCTCCATCAGAAAGAGGAACATGTTGAATGTATTCAGCGCTTTCTATATGAAGGCAAGAAAGAAATTAGTAAGAGCAGGAACTCTTGAGGAACTTCCTTAACGTGCTATGGCGATATCTAATTGAGCCAAAGTGTATTTACTGTGGACAGGGAGGTTTGGGAGGATACACTCCAGACTATAGAGGTATGACAAGACATCTTGGTTTGTACTGTACAACTACAGAGTATGCTGCTGATACAACTCAAGCACAAGCCTTAGAATGTCGGGAAATGTCATCCAGACCTTACACAACTTAGTCCATCCCAGAATGGCCACTGTTTAGATCACTGAGTCTCTTGGAGATGGTAATTTGTAAATCAACTTAAATCATCCCCAACAGCCTGACTGTCAATGTAAACCAAATGAAAGACCGGCTTATTGTGTAGGCCAAGGAAAGCAATATAAGGGTACAAGGAAAAGGGTTTTCTCATACTGTCTCATAGTGCAGTTTATACGATCGCCCACTCATGCTTGTAACTGAAGTGCAGCCAGTTTGTGGTTGGTTGTGTACTGATGCAGACTACACTCTAATGATTTTAACAAGGACTAGGAAGACTAGGAAATGCTATAGGCCTAAATAATGAGGCTAGCTTAGCAGCTCATGCAAACTCACCACTTAGAGGGTTGTAACCTCAAACTGATGGGAATTTGCACAGCACCACAGGCAGGACATGTGAGAAGGAACAGCCTCGGTCTTTCCATGCATCCTCTTTGAAAACAGGTGCCTTAGCCATCTAACAGAGGGAGCTCCTATTTTTAAGCATCAGGATCTATAGGAATATCACCTAGACCTGTTAGCTGGGGAGCTAGACAGCTCAAATATCAGTATTTATAAATGTCCTTTTGTGGAAAGCAGCACAAGGTTTGAAGGTTGAATTAGGGTAAATTGGGGGTGCTGATCACGAATCTGAGGTGTGCATATCGCTATTTAGGTCGGAACAAGGTCAGATTAAAGGTCAAAGGTCACAATGCATTTGCAATGCATCCTCATCATCATAGATTCTACATACATGGGGAACCCACTGTGCACTAAGGACCTCTAGTGTTAATGACTGGAACAAAGTCCTCTGTTCTATATTAAATGCCATTTTGTGACCTTTGACCTTTAATTTGACCTTGTTCCGACCTAGATAGGAAGATATGCACCTCAGATTCGTGATTAGCAGCCCCATTTTATCCTATTTCGACCTTCAAACCTTGTGCTGCTCTTCACACCAGGTAATCGACCCTATTCCATGCTGGCTCCCCAACTCTGTGAAAGCAGCCTTATGGCATCTTCAGGTTTCACAACATACTCACTGAACAAAGAGGCATAACTCATGACCTTCATAAACTCAGAATAGTATTATCCCACTTATTTTCTAAGCGTTTCTTCCTATGCTCTGATCATGCATAATCTATGCCCAAAGATGGGTGTTTACTTCTATTTCTGAATTACACTGACGACCTCACGTTCTGAATTTGCAGTTTCATATATTGAATGGTACAGTTTTCGGTAAGCTTGGAAACTTCCATTCTAACCTTGGGCAGAAAACAAAATGATACCCATTTCTGTTCGTCGAAAAAAACACTACCCTTCCAATCGATTACCATAGAAGGGGTACAGGTGTGGCATCTTGCGAAATTAATGTCCTCCTGGTTTGAAAGTTTCATTCTGCCTAACTGAATAAACCTCATTAGTAAACAAGTCATGTCCCGTCCGACGCTCTACAAATACATTGATACAATTACAGTCTGTTGGATTATTCAATTTAAATCCAACTGAGGTCCCCCACAGAGATGCATGGTTAAACGGTTCAATTTGCTGTAGGTTCCACTAGGTTCAACACCAGGTATCATTAGAATAATAGGTTGAAGTATTATCATCTCATAAGAAGAAATTTACATAGAGATGAGGCCTACTCTTTATGTGGGCATGTAGAATCAAAATATTTCTGCTAAAATTGCCCTAAAGCGATACAAATTGATCAACAAGGTGAAAAGAAGTTGACATTAAAAAGGGAAAAGACCCTTTACAAATAAACCTTCTATTTTTCTGATCCAAGAATTCGATCTGTAAAGAATGCTAGGTTAAGTATAATTTGAAGAGTTCTGTGTAGGATACATTCCCGCAAGCTGACGCGGCACTAGTATGCTTACTGGTAAACTGATGAAAGTACCAGACTGACAAGAATGGCCAATTCATTCAGGGACTATACTGTTGGTCTTCTGCCGATGTCTAAAGAGTAGATCTGTAAGCACTAGTTTTAATATTGCAATTAAGATTGCATACAGTCCTCATTCTATACAGTTATAACGGTAAATAACGTCATCTGTGCGCTAATGATGCTATCTGCGATGACAAATTAAGCCAACAGCAGGCTGCCACAGTGGTGCAATTGAGAAGATATCATCTGCACTCTGGTCATATTTATGAGGAACAGATTGACATTTCACACACTTAAGAGTCACATTGTTATAGCTTGAATAATGGCGTTTACAATGTATCATATAATATAATCAAAAGATAAATGATGATCACTTGCCTGTGACTGTTACAGTGACAGTTTGAGGATGGGTGAAACAGCTGTTATATATCAACTTATGTCCTTTAATGCGTTATTGCAACACTAATGTTCGTGTATTCATCCATATTATAGGATTTAGTAAAACAATATTAGCAGAAGCTCTCTATACTATTGATTTAAGTGGCATGACTGGACACATCTAGATCGACTCAGAGTTTCCTAAAAGCAGTCGTACCAAGTTGTATCTCCTGTGCACGGGTTGTGCACGAGTTGTGAAAGTGTATGGATGTATATGGAGTTGTGGCTTGAGAGAATTTCTATATATGACTAGGCAGAGCTGCAAATGCACAGAACGGTTTTGGTACAACTTGAATGGCTAATGCCTTTTTAGGATCTTAGGAAATGACATAACTTTAAAAAGCATTGTAATAACCATGGCTGTTGGCCTTGACAACTAGACAGCAGATTCTAGGCTATCAGCCTGGGTAACCTGTAGCCACATTATTTTAGTTAAATTAGAATATTTTATTGGGTTATAGTCTGGATCATGGAATCTAATTTAGCTGAAAATTCAAATTAAACCATCCCCAGCAGCCTGACAGTCAATGTAAACCAGATTAAGGACCGACTTATTGTGCAGGCCATAGAAACCAAGATAAGGGTAAAAGGAAGAGGTTTTTGTCATACAATGAAGGCAGTTCATCTTATCTCCCACTCAAAGGCCGAAGGATGGTCGGTTGAAGACATTGTGTTTGCTGCAGATTGTCAGAGCAGTTGTGTATTGGCGGAGGCTACAATTTGTCTAGATCTAATTTGCTGCAAATTGATACATGGCTGTATGCAAGAGAAGGATCTAGCACGCAATGCATGCAGTAGGAGCTCGATATAGATTTGTCATTCCCAGCACTTTACAATTCTCATCCACTACTACTGAAATTGCTATGCGTGTAAGGCATGGCTTATAACTATACGAGAATAAACCCTAATGCGCCTTACAGAGTCAGTACAGGTTATATGTGAGGATAGAGAATTACCAAAATCTCACTACAAGTGTCCCTTATAGGATGGGCCTAAGTTAGAGTGTGTCTTATATGTGTGTTATACACAGGGTATCGCAGTATGGAATGACATGACTATATCTGATTATTCCACGATTTCTGGGATTCTGAGTGCTTTTCCTGGATATTCCCATGCACATACCTGTCGATATTGCACACCATAATGCCTGCATCATGACTTTTGTAAGGTGAGCGGTTATCCAAGGATAACAGGCACCCGGTGCCGTTATCCATGGATAACCTGCACACCTTACATGTCCCTACATGTCATATGTTACATGTTAAAACCCACAAAATCTCATGGCCAGGGCAGAGCTTGAACCTGCAGTCTCAGATCTCTAGTCCAACTCCCTATGCATTGGGCCACAGGGACTGACAGGTAGTGGCTGGCTAGAACCAGGTCTTGATATGATACAAAGCCCGGGGAGGCGACGACTGCGGGCTGTCCGCTACCATAACCGCGGGACATATTCAAACAGAGCCAGGGCTGCCTGGCGCCGAGGTGTATGTACCGATCATGTACACACTATGGCTGGCTTCGAGTCCCAGGGAAGGGGAAAAATTTTTGTTTTCAACATGAATTTATTGATATTCTATTGATTATCTATTGGTATCGTGGAATAAAATAAGTAGACAATGTGTGTGTTAGCAAAGTATAATTACACTTGGGCTACACCCTTGTGTAATTATCCCTTGCTAACACACACTCGTCATGAATTATCCATAGATTACTCGTTCAATACGCCACTGCATTATCCATTCTCCAACTACAAGTGGGACAGGAAGAACTTTACATTTTAATCAGCCAATCCCACACAGCATAGTATGCAGAGAGTGACAATGCCTTATGAGAGATTTTATCGACTGTCATCCACGAAGTGGTGTTCTTATTGCCTCATAGGGGCCACATATTGATTTTTTGACAACAACAGCAGACAAAATAGCTTTTTCACAAAAGCATCAGTAGATGTATTCTTGCACAATAGCTCAGCAGAGACATTTCAATGAATGTATGTATGCTGTTTGAAACTATTACATGAGCAACACCTATTATTCCTGTTATTGTTGTGGATTTGCATACAATAGTGTAAACCTTTCCCAAAAAAAGCCAGCCCCATGAATGTATGCATATACCATAGTTGCTTTTCGCATCTGTGGTGCATCTGATGTTGCACAATTGCTTCATCCGCCTTTGTATCAATGCTTTGACTTTCATTGAGTCTGGCACTAGGCTCATGTGTGTGTGTCCATCGTTACACCAAGGTATTTGAAGGTTACCACCCCTGACAGTTTCTTGCCTAAATATATCAAATCAACCTGTGGGATATATCTCTTACTGGAGAGCCGCGCACTGTAGTTCCACGTATAACATCCCCTTCAAATAATCATCAATATAAATAACCTGGTAACCATAGTAAGTTTTCACCCAATGCAAATGTTAAGGCAATATGGGCATAGACATTCTACAGAGAAGCTAAATACTGAAAATGCTAAAGGCTGAATAGACTTGATTCAAATGTAGCCTAAATCGAGGCAGGCTAATTCTCTTATAAATGCACATTGCTCACCTATCAGAGACAACTCCGTGGGCTGGAGGATTGCAAGGCCTTAGCTGGGGCTTTCGGCCACCCTCAGTGCTGCCACCTCTCAGAAAACAGCTTTATAAGGCAGAAGAGATATACAGCAGGGACCGTCACCGCCAAGGACACCACTGTATGAATACACATGACACAAAGCACCCACATTGAAAACCTGGAAAGTCCGAAACTCGTCAGGAGTGACGAATTTAGTTGCTCAAATTGACAATACTTAAATCTGCTTTAGGTGGTCGAAATCTAGGTCATCATCCTGACGGCCTAAGTTAATAGGTAGTCTACCTGTGCACTCGATTATCGTCTCCACATGTGTATATGCTCGAGACTGTCCCAAATGGATGTATGGGACATAATATCATACAGGTAGTACAGGAGGGGTCTACATCTTTATAATGGTTTAAAATTGAAATTGATTCAATTATTGAAAATGCCTATTTGGATAGTGAAACGATTGCTTACACTCACATAAATTTTCTCTAGGACCTAGATTTCTTTCCCTGGTAGGATTAAGGTATAAGCGTATCATTATAGGCCACCACTATTGAACCCCTATCAAAGCATAGACCAAACACTCTTTATCAACATATGAACTGATACATAGCAATATGTATTACCGGATTTTCACGCAAGGGGCATATTTGAAGTGATATTTCTACACATATTTATGAGACGTTGATGGAGCCATGGGACCACGCGCAAGAACTAAGTCAGTACAATAACCAAGCTGAGAGGCAGTGTAGAGAGCCCAGTGTGTGACACTAGTCATTTTCCTATTGCTGCCATCTATCAGAACTCTAGTAAATTATTTTCTGCCTTGTCTCATGAATAAAATCTTCTGGTCTCCAAAATATATCAGGAATCTTTATATGCAAGTATTCTGATTTATGGGAATTATTTGTAAGGCTTTCATAATTTTACAGCTTCTGTTTATTCTAAACCAATTTCCAACACTGCACCCTCTGTGGGTGCAGCCTTGAGTCCAATTGACTACTGCCAGTGCCTGCTAAACTAGTGTTGTGGCCCTACACCACTAAAATCGACATGTTGACATGGCCATTTCTTAAAATTGACATGGGATATGGCTATGCTAGTGACATGTAGCAGGGCCTTTTTTTTAATTCAACATGTGAAATGGGACTTAGTGACAAATATAGGGCATATTACTTATTTTATTAGGGGGTATAAAGGAAGGGGGGTGTTTTTTTTATGCATACATAGAGAGGTCACCAAAAGAAGTTTTTGGGGTATATAAGATGAATGCCTGCTTTATGGTAGCAGATGTCTTACAGATTTTGTCAGAATAAGTTTACTCAAAATATAGAGTACTGAATTTAAAATGAAAATAGATATTTCACTGGATAGGTCCATGATCTAGACAAAAAAGGCAATCCACATCATCATACTGGTACTCTTTTTGGATTAGCTATGCTGGCGACACTGGGAATTGCTCTTGATATGGGACATGTGCATTTCTTAAAATCCTATGTGTGACATTGGGACCCCCCATCAAGGGCACCAGTGTAACCTCAGTGGTGAGCTGGCAGCTTGGGACCTATGCAGCTAATTATAGCCATAGCCATGTGCTTTGAGGACCGCAGTCATGTTGACACAGAGAAGAAGGGTTACTTTTACCCACAGGGGAGAGAGGGTACATGGTCAGTGGCAGACCCTGGACTTATACCATGAACAACACAAAGAACCTGGTAGCAGACTAGTTCTGCGCCCGTGCATGGGACTATACATTTGTTAGAAGATCTGCTAGCCATTTCTCAAACACTACGATCCTACCCCTCTCCCTCCGATTCCAACCACCCCTACGATCCAGTCCAATCGTAGTGATTGACCCTTGGTGATCATGTATTACTTACAATTGCCTATGCAGGTGCATGCCTTTCCCCTCTATATCTGCACCAATCATAGTGATTGATCCTGTCAACACTAGAATACCCTTACGATTCAGGTCAGGGTGGTAAGATCTGGGGGGACCCAAAACTTAGCGTTTGAGAAATGACTTCCAGGTGTATCAATTTTTGAAAATGGTACTTTTAGCATTTTACAGGGTTTTTAATCTTTACCTACCAATAGGGTCAAAGCCTCTGCACTAGCCTGGCATTTTTTGGTTTCATTCAAGAGAAAACATCCTAAGCTTTCAAATGAGAGTAAACTTTAGCGAATCAGACCATAATTTTTTTGAGTTATGGGTCTACAGAGTTGAAAAATTACCAAAAAGTGTGTATTTTGCTTAAAAAAACAATTTTCACACCCCCCCCCACATGTTGCTTATACTGTACAACACCCCTAAAATCACTTTTGGAATTCAATACATATGTTAACTCTGAGATCCAAAGGGTTTTAACCTGATGCACACAGTAGATTTTTTTTTTCTCCCCTTCATACTGAATAAAGGTAGCATTATGCTACTCCCTGCTCAAAAATAAAACTTCTCAAAATACCAATGAAATATTCTGTTTCTACCATCCATGCTGCACTTAATTATGAGGGACATTTAAGGGGTTTATATTGTGTAAAAAATTTGCGGCCACACCCATTTTCTTTTAGTCCTGGCCCTAAAGTGTATTGGCATACACATTTTTGAGCAGGGAGTAACATTTAACATTTTGGTTAATGAATCAAATTCTACTGCTTCCATACAGTAAATTTTTGCTTTGCATATTGTATTGGCACCTCCTAATTAATCATGAACAAAAATTGGTTCCATATTGAATCATTGTGCCATTTGTAGACTATAAAATACTGGATGTTACTCTCTGCTCAAAATTCTAAGTCCTTTCGCTCTAAACCAGATGACATCTCTGTCGTCTCTCGCATGGCGCATCCATACGGGTCTTTTCTAATCACAACAAGGACACTTCCACCTATCGTTTGATCCTCTTTCTGTCCAATTTTACTGACAATTGTTATTCCTAAAGCAAAAGAAAGGTAAGGGATCAGCCAAAAATTCACCTTTATAAGATGTACGAAGGTGTAGGGCACATGTTGATATACTTTGTTGGGGTCCAGATGCTTTTATTTTGATCAAAACTGATGTTGTCCGTCGGCAAGTAGTGGAATTTTGGCATTATTTCTAAATGACTGGGCGTTATATGGGGTTGAAGCATGTCGCCTGCCCGAGCCCTATGTGTGTTACTCCCTGCTCAAAAATAGATTCTGCTGCTAAAACTCACTCTCCTGTCTGTCAGTTATCAAAATGTGTACTTATGATATCCGTCTGATAGATTATACACTCCTGCATCTTCCTGCAGTATTTGGTTATGATCCTAATAGTTTAAGTGTCTGTTTGAGTGTGGAAATTCCAAAAATCTGCATCGGACCTAAAGATTTATCCCACTTTTTCACATCTCATGTCCCTAATATTGTAAAGATTACTGCTTTTTGTGGCTTTTATAATAGATGTACCCCTCACGTATTCAAAAGATGTGTTATATGTTACCTACATGTACATGCAGTTATTTAGCCCCACTAACCCAATCAGTGGGGGAATTTGAATTTTTAGCAGAGAGTAACACCTGATAGGAACATGAAAAATCCATCAAACTCCACCTACTACTGTTTCATTTGCTTGTTATGGAGTCCTCCTAACCTATTTATGTAGATTTGTGTACATAATTTGCACTTTGTGCTATTTGGGGGGTGAAATTAATTTTGAGCAGAGAGTAACGTGTTACTCCCTGCTCAAAAAAGTCAAATTGTGGTCCAACTTGTGACCAGTTCTATCACAAACTACTGCTAGATATGGAACAGATGGTAGTTGCATATTAAGGTATGCATATTGAAGTTAATATGGATGAATGTTGCTGATTTTTTGACAACTTTTGACAAAGCTAGATGAAAATTGGGGTTTTAGAAAAAAATTCTCAGAAAAATCAGTCAATGACAAAAGTTCAATATCCGATATCTCGGACAGTTTTTTAAGTCATTAGGATATAGTTAAGAGGTATATCCAGTTGGTATCTGAATTTTGAGCAGGGAGTAACACAAATTACAACAGATTATCTTTGAATGCTTATAAAAACGGACCCGCTAGGAATTGCTGCATATGTCAGGTGTTTTTACGTAGCCAAGACATTGCCCTTTGAATGTAGTAAAGTTGTTTTAACTTATTTTGAGTTTCACTGTTTTTGCTTTGTCAGGGCAAAACGTACCACATTCAAAAATTTGGCCCATATAATAATTAATGGCATATGTATGCAGTAGGGGTCAGCACCTCCTTACCCCTGATCAAAAGAAGACAGCTGAATGCCTATATAGATATCTGACTAGAGGATTTTGCAACAGTTATGGTTGGTTCAGAAATATTTTTTGAAAAATCACAATAGATCAATCAATCATGATAGCAATGAACCCATTGCAGATGTAGATTGTACTAGATTCCATCTATTCCAGACTATTTTTACGATGTATTCAGTAAATTCTTCAGAAACACGCTGTTATATCTAGCCTAAGTCGTCAGTTTGACAATACTGACAATACAGAGTCGACATACTGATGACTTAGGTCATCATACTGATGACTTAGGTCGTCAGGATGATGACCTACAGTCTCCATTTTGACCACCTAAAGTTGTAGATTTAGGTACTGTCAATCTAAAGTCGTCACCACTGATGAGTTTCGGACCTTCCCGATTTTCAGTGCACTTTTACCATTTAAGGTACATGTGTAACCACTCTTTTGCAGGTTGTACGTAATAAATACAAATGTGAATTGCCTAAAGTATATAACACAAACAAGTAAAGGACAGACAATTCTGCTGTGACCCCCAACTGCCATTACTTGGATATTGAATCAGATCACAAATACCATGAGTGTTTCTACACGTACACCCTTAGCCTAAAGCAAAATTACAAGATCTTTGAGTCTTGTCTGTTTTATATTCATAAATATTGTTCTACATTTATGGATCTACTTATTTCAAAGTTGAAAATAGGCGGGTGTAGAGTAGGGATCAATCAGAGAGTCAGCATCGTGGTTGTCATCATAAACACCCTGTCCCGTGAGAGGAGGGGTAATTGGAATTGGGATCTATACGCAGATATGAACGGGAGGCATTTTCCTGCCAGGGTGAAATATATTTCAAACCATGCCGTGAATGACAGCCACTACCAAAGAGGTGGTAACTGTCATTCATTGCATCAGCTCCAATCCCCCCCCCCTTTGGTTGGTGGATTAGACTGTGCTGCCCCCTCAAGGCAGAATACTACACCATTGAGACTGTGTCTACAACTGGCAGCGTGGATGATTGGAATGTGTTGTGGTAGTGCATCAGAATAACAGTAGGGGGAGACACTGCATTTAGAGGGCTCAGGGGAACCAGGTGTCGCAAGACCTTTCAGAGTACACTGACCATACTATGGGAGAATATCCACATAAACATTTGTGGGCGTTTCAGGGAAACTGTTCAATGAATAGATAGGAGTCTGAAGCTAATTCACGTTCGATTAATTTTGAGAATTACGATTATTGCTCTTCAATAATTGCAGGGCATACAATTTAATCATGAATGGTGTTACAAAGTGTAGGATGTATATTACATCAAAAGGTGTGAAATACGTAGATGCCCAAATGGCATAAGAAACTATGAGGGGAACTTTTTAAAGACACGATGTCATCATTCCAGTAACAAATATCCAAAGTACTCGGAATCAGCGGAAAAAGAGTAATTAGCTCATTAAGGCCTGATTACTGTCAGAGGGGTTTGATGGAGAAACAGCCAGTCAAGGATCAGCAGGGTCTTGCCAAAAAACAAACATGAACCCAAAAGGAAAATGTGCACGTTTTTGTGTTGCTAAAAGATTGTTTGGATAAGCGTTTAGATGAATCATGCACGTTTTCTTACATCTCAAAAAGAGTTTTCCTTTTTTTTTCATTGATTCTGCTGTACTTTCTTTGTCAATACAATGAAAACGAGTTGGGCCATACATGTTTTCCTCAGCACTCTGTGAAAAGATTTACAGACATACATCCTCGTTTTCTTTTGGCAAGACCCTCCTGGTAGCTCTTTACCGCTCTAAATGCCGATAGGGTATTAATGCATCGTTCCAACTCTAGGGATTGATGTGCTCCTGGAGGGTCGGCATGATGCACAAATGTAATGCTGGCGAGTCTGCTGGTAAATGGGTATGATACATGTATAACTGTTATTATCATGCTAGAAGTAAGCGCCGCCATGGAATCACCATAGGATTGTGGCTGCTTTGTGGAATGCTGATATGGTGCTAACTAGAAATGGGGATGAAACATCAATGCACTATTTGGCCCTTAAGGTGATAAGTTAGCTACTGGCAGCAGCACTAATGACAATAAACACCAACCACCATCGTCGTTTTACCAGCCACATGTCACAAGGAGGCATTTGTCCTGCCACGAGCGAGGTAGATGGTACTGCACCAAATGTGAATATTTTAGTGCAGCACTATCGCTATCTGTGCATAGAGGGAAGCATAGTGAGTGAGTCTAAAGGGGACTGAGGGCCTGACAAAGAAAGAGGAAGAAGGAAAAATCGAAAGTGTGCGTTCCAGAGACGCTGAAAGCAATGGTGGCAGTAAAAGAATGAAACAAAGACCTTCAGACTTGGTGACAGGGGTTAGACGGTAACAGGGTGCATATTCAGAATTAACACACCTTATAGGCCTATACTTGTAAAATCTAAATCGGAAATTATACTTGGGAATATATTGGCCCTCCTTTCTAACTAACCCATTTCAATGCTGGTATTGGCACAGTATGAAATTGATCAAAACTCAACACTTGGATTGCGGGGTCTAAGAGTTAGCGGAGGAGAATAATTGGCTTCTTAATTGATGCCCATTGTCAGGGATGTGTGATGGGCGAGCAATGAGATAGGGATCAAATGAGCGGCATGCTGACAGATGACAATCCACTAGTAACTATGGCCATTTTTACCAGTAAAGTACTCACATGGAATCCATAGCCAGTTCATTTTCCACAACGAATGTATTCTTATTGTGTATCTGAAATGGCCTTTCCATCACTCAATTCATATGCTGTTTTCTAGAAAATATGTTTTTCAAATTTCCTAAGTCAAATACCACTGAAGATTATAAAGGTGCTCATAATTATCAGGCTTTTCAGTCCGACACAATCATCAATCGGTGCCATGTTTCAAAAGACTTTATGTACAATTCTACCATAAGTGTGATGTTGAATTGTCATATTATTCAACTTATTATCTATCTAAACCCAGTAACCACTGACTGAAGATTCGAAATATTGCCACATGTCCTGACCTTTACATTAACACGTCCTAAAAATGATATTCCAGAGTTGCAGTGAACAGAAGTAAGTGAACAGACAATAGGCCATAACATTTTCATCCAATATTCATATGCCATCCATTGTTTTATGTCCTACTCCACAGGCTCCGAGATGGATCTTGGCAGCCGATAAGAATCTGACAATGGGAATACCAGAGAGTTCTTAGATTGATTGCTCAGTCCACAGTGTCTGCACGATAAGAGATGTTCATTTAGTCGCGAGTCTCTCTTCAAATCCAGTCATCACTCAGAGTCGTGTAGCGCCAGTTGAGATTGCAGAAAGATCAAACACAGACAAAAAGAGCACCTTTAAAGATTCTCTATCCATTAAGGCATCGAGCGTGTCTTTACCATTTTGCCAACTTGGAGAATCGAAAGCCGTTATATTTGATCGCACTGGTTAGCTATTCCGTGTTCTTGTAAGAGCTCACATCGATTTTTAGGATAACTGTGCCTCCTGTATTGTCTGCTACTACCACTCGCCATGTCTCAATTTATGGTAATGCTATTATCTATGCTAATGTTATTTGCTTCAAATCATTTTACTGTACATCTTGAGTTTATAATTACTTCTGAACTGTTGGTCTTTCTTATCATTGTTATCTGGTTATCTTTCATAGCGATCACTCATATCATTGGGAAAGTCCTGATTGCATGTGAGGACTAAGTAATCCCACTAATTATACTTAACCCCGTATCCATAGCACAAGCCCGTAGCTTATATGAAATCAAAGATCATTTGCTTTTGATTTGTGTTTTAAACTTCTTGATTAAAAATTCTGTATGGATATGCTGTTCTAGACTGTCACAACATGTACATGTTAAGGCACTTATATGAGCCACTTGTAGCTGTGTGAATCATATGGGATAATATGACCAATCTATTAGAATTATTTTGCACGCGCAGTAGTTCTATGATCTAACTATTACTCTCTTTGCTCCTTTTCTGCCTTCAACTCTTATTACTTGCTAAACACTGTAACCTCTGCCTGTCTAACTATTGGGTCGACTGAACCATAACACATGTATGTATGTATGTATGTATGTATGTATGTATGTATGTATTAGAGAGTACCAAGGCTTCTGGCCAGGCTTATCAATTAACTGAATATCTGTAAAGGTGGTCTATTCTTATTACTACAATGTACTAAAGAAACGTTTATACGTTTACTAGTATATCATCATCATTACCGGATTTTCTATTAAAAGCATGTAAGCAGAAAAATGAAGCATATCCTGTTTTGTTCATTACTAGATCTGGATCTTTTGTCATAGTCAATAGAGATTCTTAAAGACGATTATTATCATTCAACCCTTCCTGAATAGTTTTCATCCTAAAAAGGTGCAGTGAACTCCAACAGTCATTGACTGTAGCTGCCACCATTTCTGTTTGGATGACTCTTACTCAATGGGTTTGTCTTGCAGTCTCTCAACACATTTTATGCCTGCTCATCTCCCATTGAATCTGTTTACACTCTTCATTTTATCTGTTCCCCTGTCTCTCCCTCCCAGAGGCCTAATACTTAGACCCTGAATGTTAAGCACCAATGTCCCAATCGTCCATGCATATGGCAAGATTTTGAGATTTGATACTGCAAGGGGATTTCAAATCAATTCCACTAAGGAAGCTCCTTCCCTATCAATGCCAGATGGCTTTGTATTTCATCAAAGACTTAGGAAATTACTCCTAGGTTTAAATCAAAACAATAAGAGCCGCATGATCCCACAAAACCCATGTTTCAATGTCATCATCATTCACACTAGTGTGTGGCAAGTCCACTTACATAATAAGTAGTGAAGCATCATGTGGAAGTCCTTAGAGTGTATTAAACCAACAGGGTTGTCAAAATGCATGAATCAAGTAATTAGTGCATCATGGCAACCAAAGTGAATGATTCATAGAGATTCGCAATGAGAATCAATATAATATTAACAGGCAAAAGGGACACCAAGAATTCGGTATGTTCATGTTTGAGAGTACATTCAGGTAAAAGCTGCCGATTTACACGTTCATGAATACATGTGTATTAGTTGAGTCCATGTAATAGTTTGTCTGTAACATTAAGACAGCATGCTATTCTCAAACAAGTTCAATTTTCAGCGGTCCAGATCCAAGGAATTTATGTTTCTTCCCAGATCTAATCCTTTTTCACTATTTACCATTCAAGTTGTGCTGCCACAGCAATATAACACTGTAAACCAATTCGTCAGATGTCACATTGAATTTTAGTGAGATAATCCTTTTATGCCCTCATTTGAGGCAACTGCATTATGATTTGCTGACTGGTGCTTGAGATGACATAATATATTATGTCTCACAAAACGACTCCACCGGTAATGCGTAGTTGTAACAAGATGAAGCATAATGTACCATTTCTATTACAAATACCAAATAAAAACAAAAGGTGCATTGTATTGCTAAATTTATATCTATGCATCAGTGCCTTTTACATATATTACATATGTGATCAAAACCAATTACATGAAAAATGAGGCACAATGTATTACAGTCTACTTAGAATGTATATATGGTGCCATTCATCACTGTTCATAAATGTTCAGCTCCGTATGATTAGTAACACCAATTTCACACACCTGCTATATAAAAATACCAATATCCGCTAGTCTGTTAAAGCCTATGTTGTATCATTAATCATATTCATATAACCAATTAACCATGCCTGTTTTTTTCATTGTACTATGGATATTAGACCCAACAACGCTATCAGAGATGTGTTACATTGCCCCAATACTTCAATTACTCATCATCTTAATAGCCTCATGAATGATGATTATATGACAGCCCTGGGTGATCAATGTATCTGAACAGGAGGTCATGACATCCCCCGGGCGGCAGTTTGTAGATCTGTAATGCAATGTGCCTGTGAAATTATTATTATCAGGGAGCTTAAGGAAAGAGGGAGGGAGGGAGGGAGAGAGAGACAGAGAGACAGAGACAGACAGAGACACAGAGACACAGAAAGCAAAATAGAGAGAAATAGAGAAATAGATAGAGCCAGATGGAAAGAGACAGACAGATAGAGACTGACAGAGATAGTGAAACAAGCAAAGAAACCATAAAATCATCAGGGACGGAGAGCTCCCTCAACTAATTATAAGTTAATATTTTGAAGGGGACTCAGGTAATGTAATAATTTTACGAGGTTCTTATACAACTTGAGGCAAGTTAATAACAGGAATATGGCTCAGGCAGACTACAGTAGATGACATAAGTGCATGTAAACAGGTCACAACTATTATGTTGCATGGGATGTCTTCTAAACGTTTCTAAGATAATAGCTAGCCTAGAGGGGTATGACTCTGTCTCACCAGTTTGATGCAACTATGTTCGGGGAGGTTTCTGACCGGGGAGGTTTTGACCTGGGTGGTGTCTGACCGGGGAGGTTTCTGACTGAGGTTTCTGACCGGGAAAGAGATATGGCCAATTGTGTCACAAATATATGGGGTGGCAAGAAATTTATCAATCTAAAATAAAGTCAGGATAGGATCAATCCTATATTGACTGAAAAAAACTATGCCTTTCAGTGATGGAATTCAAAGTACAGGTCAATAGATGTTTTTATAACTGCTGGTCAGAAACCTCCCTGGTCAGAAACCTCTTTGAGAGAGGAGGAAGTCAAGAAAATGTTCCTTCTTGTTTTTTTCCTGAGTCTGGAAAGGGACAAAAAGCACAGGGAAGGGTCCCCTGGACTAAAAGGAACATGGGGAAAGTGAAAAAACAGTACCTTTCTGTGACCAATTTCAAACTATTTAAGAACTAATAAGCAAAGATTATCTGTTACTTTTAAAAAGAGCTTAATTAGCTCTCTTACTTCATCTTGTTTTTCCACCAGTCTCTGTTTGTCTGTCCTCTTTCTGTCTCATTCTGTCTGTCTCTTCGGGTCTGTCTCTACCTGTTTCTGGCTGTCTGGCTCTGTCACTATCTCTCTGCCTCTCTCTCTCTTGTATTGGAAGCATCAAAGTGACTCTCATTGTGATGTGAGAGGGAGGGGATCATATAGAAGCAGGTTATTTATAACATGGACAAGATATGAGCTGCAGCATATGCCCAAAAAGAGTTACTAAACACACCAACAGAGACACCCTGTTCAATGAGAACAATGAAGTGAAGCTCTAAATTCCCAATGATATCCTATTACCCAATCATGTTTTCCCTGAACCGATTACATATTGTCATGATTCACAGCTGGCACAAATGAGATGCTATTATGTGCATTTGGGTTTATAATCTGGTCATTCTTATGATCTTTCTGCTTTCCTTGTTTTTTTTTTATTCCCTATCCATTGTAAAGTTCAATCAACATTTTGCCTCATGGTGTTGTTTCAAAAGGATGGGCATTATGATTGCCTCCTACTCCTAAACATGACTGCCTGACTCTGATTCTACGGGTTTGGCTTGTCTTGCCCTGTTCATCTCCAATTTAATCTGTGCATCTCTTTGCTCATCTGTCCCTGTGTTTCTCCCTCTCAAAGGCCTCGTGCTAAGTCCCTAAACCTTAATCACCAATGTCCCAATCATTCTAGCCTAATGCTCTCGGCAAAGATTCCTGAAATCTCTATTGTAAGGGGATTTTAAATCAATTCCACCAAGGAAGCTCCATCCTTTTCAATAACAGATGGCTTTTGTGTTTCATCAAAGACTTTGCAAAATACCCCTAAAGTTTAACACATTAAGGGTCACATGATTTCACAAAGCCCATGTTTCTGCATTATCGTGATATGCAACCATTGTGTAGCAAGTCTAATTATACACTGTAAAGTGAAGCATTATGTTGAATCACTAGGGTCATCATGATGCCTGAATTGCGCATCACTATAGCCAAAGTGTACAATATTTTATAGCAGCAGCCATTAATTGCTTCCTTTTCCATCCCTTGATGGCAACAGTGTACCAGCTTTTCATTCACATTAAGATGATTAGAAATTAATGACTAAGTAGTCATCATCAAAGACTGCAGCTCATGTGCCTATCGGGAACAAGCATCACTCATAGAGTTTTATGTTTTATTTACCATTCATTTTGGTGAGAGGTGTGCTTAGATGCATACATCTAAGGACTTAGGTCTCAGCTGCTGTCATCATTTAGGTGGGAAAGTACAACAGTCAGCTAAATATTTTTGAATAATCTCCCCAGGTGGCAGGACTGAGCAATCAGGTCCCCGAATGCAGAGCTCTTTCCACCATAGAATACCACTCTGATTTCAGATAACAGATGGAGCCACTGAGCTGGTCTATTAAGGTGCTCGTCAACATGGATTAAATGCTGGAAGCATTTTATTTTTGCACAGTTTTTAATGAGGTATTAAATATATAAGTAATTTGACTTATCGTCCTTTTGAAGACCAACTTAATAATGGAGGTTTTAACACCATTGATAGCTGGGGACTTTGAAATTGATACATCATCAATAAACCTTTCAACTTCTATGTCATTAGAACATATTGATGATATATTATTTAAGTACCCATCATAACTCCATTCCAAGTCAAATTTACTAGCAAGAGTGTTTCCAATATTTGCAAAAAAAAAACATTATTCACAAATGTTATAGTCTCGTTTACAGGAATGAATACATTATCCTTATCCACCAATTGTATTGTATTATTACCCTTCTTTGCTGGTAGCAATGTAGAGATTTCTCTCCAAAACATGGTTGGATCAATAATACATTCATTAGTTAACCTTAACACATGGTTCTGTTTTGTATCAGAAACATTTTTACTAATTTCCAATCTAGCATCTTTTGCAGCTTGCCTACCAAGTACATTATGTGTTTTCCAAGACCTAGACAACAATCTGTCTTTTTTTCAGCAATATCATCCAAGAGCTCCATAGTTACCCAGTCTTCTTTTGACTTTAAACGATTTTACTGGACACATTTTGTCTAGTATAACATTTAGGTTATTTAACTATAGTTCCATAGAAATTCAGGATCAGAACTTTGATCAAATTCAATCCATGAAATATATGAAAATGTATCAAACTTTTTTCGTCAAAATATTTCATAGAACGACATTCAAAAGTTGATACATTGTCAATTTCATCCTGTAATTTAATTAAGCCACCAGTGAGACAGTGATCACTAATATCAAATGGAAAAACAAAGGAATCTTCCATATCAATAATATTAGTGAAAATCAAGTCAAGGCAGGTTGATTTATATTTTCGATCTTTAGGAATACGTGTAGGCTTCTTAATCCAGTTTAGCAGACCAAACTGCAATATTGTATTAATCAGCCTATTACTCACGTTTTTGATATTAGGGTCAAGTATATCAATATTAAAATCTCAAGTATATCAATATTAAAATCTCCCAAAATAATCTCTAATTGAAAGTTCACTAATAATTTTTTCCATCACCTTGAAAAATCGTTCCAAGTCACCATGGGGGGGGGTCTATACATGGTACAAATGGTTCTGTAGTTTCCTTTACTACAATTAATTATTACACAAAAAGTGTCAATAGCTTTTTCAGAATAATTATGATTCCTTCCAAAGCTCCCACCTTTTTTTTGTGGGGGGTCTTTTTAGGGTTGGGGGGCTGCAGAATAAAAACTATTTAACCATTCTTACTATTTTTGGTGTTTTTTGAAAGTAAACATCATGGGGATCAAAAAGAGGGCACATTTGCATATGCCAGATCACAATTCTTTGAGATATGATGGCCCAAAGTTGAAAAATGGCCCAAAATAGCCTTTTCTTTCAATTTCCACCTCATTCCACCCCCTATACCATCAAGCCAAGTAGAAAGAGACCACCCTAATTTTATTTATTCGTTGGTGGGGGGTCCTATCAAACATTTTCATGGGGTTTGGAGGTGATATGTCTCAAATTCTTTTTACCCTAGCCATTCTTCTAACTTGAAAATAGTGATGTACGTCGCGTGATGAATCGTTTATGGCATTAGATCATTATAAATATATTATCCTTAGACTTTTTGTTTATCACCATCAAGGGGGGTCTGTATGGATTTTTTGGTAAAAAAGATTTTGTTTGCGTACCACGCACCCTTTGCTAGCAAAACACATTCAAGTATTTTTCAAGTCAACCCCAACCCCCCTTAAACAGCACTTGAGTATGTACAGCCTATATTAGTCATATGGCATATATCTATTTATGAGGTGCTATTAGAAAGAAAAGAAATGAGTCTCTTCATGTCTTGGTTGCCCCAAACCAGAGTTGCTTGCCGATGTAAGTGCATGATGAAATGATTTGTGGCCCCATAGCTTCTCTGCTACACCCAAACACATGCACACCTGTGGTTTATATTATAGAATAAGGCCCTGGCTTTGACTTTAAGCATTTATAGGGCACCCCCAGGCATTCTGCTACTACCCAGTCCCTGCAAAGCACTCTTTTCAGCAGACCCACCCTCATTTTCAAGCTTTTGCAATCGATTTTGGGCCAATTATTCACTATTTAAAGGTTTTTCTTTGGTTATAATACATCCTCTGTGTGTCTAAAAGATTCATCACACACCTTACAGAGTAATGAGGGTCATTTTGAGTATGAACCATACAGAGGAAGTACTTAATAAGTGGTAAATGCTGATCGTTACAATAAGTGCACATATGCTGAAGAGGTAATAAATTGATCTTTATGCTTATTCTACAGGTTTTGAGTCTTTTAGACCAAAGTTAATATTGCGTGCAAAAAAATTTAGAAAATTCTCAATCTCTGCTATATGAGATTTTGGACAATTTCTGAAGTTCTCAAGCCACAGTTATAATTTTTTAGATACACATACTAGGGTATTGTACTAGTTTTGACATGTAATGTGGTAATGATAGGATGGATTTTGAAGGTCCAGTGTGTTGCATAAATTATGTGTAAGGTGCATGATGAATCAATTTTGTGATTTTATTGTGACTGCAATAAAAACTGACCCGCTGGGAGTTAATGACTTGAATGAACCTTTTCATAAAGCCAATGTATAGGGCTATCAATAAAATAAAGTCTTAAAATGTAAAGCTGAGTTTGTCATCTTGACCCCCTGTCCCCCATAGGTGGAGGTTTCAGTGCAAATTATCATTTATATATATACCTCAACCTCCACTAAACTTTGGTAGTACATCGTTTCTTTTCCAAATCCTATCATATCTATACAATGAAAAACCTTTGATACTATATGTACTAGAATGATCATAGCTAGTAAACTATGTTTCAGAAATGGATATGAAATCAAAACCAGTGCATGCAAATCGATCTTTAAACTCGTCTATTTTTCCTTTCTTTTTTAGACTATGTACATTTAAATAAATAAATTTAATTCCTGATTATAGCTGTAATTCTGAAATATTTTCAATAGACATAACAACAGTTTGTATCTAACCTCTTCATTGGTATCATGAACCTATATATATAGTGACCTCTCATACTATATACCTCTATTCAATATACCAGTACCACCTAGAACACATAACACATACCTTAACTAGAGACATATCACTTTCTGAAAAATCAGGCTTTGCCTTTCATAAAAAGAAATTTACATAAATAGAGTGAGGCATAGCTCTGTGCAATTAATTTCCCAAAAAAATTTGGTATTTGATCTGGTACAGAGTAATGTTGATGCTATCGCAGTTACCACTGGATTGACACAATTCAAAAGGTAGAGTGCCCTTTCATAGTACTTGACATGTGACTTGTATTGACCAATCAGGAGTGCTTTGGGGCATCCCTGGTTTTTCATTGGTGGAGATGTTGCATTGTAGGCATGACAACGGATCCATTCGACCTCTGACCTCAGTGGGTTGAATAGAGTAACTGGGCGGTTTCACCTTAGGGGATCTTCAGTCTGCTTTGAAACAAAATTATTTTTGATATCCAGGACAGGCCAAAAATCTAAAATAATTTTGAGTGGTACCTAGGCCATTGGGGCTTTACGGGGGAATTTTATTACTACAAAATATGGCATTTTGGGTGTTAAAGAATTCCCAATAATTTGAATTAAAATGTTTTAATTAATTACTGGTTATTAAAATTGGGTGTAGGGCCCATTTTTAATTTTATTTCTATGGTGAAGTCCCATAGAAATAAATTAGGGGTCTAAATGAATGAAATTATTGGGTAATTTGTTCAAACATGTCAATATATATTAAGGATTAAATGGTATAATCCACACTATATAAATAATATTGGGAAAAATATTTCAGGAATTTTCCTCTTGGGATAATGGGTTAGGTGTACGTGGCAACCACCTAAAACATTTTTCCATGGTGCCTGTGTATGTCATCTAATGGACCAGGGGTCACTCACATTCATGGCTCTGGGGGTATTTGTATGGAGCCTCTGGATCCAATTAAATTCAATCAAATTGCGAAGGTGAAGGGCCTTCTTGTATTTTGACAGAGCATGGATAAAGTCCACAACATGGATGGTCATATCCCAATGTTTGTAGTCTTGACCTCTTTTAGAGCAGGAGTTCATGTGTCTGGACACTTCACTCCTGTGTTACTCCTTTCTTCTAATTTTTCCGTGATGGTCAGAAAAACGAGTCTCTATGGCATTTTCTGTCTTTCCGACATACTGAATGCCACAAATATTGCAGGTGATGCAGTAAATCAAGTTGGTGCTGTAGCAACACACATTGTATTTACTGATATATTCCCGGCCAGTGACAGTACACTTTAATTTGCCACTTTTATCTATTTGGAGACAATAGTTACATTTGGGCCAGGATAAACACCTGTTTTTGTTTGGTTTGGGGACCAAGGGTTCCTCAGGAGTCAATTTTGCTTTGACCAGCATGTCTTTTAGACATTTTGGACGTCTATGAGACATTTTAAATCCATCTTGGTGGATTTGTCTGGTACTGCATGTAAGCCGATAAAGTCCCAGTTTTTTGTGCAATACTGTGGATCCCATTAAATCCTGGAGTGAAAGTAGTGACTAAAAATGAGCATTTTAGTTTCTCTTTTTCCGCAGATTTGATGGATTTACTCTTTAATAAGGACATTCTTTCTTTTTCACTGGCTTTTAGAAAGCACTATGAGATAAAGGCTGCTGGATATCCCCGCCTGACAAAGTGTCTACCGCGGTGGATGCAATGTTCCAAAAATCGTTGGTCATTGGAACAAATACGGCGTATTCGACGGAATTGCCCGTATGGAATACCTCGTATACTGTGTCTGGTGTGGGCAGACTGGAAGTGCAGGTAATTGGAACTATCTGTGGGCTTGGTGTACAGGTCAGTTGACAGATTTCCACAATCGTCGAAGTGGACCGTGGTGTCCAGAAAATCCACTTGTGTGGTCGAAGTGGTTACAGTGAATTTTATGGAATCATGGATTTTGTTCAGGTACAGGGTGAACTTGTCCAATTCTGGTTGGCCATGTGGCCAAATGAAAAAGATGTCATCTATAAAGCGCAGCCAGAGTAGTGGTTGCAGGGCATAAGTGTACACCTTGGTCTTTTCTATATCGGCCATGAATAGATTAGCATGTGTGTGTGCTACTCTTGTTCCCATGGCAGTACCTCTCACCTGGAGGTAGTGTTTGCCATTGAAGTCAAAATTGTTCATAGACAAGACTATGTACAGTAGTGTGTAACTAGCCTCATTGGACAATTCTCCAGTTTTGGGTGTGCGACTATAATACAAGTGTTTGTATATGACCAGCGCACCCTCCTGGTTGGGAATGTTGGTGTATAGAGAAGTGACATCCAGAGTACCAAAAATGCCATTTTTCGGCAGAGTGCCCAAATCTTGTAGTTTGAGTAGGAAGTCAGAAGTGTCTCTTAGATAAGACCTTGTCCGGGGTAGAAAAGGTCTTCAGTAAAAGGTTATTACTATTTTTGGAAGGTCATATAGGCCTATTTTTATGCGATTACTTAACCTTTGACCTTGAAAAGCATCATCTTGACCTTGGCCAAGGTCAACCAAATTCATTGACCTGATCAAGCTCATTGAGAAGTAAATTTCTTTTTGGAATTGTAATAAAATATTCATTGAAGTCAAAGCTATGGACAAATATATGTATTTTCTGTTAATCTCATCATTTTACCTTGTTGCCATGAAACCGCCTGACCCTGACCCTAAAAGGTCACTGCTCTCTAGGTCCATCCTCTATATTCTGTGAGCTAGAGTCCCTCACTATCAGGAAACTTGAAATGGTTCACATTTACACAATTGTAAGGAAAATAGAACATTTATAAAGTTACATAGGCCTTTTTTATGCCATTTCTTAAACTTTGAGTAGTATATTTTAGGATTTGTAATTGTGTAAACAGAGCGATTTATGCCAAAGTTATGGACAAATATGTGTATTTGTTATAAATCTCAAAATTTGACCTGGTTGCCATTGAAACGAGTTAAACATACCTTGATGCATAAACCCTGAGCTCCTTTAAAAAAGTAGCATGGACCTTAGTGCCCCAAATTATACTGACTATCCCCTCTGGCTCATGGACTATATACTATGTATTAATCAGTAAATCCTGACCCCGAATCTGCCTACCGTTCTTTTAAACAAACGGTTCATATTTCAGAACCTATGTGGGCTAATTTTCCGATTTTGCCAGAAATCAGTTAAAATGGTTATTTTAACATGGGTTTTGAAAATACCTGGTCTAAAGAGCATTATAACCCTTCTCAGGCATATCTGGGTTAATATATGGTGGATTCAATGACTTTTCAATCACCTTGGTAGAAACTATCTTCAACACAATCATTTTAGGACAGAGATATCAACATTCATAGAGACTAACAAAGAATCTCATTGACTCCTACTGAGGCCCTCTTCTGCTCTGTCTTTGTGATTGCCAGGGGAGGAGTCCAATCACACCATGCCAGGGACATTGATCAGATAGTTGTGATTACATCAGTTCTCTCCATGCCAGATCCATTATGCTGGGAACTGTTGGCCAGGGTCTGGTGCCAGCATGCATCTAGATAGGTAACAGGAGGTGAAGCAATCAGTCACGTTTTCTGTATGGTATAGGTTATCGTACCCCTATTTATGTTGTCTTTTTCTACATTTTGTCTTCAGTCTTGATTGAAAGGTTGCCAGGCAATGTTTCTCATAGATCTCTATTGGCTGAACCATCGTGATCCTTACTGTGATGTTTTGTAGTATGTCCCACTGAAACATTAGTGTGGTGTCCTCCTTAATCAACTACACCCAACAGAAGCACATCCAAACAAACCCATACACAGGACAGACCGCAGATGGTAGATGTACATTCTATGGTTATCTTAATGAACATGTCCAGGCAGCCAAATGGAAATGGCAGATTAAAATGTTGACAAGAGATGACCTGTATTGTACTCCCTCTGTCAGGATACATGTACATGCCAGGAGATACATCCTGTTTGGTAATAGAATTGAAATGAAGCCCCAGGTTCATACGGATGGCCCCATGATGTTAAATTAACCCAACCAGGATTTTCATTGATTAATTTCTTTTGTCCTTTTGCATTTTTTCAAAAACAATTTCCTTATTGTAGTTCATCGCAGTTGAAGACTACCAGAAACTTCTTCAATTATAACCTGTGAAGCAACAAAACACCACTCGTCGTAGGTTAACAGAGTGTCACTTAGTTTAATATCTCTTTGCCAAAATTATATTTATGACTAGTCCATATCAGTGAGATGTTAAAGTGGTTAACTTCTGAGATGTTTTCAGTGTCAGTGTAATTTTTGTTTAACTACATTGTGGAGAGTTGTGTGATGAGCCATGCACATAATAACGTATTTGTATATTTGATTTAATTGAACTTTAAGGAGGCACAGTTAAACTAGAAAGCTAGATATGATTGTAGATATTCTGGATTCTGGTGATGAGATGTGATGGTGGTTTAGCAGTATGACGTATCTACCATTTAGAGATTTAGGATCCTGAAATCTTCTCCTTATTTTCAAAATGCAATTGTTCCACTAACGATACCTTTCAGTTTTTTTTCCTGCTGTGCCTTGAACATCAGTCAGTCACCTGAGATATCCATACATTAAAGCCCACATCTGGCAGTACAGAGGAGATCAGATGACATGTCGGCCATCTACCTATCAGCCATTGCTATTTCCATTTGCCATCAGCATTCCTGTGAATAGATGCACCACCTGGTGTGTGGTGCTATATGCAGCAGGATGAGCAATGACATCTGCTGCCCTGCCTCAACCTAACCCTAACCTCATCTCAGCATCACCTGTCCCTACAGATGCCTTACCACCTACATCCAGACCTACCTGCCCAGATATTAACTACTCATCTAGCATTACTCACTCCTAGCTAGGGATGGCTGTTGTCTGCAGAAAAGTAAGTATGGGTAAGGTTAGATTAAAAGGCTGATATGTAACCCTACCGGTTAGTCCCTATCTTTTAGAGAGTTGCTCATATTTGTGTAACTTTAACATGATTACACATATGTGGATACGTGAATGTATATGTTGTTGGCAAGCAAGGTTCAAAGTCAGTCACCCCATTTCATTTCAGTATGAGACCACCAGCACGCTTACAACAAATAGGGCCTAGTCTTGGATGAGTATAAAAATTAAGAGGGAACTTTTGTGATGTCTTTGATTACATAATCTGATCTAGGGTTAAAATTTCTCATGATCAATGACCATCATATCCATACTACTCCTGGCACTGTGACTGCATCAAGTGGGTCTTTTGATTTCTTTTTACGTCTTTGTACTTATATCATTATTTTTCTATCTTTTATAGCTTTTGTACCACTCCCCCAGATCATTTCCTTTTATAGTGCAACCAAATCGCTGCCCCATTCGCTGCCACAACTCACTGCCCCTTTTAACTTTGGATTTGTTTTTATAAACTTCCCTTTTTTTCGGGTGATTAGGACTCCAGATTCAGAGCTTGATATCTACTATCGTTGGTGTGTTTTTCTATGCATCCTTTTCAAGGTTCTGATGGGATTGACTGGCCTACCGGGAATCCTGTGCACATTACCACATTCGCCTTAGATAACAGTGCTAAAAATGTGCCTCCTTTCCCCCTTTATCACCCAGCCATAAGCACCACCACACCATTACCGCTTCCGCCACTTTTTGTTCTGCCAGCTAAGATTACTCAGGATCTCATCTGAGAACCGAGTATAAGCTTAACGGTAACCCATTGCAAGCAGGCTCTGAGCGCCTTATTCAGGATTCCTGTTGTGGGCCACCCTGACCGCTGGTTAGAAGACACTGCTCTGTTTTACTAGGAAGTCATTTGACAACCAGTGTGTGCATCAATCCCACTGGTGCCTCCTCTTAGTGGAGTAATCAGGAAGTATGAAGGTGGTCTAGAGTAGCCGACTTTCACACTCCATACTATCAGCAAGAACGCTAATCTAAAAATAATTTCACCTTGCACCCTTGGCCAATATTCTCACATGCCTCTAACATGTCATTTCCTCCTATTTACAATGAGGTTATGTAAGGGAATAATATAGACTACCATAGGCCTACCTCAGAATCCAACCTTGTACAAGATTTAGAATTTTATACACCTGCTGTGTCAGACTTGCTTTATCAGAGTTACAAGTCCATCCTCTTTCTTGCACCTGCACCCCCTGCCGATATGATAAGAGCCACTCACAAAATTAAAAGAAGATCCATGGTACCTCTACCTAGTTTCCTGAGAAACATGGTACGATTGGCAAGGGATGGTAGCTTTTGGCATTTCTATACCTCCAAAAACAGTCAGTTGAAAAAATAACATATATATGATGCAGTGAGAGTAGTATATGTGCCGTATTCAATGATGTTGTGATGATCATTCATATGACTTTCTCTACCACGATATAAGTGCATCTATTTATTTTCCATTGTCACTCAGCCTTCAATTTTCTACCATCATAATTGCTGTATCAACCTTCAATTACACTTTAATGATGTTATAGCAAATACCAATAAAAACCTTGTATTTTACGCATTTCTGATTTTTCATTTTACATGCACAATGAATACAACCATGTATTTAACATCAAACTCTTGAAAAATCTGTAAAAATCTGTTTCGGTTTGAATTTTACTCAGATTATCCTTTTATGCCCTCATTTAAGCCAACATTATTTTGATTTGCTCACTGGTGCTTGAAATGACATATATTATGTTTTATAAAAAGACTCCACCTGTAAAGCATAGTCATAACTAGATGTAGCGTAATGTACCATTTCTATTAGAAATACCCAATGAAAACGAAAAGTGATAAATTTATATGTATGCATCAGTTTTCTTTTACATTTACTACATGATCAAAACCAATTACGTGAAAATTGAGTCACAAATATTACAGTTTACTTAGAATGTATAAATGGTGCCATTTATCACTGTTCATAAATGTTCAGCTCTGTATGATTATATTAGTAATCATTTGAAACAACAATTACAGACACCTGCTATATAAAATACCATTCATTGCCTAGTTTGTTAAAGCCTATTTTGTATCACTTATCATATTCATATACCAGAATGAATGATGATTATATGACAGCTCTGGGTATTCAATGTATCTGAACAAGAGGTCATGGCAGCCCCCTTTGCGGCAGTCTGTAGGTCTGTATAAGCACAATGTGCCTGTAAAATTATTATATCAGGGAGCTTAAGGAAAGAGGGAGAGAGAGAGAGGGAAAGAGAGAGAGAGAGAGAGAGAGGGAGGGAGGGAGGGAGAGAGAGATATAGACAGACAGCTAGACATAAGGACAAAGAGTGAGACAGACAGAGAAAGCAAAATACAGGGAAAGGGATAAACAGACAGAGGCAGACTGAGAGAGACAGACTGACAGACAGAGAGCGACAGAGATACCAGTAGTGAAATAAGCAAAGAAACCATAAAGTAGCCAGGGACATAGAGCTCCCTCAACCGAGTATAACCAATTGTAAGTTGATATCCTGAAGAGGAATCAGGTAATGTAATAATATTACAAGGTTCTTATTCCACTTAAGGCAAGTTAACAACAGGAACTTTGCTCAGGCAGACTAGAGTAAACAGCATATGTGACATGTACTGGGAATAGGGGCCTTAACACACCTTGCACTAAGGGCCCTTTTGCAGATCGTGTCACATATATAAATGCATGTGAACACGTCAAGACTTACACCAAGTATAATGTCCCACGGGATGTCTTCTAAATGTTGCTGAGATTATAGCTGGCCCAAAGGGGTATGCATTACCAGCAATAATACTTTGACATGCTCAATGAGTCTCTAATCATTTAAGTCTCAGATTAGGCAAAATGCTGTCTGTTTGTCACCATAATGTAGGAATGCAGCCTTCTGACATGCTTAACAGGGTTGCTACAGGGCGCTATCAGCTTACAATGTCTACCCTTACCGAACCCAACCTACAACCAGTCATATTCCGACTGCCAACAGCAATGCCAATGACAGACTAGATTTGGAAAAAAACAACAAGATGTTCTGATGGGCAAGTTGCGTACCCATCTCAGCATGCCATCTGTATCTTTGCCTGAACCTGAGTGTCTGGTGTTTCGAGAATTATTTCTGAGAGATTTCAGACTATACAACTGCTAATATGCAATGAACCATATCAGCTAGCTACATCACCTAATATTTTAGAAATAAGTCTGTATAAAAGAATTGAGGGTATTTGGTTATCCACACGGATGTGTCAGGCTTGGAAAATATTGGCAAGCCTCCTCCATAGGAGGAGTGAAAAACGTTGGCCCATATTCCAACATTTTTGGTTGAATATGCCATGTTATGAAGTTAAGTGTAGAAAAGGCAATTTGTGCAAGGCAATACTGATTTGTACAAAGAGGTTGACCTATATAGTGGTAGACCTTGTAATTATCCAGGTATTTGTATGAACCCATTCAAAAGAAACTTGTATATGATGAGATATACTGCATTTACTGTATCAAAATGATTTAAAATTATACATTTTCTGTTTACTCCATACCCCTGATCCCCCTCCCCACCTGCACTACCCCCACTGTAGGAGGATTGTCCAACTCATGCGCTAATGTCTTACCAGTGATCACTATGGCAACCAGGAGATGAGAACACTCACTGGGGGGCAGTGTCCACCAGTGGGGAGTTGTCCAACATTGGCCTAGGCCCCCATTGTCCAACAGTGGAGAGTTGTCCAGGCTCCTCCACAGTGTTATTAGTGGAGATATGGCCAACGTTTTTCTCCAGTCCACTGTTGGCATTATGTTACCTTTTCCCAAGCCTGTGTATTAAGCTTTTAACCCGTGTTTAACCTAATAAACCATCACCCGCAGTTCAGTGTTAAACATTGTTAAAGCATTTATCCAACAGATTCCTCCATTTTGTATTAATTTCTTACCTTATAACCTCTGAATAAATCCAGGAGAAGACATTTTGAAAGTGCATGCGATCTGCTTGCTTTGCCAAGCAGCCATGGCCATGTTGTCACTCTGCCCGACATACCTCCACCTTTACACACATTTTTCGGGTAGAATCCAAGCAAGTCAAGTCCTGTACTTCTAGCACCAACAAAAATTCAATAGTTGGTGTCTGCCTACATTTTGTCTCCATTTTCTTCTAAATAACTAATAATACCATGAATATACATAGTGATCCATTGCCACACAGCCATTCCTTCTTGTTGACAAAGCGGGGAGGCGCCCGGATGTAACCTGACATACTTTCGGGTCAAACACGTGTCGAGCAAGGAATGGCTGAGTGTGACTCGCTTATAATGGGAAAATTATTGGATTCTTATTTATTTTGAATGTTATGGAGTCCTTTGGCATGGCATTTTCTTATAGGATATCTAAGGATGTTTCCCTGTTAATAACTCGACATGGCACCATTGGATCCTATACTAACAAGTTGTGCAAACATCAGGTATGTCAGACAACTTGTGACCAGGCAAGCAAAAACACCCATCTGCAGGGAAACTCATTATCAAAGTTCATCTGAAGATCTTTAAAATGAGACATCATTGGCTTAAATATTCCTAGTAGTTATGTCAGAACCCCACCTTGAAAATAGGTCGTTATTCATATTTGAAATTGATGATTAAGCTCTAAATACATTATAAACTATAATAATATCTAAAAACACGATAAATCAGCCTTTTTCGTAAAAAATACATAACAATATGGTGATTTTTGTCATAGATTTTGATCTAGAAGGAATTTTCCATTTCTGTTTTCAGATTTGGGTCTTTAGTGAGTTTCCCTGAAAATTGGCATAAAAATCTGCAAATTTTGATTATTGGAATGGTTGCCATGGCAACCAGAAAGAGGGATATAGGCTGATTTCTCATGAAAAATGTTCATTTTACCTTCCAAATAGGGGTCATTTCTACCAAAAATGGTGCATTTTAAATGAGACCATTGAATTCTGCATCAAAAATTAGCTTAAAATATTTTTTTATTGATTTTACAGTAATTTTGCCTCTCCAATGCCCCCTGGTGGCCAAAGGGGGAATTAAAAATCTGCCGCGGAGGGGTGTTCTCACTTGATGGGTCACACTTATTCAAATCCTTGATGTACATTGGCTTCTAGTACTGTTTGGCTTGGTATAGTGGACAGCGAGTCCGTCTCTTGCCACAGTGGCTGGGGATTGATTCCCATAGAGCCCTGAACGGTTTTAACTGGAAATGTATGGAGAGGTTGACATTGTATACTTCTTTTCAAAAGCAGCTTAACTAGCTCTCTTACTTCATCTTGTCTTTCCACCAGTCTCTGTTTATCTGTCTTTTCTCGGTCTCATTCTGTCTGTCTCTTCATGTCTGTATCTCCCTGTTTCTGGTTGTCTCTCTCTGTCACTATCTCTCTGCCTCTCTCTCTGTCTCTGTCTCTCTCTGTCTCTGTCTCTCTCTCTATCTCTCTATATTTCTCTCTCCCCCCAGATGACAGAGTAAACTATCTTAAATCTATACAAATAGTGACATATTGAATTGGAGATTACAAGCTCTTTTTCAAATTACTCTTTTCAGATCACTCATTTTCGGTAAAAGTCACAAAACTATCAAGGGAAAGTGGGTTCCTAGAGACTAAAAGAACATTGAGTCCTCCTGTGTCTTTGTGATTGCCAAGGGAGGAGGCCCATCACAGCATCCCGGGGACATAAATCAGATAGGTTTGATTACACCAGTCCTCTCCTTGCCAGATCAATTATGTTGGTGACTTTGGGCTAGGGTCAGGTGCCATCATGTATCTGGATAGGTAACATGAAGGGAGAAGTAATTAGTCTTGTTTGCTATATATGACAGGTTATTGTACCTCTATTTATCTTGTCTTTTTCTACATTTGTCTTCACGTTGTAGATGTAATGATAGATAGGAGCCTGAGTTGCTCAAACAAAGACATTGAATGCCTTGTTTTGGACCTAGATTTTAGAGATGGAAATAAGCTTCAAGTGATTATTGTATATCGCCCACCATCTGGTAAAATGGACCCGTTTTTTGTACACATGTTAAAATTAATGAAGCATGCTGAAAACAACAAAAAAGAGCAATGGCTTATGGGAGATATAAACATCAATACCTTGAGAGAAAAGCTGCCAAGTGCTGTTAGGCTGTTGGATTTGTGTCGCTTTGAGGGCTATCATAAATTGATACATCAACCCTATAAGAAAACTATATCATGTTTAGACAATATTCTGACAAACTATAATGATGATGTTACCTCAGGGGTTCTAAATTTTATGGTTAGTGATCACCTGCCTGTATTTAGTGTCAAATGTAAAATGAAAGTTACATATACAAAGAAAATAATGTATATACGTAGGTACAAGGATTTCAATGAGAATCTTTTTAAAGATTGGTTATGTGAACTTAATTGGGACTCGTTTTATTCATGCTCTGATCCTGAAGAAGGCTGGAGGATGATTCAAGCACATATTGAAGACTTCCTAGATACCTACTGTCCATGGGTGAGAGTAGAATATGTTGACAGGCGGCATAGGTGGATGACCCCTGAAATAATGAGCCTTATTCATGAAAGAGAAAATAATGTTGGTTTGTTTCTAAAGACTAGAGATGAACATTATCTAGTTGTAGCTAGGTCTCTACGTTGTAGAATTAATAGGGCTATAAAGTACTCGAAAGCAGATCAGTCCAAGCTGGCTTTGGAGGATTGTAAAAATAATCCAAAGAAATTTTGGAGAATTGTGAATGGTATATTGAAACCTGAAGTTGATGTTGAACCACCCAAATTAATTGATGATAATGATATAATCATATCACAGCAAGAGTCTGTGGATTACATGAATACATATTTTTCTAGTATTGGTAAGCAGCTATCTAATGATATGACTGTAAAAGGTTATCCTGAATGCGTTGTTTTCAAGGAACCAGAGGATGCATTTGTACCTCAGCTTAGAGTTGAAAGGGAGCTTGTTTCAATCTACATTGACGAGATTAATGTTCATAAAACATCCGGTATAATGGGCATCAGATGTGATATTTTAAAGGTGGCTTTAAAATTTCTTTTAACACCAATGACTTGGCTGTATCAGTTAAGCTTTGATTCAGGGATCTTTCCTGATATCTGGAAAGTTGCTAGGGTAAGTCCTATTCCAAAGGATGGAAACAACAAACTAATCAAAAACTGGAGGCCTATTTCTCTTCTCCCGGTGCCAGGAAAGATTGCTGAAAAAATTATGCATGGTCATATAACAGATGTTACTAATAGAGCTGGTACAATGTCAGTGCGTCAATATGGTTACAGACAAGGTTTAGGAACAGGAGACGCTATATTTGCCTTTTTAAACAAATTATATGAAAATAGAGATAGAGGACACCTATCTTGTGCCAGTTATATTGACCTTAAAAAGGCATTTGACTCTGTACATCATTTATATCTTATTGAAACTCTGGGGGAATTGAGACTGGATGATTGTAACCTCAATTGGTTAATGAGCTATTTGACGGGAAGAAGTCAATTTACAAAAATGGGAAATTATACATCGCAAGTAATGCCAGTTCGTTTTGGAGTCCCACAAGGGTCCGTGTTAGGACCTCTGTTGTTTATTCTATTTGTAAATGATATTGGTACTGTGCTACAAAATTGTGATTTTTATATGTATGCTGATGATCTAGTTTTACTAACTTCTGATTGCAGTGCTGATAGGGCCCAAGGAAAAATGCAGAGTGCTTTAGATAGTATACTCTCCTGGTTTATATCAAAAAGATTAACGATAAATATTGATAAGTCCAAAGTGGTCTGGTATGGTAGTAGTCATAAGTTAAATAAGATGAAAGTACCTTCACTTAAAATTGGTACTACTGAATTAGAGGTGATTGAGAACTATTGTTAGCTAGGCCTAAAAATAGATAAGACTTTGAGCTTTAATAGTGCATTGAAGGATCTCAATTCTAAAGTAAGCCATAGACTGTTTAGATTTAGTAAACTGAGGCACAATTTGACTGAAAATGTGGCTCTTACTGTCTATAAAACTACTATTATGTCATTATTTGATTATGCTAGTTTTGTATTTGATGGTGCAAATGAGGACTGTCTTAAAAAATTGGATCGGCTTCAGCTGAGAGGTCTGAAGATTGTATTTAGGGGTTGGAACCTGTCTGAGGCTGAGATGTATAAATTAGCTGATATACCAACTTTAAAGAGGAGAAGGGAGGTAATGCTATTGTGTTACATGTTTAAACTTGCAAAGAATCCTGAATATCTTGAGAATGAACCAAGACGGCCTGGTCTAAGATCGGATAACAATGTAAAGTTTAAAGAATACACTGCTCAAAACCATGGTTACAATAAATCACCTATGCATCGTGGTATAACTTTATGGAATAATTTAGGGAGCTGGTATCAGCACAGTAAAGATAAGATTATATTCAAAAAGAGATTATCTGGCATAACTGACCTGACTAAAGTCAGTAAGAATCCTGTTAACATGGATGATTGATATGTTTTAATGAGGGAGCTGTTGTAATGACTACCCCCTCGTGTAAAGTAGGAGCTGTTGTAATGACTACTCTTACTGGACACTGAGTATGTTGCCTAATCTTGTAAATCTAGTAATGGTTGTCGTATGGTTATCGTGTGCTGCAATGTTATTGTTTGTGGGAGCTGTTTTAAAGACTACACCCATTGACAATCTTAACTGCTTATTTTGCTGAAGTCACTTAATAACTACATACTTCAAATCTTGTATTGTCTTACTCTTGTATTCTATACTAAATGTAATTAGTAATGAAGCATGTGTTCGAGCCCGCTTTACCCTGTTATCCGCTGTGTCACTGTTGTGTGGCCATTAAGTCCTATGGTAGTCTTGTTTTTGTGTACATAATATATATATTCTCTACCTGTTTGACCTCATTTCATCATGTACATTCATATATGTCATAATGTGAAAATAACTGGATTTGTAACAGATGAATTGGACGAGGAATCACCTTTATTGTCATTATCCACTTTTGTTAAATTGTGTCGGACAATAAAATTAATTTTCAATCCTCAAAAAAAAACGTAGTTCATTGTTATTATTTCTTCCCTCCTCATAGCTTTGTATTGGAAGCATCATAGTAATTCTTACTGCAATGAGAGAGGAAGGGGATCATATTCCTACATGTACACAGTGTCCTCTTTAATCCCCCTATCCATGAGGGAAAGTTACATACACAAGCACATGCACTGACCTAATCCGAGATGGCAGATGTATGTCATATGACGATCTTAGTGAACATATCCACCCAGCCAAATAGAAATGTCCAATTAAAACAAGATATGACCTGAAGCATATCCCCAATATTCAGTAACTGTACACACGACCAGAGACATCCTGTTCAGTGAGAAAATTAAAAGTGAAGCTCTAAATTCAGATGTATGTCCCGATGATGTCAAATTAACCCAATCTGTTTTCCAAGAACCATTTACATATTGTAATGATTCAGAGCTGGCAAAAATGAGATGTTATAAGGTGCATTCGGGTTTACATTTTGGTTATTCTAGTACTGTTTTATAAAATAGTGCAATCATCATTTGTAGCCGCCGTGCTCTGTTTAAAAAAGGTTGGGATAATGATTATCTGCTACTTCTAAACTACTCTCTGTCAGGTAAGTTGGACAAGCAAGCCTATACTCATGTCTGCCTGACCCTGATTCTATGGGTTTGGCTTATTTTGCCCTGTTTATCTCCAATTGAATCTGTGAATCTCTTTCTTTATCTGTCCCTGTGTTTCTCCCTCCCAAAGGCCTTGTGATCAGGCCCTAAACCTTAATCACCAACGTCCCAATCATCCTAGCCTAATGCTCTCTGTAAAGATTCCGGGAATCTCTGCTGTAAAGGGATTTAAATCAATTCCAACAAGGAAGCTGCATCCTTTTCCTTAACAAATGACTTTTGTGCTTCATCAAAGACTTTGGGAATTGCCACTAAGCTCAACACATTACGGGCCACATCATTCCACTAAGCCCATTGTTTTGCATCATCATGATGCACAACCATTGAGTGGCAATTCTAATTACAAATTATAAAGTAAAGCATTATCTTGAAGCACTAGGGTAATCATGATGCCTGAGTGGAGCATCGTGACAGCCAAAGTGTACAATCTATTAGGCACTATGTAGCCATTACTGGCTTTCCTTGGCATCCCTTGATGGAGACAGTGTAGGTCACTGGGAAATATTGATTAAGGTGTCATCATCAAAGACTGCAGCTCAAATGTTTATTGGGAACAAGCATCTCTAGGTGTAACTAATATCACTCACAGAGCTTTATATGTGTTTTACTTACTACTAGTTTTAAAGTATGATAACTGGAAAAGGGGACATGAAAAAAGAAGAAGTTTATTAGCATATGTATGATAGATTTTAGTTAAACTGGCTCCTTCAACCATTGATACACCGAATACATACATAATGTTAGTTAGTCTGTCTGTAACAGTAAGGCAGACAGCATATACTCTTGTCCAATATGCAGATCAAAGTCATTTGTGTTTCTTCAAGCATTTAATCCTTTTTCATTAGCTTGTGCAGCCACAGCAAGACATTACTGTAAACCAATCTGCAGATGTCACATTGAGTTTTATAATTAGTCAGCTAATCCTTTTCTGACGACCCAAAAATTTACATCACTCTGAGATGTTGGCCAGGTAAAAATTTAAAATATGTCCTATAAAAAGACTCCATCTGTGATGCACAGTTGTAACTGGGTATAATGGAATGTGCATAGCATTATCATATAAAGTTATCAAATAAGAAAAGAGGAAGTCTATTGCTAAATATCCTTGCACCAAAAGCTATTACATATATAATATATCTGAGCAAAACCAATTACATGAAAATATGTTTCAAGATAATTTACGATCCCTTTAAAATGTATCTATAGGGTCATTTATCACTGGTAATCAAAATTCAGGTCTGTGTGATTATTCATTCTCTGAATCAACAATGTTTCAAAAGGTTTATCCTGCAATGCCATCCTAGATGTGTTACAGAGTCTCACATTGACCCATTTGAAATTGTGGTCAGGTGAGGGGAAACATGCCTCCTGGAGGGAAATGGCTTTTTAAGGTTTAAGTCATGCGGTTTTAAAATGAGACATCTTGAGCTAAAATATTCCCGGTAGTTTTACTGTAGTTGCTTGTCAAACATAGGTTGGTGTGTACAACTAAACATGGCAAATAAGTTCTGAATGCACTATATCCCATCATAAACACTATTATTGCAAAAATACAGTTTTGTGGAAAAATAACCAAAGGAATGTTATGCTTTTGTCATAAAATTGGTTCTAGAGGGAATTTTTGAGCTCTGTTTTCCGTTATGGGTTCCTTAGAGAATTTTGAAAAAAAGGTTTGTGGCCAAAATTCACAATTGGAAGAGGAGAGTGGTTTCCATGGCAACCAGAAATTGCCTTATCTACCATGTTTCCATGGCAACCAACTTTCGAAAGATGGAACATTTTCAGTGGAGATGGAATGATTTTAAGCATACCACTGGATTCCTTATAAAAAAAATGCCCTAAAGCTTTTTATAGGATATTCATCAATGTTATACCCATAAACTACCCCCTGGTGCTGAAAATCAGTACTAAAAATTGCTCCTGGAGGTGCCTTCTTCCCCGTTGGGCCCCAAATAATGGTAAGTCAGTAACTCTTCATCTTGATAGCCCAATGAATGACGATTATACGAGAGGCCCGGATGATCAATGTATCTGAACAGGAGGTTATAGCAGCCCCTTTGGCTGCAGTCATACAGTAAAGCTCCTCTAGGAAGGAGTGAAAGGGAGAACAACAGACAGAGGAAAAAAGACAGAGCGATAGAGACAAAAAGATAGACAGATAGACAGATAAGGTGCTGTTAAGGAGACCAGAAACTGTAAAGTACCTAGGGTTAGACACCTACCCCAAACCCTTGTTATAAATGGATGTCATGCAGAGGACTCAGGTAAGAGTGCAAGTTGGTTCTTATTCACTTAAGGCAAAATAACAACATAAATAAGGCTCATGCGGACTTTCATAAACGAGAGATGTGCATGTAAGAGACAACTACTAGGGTAATAACAAAGAGCAAAGAGTCAAAAAGCATGGTCATATAGCCCAAAAAGTGTAAGGTTATTAGTTTTCCTTTTAATCTTCGCACAGAGCTCAATACGTTATGTTTCTCCTCAACACATGAAGGGGCAAAATTGCTGTATCAGTAATTCTCTTGAATATTATGGTGGATTCAGCACTGTTTCAGATCATCCTTGTAGAACCATTTTCAACACAATCATTTTGAGACAGAGTTACAGATCTATCAACATTCATGGAGACTAACAAAGAACCTCATTGACTCCTTCTTGGGAGCCTTCTCCTGTGTCTTTGTGATGGCCAAGGAGGAGGCCCATCACACCATCCCAGGGACATTAATCAGATAGTTTTGATTACACCCGTCCTCTCCATGCCAGATCCATTATGCTGAAGGGTCAGGTGCCATCATGTATCTGGATAGGTAACAGGAAGCGGGAAGTAATCAGTCATGTTTGCTGTTTAGGACAGGTTGTTGTACCCTTATTAATCTTGTCTTTTTATACATTTTGTCTTCAGTTTTGCTCATTGCTCTTATTGCCACTGGCTGAAACAACTCAGAATTCTAGGCTAATAGTTTATGGTTATGTATATTATATATAAAGGCAAGACACTCTGGTCTGGATCACCTTTTTATCACAGTAGGTGGCCCTATGATCCCCTCCCATAGACAGTTGTGCCATCTGTACTGCAAAGATCATGGTGGATATCCACCCTAATCTTTGCGGTACAGATGTCACCACTGTTCATGCATAGACAGTAGGGCCAAAAATTGATACAAATTGACCATACCAGAGCGTCTTGCCTTTACTCATTGCCTTCCTTATACCCAACAGAAGCACATCCAAACAAACCCACACACAGGGCAGATTGCAGATGGTAGATGTACGTTGGTTATCTTAATGAACATGTCCAGGCAGCCAAATGGAAATGGTTGATTAACATGGGGACAAGAGATGACATGCATTGTGTTTTCTCTATCTGGTTACTGTTCGTGCCAGGAGAGACATCCTGTTTGGTAATAGAATTGAAATGAAGCCCTAGGTTCATACTGATGGCCCCATGATGTTAAATTAACCCGACCAGATTTTTCATTGATTAACTTCTTTTGCCCTTTTGCCTGTTTTGCAAAAACAATTTTCTAATTGCAATCAATCCCAGTTGAAGTCTACCAGAAACTTTATCAATTACAAACCGTGAAGCAACAAAGCAACAGCCATCGCATTTCAATAGTGTCGCTTAGTTTATTATCTGTTGCCTTGCCAACATTACAGCTTCAACTAGTCCATATGAGTGAGATGTTTAACTAGTTAACTTCTGAGATGTTTCCAGTGTTACCGTTATTTCTTTTTAACTACATTGCCAAGAGTTCTACTTTGGTGAGATGAGCCATGGACATAATAATTTTTTTGTCTATTTGATTTAATAGAATTAATAGAATTTTTAAGATCACACAGTTAAACTAGAAAGCTAGATATGATTGTAGATATTCTGGATTCCAGTGACTGGTGTTGAGATGTCATAGTGGTTCAGCAATATGATGTGTCTACCATACACCGAACAAGGTCAGGGCAAGTCACCTCAAAGATGTAGCAGTCCCTACTCCTACTGTGCTGAGGCTTTGCACTACGAAGGTGTGTGAGATTTAGGATCCTGAGATCTTTTCAAAATGCAATTGTTACACTATTGATACCTTTTTTGTTTTTCTTTCCTGCTGCCCCCTGAACATCAGTCAGTCCCCTGAGATATCCATACATTAAAGCCCATATTTGGCAGTAGAGAGGAGATCAGATGACATGTTTGCCATCTACCAATAAGCCATTGTGATTTGCCATCAGCGTTCCTGTAAATAGATGGACCACCTGGTGTGTTGTGCTGTATGCAGCAGGATGAGCAATGACATCAGAGGAACGTGGCGGCATCCAGTTAGGTCGATGTGAACTGAGACAGACCACTCTATCAGCAAATTTATTAAGTTAACCACAACCTATAAGCCTGTATTTTGGTGTATTATCGTATGAAAGTACACTATACCTGCAAAATGTCTTCAAATAGAGATAAATCAAGGCCAAGGAGGGTAAAGGACCTAATTCCACCCGATGCTCACCTGAAGGATATCATCGCTGCTGTCAACCAGAAGAGTTTCAACAGTCGAGGACACACAGACTGAGTTCAAAACAAGCATAGACAGCTTTAGAGAATCTATTCAAGGGTTTAAAGACTCCACAGAGACCATGAATTTAACATTGGGCAGTATACAAAACAGACTTGCCACCGCTGAAGGGTCGATTGAGTCAGTGTCAAAATCTGTAGGGGAAGCTAGTGATGCCATTAAAGTCCAGTAGCCTTTACGTTTAGCCAAAGACATGGCTAGATCAAAATTGTCTTCAGAAATGCTCAAACAAAAAGGAAAATCATGAAACTGCTCACAAACCTCAAGGGTAAGCTCTTGTACAAGTATGTCTCAGTGGATGACGAGCTGTATGATAAAGAACAGAAAGAGTTCAATGATTTAAGGGCCATGTACTACTTGATTAAACATAAAGGCTACAATGTACAACATTGGTAGCGCTTTCTAATTCTTGAGAAAAAGACAATCTATCACTCACAACTACTCCAAATGCCATATCCTGACTTGAATATGCAAAGTGCGATGGAAGCTAAGACTCCAGATGGTCTAATGTTTAGATCAAAGTACCACTGTCTATCTAACTTATATAAATGTGAATTTAATCACAAAGGTTTTGATTAAAACAGTGCTGAGCAGGCATACCAGGTGGCAAAGGCACAAGCCTGTGGGTAGAACAAGGTTGCAGCCAAAATGATGACCATGGAGGACCTGGTAGAGATAATGGGATAAAGGGAAAGCAGGTTAGACCAACTCCAGAATGGAACAAGTCTGCAGAAGCTACCATGGAAGATATCGTCAAATCCAAGTTCAAACTTGACTGTATGAGAACATATATGCTGACCAATAAAAATCAGGTTTTCTATGAGGCTAGTTTCCATCCTGTATGGGGGGGGGTAAAGTATCATTTTGGTCAGGCCCAACAATGCACTAGGGATAATATTAAGGGGGAAAACCTCCTTGGGTTTATTCTAATGAAGGTATGCAGTCAGCTTGTAAATGAAATGGAGGCTGCGGGCGAAATAAACACAAACCAGGACGAAGTAGAAATGCCTGAACGAGATAACCCTGACAAGAGTAATGACTCGATACCTCCACTTGAACCTAACCATTGAGACTCAGTGTCAGATATAGACTGATGTATTTATAAATTTTTTGTGTATTTCATACTGTAAACTTTTCCCATATAATGTTGTGCATGTGATTGCAGACTATAATATGCTTTGAACTATTAAATACTTTTCTTGCTTATTCATCTCAAATGCATTTTTTCATGATTTGATGGTGATAGAGTGCAAATCAAGGGGATCATAGATATAACCTAATTATATGGGTTTTTTTCACGGGGTAGCCATAAGAGCTGTTAGCCTGTGGTGGTAGGGTTTTTGGGTTTTTATGTGTTATTTTTATATAAGTCACAAGGAGTGGGTATGTTGTGTTGAATGAGTCTGGTAGGAAATGGAGGAGTACCGGTACTGTATAAACCTTGTGTTGAAATTAATGGTGGTATTTTGTCTGACCACTATTTAAGTGGCTATATAACGAGTGTGAATTTAAAGCTAGCCGACCTATAATAAAATTAGCAAATACATATATTCCATGTGGTACTCTAGGGTTTTCTTATTAATAGATATGGTTATCAAAGTTGTTGAGTGGGAAGGTGGTTGATTTTGAATGTTACGATATTGTTGGACAGGGGAGATTGAGATCTTTTAAATGGTGGTAAAATCATTTACAGATTTTGAATTCAAAATAGAATAAATCATGTTTTAAAATGCTATACACAAAATAAGGGGCGTTGCTCAATCGAGGTATGGGGTCCCTTCAAGGTCTGTCCCTCCATTGAGGGCAGTCTCAAACCTGACGATATTGAAGTTCAATGGCTGCTATCAATAAAGGGCACAAGTAAGAAATGTATCATATGTAACGTTTATAGGCCACCCTCTGGTTATCTAAATATTTTTTGTAATACTATGCAAACGTTGCTTCTTCAGATAAATGGCTTGGACACATATGATATCTTTATACTGGGAGACTTTGATATTAATGATCTGGCTAAAACTGGTGAAAAAAGATTGCTTTACGAGACAATGGATAAATGTCATCGTGAGCAATTGGTAAATCAAATTACAACAACAAGTGGGACTAATACATGCATTGATCTAATTTTTACAAACTGTGACAGTATTATTTCATCGGGTCTAGTGAACATATATTTATCAGATCATCTTCCTGTTCATGTTTTAAAGGATACCATTTATGTAAAAAATGGTTATCTGACCTTCTTAGGTAGATCTTATAGAAATCTAGATCTTGATAAATACCTTCTTGACCTGAGAAGCTGTGATTGGTCTTTTCTGATCAAAGTAATAATCGGTTTGTTGGGATACTCTGGAAAATTATATGAAAAGGATGTTGGATGTGCAATGCCCGGTAAAAAGATTTAAAGTGGTTAATAAGCCCAGTCCTTGGATGATAAATGAAATCCTTGAACGCATAAAAGACAAATATTTGTTATCAAAATTAGCATGACCTGAGATGGATATTATATCTTACCATAGGACTAGGGCTTGTTGAAATACTGTGAATAACGAGGTAGAAAGAGCTAAAGAGGATTACTATTCTAATCTTTCCACAGTTTTCAGAAGAGATTCTAAAAAATTCTGGTCTACTATAAAAGATGTTTTACCATCCTCTAAGGGTGGCACAAAAACCATCAATTTAGTTAAAGATGATGGTCAATGGGTCTCTCTTGAAGATACTTTGATGTTTATAAATGATTTTTTTGCTGACATAGGACCAAGATTAGCACAACTACATGATGTTGATTTTGAGTTTAATGGTAGTAGATGTCAGGTTGACATGCCTGACATGAATTTTACTGATGAAGAAATTATTGCAAGCATTAAGGATGTTGATGTCTCTAAGTCATCGTCCATAGATTATTCGCCAACCAATATCTTTAAAAGTGCCTCAATAAAATACCCTGACAAATTTATAAAAATTATAAACTTGATCACTCAAACAGTAAAATATTCCAGTTTGTTGGAAAATAGCCACAGTCACACCACATTTCAAGGGTGGAAATCCATCTAGTGTCTCAAACCTTAGACCCATAAGTGTTCTGCCTGTTCCTGGAAAGATATTAGAAGGTTTAATTCATAAGAAATTGACCACTCAATTATTAGAATATGATATTCTGACAAGAAAACAGAGTGGTTATCAAAAACAAAATCTACATTGGATACAATTTCTTTTTCAGTAGATGATATTCTTTGTAACAGAAATCAGAATATTATTACTTTGGCAGCTTTCATTGATATAAAGAATGCATTCGATTCAGTAAATCACTTAATCCTCTTAAAAAAGTTAGAACAATATGGGGTAAGAAATTTAACACTTATAGAAAATTACCTTTCCAGGAGACAACAATGTTCCATAGCAAACCTTGTAAGATCTGGGCATAGAGCTTTAACTTGTGGAGTGCCACAGGGGTCGATTTAGGGTCCTCTCTTCTTTTTATTGTTTGTTAATCATTGTACATCCTCCACTGATGTTCATAAAACTCTGTTGAATGCCGATGACTCTGTTTTGTATATCTCTGGCAAAGATTTAGGAAAATTATCTAATGAACTAACAACTGCCTCACAGAAATTCTCACTTTGGGCCCCTAGAAAAAAATTTAACCATGAATGAGTCTAAAACAAAGATTATGACTTTTGTATCTTCTATTAAGTTAAAGAAAATTCAAAAACCTAAAATAATGGTCAACGGCAAACAACTGATGAATGTTGCCAGTTATAAATATTTAGGGGTCACACTTGATCCGGAACTAAACTTTAACATGTGTTTGAGGTCTGTTATTAATAATATAAGATTTAAATCTTTATTATTATATAAAACGAGGAAATATTTGTCCCATGAAGCTAGACTTCTAATGTACAAAATGCATGTTTTGCCAATTATTGATTATTGTGACATACTATAATTATAGTGAGGCAAAGGCTGGTAAATTTGAGGAACTACAACAACTTCAAAATAAGTGTTTGAAAACGTGTTCATATATGCATCTATTAACCCCTACGGACTATGTATATGATAAAGCCGTGGTACCAAAGTTAAACCCTCGTAGAAACTATCATATTAAGTTGATTGCCCATAAAAGGTCTTGTAATGAGAGTTTCCTGGAACAAAAAACAAGGGTGACTAAATTTTCCGCTGCCCCAGTTCTAAAATATAATAAAATTAATTGTACAGCCTACCAAAAATCACCTGGGGTCAAGTGTGCACAAGTTTGGAGTAATTTACCTGTTACTTTAAGGAATTTGCGTAACCGGGAGGAATTCAAGCTCATTTGTAATAAGGAGCTTGACTCCTCATCCCAGAAATATAATTGTAAATTTTGTCTTATGTTAAGTAAGGATTTAAAGTAGAAACGATGATGCTGTTAAAAGAAACTTATATCAGTCACTATGCTTTACAATTTTACGAGTGTAGGAATATCCTTTATATGATACAGTCAAGCCAACATTCATAGAATGACGACTGGTCATTAACCTACTAGCCAAATAAGGAGTTTTGTGTCTAGTAATTATAGGCCTATGTATCAGTATAAACAGTGGATTTGAAACAATCTAATTCCTTATGTTATCTAGGTAATTAATTGTTGGTCTTCGTTGACGTTAATTGAGTTTAAAATGTTAATCTCATGCAATTTTGATCTTCAGAAATCAGTACTTCATTTTAGGATGAATTATACCATGGATAAATAAGCCTGAACCTGTGGAAATCGATGGGAAAATCTTAATCTCTAGAGCTACTAGAATGAATGGTCCTTTTACCTATCCTCTCCCAGGTTCTGATGGGATTGACTGACCTACCGGGAATCCTGTGCAAATTACCACTTTCGCCATAGATAACAGCACCAAAAATGTGCCTCCTTTCCCCCTTTATCACCCAGCCATATGAACAACGACACGGCTACCACTTCCACCACTTTTTGTTGTGCCAGCAAAGATTACTCAGGATCTCTTCTGAGAACTGAGGAAAAAAGCACCTTATTTAGGATTCCTGTCATGAGCTGTCCTAGTGGCTGGTTAAAAGACGCTGTGCCATTATATGAGGAAGTCATTTGACAACCAGCGTGTGCATCAATCCCACTGGTGCCTCCTCCTAGTGGAGTAATCAGGACGTATGAGGGTGGCCTATAGTATGCTGACTTTCACACTCCATCCTTTCAGCAAGAACCCCAATCTAAAAATAATGTTGCCTTGCATCCTTGGTCAACATTCTCACACTACTGTAAGACATTATCTCTTCTTATTTACAAGAACATTGTGTAAGGAAATAAAGTGTCTAAAAACATCAGACTCTAACCGTGCCCAGGGGTAAAAACTTTGCACATGAGAGTACCTTGTCAGACTCCAATATTATGTCAATTTTCTCAATTTCTGCTGCCACTCAAACCAACCAGTTTATTCTGAATATTAGAACTTATTTGATGCCCATGCATGCAAAGATAACCCATCTGATCGAGTACACACATGCAGCATTGATGCATATTTTTAGGAATGTGTTAAGGCTCTTTAAATCTTAAAGATATCTGACTGCACTATTCTTAGTGTTGGGCTTGGTGAAGCAGCAGATGCTTTATCTCATATTACTGCTTTTAGACCTGTCTGCGAGTATATTCCTACTGTTGGCATACAGTGTACAGCATTTTTCCTGACACTTCTATATGGAGTTTCTTGCACCCTATCCCCTGCCAATATGATCATTGCCCCTAACAAAATTAAAAGAAGATCCATGGTTCCTCTACCTAGTTTCCCATCAAGCAAGGGACGAGTGGCAGGGGGATAGTAGCCATTGGCATTGGGTGTGAAGGTAGTGCCTGTGGTCGTTTTGGTACAGTTGACTAGTCTCTCGGCATTAATACTATAGGAAAGGGACGCTATGGAATTTCTTTACCCTCAAAAACAGTCAGTTGAAAAAAAATAGAATGATGATACAGTGAGAGTAGTATATGTGCTGTCTTGACTTGTGTAAAGATGATCATTCATATGACTTTCTCTACCACGATATGATTTCTGGAAGCAGTTGAGTGCTAAATTTGAATAGCATCTATTTATTTTCAATTGTCACTCAGCCTTCTATTTTCTACAAATTTAATTACAGGTGTGAACCTTCAATTACACTCTAATGATGTAATAGCAAATACCCATCATAGAGCAATTGCAAATTCATATGAAGACATAAACTCTTATTCATAGGCCATAATATATAAGTTGCTTCATTTGGCTAAAGATTATGTCGTGCTCTTGCGTCTGGCAACCAGATTTATTTTTCCCATGTGATGTATTTCGCTAAAATGGCACACCATCAAGTTAATCCTGCCTGATTGGGGGTAGCGCTACATGGCTGTGCAGTGAGGCAGAACATATCCTTAAAGTGTTTACAGTGGATTTAACGATCTACGGTGAATCAATAGAAAGGCAGCCACATTCGGCTCACACCAGCGTAGTCACACTTCTCTCACACCGTGTGCTACAGGGAGGGTTGTGAGATTGGGGCCAATCTCTAAGCAGAATGTAAGTTGTCAATTTGAGAAGTAGTCTCTACCATGTTCAATGGACCATGTTGGAGGATCCTTGAACTGAAGGTTGGCTTCTATGACCAGCTGCATTCCTTTTCACCATGCTATGGTCGCAATCATTCAAAGATGCATAGATGTAGCAAAAGGCCTACTCAGTAGCAGGGTTTATCAAACCAAATTGAGAAACAACATCCAAAACACACAAACACAGGGTGAACCAACATTAGCCGCTGATCTTATGACTGACAAGAGGGGAACACCAGGTTTGGCAAAAAATAGATTCCCAAATAAGGCGAGGATCTACCATGTATTTTTCATTTTCTTTAGACACAGTTCTATATTTAGGAATGCAAAATCTTAAAATCAAAGTACCACCTTTCATTAGAGACACCTCGAGTATGAGGCCCAGTACACTTTGGTCCTATAGAGTAGTGTTTACTTCAAAATCTAAGGATATCATCATCACCTACACTCTGAGCCCAAATTGTAATGCGGCTATGAATAGGCCTGTAAATATGCAGTAGAACCACTAGCTACTCTTGATAACAATGATTATGCTGTATATCTACGTGCCAAGCTGAGAGTGTATAAGGAACACCCTGACTTAAGACAGTAAAGGGTTACCCTTACATATAAGTTGTAACTCAAACACACAGTGAAATGTCACAACAAAAAAGAAGGTTCAATGTTGAAAATCACTTTTGCAATTTAAATAAAACATTTTTGCAATTTAAGAAACATTTTCCCTCATGTCATGTTGCATTGATCAATAACAAAAAGGCAAATTTGTCAGAGCATACCTTACACCCTCAAAGTTCATCTTGGTAAGGGTAAATGTTGCTTCAGGCTTATATAGGATTCGATCTGGATACAATTCCACAGATTTTACCAGTGTCCCTGACACATGTAAACAGTAGGTGGTGGGATCACTTTGCTGGTTGGCCCTTTGATGTTTATACTTTTTCTCTGTTGGCTTCCAGTTGATTCTAGGCCAAAAGTCTCTCTGAGCCACAGACTACCACATGTAGTCATGTAAGTGTACTGGAACATATTCCACTCATTAAATAGCAATAGAAATCAGGCCAAGAGCACAGCAGAAACATCGAAGGCAAATCCTCTAAAATTAATCAATCAAGATACTCCTGTGAATATGCTTTGGAAAGTCAATTCAGTGGCTCCTAATATTGTCTGAATGGTGTAAGTTTGTTAACGTGTGATTCAATTTGGGCGAATTCCAAAATTCCAAATTCCCAAATTCCATTAACACCCCTATGCCCTGTATGCTGCAATCACCTTGCCACTTTGAAGTGTTTGCCCGTTATGTTTCCATTCATATAGTGAATGGTCGCTTTAATGTATGAAGAGATGCTTAAGACCAGTGTTAACTAGAAGCCAGTAGAGATAAAGACATCAATGCCGATCTAGCTAAGTGATCCCACAACTAGGAGCATGCTGTAGTTCAATTCCAGTTTTGTATGATAGTTTTGGGCATTAATGCATTTATGGCTAGATAAATGATGCCCATAAAGAGTGCACCATCGCCTGAGGATTATGTCATGCCCATCCAACTGAGTAATATATAATTGAACTATATTATCACTGATTATCAGCAATGCCCACCCCCTCCTTTTGCATGTGAGGCAGACCCATTAGACATCGGGGGGATGGTGTTGGTTTTGCTCTTAGAGTGCAGAGACAGAGGCAGGGCATGAAGTAAGTCAAATCTTTAAATTGTACAGGTTATGATGCAAAAATAGACAAGGGTTCGGGGACTGGTCGGACTGAGGGTTATCAGTGTCAGAAGCACAGTGACTGAAATAAGTTTTCTGATCGAAAATGAACAAGTCAGGATCGGCTACAAAGGATGGGCAAGTTTGTTGTTATTTCCATGTCTCATGCCTACTGATTTTACTGATGCTAATTCTGTTTGTAGTCCAGTCAATCCAATGCAAAATAGGGGTGAACCCGGAACAAATTGCAAAAGCTTCCTATGTTTTTTTGTCCCTGGGGGTATCATTACGTCATATTAAAAGTTGAGGAAAAAATTCAGAGGGGCAGACCTTTTTTAGGGGGTATCCAAAATGGCCGCCAGAGTATCAGAATTTCTAGAAATCTGTCTACCTCTGGTTGTTATCAACATGGAAAGATGATTCAAAGTTCTTAATATACATTAATGAAGTCAAGAAATTCATATCCATAGTTTTGATAAATATAGGTGGGAGCCATTTTTAATTTTTAATGAGGTCACAGTCACAATAATTGTGATTCCGTTTGACTTCTGAAGATACTCACTTTGAGGAACATAGTATATTATATCTATCATTGAGGACAAGGCCAGATAAGGCATCCAACTCTATCATGGGTAGGTAGGTGGCAACCATTTTGAATATTGAATTGGATGGCCAAATTGACAAGATGCATCTTTTCCTGACTCGTTCATGGGTAACTTGTACAAAGTCATCTCATGATCCTATGATACATGGGAACGGCTTCTTGGGCCGCATTAAAATATATGTTTCTATTTCTATGATAAAAACATAATAGTAAAATCTATTTAGGGGCAGGAGACATGAACTGATACTGAAAGGAAGTATAAATGTATTTAAGTTTCAGGTTTTTAATATTATGTCAATCTTGTATAATCATCAACAGGGATTGAAGGGTGATATGTCTTAGGCAATTATACTCTAGTCCCAGCATCCTGATTCTACTCCTCAATAAGGGATGCCAGTGATGGCCACCTGCCAATCGTGTAGTTCTATGCCTCTCACTAGATGATAGATGGTACACGCAGAAACAGATTGTAATGGTCTTGATATTCTATGGGCCTACAGGGAAGGTGCTATATATAGACTGTTCTATGTGGTGACCAGTGAAATAGTGTAAAGGTCTATGTTACTATTTTAGTATTGGCCTAGCCCTGCTAGTAATGTTGAACCAGTCCCTGGGGAGAGCTGTGCCCTACGCAATCCACTCCCTGGTCTGGTAACCTGTTCAATTGACAGGCACTCTGAGCCAAAATCTGTCTCATTGACTGGTCAGGCATCAACAGCCTCTATAATATATGCCCTCAATACAGGCCAGATCTAGTGAAAATCACTAAAAAGAAAGACCTTTAATAAGCTGCCATTGAAATATATTGTTACCAGGGAGCCTGATGACAACAATAAGTTATCTACCTTAAACTACACACATGATATCACAGGTTGAACATGGTTTCTTAAAAGAGGAGTGAGGTTGTTCACAAATAGAAACACAAGACAGGGTCTACTATTCTATGCCCATTATTTGGGTCAATTATTAGAGTCCAGAATCTTCAGTGCAGGGGGTCTCAAGTTAGTGCAGGGTTCATTTTACAGGAATGGGACCCTGTCAAAGTAAAAACCCCTCAATAAAATTCTCAAATGAGTGTCAGTCTTGTATTAGCACAGGGGGAAGCAGGTAGTTGAGATCTCTTCACACTTTAATGGGCATACATGAACCTTAGCTATAGTGTCTCTCTCCTCCTACCATTATGCAAGGTCAAAAAAGTATGCCTGATGTTGTATCCACTCTGAGCAGGGCTTGAAATATAGATCTATATAAATATCAAATGCTGTTTTCTGACACATATCCTGACCTATGTATCGAACCTCATCCTTGTCCACACCACTAACTATATTTTCCTCTTTCTAATCATATTTCTGCATACAATCAGACCTTGACGAACCCTTCCTTCATAGTCATTGTTCTGTAGAAGTGCTTCAGTAGTCTATCAGATTTGAGATAGGATGATAGGATCACCCTTAGCCAAGGAGCTATTCTATGAGGTACACTTGGGGTTAAATTTGTGCATAAGCTATGCCTTTTACGGAGAAATTGGCAAGGGATAAAAAGGGATGGACATTGAAATAACTGGTTGGTTGGGGTGGGTTTCAGACACATGTGAAGACTGAACAGGTTGAGGTGGGAGACAGTTGAAGTTATGTGGATCCAGCAGTAGCAAAGCTTAATGTGTCTTATAGGAGTCTAGATCAATGTACCCATTGGGTCCACTATTTAGAGTTTTGCTGGATCAGGCCAATCCTATTGATAAGATATGCTATGATGGCTGCCCGGTCCCCGCACTCTCTGTTGCAAAATGATGCCATCCATATTATGGGTTTTTTTAAATGAACTCCTTTTCCACAAATCTTGGCTCTAATATACCCCCTTTATTCCAAGAAACTTTTATGGCCTTAAAAACACCCCTTTTTCTGCTAAATCATGGAAATTTTATGCAGGGTTTCCCATATCTGGAATATGAGATATGGGCCCTTTTTCCAGTATTCACAAACATGCAACGTTAGAGGAAATTAGCCCTTTCCTCTGCGTTTCCATAACATGCATGGTGTCAATTCTATCATAGAAGTGCGGGACCGGGGATGGCTGCCTTGACCCTGGATAACACCTGCTTCTAAGAACAATCTGGTCCGTATCTTATCAGTACCTATTGTCAAAAGCAGCTTCAGTCCTGCTTAAAACCTGTAGGGTCAGGTCAAAGTCAGGGTGTACCTTGTCAGTATGGTGTCTAACAATGTATTAGGCTTAGAGTGGAGGGATGGAAAAACTGATTCTGTCCATTCTCCCCACTGGCCTGAATGCGCTGTGTTCTCCTGTCAGTATGTTTAATGCACAAAGTTGGGGTTTGCTATTCTTATAATATGATTAGAAATTCAAAATGGCTGCCACCTGCCTATTTATGATAAATATTGATGCCTCATAAAAAGATAAATACTTTGAGACTCAGTAAGTGCCTTAAAATGGATATTCATCCGTGAGGGGTCAAAATTCCATACTCTACAGGGAATGACAATGATTTTTCATTGTGATCTTATTAAAAATTCAAAATGGCTGCCACCTATATTCAGTTAAAGAATAAGTGTGAATTTCTTGCCAACTTGCTCAAAGTATATTTAGAACTGTTAATATGTTGCTGATGACCTGAAAACCTAATGTCAGCCTGTTTATTCATGTATGTGCAAAAGAAAAGTTAAGTCTTGTCAATTTAGCCATATAACTAAATATTCAAAATGGCTGCCAACTTCATTTCTATGATAGATTTTGATGCTTTATTCTCTAAAATAGATATATCATGCTGCTCAAAATGGGCATTCATCTTAGATGATCAGCACTTGACAATCTTTAAGGAATTTACAGTACCCAGTAATTTTGACAGTGACCTCATTAAAGATTCAAACTGGCTACCACTTACATTTATAAAAATGATAAATATGAATTCCTCGACTTCATAAACATATATTTGGAACTTTAAATCATCAGTGTATGTTGATAACGACCATAGATAGACAGATTTCTAGAAATTCTGATACTCTGGCAGCCATTTTGGATACCCCCCTAAAAAAAGGGTGGCCCCTCTGAATTTTTTCCTCTACTTTTAATAGGATGTAAGGAAACCCCCAAGTACTCAGAAAACCCTGCTAGGAAACTTTTGCAATTTATTTTGGGTATATTCACAAATTGACTGGACAGTCTCATCTTATCATGGTAAGATAGCCATAGATTTAAGGGAGGCATACTGGGTCGGTAGACATATAACACTAATGCATCACCGCTGGATTATTTCATAGCACATTATAAAGGAATACCCTCCAAAGTTAATGAACACCATCCCTTGTCCTTGCATTTTCAGTACTGCATTGCTTGATCAGTATTTCACTAGGAGCAACAGTAATTAGTGGTTTGATATGAAATGGAATCCTGCAGGGATGTACATGTAAGAACATGTAAGTCGTTGCTAATTATAAGGAGCGCCCCGGTCTCTTGATTGAAAGACAAGCAAGTTGAAAGCATGCACTTGCAACCCAAACAGCAGCTAGAATGTGCAAGTGGACTGTGGCTTCAGATGCATCACTTTCATAAAAGATACATTTATTAACGAAGCATTTTGCGGCTATAGATTATGCAGAGACCACAAGGCTCAAGCTCATATGTTTGCAACAAATAAAAGTGAAAAAAATTGTAAAAAATAAATTTCTCTTTTCTAGTTATTTCTCAATTGCAATGGAAAATAGAGGTCTTCAGGAACATGCACAAGAAATGTTCCTGATATAGCTATGATTCTTTCTTGGGAAATTATCATTGTGAAAATATCTTGTAAAATGATAGTTTTCACCATTGCCCCTAAAGTTAGAATATTTTCTAATAAAAGGGTCTGTTACTAGGCAACCATTAGGAATAGAACAAAATGGATAGCACCATTGGATTCCTTGGCATCGATTTAGGGGGGGGGGTAGGTAACCTTAAACTTTTCATAGGATAATCATCACCAAAGCTAGGGCCTCCCACATTTTAACTTCTCCTGTATTTTATATGGCCCCATATGACCTCATATGACCCCCATATGGCATAACGGACACGTAACGGACACATAACGGACACTCTTAACACGGTCGTTTTGTGACATTGAGATAAAAACATTGTAGATATTTAGAAAATGCACATTTTTTTATTCTAACAGTGTCTATTCACATCTACAGAAAATTCCTAATCGTTTCATGGCAATGTCAAGTACCTCTCTATTTGATTTGTAATTTTAAATGGTTTTCATAGAAAAAAAGTAACAGATAATTATTTTATTTGTATCTGTAAACAGAAAAGATAGAAAATGGGAAAAAATACATTAAAACCCCCTTGATCACATTGTAGAGGTATATAAATATCCTAGTAATGTCTGGTGCCGTCTGGCGTGGCAGGTGAGACCTTTCGCCTGGTGTTCCTGAGGTGCAGGATAGGTGACAGCACCTATCCGGGTCCATGGGACACCTGGTGACAAACCGGGGGATCCCTATAAAAGCTCTACGCCATGTAGGCCTCTGTACATGCTACATGTAATGACATGTTTCCCTAATTACTACTTATAGGGTAACCGAAAGGTGTACTTAATAAACCCGTTGGCATACACTCGGAATACTGTCTCCGTCTTTCTTTTGAACAACAAGACTCGAACCTAGCTGGTAAAAAACCTAAATCACTACAACATCATAGGAATTGTAATAATATCAACTTTGTCAGAGATAGCAATTTGATTGATAATAACATCTCTTTCTCTTTGCATTTTCGAAATGGAATTTCAATAGTGTGTTTGTGACATTCTTATACATGGGGCCTGTGGCATCCTCATGAGCTTCAAAGGAGAGGGCTTTAACAGCATGCAAAAGCCTTATGCCCAGCAGGGTGGTATTGATGCTATCTGCATTCATTACTCATGGCTCAGGAACTCAATCTCAATCACCACTGTTTTACTCTCAGCTTATCCTAACAAGGTCTACAGAGTGTCCTATTGGTCTTTGGTAGGATTGATGAGTCTACTCATGAATCAAGCAGAGATTGCACTAATGTATCATGTCAACCTCACAGCGCTCATACACTGCCTAAGAATCAATAAATTTATACACTCACAATGCTACTTTCGTTCATCAAAATACATCAAATTCCTATCTGGCCTTTCAAGGCGTCTTATTACTATCCCCCTAAAGTCTCCTGTGGTGCCGCCTTCAACGATGAGTTTTCTCTCAATAAGTCTTCATGGGTTCCTATAAAATTATACAACTGAGTACCCCCTGTGTAATTACATTGATTGGTAGATGGTGGTGATGCAGTAAGGTACTACAGCTTGGGGTTATTTAAGATTAAATCAATGGATTTTTTACCTCGATCATCATTCATTGGAGGAGACGAGGAGACATTGGAGGTGCAGATGAATTGCTTAGTCAGTTTAGTGTCTATTCAGCCGCAACAAATATGGGCAAAAGTCTTCATGACTCATGGTACATTTTTCATGGTGTCGTTCTACCTTATTTCACTTCTTGCAAATGATTCTAGGAAATGTTTCATTAAGCTCTATTACATAAACTACCGGCCTAAAAGATTCTGTTGTTCTTTATCAAAAATCGTCACTGAGCTATTGAAACATATTATGCACCCAGCTGGGTGAAGATGGAAATGCTGAGAAACATTTTCATCCTGACCTGGCCTTCAAAAGAAGAGCAATTGGCTAAGGAGAAGCCAAATTTAACATGAGATGTGGATGCTAATAATCTATTGAATTGATGTTTATAGTCCATAATATATGATTGCAGAATCGTAATGGATTACTTTCTGCAAGTAGAATTTGGAAAGATGATTGAACGTATCTCTGAACCATATGGAGTCTTTGATTAAGTTCTCATTCATTGAAGAAAATACCTACAACATTCTCTCCAGCATTCCTTGTTAATGGAGGCTCAACTAATTTACAACATAAATAACCACATGGAAAGGCAAACATACACCACCACCACACCTTACTGGTCATGAATACCGAACCATCAATCTAGCATTCTTCCACTCAAACCACCCTCTCTGCCTATATCCATTAACCTCTGAGGGACCTATTCCTTACCCCAAGGACAGACACCATAGTTCAAATAACACAAAGGCGTGGCCAACTTTTGTCTCCCCCTGCAGCGGTGTTCAGTAATTTGTTCCTTGCTTCCTGAGGGGCGCACCGACCCAACTAGGGGACAGGTTCTGCACTTCTCACCAGGAAGGATGGAATCTTTATATTCTGAGGTACGTGCTTTTTGATGAGTCAATTTGAAAAGGTCTTCCGGTGCCCTTGGGCTCCAATCACAGGAATGAGCGTTTGGTCCCACATTCTATGCAGTGCTTGAGAAAGTTGGCAAATAGATATGTAATACAATATACTGAGGGCCTTATCAGACAGAGTATGACGTCCGTATGAGGGTAGAGGAAAAGGAAGCTGTTTAGGATGAACAGGATATCCCCTTAGAAAATACATAGGAGATCTTACTGAAGATACACTATCTTCTTACCCCCATAAGATCTCCTCATGTATTGTCATTCTGTTAACAACATACTCACAAATTTATATTCTTTTTCTTTGCATCATACCTATCTGTAGGGTAATTATAATTATCTGGTCTTATGATCTAAACCCTCAGGACCACTACACTTAATATGCCATTTTGCCTACACCCTGTGCCATTTTCATATTGCCTCTCCCTTGTGGACCTCTACCTTAAAACAACTGCATGTGCAGTGTTAGGCAGGCCACCACCTAATCCCACCAATTTCATGGCGCATGCGCTGTCTTACCGGACATGACGTCTACAGATGCTGTCCCACATCCACCTCCTACAGGCAAAACCAACAACAAATTGGTGGCTGCTAGGTTGAAATACCCCCACTACCTCTCTGCCACTGCTCCTTAAAAAGATCGTATTCGGACAGGCCAAAGTGAGGTACCTCAAGGGGATATGGAGGAATTGGTCCATTACTATCAGCCTGTGTGGTGCATTTCTGGAGGTAGACAGGGCAGGGGAGGAGCTATACTGGTGGCTTAGGATAGAGACCTTAGGACAAAGGCAATGCATTAAGATGTGCTCTAGGAATCCATAGCTTACCTGTAGAATCTACTTCTCCAAATCTGGCTGTTTTCTACTCCATAATTTTGTGTATACACCCTGTGTCTTGCCCTCTAGCTATCAGATTCTTTCTGAATTACTCTCTCCCTCTCTATCTACCTCTTCCTGCTTGTAGTGCTACATGTCTTCCCCTATCTCCATCTATTTAACCCTCCATGCCCCCTCACCCAGTCCTGCCCAAACAAAGTCTGGGGAAATGGAAGGACATCAAGTCATTTGATACAGGCTGATCCGGATTAGGACCGCCCAGAGAGAGCATGGTGTAGTGGGCTGGGTTCTGTGTTCATGTGTCCTAGCAGCTCCTGGAGCAGTAGGGAGGTGTGGGAGAGAGAGGATCCCTGTTCCTTTAACTCTTGAATTGTTGAGTACTGCATATTAAATTTTATTTTTTATTGGCAATATGTTTAATTGCAACTTTCATGAATCCAACATCCATCCTGCATGCTAAACGACATGGTTGATATAAGCATGATGCGCCTATGCATTAGAAGTAAGCAGTCTCAGCAGCACTTCAATGGTGCACCATGGCATCAAGGTCACAGAAGATGAGATTGTGTGGTCCTTAAATGGTGAAAGGTAGAGCAAAGAGAGATGAAAGTCGAATAGGAGAGGAGGTATCAGAGACAGGAGCTGTGTCTGTGGTCACTGGGCACGCACCCCCACCCATGCTGATCCATATGTAAACCCCACACATCTAACTCCCCGTGGTGCTGAGCCATTTGTAAATGTGGTGTTGTAGACTCAGATGGCAAATCCCCTCTCAATTGATGTTCAATAGAAAGCGCAGTAGGTGTAGCCTCAATTTGGCAGTGTACAGTTTTCGCTGATCCCCACACAGTCCCCATTATTAGATATTGCATTGAAATATCCACCAGTCTGCTTTTGGATAGAATGAGAGAGAGAAGGGACAAAAAAGGAGACCGAGGCAAAAAAAAAAAAAAAAAACGGCACAAAGAAGGAAGCTCAAAAGATAAGGCTTTGAATTTTGAAAATACACTATTTATGATATTTCATTCCACAAAATTGAGATTTGTTTCTCCTTCACCTCATATAACAGATCCTTTAAAGCAGCGATAGTATCTGATAGTTAGTACTGAAGCTTTCAATGTCAAGCCCCAGGTGCACCTTTGTAGGAATTTCCAGAACGTAAGTTGCATCTTTTGTGGGCTGTGCGAAATGGAACAAGTGATACACATGCAGCAGACTTAGAGTTTAGCGAGGTATTTATTTCATGCATGATGGGCAACTCGCAGATTACACCCAGTTGCAGCATACCACTCACATGAGATATCGATGTACAGAACAGTAGACCAGTAGATGATAACATAGCATCTCCTGTCTGTGCCACCTGGGTAGGTTCATTTGTATGCACTACTCATCCAGCTCAGTGGGAAATCTTGTTGCCATACTAGACTGCTGCTTGTCCACTCTTAAAAAAACTCGACTGTCTCCCTTGCCACACATATTCAATATGGTATCAGGGCTGCGTAAAGTAGGATGCCATGACTAAACCAGGGAAAGTGCAGCTAAGTGCCTTAAACTGTTGAATCGGAGACAGTGGTATATCTCACAAAGCCATGGAGTTTTTAGATAGGATCTGAGTTTGGTTCTATAATTAAATGTGATCCAGGATGGCAGCTATATGAATAATAGGAAACGCCTTAATAACTGGGTCCACTGTTTGTCTGATTCCCCAGGTCATGCCTGTGTGTGTGTGTTTGTTTGGGGGTTGGGGGATATGCTTTGAGGTTCAATGTCCCATCACCTGCCGTTGTGAAGACAATAATCTGCAAAGTACAGGGAATAACAGAACTAACCTTTACCTATAAAGGCCTAACGTGGTAAAGTTTATAGTTGCAGTGGTGTAAAGGTCACACCTACATTTACTTCAGGTAAGGCCTGGGCATATTTCCACCCGATTCCGGGGACAAAAATAGTAATCAGTGAAAACATACTATGCTAAATGTCAAATTACTTTCAGGATTCATCACCTCAGCCCTAGGGCTATGGAGTCTTTTCACTAGTTCTGCATTATGCTGACTGGACTAGTCAGCTGACTGGACTAGTTAGCACGATCCCTAAATGAGCCCACTTGTTGATTGACGCATCGTGGCAAGTACTCGGCTGGATGCATTGCCTATGATTAATTACTTTATTGAATGATTTATGTTTCTCTCAAACAAATTATGTTGCTGCTACAGATGTCTTCCTCACCATGGAGGTTAAGCAAATATTGAAGGAAGGTACCGTAATTGCGCATTCAAACCTGACATTTTGAAATTATGAGAATATGCCAAATGTACTACAGTATTTAATTGTCCAAAGTAAAATGTCGATTTTTAATAAGTATATGTCTTATATAACCACTGAGGATCGATATTTGACTGGTTGTTTGAGCTAACACAGTCAAGGTCCCATTACCTATGTGGACCTACACAACCTGACGTGATCCTTGGTTCAATTGGGCTTTTTATTGTACAATACAGCCATTCCCCCCTCCCTTTTGAGGAAAGCTACATCTAGAAATGGAGAGGATATTACATATTGGCATGATCACAGATCATACAGGCCTTTCAGATTGAACTACATACACAGTAATTCGTTGAGGGTAGGATGGCAATGGTAGGTAGACAGTACTAATGTTATAAGTAGGATAATTGCGTTTATCAGTTGAGGGATGGTACTCACTAGTCCATAGATGTAAAACTAGTATTCCAATATTTCTGAAAATGTGTAAAACTTGCCTTTACCTAAGTGCTACACTTTTTATGTAAGCTTGAGCCCTAGTAGTCCCTTATGATGAGTAATCGGAATGGTTGGGCTGTAATGATGTCTGCATGATATTCATAGCCCGACATGAAAGCTGTAAGGGATTGCATGAGGTGGATATACTGATATAACACATCGCATGATATAGACCTGACCCTCAGTAAAGGAAGATTGAAAAAGGAAAGCTATCAAAATCAACAAAGAGAAAATCAATGTAAAAGAACTGAAGCCATCCCAGCAATGTCTCAATTTCTCTTCTTCTATGAACCACAGACTGTACTGACCCCCCCCCCAACCCAATCCCTTAACATACAGACCCTATTCTACTCTCCATCTCCGCAGGGACTATGGTCTTGAACAGATGGCCTGATTGTCTAAAAGCTGTGCCTTATTGCGGGTTAGTGTATTGGAAAGAGGCAGAGATAAGCACCGCCTGGGACCACTTCTCCCTATTCTTGCCATTCTCTCACCTCATTTAACCTCACATTGCCTTCAATAATCCTGAGGTGTTCACTGTAGTTCTTTCTCGCTAGATCATTTTGTACTGATAGCCATAGCCATTGTGTCCTTCGATCATGTCTCAGCATACATATTGTTCAGCTCATGTCCTTCAACCGTGACCCATGTATTATCATTGTTCTCTTTTGCAAAGATGTCTGTTGGTATCTTCTTATAATGAAATATAGGGATTAACCGACTGTTTAGTACATTGGTTTCCTCATTTGCTTCCTCATTATGTTACCTCTTCCCCTCCTCAGTTCTTGATGGAGGTGTTATTTCTTTTTTCTGCCTTCCTTCAAACTTCATTCCGTCCCATTCAAAACCTACTTTCCCCCATTTATCCCTCTATCTGTGGATTTCTGCTTGCATCCAATCCTTCCTATCTTAATCCCTGCCTTTCGTTCTGGCAGTCCGCCTTTCTCCCTGCTGCCTGTTTATCTTCTTCTGACTTGTATCTGCCTACTTCACTCACTAAAGCTGTCATGGCAATTTATGCCTGTAGCTCCGAGCCTTCGACCTGAATGTGAACAACAACCACCTTCTTCCCCATCTTTTAACCCATGGAAACTGCCTGAACACTCCCTTTATGCACTTCTGACAGACCAAAACTCCTCCACTTGGTTAGTATTGTTCTCTAATCAACACGCCCACATCAAGAGAGATTTCTACTGACATGTAATAAGCAAGACAATAAAGCATGCACCCATCTTGTCTTTCTTATACCTAATGTCCCAGTGTCTCATTTACCTTCCACTCTCCTCATTTTCTTTCTATATCTCTATCCTTGTATTCCTGCATCTTTTCCACTCTCTCTCTCTCTCTCTCTCTCTCTCTCTCTCTCTCTCTCTCTCTCTCTTCCCCCTCTCTCTCATTTTCCCTCTCTCCCTCACAGTTTTCCCTTTCCGAATACCCATCTCTTTTCTCAACACTTTTGACAAGGGTACACAGATAACACTTTCCGAGTGGCTGTCAACATCTTGTTAATTCTCAATAGCGTGGCTAAAGTTTAGCCATTGATAGTTTTAATGAGCCAAACGTATATCATTTTCACAACACTCTGATGGATTAACAGAAACTACTAGTTCCATAGCCTAGAAGGTGAACAGATCTATGTTGTTCATGATTTGAGGATCCATACTTTACAAGCCTAAAGCATCAAGAAAACTTATATCAATACTTATTTTGTCAAACTTTTAAGCATTGACAGGCAATAACCACTGTTGACCTCTGTGGGATGCTCTTTTACTCACTGCCAGTGAAGCAGAAAATGGCTGATTAGTTATTTCTTACATTTGTGTCTTACCGTTGAAGATACCTCAATAGTCAGAGGTCACAATTGTGTAGAGGCAAGGAGAAAGGGTGCTCTGTGCAAAACGTCAACTTTAAAATTCAAATCACTAGCTTTACAGTGATACATAGCATGAGAAGATACTCCTGTTAGTTTTGGAGGAATGGCTTCCTAGATATGGGTAGGTGTGACCATTTCAAGAATGTTAATAAGCTCTATGTCTAATTGGTCATGAGATATATAGCTAATTAGCATAATTTATGCTAATTAGCTAAATTCATATACATTTTTATTCTTTTGCCCATAACTTTTGATCTAGAAATGGTATTTTCATTCTGTTTTCACCATAGTAAACCTTGTGAGATGTTCCTTCAAATGGGATCATTGATTTTCCTATTTAGAATGAAAATCATGTTTCCATGGCAACATAAATCAACAAAAATGCCTATTTTGGCCCAAAAACATTCTTTTTACATGCCAAATTTGGAACCTTTCCACCCAAAATAGAACGTTTTATCAAAAATCATTGAATTCTCCATAAAAAAGTAGCCTATAACATTTTTAGTCATATTTTTCCTATTCTAGTCCATAGTGGTGCCCCCTGGTGGCTAAATCTGGTACTAAATCCCGCAGTAACTGTCCTTTCTGCTTGCTGGCTCACAGTCATTTCCTAATTCTCCATAGCAGTAATTTTCTATGTCTCTTTCACTGTTCATGGTCTGTTCATGTTGCATTTGCTTCCATTTGGTGCAAGGCACTACATGTTTGGTCTAAGGTTTAAAAGCTAACTAATATGGTGCACGGCTAAGTACCAATATTGCATCAAAGGTCAAATGCTTTGACCTTAGTTTTTTTTTCATCACGACGCCTTCTATAGAAATATCCAACTCCGAAACGCAAGCTAATAGAAATCAAACTTTTAAGCATTGACAGGCAATAACCACTGTTGACCGCCCGGCCTGTCATAGTATTCTCTGCATGTCTGTCAGAGTTTTTCATCTCTATATATGTCGATACAAAAATGATAATGCACGCTTCCAGTATAATTAAGTTAATCTATGAAGTGGAAAGGATTTCAGTATTCTGTTGATATCAGACATTGAAGCTATTCATCAATGTCTAATGCCTTAACTAGCCTTGTAATGATTCCCACATTCAGTCTACAGCAACCAGTTCTTGCTAGCTTTAAACAGCAGATCTATTTTTATGACAGAGTGGCAGCTAGATGGTCTATGCTATAACTTCAATTTAGCACACTGCACTCATATTGAGCTCATCAAGTGACTTATTATATGATAACTCAGCTTTGAGTCTTTATATTTAGTCCTCGTTCTGAGGCTCCATTCTCATTGTTATCCCAAAATGGGAACACTCTTAAAAATAACTGTTGAGTCTACCATGTATCCTATTTAAACTGAAAGGCAAATCACCATAGTTGTATTGCAGTGAAACAGTGTAGTTCTTTTTTTCTTACAATGAAGCTCCATTCAGCAGTACAATAAATAATTGTAGAACAAGAAATCTCTGCATAAATAACGTTAAAATCTTTGTCCTAAAGTCGCCAGAGATGCGTCATTGTTTCTACAGCATTCATTTTACAGTATAGCGGAAGCCAACCAGATACAAGGATCTAAAATAGTTGTTGATCCTTGACAACATTGTCAGGAGATGTCAGCCATTTTTTACCCCCTAATTCTCCGGTAATGATGTTCATTACCTGTGATTTTGTATCTGCGTGTAGCTATGAGCTCCTCTCATGGTACCAGTAAGCAGATTGGGAAGGAGACTTGGATACCACAGTTCATGTGTGGAGATTATTAGTAGACAGAATAGATGCTTACATCTAATAGATGCTTACCAGGCTAGGGAAAAAGTAATACAATGCCAACAGTGGAAAAACGTTGGCCATAATTATCTCCACTAATATACCTGTATGTGGAGGAGCCTGGGCCACTGTTGGACAACTCTCCATTGGTGGACACTGGGGGCCTGGGCCACTGTTGGACAACTCTCCACTGGTGGACACTGGCCCTCGGTGAGTGTCCTAATCTCCTGGTTGCCATAGTGAGGGCTGATAAGAGATCAGTGCAAGTGTTGGACCATCCTCCAACACTGGGAGTAATGAAGGTGGGGAGGTGAGGGAAGGGGTATTTAGTCTACAGAAAATACTGTAGGGGTCAGCGGAAAACGTCTTTGGAGAAACCGGGATCGAACCCAGGACCCTCCAACTTTGAAGAGGAAGCTCTTCCTCTGAGCTACTTCCCCTGACCTGACGTTCTCTACCTTCCACCTACGCCTGGATCGGTGTGATACCGATAGGGAACATGTGACTACCCGGTGACCTGCCCCTGCAGGTCGGCCATCCAGGTACGGGAAATCATGTTCCCCTACACAGCCCCCAACCAGCTTTGACCAACGCTGACCAGCAACCCAGCTCTCCTCCCAACCAGACGATTGGGCTTTATCAAGCAGTGCGAGGCATTCCCGATTCCCTGGTCAATTGCCGGTACAAGTACCGGGCGGTCGAAGCGCTTGCCGTATCACACCAACCTAGGGACCGAGTTCCGTAGCCCCCCCCCCATCGCCCGGGTCAGGACTATATGGTTTCTCCACCAGTGAAGGGGTCAGCGGAAAACGTCTTTAGAGAAACCGGGACTCGAACCCGGGACCCTCCAACTTCGAAGCGGAAGCTCTTCCTCTGAGCTACTTCCCCTGACCTGACGTTCTCTACCTCCCACCTATGCCTGGATCAGTGTGATACCGATAGGGAACATGTGACTACCCGGTGACCCGCCCCTGCGGGTCGGCCATTCTGGCACAAAATAATCATGTTCCCCTACAATACCGTAAATGCAGCATATTTCTTCATATACAACTTTGTTTTAAATGTGTTCATACATATACCTGGATACTTATGATGTTTACTGCTATACAGGTCTACTTCTTTGCACAAATTATTTTTGCCCTGCACAAATTGCTTTTTCTATTCTTGACCTTATGGTATAGGAAATTAAACCAGGAATGTTAGAGGATAGGCCAACGTTTTGCCCTCCTCCTGTGGAGGAGGGTTGCCACCGTTTCCCAAGCCTGCTTACATCTGTTTGGTACAGTTCTAAGTTTTGGCAAAAGGATGAATAATTTACACTCACTATTATGGGAGGAGATGGGGGTAACTACAACTATCGTTGTCCCTGCGATATCTATTGGCAGTGAATAGGATATGAAGAAGGCATTGAACAAAACATGGCCAGTTCCGACAGTTTCTTTCAATTTTTGGTGGAAAAGTTAGAATTGCTCAAATTCTTTGTTGAGAAAAGCAGAGAAAATTCATCAGATTTACCTTGAACGTAGCCTTATAAAATTTGGCGCTCATACCTCAATACACCTATTTAGGTAGACTGTGAATGCAGGTTGTGCATGTAATGCCTCTATGGTACTTAAATGGTTTATCTGGACTTATTTACCAACCCGTCACTCTACTGTAACTGATGGCTGTTGATAATATTAGAGAAGTCTTTAGACAATGTCACGTTACCTTTTAACTATCAATACCACACTCATCTGTTACCACACATCACAACACTGCTCTGGATACTGTCACTCATTCACTGCTAGTACACATTTTCTATTTACAACCTTAATAGCTGTAAGGTAGATAGATTATTATGTATTTGAACCATGATTTTCTTTTACTGTAAGAGAGAACAAAAAGGTTTATTATGTTTACCTAGAAGACCTTTTCTTATTTCTAAATACCATTTCTCTTCCAATAGGGTATTTTTATACACTATGATTCTCTCATTAAATTTTACAGAAATATATATTTTTTTTGGAATAATCACATAATAATCAAAATTGAAATGCGGTTATTTGTTGATTGCAGCTCTTCTCTGTTTTGCTTCAACCTACCAATATAGTGCTTAGTTGAAATACAAAAAATAATCTAAATGCATGTTTATTCCTTTTTCAAACTGCTAAGGGAATTATAGACCACATAGTCTGGTATGACAGCTGCAAAGGGGATAACTTATGTCAAGCCTCTAAAGTAAAGGTGGATTCGAAATATAAATAGAGATCATTAGCCTGAATATCCAGACAGTAAATAACAAAGTACTTCCAATGGTTACAAACTAATAATTTATTTAATCCTTTTCCTCCTGGAAAAGAGGATTGAATGAAAAATTTCTTTTTCGAAAACTTCCACACAAAGAAGTAGTTTAATGGGAAACGAAAATATCAGATCCCGGGGATGATTTGTTTGCAACCACAGTCTGCACCTAGGACATCGATAGGACTTATGGAAATTTGACCATTGTGGACAATGTCTATCGCAAGGCACATCTATAAGTGTAGAGGTGGGTGGTGGGGTAGATTTCAATCAGGTTTCAATTGCAACATAATTATTACTATTCATAGAAATGTTTTGCTGTTCTCTTTAGATATCTACTACCATAAATAGGGGTAGTGAACAGTACATGTCTTCAATCCAATCCATGTAATCATCAATTTTCTTATACAATACATGGGGTGTTGAAAAGAAAACAAAAGGCACACACCCAAGTCTAAAGAAGGTATTCAAGATATGAGGTGAGGACAGCGACTGCATATAGATCTCTAGCTCGTTTTTGTTAAACCTGTCTGAGTTGAATAAATGATCAAGGTCTGAATGTGCCTTGAAAGGATCATGTACTCCTTTTCCCTGCATTTAGACAAGTAGCTCTTTTCTCAATTGCACCCATTGGCACTGCTTAAAAAGGTTTTATGGGACTAGAATTGAAAGACAACACCATAAAAAATGTCACCAAAACAACAGTGAAATCCCAGTTGCCACAGACCGACAATCTTTTCAAGAACATTCCTAGTAAGGCCAACCACAGTGTGTCCTATACTGCTTGTTTGTAGGAACTACACTGCCTTACTGACCCAGCCAGCACGACCACATGGGCCCCAGATGGGACTTTTCTGGGCCTGTGGGCCTGGCCCAGATGGGTAAATGCTGGTAAATGTCAGGGAAGCCAGCTGGGGCCCATGAGGGCTAGCTCAGTTCACTATATAATCCGAAGATGGGTGGATCTAGTCCAAGCAGTGACGGCTACTCTTCCCATCCTCTCATAGCATTACCAATGTTCCTAAACATCTCTTTTGATCCCATTATACTTGAAAATAAAAGAAATGAAAACACCAAAACATGAAAAATCATTTTGTTCCATTCTTTATAAAGTGGGCATGGGTCTCAAGGTGAAAAGATGGTGTGGGTGTGTTGGGACTAGATCCACTGACGTTTGGATCAATAGTCCAGTGCTCTTCCTACCGAGCTAACTGGGCAGCTGTGATGGTCATAGTGAAAATCCTAGAGGGATAGCAGAGAGGGAGGCAATATTACTCATTACATTGAATTGGGCAACGCCCTGATGCCTCAATATGTTAGCTGTAATGAGGAAGGTTTGAAAGCTTTACAACGCTTACAAAATAGAGCCTTAAGGATATGTCTAAAATGCAACATTAGAAAATACAATGTTAAAGAATTACATATGCTGTGTGATATAACTCTATTGGAAAAAAGGTTTGATATGCTTCTATTGTGTCTGATGTACAAAAAATCTAAAGATATAGAGCAAAGGCCACATGCACATAATACAAGGTCACAAAATAAAATTGTTTTTGAATTACCAAGAAAAATTTCAGGCATTACAAGAGATCTCCATGGTATAGAGGGGTGGCGCTCTGGAATGTCCTACCTGAGAACATCCAGAAAGCCACCACTAAAGTCAAATTCAAAACTGAAATACTGAAGATAGATAATTTGAGGCAGAAATTGAAAATTGGTTACAACTAGTATATGAAGCAGGTGTAGTTACCGCGCCGCTTCCAGATAATTGTGTTGAATCCTAATTACCATTATGTTACTGCCTAATACACTAACATGAATGTCGAATGTTATGTAAACCTTAGCTACTATACCAGTACATTATATCTTATCCTATCTTATAACAAAAATGCATGTGTGTATGTTACTATGATCAGTCGACCAGCTCCTGAACTCTCCAATGTTGTTGATTTTGTACAAATTGACTATTGTCATGTTTTGTGTTTTGTAGTTGCTGTTCCTTATTTTGTTGTTGAAAAATCTAATAAAACTTGGTCTGCTCTATAGCTTTACTTAAATGAACATAACAGTTCATTGATGCAATGAGCGAGTCCAAAAAAAAAAAATGTGATATTCAATGATGGATTCAGCTTCATATCTTAACCATCAGCACATAAATCTATTTGATTCAGAATATTCATCTGATTATCCAGAACAAGTGGTCTAGGGGGACACAGCCAAGAAGATCTGGTCTAGGGGGAGCACAGCTATGAATTCAGTACAATTTTCCCTATATTTAAGGGTTTAACCAAGGCTCATTTTCAGGTGTTTGCAGGAGTCTAGGGGAGCATGTGCTCCCTGGCCAACCCCTGGATCTGTTACTGTTACCTGAAAGCTAACATGTTGGTGTACCTATTTAGGGCCGTTTTCCACCACCCGATATGGCCCCTCTAGCGGCCGCTAGACCAATTGCAGATGCTATTTTCAGCCGACAGGTACCATGCTCTACCATTGAACCCTATGGCAGCCCCCTCGGCCGAGGTGGTTGTGTGGGGCAGCTATCGGCCGATAGAGCACTCATATCGGGTGGTGGAAAATGGCCCTCAATGTGATGAAGTAATAGGACCTCTCACTAACCTACCTCTCTTCCATTGTAATCACAATTATGATAATGCTTCCCTCTTAGTCGTGTTTCCCCAATTCATCTTCTATCATAGAACGAACACTGTGCCCTGACACATGCTTTTAAGGTGTGGGGATGTGTAAACATATGTCTCCTTAGGGCACCTGCATGGATAAATCCTTTACCACATTGTGGACAAATATACCGCTTCTTCCCTGTATGGGTCACCTTGTGTCTTCTAAGCCTAGCTAGACAGCTCAACCCTTTACCACAGTGTGAACACACATGTATGTAATTTCTCTCCTGTGTGGGTCATCATGTGTGCCATAAAGTTACATCCATCTGTGAACCTTTTATCACAGTGCAAACTTACATGGGATTTCTCTCCTGTGTGGGTCATTATAAATGTGTTTCTTTAGGTTAACTGACTGACTGAATCCTTTACCCATTATGTACACACATGGCGTTTCTCCCCTGTGTGGGTCCTCATGTGTGCCTTTAGGTTACTAAGGAGATTTTTACTATGACTATCACAGCTCTCCCGTTTGCTCAGTGGGAAGAGCACTGGAGGCCATTTCTTAACACACTATGACTGCTGTCGTTTAAGTCATAGTGAGAACCTAACAGTTTGGGCATAACAGCACCATGAACTAGTAGTCCCTAATGTCTGCACCAGTGTGACTGCCCTACTATACCTTATGTAATTACTGCATAGCTGCTAATCATAGTGAGCAGTCGTAGGGCAGTTCCTATGATAGCTTGGCTTATTCTTGGTATTTTTAAATCGTAGTGGCTGCATGTAGTCGTAGTACATTGAGAAATGGCCTCCAGGTCTATTGATCCGAAGGTCGTGGATCTTGTCCAAACACCTTTTTTTCCACAGGAGACCCATGCCCACTTTATAAAGAATGGAACAAAATAGTTGTTCATATTTTAGTGTTTTCATTTCTTTTTTTTTCAAGTATAATGGGATCGAAAGAGATATTTAGGAACATTGGTAATGCTATGAGAGGATGGGACAAGTAGCCATCACTGCTGGGACTAGATCCATCGACCTTTAGAACATATAGTGAACTGGGCTAGCCCATGTGGGCCCCAGCTGACTTCCCTGACATTTACCAGCATTTACCCATCTGGGCAAGGCCCACAAGCCCAGAGAAATCCCATCTGGGGCCTATGTGGTCATGCCGGCTGGGGACAATGGAATCATAGTGGTTCATATTCCGGTACCATGATGATCCTTGGTAGATTTGACAGTTATGTCTTAGAGTGAATCCTTAATACAACCTCCCATGTGCTGGCCACTAGACGGGCCAATTGCTCATACAAAGACCTAAAGCCTCAGGCTAGCTCCCTGCACCCATTAGCATACATCCCTACAGACTACATGTGTAGCTACACTGCAAAAATGGTGTTTAGATCATAAGCACAATTCTAAACATATTCTTGCAACGTTTTTGTAATCACATTAATTTCCTAAACATGTTTAGCCAAACAATGTGCTTAGCTCAAGTGTTTAGAAATGTAGGTGTTTAGGTTAAAACCTTTGTGTTTAGATATATGAATTTTTGTGTTTAGGTGTTTATCAATTTTTGTGTTGAGATGTTTAAATGATTTGATGGAGATTTAAGGTTTGCGGACATGTATGCATTAAAAAACAGAGATATATTTTTTTTCTCATTTACTGGGGGGGGGGACATCAGCAGGTATTTACTTGTCAAAGTCTCCAAAGAGGTCAGCCACAGCTATATACGTGCACATATATTACACACTGCATCAGAATGAGAGACTTGAGAAAGTACAACAGCTTGGCAGGAAGGAAATTGCCTTATCTATTCCAGAATAACATCAAATAGGTGTCAGTCATGGAGTTTATTGATTATTTTATGGTAATGATGGTGGCATGAGGTGAATCTAGTCAATTTTCTATTGCCCTTTCTGTTCACATGACATTCTATGAAATGAAACCATGATATACATGGGATTTGGGGACATTTGTCACAACAATTAATTATAACTCTGTGCAGATAGTCCATTCAAAGGTAGTGCTGCTACCTAGTGTGGATTCAACATCCAAGTATCTAAACATATTGATGTTTAAATCTAAACACCCTTTATTCAACTGTCTCAACTCTAAACATCTAAACATGCTTAGCATAAATGTTTATGTAGTTAGAATAAAAGTGTTCATTTCCTAAATGTGTAGTCTATGAGACACCTAACTGACCTATATGTTTAGGTTTTAAACGTGTTTAGACCTAAACATGTTTAAAATCTAAACACCATTTTTGCAGTGTATAGCTCAGGCAAACACACCCAACTCTGTTTGTTCTGTCTCCTGAGCCCTGCAGACCTGTGTGGTCAAATCTGAAATAAAGGAATTTGATGAGTGGTTATACAGTTGTTGCTTGCTTCAACCACCAATATCTACTGGATAAACAGGGGCCTGTTTCAAAACCTCTATCAGGAGATATATCCGTTTTCAAAGTTGCTATATCAGCTTTTGGTGCTCAAGGTACACATAGAATATATTGAGGAAATAAAAAAGGTACTTCCTATGAAATTATTCCTATGGTCGTAAAGTGCATGTGTTACACATATATCCATCAGAATTTAGTGACCTAATATCTTTTACATGGTAGTTATTCAAAATCATCATCAAAACACCTATATAGATCTACTAGGGAAATAAGAGCATACAACTAGCCTATAGGGAATGACTAGCCTATAGGGAGTGACAAATGATACCCTTATTTGATTCCCTGAACTGTTATCTCCTTCATTGGTATGTTGTATCTAGCCATCCTTTCCTTGTATCAGATTAGATATACCATTTCATGGCAGTCAAAGATGTTTAGTTGTGCTTTTATATCAAGCAGAAACAATGATGCTATGTTCTTTCTTACATGGAAAACAGCAACACCTTCAAAATACATCCCTTTCTACTTAGCCTATTAATGTGGTGCTCTTAGTAATTGATTAAAGCATCTTTGGAATGGTGATCTATGGGAAAATTACCTCAAAAACAGAGGCGTAGGAAGCAAATCTTCATTGGGGGGGCCCGGCGAGGGCACCATCGCGACCACCTTGAATTGTCGGCTGATGCGTGATGGCGTCTATATATGCTTATTTAGAATTCATATAGAAAAGTGATTTTTGGTAAATTTTGGATCTGACTTTAGGCTCAGACCCCATTCTCCCTATGACATCACCATAATAATCTAAATTGAGATGTAAAGTTGTAGCTTCTTTTGCATTGTGTTTATGAGTTCTTGGAAAATATTGGGGGGGCCCAGACATACCCAGGCCCCACCTCCTTCATGATTGGGGGGGCCCTGGCCCCCCTGGCCCCCCCTTCTCCTACGCCCCTGAAAAAAGAATATCAAGGGTCCTCTACATATAAAATATGTACTTTTGGCAATCTAAGGCGATGTCCTTCCACTCCACCCACTATAACATTCACCCACAAACACAAAACTCAACCTCAACCACATCCTGACCAGGTTGGAGACGAGGCTGTGAAGAAATCCCAGACTTGGAACATATCCTGTACTCAAGAATATCAACATGAACATATCTATAGACAGCATTGGAAGTATACCCAGGGTCATTTCTGAACCTACCCCTATCCCCTGATCACTGATGCATGACCACCCCAAGTGTATAGTGAGTGTAGGGAAACAATAGGTGGTGTGATTTTTACTGTGCTCATAGGGGTGGGGGAGGGAGGAGGGGGGCTGCAGTATTCTCACACTGTAGATGTAAAGCTAATCCAGCCCAGGTTCACTGGTCAGGGAAACCACATTAAAACATGCTCAGGGTCAGAAAATGTTGAATTTCTTGACATGGAGGGAAAATATCTTAAATATTTTAAAATTTTCTTGTAGATGAGGATTTGAACCTTTACATGGACTAAGAGTTTTGTTTAGGAAATTTAACACAAAAATCTGAAATGTGTTTTAGTGGTGCCTAAAGCTACTTTTTATGCTCATGAGGTGACAAAATCCATGATTTACTTCACATATAATACTTTAATTCTTCATGCTAAGTCTGTTCATGGTTAAATCAAGGTTTGTCTTTCACATAGTGCTATTATCAAAATTGTAGAGGTAATGGAAAATAGTGAAAAATACGATTTTCATGTCACTTTAAAATCGGCCATAAAGAGTGCAGTACTGAACCTGCCTGACTGCACCAGCTTTACTGAGAGGTACGGTGATGAAGGTATAAAAGCAAAATTATAGCTTGGTTCAAGTCTTTGGGCAATTTGGTGTGTCTACCCACACTCTGTTGTCAGTATGTTGGTGTATTGAATAGTAGGGAGAGTTGAATCTTATGAGAAATGACATTATTGCTGGTTAGTCTGGATGGAGAGTGATGACTAAAAAAAGAAATGCTGCTGGCTATGCTGGACTGACCTCAAATGTTTTGAGATAACTAGCAGTGATATTTCATCGCAAGGCATAACATATGGCAGAAATTCTCTACAAAAAGGCAAAATATCGTCTGAGGCAAGGCTAACATCAGCAAGTAATGGGGAATGAGTGGCCACAATCTATTCTTCGCTCCTACCCCACTCTCACTCCACCCCTGAGGCCTCTGCTGGTCAGTTCTCATTGGTGACCCTTTGATCAGCTGCCACCTACCATCTGGGGACAGTACTAGATTGGCAGGCCTTGCCATAACGCTCACCAGGCAGCTTCATCATACAATAAAACCCCCCTCCCGACCATACACTTACATACATACCTGTTTCAGCTCTCCAGTATCACCAGGCTATGGTGACTCCTGTAAACACATTATAGGCCATACCTTAGTATGCATCATTTGTGCTTTTTTTCATTGAGTGATTTCAGCAATGCAGTATTATTAGTGCCATGGTGCTCAATAAATGCAGTACATTGAGTAATCATTGTATACACTTATCTTCAAACAGTGTGTGCTTGTTAACCCGGTGTTACTTTGGTAATCGGGTAATGGTTGTAATAAATATGACCAATGTACATGATGTAGATTCTACTTCCATTTTTAGGTCAGCGCTTTTACTTCAGCAGTCCTTAAGTAGGTGCTTAAACTATCTCTACAAAGCGTATTTAATATTTGTAACATTCAATTTTGTTCCTTGATGACACTAAGTGACAGACTGAATGAATTGTGAACCCTTATAGCCTGCATGACCATGTGGCAGGAGTAGAGTAAGGATATGATCAGTCCCTTGACTGTATCATGTATACAATAAATGCTACCTCATGATAACTTTTGCAGGATGGGTTAATTACATCACTTTATTTTAGACTACTTGACAAGTATTTTCATCCATAGAGTCGTGTCAAAATGTAGCAAGGTTCTATGTAACAACAACATGAATTGTGTTAAACCTTTCATGGTGATCAGTCTTGTGCCTGTTGCTATTCAGAGGGATTATGTCTTATTGGCAATCTATGAGGTAGTACAGTCATGCATACCCACTGAACTGGACTGGAGTTGGGAACTTTCACAACTTGGGTGAATTTGAGGCAGTGCTATGGTGGCCACCTCTGAAGAAGATAGTTTCAAAGGAATTTTACACATAATTTTCTACAAGAACAGAAATTAGTAATTAAATCTGGAATGACTGGAGATATTTAATGAACCTTGAGATCGTCTTAGAATTAAGAACATTTTTCAGTTTAAGACGTGTTGGCATGTTCAAATTTCCAGGAGATAATTACCTTCTTGATTCTCATAATGTTGACAAGTGTAGTTGGGAGAGGGGGAAGCTCCTTGATATCGAAAGGTACTGATGTGGAGAGCAGGATGATCAGGCATGCATCTTGGTAATTTGATAGTGCTCATTCCGAATCTTGGGTGCATATCTCGATATCTTAGTTAGAACAAGGTCAAATTAAAGGTAAAATCTGGTATTTGATATATAACAGACAGAGGGCTTTGTTCCATTTATTAACACTAAAGGGCCTAGTGCTTGGTGTATTCCCTCAGGTTTGAGGTGGAATCAGCTTGAGGCAGACCACCAGAAGCCAGTGTACTATGATCACCCCCAGCAAATTGTCGTTATCTTTCGCCATGATTAGTCATCAATGGTGACTCCTTTTTGAGTGATAACTCACTGCATCATCTTTCGCCACTGTGTGTCAGTCTCACATGACATGGCGATTTATCACAACAGTCACCAACATGATCTCACTCACTGGGTGAGTATGTGCCACCCCTTGTCATCCCTCACAAAGCATGGTGACTTATCACCACCATCTCCAACATGGATCTAACTCACTGCGTTAGTATGCGCCACTACCTGTCAACTCTCACTCAGAATGGCAGCTTATCACCACTGTGTGATTATGTGCCACTCCCAGTCAGTTCTCGCTCAAAAATGGTGACTTATCACCAACATCGCTAATATGGATCTCACTCCCTGCTTAAGTATGCGCAACTCCAAGTCAACTCTCACTCAGAATGGCAGCTTATCACCACCAGCACCAACATGGATCTCACTCACTCCATCAATATGTGCCACTGTCTGTCAACTATCACTCAGAATGGCGACTTTTCACCTGCATTGCCACATGGCTCTCACTCACTGCGTGAGTTTGTCTCACTCCTAGTTAGTCTTCTCTCAAAATGGTGACTTATCATCACCATCGCTGACATGGATGTCACTTGCTGTGTGAGTATGTGCCACTGTCATCAACTCTCACACAAAATGGTGACTTATCACCACCATTGCCAACATTGGTCTCACTCAATGTGTGAATTTGTGTCACTCCAAGTCAATGCTCTCTGAGAATTGCATCATCTGTCACTCACTCTCACTCAGAATGGCAACTTATCACCACCATTGCCAAAGTTGTTCATACTGCATCACTGTTCAACATGTAGCCTATCTAGGAAGTGTGGGCATGAAGTATAAGTCCCATACTTATCAAATGTGCTTTGTTTGACACTGATTTCCATGTAATTCTTCAGAGTTGAATCAAACAAGATTATATAGAGAAAATATCAATTGAATTTATATAGAGGTATCTCTAAAATGAAAGCAACTATCCATAAACACCTTGTCTGTGGTTAGAGGGAAAATACATATGGCAAAACCTTCTCTGGCAAAATATACTTTGATCTCTTTTGTTGCTCACAAGTGTTCATTCAAGTACAGTGCTAAAAAAGGGGGATTTGAGTAAGTACCTAGTTGAGAGAAGTCAGTCAGTATAATAAACCATAGAGCATGTGACATGAGAAGATACCTGGTAGTGCAGCTCTCTCTATTTTAAACAAGGCAGGTGACTTTTCAGACTAATGTGGTGAGTGCAAGTACTTAGGTGAAGCAGTGCATGACTTGTTTAGAAAAGAGGGCACATACGCACAGCTCTTTTTACAATAGGAGCAACACCCTCCTGTATTCAGTTCAGGTGTAGCAGACCGACTCACCAGATACCATGTTGGTCACTTGCCAAGCAGATTGTTTAGTTCTTCAACCCGTGAAATAAGTCATGATGGGGATCCCTTATCAGTATGAAGACCAGCTACACATTTTTAAAGAACTCAACAATAGCTATTATTAATATATATATATATATATATATATATATATATATATATATATATATATATATATATGAGGCTGACCCCGCAGCTAAGACACACCCTGATTTATGACAGGATTAACCTTACATTTAAGCTAGAGACACTACAATGGTACAACAATGTGATGGGTTGGTGGCTGTATCTACTTTACCGTATCTACAAAAAATTGATCAATTTATTCTTGAATTATGTTTGCAACTTAGGAAACATATTATTCTCTTATCCTATGTCGTATTGATCATAGAAAAGACACCTTTGTCAGAGTATACTTGACACCCTCAAAGTGCATCTTGGTAAGGGCATAATTATGTCGCTTTAGGCTGGTGGAGGATTTGATCCAGATGCAATTCCACGAATCTCTCCAGTGTTCGCTTTCATGTGTAAACTGTAGGTGTTGGGATCACTTTGCTGGTGTACCTTTTCTCTGTTTCCTGGTATTTCTAGGCTAAAAGCCTCTCCAAGCCACAGATACCACCACATGTGGTCATGCAGGTGTACAGCAGCAGATTCCGCTCATTAAACAGCAATCAGGAAGATAGGAATCAGGCTAAGAGCATAGCAGAAACATCAAAGACAAATCCACTAAATGTAATCAATAGTGAAAAGATACCCCTGTGAATATGCTTTGGAATGTCATTTCAGTGGCTCCTAATCTTGTTTGAATGGTGTAAGTTTGTTTGTGAGAGATTTAATGTGGGCGCAGTTTTCCCAAATTCCATTAACACCCTTATGCTCAGTATGCAGCAATCACCTTGCAACTTTGAAATGTTTGCCCCTGCAGGATTCCATTTCATATCAAACCACTAATTACACTCTTAGCGAAAAAGATTGTATTGTAAGAACAGATAAGACATTTTAAATATAAATATGTGTATTGATCAAGCAATACAGTTCTTAAAGTGGGGGGCAATGGAAGGTGTTCATGAACTTTGGAGGATATCATAGTTTCATAGTTTCATAGTTTTATATAATGGGCTATGAGATAATCCAGCTGTGACACATTAGTCTCACTGACCCAGCGCACCTCCATTAAATCTATGGATATGTTCCTATGATAAAATGTGACTAATCACATTCCATGGACAACAGAATGTTACATGATGGAAGGAAATTGATAAAAGCATTGATTATGCTTCCAACCATGTAAATAATTAGTTCCAGGTTTATCAAGATTAACACTTATTTTACATGTCAAAATGTTTATGTTGAAGCTACCTCTTATGACCCCTTAATGCATCATTTCAACCTCACAGGGTTGATATGATGTATGAAATCAACCTTAATGAATATATTATCATAATACCGCTTTCATTCATCAAAATACATTAACATTCCTATCATTCAAGGGATACTATTACCAGCCCCCTCATAGTCTCCTGCAGTGCTGCCCTTATGGATGAGTTCTCTCTCAATAAGTCCTCGTCGGCTAAGGTTCCTATTATGTTATACAAATAAGTACACCCTGTATAATTACATTGATTTGCAGAGGGAAGTGATGCTGTACGCCAGTGTTGAACAGCTTAGGGTTATTTAAGATTAAATCTATGGATTTTACCTTGATTATCATTCATTGTAGGAGATAAATAGCTTACTCAGGTATCTATTCATCTGGAACGTACATGGGTAACATTTTGCAATTAGACTTTAGAAAAAATCATATAAAAATGCACATATGCCATTGTCATACCTTACTAAGCATGAATACCGATCCATCAATCCAGCTATCTTCCACTCAAACCATCCAACCCTCTCTGCCTATATCCATTAACCTCCAAGGGACCTTACCCCAAGGACAGACACCACAGCTTAAATAACACAAAGGCAGGGCCAACTTTTGTCTCCCCCTGCAGCGGTGTTGAGGGGTGCACCGACCCAACTAAGAGACAGGTTCTGCACTTCTCACCAGGGGGATGGATCCTTTATATTCTGAGGTACATGCTTTTTGATGAGTTGATATGAAAAAAGTCTTCCAGTGCCCTTGGGCTCCAATCACAGGAGGGAGGACTCGGTCCCCTGCACACATGTTACGCAGTATTGGAGAAAGTGGGGCAAATAGATATGCAATACTATATACTGAGGGTCATATCAGACAGAGTATGATATCTGTCTGTCAGGGTACAATTGTACAGTAAGCAGTCCTGTATGATTGTTAACTCTTACATACTGCGAGTCACCCCAATAGCCCTAAGAAGGGTTTACCTTAATAGCCTTACCTGTGTACGTTCTCCATATATCAGTGCAGTATGTATATTCTTAAAGTGCACATCTCAATCCAATATTGTCCCCAGAGCTTATTAATGAACTGCAAAATGATAATAACCTCAAAACTTTCAATCTAGCATCGTGCACAACTAATATTGTACAAGGCTATCTGAGAAGAAACTAGGAACAAGCAATTATATGCATAGCTAACACCATAACTGTGTCTAAATCTGACATACAAGTGTCTGGACTATGAAGTTGTAGTTAACATAGGCCTACCTGCCTTTAGGTTAATTCAGTGCTAAAACCGATTAGTCACTGGGCGCGACTCAGTTAAGAACTTTCAAGTGCTCTAGAAACGGCAAGTTTCTAAGAATAACATTTGACAGAAATAAATCCCCAACAATCAGCTTATGATATTGACAAGAGTACTACCTTAGTTTTGCTGTCTGTGAGTGGGAACAGCGTCTTTTGTTGGAAACTTTTAGATCGCACCCTTTTCCAAGATTTGGCACATGCTGTGTGGGTTGCAATGGGTAGTTATCAGCAGGTGCATTTTCTGCCAGACAGGAAGTCAATCTCCACTCTCCAAGCAGATTCTCATGAATAACATTATTTCATGAATAACACCTCTGTTGTGAGACCTGAAACCACATCCAACATGGCCGACCATGGCAGCTAAACTTGATATGAAGGCTAACAGATTTGCGAGAACCAAATAATCTGGGCCCCCATATTTAAGGTTTCTCACAAAATGGCAACAAACATGACATGTCTTAGGAAGCCATCTTTAGGAGGAAATCGACATAAAAAAATTAGGTCCTACAATTCCAGCCACCTGACAAATGAGCCCTATGCAGGAAGCCTGACTCTCCCGTCAGGTAAGAGTCAGTGCCCGCCTGACAAAAACTGATCGACCATGAAAGGGTTTGGGTGAGATGGTCCCTAATTCTCTCACCCTCAATATTGCCTCAATAATGGCACTTCATTGGGATTGGATACATAATTGTCTTCATTAGGCATGCATGGTTTATAGTATCAATGTATGCATGGAGTGCACAGATAAATGATGTTATGGAGATGATCCCCATTGACTGACCTCAATGATAAAGTGTATAGCAGTGCCTTTTGAAGCCTATATACACTGCAAATATGGTGTTTAGATTTTAAACATGTTTAGGTCTAAACATGTTTAAAACCTAAACATATAGGTCAGTTAGGTGTCTCATCGGCTACACATTTAGGAAATGAACACTTTTATTCTAATTACATAAACGTTTACGCTAAACATGTTTAGAGTTGAAACAGTTGAATAATAGGTGTTTAGATTTAAATATCAATATGTTTAGATACTTGGATGTTGAATCCACACCAGGTACCAGCACTACCTTTGAATGGACTATCTGCACATAGTTATAATCAAATGTTGTGACAAATGTCCCCAAATCCCATGTTTATCATGGTTTCATTTTATAGAATGTCATGTGAATAGAAAGGGCAATAGAAAATTGACTAGATTCACCTTATGCCACCATCATTAGCATTAAATAATCAATAAGCTCCATGCCTGACACCTATTCGATGTTATTCTGGAATAGATAAGGCAATGTCTTTCCTGCCAAGCTGTTGTACTTTCTCAAGTCTCTCATTCTAATGCAGTGTGTAATACATGTACATGTATATAGCTGTGGCTGACATCTTTGGAGACTTTTACAAGTAAATACCTGCTGATCCCCACCCCCAGTAAATGAGAAAACAAACAAAATATATCTCTTTTTTTAATGCATACATGTCGGCAAACCTTAACCCTCCATCAAATCATTTAATCATCTAAACACAAAAATTCATAGATATCTAAACACAAATTTTAACCTAAACACCTACATTTCTAAACACTTGAGCTAAGCACATTGTTTGGCTAAACATGTTTAGGAAGTTAATGTGATTACAAAAACGTTGCAAGAATATGTTTAGAATTGTGTTTAGGATCTAAACACCTTTTTTGCAGTGTATTTGTTGTAGATTAACAGAACCTCTTGACTTGATTCTACACTTCTAGTTTCTGTAAATTTAGAGCAATAGTTGCTGGAACCACAGTTGCCAGCAAAAGCTTTTGTAAATTTACAGTATGTTTTACTGTTCAGTTACAGCAAAACCTGCAGTTTATTCATAGAAAATATTGCTGTTATTTTCAAAAGACATTTTTGCTGTTATTTTACAGCATATGTTTTTGTAGATCTGAATGGTCTTGCTGCATGATTACAGTGTCCGTTACTGCATGATTACTGTGGATTGTGCTGTAAACTTACAGTGACTTACCTGCTAAAGATTTACAGCATAAGGTACTGAAACGAAAGTTGTCAGCAGAATATGCTGTAAAATAACCCTGGCTACTACTAATAGTGTACGTTTTGAGACTGCTGGCAGTAACCAGTAAATTGATGGAAGTTAACAGTCTGTCTCTTTCAACTCTTTGCTCTCTATTGCTGTCCATCTATCAATTTCTTTCTCACTTACTCTCACCTTCTATATCCATCTTTTGCTGTCTGTCTAGAGCTACATGTCCTTCTTGTTACCCCTTCATCCCCCTCACCCACTCCTGCTCAAACAAACTCAGGGGAAATGGAAGAACATCACGTCATTTGATACAGTCTGATCCGGATTAGGACCAACCAGATAGAAAATGTGGTAGCAGGCTGGCTTCTGTGTTCCTGTGTACTAGCCTTCCTGGAGCAGAAGGCAGAAGGGAGGAAGTGTGGCAGAGAGAAGATCCCTGTTCCACTAACTCTTCAATTGCTGTGTACTGCATGATAGGATTTTTGCCTATTGTCCGCAATATTTTTAATATAAAGGCATCTCTGATAAATCTAGTGCCCATGTTGCATACTGAGCTACAGGGCTAATGTACTCAAATAGTATAGACATGATGCTTTGGAAGCCCTTGGATTAGAAGCAAGCAGCTCTTAACTTTTGAATCATGACATCAATGTCTGAGAAACTGTCACTGCCCTTAAATGGTAAAAGGTAGAGCAGAGGGAGATGAAAGTGGAGTAGTAGAGGAGGTATCAGAGACAGAAGCAGCATCTGTGGTCACTGGGCACACACCCCTACTGATGCTGATCCATATGTAAACTCCACACATCTAACTCCCTGTCCAGGGCCCTGTTTCTTTACTTTAAAAAAAAATGGCAGCATCCATGTCCACTAATGCAAAGCTAAAAGAGCAGATAGAGCAAAACCAGCTTTCTGTTTCTTAACTTGAGTTATACTCTCCTGTTCTATTGGCTAGAGCTAGATAGGACAACTTAAGAAACGCTAATGCAATGATGGCATCCACCTCTACTGCACCTCTACTCACTGGTATATCCTTAGGGCCTTCTGCCTATTCATTTGTGTGTTATATCATATGTTTAAATCAATTGAAATATGTGGATCCTGTTTTATAGTGGGTTATGGAAGACACCCTTTGCATTACTGTTTCTTAAGTTGCTCTCCCCAAAATAGCTCAGTTCTAGCTGAGTTCATTTTAGGCAACTGCCTATACCCAAATTAATAAAGCAGGATGTGCCACTGTTTCTAAACCTTAGGATATAGCTCAAACTCAGTTTATCTGCTCCAATGATGAAGGCAAAATTATTGCTTTTCAAACAACTTTGCCACCAACCCTTATAGGTGGTCAGCAAAACTTTAAATAAGAGAAATACACACAAAAACTTGGATGATTCACTTGATGATAGATTAGCTGAAATTCAAGGATTTTGATGGCACCATTGCATGAGTGTTTCTAAAGTTGTCCTATCCAGCTCTAGCCAATAGAGCATTAGAACAGAACTCAAGTTAAGAAACAGAAGCATGATTTTGCTGGGTCTGCACTATAACCTTTGCATTAGTAAACATGGATGGTGCCATTCAGGTATACAATCAGGGCCATGATGGCAGCAAAGTCAGTTGGAAAACAGATTTACTTCTGTCAATGGAACAGATGGAACTCAGTTTGAGTTCTATCCAAAACTCTAGAAACAGTGGCACTTCTTGCTCTATTCATTTGGATTTAGGCAGTTGGCTAACACAGACTAAGATAAAACTCAAACTGAGCTATTTTGGATAAAGCAACTTAGGAAACACTAATGCAAATGGTGCCATCCAAACCAACTATAGAAACAGGGCCCTGCTGAGCCATTTGTAGATGTGATGTTTTAGATGCAGATGGCAAATCCCCACTCAATTGATGTTCAATGAGAGCGTAGTTAGTGTAGCTCTATTTTAGCAGTGCTCTGTTTTTCACTAATCACCATTATTCAATATTGCATTGCACATAGAATGAGACAAACATAAAGAGGCACAGAAAAGGAGGAAAGAGGGATGAGACTTTGCAATTTGCAAATATACTTTGTTTGATTTCTCTTTTCCAAAAAATTGGGATTCATTTCCTTTTTATCTGATTAGTACTAAGGTGTTCATTATCAATCCCTAGGTTCACCTTGTAGGATCTTCCTGAACTCATGATGCATCTTTTATGGGTTTTGCAAATTTGTGCAACAGAGCCCTATGCAGCAGACAGTTTAACAAGGTAGTTGTTTGGTGCATAATGGGGAACCCACAGATAACACCGGATTGATTTATACGACTTTGGGCGAAAATCTGAGATCCGTGCCAATTTGGTGGAAGATATGCTAAAAATTAAAATTTGAAAATGTATGCTTTTTACTCTAGAACCTATTTATATGAATGATGCCATATTATAATCCAAAAGGGGACAGTGTTAGATTGATCTAAGTAATGGCAAAATGATGAAAAATAACCCCTGTGGTAAGAGATAGGAGGGCAATACATCCGCTACCATGATTTTGAACATTCCAAAGGGCTTTTGAATAGGTGAGCCCTGTATAAAAGCTATTATAACACGGTTAGAGAGTTTTCAGTGCCGAAAATGGACAATATCGATTCCTATATCTGGCGATAGAGCACCCAAAATTCACGGCGAGCGGACAGCGGGGCGGACATGTTGAAACCTACCGAGAGACGAAAGTAAATTCTCCATTTTTGAAGCTTATAGACCAAATATAGCAAAATCCTTTGGACATAACATAGTTGGAACCATATTCTACCTCTCTGTCGACTAGATTCCTTGATATTATGGCTGTATTTGATATAAAAAATTATTAAACTTTCGAATCGAGCGACTTGCCGTGCGTCTTCGCCATTCTGTCAATACTACAGGTGCCGCCGCCTGGTGTGTACAGAATGGATTATATTTTAGACTGGCACAGCCCTGTCTCGACGTGTTCGCAGTAGTAGGTCTATGAGAGTTGGAGTTTGAGGAGTTCGCCAGCCTAAGCATACGACAACATGAAACCAAGATGGCGGAGGGCCGTCTTGTCGATTGGCATAAGAAATGAATGGATTATATCATTTTTTAAGGTAAATACTTAGATTTAATGGTGGAAACCGTGTTAAAAATGCAATATAAAATGGATAGACTTGCACTCGTTGGCTTCATTGGGTTTAATAGAAGCATTCACCTACGGCTCATGCTTCTATCACCCCCTGAAGCCAACTCGTGCAAGTCTATCCATTATATATTACATTCTTATAGGTAGCAGAATGAGATTTACAGGTCAATTAGAGTAATGATATGACTACATTCTGGTACCCATATTTAAATGTTTAGATATAATTATACCCTTAACCAGAGCTCTCATTTTATGGTAATTGACGTATCTTAAAAGTGATATTATTTTATCAATTTACCTCCATCAGATAATGTACATTAAAATGTTCATAACTTACTCTAGTAACACTTAATAACGTTATCTTTCAAAGCAAACTAATGAATAACAGATCTATATTGATGACAAAGTGGCAGCTTTCAGTCTTCATATTTCGGCCTCATCCAGAGGCTCCATTCCCGTTTGGTATAAAAAAATTTGCACACTATTAGAAATAAACAGGAGGCTCAAACTAATCAGAGTTCATCTTTACATTTATGTCAAGGTGTTTGGGTTGATAATTAATCGATATTTCATCAATATAATCCATAATTAACTCTTATTTACCTGTCCTCTACCAAAAATTCTGTGTGCCGCCATCTTGTTTACGATTTGAAGCAGTCGCGCATGCGCGGTGGACCTATGACGTCATCGTGCGGATTTGGCACCGGTTATTTAACGCAGGGGTACAATACGCAGTCTCAGTGCATTGTCAATGGGGCATCAATATTCACCTTGACATAATGAAAGGTGACTCACCGTGATTGTATTGAAGTGAAACAGTGTAGTTTTTACAATTAAGATCCAATCGGCAATACAATAAATAATTGTGGTACAAGGAGTTTCTGTGAAAATAATGTTGAAATCTTTGTTCTAAAGTCACCAGAGATTCATCATTGTTTCTATGGCATTCATTTTACATTGTAGCGGAAGGCAACCAGATACAAGGATCTAAAATAGCTGCAGATCCTTGACAGCCTGTCAGGAGATGTCAGCCATTTTGTACCCCACAATTTTCCAGTTATGATGTTCATTACCTGTGCTTTTGTATCTGCGTGTAGCTCAGAGCTCCTGTCATGGTACAGGTAAGCAGATCAGAAAGGAGACTTGGATATTCCATTAACACACATGGAAACTATTAATAGATGCTTACATCTAATAGATATTTACACCTGTTTGGTACAGGCTGATTGATGTACACTCATGACATGTTGGGAGATGGCATTAATTATGAGTTGCATCTACTGGCGATGAATATGATATGAAGGAGTTGTTGAACAAAATATGGCCAATTCTGACAGTTCCAATCAATCTTTGGTGGAAAAGCTACAGTTGCTCAAAGTCTTGGCCAAGGAAAGCACAGAAAGTTCCTCAGATTTACTTTCAACTAAGCCCTACAAAGTTTAGTGATAATAGCTGTATATGCCCATGTGGTTAGATTGTGAATGCAAGTTGTGGATGCGGTGCCTCCCCCTAGAAGTTTTATCTGGCATTATTTACTAACCTTTCACTTCACTGTAACTGACAGCTGTTGATGATGTTAGTGAAGCACGTAGACAATGCCACAGTACCTTTACACCATCAATACCATACTCCTCTGCTACCAAGCAACATTAGGCTGCTCTCTGCTTATGAAAACTGTCATTCATTCAGTACTACTACACAGTCTCTATTTACAACCTTAATATGTCTAGGTTAGATAGACTATTATGTACTTGATACCATGATCCTACTTTTCTGTATGAGAGAAAGAATTTGTTTCCTATGATTTCTTAGAGGACCTTTTCTTATTTGTAATTACCCTTTCTTTTCCAATAGGGTATTTTTATATATTCTCCCATTAAATTTTACAGAAATACATAGTTTTGTTGAGTAATGACCTAACAATTAAATTCAAAATGCAGTCATTTGTTGATTGCAGCTGTTCTCTGTGAAAGTAAGCTATGTTTCAACTATATTAACTTACCAATATAGTGCTTAGTTGAAATATCAAAAATAATCTAAATGCATGTTTATCCCTTTTTCAAGCTATTAAGAGACTTATAGACCACATAGTCTGGCATGACAGCTACAAAGGGAATAAATTTATGTCAAGCCTCTAAAGTAGAGGTAGATGCGAGATATAAATAGAGATAAATAAAAGAATTTTTCAACTTCAACTTCAACTTCAAGATCATTAGCCTGAATATCCAGACAGTAAATAACAAAGTACTGTCAATGGTTGCAGACTAATAATTAGTCCTATTCCCCCTGTACAAGAGGATTGAATATAAAAAAATTATGTTGGAAATCATCCTTGCAAATAAAATAGTTTAATGGGAGACACAAATATCACATCCTGATCAGGGATGATTTGTTTGGGACCATAGTCTGCAGCATTTAGGACATCGTTGTGACTTGACTTGATATGACTTGACCGTTGTGGACAATGTTGATCACGGGGCACATCTATATAAGTGTTAAGGTGTGTGGGGGGGGGGGGGGGGTCAGCTTTCAATCAGGTCTCAATTGCAACCAAAATTATTACTATTCATAGAAATGTTTTGCTTGCTCTATTTTCATCCCGGATATCTACTACCATATATATATATATATATATATATATATATATATATATATATATATATATAGGGGTAGAGAACTATACATGTTTTCAATCCAATCCTTAGTGTTCTCATATTTCCTGAAATGTACATGTATATTCACACAAGTAAGGTTGATATGATTTGACTGGGAATAGGGCCTATATGTGTTCTGTGTTCTTATGCAACACAAGGTCGGATTGAAAAGAAGAGGAAGGCACACACTCAAATCTAAAGAATGTATTTGCGATATGAGGCAAGGACAGCGTCTGCATGTAGATCTCTAGCTCATTTTCATTAAACCTGCCTCAGTTGAATGACATATCAAAGTCTGAACATGGCTTGTAAGGATCATAAACTCCTTTCTCACTGAAATCCTTGTCCCAAGGTTGCCAGAGACCCATGATTATTCTCACCGACATTCCTAGTAAGGCCTACCAACGTGTGTTCTATACTATTCAGTTGTAGAAACTACACAGCAATACTGCAATGAAATTATGGTGGTTCATTGTCCAGTGTTATGAGGATCCCTGGTAGATTTGACAATTATTTCCTAGAGTGAAATCTTAATACCTCCCAAGTGCTGTGCACTAGATGGGCCAATCCCCCAACAATGACCTAAAGCCTAGGGCTAGCTGCCTGCACCCATGACCATACATACCTACCGGCTACAGGAGTGGCTATAGCTCAGACAAACACACCCACCTCTGTTTGTCTCCTGACCGCTGCAGACCTCTGGGGCTAAATCTGACCATGAAGGAATTTCATGAGCACTTTGTTATGAATTTGTTGCTTGCTGCAACAGCCAATATCTATGAGCAGATATTCACTTATATAAAATGATAAATGTATGCTGTATTTTGCATTGGAAAGTATAAGACTGTTTGACAGTAACTTGATTGCATGCCATCCGCAAATATTATTGGCAACTCTTTGCCCAGGTTTAGAAACAGAAAACCTGAACGTACAAGAAGTGACAAATGATGTTTTAATCAATCTATTCACTGAACTGATATCTCTCTTATTTAGGTGTTGTATCTAGCCACCCTTTCTCATATCATATTAGATATACCATTTCAAGGTAGTCAAAGATGCTTAGTTGCACTGTTATATCAAGCAGAAACAATGATGATTTAAATGTGTTTTCTTACCCGGAAAACAACAATACCTTTTAACATATCCCTTTATACTCAGCCTATGAATGTGGCAGTCTATTGGGAAATTACCTCTAAAAAGGAATATCAAGGGTCCTCTACATATAACTCATATACCTTTGCTGATCTAAGGTGATCTCCTCCTGCACTCACCCTACTATAAGCTTCAACCACAAACAAAAAACCTCTACTGAGAGGTATGGTCATGAAGGTAATAGATAAACCATAGCTTGGTTCTATTTTTTTGGCAATTCAGTGTGTCTACCCACACACTTCTGTCAGTACGATGGTGTATTGAATAGTAATATTGCTGGTTAGTCAAAGATGGATGGTGATGAACATAAAAAAAAGAACCTTGCTAGAATGAGTGAATGTGCAGGAATGCTCTCGAGGGTTTTTGGTAGGAGCACAGAAGGGGGCTGTTTCAAAACGTTTAGTATTTTTTTAGAGCTATTAGCACTTAGTATAACCGATTCAAAGCAGCCAATTTCCTAATATATCAATCTGTTTCAGAACTGAATATAGGAAAAAAAAGGGTGTCACCTATATTAGGGTGTGCATAACTCCTATATTAATATAGCAAGTTTTGAAACAGTTTGATATATCAGTAAACTGGCACATTTGGTCTCTTTTTACTTCAAAATATATTTGAACTTATACCTTTGAACCATTTACATTCTGTAGGCAAATGCTATGATGTCCCTAATAGATATATAAAGGCGTTTAGAAAATGAATTGGAATTACTACCAAATTAACTAAATTCTGGCGGGTATGTGTGCGACACATGTACTTTACCACAAGATTCAATTACATTTTTTATTTCATCAATAATATATTATGTTGTATGTGTACCTTAGAGGTGCACATAGAAATCCATTTTGAATCACCCAAAAAGCATTTCAGCTAATATAACAGCTTTTGGTGACATGAAATCCATTCTGAAACAGATCATATTTGGCTATAATAGAGAAATAATAGGCACTAGGCCATAATTTAGTATAGCAGACATGAAAATATTAAATATAGCACCAGAAGCTGATAAAGCAACTTATGGAAGAGATTCGAATAGTATGTCTACTGATAGAGGTTTTGAAACAGGCCCCTGAGATCATTGGCTGTGATATTTTAGCACAAAGCATAACATAATTATGGCCGGAAGTCTACAAAATGGCATGATATGGTCTTAGGCTAGGGTGACATCAGCAGGCAATGGGCAATGAATGTCCACACTCTATTTTATCCTCTATTCACTCTCCTCTCCCACTCCCCATGCACCCCCTGAGGCCACTGCTGGTCCGTTCCCATTGGTGACCCTTTGATTAGCAGGCCACCTACTGCCTGGGGACAGAACTAGACTGGCAGGCCTTGCCATACCGCTCACCACTCACCTTCATCATACAATAACATCCCCACCCCATCACACACTCATACATACCAGCACCCCAGTATCACCTGGCTATGGTAACTCCTGTACACACATTATAGGCCATACCTCACAATGCATCAATGTGCGTTCTTAGTGGTGTCAATGATTTTAACAATGCAATATAATTATAGTGCTCAGCCAATGCAACTCATGGAGTAATTATTGCATACACTTATGTAGAAATGGCATGTGCTTGTTTTAGTGATACTTAAAAATTAGAATTTATGAAAATTCATCTTCCATTTTCAGGTGAGTGTATAAAGCTAATTCAATGGTTCTCTTGTTAAAGTCGTAAGTAGGAATATAAATTATCTTTAATTCATTACATTGACTTTGTCTTCTTTGATCACTAGATGGTAGCAGAGTATTTCTAGAGGGTTTATCCTCATAAACAGCACCACTGTTTTGGTAGGAGAAAAAGGAGGGTGCACTCACGCTCTTGACTATTATTATGAAGTATGCAACTATTTCAACCTCCTGATAAAAAATAATTTCGACCTTTCAGTTCGGGGGATCTGGGGATGGGTGGCAATACCAACACTTTGCTTTGGACTATTAGGTATATATTCCTTCATCGAAAGGGTTGTGAATGATGTATACAACAGATCTTGTGACAGCCATATTGCTTTGAAAAATGTAGCAAGGCTCTAAGCTCTAACATTATGTCAGTTGATATTCCACGGTGCTCAAGGTTCTGATCCCACCCCTGCAGATTATTTGTCTGTGTTGTTCCTGTTGCTATTTGGAGGGATTATTTCTTCCAAGCAATCTGCAACTGGTATTCATACCAGTGCTCTAGAACAAAGTCCAGTCATACAGACCCTCTGAACAGGACTCAAGTTTGGAACGTTTGCAACTTGGGTGAATTTGTGACAGTGATATGGTGGTCATGCATGAAAAAGAGAGTTTCTCAAGAATTTTACACATCACCATCTACAAGAACAGAAACTAGTTATTAACTTTAGAATGACTGGAGATATGTTAATAATCTTGAGATCATCTTAGGACCTCGAGTTAAGAACTTTCTTGAGCACAAGATATTTCCACATTTCCAGGAGATAATCACATTCTCGATTTCTCTAATTTTTGACAAGTCAGGACTGAAGAAATTTCTAAGACCTTGAAAAGGTGTCTTTCAGTGGGGAGCAATCATGCACTATAACATATTAAGAAATGACCTCCTGTACAGATTTTTACCTGTGCCGAATATTCAGGTATGGCTTCTGCATTCAGGTCAGGTATAGGAGACCGACTCACCAGATATCATGTTGGTCACTTACCAAGCAGATTGTTCAGGTCCTCAACCTCTGCCAACCCTTGAAGAAAGACAAATCTTGGTTTTGTTGATCATGTACATGTTTCTGAAGAGCAAAAGGGGAATGGAGCACCTTGCAGTCAACATGACCTAGTTAAAGGGAACATAGTGGTAACAAAGCAGATAGTACCCTTTGATTATTTTTATGCCACCAATTTAAAGGAAAATAAATAAAGGCCTTTTACATCCATGTAGGTAATTCTCATTTGACACTGAATTTCCCAGAAATTTAGAAAAAAAAAAACTCCAGAGGGCACCCCCCCCCCCCAATGTTTTATATTTTGATCAGTAAAATCCTGATGTAATTAGGTGTTTCATCTGACTCGAATTCATTGTGGATGTCGATTTAAGGTAAATTATGGTAATCACAGAGGGACTGAAACATTGATTTTACCTTTTGTGTTTTCCCTGCCTGTAGAGTGCATGTCCTTCCTCATTGTTATTTTTCTCTACAGGAAAGAGTAAGTCACCTGGGGTTTCACCTTTATGGCTACCACAATGCGTGTAGCCAACCAATAATTCCCGAAAAGCCAATTGCATTGTTAGGCTTCAGAAGCCATAATCTAGATCAGGTTGTTGGCAAACTTGTACTTTATTCTGCCATACTTTATCTTTCTACTTCTGCACACAGAGGGCTGTGCTGAGGTGGAGGAGTGCATCGTATAATTTTCAATAGTTCACTCTAAAGGATAGAGCAAATACTGCATAATTTTGACCCTACTCCAACTAAATCGACTAAATCAGCAACAAAATTGGCCAACTTAGGATGTTCGAGTGACAACGTTCACCAAGCGTCCGTAGCAATGGTCCGAGATGGGAGGAGGTGACTCCTGTTGTCATCGGAGGTCTAAATCATAATTTTCAACTCATAATAGCGATTGCAACTCGTCAAGAGGGTCGTCAGTAGATTCTACTGCATCTAGGCATTATTCTGGTACCAAAATCAGTGAGTTTGATCACAAACAATACATTAAATACATGAGAAAGTTGACACTATTGAGAAACTGGTTTTGGTTAACTTGAAATTTGTATTTGATGCCTACAAGGATGGTGATGATATAGAGGGAATGTTAAAGCATTTGCAGATGTTGGTAGAAAAATCAGGTACCAGGTAGCTGTGGTGGCATACGACAAATCTGTCAGAACTAGAGCAAATGATGGTGGTATTGAGGCCTTAGGCACTATTGAAAATTCTGATATCCTTAGGCACCTTTCTTATGACGGCACAGTGGAAGCCTAAAAGGCATATGCTTCTAAGTTTTAGGAATGTGGGTAAATCTAAGGTCTCTAACAACCCATGTTATGCATTCAACAGAGCTGAAGGGTGCTTGAGGGATCCTTGCAAGTACAAACATATCTGTTGTGATTGTAACACTTCTGGACATAACAAGATTATATGTCGAAGAGCTAAGAATGATTAGGAACTTGTGAGTAGCCAATATCCTATGGCTGGTAGAAATGTGTGTTTGATGCCATATCCAGTTATAGTAGGTTTAGGTGATGTTGGTTTACCTATACATACCACTCAAGTACAGGGTGTGGAAGAGATTGTAGAAATTAATAATCCTGATCCGTTTCTAACACTCAGGGCGGGTCAGGGTATCTCAAGTAACAAGATTGAAGCTAAAGTTCCTCAAAATGATTTTCCATTGGAAAATGAATGTGATTTTAATACTGATATTGACTAAGAGGAGTTGTATATTACATATAGTGGCCCAGTACATGGTGAAAATGAACCTTTATTTTACCCATAAATGTCAAAGATTTACCTAACATCAGGGTGTATGACAGTTGTATGAAAGGTGTGTGTGTGAGTGTGTTCATTACATTTGTGGGGAAAAATCTCAAATTTTACCATGCAGATTGGCCTCTTTTCCTAACCAGAAAGGTCTCATTCATATTACTGGTACTGAAGCAGATTTCTTATGGCATGGCTTTGTACAGGGTTTTAAAATTGTAGACCCAGATTGTAGTACTACTTACAACTGTAGAAATTATAAATCTATTCTTCAAGGAAAATTTAACACTGAATTTTGTGGCATATTAATGGAGGAATTAGCGTCAGGTCTAGTGTCCAAAACTGAAAATAAACCCAAATGTATTCATTCACTTGGTGGGGTGGAAAGGTCCAATGGCAAATTAAGACCAATAACAGATTGAAGCATACCTGAAAAAGTTTCCATTATTAACTTCATGGATACTACCAGTTCTTAATTTTCCTATAATATTGGCATTGTTACTGCTCAACTAGATAGGAATAACTATATGATTGTGGTTGACCTGAAATCTGCATATAGAACTATAAATGTATATGGTCCTCATACAACTATGCAGGGTTTCAGGTGGGATTTCGGACATGGGGATGAATACTATGTCGATAATAGATTAACATTTAGTCTTAAATGTGCACCTTACATATTCAATAGGATATCTGACTTCATTGTAGAAGTAGCAAAATGTTATGGTGTTAAAAGAATTGTGAACTACTTGGATGACTTTATAGTTATAGCTGACTCTTATGAGGAATGTCTTAACCCATTGAGGGCTAGCATCGACTATAGTCGACACCACGGTAGGCCTAGCATCGACTATAGTCGACACCATGGTAGGCCTAACGTCGACTATAGTAGACGCCAATTATATAGGATTTGTATAGGAATTGGAAATGGGCTCATCCTCTAGGAACTGTACTTTTTTCAGAGGCCGTCCTCATGGCCGGAGCAATAATTTTTGCTCTGCCCTTAAAGGGTTAATCAAAAGAACTTATTAATTGAGTGTATGCAATATATGGGCTTTGTAATCTTGAAGAAGAAACTGACGGAACCTGCACAAGAGTGCAAATTTCTAGGTATTATTATCGATTCTATAAAGTTAGAATTATCACTACCTAAGGATAAAGTGTTGAAAATGAAAGATATTTTATTGGACAATGTCAATAGGAAATTCATCTCGAAGAAAAGTTTGGAGAGAATTGCTGGTTTTATGTCACTCTGTTCTCAAGTAGCCAGAGGTGGTAGATCCTTCAGCGGAAGGATTTTTGACCTATGTGCCCGTGCTAGACCTAGGGGGTATATTAGAGTATCTGAATGTACTAGACAGGACATGCATTGGTGGTTAGATTTTTGTAACACTTTTAATTGTAAAAGTCTAATCCTGAATGATTTGTTAGATACCCCAATGTATTCAGATTCATCTGTTAAGGGCTTTGGCACCTGAATGGCGAAGGATTTTTTGTATTGAGACTGGACATCTTATGATGAATTAGATTTGGGTGTAGGTCATTTTTTCATTCCTCCAATAATTGACAATCTAAGGAATCATCACAGAAATATCAATGTGTATGAATTGTACCCTGTTATGATGGGTTTAAAACATTGGACTTCTAATTACAGGAAGTTCTAGCAATGATCAACACGGGTAGGACAAAAAAAAACTTTGCATGGAATGGTTCCGGGAACATTTTTGGTTGTGTTTCATCAACAATGAAGAAATTTATGCTACTTATAATATTGAATCCGAAGATAATATTCCCGCTGATCAATTGTCAAGACTTGCTTATAAAGGTATGCCTAAAAAATGTGTCACCACTCTTAATGATAATAATATGTGCTGTTTTGATTCCAGAGTGGAAGAAGTTGCAAAAAAGAAAAAAAGTGTCTTTTGGACCAGGGTGTATCAGAGAATACTAGGAGGACAAGGAAACAACAACTGAAAAGGTATAAAAAAAGAATGTAAAAAATTTAGTTTACAACCTTTTCCTTGTTCTCCATCTCAGCAATCAATTTATGCAGTGTATCTGTCTGAGTACATGAAGCCATCTTCTGTAAAAAAAATATATGTCTGTAGTTTGGTACCAACAGAAGATAAAGGGTTTCATTGATTACAGCAGTAATTTCATGTTGAAGAAAACTTTGGATGATATCGATAGGCATGATATTAATCCAGCAAGAGAGGTTCATCCTATGACCCCTCAGGAAATGCTAAAAATAAGGTACAATTTAGATCTATCTAACAGAGCAGACATGTAATTTTGGTTGGCTATATTAACATGTTATAGGGATGTACTTAGAATAGGTCTTGTGGTAAAATCCCCTCACACCTTAAGGGTAGGTGATGTCAAATTTAAAGGAAAATATGCCACCTTACATGTAAGAACTTCTAAAGCTGACCAACTTGGAAGAGATTTTTTTATATATATTCTTGTCTATGAATGACGGTTCCTTGTTGTGTCCATATAAGGGCTTACAGTATTTGTGTAGAAGTACAAAAAAAATGATTACCCATTTAAATCTAATGGTAATGGTATGGAGTATCAGTATGTCAATTCTAAGTTGAAACATCTAGCTCTACAATCTAAGCTCAAAGGTTGTAGTTCTACCCATTCTCTCAGGCACAGAGGTGCCACAATGTTAAAGGATGCTGGCCTCAGTATAGAGGTGATCAAAAAGAAAGTTAACTGGAAAACTAATGCTGTGTATGATTATTTACATAACTACAAAGATGAGTTATTAGAATTAGATAGGTTATGCCAATCTCATTTGCAATGCTGATTGGTATGTGCTTACATGTGTTTAGTGTGTTTGTATGTGTTTAGTGTGTATGGTGCTGATAGCCCAAAGGTCAGTAACCCACCAAACTCCTGTGTCTGTGATTAGTTCAGTGATCCACCTGGTGTGGTGTTACCTGTATAGGTGAGATTAGCCAATTGACGGTTAATTCAAAGCGGCCCCTTATATACTGGAGACCTGTATATATATATATATATAAATATGTTTATATTCGCGATACCATTTTATGTCCCATTATATATGAATCAGTAAGACTTTCTGCTCAAAAATTGAAATATGGTGAAATCCAGTTATTTTCACATTATGACATATATGAATGTACAAGATGAAATGGGGTCAAACAGGTAGAGAATATATATGTATTATGTACACAAAAACAAGACTACCATAGGACTGAATGGCCACAAAACAGTGACACAGCGGAAACAGGGTAAAGCGGGCTCGAACACATGCTTCATTACATATTACATTTAGTATAGAATACAAGAGTAAGACAATACAAGATTTGAAGTATGTAGTTATTAGGTGACTTCGGCAAAATAAGCAGTAAAGATTGTCAATGGGTGTAGTCGTTAAAACAGCTCCCATAAACAATGACATTGCAGCACACGGTAACCATACGACAACCATTACTAGATTTCCAAGATTAGGCAGCATACTTAGTGTCCAGTAAGAGTAGTCATTACAACAGCTCCTACTTTACACGAGGGGGTAGTCATTACAACAGCTCCCTCATTAAAATATATCAATCATCCATATTAACAGGATTCTTACTGACTTTAGTCAGGTCAGTTATGCCAGATAATCTCTTTTTAAATATAATCTTATCTTTACTGTGCTGATACCAGCTCCCAGCAAACACCAGCAAAAGATGCGGAAATCTTTAAATAATGTGAAATTCTAGTTTTCTTAAGTATACTTTCAAGGAATGTGACTGTACAAACTGCTTAGTTTGCCCTCTCTAACGAATGAATACTTATCAACTGAGAATCCTAGGTAATGCAACAATACCCTTATTTAATGTCCTAATCTTACATCACACCCTGACGTATGGGTGATTGACTTAGTGGTTGCTCGTGGGGAAAGTTAAGTAATGGCAATCGGGACATGGATTCAAGGACCATATAGTAATTAGGTTCAGCAGCTGTGAATAATTAAGTTTTGGGAGAGTGTTAGTATCAAAACATGCAATAGTTCTAAATTGGTTAGCTACAGTTCTCATCACAGATCGACATGAAAATGATATCTCCATTTTAAGTTTATAGATATATAGACGCATATGATCGTTAATGTTTAAAAGTAGTGCTCAGGTGAAAAATCATTTGAATTCCTCACGTACGTAACATTTTTTTGGTATTCAGAAACACCCATGCAGATCTGGACCAGAATGTCTGCATGCTATATTGTTGCAAAAGGGTAACATTATTTGTAAGTAGGGTCATTCTAGATAATAGAGATTGGTTTTCATGAAGATCTACTCATTTTTAAATGTATGAGGTTAAAGTTAGGAACGCTAAGCTACATGTTCACAACTTTTGCTAATTTTTATATTACGTGATGAGGTGTAATGAAAAAATACAGGGATTTGATTTTTACTACACTTAAAGACATGTATTATAACATTATGGACATGAAATATGATGTAGATAGAAAGATATATAATAGGTTTTATGACTATCTGTTGGAAAACGTTACATACGTGAGGGTAAAAACTATGGTTTTATACCATGGGCAATAAAATCTGACATGTTAGGAGTTGGTGACTTGAATGAACCTTTCTAGTAAGCCAAGATATAGGGCTTTCAATAAAATAGAGTGTTATTGAGTAATATTGAGTTTGTGATTCCAATGGTCCTCAGGCTGGTGAAAATCCTTCACTGAATCACACCATATAATTCAATAGTGAACTCAAATCAAACTAGAGAAAACAGTGCATTAGTCTATTAGGGGTAACAAGAGCCTGCTGTTTGCACTAGAGCAGATTGATGCTTGGTATGAGCTGATGAGGGCCTGTGGGGGCCTGCGAAAGGCCAATATTGCCTGAATTCATCAATGTAAAGGCCGTAGGACCACCAGCCGGAAGGCCTACGCCGCCATTTTGAATGTTGAGAGAACTCTGGTGCATTCTGGTCCCCAACATAGACTCCAGTCACATACTGCAATGATGAAATACAAATATTTCCTCGATTAACCTCCTCAGCCTGCCTATGAATCATATAAGCCTGTAAAGTGGGCTCTTCCAGGCTGGTTTCCCCCTGAGTTGCTGATTTACTTACATTATTTTCCCGAAAGGAGTAAAAATTTATAAGGTTCATGACCGGGGTTGGCTGGGTCGAATGCAGACATCATAGTACTCCTAATTTTTTTGGCCTGATCAATGTCTTTCAACGAATGGATATTTTGTGCCCTGATCGAGGCAAGTTCAAACTTAAGTTCTTTGCTCTTTGCTTGTAAGCGCTCTAAAAACTCTTCATGAGTCTCACCTGTAGATTTTGCACCGCTCTTTGCTGAGTTTGTTGTTGACCATCGGAAGCGTCTTGCTGCCCATGGAAGCAGGTGGTCGTCCATGGCCTACTTGTCCCTTTAGGGCCCCTAACTGTTTCTGCGGGTCCCATTTAGGGTAGGGGTGCTTGCACGTGGGACACAGTCTGGAGTTTCTGTGATATTACCCCTCACAGGAGTCACAAATGACTCCCATAACAAAAAAATACAGAACTGAACTGTCTCTGAACCGGGGTGCTGACTGCATGACTGCTGTGGGGCCTGTCTGTGCAGGTGAGTGGAGTGTGAGGTGACAGGTAGAACTGGATCACCCTGGTTGAACACAGGTGGGTGGCCTACAGGACCAATACCCCAAACAGTGTGTATGACTACTGTTCGATACCAATAATGCCAATTATCAGAACAGGATAGTAGGTTAAATGAAGATACAGCTAGTATGTAAGTGCTGGACGATATAATCTACCCAAGATATCTTATGGTAATTACCATTTAGGATCCATTAGTCTTGCCAAATTAGCTGAATCCTTAGTTTTCCTTGATGGCGTTTCTAAGAACAGGGATGATCGTGCTATAAGTAATTGCTCTATATTTTCACCCAGTGTTCTTACAATTACCAATCACAAAATAAAACTACAGAGAAAAACTTGATAATGGAGTATATTTTGGTTTGCAGCCTGCACATAAAAAGATGAAATATGAAAGAAGGTTCTATGAACTAAACTGAATGACTCACATGTGCAATACATCATTTAGGGTTCCATCAAGATGGGGTTGTGGCGTAAATGACGGGTGTGCCTTCTACGAAAGATATTACAAAAGGCAAAAGCAATCAAATCAGAGAAATCAGCTTTAGAAGTATCCCCTCAGTGGGTAGAAGACGAAAACACTTATGAGGTCATTTTCCTATTCTGACATGGCAGAATGACGTATGTTTGTGTGTGCGAAAATACATTTGAAATTAAAGTCCTGAGTTCAAATGGCATCTCTGACACAGTAAGCTGATACTTTCTATTAAACTCCGGAAGGTATTTTCAGCATGCTACAAATACATACATGATAAGTTGTATGACTAAGAAGTCATCCAGTCGAACTGGGTATTAATTGGTCCTACATGGCTTTTACTTAACACAGGGAGGCTGGAAATAATGTACCGAGACCTCTTGATAGACAGCTAGATAAAATACCACTGTAATTTCACACAGAGTGCTTCTGATACGACTTAAACTCTACAGCTGTAACTTCTTACAAAATGCCCGACAGATGTAGCTACGATTTAAACTTCGCATCTCATGCGTATTGTATCTTATGCAAGTAACTTGCCATTTGCAGGTAATGGAAAGAGAGAAGCGTGAGCCTTTCATCAAACTATTAAATAGTAATGCCCTCAAAGTAATAATGAGTGAATAGGCGTGGTGTAGCTGCCCCATTGTAAATAACCATGCATAAACTTAAGCAGTGTGTCCACAGGGTGATATATTTGGTAATGACCACTTTTGTCGTCCATTTCCGACGATAATATCTAACAAGTTTGATTTTTGTCGCTGAGAGTTAGCAACAAAAGTGGTTTTATTGTCAGGAATGGATGACAAAAGTGGTTTTATCATCAGGAAATTTTGTCAGTACGAAATTTATCGCCCTTTGGATACAAGGCTTTAGGTCCATTTATCGCCACATGATGTGTGTGTTCAATCGGCTGCACACTTAACACAATACGGTATACAACTGCCAATGGCTGGATTTTGCAATAGCATTTAGTTGTAGGATATGACTATGTCGGCCGACAGAGGTGCCTATCAGCTGACAGGCTCTTTTGACTCTAAGTTTTATACTATAGAAAAAATATTGGAAAGGCTTGACGCGTTTTCCCATAGGCAGAATATGATATCAAGGCAGCCAAGGAGACCATACTGGAGCTTTATTGTTGATTCGTGCTCCTGAGAATTTAGGAGTGTACCGACCCCTTTGGGCCACCATAGAATAATTATTACACCTTTTAGTACCAAAATGGCTAAAACAAAGGTAATTAAGACACAAGTTATTTATATACCTTAGATAAAAAGTCAAGTTGGGTGTTAAAATATTGGAATACTACTTTTGGTAACAGCCTTTCAGCCTGTTTACAATGAAGATGACAGTTAGCTTCAAATAGGCCTGCCCGGTAAACCACTAAAACCACCAAAACCAAAACCAAAATCAGCAGCGACAGAAGGTACAGCAGCTGTGGTAGCCTGGTGGGTGGTGGTGGGTAGCGTGCATGGACAGCACAAGGAGATAGGAGTGGTGGATCAGTCAGTAGTAGAGGGACTGGACTCACCAGGAGTCAAAACGCTTTGTGCACTGACAGTATGGGAGGAGCCCCTACTGCTTCTACCACGGCTGCTGTATCACTGCAAAGACGGCCACGCCTCCAGCCTCATCCCGGCTCAGCCGCCCCTCCTGGTCTCCGCCCTCCAGCACCAGCTACTGCATCCACCACTGGGGGGGGGGACTCCTCTGTCTCCACTATTAGTTGGCATACTCTTCTGGGAGATAGGGGTGCTAAGGTGTAAGAGGAAACTGAGGCATTATATTACTTCTCTATATATTCTATAAGACACTACACATGCTCTTCCAGCTCTTGGGATATAGAGAAAATGCAGATTGATACAGGCTAAAAAAGGCCCAAGGGTGAGCAGGAAATTGTTCCTCAACTTGCTCCTCCCTCTAGTACAGACTACACCAGAGGTACGCTGAGTGATCTAGAACTGATCAACTTATGCAGGGAGTTTATCTGGTTTACCAGAGTACACTGTGATACATCTGTGGTTCTATACATTGTGATACATCGGTTGGGTTATCGACCTGTCTGTACCTATGGTAAACATTCCCAGGACATTATCAAAAATACATCCAAATGATGGATAGGACTGTTATCATAACGGCAAGTATATAGCATAAGTGAAGTCATAAACTGAAGCCACACCCCATTATATTCATGCAAATATGACTGGTGGAAAGTCTTTAGGTCTGTGAATCTCTAAAGGTGGTGGTAACAATACAAGTATTCTTACCATATACTGCCTCAATCGTGTCTACGTGCTCCCAGATTGTTTGATGTAGAAACACGATACAAGGACATCACAAAGGGGCACACACATCTCTCTTCTGAAGCAGTCAATAGCTTGAAGCCAGATTCCTCTGGACCATATCAAATTAGAAGCACCGCCTTCTAGAGAGAGCACTAAGTCTGGGCACATGACAGAGTCGTATGAATTAGCCTGAGGCCAGGGCTGCAGTTTCAGTTACTAAAGGGAGACTGCTCCCGCTCCCAGCCCACCTTATGCTCCAAGACAGTGTATGGATGGGAGGCAATTAAACTGGGCAAGAACAGAGCAAGCCATTGTGGGCAGACCTAATTAGTGGTATTAATGGGACTGCTTGTAGACCTGCATTCATAGCCATAGAAAAAGAAACGAAATAGTCCAATCTAAGGTCTGCTCATCAAAACCACAGAAATATTACATTCAGGGATAAGATCATTTTCTCTGCTATAAGGTTGAGGAATGAGCAAACAGTCTAACATTTTGAAAGCTCTAATTCTTCCTTGCTTAGTAAGTATACAACTGACTTAATTATTGAGGGATGGTAACTCAGTGGCCTTAGGCCACATTTATTCTTTATCGATAAAGCATGCACTGTATCAACACTGTATACCGCAAATGTTGATACAAAGGTGGTGTATTGATATCTCTTGGAGATAGAATGGAGGCACATTATCTCTGCGTATAATGCTCCATACCTGCAAACAGGTTCATTAATATAGCAATAACTGCAAAATTAACTTATAAATGTGGCCATGAAATATTGTAATGTGCTCAGAAAAAAAAATCAAGAAAAGCAAGGTAAAGGAATAGAGACACAGGTGGTACCCACTGAATGCTAAACCGTTCTCTGTGTACCTGCCATTCACCAGCTACCAGTGGCAGCAGCGCCACCACCCGGAACGCCAGCACACAACAAATAGGAGGTACTACAAGTAGTAGTGGTAGACTGGTACCTGGGTCTGTCACCCTGCGTCTCACCCAGGGAGAACGCTGCTCTCACACCAACACCAGACAGGAACCACATTCAGATACCAGGGAGCATTGATAGTCAGGTTTCAAAACTCTGTGGAACAGGTTCTGGCAAGAATCATTTGCTTTTGGGCGACTTGTGTTACCTCTAAATTTGCCACTTGCCAAACAATCTAGGTTATAACGTAATGACAAGCATCTTTGCAGTGATCGTCGGACTTGCTCTATGATCACTGTTGACTAAACACACAGAAGGATAGAACCGATTCCCTACACAACTCGTCCAGTCACTGCAGGGGGAAAGCCCCCACTCCCTATACTACTCACCCAGTCACGCCTGGAGGAAAGCTACTCACATACTCCTTGCCCCTCTATCACACATCCACATGTGCACAATTTGTTACGTTTGGCAGCTGAGGCCAGAAGGCTAGAGTCACAAGTCATCTTAGCTGGTGCTGGGTGCCTGGAGGTTATTGTGTTGACTTGTGGACCAGCACTTAGTAGTACTTGTGGCTGCAGAAGTAGCCGTGTGGCTGGTGTAGGGGCTGTACTGGAGGCTCAGGAGTAGGAGGGGGAGGGCTGGGTGAGTCTGACTGGCGCCTGGGAAGTTTACCCACCACCCCGAGCAGATGATGCTGGAGTGGCCACTGGAGTATAACATGGCCACTTGTAGCTACTAGTGGAACTACTCTGTACATACTGCTACTGGCTACTGGGCGTCTCACTAGGAAATATGACAAACACTGGGGAAGTCCATGTTCCTCAATCTCTGCCGAAGATTTTAACATTGCATAGCCAAATGTCAATCTGTGGAATTTAAATAAATCAAGGAACACATATTACACATATCATAATTACAACGAACACCAGCCCTTTTTAAGTGTGAGGAATCAAGGAATACCAAGAAGTAATCAGGGAATATCCCTCCTACTGCCCATCAACCAATGTACCTATTATATATATATACTCACCTCACCACAAGGACACCCCTGTCGATACCCATATTCCTGCTTGGCCACTAAGTTGTGATTTAGGAAAATAATATTTCTTTCAGATTGCACACGACTGATACAAACATATGCCAAGCACTGTCACTTGACATATCTGTAACGGATTCTGTCATACACACATCCCCTGAGATCTGACATAAACGTCTATCCCTCCTCTGTTGCCTACTGCTGTACATATCGATATCAATGTCCCTAATTGGCAATAATTTAGGGCATAAATCCAATAGTTCCCATCTACACCCCCCTATCTTTCTACGATACTTCATAGCACTGAAACACTCCTCTAGCTAAAACTCTTCTGAACATGTCATATTTCTTTAAGATTTGGTGATCATGAAGCTTATGTACTAATGAGGCACTCAGGTGGCAATCACACTACCCTCCAAAGCGTCTGATAGCTCTTACACTATTGCAATAACACTGCTTCATAATTCCGATACCAAGGGTCCCATACTCCCCACTCATCGAAGTGGAGAACCCCAGATCAGCCATGTTAAACCTAGCCATGGTAGGAGACAAGGATGGGGACCTATACCCTGAGGATGATGCCTCCAGTGAGAAGGACATCATCTCCTTACACCGTAAGGGGGGTGACTCAGAGGAGGATGACGAGGATGACGAGGATGAAGATGATGAGCTTAACACAGATGAGGAGAGCTCGGTGGGTGGGATAGACCCCGCTGTAGCCTCCACATCTACAAGAGGGGTCAAAGAGCACAGATCCCCAGGAACAAGCCTTAGGGGCTGCTTGAAATCCAGACCTTGCACTATTTGTGTCTATCTCTGCCTGGCTCTAATTATCCTGGCCAGTGTGGTGTCCCTCATAGTGGTAGGAGTCCTAGTAGTGGCTCCCTTCAGAAAAGCCATGGACTTTGAGGAGACGCTTTGTGTTGCGACTCGGACGCTGGAGGAGGGTGAGGACAGGAGGTGCTCCTGTGGTAAGGGGTGCAACTCTAAGTACTCGTGCCTGGAGATTAAAGTACAACTGCCTGTGAACAGGCCTGTGGTTAGAGTGGCACCTGTTGGAGGCAGGCAGGAGGATATGGATACTTCTACTGATAAGGAGGAAAAGGGGGATAAAAAGGAAGAGAAGACAAAAGATGTGGTGCTGTATGATAATGAAGCAACGTTAGCAAGAGAGGTAAGTCAAATTATAATCACAAAAGGACTGTATACCAGTGGAAACATGCGGTGATATGTTTATTGTGTATTTATTATGTCTACACACAATGTGTTGCATATAATTATTTCCAACCTACAGCTACAGAAATAACCAAAGAACGTTGAGGTTAAAGGGAATATTCTACATGAAGGAGTATATAATTTACAGGTGCCAGATGTGATAGATTCGTGACATAGTAAAAGTAAGAGTGACGTGAGATGGTCTGAATCGGCTGTGATAATATTTTCTCTGTCTATTTGGCTAATCAAGCAGCCTATGTGTGGCAATGGATGGGTTTATGGATCAGCCCTAGTAAAGTTTGTTGGCCTTTAGCAGGGTTCTTAGTATCTTAAAAAGAAAACTTCCCTCAAGTTTGATAGTAAAGGGAATGTCATCAGTCTTAGAAGTACTAGCAGGGTTCAGAGAGCAGATGCAGGTGATTACAAGAGTATAATAAGCTGGCTGTGTTAGTAGAAGCGAGGCGAAAGAATTAATTAGCAAAAGCAATGATGAGGCAACTGCTGCTTTGGCGCTGCAGCTTTCCTTGTCTAAGCAACATTGTTCTACTTGCAATTTCTGTGAAGTTATATCCAAGGACTTAATGAAGTGCTCAATTAACTAAAGACACTTTTGCTGTCAGGGAATTCATCACAGTGGAGAACATTAATAGCAATTCACATAAAGTGTTTTGAAGTCTACTCTCATTTTCATTTATAACAGCGGTGATTCAAGCTCTCCAGCTGTCTATAGGAATTAAAATATCCACGGTTGCTCTATTCTTCATGTATCTTGACAGACCCTCTTCATCTCATTCTAATTCCCATTCCACTTCTAAGTCCCCCCTCCCCTTCCCCATATAGCTATAGGACTGACTGATTAATTTCTCTCTCAATCCCCTGACATTTATCACCGGTGTAATTACTACGTAATCCACCCTCCTCCCCCTGGAGGTTCCAGGGTACCCGTACACAGATTTAGTTTTCTAAAAGACCTCATAACATACATGTTCACCTCGGACTATCTCTAGAGGTGTCAAAAAGGTTATCTAATAGAGACTCTCCTCCATTAAATCTCACCTGCAGGAACTGTTCTGCTCATGATAATTTGTCCCAGAAATATAAAACATCAAAATAAAAAGAACGAACCATTACTGCACTTGTACTTGTGTGGATTAATCTGTCCATTTGTACATTGACACTAGAATGGCCACATTGTGCATTGTTGTACTTGATGCTTAGAGAAGACTCAACCCATAACTACTGGATTGATGCATCTCCAGGACCCTCACATGGAGATCTGTGCTGTATAACCGCCATGATGCATTGATTTATCCCCAAAGGCAGACTCCTTACAGCTCAAAGCCATGAAGACACATGAGGGTGCATTTTTTGTTGTGAACTATCTTCTTCCTATGTTGTCTAAGATTTAAACAGGACTTTTCTACTCACGAATTATGTGTGATCTCAAGGCATTGCAATCATTCAATACTAGGGCACTAATTATGATCGTCTTAGAAAGGGTAGTGCTATTCCTCACGTATCGTGACATACCCACTTCATCTTATTCTAATTTCGATCCTACCCCCACATCTCCCTTCCCCATTCCCATATGGCTATAGGACTGGCTGATTCATTTCTCTCTCAATCCCCTGAAATTTATCACCGGAGTAATTACTACAATGATCCATGCTCCTCCCCCTGGGGGTTGCAGGGTACGTATACACAGATTAATAACAGATCCCATAACATGCTGGTCCAGCTCGGACTCTAGGTGTCAAGAAAACCATCTATTAGAGTGTTTCCTGCCTCAAATTACACATACAGGAACACTACTTGTGTGGACCAATCCTTCCATTGGTGCATCCCATTGGCTGTACTGGGCGTTGATGTACATGATGCACAGGGAAGACTCAACTCAGCACCACTGCATGGATTGATGCATATATGCCCTTTACAGGGAGAACTGTGCTGTATGACTGGCATATAGCAGTGATTCATCCCTAAAGGCAGACTCCTTACGGCTCAGACACATCAAGACACACTAGGGTGCGTGCGCAGAAAATGCTCTAGACCTCAATAGATATTTTATATCACCTTCTGGCTCATGCATCGTGGTGGATTTGGCCGTTTAGGGCTGCATTCATCCGTCAAGGTGACAAAAGAGTGCCATACTGCATTATGAGGAATCTAAGCTTGGTCTATAGCAATCATTTCCAATCACATGGACTCCTTCATCTAGAAAAAAAAAACAGCAATCTTATTTGCCTGGTCTATCCCACATTGTAATTTCATTTCATTTGCAATGTATCAGTTGAGGAGAAAAACTCATTGTTCTCCTCATGTGTAATGTAATTTCCTTCAATGTCATTCAATTAGTGGCTGTTTGTTTCTGCCATTGTGGACAGAGAGCATTTGTACACTTAGAGTGTAGACATTTATTATCTACAACAGGAGCTTGTCAGGTTGTAGTCTTTTTACTGTGGGCTATATGCAAAACCTAGCAGTCCACATGTTTATATCTTCAACAGTAGGTAGGCCTAATTTCTTTTTTTGCATAAATTAAAAACAAAACAATATGACTGCGATACCGAAGAGTAATTGCAGCTACCTGTGAGGGCACAATTAAAGTAAAACCTGGGAAATGGCCAATTATTACCATTAGAGTATTTTAAAAAAAGAGCGTCGATGTGACGGGCCGAATACACATTTTATCAAGTAAATTGATGCCTGTTTACTTATGTGTGGACCAGATTTGGAATAAAAGCCTATCTCCTCTGATCAGTTCTATCAACCAATAGACAGAATATGATACAAATTAGTGAAACATTATGAAAAGTGTAGCCTTATAAGAATATTGGAGTCAATTAATCTGCATGTGACGAGCAGTAATGTTAGCTACTGAAGTTGAAACTGGAGCTGTCACAGAATGATCTTTGATTGATATAGGATGGAAGGATCGTGTGCATATGATAGGAGCATTTACAATCTAACCTCTGAACCAGTTAGGCAAAGTGCTACATTTCAATTTATTTTCCAAATAGAGCATGATATAGGGAAATGCTTTGAAACTATGTTGGGGATTCTCCGGTTATTCCATAATCAAAGATTGTAGTCTGAAAAAATGTTGGGGATTCTCCGGTTATTCCATAATCACAGACTGTAGTAAAATGCTGGATGTCTGTTGATAAGAGTGACTGTATTATTGATTTATCAGTTTATATCAACCCATCATCAAAAAGTTGGTGGGGGGTGATGAGCTGATGAGCTGAGTTTTACAGTATTTTAATCAGTACGATGGTGTGTTGTGCAGACGGCACAGATCTCACACAGAGGAAAGAACACTGATCGCTTTGACACATACTGCACAGGTCACAATTTGTCTCCCAGATGACATGTATGAAGGCATGTCAAATGAGGTTGACCCTCTCATATTTGGTTTGTCAACTCCATTTGACATGCGTAATAAAGACACGTCACATATTTCTGATCCATTCACCTGAGTGCTAGGTAATACTGTGAGACAATTATGTAAGGGTCAAGAGCAGTCAATAACTATGTACCAATGGTTCAATCAAGGGAGGCCTATAATAGAAGGCAGGGGATATCATAGTCCCACAGGCCTGCAACACTAAGGCACTTTTTCCTATCTACAGAACTCCTACTTGACTGAGGACCTCTATGCAGTCCATAAGACAAGGGCATGGAGGTGCATGGCAATGCCATATGTCTCCCTGTACTGTAGATAATGAGATTATAGATTGTGGGTTAGAATACAGTCCTTTGGTATTTTCACTGACCCACACATAAGGTGTCTAACCACTCCAGTTGGAGTATTCAGGATGGTGGGTGTCTATTTTGATATTCAATAACAAATGCAGATTTAACAACGAAATAGAATTCACTACCATTTATTGATAGTATTTACAGACCTTAGTGATCTATTCTTCATGAAAACAAAATGACACAGATACATCAAATGTCTCAAGTGTTGGTAGTACTTCTTGGTAGTGATTAGTCCTGGTACCAAAATGGTTGTTTGCTCCATCTAGTGGAATATCCTAGAACAATTATGTATGTCAAACCATCACATGTCAAGTGCCTTCGACATGGCCGTGACCCTGGTCAACTCACAGATGACATGGCATTTTAAGGCATGTCAAATCATATGAGGATTACTGTGTGCTACAGTTGTCATGGTGACATATGTGCACATGTCCCAATGACCTGTGCTCTCTGTGTCAAATCAAGTTGACATGGGTATACATGTCACTTTGTCAGGAAGAATTTTCTCAGTGCACTCAAGGCGTTGTTCATTACCAGCAGCGCTTATTAAAGGCACTATAATGTAACATTTATACTAATTGAATTGGGTGCCATCTTTCAAACTCTCATTAACACAGGCACACAACCCGAAAAATGCCTAGATAGGATTATGGATTCGATGGTCTCTAGGAGTAGGAAGATACAGCGAGTGGCAAGTGAAATGTAAGACCAAGACTAAGTCTTTCAGGAATTTAAGCCAATGTCACTAGGATGAGCTTATTGTTTTGTAAATGGACGGGACATCCAATGAACATATATATAGAGCATTGTATTCGTGTCCTGGAGTACCCTGGTAAGGGCAGAATCCTCCTAATAGTGTTAGACACAGGTGGCAGGAGGCTGAGCTCAATGGCATCAGGTGGTTGATGTGTTGTTGGGATTAGCAGACCAGGGTGAAGACTATTCACACCGTGTTGACACCCTCACCTACACTGAATACAAAAGCAGCTATGCCATGCCATACTCATTTGCTAGTGGAGACTAGGAAATTACATAGTTCCTTTTTGCAAATGGAACTGCCTCCATACGAAATGAGTATTCCTGTCCTTTCTGCACATAGACTCCATTGTAAGCTTACAGCTTTGCCTCCAGTGTGATTACTGTACAGTACCAATGGCAACCACCCGACCTTGTCACTGCTCTCCCATCACTATTGAACCTCTGAGGCTATTGCGAAAAGAATCGGTAACAGATTCTCACCGTCGTAACTCACCTTCCAGTTTCTAGCTGTTCTGCTGCTCAGAACCAACGTCTCACCTTACATTCAGAATCAATCTTTTTAGTGTGAGTCATAGTGGGAAGCATTCCCCAATTCCTGAAAACTTAAGAATCAATTCTATAACCTATCACTTTGCTGCAACACAGGGAAAAAGTCATTGCCTGAGAGTAGTCAGTTCCCATTTGAGAATAGCACCTCCGACAGAATTGAATTCCTATCCCTCTGCAACACCGTCCTGGAAGATGGTGGGAAGCTCTTTACACATGCAGGGCAGGCTGTCAGTTGAATGTGAATGAAGAAGGTACCATCAGTCAGTAGAGATAACAATCACTGTAGCATAGTGTAAGTGTAATGAGTATACGTGTAAGTGATATGTAGTTTTCACCTAGTAATGCTGCCTGTACTTACCTACTCCAGCAGGTTCAGGACTAACATGTTTCTTAGTACGCCCTAAGATTCAATGATAGTCCCTGGATCATGGGGTGTACTAAGAACTTAGTACACTGTTTTATCATCAAATTTCTCTAACTTCTTCATCAAAATACATAATTCTAAAGTCACCTAAAGTGCATGGGGACTATATTTTACATATGCACTTTTTTACAGAACTAAAATCAGAATATTCTCTGATAAATGGCTATATGTATAAATTTCCCCTTAGTCCTGGTATAGTAAAATATATTTGCTAATTTTTTGTTAAATTTGCTAATAAATATGAACCCACAAGATTAAAGAATAGATAAATGCCTACAAAATGACGTTTTCATTTTAGCCAAGTGTTGTTTAATAAGGGAGTAAATGTATCATTTAATGTAAATGTAAGTACAAAATAGTGGAGTGGTTTCACCATCCCACCTTTGACCCCAATAATGTATGCACAGGTAGGTGACATGGTCCAGTGACCAAGGCTCTGATTGGCCCATACACCTGCAGAGGTGAGTGTCATGGTCCAGTGCACACACAAGTGTACTAAGATCCCAGTACATCCTAAGACTGTGCATGGTATCAGAATCTTAGTACATACTAAAATCAGACTCTTGTACTATGACCCTGGTGTGTCCTAACAAGATATTCCCGTCTCTAACCTGTCCAGGTGGTGGAACAAGCTGACAAAAGACCTATAACTCGGAAAATGGTATCTAACTGTGTGTCTTCTGCCAAGTTAGTGCATGACCCAGGGTATTGTCCCCGATGTGTTTGGATGAAGCAGTTATGGCTATAAATTCCCAGGTATCTTGGCTTCTGCCAATATTTCCCATATCCATTAGCTTTTTGGATAGTAACACATCTATCAACTAATATCGGGAAGGCTGCAGACACGGGCATCGTGTCAATATCAGTCCTGGGCTTAATTTAGAGCAGAAATCACATGTGGAAATGAAAGGTACACACTGAATGACATATCACATCCCAGACCAGGATCTATTTACTGAAACATCATCCTGAAGGCTTTTTTCCCACATGGTAAATGTCTTACCCTAATAGCAGCAGGTTAGTAATCAGGTGTTGAGTTCATTCATCATTATATCTAAGACACCTCACACTTTCAGACATACATGGAACTGGCGTCTTTGAATAAGCTATGCCCACCTTTCATTTCATTCACCTCTTTTTTCTATCATAACACTTGAAAAGTAATTAGCTTTTACCTTTCCTATTGCCGGTGTCCCAATGCCAATTCCAACCAACTCATTTGGTCATGTCTCCTGCATTCATTCTACCTGTCAACCTAGCCACATTAGTTTGATTACCCCACTGTACCGATGGGCCCTACACTACCTTGCCCCTGCTCTCCCATCACCATTATATTCTTGGAAGGTAACACAAGGAGGTTAATTCGAAACATCCTGGGATCACAACCCCAGCGATCTTAGAAATAAATCAGCCTTCTCCTATTAAGCGATCTTAAGAGTTGACTGGGTTCACATATCCTAGCCAGCACTAAGATCGCATCGATCTTAGACTCAGCCCTCTTACACTATTCCAAGAAGAACTGACTAGGCACAGGGGTAAGAGTCCCAAAATTAAGGAATAGCTGTGGAGTCACTCCTCTTCTCAAGAGTGCTTATACCATTGTTCCCCGCCCCTATATGGGCTAACAAAAGAGCACAGGGTGCAGTTGACCCCCGTACAGTATTCAAGAGTTGTTCCCATGAATGTATGATTTATGCTTGCCTATTAGAAACATTGTGCCCTCCCCCAAGGACAAAGAGAGAGAAGGGAAGAATTAACTTACAGTGCACTTAACGCATGAGTAGCCCTAAGAGCTCTCAAGGACACACAGCAAACGTCCTCCCTCCCCTCTTTATGTATGCAGCAGGCTATTCACTCTTTCGATCAGGAGTGTTCCCTGTAAGTGCTCTTGTACTCAGGTGAAACCACTATGCATTTCTTTCACTAAGATTGCAGTGATCTTAGTGGTGGAAATGGAATAGTGAAGTGATCCCAGGACTAGCTACTCTGGACAGGCCTGCAGCCACTGCATTATATAGGGTAGACCAGCCAGGTCTTATGATATGTGCCTACACTAAGATCGCTGGGGTTGGGATCCCAGGATGTTTTGAATTAAGCTCCTGTGGTAGGCAGTGCACGTCAGGCTGCCACATGAATGGAGTAGGTGCAGCATGGGAATAAATCACTACAATTCATCACGGAGCAGCCACAGACTGTAGCAGTCATCCAGCCGTGCTTTCCGCTCTCACCTACTTCAGCCATTAGCACGGGGGAGCCCAATTGAGCTTCCTTTACAGTGTCTGTGCACATAGAATACACAGACTTTGATACTCTGATATTCTGGTGTGTTCTGGTGAAATTCAAATCCTCCTGATATTGTTTGACACAGCTCGAACTCAGGTGGTTGATGTGGTGTTGGGATTGGGAGGCCAGGCTTACAACTATTCACACCTTGGTCACACCCTCTAGTATACCTAGCTGACAGCAGCGCTAGACCATTCTACAATTGTTTGTTGGCCTGGACGAGCAATTTTGGGAGAGCAAAATGCCAAAAAGCTTGGAGAATGGTTCACATGGTCCCAGATCTGACGGGTTTTGATGAAAGTGTGGTTGACATAGGAATGAAAGTCCTTGAGAATTACTGAAGATGCATTTTCCATTACATTGACAAACATTTTCTCAAGGATCCTTCATCCTTTTAATAAAGCTCTGACATTGAAAAAAAAAACAACTTAAAAGGGTGGTATCCCATCCTATCTGGATCACATCCGATCTTAGGTCAGATTCCTATTGATACCGAGGGCGCTTTCTTTGCTGGCGTTAATTCCATTGACAGGGTACAAAAGGTACTGTTGGATGGTATAACATTAATACCTTGAGGCACACGCTGGCATATGGCCAATGTTTCCCCCAGTGCCTTACCCATGGTGCAAGTCAAATCCTCTCTTGGCACCCTCCAATACAGCTGGTAGCTACCTTGTTGTTGATATGTGGAACCAAATCAGCTGCAGGGTTTCATCGGGGCATGATTTAATGTTAGACTGATGTCTGGCTTGTTGTGTATCCTCTGGTGCCATGCCAGGTTAGTGCTTGGCTGAGGGTACTATACCTGATGTATTTGGGGGAGGTTATGGCTCTCACATCCCCAGACCTGTATAATTTGCTTCTGCCAATATTTCTCATACCCATTAGCTTTGTAGATAGTAGCACATCTATCAACTATTGTTTACAGGGCTGGGGATACTGGCATTGTAGCAATATTAAGACCATATCTATTATTAGTATTAAAGCCCTGTTCAGTGGCGGATTTAGAGGGGGTGCGGGGACGCAATCCCCCCCCCCCTTTTCCCAGTACTTATGAGTTTAGTTGACTTTTTTTACCCTAGAATTTAGCCAAAATTAGGGGCTAAATGATGGGCGCATCCCCCTTTTCAAAATCCTGGATCCGACACTGCTATTCACCAACATATTGTTTTGGTTTGCCTCACTTGTTCCTCAAACCTGATCAGCATTGTCAAGAAATATCCTTTCCTAAACTTAGTTCCAAGACTAATTTTGTGTATTGTCAAAACCTAGGCACTCATTGCCTATGTTGCCTAACTTCTAAGGAGTCGTTGTTTGTATCCTTGTCCTACGGGCATGGTAATGTACAGAAGTATTAAGACCTTAAAGCACCTTGTCCTATTTACTTACTGTACCTGTTGGAATTGCTAGGCTCTGCCCACATTATTTTGAATTTCCAATTCTTCCCTTTGTAATTCTTGAGATGGCGGGGAAGCACCAAGAGTGATCAGAATTTCGCCATATTCCTACCAGAGTCCCAAAATGGTATATACAATCCAAATATATATATGACTACTATATATGCGAAGAAACTGTGGATATATAGGGGTATATTGCCAGGAATGCTCTCACCCCAACCCTCGATGGATTACTGAAGACATTCCTCCAGACAAGCCAGATTCATCCATCAGTGACTCCCACGGGGAAGGAGACGAGGCCCGGTAGGGCAACCAAGCGACCGGGGGGACGGCCCTCTCGCCAGTCATACCCAGCCTCCCAGGCCTGTTCAAGATGCTCAGGTAGCTGCCGAGGATATTTCGAAATTAGAATGTCAAATCCAAGAGGAAACTCTTAGAAAGAAGGAAATCAAAAAAATGTCTAAGCAGAAGGAATTAGAGCTTGAGTTGGCGAGCATAAGGGCAGAAAATAGGTATACGCTACGGGAATTAGATCATGGAGTTCGGACTTGGGAAGGAGCTATTACAGCCTTGGATGGGCCATTCCGTCAATTTGGGACAATGGGAACTGGTGCCAACCATCCAATGACACAGACTACTCACCCAACCAGCCCGGACCCTTGGACCTGGGGCGTAATGTCCAATATCAGAACATTGACTGCATAGTCCAAATTGGCCGCCCTGGCCTTCCCATAGGCCGGAAAACTGCTTCTAATGATGTTTCAAAGCCAAATCCTGATGTTATTGGCCCCTTCGGAGGCCAATTGGGCCTTCAATCCAACTTGGGCAGGTTTGATTTGTCTAATTTAGGTGATAATTTCCCCCCTGGGGCCCTTAATACCCAATTTCAAAAGTTGTTCACCTGCGCTGACAACCCTACTTCCCGGTACAATCACCTGGTTCCCAAGGGAAATCAACCACACAACTCAGTGAATGTCTCCCAGGCCCAATCTGTCAACAAAATGTACTACAGGGACTCATCTGGTATGTTTCATAAAATTTCTGGCCCAAACATTCCCCGTATAAGCCAAAATACCTCAGAAGATCCATCGCTCACCGGAGGTCTGGGTGTCAACAAAGACTCCGGTGGTCGAACACTCAGTGGAGGTGCAACTTATCAACCTGATCTGCCAGGTGACAATTCACAGCCTGGGTCTAACTTAGAAAGCGATTATCAGGAGTTTTCTGAAAACAGTGGAGGCAGGGTAGGTCATCATCATTTTCAACTGTGGGTCAGTTTGCTGGTGTGAGGGTTGAGCCCCCAGGGAGACAACCCATCAGTCCACCCAGTAGTCACAGTTATATTATAAAGATGGTAGGCCTTATGTTCCACAGCAAAATAACACTCCTATACAGCAACATCATGGAATCTACTCTGTGCAACAGCAACCAGCCTGGGTGGGAGTGGGAAGGCCTATGCAGTCATCTGATGGTAGGCCCCTGTATCCGCCTGCCCCCCTAGTCAGTGCTCACCCATCTGTCTCTGCTACACATAGTGGCCCAGTTCCATCCTCGAAGCAACAGCAACAGCTCAAACAGGAGCAACAGCAACTTCAGCATCAAGGCCCACCTGTGGTTGTTTATGCTTCAAAGGATACCAAGAGTAAGTTTACTACCTTCGACATAGAGCAAAACATGCCTCATAGTTAATACAAGAATCCAGCTTTGGGAGATGTAATTTCAGCTAGTATGGGCCTTCTTAATAGTATGATGGAGCGAGGCCATCCATGTAAAAATCATTGGACGCATGTAAAATTCCTCATGGACAACAGAGATATTTACAAGAAAGATGCTCTCATTGCCTATGATTACGCCATGCGAGAACGTGGCGATGCATTTGGTGAATTCACCTTTTGTTATTTTGATCATAATTTGTTTGCACAACATGTGGGTCTGGAAAATCTGGATAAAGGGTATCTTAAGAAATTGTTAGGTATTCAATCATCCACTTCTCAGAATACAGGTAGTTCTTCCGGTGCCAGTAAGAAAAAGAAATGGAAGAGGAAATTTCTTTCTTGTAATGCATACAATGGTGAAGGTTGTAAAGCTAAAGAATGTACCTACCCTCATGTTTGTCAATTGTGTCAGGGATCACATACAAAATCCAAGTGTCCCAACAAAACAAATGATTGAAATGCGGATGTTCCTAATGGGAGTTTTCCCTCACAGGAGCCTCACATTGACCCGGTAATTCATGAATTACCGGGGGAATGTGTTCTTGTGTCTGATTCAAGCTACTTGTATTGACTACAGTGTTGTTATGGAGTCTGAATCCAATTGTGACAATAATGATTGTGTCAATTATGGCTGGAATTCTGTAGGTTCATGTAGTGAATTATTTGGTAATTTTGATAACCTATGTAGTTAAGGTATCACCCCTGTTACTGTCGACCCGTGCACTGACGGAGTTGCTCAGGTGGAGGTGACTCTGGACCCGTGGTGACGACAAATGAGAAATTTTATCAAATTCTGTCAGACTCAGCACAGATAGGGAAACTGTAATCAAATTCTCAAGTAGATTTAATGTTGATGTTCCTATTTGCTGTGTAGATGTAGCCCCTGGCATTGTCGTACCTGTGTTTAAGGAGTGTAGTTAAAAAATCTGTCACTGTATTTATATGTTGGAATCTGTCGTTACACAAGTTGAACCTTGCGCGTTTGCATGTAAATTACTGGAATTTTGAGATCTAGCAACTGACAGTCACTGGTATGTCTTAACTGCTATATACAGAGGGTTTAGGATTGTTGATCATGACTGCCAATCTATGTACAGTTGTTGGAATTATGCTTCTTTAACAAGCAGTGCCTTTTGCTCAGAAATGACTGAACAAATAATTAGTGAACTCTCAGAAGCTAAAGTCACGAAAGTGGAATCAAGATGTGTTCATGCTATGGGTGGCGTATTAAAACCCGACTGCACCTTATGCCCTATCACTGACTGTTCTATGCCTGAGCATATCAATATCAACTGTTACATGGAAGATTCATCTGAAAAATTTCATTATCACTCTGTAGATGATGTTATGTCGGACTTTAATCAATTTGATTTTTGCGCAGTGACTGACATTGCCAATGCATACCCTTCTATTAATGTCCTGCCTGCCCATCATGACTGGGCGCTGGTGGCAAGTACCCACATTGTACCAACTACTTGGATGATTACCTCTTCATGGGTGATTCGGAATCGTCTTGCCAGGATGCTCAAAGCCAGTTATGTGCAATGTTGAATGGCCTGGGGTTCAAAGTGAAAATGAACAAGTTGGTTACCCTGTCATAAGTGACTAAGTTCCTAGGGATTGTCATTGACTCAGTGAACTTAACCTTGTCAATCGATAAAGATAAACTTGATCCAGTAAAATCGGAAGTTTATTACTTTAGGGGCCGGAAATCTGGCACTAAAAAACGCTTGGTAAAATTAGCTGGTCTCCTAGGCCATTGCTCGACAGTCGTTAAGGGCGGGTGCACCTTCTCCCGTCATGTGTACAACAAGCTTCGAGACATTCCGCCCGGCATCCACTGCTTTAATCTGTCTGAGAGTCTGTTATTGGATCTAGAGTGGTGGTATCAAGTTGTTACTTGGTTCGACGGCAAGGCCCGTATGATAAAGACCGATACCCCTTCTCATACTGTGTATACAGATTCCTCAAAATACATATTTGGCGGCCATATTGAAGATGACTTTTTCTATGATTGTTGGTATAAAAATTACAAGTGTTGTGGCCATTAAGAAAACCCTCTGCAGAATGAGTCATACTGTGATCATATTAACATTGAAGAAATATGGCCTGTCGTAGTATCAGTACACCACTGGGGTAGCAAGTGGAAGAATGGCTTTGTAGCTGTGTATATGCATAACACACAGGTTCAAGGCATGATCAATTCTGGCAGAAATACCAGCCCAATGCTATGCCTTCTCTACGAGAATGGTTCTGGTGGTGTGCTCTCTACAACATTCATCTGAGAACCCTTAGGATCACTTCTGAAGATAACATATTAGCTGACGCTCTCTCTCGTCTTAATAATGCTGATCATGTAATTATTTGTGGCTACACTATTGACATCAACAGCTGAGCCTCTGACAGCCACTGACATATTATGTATTAAAGATGTCCTAGACTTATCAAAATCTAAAGACAGGAAATTCTGGGCTGTGCTACTTCTTTCCTTCCGCTGCTTGTTGCATGTTGGGCATATCACCAATTCTCCATATTCCCTCCTGGTGAGTGATGTCAAATTCTGGGATGGTGAACTTGACTTATGTATTCGCAGCTCCAATTCCGTCAATATGAACAAATTATTCCTGTCATTGCATCACCTGGCAGTAGCCTCTGCCCTGTACAGCTGTTGAGAGATTATATTTCTCAGTCTGGACTCAAGCCAAATGAGCAATTATTTTCATGGAGCTATAATTTTATTCCTACAAACTCAAGGAATCCTGTCGGATTGCAAAACTGGAAGGGGAGTTCTCAACTCACAGTGTTCGTCGAGGTGCTGCTATGTTTCTGGCTGAATTTATAAATGCACCTTCATGACGTTAAAAGTTATGGCAACTGGAGATCTTGGGCTGTTCTGATTTATCTGTCTTACGCTCAAGACTTGTGAAAGACCTACGTGTTGCTCAGGAATTGAGCAGGTATTTATCGGGCAAAGCGTTTTTTGTGTGCTGTGTGCCGCCCTTTTGTCAGTGACTTTGGGCAAAGTGTATACATTGTAATGTTGTCCATTCAACGAGGGAAATATGACTCTTATATATGCGAAGGAACTGTGGATATTTAGGGTATATTTCCTCACCCGATGGACCCTTCACCCACCTGAGTCAGGTGGTTCCTTGCCGGTGGTTCCTTGGAAAGCCCTTTTCAAACATAGACATTTGTTTGGAAAGGGATTGTATATTTTTCAATGTTTTTCAATATTTGTCTCTCATTCAGGAAAAAAATATTGCAGAAACATTTTTGACTTTTTCAAAATCTTTTATTGACCAATAAACCATAAATAAAAATCTGGACAGATCTTCAAGGCTGGGCTCGATCCCAGAACCTTCTAATATTTAGTCAAACAACTTACAGAGTTGCTACTGAACCTACTGATGCTGGAGGTCCATAAAACTGTATGTTTAACATATCTTAGCCATGTAGACCTGTGCGAAGATCTGCGTTATAAACCTGTTTTAAAAGGCCACCATCCACTTTAAGTAATATTTTGATTTTTGCCCTTGATGGTGCTCCCAATGTCAATTCCAACCATGTCATTTAGTCTCATGCTTTCATTCCACCTCTCACCCTGGTCACATTTGTGTGATTAGTGAACTATACCAATGGCCCCTATACCACCTTGCCACTGCACTCCTATCACTATTATATCCCTTGGAGGTAACATCAGTGATGGGAAGCTCTTTACACCTGCATGGCAGATTACCAGATGAATGGAGTAGAGGCAGTGTGCGAATGAATCACTATCATATATCACAGAGCCACACACTGTAGCAGTCATCCAACCATGCCTTCCACACCCACCTACTCCTGTGACTAGCACATAAGAGTCTATTAGCTGTAAAGCATCTTCTTTTACAGTCCCCATTTATGGAAATCACATGGACTCAGTAAACAGAGAAAAGCTTTTTCATATCACTTGTTTCTGTCATTAATAATTGTGGTGTTATTCCCTGGAAGATCTGACTTAATGGTGACTTATTTGCTCCCTAAAATGGCATATAAATAATTTACAAAAACTGACTGGTTGGCCTCACAGATTTAGCAGAATGTCCATTTCATTTTCATTTGCATTTATTTTCTTTGGGTTCATTAGTATCCTGCTGCTGCTGGTTATCCTGAAATTGGAAAGCAGCTCACACCTCCTTCAAAGACTGTCTAGACCCCTCATTGCTCAATGTCAAGGTCCTTATGATACCAAGATCAAGTTCAATTGCAATAGGCATGTGCACTGATTCCCATTGGGGCTAGTTATCTTGGGTCTGGCCAAAAGTATTAGTTGTCAGTGATTCATCAAGATTATGTACAAAAAATGGTGAAGGTATCAGTATCTTTCTCTAGCTTAAATTTAAACCACTTTTGTCCTTCTCCACTATAGCTTGTTGTTGACATAGCAAAGCTAATCATCTCAGTGGTTTCTATCGACTGGTGATTTGCTGTTTGGTAAGTGAGTGGTTTAGTTTGCTGTGTATTATTGTGTCTCCTGGTGCTATGCCAAGTTAGTGTCTGACTGATGGGGTTGTACCTGAGCTAATGAGTGGAAGGCTGTTATGTATATAATGTTCCTGATATATATGACTCCTGCCAAGAGCATTATTCCCTTTATATACTTTCAACATTAAAATTAGCAGTACCTCTATAATTCAGTGTGTACACATAGCCTGCTACCAATGATATTCCCCTACTGGTCCACTGTTTCATCCTCATTCCAACACTTACCGTTTCCCTTTATACAGGGAATATTACTTTGGAATTGTCTGTGTGACATTTTATCTTATTGATCTAATTTGCAACTAATATATCAATTAGAGACTATCAATTATTCACATTCAACACATGAACAGTTTCCAAAAGCACAATTATTTATGTTTCAAAGAATTCCCTGCTACGTTCTAACTCATTTTGGCACTCATGAGATACCTTATGTTATAGGGTCTTCTAAATCTGCTTTCAACACAAATATTCTTGTTGGAGGGAATGGTCCTGCTATCTAACTTTTGAGTCTCATCTATGTGATGTACTATAGCACGACTCTAATCTATAACACCTGGATATAGGGTGCTATTGGTATAAGTGGTGTATTCATGGAAATGCAATTTTGCAATATCTGGAGAATGTCGAATCACCCTTCTCCCTGTCTAACTCGGAATGAGGGATAGATGACCTGTTCATTGCTTCTTCGGTCCTACTCAGAATGATTGCCTGAGTGGATAAGTGAGCCGGGCAATATATTTGGGATGGTGTCAATAATTGGAGCCCTTTGCCATCTCCAATAACAGCTGAATACAGTGTAAATGATGCTGATATTTGGAATGATAACTTTATAAACAATTCATAAACTAATAGACATGTGTGGGTGGCACAAATATATATGCTCACAGATATCATACTGTCATAGGCCTGAAGGTGTGTTTAAAAGGAAGAATTTTAAAAGGTAATCTGATCCGTGGTAAAAAGGTCAAACCTAGACTTCTCAAAGTCTTGTTCATTGGCTTGTTCATTGGGACTGCATATAACTTCCGTTTGCCTGTAAATGTAGATTAGCTTTACATGGGTGGATCATGCTGACTCATCTGGACATCAGAGGATAATGTTTGTTCAAAACGAGCACGAGCCATTAACTACATGTTGGCTGCTGGACTAAATGTTGACCACTGTTAATTTTCAGGGATGCAGGCTATGAGCATTGAGTAAGTCTCAGCACTTCTCACATGCCGTTTGAAATAGGTATCAGGACATTTGCTTTATGAAAATACACTAATTTTTTTCTGTTTCTTTTTTTTTTTATTTAGCTAATGCTCAACACATTCAATTATTAGATATTGCCATAGTATAAAATCCTTTATGTTTCTACATACATAAAAGACAAGTTATGGGTGTCCCATATTCAACAATGGATTGCTTGATGTGCAATTTGAAGCATTTCTGGCAGGCACTGTAACTACTTTTCTATTTATATCAGAGCTTTTGACTTACTTCTGCATCAATGGGAAACGAACTGATGACCAGAGATGCTACCTTTGTAAGGATACTGAAAAACCTAGATCCAATACTTGAAGGAAATACCTCACTGACATGACCCCAAAGCCTCATTAAGCACTAGCTGATACTGGCTTCCATTAATTCCTGAATTCATTGGCCTATGTTAAGCTCAGTGGCCAGCCATTGAGTTCTTTTCAATGCCTTGGCAATATTCCAAAACAGGAAGACATATAATTGTTAAAGTGCAGTTAGACTTTACATATTCTTAGTATTGCAAAGCATGACATTAGTACTCCAAGTATCCGCATTCAATGGACAGTCCTCACGTTTATTGTCCCAAGCTGAAGTACACAAATTTGTGAGTAGCAATTTTTCATACAGCTAAGACATTTAAAGGTTCAAGCAGAAATATGTTATTTCTATACCTGACAATTATGATAGCAGACGAAGATCTATGAGAAGTTATTCCAACAAGATAGCATCCTTACAAAATCATGTTGACAGTGTGACAGCAATGTAATACCAATAGTATGTATGGTGGCATTGTGTTCATTTTATCACATCATTTTATCATGTGTCAACTTCCCCTTCCTTCATTTCATTATGATTTTCATGAAGGCTAACAGTCTAATGGCCACACATTATAACACTGCTAATCACAGTACTCAAATACCATTGTGCTGGGGCATCCTCCAATGTGCGCCTCTGTCTTCTTCACAAAGCTATTGCTGGGCAAGCAGGGATAAATAACATGTCAATATTGTAGAGACAGGAAGTTTTGTGTAGCTCTAGGTCTATGTGCAAGGTACGTAGGTTAGTAAGGTAGAAACTTCTAAATTCTACCCTGCTCCTATATGTGCTGCATTCTAACTTCAATCTTTGGTCAGGGCCATGCAGGAATCTAGATTTGTTGTGTATCAACATGCCTGGTCTCAATAAAACATCATGTCAACAAAGGACGATACATAGTCTGCAAAAAATATCAGTTATGCTGTACTTTCAGTGCTAACCACTGTTCCCAGCTAGTGTGAATCCCCTGATGTCAAAGGGACAAACCACATTATTGACAGGACCAACATTGCCTTCAACTCCCATCTGAACCACCCCCTTTATATAAAGTCTTTCTGGGCTCTGTGCACGTCCCTGGGTAGGTTTATAGATCAATGCAGTATAGCCCTACCTTTACAAGCAGGTGGTGAGAACAGTGTCCACACAATTTACAGTGGGATAGTTGGTGTATAATGAGCCATTGCTACATGTAAATGGCAACATTATGATTTGGCCCACAGCTGGAGCTTGTTAATAAAATAGTTAATAACTAATTTCATAGCCTGTCTCACTATGCAAGATAATCCTTGTAAATGAACAGCCTGAGCCACTGAATATCAAACAGCAGAACCAAATCTCGCAATTTAATTTGCCACAATGCGATAAAGGGCTACACATCTCCTGGTATTCCCCATTTATCCTCTCTGCTTACTGTCACTCACTATGCAGTATACCGATATTGGCGGTGCCAGGCAAGGGTGTAAAGATTGCATCTGGTATGTGAATATTGCTCGTATATCGTGAGATCCCTGTGCTATTGTCATCAAAATGCAGTGTGCTATTCTAACTAACATTCATTCTTCACAAAACTGGACCATTGTCAGAGAACAATTAAGAGGCGAGTGATGAACTTCAACAGGGCAGAGGTGACTGTGAAAAGGCTCTAACTCAACATACTACTTGCACAGTCTGTTACAATGCGAAGTGACTGGTTTAATGTTCAGGTTGGGTCAGGGAGACATTAGCTCGTATAGAACCATGTATGTATCTAATGCAGAGACTCTGTGCATAACTATGATCCAATGCACATGCAACAAACACCGATACTGGGAAGATTCAATCCTCTAATAACAGATAACGAATTTCCTATTTAAGCGCATGTCATTGCAAGACCATAAACCTTGAGCCATGATGTTTCCTTCATAAATAAGCTATTGAGCAGGCTATTAGGAGAGTGATGGGTAGAGGGGTTGAGGTTGGGGAATGTTGATGCGTGGGTTGGCATTAGACGACAGTCTCAGCTGGTCCTCATAGCTTTGGGATTAGGCTGGGTCAACATGAGGAGGGGCAATGTATGCGAAATCCATACATGGGGGTCAATGAATAATAAACACCACTAATCCTACTGGTTCAGGACTATACAGAGAGTTTCACAACTTGGGCTCAAGAATGCCGGTAGGTATTAAGTAAAAGTGACCACATTTTCACAAGGTGATGAAAGTTTTCAGAACAAAAATATGGAGGATTTGTCAGGGTGCTAGTTTAGCAGTTCCACCATCCTACCTACAGATGCAGAACACTTTGATTCCTAACACTATACTACATGTGACCTCAATCCTAAAATACATCAAGCAACAACCTCATTCCCTCAAGCCATCTAAAGTACCATCTTATAAGAGCTTACATTAAATCCTGAAACTCCACTGTTGCCATGCTGAAGCCAGTTACAGGATTCAGGGGCCTATCTAAAGCCACGGGCACAGCTCGGGACTCAACCCTTGCTCAATCATACCAGTTCATCGTTCCACTTTTTTTGATAACTCAGACATGTCTATTGTGGGATAGAAATGATACAAACACCATACAAGATGATAGATTGATCTCCTGGAACTTTAACCAGCACCCACGCTTCACATTTCATCAATCTTTACGAGAAGGGCCATAGCTCAGCTTTACATGATCATATACCAATTGGGGTTGCATAAAAGATGAATTAAGAGGTTATATACACATAAAGCCAATCATGACTGACTACTAATACTTTGAAAAAAAAAAATTTGAAACTTCTACACTTCTATCACTTCTTAGAAATGTGTGCATGCCATGTTGTACAGAGATATATTTTAATGTAAAAAAGAATAATCTTGTTCAATAACATCTCTAGTGAAATAGAAATGATAAAAACACCAGACAATATGATAGGTTGACCTCATAACACTTTACCTTTAACCGTCCAAAAACCCTACACGCTTCACTCACGCTTCATGTTTTATCAACCGTTACGAGAATGGCCACAGCTCATTATACAATGTCATATACCAATATGAACATTCAGATAACAAACAAAGAGGTTGTACTGCCTATCTAGAGTCATTTATACATGCATAAGGCCCATCTTTTACTGAACTGTTAAAGACTGTGTGAGTGAATTCCGTGAAGCGTGAGTAAATTTGATGTGCATTGAAAACCACTTCCTGGTTTGGATAATTCATGAAGTACGTCAAACAAACTTCTCTTAAGGTCACAAATCATAGAAAGTGTGCATATGGGGCCTTACATGTCATTCGCCCAGACATGTGCCCAGAAAAAGAATTCTGATAAGTATGCTTCTTTTACAATAGCTAGGACACATCTGACATAGATGATAATGTGATTTTCTTAATCTACAGGTCAAAATAGTCTGGACCTGAGATTTGCATGGAGGTATGAAGATTGTTTCTGTAGGAAATTAAACCCTCAACATGGCTTGTAACTCAAATGTCATTCTCCCAGACATCATTTCGCTCAGACAATTTTGGTCATTTTGGGCACATTTTACCCCCCTGGAGCCCAAAATATGCATATGGGACCATCAAAACCCATATGTAACAGGAAGATCTCATCCAGCCTGACAATTTGAGCCAAAGAAATAGAGGGGGAAACTAAAATTTGAAGAGTAGGGGCTGGAATACCTCCAAATTCGTCATATGCAAACCTTCTATGATTTTCGACCTTAAGGTTACCCCCCTAGGGTGGGTCTTGATTGAATATAATAAAAAGAGCTGTGCTATTTTGTAAAGGGATGGATGGTCAATTAGAAAAATGTGTCACTCATGCTTCATCTTGTAAAATTTGTATATATATATAAACAAGGGTAGACACTAACGCTGGCCCGGGAGCCAATGGCCCCTAATTCTCGGTCCGGGCCCATAGTTAGCTCAAAACATATTCTGGGCCCACAGATTTAGATGTGGACCCGTAGATTTCTGAAGGTGCGGGCCCGGCTGGGCCATGGCTCAAAACATTAGTGTCTACCCCTGTATATTATATATATATATATATATATATATATATGTGGGACTATATACACCCGTGTATATATATATAATTAATATGTACAGCGGTTGGAACTACTTTTTCCTCCAGGGCGCTCATTTATATGTATGACGTCATGGTAAATAAATAGCGCCTATATAAGCTTCGGGATCCAAATTAACCGTCAGTTGGCGGACATCTCTCGAGCGGCACACACCACGCTGGGTGGTGCTGGAAATTTTAACGGTTTTATCCGTTTTTTCCAAATTAATACGGTATCAAACCTATCATTATGGGTAGGAAAGGAACAACTAGCGGCACACAAAGGTCCAAGACCAAGAAGTCGCCTAAAAAACCAAGAAATATAGCCAACTCTAGGATTTCGAACGGTGCAGACTCCAATGGGGGTGGTCAGGGATCATCTTCCCCAACTGCTACTGGGGTTTCTTTGGATTTGCCTGTTGACCAGACGTATATCGGGGAGCTGGAGGAACGGACTACTCGTATGGAGCAGCAACTTGAAAATATCCGGTCCTTATTGGAGAACCAGGCGGTTAAACGGACATGTGCTTCGGCAGCGACTGGCGAGATGGAGACGGGTCGTACACGTGGTGGTGTTGATAAACATTCCATAGACAACATGGTAACCAGGCAACGGGGGTGTGGCCGGCAGCGCTCGCCTGACTACCGGGGTCTCCACGGCGACAGGAAAGGACGTCGCCATCTTGGATCTTCGAGTAGATCGTCTTCAGACCGTAGTATTTCGACGGATTCATCGGATTCTATTGGGACTAATGCCTCATGGAACAATCGTCGACATGCTACAAAGTCTAGAGGTATGTTTGATCAAAGAAATTTCTTGAAGAAGGGTGAGAAAGTGGATAGTATCGAGAAACTGCTGCTCGTTAACATCAGGACGGTAAAACAGTTGATAGAGGAGGGTGAGGATGTGTTCGAGGTGGTTAAGCATATCGAAGTTCTAGTGGAAAAATCCTCTACCAGAATATATACTTTGAAAGCTCTGGTAGCTTACGATGCATCGGTAAAAAACAGAGCTAATGTTGAAGGTAGTGAATCGTTTGGCGATGTTAAAAGTGAGGATATTCTTAGGCACCTGTCTTATGACGGAACGGTGCAAGCTCAGAAAGCGGGTGGGGCTAAACCTAAGTCGTAGGATTCCAAACAATCAAATCGAACCTGTTATGCTTTCAACAGGGCTGAAGGTTGCAGGGAAGACCCTTGCAGGTATCGTCACATTTGTGAGGTTTGTAACATGTCAAACCATGGCAAAGACAAGTGTCAAAAGAACAAAAAAGACTAGGAAATTTCACTTAGGCAAGGTCCTACATTAGATTCTGATATTTTGATGCCTGATTTTAGTGTAGTACGTATGGTAGATCTTCCTGAGCCCCCCGCTCAAATCATTTCGGGTGAAAATAATGAAAATGATGTTAATATCTCTTGTAATGTTAGCAAGAATATTTTTATGTCTTATAGTACGGTGGAGTGTGTTAATAGGCCTAGCATCAGGGTCTATGATAGTTGCATCAATGGTGTATGTGAGTGTGAGCATTTCATTTATGGTAGGAAAGCTCAGATTTTACCTTGTAGGCTGGCTAGTTTTTTGAGACAGTCAGATATTATTAATATAAATCAGGCAGAATCTGATTTTCTATGGTGTGGTTTTACTGAGGGTTTCAAAATAATTGACCCAGGTTGTGATACAACATATGATTGTAAAAATTATAAGTCTATTTTAGAGGATAGATTTTATAACGAGATGTGTAGTATTATTGAGGAAGAGTTAGCCCAGGGCTTGGTGACGAGGTCACATGTCAAACCCAGGTGCATCCATTCTTTAGGCGGTGTGGAGAAGTCTAATGGTAAATTAAGACCTATCACTGACTGTAGCATGCCAGCAGATATTTCTATTAATAATTTTATGAGCACAACGTCCAAAAGCTTCTCGTATAACTCTATTAACACTGTTACTTGTCAACTTGATAAAAATAACTTTATGTGTGTAGTAGATTTGAAATCTGCCTATAGAAGTATTAATGTTTATGGTCCACATGTGGGCTATCAAGGTTTCAGGTGGAATTTTGGTAATGGAGATGAGTTTTTTGAGAGTAACCGTTTGACATTTGGTCTAAAGTGTGCCCCATATATATTTAGTAGAATATCTGATTTTTTGACTACTATTGCTAAATTTTATGGTGTAGATAGGATAGTAAACTACCTGGATGATTTTATTATCATAGCTCAGACTGAAGAGGAATGTTTACGTAAGAGGAACATCCTAATTGAGTGCATGGAATATTTAGGGTTCGTTGTGTCGAAAGAGAAGGTGACTGAGCCCAGCCGGGTGTGTACTTTTCTAGGTATAACCATTGATTCTACGTGTATGGAGTTGTGGCTGCCACAGAAGAAGCTAGATAAAATGAGCCTAGCTATAGACGAGTGTTTGGGTAAAATATTTGTATCAAAAAAGACATTACAGAAGATTGGTGGTTTGATGTCTTTCTGTTCCCAAGTGGTACGTGGTGGTAGAACCTTCAGCAGGAGATTGTTTGATCTTTGTGCAAAAGCCAGGAGTAGGGGTGTTATTAAACTTAATGAGGAAACCCAAAATGACCTGCTGTGGTGGAGGGATTTTTGCAGAATTTTTAATTGTAAAAATATCATTTTAAATGATAACGACTGCACCCCTATGTATTCGGATTCTTCAATTCAAGGTTTCGGTGCTTGGTATGGTACAGATTATTTATATGGTACTTGGTCAGATACAGACCCTTTAGATGACCTTTGTGGCCATTTTGTAAAATCTCCAAAGTTGGATATTTTGAGAGTTCACCATAGAAATATTAATGTATATGAGTTGTATCCAGTTATGGTGGGCCTTAAACATTGGTTAAAAAATTTCAAAAATACCCGAGTTCATTGTATAACTGATAACATGCAGGTTTTGGCCATGTTAAATACTGGGCGTTCAAAAAATAAGTTATGTATGGAATGGCTACGTGAAATTTTTTGGCTATGTTTCATTCATAATATTGAAATTTATTCTACATATATAAGGTCAGAGGAGAATATTTTAGCTGATCATTTGTCAAGGCTAATGTATAAAGGTGTTCCTAAGAAATGTAAAAATACCCTGGCTGAATATAATATGTGTTGCTATGATTCCAGATCTGAGGGAGTTAGAGCGGAGAAGGAGAAGGTTTTTGTATAGGGGCGTGGCTGAGTCCACACGTAAAGTTCGCAGACAGCAATTTAGTAGGTACAAAAAATTTTGTAAAAAATTTAATTTCAATCCCCTACCTTGTGCTCCTTCTCAAGCTTCGTTGTATAGTGTATATTTATCAGATAAAATGAAACCTGTATCTGTTAGGAATTACTTATCCGCAGTGTGGTATTATCAGAAATTAAAAGGTTATTCTGATTATAGTAGTAGTTTCATTGTAAAAAAGACACTGGATGGTATTGAACGTAATTATAAATGTTCTTCTATTAAAACATATCCATTAACTCTCAGTGATATGTTAAAGATCAAATCTAACTTGAATTTGTCTGTATATGAGGATGTAGTCTTCTGGTCAGCTATCTTATTGTGTTACCGAGGTGTGTTCAGGTTGGGTCATGTAGTGGATTCCCCTCATAATTTTAAATCTAAAAATGTGTCTTTGTCTGTTGACTGCATTCGCATTGATGTTAAATCTTCTAAAACTGACCAATATGGTAGGAAACCTTACGTGGTATATTTGAAACGAAATGATTGTTCTGGTCTCTGTCCAGCAAGGTACTTAAAAGTTTGTAAGGAATCTAGAAGTAGACTATTGTTCACTATAGGGAACAAACCTTTGATTTACAACTATGTTAACACTGTTAACACCAGATTGAAGGCTATTTCTATAAAATATGATATTCCCCACAAAATTTCAACTCATTCACTCCGACATGGTGGAGCAACTCTGTTAAAAAATTCTGGTTTAAAGGTCGATGATATTAAAAAGAGGGCAAATTGGAATTCTAATATTGTATATAGTTATTTACATGATTCCAAGCAGGATTTATTAGCCCTAGATGTAATGTTATAGTGTGGAATGGTGTATCCATTGTGTTTGGCGGTTATTTGGCATGTATAGAATTGATATTGACTACGTCAGTTCTCACCAAACCCACTGTCTCCTTCCTTATTCCACTTGTGATATTATTATAATATTTATTAATTATTATTACATTCCAGAGCAAACATAATTAACTTATGGGACTATATACACCCGTGTATATATATATATAATTAATATGTACAGTGGTTGGAACTACTTTTTCCTCCAGGGCGCTCATTTATATGTATGACGTCATGGTAAATAAATAGCGCCTATATAAGCTTCGGGATCCAAATTAACCGTCAGTTGGCGGACATCTCTCGAGCGGCACACACCACACTGGGTGGTGCTGGAAATTTTAACTTTTAAATCTATTGTTATATTGTATTATATTGTGTTATATTGTATTATTGTATTGTATTAAATTATTGTCTTATTAATAAAGGCATGTATAGAATTGATATTGACTACGTCAGTTCTCACCAAACCCACTGTCTCCTTCCTTATTCCACTTGTGATATTATTATAATATTTATTAGTTATTATTACATTCCAGAGCGAACATAATTAACTTATATATATATATATATATATATATATATATATATATATATATACTTTCACTTCTCATTGGCTCATATACAGGCATATGCGTCCAGCCAGAGGAATTCAATCTGATCATTGTGTGTCACCTGGTATTCCCCCAATCTTTCCTCTAGCCACATGCCATTCACTATACAATATTGGCTGTGCCAGGCAGGAGTGTATAGAATGCATGTGGGATGTGGATGACAAGCGTATGTTGTGACTCCCATGTGCTAAATCATTAAGATGCAGAGAATACTACATATTAGCATTCTGTTTTGGGGAAAGGTGGAGCGTTAAGACAGATTGAATGAGAAAGGCCGGCCAGACCCAGTACACTCCATACAATGCAATGTGACTAGTCAGGTGCTTCAGGCTAGGCCAGACAGATGTCCATGCACTATAAATGTTGTATCCCTGTGTTCCCAATACCTGAAAACAGGCTTTGCAAGAACTATGTACTAAGATTCTGAATGTTACTTTAGGATATTTCGGACTTGTCCCCAACAAGGACTGATCATATTGTGTATATTAATATAAAACCTGAGCCATGACGTTACCAGGAGTAAGATACTGAGGAGATTATTGAGAGGAGGATAGGTAGACAGGTAGAGTTTGGGGGTCAGTGATGTGTGGTTGGGCATGAACAGACCAGACTCAGCTGGCCATCTTGGCCTGGGATTAGGCTGTGTCAACACTAGTACCTGCACTGTATGTAGAGGCTATCAGGACAGTTGGGGGTCACTGCATAATATCCCCAACTGATCCCTTCTGACTCCAGGGTTAGATGGTACATACCATTATTCTCACAGCTAGAACTGAGGGTGACTGCTTGGTATAAGTATATACCATCCTCGTATACACCCGATCTATATAAATACGCAAGAAAAAAGGGTGTATTAACCAGAGCTGTCAGCCACCTGAAGATACTTGCCTGAATGTACAAGCATGATACAGCTGGGATATGAGAAATGGACAGATAAACAAAGAAATATAGCACATATTTACCCAAAATTTCCATAAATAAGGACTGACAGAATACTCTTCCTTGGAATTATACTTATGACATACATTCTAGCGAAATATGACATTTACTTTTGAAAAGAGAGCCTCTCTCTACCACAAACATTTTGGCAACCATATCCACCACAGTTAACCCAAATTATTCTTAAGCCAGAATTTTGGCAAACAAGTTTTGAATATGTGTACATAATATCCTGCATGCCTAGATATGCACCATTCCAAATTTGTGGTGATCGGATAATAATGTCCAGAGATATAAGGTTCTCAATACTGACCTACTGTTCCACACAGTAGAACTGCATAGTTTATAGGCATAACCTTATAGTGAGCTGTGTATATTCAAGATCTCTGACCTCAACCCTGAGCAAGGTCACTCATATTACCTTCTATTATGGGTGTCATATAGCAATACCAAATATCAAAATTTGATAACCCTAGGCTAAGCCATAATGGAAATATGAAGTGATAACATTCTAATGCATATAGATACAAAATAGTTACCTACCCAGAGGTAACCAGACACCCTATCTTCCTAATGATCTACATATAGGTCACTTTTGAACAATAGGCCATATCTTAGGAATTTATGTCTCCATGACACACAAATTTTGTATGCATAAACTAGTTTTCCATATCAACTGACTTTTGAATACCAGACACTAAGTTACCTGATGAAATGAACAGCTTCATTTTTCCAATTTGCCATTTTGCCTATTTTCAGATTTTGTGGTATTTTGGGCAGTGGTTGCCATGGCAACCATATAAAGATTTGTTGGCAACTTGATTTTTGAGTTATATGGATTCTTTAAGGGAGGAACTTTACAATACAATTGAAATATATAATGTGTCTTATTTTCTCTGTAGGAGGGTTTGTGTCCTTTATGGTAATGTTAGTGACCTACATGTAGGTCGTTAGTATAATCAGGGTTAATCCCCTCCAGAATATTAGACTAAGAATATCCTCACCAACTCACACAAAGCCATGTAAAGCACCAGCTTACAACAGCTTGCACAATGGAAGCTGCACAGCCACTGTGCTGAAGCCATTCACAGGACTCATGGTAAAGCCAAATGCCCAACTCAGGACTCAATATACCAGGCCTAGGATCATTCCAAGTAGGATGTGTCTGCACTGGTCTTTTACAGTTGAAGAAAAATACAAAATTATGTGTGCGGCTGGAGCCTGGATTTCAGTTGACGTAAATATGATCAGCTGAATCACAATATAAATGGGAATTTCACTGAACACTAGTTGCTCAAATAAACATTTCACATTTAGTGCCACCAAAGACTGTCCAATTGTCATTTGTTCTAATCTGGATCCCCACCTTTGCATTTACTATGATAGTTATAATACATACTACTGCTGAGTACGCTTTTATTATGGGATTTCTTTGTATTGTAAATCCATAGTTCGCATACTATTAATAAAATCTCACAATATCTAACTAAACATTCCCAAAGTCCCGCTACATGCAATATACCATCACCCTCATCCCAACCTCATAGTCTGACCATTGACTATAAATTGTTCCTCATTAACTACCAAAAGCAATTGGAGCCAACAATTTAGGTCTATGTTTAGGAGAGGCTAAGAGGGTGGTTGGAGGGACCTTTTTTGAGAACAATGTTAATGTAAATTCCTAAGAGGCAAGGGACAAGTAGCATTATTGACATATTCGATATTGCCTTGAAAATCCCCTTCCAAACCCGGCTGTTTACACATTTACCCCGACCCCCTGAATCAATGTACTTCCTCCCTATTCTAAACATATTCTGGTGTGAGCATAATATTGGACCCTTTTGATGTAAAATGACGCTTCTAGGTTCATATTCATCACTGCTTTGTCATCATGGTGCAGCAATGCAGTGCTGGCGTTTCTATTCTCGTGCACTGTATAATATGGTCGCTTCTGAAAGTTGGAACATACCTACCTAATGATCCATTGAATGCAGAACTGATAAGCAGACAGTTTGGCACACACCACAAGGTACTATGAGGTTTTTCATCCTAAAGGGTTAAGAGCTAATACAATACAGTGTTGTATGCAATTACTATCATTATCGAGAGCGATATTATGATGATAAGTATTGGCAGACTGAGTTGATTTCATGTGAATAATGAATGACTTCTGTTATGTATATGATTATGAATGTGTTATTATAGTTCCAGCAGATTGGCAGCCTTTGTTTGTAGACATAGTTGAATAAATGCCCTCCATCATAGCATTTAAAAACGGCTGGCAGCACTCTGCTACAAAGTAGAAGTGACCTTGAGTGCTTTATAGGAGTGTAGTGTACACCTCAGCAAGGTCAGCATAGAGGTAAACAAGTCAAGGGTCAATAATTGGTCTAGACATTCCTTAATTGGGTGATTGATTGTTCAGAATGAAATGTACAACATTTTATAAAGACAATAGACAACTCCTTCTTCACATCTTGACTGTCTGTTGCTCTATAATGCACAAATGCATCACGAATGCATCTGAGTCTTGATGTGAAGAAAGTCGTTGTCTATTCTCTAAATATTTATTTGTTCTATTGCTTATTTTGACCGATGGTACAGGCAATTATTCATCCAATTATCAATGAGGATAAAGTTATGAATAAATAATTGTGCTTGGTCATATTCATACAGCCAAATACAGATGCTTAGGTTTGTTCTTTAATCTGAACCAAACCCATCTCACTTCTTATCTAACCCAATAAAGTGATAAACAGAACTTACATAAGAATCCCATTGTACATCCGTGACTAGTTGATTTCTCTGTTACCCTCTGTAATCAAGGCCATGAGACCTCATATATGCCTTCACTAAGATTCTCGGCCATTATGGGATGCATGATGACCAAGAGTTCTGGTTCCTTTCTCATCGTAATGCAGTGACAGGCCTTGCCATCAGCCCTGCATCACCAACCCTTGTTGCTAGCCCAATGTTCCATAGTGCAACATCTACAAGACACTTTTATTTGATCAGGGCTGCAAGTATAAATGATGAAGACACGCCGTATGCAGCCACCAAAGAGGTAATGCTAGATACAGGGCCTTTTTTGGGGACATACTAGAAAAAGCTAACTTTGTAATTCAGCTGCCTAGACGACCCAAGTTGGCCTGGGAATGTCTCCGAAGTCTCTTTTCCTCTCTACTATGTCCCTTTAGAAGTGGCCTTCTAAGTGTAGCAGAACAGCCAGTGAGGGAGTGTGCCCAGCAAGGTACATTCACTAAGAAGCTGAAAACAAACCCTTCAACCCATCTAGTAGCCTGATGGTCAAATAATGGGCTCTCCTGTTACAGTGCAAGGTTTGGAATACCATGGCCATTTGGTTACTAAAAACAGTTGTCTCCCTTGTAAACATTTAGTCTTTCAATATTCTAAGATTTCTTGCTGTGCTTCCAGTTCTTACGGTAAAAGGTCAGCAGGAGATTTTTCATAAGATGCTACAACACACTGCTTCCACCACAATTCAAACAGCTAGGTTTTGAAAGCTTACTTTGCACATTTTGACTTTGGTCGTTTATTGCCAAGCAGAGCTAGGAAACACATTGCAAGCATATAAATCCTGTATTTATAACACAATGGGAGGTTTTACCTTATGAATACTCTTCGCTGATCGGATGATATCACATCACGCAAACTTCAGAAATAATATGTGACCTATCCTAACAAGCCTAGATATGCCTCCTTGAAGTAGAATAGTATCTAAAACAAGAATAACATAGGAATTATATAGGATTGATAAATTACCATATGTTTAATAACTTTCTTATCCCAGTTTAAAAGATTTCTAATTGATCTGACCACATTTATTGCGGGAAGATCTCCAGAAGGCAACCTGGTTCAAATATGCAAGTGTTATATACCATATGGAAGCTCTTGATGAGCCCCAGCAAATTGTCGGTATCTGTCGCCATAATTGGTCATCAATGGTGACTCCTTTTTGAGTGATAACTCACTGCATCATCTTTCGCCACTGTGTGTCAGTCTCACATGGCATGGCGATTTATCACAACAGTTGCCAACCTGATCTCACTCACTGCGTGAGTATGTGCCACCCCTTGTCATCCCCCACAAAGCATGGTGACTTATTTTATGTGAATAACTTCTTCCCGTAGAGATAGCATTGCGTGGCCGATCGCCACACCCCCAGTGGCGTAACGTGTGTCGATCCACCACAGCGGCTGATCCGGTACCGTAGCCTCGTTCTGGGTGCGTGTAAACATTCAAAATGGCGGACCGCCGCTTGTACGGGGCAATACGGTAACGGATTTTGTTAATTTTCAGTTGATTAAATACTCTAAAAACATAAAATAAATATAGAACTAAACTCCCCTGATGTCCTCGGTGGCCGATCCACCCCTCGGGGGGAGTCTCCCCCGAGGGCGTTAGCCTGAGGGGGAGACCCCCCCTCGTGGTGGATCGGCCACCTCGTACACCAAGGTCGTTTAGTTCTATCTATTTATCACCACCATCACCAACATGGATCTAACTCACTGTGTGAGTATGTGCCACTGCCTGTCAACTCTCACTCAGAATGGCGGCTTATCACAACCATCGCCAACATGGATCTGACTCACTGTGTGATTATGTGCCACTCCCAGTCAGTTCTCATTTAGAATGGTGACTTATCACCAACATCGCTAATATGGATCTCACTCCCTGTGTGAGTATGTGCCACTCCCAGTCATCTCTCACTCAGAATGGCAGCTTATCACCTCCATTGCCAACATGGATCTCACTCACTCTGTCAATATGTGCCACTGTCTGTCAACTCTCACTCAGAATGGCGACTTCTCACCTGCATTGCCACATGGCTCTCACTCACTGCATGAGTTTGTCTCACACAAAATGGTGACTTATCACTACCATTACCAACATTGGTCTCACTCGAGGCGTGAATTTGTGTCACTCCAAGTCAATGCTCTCTGAGGATTGCATCATCTGTCACTCACTCTCACTCAGAATGGTAACTTATCACCACCATTGCCAAAGTTGTTGAGACGGCACCACTGTTCAACACGTAGCTTATCTAGGAAGTGTGGGCATGAAGTATAAATCCCATATGTATCAAATGTGTATTGTTTCACACTGATTTCCATGTAATACTTCAGAGTTGAATCAAACAAGATTATATAGAAAGAATATCAATTGAATTTAGATAGAGGTATCTCTAAAATGAAAACAACTATCCATAAACACCATTTCTCTGGTTACAGGAAGAACACATAGGGAAATATCTACATGAACACCTTGTCGGTGGTTAGAGGGAAGATACATATGGCAATACCTTCTCTGGCAAAACATATTTTGATCTGGCAGATGTGAGGCTGCATGATTACCAATGTCGATGATCATGAGCTTTTCATCTAACAAGGTGAGTGATCACCAGCATCGCCATCACTGGTGAGTCTAAGTGATCATCACTCTCGCCATCCATGGTGAACCTGCGCTATGACATGGTGTACATTTCATCTAGGGAGGTGAGTGATCAACCGCCTTGCTATCCCTGGTGAGTGTGAGTCATCACGATCCTTATCAACCATGGTAAACGTGCGCTATGGCATGGTGTGCGCTTCATCTAGCGAGGTGAGTGATCACTCATATCGCCATCCCTGGTGAGTGTTGGTGATCAAGATCCTCACCATCTGTGGTGAACTTGTGCTATCACGAGATACACGTTTCATCTAGCGAGGTGAGTGATCACCCAAGTGACCATCCCCAGTGAGTGAGTGATCATGATCCTTGCCATCCGTGGTGAACATGCATTATGACGTGGTGTGTGTCTCATCTAGCAAAGTGAGTGATCACTCATGTCGCCATCCCTGGTGAAGATGAGTGATAACTCATGTCGCCATCCCTGGTGAGGATGAGTGATCAAAATCCTTGCCATCCCTGGTGAACATGCGCTATGACGAGGTGCATGTTTCATCTAGCCAGGTGAGTGATCACCCGTGTTGCCATCCCTGTTGAGTCTGAGTGATCACCATCCTCGCCATGTGAGGTGAGGCCATGTGATCACCACCATTGCTATTCCTGGTGATCTTATGCTATAGGGAAGTTGTGTTCCATCAAGCGACATGTGTTAGCCACTTCACACAGGTTGACGAGGAGTCACGACAACTTTCTGGGGCTGTATTTGAATAGGGCAATATCTAGATATTCTCTATGTGTGACTTCTGAACCATTTTGTAAGGATGGGTCACATATATTGTACTGTTAGGACTCTTATCAAGCTCAGCAGTCTGGCTCATTTCTCTTTTTACCTTGAGACTAATGGTGCCCACCTAGCATTGTCGTTTAGAACCTGGTCACGTGGCAGCAATGTCTGCCTCAGTGGTTCTGGGGTCACATGACTGTGGCTCTGGGGTTGCCACTAGAGGGGTGGTAGTACTTCTGTGTCAGCTAATCCGACTATGAAATCCAATGGTCATTAACAAGAAAGACCGGTAAGGGGAGAAGTTAACAAGGGTAGAACCATGTCCCCTTATCCCTGCAAGGGCTTCGGGCTACCTCCAGGAGATATTCAGTGATTGTGACCCAACTGCTATAGAGGACTGTTTCATGATTTAAACAACCCTTCAGGAATGCATCAATCTCAATGAGTCAGCATGACGTATAAATGTAGCCCTGGTGAACTTTCATTAGGGCTGCATTTATATATATATATATATATATATATATATATATATATATATATATATATATATATATATATATGCATCAATGTGACAGATGGTATACTGTAATGAAGGACTATACGATGCTTAATGGCTTAAAGGCCCATCCCACAATTCCAGCTCTTCACAGTATCAGCTATCATGCATATCTTTATTTGGTGGTCATATGATTTCAATAGCTAGTTCATGACAAGAGTTAATGAAAATACGATGTTGGCAGCTTTAGCTGTTCCTATTTCCTTTTTGGTTACTTCTTTTTTTGGGGAGAGGGGGCTAACAAACATTGTCAGTGGGACTGAAAATGACGCTCTTGCAATTGTGTATGACAGGCATATTTATCAAAGTTTTTGTGTGGTCCCTATGTTTGCAAGGTTGGCCTCAATAGCTGACAGACGACATTGACCCCACTTGCCCTGGTCAATTCTAAGTGATTGCCTGCCTAACCTGAGATGACCTCATAACATGTGTAGCATCCTACTGCTGTATATTGTCTGGTCATACATTGTCTGGCCAGTGTCCTTAAGTATGCCCATTGGTAAACCCTTCAAGGAGTGTCCGCTGTCTCAAAAAATCATCCTGATTTTCTCATGTTGGCCTAATGTAGCAACAGCAGCATGAATCAAGCTGAGACAGCACCTGCAATGAGCTCTTTGTTATTGCATTGATTCCCCTTAGGATAACTTAAGCATGCATTTTGAGATGACTTAAGAGATCCAAGAGAGGGACGGCAATGAGGAGAAATATTATACATAGATGCCTACACTAATGCATATTGACATTCATCACACCCAGACAGGAAAGCAAGACACAGGGAGATGTGCGTTAGAGGCTCGAAAAAAACATGGAAGGAAATGAATGTTTCAACAACAGTTTACATGCTTAAAATATTCTGCCTTAGACAGAAATTGCACATAAATATGGCTATGTCTTGTGAAATAACCCCTTTGTATCTGCAGTAGTGGCTGAACTTATAGACTAGAAAAATAAAACCAATGGCAGATTCATAGATTTGTGTCCCAAACTTGGATCCAATGAATTTAACTTATTGATATGAGATTTTGGTAAAGCTTTTATATCTTCCTCCATATTACTACAGTAGTTTGCTGCCTATCAATAGATTAGCTTAGCTGAAAAGGTATTAAACTGTTCGGAGGAGGATAGTGAGTATGTGTCTATAGGTGTGCATACCGGTTTGGATAATGGGTTTAAGGTTGGCTTTGTTCTGCTGTGTATAGGATGAGAGGGACATGTAAGACCCCTATCTGTCATTCTGAATGCCCTACAGCAGTTTAAAGGAAACAGTAATCAGGATGATATTTCATCTAATTTCTTTTTTCAGCATATATAAACTGGTCAACTAGCAGTAAACTGGTTCAGTTAAATGTCATGATAGGATTAGTTGAAATGGTTATGTTGGATTATACCAAGATTTCTGGGTTATTCAGTGCTTTTTGCTGGATATTCCCATGCACATACCTGTCGATATTGCACACCCTGTAGGCTGCTGTAACATCCATTTTGTAAGGCGTGCGGTTATCCATGGATAACCCGCACCCTGTGCAGTTATCCATGGATAACCCGCACGCCTCTCATGTCCCTCCATGTCATATGTTACATGTTAAAACCCACGAAATACTCAAGGCCAGGGTAGGGATCGAACCTGCAGTCTCAGTTCCCAAATCCAACTCCCTATGCACTGCGCCACAGGGACTGACGAGAAATGCTCAGTTCCAACCACGTCTGGATATGATACAAAGCCAGGGGAGGCGACGACTGCGGGCTGTCCGCTACCATAACCGCGGGACGCACTTTAACATAGCCAAGCAGAGACGGGCGCTGAAGGAGGAGATGCCGTGGTCTAGTGGTTCACTCATAGCATTTTCATTTACAAAAAGCTACAATCTCTGAGGGATATTGCTCTGGCTTTCTAACAAATTCACAAATCATGGGCATTTCATAGTATACACCAACCAAAGAGGTCGTCATGCAAACCAAGCTGCCATTCGGTGTGAAGAAGACTACTAACCCTTAGACAAAATTACTAATATGGAAATACAGAATGTCGGAGTAATCACTTAGGCCAGGTGAACCAATAATCCCCATGCCTCCCCACTCAGCCCAACCAGACATGTGTTCACAGGCGTCTTGCAGAAAGACACCACCTGCATAATCTGCTTAACTACCCGAATCATTCATTGTACTGTTTCCTCCTACTGTGTTTTCTTATTTCCTCATTGTTGACTGTAGACTCTGCTATTGCTATCCCCTGCTTTATTTTAATTATCTACTGGTACCTTTTTTACCTTGTGATCTTTGTTGAGTTTAGAGTCTGTCTATACACATCCAACTCTGTCTTTCTCTCTGTTTCTCTGCTTCTCTATACTTCTCTTTATATGTGTATCTATCTATTATAGTACAGACCCTCAGCATGCTGGTGCCTATATATCCCTGTCCTTACTCATATTATCCTGCCTCACAGGATATCCCTTTTTACGTTTCTGCCTCCGTTAATAGACATGACTAATATAGGCCTAAACATAAATCCCTGCGAATATCTATCCAGACTTGATTAAATTTGACCCTACATGCATTTGAGGGTAGTATTAACTTAATGATGTAATATCAACCAACTTTGTTTATACAAATTACAACACATTGCTACAGTCTCTCCAGGAGGGTGTTGCTCCTATTGTAAAAAGAGCTGTGAGTATGTGCCCTCTTTTCTAAAGAAGTCGTGCACTGCTTCAACTAAGTACTTGCACTCACCACATTAGACTGAAAAGTCACCTGCCTTGTTTAGAATAGAGAGAGCTGCACTACCAGGTACCTACTCATGTCAAATGCTCTATAGTTTATTATACTGACTGACTTTGCCCAACTAGGTACCTACTCAAATAGCCCTTTTTTAGCATCGTACTTGAATGACCACTTGTGAGCAACAAAAGGGACAAGTTATAGCTACATGAAAAGAAAGGACTGGAAATGAGGGCATTTTTAGACAGCTCTTCCTTTTACTAAAGGAACAACACCCTTCTGGAGGGTGTTGCTTCAATTGTAAAAGGAAGAGCTGGCTAAAAATGTCCTCATTTCCAGTCCTTTCTTTTCATCTAGCTATAACTTGTCCCTTTTGTTGCTCACAAGTGGTCATTCAAGTATGGTGCTAAAAAAGGAGGATTTGAGTAGGTAGCTAGTTGGGAGAAGTCAGTCAGTATAATATACTATAGAGTGTGTGACATGAGTAGGTACTTGATAGTGCAGCTCTCCCTGTTTTAATCAAGGCAGGTGACTTTTTAGACTTATGTGGTGAGTGCAAGTTGAATGGTGAAGCAGAGCGTGACTTCTTTTGAAAAGAGGGTACCTACTGACAGCTATTTTTACCATAGGAGCAACATGCTCCAGACATTGTCCACACTGTTTGCTGACTAAGACGCTACCCTATGCTGTGGAACCTACCTGACTGTATATCAAGCCAAAAGATTTTCTGATCCTCTTCTTGATATACAACAAGATTTCCCAAGATATAATTAATCACATAACATTTTTATTTACAGCTTATTAGCTTACATGGGGGGGGGGTATAACAATATCATTAGATGGCCCCACCCATGACTTTGTTGGTTCACTGTTAACGCGCTTACTGTATATTTATGTACATTTATGTAGCTAAAACTGATGATTGACCTGCATTTACACACTGTATACGACCTTAAGGACCCATAAAGTTGAATTTGTTCTAAAAAAAAGAAAGTAATTAAAGCCCAGTCATTTGCAGACGCCTTGCTTTATTGAGCAAATTGTTGTGGCCTTTAGAAAATAAATTTATGAGTGATCACCATGTAAAATCAAATACCCGACATTCTACACATTTTGGCTGTAAATATTTTGCTCTAGGCACAGGTACAACATAAACCTATGATCATAGATTTCCTCCAGTTTGCTGAGGAGCATTTCTACCCTACCAATACCATGAATCATGGATATCTGACGTCAGTCTGGTGTCATTGATACTAGGCAATAGCAATGTGTGCCATATGAACTGATAGGTGGTACATGTTAGTTGTTACACTATATTAAAAAAAGGCATGATTGGTTCGCTGGTTATGAAATCAGAAATATCGACTGCTTTAGCCTTGAGTAGTTTTTTGGGCTATGAACCAGTTCGGAAAGTCTGAGTTGACTCGATTTTTTATATTTTCAATTTTTAACATATCCAGAACTCCCTTGAAATGCCACTGAACTTAAGAAGAAAAATTGGGTTCTATGAAAAAAGGATTAATCAATACACATAAACTCGAATGTGTTTAGCAACAGGAGGCAAAAAAATCTTTTAAAGGCCTGCCATTGTATTCTAGTGCAATAGAGTACTATGCTAAGCATTTTCCTAATGAACTATGTGTGAGCCCGACATAATAGTGATGTAATAAACCCACACTATCACTACCTAAAGTAATATAGTAAAATGCCTTATTTTGATTGAGATATATCTCCCTAAACTTCTGAACTGGTTGGAGAGTATTACTTGGAAACATGACGTCACTAGGCAACATCATTAAGCCATAATTTGCTGACAATACAGGCTGCAGTTTACCGACAATAAGGCAGTAGTTTGCCAACAATACAGGCTGCAGTTTGCCAACAATACAGGCTGCAGTTTGCCAACAATACAGGCTGTTGTTTGCCGATGTTATCACAATACAGGCTGCACTTTGCAGATAATACAGGCTGCACTTTGCTGACAATACAGGCTACACTTTGCTGACAATACAGGTTGTAAGGTGCCGACAATAGAGGCTGCACTTTGCTGACAATACAGGCTGCACTTTGCAGACAATACAGGTTGTAAGGTGCCGACAATACAGGCTGCACTTTGCTGACAATAAGGCTGCACTTTGCAGACAATACAGGCTGCACTTTGCCAACAATAAGGCTGCATTTTGCTGACAATACAGGCTGTAGTGTGCCGACAATACAGGCTGTAGTTTGCAGACAATACAGGCTGTAGTTTGCCAACAATACAGGCTGTTGTTTGCCGATGTTATCACAATACAGGCTGCACTTTGCAGATAATACAGGCTGCACTTTGCCGACAATACAGGCTACACTTTGCTGACAATACAGGTTGTAAGGTGCCGACAATACAGGCTGTAGTTTGCAGACAATACAGGCTGTAGTTTGCAGACAATACAGGCTACACTCTGCCGTTAATACAGGCTGCACTTTGCCGACAATACAGCCTGTAGTGTGCCAACAATACAGTCTGTAGTTTGCCAACAATACAGGCTGTAGTGTGCCGACAATACAGGCTGTAGTGTGCCAACAATACAGGCTGTAGTGTGCCAACAATACAGGTTGAAGTTTGCCGACAATAAGGCTGCAGTTTGCCGACAATACTGGCTGTAGTGTGCCTACAATACAGGCTGCAGTTTGCCGACAATAAGGCTGCAGTTTGCCGACAATACAGGCTGCATTTTGCCAACAATACTGGCTGTAGTGTGCCTACAATACAGGCTGCAGTTTGTTGACAATAAGGCTGCAGTTTGCCAACAATACGGGCTGCATTTTGCCAACAATACATGCTGTAGTGTGCTGACAATACAGGCTGCACTTTGCCGACAATACAGGCTGTAGTGTGCCGACAATACAGGCTGCACTTTGCCGACAATACAGGCTGCACTTTGCCAACAATAAGGCTGCAGTTTGCCAACAATACAGGCCATTTGCAAAGCTGACACTTTCTAAATTGAGTATATTACCCGCTCCCCTCAAGCTTCTCACCTATCCCAAGGGGCTTCTGAAGAGTGGCAGCTCACAACTTGATTTAATTAAGATGTGTCGAACCCCAATTCCTTTTATGTAAGTGGATTAAGGCATATATCCTGGGATATAATTATAGAGTTATACATAGCCACTATCTAGGGATTATTCCCAATCTAGCTTCACAAGCAGTTTTGAGTTTTACACCATTTTTTATATTACCTAGGTTACAATTAAAAATTGATGGGCTACTAACTCACAGAAACTGACTTTACAGCCTAACAATAAGATTTCTCGCTCGAAAAAAGGTGATAAAAATATTTGCCACAGTGACCTCATTAATATTTTAGGTGACTTAAACCTGAGAGCCTAAATGATAACAAAATCACTGCATTATTTCCATGTAAAGCATTTTCTAAAGTCCATGGTGGTTCCTTTAGCCTCTAAACAAAATAAATACAGATAAGCACATCATTGGAAAAGTGAATTCTCAGCTTTGTAGAAACAATTCAAAATGGCAGCAAAAGGTTTCCTCGTTGCTGGTCATGTATGGTCATGATGATTTCTAGCATTGCACGGTGGATTGACACTGCAAATGTCAGAGTCACTCGTTACTGGAAGAGATCATGTTATTTTACAGTTTTAAGCTACGGACTTTCTACTTTTGGTGGTTGCTTTTCAAATGTCTTTCTCTTTACTTCCGGATTAAGGATATTTTTAAGTTGGGAAGTCTCGTTTACTGGATCAGAACTTCATCATTCATTTCTTCATTTAGATGGACAAACCGTGGACAGTAAATGGACAAGCCATAAACAGAAGTAAACGTGTTTGACATATCATATGATGAGAGAGGATTGGCATGAAGATTAGTAGGGTGTGGTCAAGCATTTAGATAACTTAGTGTGTAATCTGAGGTATCCAAGGATGATTATCATTTCCTAGCATACTACACTTTACCTGTTCAATTCATAATAGAAGCATATTGTTTATAATATTGTAACGTTATTTGGTTGCCTAGGGGAAATGACAACAAGACAGCTACCTGAGTACGGTTGACAAACAGAGACGGCTGTCCCTTCTTTTCTGAGACTAACAATAGCGGTACAAGGAGTCAACGACTCGTGAAACAATCATCCATTAAACATCAATTGGTCATCTATTAGTCATCAAGTTAGCGTCTAGAATCAATGCACAATGTCCTTCCTATAGCCGTGGCTCTATGAGGTAGGCTGGTCCGGCCCTTGCCTTTTGGAGCCTAAGTCACAACTGAGGGGCCGCTGCCCTGCAGTCATGTTATATTGTGGCCGCGGCCAACGCGTCCCTTGGCACCTAGCTAAACCAACCGGCCCCACAGTAGCGGAGCGCTACCGCTACAGTATATACAGTATGCTACACTATTATTGTGAGGGACATTTGTATTGTCTCGAAGCATGTCTAAATGGAACTGTGCTGGACTGCATTCAATCTCAGACAGACACATATCTATTTTTAGATTCATATCTATACTTGGTGATTCAGCACACTGGCACTTTTATGAACTGTGCTCTTGAAGCCCTATATGTGTTGTACTCAAGGGGTATTTGAGACTTTTATTGAGCTTTGAAGAGGAGAGAGCAAAGCATGTGTCTATAGCAGGACAGCCCTTATGATGGGCTTAAGATTGGCTTCATTCTGCCATGCATGGGGTTAAGACCCCCATTTGTCATCCTCTTCCCCTCTCGCTGTGATAAGGTAAATCTGGGCAAAGATTTCCCTAGCCTTTTCAAATGCTTTTAGACAATTAAACACCCATTGGTATATGTAGCCGATGATCTCAAATGATAGGAGAGTCAATGGACAGTTGTAGACAGGATTGTTACAGACTGGCAAGGCAACTATAGTTGTCATATAACATGACAAGAAATATAGAGCACCTCTGCAGTAGAATTAGGTACACCCAAGTCATGCAGAACAACCTCCACCTGCATAATCCCTTTAACTAACCCTACTAGTCACTCTACTGTTTTCCCCAGCAGTGTTTGCCTGTCTCCTAACGAAGACTCTGATGCTGCTTACTGATTGAACAGTATGCTATCTCTACTTTCTACTCTCCCCCTGTGAAGTGGGGACCTTCATGTGAGGGCATGGAGGAACAGAATAACTTTATTGGGAGTCCACAAGGAGAAATCTCCTTCCATACTAACAGTGGACATACCAGATTCATAAAAGGTGACAAACTCAGGGTTTCTTGTGTCTGTGGATGAGCATGTGGGCAGCTGGTGTCCATATGCGCAGGCCCCGCTTACATGCCTGTCTTTTGCCATGGGATTCCCCCTCAGTGAACCATGTCTGAGTTATCAAAGGCGGTGGTTTGTCTGTCCCTGCCTATAGGACCAGGCAAATAAAAAACACTTCCTATCCTTTGAGAAGAGTAGGGGAATGATGCCCCGATAGTGGTTTTCCCCCTCACCCCTCCTCATAGATTCGGTCATTCATCTCATAGATTCGGTACTTCATAGATATGGTCACTGCTGTATTTGGCAAGCAGCATATGAATACCTGTCCAAACAGAAAAGAAAGGACTTAATGTCTGAGAAACCTTGAATGTCTGAGTTCCTTGATGGCCCCGGACGTAAAACTAAACAAACAAAGCTTTCTACACTGCTTCATGAGTTTACAGATTTATTTTCCCGTCTGTCTCTAATGGTGCCTTAACCATTTCTCTGTTTGTATCTAACTGGCTGCCCATGTGTCTATATCCTCCATGCTATCTTTTCTGTTTATCTTGTCTTCTCTTGTCTGCCTCTGTATATACATACATACAAATCTGGCGTTACCCCTTTCTGATCTATGTCCTCTGTCACATAAACTCAACATGCCAACTTCCATACATATGTGTTATCTATGTTACATCCTCGATCAAATGGCACACCCTACTCACTAGTCTGCTTTTGAATCATATGTACATTGATTCCAAAATACACCATTTCAATCTATATTATCAAATTTCCACTTTCCCATTATCACATTATCATCTACAAATACAAGACCACCATTAGTGTCATGATGTAACACTACTTTACTACACTCACACACATTACAACACACTGCCATACCCATGTTCCTGCTACACAGTCAGATAAACTCTGCCCTAAGCTGAGAAAGGGGTGTTTAGGCAGGGTTATCTTTTTTTAAGCCGGCCAAAAGGACAAAAGCGAACAGATGAGGGAAACGGTATATATATGCAATTTGCTTTCTGTATAGATAACTGATGGTCTGGGCCAGGATTATCAAATCATGTCTACCTCAAAATATCTGCTTGAAGAGTGCTGGCTTATAACTCCTAGAGCAACTCCATTTAGCTCCCAAGCCTAATTGAGTAAGTAATGATATTTAGGCTGTAAATGCCTTGTGCAGAGTTATCTTATATAAGTCAGTATAGCAGTACCCTTAGGCTCATTAATGGACTGTCAATCAACTACTGACCAGTAGATCTACATTAACTGATGGTTCACTGTAAAGACACATGCAAGGTTAGTTGATGCACATTAGTTAGCAAGGACTAAGGTACCTCAATTGTTGTCTATTGCAGGTGTTAGTTTATTTAAGTGGCAATATGATTTCTTTCCATTTGGCAGCTGGTAGGTGTTTTCTGTAAACAGGCTGTCAACAAATTGCATGACATATCTAAGGATTGATAGCCATTCATCGAAATTATAAGGCAGACACGGTAGGTAGTTAGGGCCTTGCACAAGACAAATTTTTGAAAATGGTACTTTTAGCATTTTACAGGGGTTTTAAGCTTTACCTACCAATAGTGGCAAAACCTATGCACTTGCCTGGTGTATTTTGGTTTCATGCAAGAGAAAACATCCTAAGCTATCAAATGAGTGTAAACTTTAGTGAATTGGACCATATTTTTTTTTGAGTTATGGTTGTACAGAGTTGAAAAATGACCAAAAAGTGTCTAATTTGCTGAAAAAAGAAATTTTCACACACACCCACATACTTTTAAACTAAACAACACCCCTAAAAGTTACTTATGAAATTCAATACATATGTTCACTCTAAAGTGTTTAAGGTCACAAATCATAGAAAGTGTGCATATGGGGCCTCACATGTCATTCGCCCAGACATGTGCCCAGAATCATGAAAAATAATTCTTATAAGTATGCTTCTTTTATGATAGCAAGGACACATCTGACATAAATGGTAATGGGATTTTCTTAATCTACAGGTCAAAATAGTCTGGACCTGAGATTTTCATGGAGGTATGATGATTGTTTCTGTAGGAAATGAAGCCCCCAACATGGCTTGTAACTTAGGCCCCTAAATGTCATTTGCCCAGACACAATTTCGCCCAGACAATTTTGGGCCCATTCTACCCCCCTGGAGCCCAAAATATTCATATGGGACCATCAAAACCCATATGTAACACAAAGATCTCATCCAGCCTGACACTTTGAGCCAAAAAAATAGAGGGGGAAACTAAAATTTGAAGAGTAGGGACTGGAATACCTCCAAATTCGTCATATGCAAACCTTCTATGAGTTTCGACCTTAAGTGTTTAGCATTTAAACACTTGGTTAAACATTTCAGAGTTAAACGCATTTAAATTGAATGTGTTAAGCCCAAAACAAGTGTTTAGAAAAGTGGGACAAGAAAGTTTTTAACCCAGTGTTTAAATCCTAAACACTAGTGTTTAATCCCTAAACACTGTATTTACAGTGTACTACTTTTATTCTGCCTCTCACCATGGCATCATTTATGTGATTACTGCACTGTACCAATGGGCCCTATACTACTTTGCCACTGCTCTGCTATCACCATTATACCCCTGGGATGTAACACCAACGTTGGGGAGCTCTTTACATCTGCACGACAGGCTACCAGATGAATGGAGTAGGTGCAGCATGGAAATAAATCATTGTCAGTCAGTACAGACCAGCCACAGCCTAGGAGTCATCCAGTCATGCCTTCCACATTACTTCTGTGACTAGTACATGTGAGCCTAATAGATATAAATTCAACTTTTTTTCATGGTCTCCATTTACAATAAATAATATGGGTTTAGGTAATGTACAGAAATGCTCTTTGATATCACTTACCAATTGTGGTGTTATTCAATGCCAAACCCCAAAAGCATTTAATGTGCCTTATTTGTTCCCCAATGTGGCCAGCAAACCAGTTACAAAAATTGTCTAGTTGGCCTTACAGTTTTAGTAGAATATCCATTTCATATTCATTTATATTATTTGTTTGTCTTCATTAGCAACACTTACTGCTGCTTCTGGCTATCTTGAAATTAGAAAGCAGCTCACATTCCTTTCAACAAATCCTGTCTAGACCTCTCACAGCTCAATGTCAAGGTCCTTGTGATGTCCATTACAACAGGCATGTGGGATATTTAATGGGGTCTGGCCAAATATCAGATGGCATTGATTCATTACGTTCATGTGCAGAAAATGGTAAAGGTATTAGTCTCAGTCCTAGCTTAAATGTAAATCACTGTAGTCCTTCTTTAGTATATCTTGTTGTTTACACTATAAAGCTAATCATCTAAATGGTTTCCATCAACTAGTGATTTGCTGTTTGGCTAGTTTGTGATTTGGTTTGTGGTGTATCATTGTGTCTCCTGGTGCCATGCCAGGTTAGTGTCTGACTGATGGAGTTGTGTCTGAGCTACTGGGTGGGAGATAGTTATGGATATAATGTTCCAGGTATAATGTTCTCTGCTGAAAAGAAATTTATTTCTTTTTTATACTTTCAACATTAAAACAGCAGTATATATGTTATTCGGTGTGTACATAGTCCTTTTCAATTGATATTCTCTTACTGGTCCACTGTCATTCTCATTCAAAAGCCTATAGCTTCTCTTTATAATAAATACAGGGAATATTGCTTTTACATTGTTGGTGAATTTCATGTGAGACATCTTATCTTATTGATCTAATTTGCCTCAGATATTTCAAGTAGAGACTATCCAGAATTCACATCCAACACATGAACCATTTCCAATATCACAATTTATGTTTTAATGAATTCCCTCAATGTTCTTACTCATTTTGGCACTCATCAGATACCTAATGTTATTGGGTCTTCTAAATAAGCTTTCAACAGAAGCATTCCTATCAGAGGGAATGGTCCTGCTATGTGACTTGCATTTGAGTCTTTATCATGTGGCATAATATTGCACTACTCTAATCTATAAGGGCTGGGGATATGGTGCTATTGGTATGGGCAATGTATTCATGGAAATGCAATTTTGCAATATCTGGAGAATGTCAAATCACCCCTCTCCCTTTCTACCTTAAAATAAGGGGTAGATGACCTGTCCATTGCCTCCTGCCTCTGTCCTACCCAGAATGATTGCCTGAGCAGATAAGTGAGCCAGGCAATATGTTCGGAATGGTGTCAATAATTCAAGCCCCTTACCATTTTCAATAACAGCTGAATACAGTGAACATCATTTCAAATAAATTATGAAGAGCTGATATTTCCAATCATAACTTGTGACAGTGTGTTAAAAAAAGAATTTTAAAAGATAAACTAACCACTAGTACAAAGGTCACACCTAGGCTTCTCAAATTCTGAGTGGAGGCTTCTTCATTGGGATTGCATATAGCTTCCATTTGACCTGTAAATATAGATTAGCTCTATGTGGGAGGATCATGCTGACTCTTCTGGAAATCAGAGCCTAGAATTATGTTTGGTCAAAATGAGGATGAGCCATTGACTACATGTTGGCTGTAGTATCGAATGTTTACCACTGCCAATTTTCAGGGACGCAGGCTATGAGCATTCAGTAAGCACTGCAATTATTACATGCAGATTGAAATAAGTGACTAAACTACTGCTTTATAAAGATGCACTCATAATGTTCTGCTTGCTTTATCTTGTTGATGCTCAAAACATACAATTATCAGATCTTGCTTTAGTAAAATGTCTTCTCTATGTTTTGATGTAAAAAAGACAGGTTATGGGTGTCCCATATTCAACATTGGAATGCTGATGTGCCATTTCAAGCATCACTATCAGGCAAAGGCACAACATTTCTAGTTGTGTCCACATTTTCACTTACCTCTGAGAAATTAAATATCAATTGGAAATGGACTGATGAGTAGACACTGTACCTTTATCCCTGCATAGTTCCCCGGTACTTCTGCTGTTGTTCCGGGATCCCAACTTGCTGATACTACTATCAATACATAATCCTGTAAATCCTCCTCCCCTTCTCCTCACTGACATGACACCACAGCCTCCTAAAGCTCTGGCTGATAGTGGCTTCCATTAATTCCCAAATTCATTGGTTTATGTAGAGCTCAGTGCCCAGCCATGGACTGCTCTTTAATGGCCTGGCAAAATTCCAAAACAGAATGGCTTTGCAAGCTGCTATTCAATATGAAATATAATTATTCGAGTGCAGTCTGAATTCCACTTTACATATTCCTGGTATTGCGGAGCATGCCACAACTACAATTATCCCCATTCAATAGATAGTCAAAACTTAAATTGTCCCAAACTGAAGATGTTTGAGAATTATTCAAGATATCATCCTTACAACACCTTTTTAACAGTCTGACAGCAATGTCATACATATGCATGGTGGCATTGTGTTTATTTCATCAGATCATTGTATCATGTGTCAACGTCCCTTTGCTTCAATTCATTATTACTTCCATGTAGACAAAGAGGCTAAAGACCACACATTACAATGCTGCTTATCACATTGCTCTACCAGCATTCTGCTTGTGACCCATTCTCACCACTGTGATGCAATTATGTTCAGGGAGGTTTCTGACTGTTTTTGACCGAGGTTTCTGACCAAGGTTTCTGACCAAGGTTTCTGACCGGCAGTTACAGAGTTAATTTAGCTTTCAGTTTGAAATTGGTCACAGAAAGGTACTGTTTTTTCACTTCCCCCATGTTCCTTATGGTCCAGGGCACCCTTCCCTGTGCTTTTTGTCCCTTTCCAGACTCATGAAAAACTGAGAAGGAAGATTTTCTTGACTTCCTCCTCTGCCAAAGAGGTTTCTGACCGGGGAGGTTTCTGACCGGCAGTTAAAAAAACATCTATTGACCTGTAGTAAGAATTCCATCACAGAAAGGTAGAGTTTTTTCAGTCAATATAGGATTGATCCTATCCTGACTTTATTTTAGATTGACAAATTTCATGCCACCCCTTATATTTGTGGCACAATTGGCCATATCTTTTTTCCTGGTCAAAAACCTCCCTGGTCAGAAACCTCCCTGGTCAGAAACCTCCCTGGTCAGAAACCTCCCTGGTCAGAAACCTCCCCAGTCAGAAACCTCCCCGAAAGTATTTGCATCAAACTGGTGAGACAGAGCCATGTACATCCTCCGATATGCACCTTCAGCCAATTCAAAAAGCTATTGCTGAGCACGTAGGAGGTCAATATTGTGGAGACCTGAAGCTTTGTGTAGGTCTGGGCTGTGAAATATGAAATATGCTGCCCTTGTAGTGCTGATAACTGTTACCAGTGTGAATACCTTGTTGCCAAAGGGACACACCATATTATTGACAGGCCCAACATTGCCTTCCAATCCCATCTGAATCCTATCCCTTATGGATGCTCAATATACCAGGATCATTCTAGGTAAGCTGGAAGTAAAACTGTTGTAAGCACATGTCTAACCCTTCAAATACATGTGCTAGGTTTATATAGATGGTTGATTTTTCATTATGGTGAAGCAATACAATGCTGGCGAATCTATTCACCAGTGGTGCATCTGACAATACAAGTGGGTCCACCAAGCTAGCCATTAGTGTGGGTGTCGTTGGTCCAAAGCGTGAATGTGGAACTCACAGGCAGACCAGTTGGTATGAGGCCTTTAATCTTTATAGGGTTAACTCCAATACAACATGGCAGCATATAGCTATGTTATAATAAATAACCTTGGCAGATGGATTTCCTATGAATAGTGAATGACTAGTATGATTATGGGTGTGTTATCCAGCAGATTGGTTCCTTAGTTTGTAGACTTAGTGGAATCCCTACATCCTAGATGATGATGTGGTCAGGGAGCTAATAACTGACAGGAATATATAAGGCCGCCACCCTAACAGTTCCCTATTAGAATCAAAACAACATCTTATAGTTTTAAAATAGTAAAAGTGTATGATTCTTTTCCCATTTTGCATGATAGTGGTGAGATTTGTGAACAATTGGACCAGCTATTAATGGTGCATTAATCTTTTGACAGCCTGACATCAAGGGAGTACCTCCTATTGTGGTGTTTGGTCCATATTGTCACGTTGTCTCACCTTCAACTTACCTTAGGTTCATTTTAATATGATTTCCATTCAGACTATAGAGGCTTGAGGTCATACATTACTACACTCAAATCTCATCTGAATGTTCCACCTTATTATAAATTCACCTTCGCCTCTGTACAGCTCCCAGGAAAGGATCATAGATTAATGTGGTATATTCCCTACCTTTACATTATGAGTGGTGAAGGCAGACAGAGTGCAGAGAAATAATATACTTTGATTTATAATGCCTAAATTCTTAGTTGGAACAAATTCATGTAAAATCCACTGCTTAGGCCTTTGGTTGATTCTAAGCAGTTGATGGCATGATAATAGTAGATATCAATAGTGACATATTCACAGAAATTGCTGTTCTACCTTGATATAAACCTTTTCATTGGAGCCTGCGCTTTTTCAGATACAATGTCTTACTTAATCAGGTTTTCTGCCCCCGAATCCCTTTTCCAGCTAAGATTAATGTAAATTCAGCTAAGACAACCCCTCTATGCATTCTGAATTGGCCAGTTTGGCAAGTATTTCAGGTAAGGTGGCCGGCCATCCAGAGAGAAACAGCAGAAGCTTGCCCAGTTCCAATATACCTGAAAACAGGCTTAGCAAGTGATTAAGTGTATGATAACAAGAAGGAACATGGTCCCTGAATGATGTCACCATTGACAAGTAAGATATTTATAGGTTACCGAAATGGTGATAGGTAGACAGCTGGCAGTTGGAGTCTGGTGATGTGTGGGTAGGCATGAACAGAACAGACTCAGCTGGTCATCCTAACCTGGGATTAGGCTGGGACAACACTAGCACCTGCAATGATGTAGAGTCTATATGGGAGGTAAATGCATAATATCCCTTACTGATCCCTACTGTCTCCAGTGTTACATGGTCTATAGAGAAAGTCTCACAGCTAGAACTTAACTTGACTGGTTGGTATAAGTAAAAGAAATCCTCTTGTACACTCTATCTATGTAAACACCTAAGTTAAGTGGGTATTCCCCTGCAGTCGGGCGGCAGTATTTTTACTAATCCAATCGATTTTTTTCCATACTTTTGTTTAATTAAAAATAACCGGATTACCAAAGTCTTGATTGACTGACAGCAATGGAATACCCACTTTAAAGGGGTGTATTAACCAGGGCACTCACCCAGCTAAAGATAATTCTAGGAATGAAGAAACAAGATACAGCTATGATGGGAGAAATTGACACATAAAGCAAAGAAATATGGCACATATTTTCCCACCATTTCCAATGTCTTCCTTTGTCTTCCATAAAACCATACTGATTAGGTGATCCGGTAAAATATGACATTTACATTTGAAAAGACAGTTTGTAGCTACCGCAAACATCTTTGCTACTATATCTGCCACAGTTAATCCTCTTTAGAGATTTAGACTAATGATATTGAGAATCTACTACCATCTGCTTGTTTCACCATCCTGCCAAGTTCCAGAGCACTTTAATCCCTGATATCAAGCTACTATTCATCCCAATTCTAATACACATTAAGCCCAATCCTAACCAAAATGCCCACAAAGCCATCTAAAGCACCAGCTTACAACAGCTTACATTAAGCCCCCAAGCTGCACAGCCACCATGCTGAAGCCATTCACAGGCTTTTATCTACAGCCAAATGCTCAACTCAGGACTCAGCCAGTGCTCAATATACCAGGATCTTTCGAAGTAGGATGTGTCTGCACTTTTAAGCTGTTCTTTTGGAAATGAGGAAAACTTTGCTAAAGCCTGCATTTCAATTTGGATGCAGCTGCATTCAAAACCCACAACCACATCTAACCATTGCCTCCAAATTATTCATCACTTGCTGCCTACATCTATTGTAGCTAATAGGTATCTAGCACAGGTCAATGTTTGGTTATTGTTAGGAGAGGCATTGTTGGGTGTGTACACAATTGAAGGGCAAGGTGCTTGGAGGATTTCACATGCTTTTGATAAACTCTTCCAATGTAGATTTACAAGAGTCAATGGACAAGCAGCATTATTGATATATCCAACACTGCCCTGAAAATCACCTTTCAAACCTGGCTGCTTATAGATTCACCCAAGCCTCCTCCAGGTCATCTAGGTACTTGATGTACTTCTTCCCCTGTTCTTCCTAAATATAGTCTGATGTAAGCACATAATATTTTTTTGTTTTAGCCCATTTGATGTCCTGTAAAGTCCATATTCAACACTGCTTTATCATCATGGTGTGGCAATGCAGTGCTTGTGATTAGAACTATTCACTATCACTGCATTGATGATTCAATTCTAAAGGGTTAGGAACTAGCACAACACGATGTGGTATGTACTTGCTACCATAATGAATAGCCATATTATGATGAAAAGCAGACTGAGATAATTTCATGTGAATAATGAATGATTTGTGTGGTGTATGTGATTGTGACTGTGTTATTATAGTTCTAGGAGATTGGTAACCTTTGTTTGTAGACACAGTGGGATAACCTCCATCATAGCACATTGATTTGTTGCATTGTTTTCATTGATCCATGGTAGGGTAGAGGCACCCTGAGTCGGACAGACACCTAAAGTCCGACACATTTTACAATGAATTCCATAATAGATATAAAAAACTCAGCTATCATTTGAATTAGACATGAAAGCTCAGGTATCATACTCTTTAATGAATGAGGAATAACATGTAAAATGCCTGTCATACATGGTTTTACAAGTGCACAAACCCAGGGTGTTTTTGTTATATTCTGAGGATGAAAAATGGTGAGTGAATGGAAATCCTGGTTTGCTTTGCCAATTTGTCATGTCTTAACCTCCATGTTTATAGGATTCCTATACATGTCAATGGCAATATACACATTTTTGCTAATAATTTGTGACAAGTAGTGGGCAAACCTAACATTACAGGGATTTGGTGATATTCAGAGCTTCTAGGTGATGCAGCAAAAAAGAAGAAGAAGGTATATTTACTGTAACCTATCAGAATACTTTCTATGGGTCTTTCCACATATTTGGACAATCATAGACCCTAAATAATGGGCAAAGTTCTTTTACAACACAGATAAGCATGTTATCAGGCCTAACATGTAATAACTGTGCTGGTTGACAGAAATTGTGATATTCTGAGTTCAGCTATATCTATCTGGTTTGAGTAAGCAGTTTGCCAAGATATATCAATTGAACCAATTAAACCATACTTGTTTCCATTGGGATGAGAAGGTCTCAATGATCATCTTGATATATGGGTCATCAAAAACTGACAAGGGAAAGTGGGAGAACATTCCATGTTTAGCACTGGCTGTGCCCCCTGGTGGCAATAAATAACACTTAATCCCTGTAATGTTTGGTTTTCCCAAGTTTTGTCACATTTGACTTGACAAACCTGAATACATCCCTTATGTTACAGTATGGGAGTTGTTCTTCTATGACCTACAGACTACACCTACAGTCGGACACCAATTACACCCCACCTGGGACACAATTATGTCATGATTTCAATACTTATATAATAGACATTTCATGTCAAACAGAATCCTTCATAATATACCTGTACTCCCAGATATGAATAATTAATCTGTGTTTGCCCATAGAAGCATTGCTCATCTGGGCCTGTAGACTGATCTGTTATAAGTATGCAAAATGAAACATCTAAGAGTATACATCCTGGAGAGGAGTATTGTATTAGCTTGAATTTCTTAGTGTCATATGCTATGTGCCGTTATAGAATATTTCAGATACAGTGACCCATTGTGTCTGTATCAATTAGATAACAAAGTGTCTGACTCTGGGGTCACCTCTGGCATGAGCTGTCTGACTTGAGGTGCAATTGGATGTTTTGAAGACTCAATATCTACAGCTCACTTATTCATATGTATTGTAGAGTTTCATCAAAACTTCTTCATGGATTTTAAGGGCAAACTATCATGTATCAACTGGTGAAATGGAAAGTAGAATTCAACACTTTTAAAGGTACAAGATTTGAGCACCAAATATTGCCACCTCCTTTGTGGTCAGGAGCGTCCGAAATGGGTGCCTCTACCCTACAGGCAATTATTTATCGAATCACCAATGAGTATAAAGTTATGGAGTGTGTGTTCGGCCATGTTTCAGCAGCCAAAATACCAAAGCTTTGTTCCTTAATCTGACCTATGCTCAACTTGAACTATCAAACCTGAAACAATTCCATTGTACATTTATGACTAGTGAATTGCTCTGTCACCCTCTGTAATGAAGGCTATTACACCTCATGTAAGATTCTCAGCCATTATGGGATAATAACCTAGGGCTCTGGTCCCTTTCTCATCATAATGCACCAATAATGCATTCGCCTCTCCATCAGCTCTGCACCACCAAGCCTTGTTGCTTGCCCATTGCAAAAGAATGCAAGGTCTACATGACACCTCTATAATGAGAATACTAAACAGGAAATTCATAAAGTTTTATTACACTAACACAAGTAAATACGGTATATGATAAACATGTAACTAAACTGAATGAGATACTGGTTTGTATCTAAGTGTTGTACCGTATGTTACCGACAATGGATAAAATGTTCAGAGTCCATAGTATAAAGTTTGAGTATAATATGGTAAGTCAACATATCAAGGTGCAAGTTAGTCTCTGAGGCACTGTGAGACTGGTAGAGTATGTTGGCTCCGTACATAAGGTCTCATACCAGAAGTGGATGACCAGGTGCCGTGGTGTGAGGCAGCCTGTTTGTCACATCCACTAACTAGAGTTGATTGAAGGCCACCTCTTCTGAGAGAGTGGCTCGATAAATCCATGGAATACGGGCACTCAATGTCTAAAAGAGTGGCTCTAGTAATGTTGGTGAGTTGGAGAGTGGTAAGAGGTATACGTAGTCCTGAGAGATGAGTGAAAGCCGGAGCAAACTGAGACAATGGTCAAAGTTTGCATATTCTACCCAGGTTTTAATAGGGCAGGCTGGAGATGATGGAATGGAAGGTAGGGATATGACTACCAGGGCATCTTCTGGTCCAATAGTTTTTGGTGAGCGTATCACTATACTAATACCGGTTTCAGTCAGTATTACGTCTCCCCTGAGTAAGGTATGTAGGCCGGGCCACAGTGAGGCAGTGGGGGTGAGGAGATTAGAAACTCTAAGGAAAGCAAAGAAGCCCATTGTAAGGGCTGCTTTGTAGTGTAATATGTTTAGTATAGTATCCAATAGTGTGCAGACTGCAACTAAGTGCTGGGGTAGTAATGATGGGTCTGGTATCATCTCATATGGTGAGAGTCTAACTGCTCCCTTAGCTACCCCCACTGATTCATATGATAATAATAAAGAGAGGTCACCGCCATGTGTTAGTATCAAAAGTTTGGCCCCAGATATATAGTTTCTATGGGATGAAGGTGCTGACAGTGAGTTGGTCAGATATTGTTGATATAGGGCAGCAGCCTGATGTGATGGATGTAATATGTCTGTGCTGTAGGACACAGAGAAGGTTAGGTAATGAATAGCTTTTCTAAGTCTGTTTACTGCCATGGCCTCCTAAACCAAGGCCTGGAATGAGACTATAGCCTGGTCTCCCAAAGTAAGCCCTAAAATATATATAGAATCAAATTATATCATATGGTGAGGTAGGGCAGGTTTTAGTTAAGTAAGATTCCTTGTCACGATTTCAGCTAGAGCATAGGTTCTTTTAGCTGGGTCATGTTGGCAGGACAGTGCATCTGCCAGAGGTATGAGTTCACCTTTCTTGCGTCTAATATCTAGTGTGTGTTTTTTTGTAGTAGCCTCAAGCCACAGCTGTCTTGCACAAGCAGATAACCCCTTGTCTTGAGTTCTGCCTGATACTAGGGCCTGTTGGGATCATAGGTTGTCTGTATGTATTATGATCCTAAAGCCATGCTTATCGTTGGGTACCAGTGTACGATAAGCTGTAAGCAGATTTACAGCTTCAAGTCTATGTATGGGCTTGTGGCTTCTGTGTGTGCTTCATCATATTGAGTGTGTAGTAGTGTTGGTCTGAGTTCCCACCCCCGCCCAGCAGTGTCACATTCTAACTAGTAGGTTTCAGTGGGTGGTAGTAGTAGGTGTATGCCGTTAGCTAGGGTGGCATACTTAACAAAACATGATATGTCAGATTTGCATGGGTTGTTGAGGAAGACCATGCTGGTATCTAGAGCATTCCTTAGTGCCTCCAGTACCCTACACATGAACTTCCTTGAGTTAGGAATGCATTTTGAAATAATTTTCCTACTAACGACTGAGGTTGCTTCTTAGTGGCAAATTTGGCCCTCTCCCAGGGTTTGCACTCATCAAAAACCTCCTGCAGTTTAGAGTCAGGTATAGTGAGTGTCATTTCTACTGTATTGAGTCTAAATCCAGCCAGTCAATGATCTGGGTCGGAGTTTCACACTTTTAAGGGGACAACTCGACAACTAGTTCAGCTGTCAGACTTAGGAAGTCTGAATAAGCCTGATTAGCCTCATCCAGAGTCTCAGCTGCCCCGCAGAGGTCGTTGAGGTAGTTCAGGGACCAATTCCCTTGTTTAGCAAAGAAGAAAGCAATAGCCTAGGTAGTGCATTGACAGGCTAAGATGGAAAGTGTGGCCCCCAAAGGAGGGGAAAGTGTCTATATAGTAGATGCCTCTGTGTTTCATGGTAAGTAGTGTTAAATCATTGACCTAGATTTTCAGCTTGGTGAGCCATGTCCGTCTTGTACATATAGGACCCTTGTCCAAGGAAACAGACTTTAGTGACAAGGTCGGCGATGAAAGGCAAGGTGTAAGGTCGATGCTGTCTGTCGATACAGATTTTAGTAACACCACTGTTCATGCCCTTGCCATCGGGGAAAGCTAGATCCAGTACTACCTTTCTAGAGGAGGTCTCTTTCTTTGGTCGGGTGAGTAGAGGTGCTACATTACACCAGGGTGTAAATGGAGCCGATGTGAAAGGCCCATCCTAGTTCTAGTTCATTTTTGATGAATTTGTGAGTAGGGTATCTAAGAGCTGAGATGTGGTTTGTTTCAGTGAAGACGGGGTGTGTGTCTGCAATCTAGCCCACTGGCCAACCATAGCGTAAGTATTCACATAGTTTGTATTCATGGTAACCTTGTAATTTGCTTTCCCAGACATTGAGGTTGAAGCCCGATGGTAATGTGAGTCTGGGGCATAACCTGTCGGGCAAGGAGGTCTCTCTTATAGTGTCATATAGCTTAGCATATTGAGGGAAACTATCCCAAAGGTCAGTAACCCTTACCAACCAAAACAAGGCTTTGATAGGAGCTAATAGCTCTGGGGACGGACCTGCGGGAGGTGAGCTGTAAAACAAGTCTGCCTCAGAAGGGTAATAAGTTTAATCTCAGACAGTAAGTGAGCTTGTGGTCTATGCCTGGCTATCACTAGAGTATGATGAAGTAGTATGTAAAGTAGTGCAAGCTGGGCTAGCGGTACTAACGACCTGATCTTTTTGCTCTATTATAAGAGTAGTACATGGAGAGTGGTCTGCTGTAAAGGCGTTTTCTGGAGTGTGAAGTTTAGTTTTGATATGTGATATGGGCCTAAATATGGGAGTATTAGGCCTAAGCTAGGATGAGGTAGTTTTATCACAATTATCAGCAGGGATAAAGGTGGCTAAGTCTGTGTCCAAGTTCACGTCAGCATTATCATAGGGATAGCAGAAGTTAACTGGCTCAGGCCTAAAAGAAGGGCTCTGTATCTCATGGTTGTTTTCAGGGGCATGCTGTGAAGCCATGGAAATGAAGCTTCTGAATATGTGCCTGTACCAAGTGCAGTGGTGGCTGTACTGTATACCACCTTCTGTATGGTCATCAGGTTTAGTGCAGCCAGCCTTAGTGTTGGAAGCCTGACTTGGTACATCAATGCGACCAGCTGAGCTGCGAGAGACTTTGTAGGCTGGTTGTGAAGCAGCAGCGGTCTGTATAGGCTGTTTATCAGGTTTAGTCTGATTCTGAAAAGAAACCTGATTTTTAGACTCTGTTTTAGACTCAGTGCTATTCTTCTTGAGTGAGGCTTCAGCTATGTCTGCGGTGGGGTAGAGTTTACCCGCTCTGACCTTGGCAGTGACGTCATTGTAGCTGGGATGGCCGCAGCAGCTGCGGCAGCATGAGTATTCCTAGACGGAGTCTGTACTACAGGTACTGAAGTGATGTCCACAACCAGGATCTAAAAGACCTGTGGCTGTACTTGTGTAGCTGTAGGCTGTGTAGCAGCAGGTTTAAGGCCATTGACAGCAGGGAGGATTTCATTGTTTGGAGACTGAATGGCGAGGACACAGTCACCTAAATTTTCCATAGAAGTAGTCTTTTTGGCCTTACTGCCTGCGGTTTTTTTAGGTGGAGCAGCAGTAGATGGTGTAGTATTAGTACGCTTGATCTTGGAGGTTGGATGGTCACTTTAGATGGTGATAGTGACTAGATATGTAAAGTTTATAAGGCGTATTGTTATGAACGCCGGGTGAGAAAAGGTAAAGTGTCTCACCCGTTGCAACTGGGATATGAGAGTTGCTCAATGATTAGCAGAAGGTGGAGCCAGTGGGCTGAGTCTTTGAGAGTCTGGTGAGTACTTATCAGTTACTGATAATGTGCTGGGGAATTACTCAACAGGGCTGCAATTATGCATCATGAAGACATGCCATATGTTGCCAGCAAAGTGCTAATGAAAGATACAGGACTATTCGGGGGATACACTAGAAGGAGCTAACTTTGTGATTCAGCTGCGGAGAGGACCCTTAGTGTTGGAAGCCTGACAGGGTACATCAGTGTGACCAGCTGAGCTGCGAGAAACTTTGTAGGCTAGTTGTGACGCCGCAGCGGTCTGTATAGGCTGTTTATCTGGTTTAGTCTGATGCTGAAAAGAAACCTGATTTTTAGACTCTGTTTTAGACTTAGTCTTATTCTTCTTGAGTGAGGATTCAGCTATGTCGGTGGAGGGGTAGAGTTTACCCAATGATTAGCTCAATGATTAGCAGAAGGAGTCTTTGAGAGTCTGGTGAGTACTTATCAATTACTGATAATGTGCTGGGGAATTACTCAACAGGGCTGCAATTATGCATCATGAAGACATGCCATATGTGGCCAGCAAAGTGCTAATGAAAGATACATGACTATTCGGGGGATATACAAGAAGGAGCTAACTTTGTGATTCAGCTGCTTGGAAATGTGTCCAAAGTATCTTTTCCTCTCTACTACGTCCTTTTGGAAGTAGCCTTCTAACTGTAGCAGAACAAGCATTTACGGAGAAGATGAGAATGAGTTCTTCAACCCATCTAGTACTCACTTGGCCAGATATCAGGCTCTCCTGCCATGATGCAAGGTTTGGAATATACCATCACCATTTTGTAACAGATTGGGAATAAATGCAGTTGTCTCCCTTGCACATAATTATGTAGTCTTGCAACTTCCTATTATTTCTTGCTGTGATTCTTGTACTCATGAAAAGTCAACATAATGCTATGACGCACTGCTTCCACCACAAATCAAACAGGCTGTGTGGAAAGCCCACTCTATGCTATGTGACTTTAGCTGTTCATCACCGTGAACAGCTGGGAAACACAGTGCAAGCATGTAAGTCCTACATAACATAATGGGAGGCTTTACCCCATATTCCTTTATGACTGGATGATATCATAGCATGCAAACTTGGGTTATGGTAGAGTACTGTTAGGAATCTTATCACGCTCAGCAATGGGAGCTCATTTCTCCTTCTCCCTTGAGCCTAAAGGCGGCCAGCTTGCAGGGTAGTTTAGAACCTGGTCATGTGGCAGCCATCTCTGCCTCAGTGGTTCTAGGATCACATGACTGTGGCTCTGGGGTTGCCACTAGAGGGGGCTGTGGTACTTCTGTGTCAGTTTATCAGACCATGAAATCCAATGGTCAACGACAGGCAGGACTGGTAAGGGGACTAGTTAACACCAATACAGTCCTGCTTCAGAGGACTGTATTGGTGCATCATGCATCCTGAGGAATGATGCATCAATCTCATAGGGTCAGAATTATATATGATGTAGCCCTGGTGAACTATGATTAAGGCTGCATTCATGCATCAAGGTGGCAAATGACATACTTGATGATGCTTACTAAATTAAATTTCATCTCCTGCACATGGTATACCAGACTGGATAATTTTCCATTTCGCCTGGTTAATACTAATCTTATGAAGAGGGGATTTTAGGATTTGGAAATCTAAATGAAATTTCAGAGAATGCCTGATTTCCAGGGACAGAAAAACAAGAATAAATGGAACTTTGCAGCCTTTCATGTATTCCCTTTTGGCAGTCATACAATGTCAATAGCTTGTCCGTGGCAAATATTCATGATAATATTTATAGCATTTGCCAAGGCAGATAATATACTAACCTAATAGCCTTTCGTGTTATTTTTCTCTTTTGACATACACACATTCTCAGTGACCATGACAATGTCTCCCTTGCGCCCATGTATGAAAGGTACATGCATCAAGGGTTTGCTTCAGGTCCTATGTTTTCAAGGATTGCCTCAATAGCCAACAGACCACACTGACCCTCCTTGCCCTAGCCAACTCTAACTGATTGCCTGCCTTAACCTGAGATGACCTCATAACATGTCCGGCAGCATCCTCCTACTGCATGTTTTGTGGACATATACTTATTGTCTGACCTTTGTCCCTAAGTATTTCCATACTATAATCCCTTTTTATCCCAAGATTCTTCCTCGTTTTGTCCTCATGGCAACCCGACGTGGCAACACCAATATGGGCTGTCCTAGGACAGCACTCCTAAGATAATCTCTGGCTATGTATTGAATGAGCAAGGGATGGACATCTTGCAGTAGGCGCACCTAGGGGAGACAGACACCATGAGATAGAGATATCCATATTGTACATGCTTAGACAGGTCAGGACAGGAAGACCACTTTAAAAATGGGCCAGGGAGGCCTGCAAAGGCATAAAAGGAAATCATTGTTTTAGAAACAGTATTCCATGCTTAGAAAGTATTGCCTATGTCAAAAGCCCTAACACAATTGCACACAGGAGGCCATTTCTTAAGCCACTACGACTACATACAGCCACCACGAATTCACTACTTCAAAGTTAGTGCCAGTGACCGTAGGTAAACCCATACGACTGCTCTATGTGATCAGGACTTAAGTACAAATTGTATAGCATTTGGTAGGGCAGTCGTAGTGCTGCAGGTACTATATGACCAAAACTTTTGGGCTGTATAGTCACTAAATGAAGGGTTCCCACTACGACTTAAAAGTGAACAGTCGTAGCATTTTAAGAAATGGCCTCCAGAAATGGCTGTGTCTAGGAAAATGACCCCTACTTATCCACTACTGGGCCAAACTCATATTTTTAAAACCAGTGATAAATTGTAATTCATAAAGTTGTGTCCTGAATTTGGTTTCAATACACTTGTCAACCTAGGTTTTTGGTAAAGGTTGTAGATGCACTATCTTGCTACCTGTCAACAAATATGCTTTGTTGAAAGGGTATTACTGAGAACTTCGGAGCAGGGCACTGAGGCTTTGTCTATAGGCATGCATGCTGCTTTGTATGATGGGCTCTCTCTTCTTTTCTGCTGAAGACTGGTCGACTAGCAGTAAACTGGTTTGGTATATTATAACAAAAGGGTAGCTATACGTAGAAAAAGATAACCATCTATTGCAGTTAGAATTTAGCTCAAAATCTGAACTTGCAAAGCAAAGAAAGGATTCACATTTGGGTAATGCAAAAACCAGCTATCATCGCTATGCTTTTGAGAAAATCAAATGTATGACATGTAGGCTTTAATTCATGTTTACTGGAAATCCTTCTAATCCGAAAACACCCCTCTCTGGACACTTCAGCTACACATAAAAAGCTCATTTGCTCCTACATGCGGAGTTGCTCCCACATAGTGAGCCATCTCAAGAGGCTTCAGGGTGGCAGCCCACATCTTGTTTCAATCAAAAAGTGCCAAAACCCAATTCATCGCATGTTAGTGGAATAAGGTATAGACCATCAGTTTTGATTATAGAGTTTTTACGGGATTATTCCCAATCTAGTTGCACACATAGTTTAGTGTACACCATCTTAATAGTACCTTTATATATATATATATATATATATATATATATATATATATATATATATATATATATATATATATATATATAGGTTAATAATGAAAATTAATAGGTACTTATTCATAAAAATCGTGACTCTGCAGCCGAACAACAAAATTTCTTTCTAAAAAGAAGTGATGAAAGTATTTGCCACTGTAACCTCATTGATGTTTTCCATGACATAAAAGCCTAACATGAATGATAAATAAATCTGTGCATTATCTCAAAAGAAAGCATTCCACAAAGTCCATGATGATTACTTTAACTTCTAAACAAAATTATTACAGATTATAATAACAGATTGGAAAATTGAATTTTCAGCTATATATCAAAATGAGAGCAAAAGTTCCTTTTCTCCCTAGTAAATGGACAAACCTTTCACAGAGGTGAACTTGTTTGACGCACTGTATAATGGAGAGGGGGATAGTACGGAGCCCCTAATAGGACACACTAAAAAGATTTTTTTTTCATGCAAAATATATTCCTGCAGATACAGGGACATTCCTGCGGAAACAGGGACATTCCTGCGGAAACAGGAACATTCCTGCAGAAACAGGAACATTCCTGCGGAAACAGGAACATTCCTGCGGAAACAGGAACATTCCTGCGGAAACAGGAACATTCCTGCGGAAACAGGAACATTCCTGCGAAAACAGGAACATAATAAAAAGATTTTTTTCATGCAAAATATTTTCCTACGGGTACATGAACATTCCTGCGGAAACAGGAACATTCTTGCGGAATCAGGAACATTCCTGCGGAAACAGGAACATACTAAAACGACTGCAAGAATTATTCTGTACCCGCAAGAATTGTTCAGTACCCGCAAGAATTGTTCAGTATCCGCAAGAATTGTTCAGTATCTGCAAGAATTGTTCAGTATCCGCAAGAATTGTTCAGTATCCGCAAGAATTGTTCAGTATCCGCAAGAATTGTTCAGTATCCGCAAGAATTGTTCAGTATCCGCAAGAATATTTTTCTTGGGAAAAAATTATTTATGGTATGTCCTATTAGGGGCTCCGTAGGATAGGCTTGGCATGGCCAAGCATTTAGATTATTTAGTGCATAATCTGAGGTATCCAAGAATAACTACTACATTTCCTAGCATGCTACAAATTAAACTGTTTAAATCATACTAAAAGCATAAGATATAGCAATATTAAGATGTATTTTTACTTGGCAGATGTACATTCTCCATGTGTGTCTACTTGGACCTCTCCTGGACTGCATTCCTTTAAATTATCAACATGGTAAACTCACTCTGAGACAGTAACATATCTATATATAGATTTAGACCTATGTCTAGATTTAGATCTATATTTTAATAATTCAACATCCTGGCACTTTCATGTACAGTCTTATTGCAGCCCTATACAGTCATGTTGTGCTCAAGAGGTACGTGCGACTGTTGTGGAACCTTTAAGATGAGAGGGCAAAGCATGTGTCCATAGGCATGCAGGACGGCACTTATGATGGGTTTGAGATTGGCTTCATTCAGCTGTGCATAATTATGACGAAAGAGACATGTAAAAGGGGCATCTATCTTCCCCATTCCCTCCAGCTATTAGAAGGTAAAGCTAGGCAAAATAGAATAAAAAGATGTTTTCTCTGTAGAAACTGGTGATAACTTGGTAATACAGGTCTAAGGGATAAAAGACAGAAAACTGACTGATACAATATCGAAGAATGTCCCTAGCCTTTTCAATAAAAAAAAAAAGGCTTAGACATATAGACATTGATTTCAATATGCAGGCAAAAATCTGAAAATGATAGGACAGGTCTTCAGGTAGGATTATGTAGCAGTATTATCAGGAGAATATCATTATTGATTTGGCGCTGGATATGCAAAAATTAATAAATACCAGGCTCAACATCCCTGGTTATAGGCCAGCAAGACGGCTTAAGTAACACATGCAAGAAATATGGAACACGAGACCAGGACAACTAGATACACCAAGTCATACAGAGCAGCCTCCACCTGCACAATTCCCTTAACTAACCCAATCAGTCACTGTACTGTTTTCCCCAGCAGTGTGTGCCTGTCTCCTCAAAAGGGGAATGGTGGTGCTTTCAAATGGAACAGTGTGCTATCACATTTTTTTATGATGCTTTATAAGTGTAATGATTTCTCCTTTTTCTTGGTCTGTCTCTACTTATAAATATGGCTAAACGCCTGTCTCTGTCTGTATCTCACTGTCCGTGTTTCTTTCTCCTAGGTCCTACCTTTCTAAATCTCTTGTTTTTGGTATACCTCTTCCTTATCTATATCCTCTGCCACATACGCTCAACATGCCAACATGACAACTTCCATCAAATGGCACACCCTACGCATTGATTCCAAAATACCCCAATTTTAATCTCTACAATTAAATTTTTGCTTTAGTATTATCACATTATCACCTATACTTACAAGACTAGCATTGATGTCATCAAATAACAGCACTATACTTCACTGCCCTAAGCTGAGAAAGCTCTCAATTTAGACAGTTTTCATTTTTAAGCTGGTCTACACTATACACTATCTATACTATAGGACAAGATCTAACAGATGAGAGAAATGAAAATGGATAATCCAATTTGCTTTCTGTATAAATAACTGACAGGCTGAGGCAGGATTATCAAATCATTTGTGCCTCAAAATATATGCTTGACTAGTGCTGACCAATGAGCAACTCCCAGAGCAACTCCATATAGCTCCCGAGCCTAATTGAATAAGTAAAGCCTAATTGAGTAAGTAATGATATTTAGGCTGCAAATGCCTTGTACAGAGTTTTCTTACATAAGCGAGTTTAGCAATACTCTTAGGCCCATTAATGGACTACCAATAGACTAATGACCAGTAGGTCAACATTAACTGATGGTTCACTGTAAATACACATGCAAAGTAAATTCATGCACATTTGTCCACAAGGATCGAATCTACCTTACCTATTATTTGATTGTAAATTGTAGGTGTTAGCCTACTAATAACCTTAGTCTACTAAGGCTCTATCGCCAGATTCTATGATTGTATTGGCCTAGTTCATTTTTGCGATAGAGCCCAAGTTCACTACGGGTTTAAGCTGGCAATATCATAATTTCATTGCCTGTCCCAACAGGAAGGTGTTTTCTGGAATCTGAATGTGGTCAACAGATTGTATTACATATCTAAGGTTTGACAGCAATAATAATAAGATCATTAACTAGTCATTAAAATCATAGGGCAGGCAGCTGCCCACCTGATGCATGATTTACCACAGTAGATTTGCAGAGGCAATTAAATTGGGGATTTGAATCGAAAACTGCTAAGGGGCCGTGCACAAGACTATGAAAGGTGAATAGGCCTAATTAACACGGACAGTTAGACAGAACCACTCCCTCTCACATCAATTTTTTATACCACTGTCATCCTCCTCACTGGTTTCTCCTTCCGTCTCAATGCCTTCCAGGGGTCTTGATTTCCAGTGGCTGAAAAGGGGGAGAAATCGTCATCAAACTTTCCTCATTGGAAATGCCACAGCCTCTTTAATAGTCAACAAAAATACCCTTGTCAGTCCATTGTATGTTATAAATCTCATGGAATTGAAGGGGTTTCTCATCAGCACTTTATAATGCAGGGCAGTATTACCAATGTATTCAATCGATATCGATGTTGGTTAGATACAGCTTTCTGCTGAACCATGTATTAAGTCATTGTGGTTCTACAATAAAAGAACCTCACGGAATTATAGACCCTCATGTCCATGGTGACACAGACCTTCCTTTTTGTGGATAGTAGAATATCCATGCTGGGTCCTTGTAGTATTTAATTCCTCACATGGCTCACAACCATTGGAGTTAAAAGACATTCATTCCCTGATTCCCAGGCATGCACAAGCTAGACAGGATTATAAAGCAATAGATTTGGTTAGAAGTTGATATAGTAAGAATGGTACGCCCTGGCTAGAATGCCAGTGCATTATCAGCAGTTGCCCTCAAGCCAACCTCAAGTAATCAGGTGATTGGTAGCCTAGCAATAACTCTACTCTGAGGAAAGTGAAACTATGTAACTAAAGAATCAAAGTTGGAGGTGGAGAATGATACAGATGTACCAATAAATAAAAAGGAGATTAAGGAGGTGTTAGGGATTATGGAAGTGTGAGGGTACATGGAGGATGATTAGAGTAAAGAAATAAAAGCCATTCATGACAGTTAAGGCTATTTCTTTATTTACTTTTTTCCCGAGAAATTGGATCTATAATCACAGGAAGTGTTGACAGTGAATTGCATGAGTCGTCCGTTTGCTTGATCAACCACAACAAGAATTCAGCTGCTGCTTAACCGAATCTGACAAGATTATCGCAGTTTGAACTATTTGTGGATGTAATGATCCAGCTCAGTTTCCACTGGTCACATTCATCAACACCTTAATCAATAACAATGTCACTAAAAACACTAAAGGGGAAGCCATAATCCGGCAATGCCTCCTGGCAATACCTGCCTAAGGTTTCTGCTGGAAGGGACTACATGACTCCATCATGGCATACCCTATAGTATATGTAAAAGCTACTGCTTGTCTAGCACCAAGGCTGTAGCTTTTTCCACTACTGGAAAAAAAATCACTTTTGGTTGAGCTAATGGTACAAAGCTATGTTCTGCGGCAATTCTGATATTTGATATGGATTGATTTTGATATCCCGGACAATCACAATTATAATACAAATTGTTTCAATTAGGCATATGAAAGTGGTTGCCAATCGCGGTTCTTACCTTCCCATTTCTTGTAGAATCTTATGCAAATAAGACTATTATTCTGATGAGAACCCCATCCAAGTATCACTAGCTGTGAGTATGTTAAGTGTAATGTGCCAGACCATAACATCCTTTAACACCCCAACTGTCTTCCCCCTCTCTAATATGATTATCAACATCCATTATATATTGGATGCAGACAGCAGAGGCCAGCACTGCTGCCACCAACAGGTCACGTGATTCATCATTCTGCTAACACGGTCACTGCTCATGACAGACCTGATGTATTACTCTTCATGCTATTTATAGACATACGTTGATACTGGATTTCCAACGCCCTGTCTGGTATGTGGATGCAAGATAGGGAAATAGGAATATGTTTAGATATGACAGATTATACTTTGGGTCGCTAATCACAGCTCCTAAATACTATAGTAGAATGAGCAGAACCAAGAGCTTTGGAATAAGCAAAGGACATTGTAGTATCGGCTCAAAGTAAGGAATTACTTTATATGTTACAACAGGAGGGCCAGATACTCTGTGCAATGTGTCATGACATTGTATCTAAACGAATTCTAGGTACAATTCCTGTCTTTCTCAGAGGCTCAAACCCCCTTCCTATAATTATGTTACCTACCTTGTTCATACGAGCGGGAGGTAACCTGCATATGACAGCCAAATTGAAAATATCATAATGTCAATGGTGATATCTTGTTTGTTAACCATTTACTCATTAAATACTGATCAGACTTTAATCAATTTTAGGATAACACTAAGTACATTATTCTGTAAATGAATTATATGAAATTCATCTGACCATTGTCTTTCTCTCTATTGCAGGTAAGATAAAACGTCTGGTTTTGAAGTACCATGGGCATATATTAATCAAAGTAAGATGAACAGTTTCTATAACCACCAACACTTTAAACATTCAACATTAATTTCCGACACTATCATCCTTGAAGGTATAAACTTGTTCCAGGGTATATTGCCTGTTTTAAGAGCTCATAAGCTACTGCCAGGCAATGCATGGGATTTGAGATTGGCAGAATGTCAGCTTCACTATTGTACCCAAGCACTAGAGTGTAGCGAACAGTAAGCGTCAAGGTAGAGTGTATCTAAAGGTGATGACCTTTTCTACATTGAGATAACAGGACATGGTAGTATGTGTCTGTGGGACTCAGACCCCAGAAAGTAAAGGTAAAAATCTGAATTATTCCAAATAACTCCCTTAATTTTGTAAAGGCATGAAGGCTCCTATACACAGAAATCCTCTTTGTACTAACTTCCTTCTGGCAGTTGTTGTTTTACAGCCGGTTAACAAAATCCACAATTATATTATGTCCGAGAACAAAATGAACAGAAGGGGATTTAAAAAGAACCCTTTATAAAAAGGTCCCTCTTCGGAGATTGTCATAATCAAAGCTTGGTATCCTTCATTACTCTGCCAGACTCATGCAATTCCAGACTCAATATTCCTGGTTTTCACAGAACTAACTATGATAACTCCACCTGGCAGTGGTGCCAGATGACAGGGAAATGGTCACTTATGTGTCAGCCTGTGTGGGCTCTGACCTGACAATTACTGCTGGGACCAGTGGGTGGTGGGTCGTCCTGAGTCCATTTAACAACATTCATCCATCTCCATTGGTATCTGAGTAAGTCCTGAAAGTAGTCTGCAATGGGCACCGGCTTCCAACTGATCTTAGTCAAGGTTCAGTCTCTGGGTCTCCCTATATAGACTCTCATTGGTTATTTTGTACAATGTATCTTTTGTACCACTACTTTTGTCAATTTCCTGCAATATTTTTGCAGACAGAACGAATGTATTATTGCTTTGGCCAAAACAAAAGTAGATCATAAGCAAGCTATGGACCAAACTCTTTTTTTAAATAAACGAGGCCAAAATAATGTCGTGAATATACTAATGTATATATTTGGCCACACCTAAAAAATCTGATCGAGAAAATTAAAGTGCAAAGAACAATTGATCAGGCTTGTGGCTGCTCATATTTCTTTTAGGGTAGATTAACCTAAAGATGACCGTTCATGTGCAGGTTTTCGGTCAGATGTTTGTAGTTGCTAATATCTCTGGAAGTTTTTGGTCTTCAGACTTCCAAAATACACTGAATACCTGTTATATTTCGAAAATCCATTTATACACTGCAAAAATGGTGTTTAGATCGTAAACACAATTCTAAACATATTCTTGCAACGTTTTTGTAATCACATTAATTTCCTAAACATGTTTAGCCAAACAATGTGCTTAGCTCAAGTGTTTAGAAATGTAGGTGTTTAGGTTAAAATTTTGTGTTTAGATATATGAATTTTTGTTTTTAGGTGTTTATGAATTTTTGTGTTTAGATGTTTAAATGATTTGATGGAGAGTTAAGGTTTGCAGACATATATACATTAAAAACAGAGATATATTTTGTTTGTTTACTCATTTACTGGGGGGGACATCAGCAGGTATTTACTTGTCAAAGTCTCCAAAGATGTCAGCCACAGCTATATACGTGTACATATATTACACACTGCATCAGAATGAGAGACTTGAGAAAGTACAACAGCTTGGCAGGAAGGACATTGCCTTATCTATTCCAGAATAACATCAAATAGGTGTCAGTCATGGAGTTTATTGATTATTTTATGGTAATGATGGTGGCATGAGGTGAATCTAGTCAATTTTCTATTGCCCTTTCTTTTCACATGACATTCTATGAAATGAAACCATGATAAACATGGGATTTGGGGACATTTGTAAAAACATTTGATTATAACTGTGTGCAGATAGTCCAGTCAAAGGCAGTGCTGCTACCTGGTGTGGATTCAACATCCAAGTATCTAAACAAATTGATGTTTAAATCTAAACACCTATTATTCAACTGTCTCAACTCTAAACATCTAAACATGTTTAGCATAAATGTTTATGTAGTTAGAATAAAAGTGTTCATTTCCTAAATGTGTAGTCGATGAGACACCTAACTGACCTATATGTTTAGGTTTTAAACGTGTTTAGACCTAAACATGTTTAAAATCTAAACACCATTTTTGCAGTGTATATGTTATTTCTAGTTTATCACTCTTACTACAAACATTCCATTTAGTTAAATTTCACCTTGAGATGACCACTTTGCACCTAAAGTTGACCACTTAATATCCACCCTTATGATAAAACCATTTTGATTAAAACAGAGGTGATAATGCCGGACCACGTTATGGAGATTGATTTGGATTGAACATGCTGGGGACTTTAACTGTACAGCATTTCAGCAGCCCTCCTCACACCCCAGCTAAAGTGAGACATTCTACACTCTTTATCAACTTCACAAGCCTAAGCCACTTTCCAATTCTGCTCTACTCCCTAAGACTCAGCGGCGAGAACTTAACCAAAGCTATTATAACTTTAAAATATTGGTCTCTTTTCATACAATTATCTTTTTATTTATGGATACTTTGCAATTGGTATCCTTTCATGAAATGTATCAATACATTTACAAACCAACTATAATGAAAACGCAACATCATGACCTATATGTTACTATAAAAAAAGCTCCATTCCCCCATAAACAAGCAAACGCTGATCGATGACCAGTTCATGGATTGTCAATATGCCTAGTTGCCACGAAAACGTGGGGGATGGGTTTTTAGAATGTATCATCTTCTATATCAGTTTTTTAAATAAAGAGGCCTACGTCTTGACTGTACTATTGTGACCTTTGGGACTGTGTTTTAGTGTCATCGCTTTTTATATGAGTACAGTGCAAAAGTTATATATATACACTGCAAAAATGGTGTTTAGATCCTAAACACAATTCTAAACATATTCTTGCAACGTTTTTGTAATCACATTAATTTCCTAAACATGTTTAGCCAAACAATGTGCTTAGCTCAAATGTTTAGAAATGTAGGTGTTTAGGTTAAAACTTTTGTGTTTAGATATATGAATTTTTGTGTTTAGGTGTTTAAGAATTTTTGTGTTTAGATGTTCAAATGATTTGATGGAGAGTTAAGGTTTGCAGACATGTATGCATTAAAAAAACAGAGATATATTTTTCTTTTTTTTCTCATTTACCTGGGGGGGCATCAGCAGGTATTTACTTGTCAAAGTCTCCAAAGATGTCAGCCACAGCTATATATGTGTACATATATTACACACTGCATCAGAATGAGAGACTTGAGAAAGTTCAACAGCTTGGCAGGAAGGACGTTGCCTTATCTATTCCAGAATGACATCAAATAGGTGTCAGTCATGGAGTTTATTGATTATTTTATGGTAATGATGGTGGCATGAGGTGAATCTAGTCAATTTTCTATTGCCCTTTCTATTCACATTACATTCTATAAAATGAAACATGATAAACATGGGATTTGGGGACATTTGTCACAACAATTGATTATAACTGTGTGCAGATAGTCCAGTCAAAGGTAGTGCTGCTACCTGGTGTGGATTCAACATCCAAGTATCTAAACATATTGATGTTTAAATCTAAACACCTATTATTCAACTGTCTCAACTCTAAATATCTAAACATGTTTAGCGTAAATGTTTATGTAGTTAGAATAAAAGTGTTCATTTCCTAAATGTGTAGTAGATGAGACACCTAACTGACCTATGTGTTTAGGTTTTAAACGTGTTTAGACCTAAACATGTTTAAAATCTAAACACCATTTTTGCAGTGTACTTATTGTCTTTGAGAACTCTGCTGTAACCTGAACTTTAATTAGAGGGATATTGAATCTATTTTAGTCCTTCAAAGCCATATTACCTCTTGTTCAAAACATCAGGAAAGAAAATAATAATCATTCTGTGTAATCATTTGTAATGACTTTTGATTCACCGACAAAAGCTAACCGCTGTTATTGAAAATGCTACCTCATAGTTAAAGACGAAATAGGACCTTTTTTGTGTATCGTCCACAAAACACACATCAAGGATGCTGACTGATGGCCAAATGAACATCTGTGGTTCAGCTGTTTTCACATTTTTGATAACCTTAATCGATGCAATACGGTGAACTTGCTGCACTGGAACTGATACAGTAAATGAGAAAGGTTGACAAGTGACTTGTGCATGCCTCGAGCATGCACAAGTCACTTGTCAATATTGGTATTCTCCTGTACTGTCTGGTGCTAATCGTAAACAAGACTAGAAACGCTTTTCCACATGACACTACACAATAGATGTCACATTTATGCTCATATGGAGAATGAAATAAGATATCATAATGCCAAGTGGATGACATCTTTATATGCCACATCAAATTTTCAGTGGCCATACATGAATATACCGGTACTGCGGAGTATATTAAATTTAGAGTCACATCATATCACAATAATTATGGTATATCATTTTCCCTTATCCTCCCTATTATATCATCGCTCACTGTGATGGATGCTGCCACCAGAGGGCAGCCTTGTTCTTACCAACAGGTCACGTGATTTGTCAGGCGGCTAACATTGCTACCGCTAATGACATTGAGGCTCTATCCCTGAGTGACTTAATAAGTCTTCTATAGACTGTCTTTCCCCACTAGCTATCAACTCCATGTGCCGACTAACCTGTCTAACCTGTATGTGACAAAGTATTACATTTGGTATTTCTACAAACATACAATATAGTGTTTTCCCAGCTACTACAAATAAGAGTCCTTTATCATGGGTCGGCTATAAACGTTCAGTCACCCAATAAGATGCAAGCTTGGGTGATGGTATGAACAATCGATAGATAGGTTAAGGGGCTGGTATTAAAATACTGACCTCACTTAACAGTTTCACAAATTTGAATGCAAGACAACAACAATGCAAGTTCCTTTTTTTTGGATGGTTTGGGTTATCATTCTGAAAAAAGGCAAGAACTGTATTATATAAGTTTCTGAAAAAAGACCCAGCCATCGTATACAGCTTGCAAGATATCTAGATAAATGCTCTGCAGGCTGTTGCAAAAAGATTTGGAAACGATTTTGTCGGAAGTGGTATTCCCAAAATGGAACTGACTGACCTCAGGGAATCAATTCCCTGTTGGGTTGCCAAAAGATAATTGGTCATAGAAGTAGTTTAGGAGTGGTCAGGAACTAGTGAATGCTTCCTAATCGAGAACCAATTCCCAGCCAGTTCCTTTCTCCAATTCCCTGGACTTTCGACTATGGGAAGCATTCAGGTGGAATTAATCATGGAACCAGTTCCTCAACTTTTTGCAATGCAGTCTAATTCAGAGTAAGTCAATTCCATTACAGTATAAGGTGGGAATTGGTCTCCCTGGGTAGAGAATCAGGAGGAACTGGAAGATGCATTAGTTACAGTGAGAATTGAATTCCAAATCTTTTCGCAACAGCCTCCTGCCCTTTCACCCAGCTCTTGCGGTATCAGTTGGCTCTCTATACAACAGGGCCGTGACTGTGTAGTGTAGCATATCTTTAATATTTGATGCCTGTTTTTTATCATTGTCTTAGCGGTTGATGAACTAGTATAATTTGATGCATCAAATTTGCGATTTAGATGACACATAGGCCGTGTAGTTACTAGATGTCCATAAGAAAGTATTGGGCAGTGAACAGCAATAACTATGAATAATTATGCTTTTGTACTATTCTATTTGCAAAGCATCTTATTTTGCAATGAAGAATTTAAACCAAATATATAATATAATCAAGTTCACTACAGATGAGCTCTAGTGATTATAGGACATTTGTATATATCTTCCAAGAAATGTTGGGAATAAGCCCTGTTAAGTTTCTATCTTATTATATATGGCATGACTCCTCTCATTATGCATCAACATACGTAATCCAAATTCATGTACATCTTTATAAGCTATAAGTATTTCATTTCTTGGAATTAATGTTCCCAATTCTGTCAGTTGTCTCTTCTATGTGATATGTATTGGCTCATAGAACATAAAAGTGATATTTAAAACTTGGATTTCTGACCCTCTTTCAGCATGTGATCCATTTTCGTGAGAATTGACCCTTTGCTAAACATTTACCTTTTTACGAAGCATGTTCCTCCTATCCACGCATGTAAATTTTAAAAAAATAGCTAAGGGCAATTTCCACCAAACCACTGTTCCAACACTGCTCCACGATGTAAGTTATCAATTTATGGAGTCATTTCACACTGATATAATTCTTATAGTCCCATCAGCTGCTTCCCCTACATACGAGGCACTGCATTGGTACTCCACCTAGTTCTGTAATCACTATTATGGTTATTCTCTGTATCGGGTGATTGACCTGTCAACATACATCCATAGGGAGCCAGATGATGCTGCAGAATGGAGAGGCCTAAGCAATTTGCAGCCCCATCTCTAGACCTACACTGTTCCTGACTGTGCTGTACACTCCTCACAGATATCACCATAGTCTAATTCTCTCAGAGTCCAATTGTTAGGCTCAGGATGCGAAATGATGATCTATCTCTGAAAAGAAATTTCATTTTCGAACAAAACGGAGCTGAAACCCACTTATTCCTATGTATTTTGACCTGGGGAATTCAAAAATAACATCCATTTTTTGCTGGTGGCTCTCAATTTTGAGATACCCATAATGCCTAGTATTGCCCATTTTCATCCTTGGTAGCCAAATCCGTATATTAGTGCAAACTGTACAAACACCAGATTTCACATCAAATCTGGTTTATTTATATTTGATTACCATGTACAAACACATTGTCTAATGAATTATTCATCCTTCAACTCAGTAATATGCAGTAAAAGTATTAAATATGCTCGAAACGTTAGCTAGACGACACTTGTTCAGGACTGCCTTGCCTGTCTCTTGTACACAATGTTCAGGCTCTTCCAACATCAGACCCCATTACTAGCCTGCTAGAAGAAAAGGTAACCACTAACTTTGGTAGCATTTTTCCATCTCTGTGAGGTCCCATTAGAATCTATCCCCATGTATGTCACTTGCTTTTAAAGGATGGGGGGTCAAATGCAGAAAGTGGATCTTCAAGGACATCTTGCATTTGAGTTTCTGATAAGTGGCAGCAGTGTATCCACACACTCTTGTTTCCCAGAAATCATGTTATGACTGCACTGAGGGCAAGCCATCACTTCCATTTACCATGTAGCCTATTTTCGGTTATATCAAATTACCCTCTCTTTAATCTCATGACTGTGGATAACCCTGATGTTTAAATGCAGCCTTACTCACCATAAATCAGGGTTGGATGCTCTAAATGATCTAGAAGTCAATGTTTCAAGGAAGTTAACATGGAAATTTGTCTTTTTTAGGATAACTGCCCTTGTACCAAAACGAAGCAATATATCCCGAAACAACTGGTTATAATACAAAGTTCATGAAATCGAACATATTTGGTGTGGATATATGTAGATCTTGACCCCTTTTGGCATTATCAAAGATGGACTCTTGCATGTGAACTACCAAAACTGCTACAACCATGCATATTGAGTGTGCTAACACTGAACACATAATATTCAATAAAACTGGTTCTGATGCTCAGATTGATAGAGGCCCAGGAGCCTCTTTTGGGTGAAAGATGATTTGCACAAGTGTCAAAGCTATTGATATTACCCAGACAAATGCTAGGAATGACATAAGAAATAGAGAAACTATAAAAACATAGTACCTGTAAAAATAAAAGAATGTCCCACACCTTACAGGAAAGCTTGAAGTGTCATCACATAAGAAAACTAAGCATTCCAATTGATGGTTAAAATGTGAGAGCCCACCAGTCCCTTCATAGAGTCTAGGCTATTTAGCTGCTCCACTCAGTGTAGCAGTGCCGTATTTTACAAAAGATACAGAAATGGTAGACCCCCATTTGTAAAGAGTCGGAGGTCCCATTTCCCAAACTATAGAACTATTTTATGGGTTTCAGCCTTGTGAGACCATAAATGGATTTGTTTCAGAGGGTTGATTTCAGGAACTTCTGTATTTTGTCCCCTATTTGCCACCAGGTGGCCCCTCAGTCTGTATCATTGCATACCTTTCATGGTTGTACAAAGAGAGTATTGTACAGAGTATTCATGTCTCAGATTTGAAAACAATTAGACTTGTAGTTGAAATTCTATTGCCCATCATATTGCATAGTCTAATAGTGTAGATTAACCTAAAGACGACCACATACCTAGAGTCGACCACCTATCAGCAAGGTGGTCGTCTCAAGGTGAAAATAGACTAACTGAGATGGTCTTAGAAATTATGAAAAACAATAGATAAACTTTACACATGAATTTGAGAAAAGTAATTGGTCCAAAAGCCCAAATAATTGTCTTTCACTTAGTATCTTGGGGAACCCTACGTACCTATTAGACTCAAAAATATTAACTACTATATTTCCCGTCTAGAAAACCTGCACAGGAACGGCCGTCTTTAGGTTTAGCCTCCCATACTCACAATTATTGAGGTTAAGGAGGAACTGTAAGCTGGACTCTGACTACGAAAAACATGCCAAGGAGACGATGGATGCTTTTAGAGCTAAAGGTTATCCAGAATCACTATTGCTTGAATGCAAGGCCAAGGTAGATGGAAAATCAGGAAAGAACTCCTGGCAGCCAGAAAAGCCAAAGAAAAGGAAGAGGAAGAAAAACTCTACCTGATCACTACCTTTAGGCCAAACAGCAACCCTATCAGTGACATCATTGAGAAGAATAAACCAATTCTGGGGAGTTCAAAAATGACCAAAAGATTCTACAATAGTAAAAGCATAAGAGAATATATAAGCCCGAAAAACCTCAGAGGTCACTTGGTAAAATCCAAACTCAGATACCATGACACACCTAGCCCCCCCCCCAATCTGTTCCACCAAGGAAAAGAATAGCATAGTTGATAGTTGATGAAAGACTTTGTCTTTACCACTTTGTGTGACGGTGAGGCACCAGGACATTCCAATTCACAGCGCCATGCTTGCAGTCCATGGGCAATATCCAGAGGTGACTGGATTTTTCAAAGGCCGTGCCAGATTGCATGAGTGGATCTGCCAGACATGAGAGCGGGCTTACAACTCAGGTGTCAGTGTAGATGAAAATATGGCTGGATATAGATTATAATACCAGTATACTAGTCACACAGGAGGGTGTCCTACTACGACTTCTTCCACAAGACAAAGTTTTTACAATAACCTTAATGGATTTCAAATATACCCTTCTACAGCATTCAATTTACATGTTAATGCAAAATGAATTTATTCCTTTTCAGGTAAATAAGATTCTAAGGTTACCATAGTGATGATTTAAGGAAAATAAAGGCAGAATAGTGAGAATTCTTGACTGGTGTACACTTAGAACCTTTCCAAGCTATAACACTTAGAGTTTAGACAACCGATGTCTGGGCCCAAGAGAATGATATGAATATTTCATAGAATATAAAATTTAATGTTAGGGGCCATTTTAATGTCAATAACACACAATAATGACAATGAGCATATATCATAAGAAACCCGAGCACTGAGCTGCAGTCTAAGGCTAGGGAAAAGGTAATACAATGCCAACAGTGGACTAGGGAAAAACGTTGACCATATCTCCACTAATATACCTGTATGTGGAGGAGCCTCGCCACTGTTGGACAACTCTCCATTGGTGGACACTGGGGGCCTGGGCCACTGTTGGAAAACTCTCCACTGGTGGACACTGACCCTCAGTGAGTGTCCTTATCTCCTGGTTGCCATAGTGATGGCTGATAAGAGATTAGTGCAGGTGTTGGACCATCCTCCAACAGTGGGAGTAATGCAGGTTGGGAGGTGAGGGAGGGGGTATGGAGTCTACAGAAAATGCATGATTTGAAATTTTTTTGATACCGTAAATGCAGCATATCTCTTCATATACAACTTTGTTTTAAATGTGTTCATACATATACCTGGATACTTATGAGGTTTACTGCTATACAGGTCTACTTCTTTGCACAAATTATTATTGCCCTGCACATATTGCTTTTTCTATTCTTGACCTTATGGTATAAGAAATTCAACCAGGAATGTTGGAGGATAAGCCAAAGTTTTGTCCTCCTATGGAGGAGGGTTGCCACTGTTTCTCAAGCCTGTCTAATATTTAAACTATGGTCTATAACATAACTTCTAAATCTACCCAGATACTACAAATCAATACTACTCTTACATGTCCATGAGCTGCGTCCCCTTCACACTGTCACAAGAGGCACTGTAGTAGTACTCAACCTAGTTCTATAATAACCATGGCTATATAATATTGCGATCCTGGCAATGGACCTCTTAACATACTTCTATAGAGAGACAGGTGATGATGCTATCTGGAGAGCGTGAGGCCATCCATGATAACCCCTCCCCCAGCGTTGCCTGGCCCTCTTTTAAAAGTGAACCTGATGATGTGGATTAATAGACATCAGCCACTTGATAAGAGCTGAAAGAAGAAGTGGCATATGAACAAATAATAGATCGTATTCTATAAATTACACTCTCTCCTTGCCCCCATCTTCCTAAGGTTAGCACGCAGTTCCAGGATGTTGGATGTTGATAGTCTGCCTTTAGCATCAAAATGAGGGAAGATAAGTAATCAAGATACATCATGCGCATGAGTATGTTTAAGTCCTTATAGTTGTTGGACTATCAACGGGCAGGCTACCACCCAGCTAGCACAACTCATGCAATTTACGTCGTTCTTACGTAAAAACTCATGTTATTTACGTAAAAAAGACATCATTCGGATGAGTAGTGCTAGCAGGGCAATGCCTGACTGCACCAGCTTGAAACAACCTCTGTTGGGTGTAGCACAAGGCATCCATACTTGTTATCAGTCATAGGAAAATATTATTGTAATTTTAAGAGTGGTCATAGGCTTATGACTGATGGTGTTTCTAGAAGGGCTTCATTATTGTAATATTTTTCTTATGACTAGTCATATTTTGCTGCCAGTTTAGAAACACTTATCAGTTGTAACTACATACTTATGACTGGTTCAGTTGTAAGTTTATCATTGGTAAAAAGTTATAGTTTCAGTCATAGGAGGCGGGAAACCTGTGCAAAACTGGGAAAATACCCCTCTGTCGTTATTCTGTACAGGGGAAATTACCCCCCAGGAGGGTCTTGCCAAAACAGAGACGTGATCCAAAAATGTAAAACGTGCACTTTTTCGTATTGCTGAAAGTATTCTCATCAGTTCAGAGAGTAAAACGTGCATGGATGGTTAAATCTGAATGTTTGCTGGAGGTATCTAAATAAGCTGTATTGGCAATTGAGTTGAATGATCAAGTTGACATATTACATGGGGTAGAAGGGTAATTTGTCCATTCTCCATTTTCTTTACATCCCATTTCTAAAGTGTTTTAGTAGGCAAAGAAAAACATATTATAAGTGCATGTTTCCCTAACCTGGCTTTGGCGCATTGGCTTCCCTCTGTCAGGGCCTCTATAGAGTTCAATGGTGGAATACACAATTCAGTATAGTAAATAATTGATGTGCTCATGGTATGATAAGTTACATATAATGGTATCAATACATATACCATTTGCCCTTTTTTCAAATTGAGTAATGCCGTTAATAATCATGTTATCAGCAAATGTTACACGAGCTAAGTTCATTCTTCAGAAAGGCACATTAGTATGTGTATATGTATAACTGCCAGTCTAGTATAAGATCAGTTGATGAAAGTATGTGAGTTACAATGTAAAGGTACATTAGGATAAGACTAGATATAAGAATAAAACCAAGTATCACATAAAACATTTGTTGTACACTTTTTTTATACATTTTTTTAATTCATCAATGGTTTCAATAGTTGTGTATTTTGCCTTCAGATAGTTCCATCTTGAGATGGCTCTGTAAAACACTGAACAGTTATTTGGCAATACTGTGAAAACGAGTTAGCCCATACATGTAAGTAATCTATGAAATTATTTAAGAGGTTCTTCCTCGTCATCTTTTGGCAAGACCCTCCTGATGTCATTTGGAGGTGTGTAAATCAACAAAAGTTACAACTGGTTATAACACATGGTCAGCACATTACTATAAGTTAAAAGAACATCTTCCCATTTGATTTTTTTTGCCTTCCAGGGGGGAAATAGAAATTTATACACTCAGGGGGAATAGCAATCCTTTTGTGCATCCACATTCAAACATACTGCCCCTTATGTTCTTAAAAAAATGATCACTCCCTTACTACTTTGATTACAATTACTTAGACTAGTCCGTGCCCTGGTCCCTGCACTCTACCACAAAGTACACTATGTGACAGTAGTTTGTGACCTGTCTTCAAATCTCAGTAAAGCAACTCAATTATAGGAAAACTTATGATCAATTTAAGAGTGGTCATAATTTTAACAGGTTCAACAATAATAAAAAATATGTCAAATTTAACCAGAAAACACCCATAACATGTAGGACCCATGTACGACATGATGGAATTTTGAAAAATTACATTTGCATGCATTTTTGATAAACGTGACCATCAAATACCTCCACAAGTTTTGACCCCTCTAAACACCAAAAAGTAGTCATAAGACCGGTTATAATAAGCTGTGACTGCAGTCATAAACCAGTTATATCTCCTTGTGAAACAGATAGTTATGACTTATGACTGACAGGAGATAATAATGGTCATAACTTTACTACCAGCCCTCTCCAGCTATAGAAACGAAAAACTTTATGACTTTTATTATCTTTGCCTTGTGAAACACCCAACTGGGAGACCACTTCCAAACTTTTCTACTGCTCAAACAGGTTCAATGTCTATCGCCCATGGGAAGCCTAATTCAGGTTTAAATCAATCTGCACCCTGTGGGAATTCCCCTCATCAGGAACAAATGAGTAACTTATTTTGCTACTAAAGAAAACCACCCCTTTTTTCATCACACTTATGCACCCCTTTTTGCTCTCCTCTATGAATTAATGCAGCAATGACTTGATAAGAACTTCTGGCATGGCATAACTGTTATTCTTAATATCATTTATGTGCCCATATTTTTGCATCGAGTAGTTTTCTCCTCTTACTGCTTGAACACTTACTAAACACACCAAATACAGTATGTTTGGTTAGCGCATAGAGTGTAGCATACTGCATTAAAAGTTTCCACAGATGTGTGGCGCTGGTGCATAAATGTAACTACGGTGACTAATTCAGCAAAACTGCATCGATGCATCATGGCCTTTTAGAGAGTAAAAGCCCTTTCACATGTACTGGTAGACCACAGCAGTAAAGTGTGAATACAAATTTTGAAAACTCAACTAAACAAAACTCAAACTCCATACCCAGGGTCAGATCACATGGACTGCATTTATGAAGATTTCATAAAAACAATTCGATATGGTGCATTCATTCTGGAATAGCATCCAACTTAATTTCTTCAGCGCCGGATTTTTTATTTTTGTCGTGAACATGTACAGCGTTCACTTTTGTGAAAAGTTTTTTTTATTTTTTGGGTGATACAGTTCACTTTTCTTACTTTTTATTAGTTTTTTTTCATGATACAGTACACATTTTTTTACCTTTTTTTTTATTTGAAAAATGTTCATTTGAACAAAAAATATTTTCCAGTTTAACACTGTTTTCTATGGAAAAAAATGTTCATTTGAACAAATGTTCGTTTGAACAATTGTTCAAATGAACATTTTCCATTTTAACACTGTTTTCTATGGGAAAAAATGTTCATTTGAACAAATGTTCGTTTGAACAATTGTTCAAATGAACATTTTCCATTTTAACACTGTTTTCTATGGGAAAAAATGTTTATTTGAACAAATGTTCGTTTGAACAATTGTTCAAATGAACATTTTCCATTTTAACACTGTTTTCTATGGGGAAAAATGTTCATTTGAACAAATGTTCGTTTGAACAATTGTTCAAATGAACATTTTCCATTTTAACACTGTTTTCTATGGGAAAAAATGTTGATTTGAACAAATGTTCGTTTGAACAATTTTTCAAATGAACATTTTCCATTTTAACACTGTTTTCTATGAAGGAAATTTGTTCTTTTGAACAATTTGTTTAAAATTTTTTCTTTCAACGAAATGTACAACTGGAAGTGAAACTAGAAAAAGAAACCATTTTTTATATAGAAAGGGGTAGGGTGCTTACACCGTCTTCACATACTTGTCTCTTTATGTACTGATAGGTTAGACCTTGTTTCCTTTGAGAGTAAGTCGTAACGCTGTGGTTAACTACTTTAAATCCTTTGTTGACTACCGTGACAACATTTTCACTGTCCAGTACTTCTTTGTACTTGTCAGTGGTCAGGGGGTTTTGTTTTTGAATTACACCTTTGCAACTCATTTTAACGGGCACATTTACTCCTGTGCCTATGTAACATTTGGAGTTCACCTTCCCACTCCACTTTGAATAACCCGGGGGTTCTCTTGTCAAACGCCAGACGGCTCTTACAGCATGGTTGAGGCAGCCACAGCTCACCCAAAACTTTGGTCTGAACATAGGTCTCTCTGTGGTGACTGTTGTCACATGATTCAGAGGGCAACCATTTGTGACGTTCTCTGAAGAAAGCTTCACGTTTTTCAGGAATAATTACGTCTTCTATTTTCTCTGCACTTAAAGCAAAGTAAAAACTGTCAGTGTCCATTTCACACATTTCAAAATCTTTCTCGTCTATGTATTCAAGGAGAAAGTCGTAATAGAAAGCCAACATTTTAAGTTTGGCATATTGGTATACCATGAACCCTATTTGAACTGGGAGGTCGTAGGTGATGGAGGTGGGCAAACAGGACAGTTCTACCGTGTTGTCACTTATGTCTTGCACATCTTGCACTGACCAGTGCATGGCCAAACGTCTTGCCTTAGAGGGGTGAAGATACTTTGTTTGAACAAAGTTTTGTTTGTTGCATATGGTTTTTCCGTATGAACCATTTCCCAAAAGTTTGTACAGATCTGACAAAATCTTACAGTCTATATTTTCGTCTCCCTTCCTCCTAGCTTTGGTTACTTCGTCCATGAAGGGTAAAAAAGTCTGTTCTGGTGTGTATTCTACGAGAAGGTGTACTGTCGTAACTACCAAACCTTTCTCCAGGTACCACTTCAAGAGAGGAGTTCCCAACAAAATTCCCTCTGCATGGTAGCTGCCTATAAGTTGGCGTTGCGGTTGTTTTAGCTTACCTGCTGCTTCCAGGTAACGTTTCATATGTTCACCTACGTCTTTTTTTCCTACTAAACAGTTTTTGAAAATAGGTGTCATTTCACTGAATTTTTCTTTCAAGGATTCAGGTGTTTCTATGTCTACCTGGATAAGTCCAAAAGTTGTTCCTTTAGAAACCCCTCTCAGTATTTCATCCTGACTTTTTCTGCCTTGGCACAACGGTCTTTTAATTTCCCATTCACTTTTTGTTTCTCTGCACAAGTTTTCAGTTTTTTCTTTCAACCACATACACTCATACTTTTCCTCTACTTGGTAACCTAACGACTGAAGATATAGGGTAGTTAAAATGGTATTTTGGTTTTTTTCTTCTAACCATGCCTTTCCATTGGGGTCTCTCAAAACTGATTTAGTGAGGTGACATATGTGACCATGCCAGTAGCACCCGTGAAACTGGTATACTTTTTTTGAAGCTGGATCATAGCCGTCCACTTTTATTTTCCTTGAACCCAATACTACTTCCCCGTAGTTGTATTGGTGTAATATCTTCACTTTGTCTGTCACAGTTTTGTATCGCAACCATTCTGTGGCTGAGTAGCTAATTTGTTGACTGCAGACAGCTTGAAAATCGTTTTCTTTCCTGCGCACCACATAATAACCTGTGCAGTGCTCTTCACCCATGCACTTGAGGTACAAGCTGTTAGCATCTACCCCTACTATGTGTCTGCATACTTTGCTTTGTGACCCGTATTTTTTTTGTCTTATTCTTGTTTCTCCACTTTTGTGATGTCTGTGAAAAATAATAGAGGGACCCCCTACTAAGTTGCGTCTGAGCAAGGAGTGAACATCCTTTTCTTTCTCACCAAAAAGAATGTAAGGAGTGGCATTAGGTGCAGTGTTGTTGAAAAGAAACTTCAAGGTTAAACCTGGCAAAGTTAAACCGTCTTTGAACATGTCTACCCCACGATCTATAAAAAATTTTGTGTGCTCGTTTATGGCTAAAACAAAGGGTTTAACATCCAGGTTGTTGTAATATATCAAGTAGTCCTTCATAGTTTTCATTTTGTTTTCTGTCCAGACCTTTTTACATTCAAGATAATCTTCTTTGCTTATTCCACCACCCGACAAAGAACTGTAGAAGCAGTGGCGTGGAGGAAGAGCTTTGTTGTTCAGTTTTCTTATGTTGTCCATCCACTCGTAGGGAAAAAAACCTTTTTCAGCTTTCCCTTTTAGAAAGGCTTTCAGGTAGTTTGCGTAGGAATAACCTGGTGCCAAATAGTTAAACATGTCAAGGAAAAGAAGATGGTCTGTGTACACTGCTATGTACTTGTTGCATTTTTTATGGTTTTCATTTCTGTTTTGTCTGTGTCTATAAAAAAAGAATGAAATTCCTTTTTTATCAAATTAATGTCATACTTTCCAGAGTTGAAACCTAGAACAGGGACTCTTTCTATGTAGGTAAGAAGTTTTTCCTTCACTTCAAGAACATGGGAGATTTTTTTTTTGGGATTTTTTTTGTTCTTTGCTGGAAAAACTTTGCTAGCTTTATGTTCTAGTTCCTTTTGTTTTTCTTCTAGAGAGTCTAGTTCGTCTAAAACATCTCTAAAATTCTCTTTCACCTGTTCTCCTATCAACTGCCCCAAGTTGTTTATGTGTTCCAACACATTTTTAACCAAAGGATCGTCGTCCCTGTTGGAATTTCTGACAAAACACACTGGTTCTGTATGCCCAGGAAAATCAGAAGCTACACTGGCAGAAAGGGGTATGTGAGTTTTTTCTATCACAGTGTTAGCATTTTCTGGGGACGAATTTTCAGGTTGGACGAAATAGCTTTCAAAGTCAAAAACAATTTTATAGGGGTATATTTTTTTCTCAGGTGAACAAACTATTCCCAGTTCCTCTAAAACTTGAAAAACTGTTTTGGATGGATTGTATGCTCCACCTTTGTACCTGAAGCTGACTTTGGTGCAATCTTTTTTCACCCCATTGTGTTGTTTCAAAAGGAAGCTACGAGTGAAAACTTTATGACACTTTTCACAGGGGTACATTTTACCATACAGTCCCATGTTAGTTATTAAACTTACATGGTTTATGTGTAAGTTCAAGTTCATGATTTTTTTGGATGAACACATGTTTGACCTTATAATTTTAGGTCGCCCCTTTCTTTTACCAAAAGAGGGAAGGTAAAAAATTCTTATGTTAACTTCAAACATTTTTTCTAACCTGTCTAAATCTCTTATGTTAACACCCTCAAAAGTCTCCTTGTTCACCCCTGGATAGGCTTCAAGGAAAAGCTCTTGAGTTTTTTCTAAAGATTCATACAGGAAGAAAGACAGACATCTAAAGAAACACAAGTTGTCCTTGTACGCCCTTTTGGTTTTAGGGTCTCTGTGAAAGTGTTGCATTCCTCTTTGTCTTAAACCTGGTGGAACAGTTTTCATTTTACCTAAAAGATATTCTCCTCCCGTAGCCCTTATGAGTGTGATGTTGGCGTTCACGTTGCCTATTACACTCCATTTAGTAGAGGGTCTTTGAGTGTCTTCTTTAATGTTGTTTTCTATTAAATCTAAACACTCTGCAAAGTCTTTGTCGTCCCTTATAAAAATGTAAGGGTCTCTATGACTTTCACTGTCATAGAACAAAGACGAGTTGTTGGCAGAAGCATGAAAGTACATGACTTTCTCTTCTTCTTCCTCCTTAGAGGAAGACAACAACCTTCCAAAAGAGACAGCCACTTTGTAAGCCATAACTTGATTTCTATGAATAGAGGTAAGCGCCTCTATTACCTGTTTGGCTCCCAAGTCTTTGTTGAAACTTGTCATTCTGACGTTGAAAATGGACTGAAGCTTACCAAGCACAGCCAAACCTGAAGCTATGGACTTGAAGTTGTCACGGTAACTGCTTTTATGCAAAGAATTTTTTTCTATTTCTTTTGGAAGTTCTAAGCTGTCGGAAAAAGTTTCTCTTTTAAAAGAATCTGAGTTACATAAAGTTTTTCCACTGTTTTCTACAGTAACCAAACGTGGAGGTCTAGGGGTGTTACACATTGGACAGTTGACGGTGTAAAGTTGTTTTACCTTTTTGGGCGGCATTTTTTTAAGGTTTCTTTTTCTTGTTTCACTTTATGTTCAATATACAAACTTATAACTAAAACCTAACCTAAGTATACATGGAGTACATATGGAACTTAAACCTACGCTGGGCTATGTTGACTAAAAACGGAGTACATCTAAATCTAACTACAAATTAGCTGATATACATGATAATGTAAAAGCACTGAACAAGGAGCTGTTGACCAGACACTATACAAAGTTGACCACTTACCCAGAGTAGAAATCGGTCGTTTCGTCTAGGAAGGGACCAACTCGTGATTTTATGTCCTCCAGAATGAAGGGGGACACAGTGTGTCCGCAGTGTGTGGCTGAGGGGGGCATTCTGAAGCTGGAAGACACCGAGGCGTTCATTTCCTCCACGTAGCTGGTTGTTCCTATGTGAACTTTAGGAGTTCCCTTGTACAAGTTTACCAGGACCATAGCCCGGCCTCCACTGGGGTCGGTGCAGTCTTGGTTCAAGGACAACAAAAGATTATCCACCTTCCTCTCTCCAAGGGCAGCTAGGCGGTGTAACTCCTTGTACTTTCCTAGGATGCACTCTATCTGGTCCACTAAGTTCCTGAATTCACGCGCCTCTAGGTTTAAACACCGCTCGTAAGGTTTGTCCAGGTAGGTTCTCAAGCATACTCCCCTGATGCTAGGTTCCCTGTATATTTCTATGCAGGCGTTGTTGTCCCCTTCCGGATAAAAAACTTGGTTGGGGGCAGGTGACTTTTCTTGGAAACCAAATCGAGCAGGCCACTTTTTTGCCACCAAAGGCACTGACCTAAAGCCCACAAGCTTGCTGGAAGAACTGGGGGCAGTGCCCTCCCCAAACTTTTGCCTGTGTGACTTGTCTTTAGAAGAAGGCACACCTGGGACAGAACCAATTGGCTCGGCACCATAGGATGAAGTCGCTGAGGAAACTGAAGCAGGGGTAGAGACAGGGGTTTTCTTGTGGTAGGCGCGCTTCCGTCTTTTTTTCTTAGGCTCCCCTTCTCTCTCACTGGAACAGTTTCTTTTTTCCGGCGGGCTTTTAAGAAGCAGCTCCTCTACCGGAACCGGGAGAGAGTACAGAGGAGAAGGGCCGGTTAAATCTATAACCTCTACCTGCGAATACCCCCCGCGGTGAGCAGGTGAAGGTGTCCCTTGTGTTAAGTCCACCACTTCTATGGGTTTGACTGCCGGTGATGAGGTTGTAAGGTCTATAACCTTTATTGGACTGACCTGGGGAGAAGGTTCCTCCGGAGTCATGGGCGAGTAAGAGGCGGACGTATGTGCTTCAGTGGGGGGTTGGTAGTTCAAAGGTGCCGGGGGATTGATGTATTCCCTGATGTCAAAATCGCCGTCGCCAGCTTCCTGAGGAGAGCGATCCCGGACGCGATCCAGGAAATCAGTGATTTCGCCATGAAGAGCTGCAAGAGCGGCTTCCTGTTCTCCTGCATTAGGCACTTCAGTTGGAAGCCGAGCAGGAGTTGCAGGTGGTTTATCAGGTGAGGCTGGAGAGGTAGGAGGAGGGGCGATGCCCGACGCCTTTTCCACTGTCTGTTTAGAAGTAGTAAAAGTTAGTGGAGCCAGTTTTTTAGCTCCTCCTCTCCTGACACTAAGTCCCGTCTTCATGCGACCAGGCATTGTTCTCCTTGAAGATGAAAGGGTGGCAGGGCTGGAAGGTGCAGGAGCAGGAAGGCGAACAGCAGACAAACGTCAGAAAAGGTTTGATGAAGATTGAGCAGCTCAAGTCTACTTTATAGTAACTATCCTGATACGATGCTGGGACGTTCCCTTGTCGTTCAGATAACGTACAACCACGTCCATGAGTCGTAGATAACCGTGCTTTTCCATTCATAGTATGTTTTACACTTAGTCAGTGTTGTTTTGGAAAAGAGTAAAAAGCTTAACTAAAATAAAAAAACGTCATAACGCTCAGTCAACGTTCAGGGTGAGGCTTGTAAAACGAATCTTGTTGTTACCATTCTGTGATTAACGCAGACCATTCGTCATTTATCAGAACTAGCTTCTCTCAAGCAGACATGGCTAACTTTTGTCCTTTGCCTTTGTCTTTGACCGTAGGTCACAAAAGGCGTCAGGAGGTGTTTATTTCAGACATTAGGAGGGGCGTAGAAGAAGGTAAGGTGTGGGCTGTGTGGAAATTCTGTCCTGAAAATTTGAACAGGGATCTTTACATCCCTCCTAACTGTAACTTCAAACAATGCTTTTTGCACAACCAAACCACTGCATTGGTTCCTAGTGGACCCTCTGTGAAAAAACTTATCTCAGAAAATGGGGAAAGTTTTTTTTCAGGTGTTCTTTTGGGACATGGTGCCATGGTACACTTGATGTCTAGACATTCCATTTCCTCTGGAAGTTCAAAGAAATTCATTTCAGACAGACAAAAACCCTTTTTTCTAAGGGATCAACCTTTGGGGGGAGGGCCTGGTAATTCAGTTTTCATCGATTCTACTATGGTGAAGGCTTTAATTAAAGCCACTTTACTTCACCCAGACAAAATTACACACTCTTTAGGTTCAAAAATTTTCTATGAAAGAGGATTCAGGACAGAGATTGGACACAATTACCATGGATGCTGTCATGTTGTGAGAGTTATAACTGAAATAACTACCTCCCATGAAAAAGGTCAGCTGAAGGTGGTAACAGCCTACCCCGTATCTAATTTTTGGTCCTCCTAATAAAACTGAACAAAAATAAACGATGATCCTCCGGGTAAGGCCCCTGGGCCAAACCCACCCTTCCACATGTTTTCCCCTCTTTTCAAAACGCTCAGGCACTGACCCTGACGTTTGTTTCGTCCTTGAGCAATAAATCATTTCAGGAAAGTGCGATAAGGAAAGACTGACAGGTTTCCTATAAAGGTTAAACGGGGACTAAACCATCGTTATTTGACACAACAACCTTCGCCCTACTATGTCGCGTTACTCCCTGCAGCGTGTATTAGAACAACGTCACCCCGACGACACTCAAGTTCTGACATACGTGAGGGAAAGAAATGAAATTATATGTTGCTCTTCAATTTGTTACAGGTACGTGTGCAAATACTTGAAAGAATGTGTTCTTCACCGGAAAAAATTATACTTAGTTTTTTCTTCAGTGCAATCAAGTTTTACATCCAAAGACAGAAAAACCTTGAGGAAAATGGTTTTGAGTCATAACTTGTCGAAATTTTCAGCGGTGGAAACCTTGGGTTATGCCCTGAAGCATGGAAGAAAGGGAAAGGGCCCACTGAAAAACCCCTTTCATTTGGAAGCATTGAAAGCGGCAGAAGAGCATCACGCCAAAGAAAATCCCCGCCTGCTTAACCAGCGTCTTCATTTCTTCATGTCTATTTTGGAACTTCTAGCTAAGTGCTTAGAAACCAAAACTTTGTTTTCCTCCTGCCCCATATTTCACATCCCATCATCGTCCCTGGATCGTTTCAGTGTAGAGGAGAAAGAAAAAGTTTGGTTTTATCTGGCTATGTGGTGCACCCAGCTTATCTCCCTTACTCACTGTTTTCACCACAATCAGCTCGCTTTACACTCAACGTCATAACAAATTTAAACGAACGAAGAACGATGTAACATGCTTACCTAAACAGGGGGAAGGGAATGGGAGAGATATATAGAATAGGATAGAATAGGGTAGGATAATATAGGGTAGGGTAGGGTAGGGTAGGGTAGGAAAGGGTGGGGGTGGGTTTAAAAAACTATGGGGTGGGCGGGTGGGGGCACCCCTCAAGTATGGGGGGTTTGGGGCTTGTTGGCCCGGGCTGGCCGCCCAAATAACCCACCTAACCCACCCACCCACCCACCCACCTAAACCACCTACCCACCTACCCTACCCTACCCTACCCTACCCTACCCTACCCTATATAAGTTAACTGTATGCTTTCTAGCCTGTCATAACCTACCTGCCTTCCTGCCTGCCTACCTTACTTGCTGAACACCTTTTATTTGGTTGCTATGGAGTTTCACCTTTCAGACGAGTTGTTATTCAAGGTCAGTGAAAAAATATCTGAAAAAGATTACCCTCGATTAGGGGTTTACTTAGGACTTAGACTAAGTTTAATGGATTACATGGAAAAAATACCGTCTCTTCGTTCTATGGGGAGAGAAATGCTTATTTCATGGAGCAGAAAGAACGTGCGTTGCAAGTGGATGGTATTGAGACATGCATTAAGTAACATAGGTCGTTACGATCTAACTGATTATTGTAGATGGTACATGGGATATTACAACGTAGTGGACCATTGTGAAATTCCTCCAGAACAGTGGAAAGTTGATACTTTGTTCGTCAACCTGGCAGACAAGTTCAAAATGCTTGACTGGAGGAAACTGGGAACTCAACTTGGATTGAGCGACCACGAACTTAACCTCATATCCACCCCTGTTCCAGGGAAAAAAGGTGTCACAAATCCTGTTTTCGAAGTTCTGATGGTTTGGAAATATAGAGAAATATCTCATCCAAGCTGCCTTATAGCCAGTCTATACAACATGGGACTTTCTGATGTAGCTCTTTACGTGGAAGGTTTGAACAAGGGTTCTACTGGTTTAAAAGAGGACGAGGTTGCTCCTTTGGTCACTTTGGTTTAAGATATCGTCCAACATGGATCACAAGGAAAAGGAGATTATTTTTGAGCCACGTCTACAAAGCCCCTTCACAATGATCATAGCTGGACCTACTTCTTGTGGAAAAAGTCAACTTGTTTTCAAGTTGATTAAAGGTGTAGACGAGCTTGTTACTCCAAAAATACACGACATATACTACCTTTAACAAAGGTCTTCTTTCAGAAGACTTTTTGTTCGAGGATGAAAGAGACGTGACTAAACATGGACTGGTCGTAATAGACGATCTGATGGATCCCGAGTACGTTCCCACCATAATGAAACTTTTCACTGTGGGCTCTCACCATCGCAGTTTAAGTGTAATTTTTATTACTCAAAACTTGTTTTTCAACAATCCTGCCTTCAGAACCTTGAGCTTAAATGCACACTACCTAGTTGTTTTTAAAAACCCTAGAGACATGAGTCAGATAGGGCACATTAGCAAACAGGCCTTTCCAGGACAGAAATCCTTTTTGACGGAGGTATATAACTCAGAAACCAAAGAGAAACATTCATACATCCTATTGGACTTTAAGCAGAGCACACCTAACGAGCTTAGGGTAAGAAACAGCATAACAACTCCTTGGAACACCTTGGTTTTCATTCCTCAAGCTTCAGCTTCGAAAAGAAAAAGATAGAATGGTGACCAAAAGATCTCCTTCTGGAGGAAAATTTAAAACAATAAGGAAACATTACCACTTGTTGAAACACATATCCAAGTGTTCCTCGGCAGAGTGTTCCCACATTATCAAAGGTCTCAGCGATGAGGTCATTAGGTTGATGAGTCAAATTTGCGTCAACGTAATGAACAAAAACCTGTTGCGTAACGAGTCCGACGCAGTCAAACGTTTATCACCCTACAAGAAAGAACTCAAGTCAGTCACAAGGCACAAGGCTACCGTTAAGCAGAAGAGGAAAACCTTTGAGCAAAAGGGTGGATTTTTGGGAACCATTTTGGGTCTCGCCTTACCCCTGATAACAGGTCTCATAGGAGCATGTCGATAAAAAATCATGTCTTATTCAAGGATGGCCCTCGTAAGGGCGGATCTTGTTCCCCGAGAAAAAAACCCTTCTTTAGTTGGTCCTTCCTCTCCTCCCCAGCCTGGACCTAGTGTTCAAGACCAGTACTACAGCACTCAACTTTTAAGAGAAGGTTTAACTCCTGATTCCAGCCTGGTTCAAGTCCTGAACCACCTTCAAAGTAAAGCACATGAGGTGCTTAACTCTCCTAACCTCAAACTGAAGGAAAAGTTAAGGCAGTACAATCAACTTATGATAAAGTCGGGAATTTTAACTAAAAAAGCCAAGGCCTTAGGACAACGTAGGGAAGGTCCCTATCCTGGTCGAGCAGTAGGACAAGGCCCTGCAGGAGCAGCAGCAGTAGCTAGGGGTGTAAACAATTCTTTAGAAGACACCGACGACGGCGACGACGATGACCACACTTTCACAGAGACTAGAGACGATCCACCACTTCCTGACGATTCAGACGGAGACAGTGTAGACGAATTCAAAGGGGAGGAAGGATTTAAACCTCGTGCAAGAGACAACACAGAGGGTATGGACGCCGACATAAAAGAAAGAATACCCGCAAGTTACAGAACGACTGCTAAAAATCTCTACAGAGAATTATCTCGTCACGGAAGTGAAATTTTGAATTGGAACAGAGACGGAGAAATATATGTTAACGGGGAACGTGTGCCTGGAACTGACATAACAGATTTGTTAGCTTTTGCTGCCCGACCAAAGTCTTTGAAAAAGGACCAACCTAAAGGAAGCCAGGTTTTCATGAGAGCAGTTAAAAGGCTGAACCCCACCTTAAAATTTGTCAAAAACAAGTCGGCTTTTGCAGGGCACAGTCCTTCCTTTGCTGCCAGTCCCTTGAAAAGAGCTTCCCCTATAAAGAAGAGGAAAGTAAGTCAAAAAGGAACTGGACGTAAGTTTATATGGCGCACAAGGCTTTGAAAAAAGATGTCCTCAGGTTTTACACAGATCCTGAACAACCTGGAAGTTTCACCAGTGTATCTAAACTTCAACGTCATCACTTCAAGAAAACAAAGAAAAAAAACATAGAACAAGCTTTGGAAGATGTAGACGCTTACACCAGACACAAACCTTACAAGAGAAGATTTCCAAGAAGAAAAACACAGACATGGGGGATAGACAAACAGTGGCAACTTGACCTCATAGACATGCGAGAATTTTCAAAGGAAAACAAAGGATACCAGTACATTCTAGCGGGAATAGATGTTTTTTCAAGGTATGGTTTTGGACAACCTGTGAAAAGTAAGAGAGCTGATGACGTGACAGAGGCTTTCAAAAAAATGAGCAAAGAAAGAAAACCTCAACAAATTCAAACTGACAAGGGCAAAGAGTTTGTCAACAAAATTTTCAAAAAACACTGTGAAGATCAAAAAATCAATTTTTTCACAGGAGAGAACGACGACGTGAAGTGTGCCTTAGCCGAAAGGTTCAACTCTACTTTACAAGGAAAAATGTGGAGATGTTTCTCTCATTTCAATAACTACAAATGGGTTGACTTGCTGCCCGACTTGGTTAAGTCCTACAATTTGACTTACCACAAATCCTTAGGAGCTGCCCCTTCAGACATAAATAAAGACAACTCTGAAGTCTTGTTCTACAGGTTGTACGATCAACCTCAAAAGAAAAAAGTTCCTGTCCTTCAGTTGAAGAGAAAAAATCAAGTGCGAATGTTGAAAACAAAGAAAACATTTAACAGAGGGTACAAACCTAACTGGACTGAGGAAATATACACAGTCGACAACATTTCGCCCAAAGGGTACAACCTGAAAGATCTCCTTGGAGAAGAGATAAAAGGAAGCTTCTACGAACCTGAAGTTCAGAAGGTGCAAGTCCGTCACGGAAGACGCTACAACATAGAAAAAATAGTAAAATACAGAGGAAAAGGCAAAAAAAGAGAAGCCTTGATCAAGTGGAAGGGTTATGGAGACAAGTTTAACTCTTGGGAACCTGTCAAGAACATAAACAAATGGCGTTTACCTTAACTTTACCTAGTAACTCATCTATGAACGTTTTTCCTGACAACACTTTAACTAGTTACAATACAATTTTGGCAGAATACATTAACTCTCCTACTCAGTTAGAGTGTGCTCTTCAAGAAATAACCTGTCCTACCACGTGGTACAACGTCAAAGAAGAACCCATTCTCTTGGTACAGGGAGAAAACGACCTGACAAACAACCTCCGCTCTGTAGTAGCTTTATTGAACAAACGCAGAAGAGAATTTTTTCCTCTGGAAAAACCAGGAGCCCATAGTGTCTTCAGTAGAGCTTCAAGCTCTACATCAAATTTATCAGCCCAATCTGCTTTGAAGAGAGGAGTAAAAATAACAAAAAACCTACGTCATGTCAACCCTGTGGGATCGACTGAAACCATTCCTCCTGCTGGTCCTGAAAGTGAAAGTCCACCAACTCCTGCTGCTGCGACTGAGACGCCATCTGGAGGATTCACTTCTAACCAACCCACGCCAGAGAAGGAGGAAAAGGAAGAGGAGGAGACTGAGGGGGAGCGTGACACGGCAGGCAGAGAGAAAAGGGAAATATCGTCGGCTGTGGCTGAAGTGATGTCTATGGATGACAGGGAAAAAAGGTCTCTTTCTTTTTTTGAAGAAAAGGCCGTCTTCACAGACTCTGCTAATGTTTCTCCTCTCTCTCCCAGTCAGTTACAGGCTGTGAAAATATGTACACGCTTCAAGGAAATTAGCAGATACCTGTCTAAGTATTACTTCAAGGAAGGTAGTATCTACAATATGTTTGCCTTAGAAGGTGTGAACCTGGAAAGCAACTCAGAGTTGATAGGATACTTGAACAGGACCATAAATAAACTACAGAGCATGTTGGTGAGAAAACTAAGAAACTACAGGAAAAACAACAAAGCCACCGTGTTTCACTACAACAAATACACAATGAAAAGTGTAGTTTCCTTGCCTCCTGGTGTGGTCATGCAACTCCCAGAAAACTTAGGGAAACAATTAGGTTTTGACGGAAGTGTTTTCCTAAGTGGAAAAACACAAAGCCCCTACGTGGTAGACCTTCAGTACAAAAGTCGATGTGCTTTCGTGTACTCTGACATAGTCAAGCACAGTCTTGTGGGTGACTCTAAAGCACCCCTTCTGAGGCAAATCAACATAAATCGCTACAACGGTGACATGCAGACCATAAGTTTCCAGAACTTGATATATCTGCGCTGAATACTACAGAAAATCACAGTTTGGGAACGGTGCTTTACCAGCGTACGGTGGCAGGGGCAGACAAAGAGGGCACGGACTTGGTTCGTTAATAGGTGGTTTACTGAGAGGAGCTGTTCCCCTCTTAAGTAAAATAGGACGCTCAGCTGCCAAATCTGCAGGCAAAGCCTTGCTTACTACAGGAGCTGGAGTCTTGTCCGACGTGGTAACAGGAAAAGGCTTCAAGAAAAGTGTAGTCAGGAGAAGTAAAGCAACAGGGAAGAACTTACTCAAAAGGGCTGCTTCTTCTGCTCAAGGATACATAAAAGGTACATCTGAACCTCCTCCAGTCAAACGACGAGCAACCGGCAAGCGCGGAGGACGTAAGGGGCAACGCGGCAGAGGTAGAGGACAAGCTAGAGGAAGGACCTTGTTCTAGTCATGAGTCTCCTTCATCCCAAGGGTCAGGTATGTGCAGTAGGTGAACTAGACCTACACGCCTTGCCTGTCACTCAAAAGGACATATTAAAGTGTCAAAAAATAACCAAAACTACCAACAATGCCCTGACTCCACACACTGAATCATTTGACTTCACCTTCGAACCAAGCAACCTGTACACAGACCTCTCAGAAACTGAGCTGTACATGGAACTGGAAGCCGTGGCGGCAGACGGAACAACTCACCTTGCCGTAGGCATAGAAGCTGCTCCAGTCAACAACTTGGCACACGCTCTCTTTGCTTCCTGTCAGTTGCTGATAAATGGGGAGAAAGTCACCGGCAACAATGAAGACTATGGTCTCAAGGCCTACATTTTGGACACAATTTGTTGCAACAAAGAAGACAAAGAGACTCGGTTGAAAGGGTGTCAAAAGTACATGAAAGACACCTGTGGTCACATGGAAGCCAGAGCGGGCGAAAATGCTGGATGGACGGCACGGAGAGCAGAGTTCAGTGCCCGCAACAAACATGCCTTAGTAATGAAGCCGCACCTGGATTTAATTAAACAGTGCAAGGTGCTGCCTCCGAACTGTGAAATCAAGTTCATATTCGAAAAAAATCAGCCCAATTACTACATGATGCAAGCAGCCGATCAAAACTACTGGGTCAAAATCACCAAAGCTGAAATGACACTTCTCCAAAAATGTGTCGACGACGAGGTGGTGAAAACTCACGTCAGCAGTGTCAGGAATCCACATTGGGGCCCTTTCAACTATCACATAGCCAGGTGTAAAGTAACTAAACACACTTTGGACGGCGGCTCACAAGACTACAGTTGGACTCAACCTGACACTACTCAGATCCCCACCAGGATAGTCTTGTGTATGATAAAGGAAACAGCAGCTGCTGGGACTAAGACAGAAAATCCTTTCAACTGCAGGCATTTCAACGTGAAGGAAATATGCGTGAGATATGACGATCAAAAGTTTGAGTTGAAGACCGACTTCGAAACAGGCAACTGCATCAGAGCCTACAGTCAAATGTTCATAGACAGTGGGCTGTCGGCTTTGGGGCAAGACTGTGGCATAACTTTGGAAGATTTCAAAGATGGATATTCCTTCTTTGTTTTCGACCTCACCCCAGACAGAGCACCTGAAGACAGTCGTATAAATCTCATCAAGCAAGGAAAGCTGGGCATTTCCCTTAGGTTTGCCGCCCCGACTACTCATGCCATATCTGCCGTCTTGTGTTCCTTCTACGACAACAACATCCAACTAACGGCTGACTGTCTTCCTGTCACAGACTACCACATGAACTGAGAAAAAAAATGAGAACTTCAGACATAACAGGTGCACTGGGAAACCATCCACACACAAGGCGTTTCTACCTGGGAACTTTTGCCAGTAATCAATGTCCTAAAAAACCAATTCCCTCTACATGTTTCGTCAGTAACACAGATCCAAGCTCTAAACCTGGTCAGCACTGGGTGGCATTTTACGTTTCTCATAACGGGAATGTATTCTACTTTGATCCCAATGGCTTACCTCCATTTACTATATATCACCAGAGGTTCATGCAAAAGTCATCAGATGGTCACGGGTCGTTCAGCAGAAAACAAGTGCAAAACTTTTACGCTAAAACGTGTGGAGCCCACTGCATTAACTTCCTCATAGTAACATGTCGGACCAAGGATCCACACCACACTGTGAAAAGGTTTTCTCAGGTCCCCTTCAACTTAATGGACAAAATAGTCAGGCCCTTCCTGAGAAAAAGAGAGAAGAAGAGGCAATGAATTTCGAGATGAGTCCAGAAGAAGTAGCAGTCAAAACAGACGTGAGCAATCTTTTGGTGAAAGGAAAAGTTAAACGTGAACTGGACGTGATAGACGGGCTTCAGAGCACGGCGGAAGTAATAGACAAGATTCTCATGATCATGGCCGAGTTAATGGACAAAGTGGTATCCCTGGAGGAGAACGACATAGGAAGAAAGGCCTTGAAGGATTTAATGGAGAGAATGCGGGCCTTAGAGGACCGTAGTCAAAGTCCTACTCCAGCCAAGACCGGGTGCAGTTGGTACTGCAACAAGAATTCATTTTCCATATAATATCCATGTACTCTGCTTGCAAAGCATATCTGATTATAATGATTCATACCTAGCATGTACTCTGATAGGAAGAAAAAATAAAAAGATTGAATTAAAAAAACCGAGTTGTGTCTTTGTTGCATTTAATCTCATATCAAAATATTGAGTCATAAGTATTGCGTAAATTCATAGGAACATTGCATCAGAAAATGAGTCATGGTTATTGTGTAATTTCTTTCAAGGATTGCACAATACACCCTCATACGTAGGTCATACGTTTTTGCAAGTAGGTTAGTAGGTCACTTCCGGTTTGTAAGTAGGTCAGCTCTAGGTATTGCACAATTCTTTTAATTTATGCATCTAGGTCAGGTCACTAGGTCAAATGAAATCCAGCTTTCTGATTGGTCGAAAAAACTAGGTCATGACCTTATGACGTCACTTCCTGTCAAATCCAGCCCTCTGATTGGTTAAAACTAGGTCACTTCCGGTCTACCAGTAGGTCATGACCTAGTTAGTAGCTAATCCATTGCGCTCAGTTTGCATGTATATACTACTTCTAACAGGTTGTCAATACAACCCCTAATTGTTGCATTTAGTCCTGTGGTATCATCGGTTCATGTCTATATGGACTACTTGACTTCTAGTTCTAATTGGCATAGGTTGTGTCCTTTTGTTTCTAAACAGCTGACCTGATGCTATAAATTATGAAGATACTGTACTCAAGCAGTACACAATTTCGGTATAATTAGCGCTACTTGAATCTTGATATAGTGTTCGAGGTAATCATCATTATCTATCATACTTAGAGAGATCTATCTAGTGTAAGTAGACGATACTCACTCCTCTCAACCAACATTCAATCACCCCAGCAAAGCAAGCCACCCTTGGATCAGACATGTGTCAATATAGTGGAAGTGATTGAGTCAACATGATGTGGTCCAATCAAAATAGAAGAGATCATGGAAACACAACATGTTCTTGTCTGCTGCTTTGTACCTTAAACTCTCTGTCAAGATGGATATGATAACCTAGGCTCTGTGCTGCATCTGTCCTTAGGCACCATGGAATAATTATGGCAAAGTTGCCTGTGATGTAAAATTCATAGATTTTAGTTTGTTTGTTGTTTTGTTTTCTATCCTGACTTAGTGTGTTAGAGACGCATCTTGACATTACCGCCATGGGGCAATGCTTATATTGTATGGCCAATTTCCTGAAGTGACTGGCTGTTTTACTGGCCATGCCAGACTGCATCAGTGGTTCTACCAGGCATGTGAGGGTAGCTACCACTGAGGTGTCAGAATAGATAAGTGTAAGGAGTGATGTAGATTGCCATTACAGTCGTATAGGATGTGCCTACATCCAAATACTGCAAGTTGTAAGCATTAGGAATTTAGTACATATTGTTTCCTGCAGAATGCCACTCTCTCCTTATCAATGGGTTGTTTTCTGATACAGCTCATTCTGATGAAAACATTATTAGAAACGTAATTTCATGTTATCAAAGTTATTGAATTTTGCTAATTCACATAAAAGAGCTAGGCACATTACACATTGTGTGTGCAGGTGCATTTGTTCATAGGTCCTTTTCCTTTAATTCCGTTGGGAAAACATGTGCTATGTGGAAAAGTGGCAAGTAATCTGTAAGCACATAGCCAGCTCATAATCACCTCCTTTCTGCAGAAGCAATTTCATCCCCCTCAACCGTGCAGTGCAATGGTAAACATATCGAATACTTGATTTTTTGCAGTTGCTTGCCGCATAGCGGCCGGGAGCGCAGCGACTGTAGCAGCTTCATTATGTTTTTGGTTTGCCAGTGAAGTCATGGTCACCTTGTGACGCAATTTGGGATATCATATGTCGGCCGTGACATCACACGTCTGCCGCAGAGTGGCAACTCCTATCAGTGGTCCTTGTCACATTTTTGTTGTTAATCAGAAGTCTTTTAAAAGGCACTTTAAGAACCAAAAGGACAATGACAGAAAGACTGAAGAGAATACTGACCCGATTAGTCTTCGGGCAACTGCAACTCATACAAAATTCTCAAATTTGCAGTAAATTCTACTCCTCACAAATCTCATTAAAGATCATTACCTAAAATGTTGGGTAATGACAAAATAACTAACGACCACAGAGAATAATGCACGCTCTGGACATTGCAATTTAATTTTCCTAACAGAATTATAAAGATACAATGTGTCATGAAGACCCTGCCCATTGCCATCTTTTAAGCCTCAATCATCATTCATTAAATTATAATTTTCTGCTGCATCATTTAAATTGTTTTGCACTGAAGCACTCAAGATGTAGAATGCTGAAAGCCTTCCAAAATCATCAACTTACACCAATTGACCAAGCGGAGCTTCCTTTGTTTGGTATCAATATCCCTTCTTCCATTAAATGCCATTAGTAAAGCAGCCTGAGAGGCAGCCTGTTACTCTTGGATTATAATTACATGTGTCAATCCTATTCAGGGATTCTATTCACGACCCTATCCTTGTCTACAAACAACCTTGCATATCATAAACAGGGACCATAATCACACTTTGACTAATATGCTGTCCTGTCTTCATGTTTTTTGTGTGACTGTATATCAATGACCTATTATAGTGCATCCATTCACAAAGAGAAGCGTATTGTTCACTTTATTTATCACCATGATGAACCATGTAGGCTTTTGATAAGGGTTCCATTTCTAAGTACAAGGTTGAATACCAGGAGTAAAAGGATGCCTGTCATTTTCAAAATAAGTCGTATTGAAAAAATTGTGGTTACAAAGAAGATGGCTAAAGCTTACAGGCAGAAGTGACTTTCTACTATAATCAGTTACAATGGCCATATTTGTTTGGTGTGATTACAATCAACCTATGGCCAAAGTCATACCCACCTTACCCACTGCACCATAACTATACTGTCAGAAAGTTAAAGGAAAGGGGAAAACAATGCCAATGAGTGTAGTTTGCTACTTGTTTTCTACTGAGAGATTTGGGCAATGAGCTTAACAGCCGGGACTGCCCTGATTGTAACATGAATGCATAGGCCTAGGGGTGTCACAGTATTCCCTGTATTCTGCCACACACTGTGTCCATATGTCCTCCAGCGCAAGGTGATTTCCCCATATCTTTCCATTGTCTTTAGCAGTCATTGGGCTTAAAGAATCGTGAGAGCATCATAATTTAGATAAGGGAAGCTAAAAAAGAACATCAATGTTCTTAATGTAAGCCTAGTTAAATGGTGAAGAGAAAAGAGCAACGTAAATATAAAGGGAGTGGCAGACCGACTCTTTGTTGGCCCTGTAACAACGTCCATTCCTGTTCCATTCTGTACCCATGTCTCATGATGAAACGAATTAAAGCAAAACACCCGTGTATCTCCAATGCTGAGTGGTAGCCTTCTCCATGAGTCAACAGGCCTTAACATGCAAATTATGATACAAAGCTAGAGAAGTAAGATGAATCCCAGCCAGGGTCTTAGGAAGCAAATTGTTATTGGGAGGGCCCAGGGGTCTCGGTTGGGGGGGGCCCGCTATATTTTTATATAGGCTTGTGTATGGAACCTCATTATTGGGGGGTCCAGGCCCCCCTGGCCCCCCTTTTTCCTATGCCCCTGCCAGCAAATTGTCGACACCTGTTGCCATGATTGGTGATCCATGGTGACGCCTTTTTGAGTGATGTCGCTAGATGAAACGCACCATCATGATCACGCAAGGCATGGCCAATCATCACTGCTGTCATCAACAATTTTCTCACCCCCATCATGACTGTCCTGCCACTGTGTGTCACCTTTCACTCAGCATCATGACTCTTCACGGTTGTTACCAACATTGTCCTCACTCATTGTTGTCACTCACAGTCAACTCATAATGGAGAATCTCCACCACTCTGTCCATCATTCTTCATGATTATCACCCAATGGGTGACCCTGTGCCACTCATCGTTAACTCTCACTCAGTGTAGTGAAGCCTCACCACTGTCGCCAACATGATTCTCACTCACTGTGTGACTATGCAGCCCTCACTTTCACACATGAGGTGGAACCTCACTGATTTTCCTCCTTTGGTGTTCAGGTAGCAGCACTGACTGATGTCTGGACCATAACAGAGGTGTAAGCCTATATCACTTCCAGAAAATGTCCAATGTGTGCCTTGTTTCACATCAAATTCCATGTTATTATTATGAGTTGAATCAAATAAGATTATATAGAGAAAATATCAATTGAATTCAGATAGCGGTATCTCTGAAATGAAAACAACTATCCATAAGCACCTTTTTTTTGGTTAGAGAAAAAATATATAATGAAATATATACATGAACACCTTTTCTGTGGCTAGAGGGAAAATTCAAATGGCAATACATTTTCTGGCAAAACATACTTTGATCTGGCAGATGTGAGGCTGCATGATTACCAATGTCCATGATGTGTCTGTGATCAGGAGCTTTTCATCTAGCATGGTAAGTGATCACCGGTGTCACCATCTCTGGTGAGTTTGAGTGATCAACACACTCACCATCCATGGTGAACCTGCGCTATCGAGATGGTGCTTGTTCAAGTGGTCACTCGCGTTGCCATCCCTGGTGAGTGTGGGTAATCACGATCCTTGCCATCTGTGGTAAACCTGTGTTATTATGAGGTACACTTTCATCTAGCGAGGTGAGTGATCACCCGTGTCGCCATCCCCGGTGAGTGTGAGTGATCATGATCCTCTCCGTCCGAGGTGAATATGTGTTATGATATGCTGCGCGTTTCATCTAGCGAGGTCAGTGCTCATTTGAGTCGCCATCCCCGGTGAGTGTGAGTGATCACCATAACTTGCCATCTGAGGTGAGGCCATGTGATCACCACCAAATGCAATTCCTGGTGAACCTGTGCTATAGCGACGCTATTTTCGATCTAGCGACATGAGTGAGCCACTTCACACAGGGTGACAAGGAGTCACGACAATTTGCTGGGATATGTAAGGAGTGTAAAACCATGGGGGCCATGCTTTAGGACTGTACAAAAATAGAATTGTCTGGAACTTGTTTACAAATAATTATGTTTCATTTTGCCCTACTATATCTACCTCCTCTTATTATCATTCAACATAAAACATCTAGCTTAACCATCAATATACCTGGACAAAGCAGATGTCTAGGTGAGTAGCACCCATATTGTACCACTAAAAAACATCGCCCAAGGGCATATAAGCGGAAACTGACAAGAAACTGGTTATATCTAATGAAACTGACAGTATCCATTGAGAACTCAATCTCCCTAAGCACTCTGTGTGATTAGGACATTGGGCCCTACAGGGAGCACAGTCACACCATAAAAGCAATTTCCTGAAATGCAATATTTTTTCACAAGTCATGCCAAACAAAATGGATCTGTCAGGCATGCAATGGGACCTACCAACTTGTGTCAGAATAAATAATTATGTTCATCCTACAAGAACTGTATATCAATAAATCAGGGTATGTTTGGAGCAGGTACAATTGACAGTGACATAGTCAATGGCAGTAAAATGTTATCCTGCACTACTGAGTAAAATCCATCCCATACATGTTCCTGAATGAAAGGCCTTATTAATATCTCCTATATCTCTCACTGTTAACAAATATAGTTCAAACTAAGTATTGTGAATAATGTAAGGGTGACAGAACACTATATGATGTCTTCCATAATGAGCAATTTATACATGATGATAACCCTTCAGGTCTATTTCAATCCAATATAATAAGAATGTTGCAAGAGTGCAGGAGTAGACTCAGCAGGGCTGCCTTCAGACCGTAAATAATGCCTGGTCCTGATAAAGTGCTTTCACTGGAAGACCAACAGACCTACTGGGTCTGTAGCAGGAATCTCTTTAGTGTGACTCTCAACCTACAAGAAACATCTTCTGATGAATAATTATGTGAATGATGCCCAGTATTAGGTAAGCGTAACTCCTTCTTTTCTATGGTCACTGGTGTACTATTGTGCCTTTAGCATTGCTGCCCATTTAGCAATAAGCCAGTAATACGTACCCCTCAACAGCTCCCCAGCCCTGAAATGTGTTTTTTTTTATGGGACGGGGTCGATATACTGCTGCAGAACTAGGAAGATGTGTGATAGCATTGTATTTGTCTATAGGGACAGTACACAATGAAGTGTTTAATCCTACATGTGGGGCATGCACTTAAATAGCAAGAGCTGATATTACACACCCCATAGCAAAGGGTCCCTCACCTGGAAGCAGTAGACTCTTCCCTGGGCCTCTCACCATGGTACTGTTGGCCCAGCTTGAATATTATTGGACACTCCGTCTTTATCAATGCCAAATGAGGCCCATGTCCAGCACTCCTCGTTTGGATTAGAATATATTGCAGCAATAATAGAGCGCCATTCAGAGTATCACCAAGAGGAAACCTTGTATGACCTGTCACATCATGTTCAGGCAAGGGCTCTATAGGAAAATTGATATTCACGATTTCTATCCTTTGTAAGAAGAAATAATGCATTTAAGTTCAGACTATTGGTCTATACACCTCCTGTTTTCTTTTTACCTTTTTGTAAATGATTCAATATCTCTATAGCATGAAATATTTTACCCAGTACCAAACTGATTGTTTTCTTGGCATTTTCTTTGATAATTTAGCATTACATCAGAGGTGCCATTCTTGCTGAAATACAAAAATAGAAGAGAAATAAATAGGATTATAGAAGATTATTTGTAAAAACAGCAACATAAATCACATGTCACATAGAAACTAATGCTTAAGTTCTTAGTGACATTAAAGGGAAACCCTGAAAGAAACCTAGATACTGAAACAAAATACTAAGTAAACAAATAACTTTTTCACCAAGCAAGACACAATTCTAATGAAGCAACCCAGGTTTCTTTGGATGTTGAAAAGCTAATATAAACACCAGTCAAGAAAACGATAAACACGGCACCTTTTAGCCCATTACCTTCTCTTCACCTCCATAATCACTTGTACATCAGATAAATAGTAGCCTTCTACAGTCCCAACATTGTATGCTGATCAAACCCATAATCATGGAATTTATATGTCAGTCCAACAGTCTACTTCTCTATGTCCTGGCCATCATAAATCAGTAATGGCTCAGCATGATCTTAGTTTAGGCCTTTAATACTAGCTACCAGTTTTGACCACCAGAATTGTGGCTTATTCCATATGAGAAAATTGCGACCTCTTTTTAGCGACCACTATATTCTGTATTGAGCGACCTAAACGTAGATATGGCCAATGTCTGAAGTCGCATTAGCCATCATTGTGTGAGTCATATATTAGGAGAAAAAAAACATACAATATTATTTCATTAAAATGCCTGACTAATTCATGACCACAGAGTATTTGATAATAATGTAAGATGGTTTTAGACAGGATTACCGATGAACACTGTGGGTCAGACATCAAATGTTTTGTTGTGTCAATACAGACTAATTTCATCTATTCCCTACACTCTCCAGTTCTTGTACACACTTAGCCCAGTCTTGTGGTAAGGCACTGATATAAAGACATCTTTTGTTATATGTTTGGCTGCATATCCTGCATCTGAAAAACATTTTAGTAAGAACCTTATTAATGAGCCACAGGCTTCCATAACTAGATCAGGTATTGTTATTATTCTATATTACTGTTTGTCGGCAAAGCCATTGAAGTACTTATTCCATATAATTAGATTTTTTATTCAGGCACATGGGGCGGAAAATGGCATTCATAAACCTTGGCTTACTGTGTTTGCTAATCTGGTTATTGGAAAAAAAACACACTCATACACCAAGAACAAAAAGGGTCACAAAATGCATTATACTCTGGTGCCGAGCCGCCCTCCGTAAGCGTAGGGTAGTGGGCCAGGTAGGAGTCTAAATGCATTAAAGCCATGTGGCTTTCTTTAAGAATGATGCATATAATTAAGTATCACACATACTGGTCATACTGTATGCACCAACCAACATTGGGTAAAATTCAGATGAGAGAGAATCAAACAGAGATTCAGAGTTCCCAAAAAGGGGCACCTCATTAGTTCTGATATGATGCCTCTGTGTCCTGGCACCAATATTTGAAGTTATGTCAAGGTGAATATCATTGCCCCATTGACAATGTATGATATACCATTTTATTATTCCATAAATTCCAACATATTTTGTATTAATCAAAGAATATCTATGAAATTAATACATAGGTTGGTTCTAAGAGCTATAAGAGCGCTCAAACTTTGTATAAGAGCGTTCATGCCCCACTGCACACCAGCCAAACACACCAAACACACTCTCTGACATCAAAGGCTCCGACCTAATGGTTCACTGCACAATATAATAAAAATGAGGGTCTCAGTGTGCGACCTGATGGTTCAGTGCACAAACTAATAAGTTGTAAGTGAATGCAACCGGCCGTCACGGGTGCCTGAGCACCGCTGACGCCGTCATGAGTGTCTGAGCACTCTACCCAGCAAATTGTTGTGACTCCTCGTCAACCTGTGTGAAGTGGCTCACACATGTCGCTAGATGGAACACGACGTCACTATAGCACAAGATCACCAGGAATAGCAATGGTGGTGATCACATGGCCTCACCTTAGATGGCGAGGATGGTGATCACTCAGACTCACCAGGGATGGCGACGCGGGTGATCACTCACCTCGCTAGATGAAACACGCACCTCGTCATAGCACATGTTCACCAGGGATGGTGAGGATCGTGATCACTCATCCTCACCAGGGATGGCGACATGAGTGATCACTCATCCTCACCAGGGATGGCAACATGAGTGATCACTCACTTCGCTAGATGAGATGCACACCTCATTATAATGCACATTCACCACGGATGGCAAGGATTGTGATCAGTCACCTCGCTAGATAAAACGCGTACCTCGTGATAGCACAGGTTCACCACAGATGGTGACTATCTTGATCACCCACACTCACCAGGGATGGCGACACGAGTCATCACTCACCTCGCTAGATGAAACGCACACCATGCCATAGCGCATGTTCACCACGGCTGGCGAGGATCGTGATGACTCACACTCACCAGGGATGGCAAGGCGGTTGATCACTCACCTCGCTAGATGAAACACGCACCACATCATAGCGCAGGTTCACCATGGATGGCGAGAGTGGTGATCACTCAGACTCACCAGTGATGGCGACGCTGGTGATCACTCACCTTGTTAGATGAAAAGCTCATGATCATCGACATTGGTAATCATGCAGCCTCACATCTACCAGATCAAAGTATGTTTTGCCAGAGAAGGTATTGCCATATGACCAATAATCATGAATCGTCGTTATGTAGGCTGCCAGAGGGGTCTAAAAAAAGTTCTGGACCAGCCAAAAAAGCTTTAGGGTACATATACTACAGGTGTTGGGGGTTAGAGTCCATATGTGCGGGTAGGTTAAATATAATTTTTAAACCCATAGCATGGGGCAATAGTTGACTACCTCAATTTTGCACTAGACCCGAGAGAGACCCTACCCTGTAAAGCCTTAATGGAGTAAGATCTTTATATTAACAGGCCAAGTTATCTCATACAAATGCCCACTGTCATATAAGATATTCTAGTTATGTACACTGGTGGCAGAATCTAGGGGCTCTCTCAGGTCTAGGGTCTCTCTCGGGTCTAGGGTCTCTCTCGGGTCCAATTGCTAGTGATTATACAATAGCTCTAAGCCTTAATGGAGTGGGATGTTGATATGAACAGGCCAAGTTACTCTTATATAAAGGTCCATTGTTATATAAGATATCATAGTTATATACACTGGTGGCAGACTCTAGGGGCTCTTTTGGGTCTAGGGTCTCTCTCGGGTCTAGGGTCTCTCTCGGGTCCAATTTCTAGTGATTATACCATAGCTCTAAGCCTTAATGGAGTCAGATGTTTATATTGACAGGCAAAGTTACTCTCATTAAAAGGTCCATTTTCATATGAGATTTTATAGTTAAATATATAATACACTGGTGGCAGACTGAACATCAGTGAGATTAAGGGTCTCTCTCGGGTCTAACATAAAACTACCCCAACTGTGTCATCTAAATTGGATGGACTACCCAGGCCAATATATGGGAGCTAAACTTCTAATTTTTTTTTCATGCATCTAGGGACATGTTAAGGGTTTGCATGGTATATCTATATCATATCTGTGCTATAGGAATAATAGAACATGGCTGCTTTGTTAGGGTCTCTCTCGGGTCTAGTGTAAAACTGCCCAGATACCTTTAGTCATCCAGCATAGAAAGTACAGTGATCACATATTCCTATTTGGTCTTACAATTTCCCCTGTGCTCTAGGGGAAATAGCAAAACCAAAAATGGAAGCTATACCCCAGTAAGTTTCATTACTTGCAAGTTGCACTTGAGATCTTTGTGTTTCTGCTTGAAAAAAAACTCATTTTGGCCAGTTTTAGCCCTCTAGCTCCCTAAATATGCCTTGTAGATAGGCAAAACCCATATACCCCATGTAGCTCTATCCCATCCCGACCAGAATAAATGATAAAGACACATATATAACTTTATTTGAAGTTTTTATTGATGGGGAAACAAGAACAGGCCAGTTAACGACGATTCATGATTATTGGTCATATGTATCTTCCCTCTAACCACAGACAAGGTGTTCATGTTGATATTTCCCTATGTATTTTTCCTGTAACCAGAGAAAAGGTGTTTATGGATAGTTGCTTTCATTTTAGAGATACCTCTATCTAAATTCAATTGATATTCTCTCTATATAATCTTGTTTGATTCAACTCTGAAGTATTACATGGAAATCAGTGTGAAACAAAGCACATTTGATACGTATGGGACTTATACTTCATGCCCACACTTCCTAGATAGGCTACATGTGGAACAGTGGTGCTGTCTCAACACCTTTGGCAATGGTGGTGATAAGTTGCCACTGTGAGTGAGAGTGAGTGACAGATGATGCAATCCTCAGAGAGCATTGACTTGGAGTGACACAAATTCACGCATTGAGTGAGACAAAGGCTGACAATGGTGGTGATAAGTTGCCATTCTTAGTGAGAGTGAGTGACAGATGATGCAATCCTTAGAGAGCATTGACATGGAGTGACACAAGTTCACGCATTGAGTGAGACCAATGTTGGCAATGGTAGTGATAAGTCGCCATTATGTGTGAGAGTTGATGCCAGTGGCACGGGAATGGTACATAATCACACAGTGAGTCAGATCCATGTTGGCGATGCTTGTGATAAGCCGCCATTCTGAGTGAGAGTTGACAGGCAGTGGCACATACTCACGCAGTGAGTTAGATCCATGTTGGCGATGGTGGTGATAAGTCACCATGCTTTGTGAGGGATGACAAGGGGTGGCACATACTCACGCAGTTAGTGAGATCATGTTGGTGACTGTTGTGATAAATTGCCATGCCATGTGAGACTGACACAAAGTGGCGAAAGATGACGCAGTGAGTTATCACTCAGAAAGGAGTCACCATTGATGACCAATCATGGCGACAGATAACGACAATTTGCTTGGTAATAACTGAACAATGGGTTACATAAGCACGACGCCATAACCGTCCGGTCGCTCTAGCGTCGCTCCTGAGCAAGCTAGGTCAAATATCAAAGCATTTATGGATAGCCCATAATTAGACAGTCAGAATGAGCCCAAGATCAAGGCGGAACTCTCATTATTAAGGAAGTTATGCTATGGAGACTGAATGGAGCTCCGAGTGCACTACAGACAAACCGGCGGGAGTTACGCGCCTATCCAGCAGGCAGTTCAAATTTGGCATATTCAACTCCGCACATGCGCAAAATAGCGGCTGTAGCTGCGTAAACGACCGAGTTATGAGGGTTTGAAGTTACAGAACCGACCAAGACAATGGGGGACACTGCGGCGCCCATGGGGGTCCTTTGTGCACTCAGTGACACATGAAAGGCTCCCCTCTAACAATTGTAGAGTTAGGCAGATGCTACTGGCCCCAGTCAGTCTGGAGGTGCTTTTCCAAGATTTGCTACAAATAGCCTGTCTGCACCTCCAGGAGGACAGAACACCAAGAACCGCTCTAGAGGTAACATCTCCAGCCATCTCCTGCTACCTGCTATACCACTGCACTATGGTGAAACTATGCTAGACAGGCATTGGTTTCCATCATTAGTGGCCAGGGGGTATCTTCCTCAAGACTTCCACCAGAGGGTAAAGAAGTTATTCATTATTACATTATTCCTCTAAGCAGCAGGTCAGGAGCTAGGTGTGGGAACCCACCTAGAACTATGCTGGACATTGTATTATTAATACCTCACAGGTGGAGTGGAACAGAACATTATACTTTATAACTTACTGTATATTTACTGTATGTACAAATTACCTACATACTAACTACTGTATGATTGATATTTCTTACATGTTGCCTATAGCTGAATAAACCAGTGCCAACTGGAAATAACACTATTTATAAGAGCCTTGAGGTAATTACACTATATACCACTAGTCTTATGATATTTCTCATATGACAACTTGATCATGCCAATAACTAGTATGACAAATGCATTGAGACCGCGTATTGTACCCCTGCGTTGAATAACCCGGGCCATATCCGAACTATGAAGTCATAGGTCTATCGCACATGCGCAGCCTTTTTGAAACGTAAATATTCAAAATGGCGGCGGTCAGCATTTCCCATTCAAACACCTTGACATAAATGTAAAGATGAACTCTGATCAGTTTGAGCCTCCTGTTTCTTCACTGGCTTGTCCTACCCGCTCCACACTCGGCCTGCCGGCCTCGTGCCAAACAGGCAGGACACGCTCTTGAAGAAGCGGTCAGCTCAAACTGCTCATCGTTCACCTTTACCATTTTATTGTATGGCCATGTTTAGTTGCCTGCATCACATAGGTTTCAATATCACAATGCACCTAGTACTTATTCACAATATTCATTGAAGATCCTCGTTTATTAACGGCAGTGAATTTAGATGTTTCGACGTGGTTTACTACTCCTCCTTCCTGCCTGTTGTCTTCCCTAAATCTAGCCAAGGCAAAAAACAATTGTGTGTTTCCAGTTACATGGCTAAGATTTATAGGGTCGGTAGGTCAGTTTTTTTTTTGATTTTGTATAGAAAAGTATGGGCAGACCTGTTGGATTCTGGAGACCTGTTTGTTTACAGTATGAAACACATGAGAAATGTGAAGCATTTGTAAAGGATATGAATAAAAGTTATGAACTGTATACCAATAGATATGGACCTAGATGAGCTCCAGGAAAAAGTGCTGAATAATATTAATTGGTCAGTTTGAAACCTCCAAATGTCCAGTTTTATATATTTTGTTCAATATAGGCATTAAGTGCAGGAAATGTGTTGGGTTGCCATCTGGTGTGTTGAGAAAGTTCGCCAAATCATTAAAACTAGTCAACCGAAGTCAGGAAGTGCATTAGTAGTTGAAGGAACATCTAGCTTATTGTTATAAGTGTTTTTTGAGGAAATTGCAATTAAAATTTATTTCTATGCTAAAATGGTAGTAAATCAAGGTAACCTACCGGTGACCAATGCTCAACCTACAGGTAGTCCAGTGAATTACTAGACCTGTATTCATGTAAATGGCATATTCAATATTCTCAGTGTGTTCCCTTTCCATTTAATAATAACAGCGGTGATTCAATCTTTATTGATGGCAAATGAAGCCCAATGCTCAACACTCCTAGTTTGTAACAGAATCTAGTGTGGCATTAAAGGAATGCCAAACATTCTAGGTATCACCGCTTCCCTCTTCTCTTTTAGGGAAAGCTGGAGCTATTTTGAATAATTTTCAGGAACGTCTATATATAACAGGATATTAATAAATTCCCGCCAACTTCTGGACTGTATGCCCTCATTTATATTTTCTTTCATTATCATTTTCATGTTGTTATCATCAGAATTGCATTTGCTTATAAATGTTGTTAAGTATATTGGACATTTTAAGCTTAATTGCATTGTTCTATTCCTCGTAATGATGTCCGAAACTATATAGTCAGTTATAACACCAAACCTAATGGCAGAATGATTTGAGAGTGGCCGAATGCATCAATGCAGTACTAGGTTAACTTGCTTAATATCCTGCACATAAAGGCACACCTCACCTTATATATATATATATATATATATATATATATATATATATATATATATATATATACTCCAGTAGAACTCAACTGACAGACTGTTTTTGTTGTCCTGAATGCCTCGCAGGATCTATGAGTAGCTAAAATGGCATCTATTTAGTAGAAGCGAGATATGAGGATGTTACCTCACTTATCATCCAGCTATAATGAAGGCGAGGCCACTGTGATAAGCCTAAGGTGTAATGGTAAAGAGACAGTATTTTATGGCCATGTTCATCAAAATGTGATTAAGGAGGAGCCAAATAAGATAAGGGGTGGCATTTGCAATTAGATAAAAGTTCTAATAAATCTCGTTTGATCCTGTGCCAGATCAAAACTGCCACTGTAACAGTGTGTTAGGTGGCCAATCAGTGAGATGCTGTTGGAATCTCTTCTAAAACCAATCATTAGGTCACACATGGTCGAAAATCATAGAAGGTTTGCATATGACGAATTTGGAGGTATTCCAGCCCCTACTCTTCGAATTTTAGTTCCCCTCTCTATTTCTTCGGCTCAAAGTGTCAGGCTGGATGAGATCTTCATGTTACATATGGGATTTGATGGTCCCATATGCATATTTTGGGCTCCAGGGGGGGAAATGTGCCCAAAATGACCAAAATTATCTGGGCGAAATTGTGTCTGGGAGAATGACATTTGAGTTACAAGCCATGTTGAGGGATTAATTTCCTTGAGAAACAATCAGAAACAATTTCAGGTCCAGACTATTTTGACCTGTAGATTATGAAAATCACATTATCATTTATTTCAGATGTGTCCTTGCTATTGTAAAAGAAGCATACGTATAAGAATTCCTTTTCTGGGCACATGTCTGGGCGAATGACATGAAAAGCCCCATATGCACACTTTCTATGATTTGTGACCACATGTTCATGATTAGCAATCTAATATTCGCATGAGTGCATGGTGCAGGAAGTAAGGTTACCTCAGTAGCAAGCTTTGAGGCAATATCAATGGTGTATCACTAAACCAACCAGCGATTTTCATCTCACGATTTGCAGGAATATTATTCTGTTCTGTCAATTCCTCATGGATTTCTGCTGTTTCCTCCCCCGCCAGAGACCGGTCAGAAACCTGAAAACACATTCAGACTTGCATGCTTCACAGTGGTGAGACAAAACCAAATTCACATTGAGAGGTTTGGCCTTTTCCTCATATTGCAGCTTCCAGAAATAAATCAGTGGTGACTGGTGTTAGGTATAGCTAGATGTCCAATGGACAAGTAGTACGTGGTATAGTGATTCCTAACATAAAGGCTTTTGGATCTATTTCTATTATGTCATTTCCCATAAAGTCCCCTCCCGTTTCATTATTATTACATCAAGCTCAGATAGCCTTGCATATGATACAAAAAGTTGATTAGGAGAGAAGGCAACTTACCTTCCCTAATGTCAATTGATAGAGCCTCTCCATAAAATGCATGGTGCTTGTACAAATATAAAAAGAAAAAAAAAGAAAAAAAGTTATGCTGAAAGTAATTTGTCAACCAATGAAACATAAATTGTAAAGCGCACTCACTATGGTTTTGGCTGATGCAGTAGGCCCTAACGGCTATGGCCTTCATTTCTTTTTCAGACATGCACATTTTTATTTTACTGTTGGGGGGGTGGTGTTGGGATGAGAGGAGGGGTAAGAGGTGAGCATTTAGGAATATGCAGTGTAACTAGGATTTATATGTTTTACCTTGCCTAACTTTGAACCACATGGTTATTTAAACTTAAACTAGAAGAATATAGGTGCTATCTGTATCAAATTGGCAAAATAAAAGAGATGTACACAACAACAAACATTATACATGCATATGGAGATGTCAACCAGTCTTGTTGAGCACATAGCTTACAGTCTTTACCGGATTCACATACCACTTATTCATGAGGATTACATATTTTAAAACTAATACCAGTTCCCACTTAATATAATAAATTCACGCTAGAGGGATTGCCACAATTAAATCGTTCTTAAAAGAACTGGAGATCATTTTCATTAGATGCCCGCTAGATATTATGAAGGTTGAGAATGTTGCAAATATTACTGTCCTATGTGTGACCTCAAAGGCTCTGACATACAGGAGCACAACATCCCTTAAGATCCTTATAACCTTACATTGATATTGCCATATCAAACATGTAAGGAGAAAGAATGCCTTAGATGTAGGATACTATTTACACAGGAACCCTGGGCCCATCACTTCCCTAGAACTCAAATGTCAGGTTCTGGACTCATATCAAAGGCTGAGTCTCTCTGATAGCTGCATGTTGTGCATTAAGGGTCTGCTGGCAAGCTCTTCACCTGATTCAAGCATCTGAACATATATATCCCCTTTTTTGTCACCATCCCCCATCAAAAGGAAATGCTTTCAAAAAGATGCTGTGCTCACCAGGCTCACAGGAGATGGCCCTTTTCATATCCTCATCTCATTTCCGTAGGTCTTTTAAGCAGTGGTGAGTTTTAGAGTGAGCTCTTACAGTGCCGTATCAATAGCAGACTTCATAGTGTGATATATTTATGTTTAAAACTTGATATCCTGTTGTATTTAATTTTTGTCATGATTAGTATCATTACAATTATCATACTTGATTTTCTTCTTTTGTTTATTGCAGGTAAGGCTTTGTTTGGTATCATTACCCCTTCTTCCATTAAATGCCATTAGTAAAGCAGCCTGAGAGGCAGCCTGTTACTCTTGGATTATAATTACACGTGTCAATCCTATTCAGGGATTCTATTCACGACCCTATCCTGGTCTACAAACAACCTTGCATATCATAAACAGGGACCATAATCACACTTTGACTAATATGCTGTCCTGTCTTCATATTTTGTGTGTGACTGTATATCAATGACCTATTATAGTGCATCCATTCACAAAGAGAAGCGTATTGTTCACCTTATTTATCACCATGATGAACCATGTTGGCTTTTGATAAGTGACATCCTACTATAATCAGTTACAATGGCCAAATTTGTTTGGTGTGATTACAATCAACCTATGGCCAAAGTCCTACCCACCCTACCCACTGCACCATAATGTAAGCCTTGGTAAATGGTGAAGAGAAAAGAGCAACGTAAATGTAAAGGGAGTGGCAGACCGACTCTTTGTTGGCCCTGTAACAATGTCCATTCCTATTCCATTCTGTACCCATGTCTCATGATGAAACGAATTAAAGCAAAACACCCACGTATCTTCAATGTTGAATAGTAGCCTTCTCCATGAGTCAACAGGCCTTAACATGCAAATTAGGATACAAATCTAGAGAGATAAGATGAATCCTAGCCAGGGGCGTAGGAAGCAATTTTTTAATAGGGGGCCCAGGGGTCTGGGTTGGGGGGGGCTGCTATATTTTTATATATCCTTATATATGGAACCTCCTCATTACTTTTTCCTATGCCCCTGCCAGCAAATTGTTGACACCGGTTGCCATTATTGGTGATCCATGGTGACGCCTTTTTGAGTGATGTGCTAGATGAAACGCACCATAATGATCACGCAAGGCATGGCCAATCATCACTGCTGTCATCAACAATTTTCTCCCCCACATCATGACTGTCCGCCACCTTTCACTCAGCGTCATGAATCTTCACGGTTGCTATGATTATCACCCAATGGGTGACCCTGTGCCACTCATTGTTAACTCTCACTCAGTGTAGTGAAGCCTCACCACTGTTGCCAACATGATTCTCACTCACTGTGTGACTATGCAGCCCTCACTTTCACACAAATGGTGGAACCTCACTCATTTTCCTCCTTTGGTGTTCAGGTAGCAGCACTGACTGATGTCTGGACCATTACAGAGGTGTAAGCCTATATCACTTTCAGAAAGTATCCAATGTGTGCCTTGTTTCACATCAAATTCCATGTAATTATTATGAGTTGAATCAAATAAGATTATATAGAGAAAATATCAATTGAATTCAGATAGCAGATCTCTGAAATGAAAACAACTATCCATAAGCACCTTTTTTTGGTTAGAGGAAAATATATAATGAAATATATACATGAACACCTTTTCTGTGGCTAGAGGGAAAATACAGATGGCAATACCTTTTCTGGCAAAACATACTTTTGATCTGGCAGATGTGAGGCTGCATGATTACCAATGTTCATGATGTGTCTGTGATCAGGAGCTTTTCATCTAGCAAGGTGAGTGATCACCAGTGTCACCATCTCTGGTGAGTTTGAGTGATCAACACACTCGCCATCCATGGTGGACCTGCACTATCACGATGGTGCGTGTTAAGTGGTCACTCATGTTGCCATCCCTTGTGAGTGTGGGTAATCACGATCCTTGCCATATGTGGTGAACCTGTGTTATTATGAGGTATGCGTTTCATCTAGCAAGGTGAGTGATCACCCACATCGCCATCCCGGTGAGTGTGAGTCACTTGAGTCGCCAGCCCAACTATATCTACCTCCTCTTATTATCATTCAACATAAAACATCTAGCTTAACCATCAATATACCTGGACAAAACAGATGTCTTGGTAAGTGGCACCCATATTGTACCCCTAAAAATCATCCCTGAAGGGCATATAAGCGGAAACTGACAAAAAACTGGTTATATCTAATCAAACTGACATTATACATTGAGAACTTAATTTCCCTAAGCACTCTATGTGATTAGGACATTGGGCCCTATAGGGAGCACAGTCACACCATAAAAGCAATTTCCTGAAATGCAATATTTTTTCACAAGCCATGCCAAACAAAATGGATCTGTCAAGCATGCAATGGGACCTACCACCTTTGTGTCAGAATAAATAAGTATGTTCATCCTACAAGAACTGTATATCAATAAATCAGGGTATGTTTGGAGCAGGTACAATTGACAGTGACATAGTCAATGGCAGTAAAATGTTATCCTGCACGACTGAGTAAAACCTCCATCCCATACATCTTCCTGAATGAAAGGCCTTATTAATATCTCCTATATCTCTCACTGTTAACAAATATAGTTCAAACTAAGTATTGTGAACCATGTAAGGGTGACAGAACACTACTTGATGTCTTCCATAATGAGCAATTTATACATGATGATAACCCTTCAGGTCTATTTCAATCCAATATAATAAGAATGTTGCAAGAGTGCAAGAGAAGACTCTGCAGGGCTGTCTTCAGACCATAAAAAATGCCTGGTCCTGATAAAGTGCCTTCGCTGGAAGACACAGCACCAACAGGCCTACTGGGTCTGTAGCAGGAATCTCTTTAGTGTGACTCTCAACCTACAAGAAACATCTTCTGATTATGTGAATGATGCCCAGTATTACGTAAGCGTAACTCCTTCTTTTCTATGGTCACTGGTGTACTAAATTGTGCCTTTAGCATTGCTGCCCACTTAGCAAGAAGCCAGTAATATGTTTCCATCAATAGCTCCCCAGCGCTGAAATGTGTTTTTTTTATGGGACGGGGCCGATGTACTGCTGTAGAACTAGGAAGATGTGTGATAGCATTGTATTTGTCTATAGGGGCAGTAAACAATGAAGTGTTTAATCCTACATGTGGGACATGCACTTAAATAGCAAGAGCTGATATTACACACCCCATAGCATAGGGTCCCTCACCTGGAAGCAGTAGACTCTTCCCTGGGCCTCTCACCATGGTACTGTTGGCCCAGCTTGATTATTGGGCACTCTGTCTTTATCAATGCCAGATGAGGCCCATGTCCAGCATTCATTGTTTGGATTAGAATATTGCAGCAATAATAGAGTGTCACTCAGAGTATCACCAAGAGGAAACTTTGTATGACCTGTCACATCTTGTTCAGACAAGGGCTCTATAGGAAAATTGATATCCACGATTTCTATCCTTTGTAAGAAGAAATTATGCGTTTAAGGTTAGACTATTGGTCTATACACCTCTGGTTTTCTTTTTAACTTTTTGTAAATGATTCAATGTTTTTTAGAGCATGCATTATTTTACCCAGTACCAAACTGATTGTTTTCTTGGCATTTTCTTTGATAATTTAGCATAACATCAGAGGTGTCATTCTTGCTGAGATACAAAAATAGAAGAGAAATAAACAGGACTATAGAAGATAATTTGTAAAAACAGCAACACAAATCACTTGCCACATAATATAAACTAATGCTTCAGTTCTAAGTGACATAAAAGGGAAACCCTGAAAGAAACCTAGATACTGAAACAAAATACTGAGTAAACAAATAACTTTTTCACCAAGCAAGACACAATTCTAATGAAGCTACCCAGGTTTCTTTGGATTTTGAAAGGCTAATATAAACACCAGTCAAGAAAATGATAAACACGGCAACTTTTAGCCCGTTACCTTCTCTTTACCTCCACAATCACTTGTATATCAAATGAGTAGTAGCCTTCTACAGTCCCAACATTGTATGCTGATCAAACCCATAATCATGGAATTTATATTTCAGTTCAACAGTCTACTTCTCTATGTCCTAGCCATCATAAATAAGTAATGTCTCGGCATGATCTTAGTTTAGGTCTCTAATACTAGCGACCAGTTTTGGCGACCAGAATTATGGCTCATTCCATATGAAAAAATCACGACCACTTTTTAGCAACCACTATATTCTGTATTTAGTGACATAAATGTAGATATGGCCAATGTCTTCGCATTAGCCATCAGTGTGTGAATCATATATTAAGAGAAAAAAAAATACAATCTTATTTCATTAAAACGCCTGGCTAATTCATGACCACAGAGTATTTTATAATGATGTAAGATGGTTTTAGACAGGATTACCGATGAACACTGTGGGTCAGACATCAAATGTTTTATTGTGTCAATACAGACTAATTTCATCTATTCCCTACACTCTCCAGTTCTTGTACACACTTAGCCCAGTCTTGTGGTAAGGCACTGATACAAAGACATCTTTTGTTATATGTTTGGCTGCGTATCCTGCATCTGAAAAACAATTTAGTAAGAACCTTATTTATCAGCCACAGGCTTCCATGCCTAGATCAGGTATTGTTATTGTTCTTTATTACTGTTTGTTGGCAAAGCCATTGAAGTACTTATTCCATATAATTAGATTTTTTATTCAGGCACATGGGGCGGAAAATGGCATTCATAAACCTGGGCTTACTGTGTTTGCTAATCTGTTTATTGAAAAAAAAAAAAACACTCATACATCAAGAACAAAAAGGGTCACAAAATGCATCGTAAGAGAATCGTAGTGGGGCGGGTATGATTCTAAATGCATTAAAGCCATATGGCTTTTTGTAAGAATGATACATAACCTTAAGTATCACACATACTGGTCATACTGTATGCACCAACCAACATTGGGTAAAATTCAGATGAGAGATAATCAAGCAGAGATTCAGAGTTCCCAAAAAGGGGCACCTTATTAGTTCTGATGTGATGCCTCTGTGTCCTGGCACATATATTTGAAGTTACTGTACAGCCATGTTTAGTTGCCTGCATCACATAGGTTTCAATATCACAATGCACTTGATACTTATTCACAATATTCATTGAAGATCCTGGTTTATTAACAGCAGTGAATTTAGATGGTTTGACATGGTTTACTACCCCTCCTTCCTGCCTGTTGTCTTCCCTAAATCTAGCCAAGGCAAAAAAAAATATTGTGTGTTTCCAGTTACATGGATAAAATTTATAGGGTCGGTAGGTCAGTTTTTTTTTTTTGATTTTGTATAGAAAATTGTGGGCAGACCTGTTGGATTCTATGATTTTACAGTAGAAGTATGAAAATCATGAGAAATGTGAAGCATTTGTAAAGGATATGAATGAAAGGTATGAACTGTATACCAATAGATAAGGGCCTAGTTGAGAAATACTGGAAACATGCTTAAAAATTTCACAAAAGTATCAAAAAAATCCCAAAATGAAAAAAAAAGGAAAATCAAGGGTTGGCCCTATTTTCCTAGGGTCGGTTGGGTAACTGGAAACAACCTATTTTTTTTAGGCCCAATATAAGAGGCTTAAGCGATGTGAGGTTCTCCCCTGTTCACTGATTCTGCCACTTTATCTGACCAACACATATACTAGCACCATTCTCCGCTCAAAATTGAGCAATGTTACAGGCAAATAAAGACATAAGACAGCTGAATAATATTAATTGGACAGTTTGAAACCTCCAAATGGCCAGTTTTATATATATATATATTTTTTTTTTTTTCAATATAGGCATTAAGTGCAGAAAATGTGCTGGGTTGCCATCTGGTGTGCTGAGAATGTTCACCAAATCATTAAAACTAGTCAACCGAAGTCAGGAAGTGCAAGAGTAGTTGAAGGAACATCCAGCTTATTGTTATGTGTGTTTATTGAGGAAATTGCATTTAAAATTTATTTCTATCCTGAAATGGTAGTAAATCAAGGTAACCTACCGGTGACTAATGCTCAACCTACAGGTAGTCTAGTGAATTACCAGACCTGCATTCATGTATCAGAAATATTGAGTTAACATTAGTAGTTTACAGGTAGTCAAAATGATGACTTTAGGTCGTCATCCTGACAACCTGAGTCGTCAGGATGACAATAATGACAGTACAGAGTTGTCATACTGACGACTTAGGTTGTCAGGATGATGACCTAAAGTCGTCATTTTGACTACCTAAAGTTGTAGAATTAGGTATTGTCAACTTGAGGACCTAAAGTGGTCACTGCTGACTATTTTCAGAGCTTCCATGTTTTCAGTGTATATAAGGGGATATTTATAAATCTCTGCCAACTTCTGAACTGTATGCCCACATTTATATTTTCTGTCATTATCATTTTCATGTTGTTATCATCAGAAATGCATTTGCTTATAAATGTTGTTAAGTATATTGGACATTTTAAGCTTAATTGCATTGTTCTATTCCTCGTAATGATGTCCAAAACTATATATTCAGTTATTACACCAAACCTAATGGCAGTTAATATCCTGCACATTAAGGCACACCTCACCTTATATATATATATATATATATATATATATATATATATATATATATATATATATATATATATATATACTCCAGTAGAACTGAACTTACAGACTGCTTTTGTTGTCCTAAATGCCTCGCAGGATCTGAAAGTAGCTAAAACGGCATCTATTTAGTAGAAGCGAGATATGAGGATGTTACCTCACTTATCCTCCAGCTATAATAAAGGCGAGGCCACTGTGATAAGCCCAATATGTAATGGTAAAGAGATAGTATTTTAATGGCCATGTTCAAATTATATAAGGGGTGGCATTTGCAATTAGATAAAAGTTCTAATAAATCTCGTTTGATCCTGTGCCAGATCCAAACTGCCACTGTAACAGTGTGTTAGGTGGCAAATCAGTGAGATGTTGTTGGAATCTCTTCTAAAACCAATCATTAGGTTGGACATGTTCAGGATTAGCAATCTAATATTCGCATTAGAGCAGGGTGCAGGAAGTAAGGTTAGCTCAGTAGCAAGGTTTGAGGCAATATCAATGGTGTATCACTAAACCAACCAGCGATTTTCATCTCACGATTTGCAGGAATATTATTCTGTTCTGTCAATTCCTTATTGGTTCTGCTGTTTCCTCCCCAGCCAGAACCCAGTCAGAAACCTGAAGTCACATGCAGACTTGCATGCTTCACAGTGGTGAGACAAAGCCAACTTCACATTGAGAGGTTTGGCCTTTTCCTCATATTGCAGCTTCAAGAAATAAATCTGTGGTGACTGTTGTTAGGTATAGCTAGTTGTCCAATGGACAAGTAATACGTGATATAGTGATTCCTAACATAAAGGCTTTTGGATCTATTTCTATTATGTCATTTCCTATAAAGTCTCCTCCCATTTCATTATTATTACATCAAGCTCAGATAGCCTTGCATATGATACAAAAAGTTGATTAGGAGAGAATGCAACTTACCTTTACTAATGTCAATTGATAAAGCCTCTCCATAAAATGCATTGTGCTTGTACAAATATAAAAAAAAGAAATAAAGTTATGCTGAAAGTAATTTGTCAACCAATGAAGCATAACTTTGAACTACTTGGTTATTTAAACTTAAACTTGCAGAATCTCACGATTTGCAGGAATATTATTCTGTTCTGTCAATTCCTTATTGGTTCTGCTGTTTCCTCCCCAGCCAGAACCCAGTCAGAAACCTGAAGTCACATGCAGACTTGCATGCTTCACAGTGGTGAGACAAAGCCAACTTCACATTGAGAGGTTTGGCCTTTTCCTCATTATTTAAACTTAAACTTGCAGAATATCGGTGCTATCTATATCAAATTGGCAAAATAAAAGAGATGTACACGACAACAAACATTATACATGCATATGGATATGTCGACCAGTCTTGTTGAGCACATAGCTTACAGTCTTTACCAGATTCGCATACCACTTATTCATGAGGATTACCTATTTTCAGACTAATACCAGTTCCCACTTAATATAATAAATTCACGCTAGAGGGATTGCCACAACTAAATCGTGCTTAAAAGAACTGGAGATCATTTTCATTAGATGCCCGCTAGATATTATGAAGGTGGAGAACGTTGCAAATATTACTGTCTTGTGACCTCAACGGCTCTGACATACAGGAGCACAAAATCCCTTAAGATCCTTATAACCTGACATTGATGTTGCCATATCAAACATGTAAGGAGAAAGAATGCCTTAGATGTAGGATACTATTTATACAGGAACCCTGGGCCCATCACTTCCCTAGTACTCAAATGTCAGGTTCTGGACTTATATAAAAGACTGAGTCTCTCTGATAGCTGCATGTTGTGCATTGAGGGTCTGCTGGCAAGCTCTTCGCCTGATTCTAGCATCTGAACATATATATCACCTTTTTTGTCACCATCCCCCACCAAAAGGAAATGCTTTCAAAAAGATGCTGTGCTCACCAGGCTCACAGGAGATGGCCCTTTTTATATCCTCATCTCATTTCCGGAGGTCTTTTAAGCAGCGGTGAGTTTTAGAGTGAGCTCTCACAGTGCCGTATCAATTGCAAACTTCATAGTGTGATATATTTATGTTTAAAACTTGATATCCTGTTGTATTTAATTTTTATCATGATTAGTATCATTACAATTATCATACTTGATTTTCTTCTTTTGTTTATTGCAGGTAAGGCTTCAAGAGCGTTTGGTTATGGAATCATTATGGTGAGAGGAGAATTAAAGTAAGCTCAACACTTCATTTATTCCCCCTACATCATTCATAAAATAAGGTATTGATATAGTTGGCAGGTGATTTTCCTCTCTTTTCTATGAATTAATGTTTTTTCTCCCTGATTTGATCCTTAATCAGAAACACAGATGATCCTAAGTATCGTTAAGGGGAACAAAATACTGTACCATCTCTTGTCTACCAGTCTTTATAAGCAATTTATGAATAATGGTGACACTTCAGGTTTATATAAATCCGATTTGGTCAGAATGATGCATGGATGTGAGGCCAGTAAGTGAACCTAGCAGGGCTGCCATCAAACCGTTAATAATGTCTTAACCTGATATAGTGCTTAACTGGATGACACGGCCTGTAGCAGGAATCTGTTTAGTCTGACATTGAATCTGTAAGAAACACTTGATAATACATGAATAACACTATCATTTCACAGAAGGCACAATTTAACACAGTTTTTGTCCCATTACTTAAGTCCATGGGAGTAGTGTTGTGCCTTTGACTTTGATATATATACAGCAAACGGGCAGAAATACTGTGATTAAAACGTGTTAGGCTAACTAATGTTTGTAGACATGCTATAAGGGTAATTTGGAAGCCTTCCCAGCATTTCTTCTGAGAATGTCAAGCTGATTTTTTACTTAAATTGCGGAAATACAATTGTGTAAAAATTGTTATATATTCCTGCTTTATAGATGAAAGGCTGTATAGAATATGTTTACAGAAGGGTGAATGTTAGCAAGATGGATTAGGCTGGGATTAGAAAGACTGTAGAATTGAATCCGTCTCCCACACCAGATACCAACACTCCCTCCTTCAGTCTTGAATCCCCTAAGCCATATTCCAATCCCCTTTGGAACATCCTAATTGTGCAGATACTACTTCATTTTCTGCCTATTTCCCTTCTGTTTCCCATACCACTTTAATAACTTTTTCTACCTCTCCCATTCCTTTCTACAATATCTCTTTTCCCAAAGCCCTTTGTCCCTTGTTGTTTGCTCATGCATGTGTGATGTAGCTGCAAAACCTGTTCATAAATGCATGTGATTCCATGCAATATCCTTCATATTCACGTAGTGGAGGTAATCAAGTGTACCTTTAAATGCATTAGTGCCAAATGCCTGGAAAATTAGCAGCAGCCCAGTCACACTGGATTATACTTAATGTGGCGTATCACTGCTCCCTATGGCAGTCTATGACAACAAAGATCACCATGGATTGTCCACGATGTTAAAACAAAGCAGAATTATAGGTAACAAGGTAGGAAAGTTTCCAGATTTATTCTTATTAAATTAAAGTGCTCAACTATTCATCTTACAAAGCCATTTTATCCGAAAGGAATACATGTAGCCATAAACCTCAATGGGTGCACTGAGGGGAAAAGGATACCAATGACAAGTTGGATCTTCTGATACATTATGTGCCCAAAGCAGCTCAAATCTGAGACCAGAGACACACAAGCAGAGGGTCAGAGATACCCCTTCTCTATCAGCAATAACTCATTAGTTCAATGCAGTGTCTCTGTGTCCTGGCAGCAGTAGATGTTGCACCATAGGATATTATTCTAATGGCTCAAATAGGTGCAAATATACAAAGGGCATTTGATAATTATACATCTTCTGCTTCAAGGAGAGGATCATAAGTGGCTATTCCTTGCAAAGCGCATTAAACACCCGAGATGTGTTATATTGCCACTAGGTGTGAGGACGCCAAGTCCTTAAAGCTACTGTGATGGACAGGTCCCAAAAACCTTGCTTATTACTTGTAATTGTTTTTTGGTTTTATCAGCAGCATCAGTTACTTCCTTTGGGGGAAGAAATCAGATCTGCAAAAAAGGGTGACATGATGCCACAAGGCAGGAAATGCATTAGGCCTTGCTTAGAAATAATATGTTTGTGAAGTCAAATACGTCCAAAGATCATGCTAATACTTTAAAAGCAGCATATCATTATAATACAAACAAATCATAAAATGGATGGATGTAGCCCTGGTCAGTAATCAATCAAGCCACTGTCAAACCTTTTAAATTAATCTCCATGTCTTTGATTCTGGAAACATGCATCCAGTGGTCCATCTGCCCTGTCCATTCTGACAATATTAGGCATATAATGTTACTCTGTAACTGCTTGCTCCTACATATCCATTTTCAAGTAAATGATAATTCCTGCTAACAGTATATCTAGAATGGGCTTGTAAACTGTCTACAGCTCCCTGAAATGTTATGAAATGTTTTTTTTTTTTTTCTGGAATGGGGTTGATTTATTGCAGTAGATCTAGGAGGAGGTACATTTTGTTTGTCGATGGGGAGAGTAAACAGTCATAAAGAACTGAGTGTTTAATCTTACAACTTGCACTGAAGTAGCAATAACAACCTTCAATAGGGTCCCTCACCTGGTAGCTGCACTGCTGTAACACTGTAAGACTGCACAAAGCCCTCTCCCCATGCAAATGTTAGCCCAACTTGAGTATTATTGGTCACTCTGTCTTTATCAATGCGGAATGAAGAGCATTGCCCAACACTCCTGGTCTGGATTATAATGTAATGCAGCAATAAAATAGGGCCATTTTGGAGTATTGCCAAGAGGAATCTGTGTGTGACCTGCCAACTCATGGTACAAAAAAGGCTCTATAGGACAATTGATGTTCGCCATTTGTACTCTCTGTACGAGAAAGTTGCTCTTTTATGGTCTAGTTATGGCTCCATACATCTTTTGCCTTTTACCTTTCTTGTGATCCAATTTTATATATTGCTCCCTTCCTTTTACCCAGCACCAAACTATTTTCTTTGCTCGGCATTTCCTTCTGTAATTCAGCCTCACCCAAGAGGTGTCTACCTTGCTAAAGTAAGAAGATCGAAACAGAATTGATACAAATAGCATTCCCAGTAAACAAAACTTTGTATATGGACGTTGCATAGAGGTATACGTAGAATATCGGTGCCATCTCGCTATCTATGCTTGATATGTGGACGTTCAAACATTAAGGTTCATCTACGTTCTAGCTACATAGATATAAGAAATATGATTATATTTCTATACTTTTCTACGTTTTTCTGCTACTAGAAATTTACTAAAAAGGGGGAAAGACGTTCCACTGTGCTATTGATTTTGATAGATATTTCTCTATGAAAATCTTGCCATTTCATTACCTTCTATCACTGCTATATATATATAGGTGCCATGGACCGCCTCGGTTATATAGAGCAGCCTGGACAATAATATAAGGATTTTTTCGACTTTTAATACCTGTCAAACATTGACCAAAAAATATATCACCATTCTATTTTTTTCACTCGAGTGTCCCCTATGGTATCCATTAGTTAGATATTACCCACAGCAATAACTCAACTTTCGATGTAATACCCTACTAGAAGGACGTAGATAAATCGACTGTCTGGATAGCTCAGTCAGTAAAGCAACGCTTTTTAAATTCAGGGACCTGGAGGGTGATGCTCCTATAGCAAAAGGAAGAGCTGGCTAAAATTTTCCAGTCCTTTCTTTTCATGTAACTTGTCCCTTTCATTGCTCACAAGTGGGCATTCAAGTATGGTGCTAAAAAAGGGGGATTTCAGTAGGTACCTTGTTTGGAGAAGTCAGTCAGTATAATATACTATAGAGTGTGTAACATGAGTAGGTACCTTATAGTGCAGCTCTCTCTGTTTTAAACAAGGCAGGTGCCTTTTCAGACTAATGTGGTGAAGCAGAGTGTGACTTCTTTTGAAAAGAGGGTACCTACTGACAGCTCTTTTTACAATAGGAGCAACATGCTCCTGATATCAATCTCAGCCCATACCTGAAAATAATCTTGATCTTGGGGTGGGGGCTCTAAAAGGATTCTCAATCTTTTTCGTAACTTTAGGTAGCTTTGCTGTAGGAGAAATACATAGAAATATGTAGGAAAACGTATTTCAGATGACTACGTATCTAGAACGCAGTTAAAACTATATGTCTGAAAGTCCATATACTAAGCAAAAAAAGAAACGCAACTCAAACTAGTAAGGTAGGAACCAAACCTATTTATACCAAAAATCAATGTAGCATTTTGGTATGGAGTTTACTAGGTTGGTTAGATATCACATATTGATATACAATAACTTAGCAAAATAAAAGAAAAATCACTATGGGTTGCATCCTACCCTATCATCCTTAATCATCATTGTATGTCCTATGATATCAAAGGGAAGAATATCAAAACGGAAATAATCTGTGTGTGACATGCCAAACAACTCAGTATTAAAAAATAACTCACCATGGGCTCCGAGATAAATAAATAGATAAATCAGCGCAAGAAGGAAAAGCTGAAGAGGTAGATGCCATGTCTAAAAAGGCCACGGCCTCATAGGTTCACTTCTTCACATGCCAGGCGGTCATCTTATAAAACCTCTGACTTCAATAAAAGCTGAGGCTCATTAGATTAATATTTATTTCCACCTTATTGCAACATCCAAATAGAAGTTCTCATTTTTTCACCATCACCTGCCCAAAACTGGTGTATCCATGGAACTCCCTGAAGATTTTTATAACCTTATCTCATTGATTGGGAATCACTCTTTAGAGCTCCACAGTAAACCGGAAAAGTATAGTACGAGTTGGAAAAAAGAGTTATTCCTTATAAATTTGTAACTTGCCTGACTCTTGGGGTATCCACCATAGGTCTTGAAACAGTGGGAGGGTTCACTCTGTGCCCCCAAGCCCAAGGTCCTAGCCCCAGGGTGCTATGCAGGACGTGGGAAGGTACTTCCCCCTGGCATTGTTAGGGTTAGAGAGTAAACACAGCAACTCTGTAGCGCATTACCTTCTTGTCCCCTCCATGACACTGGTACATCAGATCAAGGGTAGCATTTTACAGTCTCAATGTGTTGTATATATGATGATTCAACTCCCCTTCATAAACACAGAACTTATACTACGGAATTACTAATCTGTTAACAGTACCAATCCATGTCCGAGTCATGCATTGGGAGAAAATATTATAAAGCTCTCTTTATTACATCTCTATCAAAGTGCCACACATCATGGGGGGACATGAGACTATTAAACCAAATATGGTGAACATGGTGCATCGATACACAACTGATAACAACTGATAACCTATGATAAGGAGACGTGCAATGACTATGCTGTCATTGTTTTTATGTTCTACAATTCTGTACTTTCCGACATGGGCATGTAGCACAGGAAATGTATCTGATTGCCATCAGGTGCAAGAACGACACCAAATCATAAAAACTCAGGTGATGGACAAATGCTAAAACCCACAAAAGTCCATTAACTGTAATTGCTTTCCAGTTTTATTAACAGCATCAGTTACAACCCTGGGGTGGCAGAAACCAAATCCGGACAACAAAAACTAAATGGGTACAGCCTGCCAAAGTCAAGTAGTGCATTAGGGTTTAATTGGGGGAACATTTTGTAAATGGTCATGACTGAGTGGAGGAACATAAACTCCAAACGTCTTTCCACCCATTAAGCATGGTATTTCGCATTAGGACAAAACACCCTATTGGTATGGTGTACTAATGCAAGTGCTGGTCACTTGCCTGCAAGAATTGCTGCAAAGGGTACTTGCGATGCAGATTATAAGTGGACAGCATCCATTAATTATGATGTTACCCTAACAGGGTTTTTCATCCGACTCTTCCAACCCCATTACGAACCACACTGATGTACCACTACTAAAATGGTATATCCAATAACCTTAAGTACTGATGGTTACTCCTATTCACTCAGAATGATGGAGTCATTATGTGAAATGGTTTGTGACATTTGGCAGAAAGCATGACATTTTAAAGTGGAAACACTCTTCAAAATTCATGTATCCACTTATATCTTAGTTCAGTGTTGTCTAAAGACAATGCATGGAAAGTTTCATGATTTCCGCCACATGTGCCAAGAACACCTAGAATCCGTACAGTATTAGCATTCCAGCATTACTCCATTAACGTGGACTTGGATTCAAAACAATATAGGTTATTGGCTAGTAATTGCTTATGTTTGACAGGTAAACTTCTAACTTCTTAAGCTGACCTTGGGGCTTTGATTATACCTCTATTTCTGGATCCAATATGAAATTTAGTATTGGAAAACAATACCAACCAAAAACCTTTTGTTTGGAGGACTCTGTCCCAAACCTTTCCCTGGCAAGTGTTAGCTCTACTGTAATAACAGAGGTCACTCTGCCTTTATCAATGCCAAATGAAGCCCATGCCTACCACTCCTGGTCTGGATTAAAATATATTGCTGCAATAAAAGAGCGCCATTCAAGGTATCTCCAAGAGGAAATTGTGTGTGAACTGTCACATCATGGTAACCAATCGAAGGGCTCTAAAGGGTAATTGATACCCACCCTTCCCTTTGCTTTTAGAGAAAGGGGAGCTAATCTAAACTGATTTACATGGCCATTTATCAAGCAAAGTTTGTAATTGTCCGCCACCGTCATGATTGTATACCCCGAATTTTCCATGATCAGTTATATTTTTTGTCACTATATTTGCTATGTAGCTTTCATAAGAAAGGTCGTTTGTGCAACAACATAGTATATTCTGCGAACTTTGATTCTAGTTGCATTGTAAACTGTCCTGGTGAGTTACTAAATGAAGTACATGGTCATGTACAATGCCAATCCTGACAGTCGATCATCTGAGAGTGACCATTTATGCACCAATGCAGTGTTAGGATGATTCTTTATTATCAGGGCTGCATTAGTTCATTGTGACAACCAATAAACATCGCTACATATAATGATGCAGTCCCTATAATGTTAGTTATTACATCCATAATGTCAACACATCTACTCCGGTAAGACTCAATGTACTAACCTATCTGCATAATTATTGTCTTGAATGCATTGTGGGACCTGAGAGTGGCAAAAATGGTATCTAGTTAGAATACTGTAGGAGTGAAATGAGGATGTGATGCATCGCATATCCTAAAGCAATAGTGAAGACAAAGCCATAGTGATATGCCCAAGGTGTAAAGGACGAGAGACTGAGGTTTAAATGACCATGTTTATCATGAACAAAAAATCAAAGAGGAGCAAAATTAGATAAGGGATGGGATTTGCAATTTGCATTTAGACAGGAATTCTAATGAATCTCTTGTCTGATCCTATGCCAGACCCAAACTGCAACTGCTACAGTATGTTTGGGTGCAAATCTGTCAGATGTTGTTGGACAATTTCCTGAAACCAATCAGTAGAGTCACACATGTTTATAATTGGCAATCTAATATTCACATTGATGCGGGGCACAAGTAGCAAGACTACCCTAATTTAAGTGAGTAGGCTCACGGGTAAAGTTGATAGTGTTTTGGCTTAACTGAACAGGTTCTGTTCAGATACCTAAATATAATCATTACATACCCTAGACATTAGAAGTATTTGGAATATCCATTCTATCCGTAACTAAATGCATGATGATTTTTTTACCTGCATACCCCTGGAGGGTCTTGCCAGAAAATAAACATGAACCCAAATAGAAAACGTGCACGTTTTTGTGTTGCTAAATAATTGTTTTGATAATCGTTTTTTCACATATCAAAAAGAGTTTTCTTTGCATTCTGCTATTAAATCTTTTGCCAATATTATAAAGACAAGTTAGGCCATGCATGTTTTTCTCAGTACTCTCTGAAAAGATTTTCAGAGGTTATCCCTTACTATCTTTTGGCAAGACCCCCCTGGGGATAAGAGTGAATTAAGCTAAATTCTGTATTACAAATATGTTATACTCACGTTCTTACACCTGAAAAATTTGTACGTTTTACCCATAGCATTGTACCGCAGACAGGTAATTTCATAACAGAATGATGTAAGTCCCTTCGCAAAAGAATTCCTTTACCATACCCATCTTCATTCAGTTTTCCTAATGCATACCTTACATTTTCTTTTCTTTTCTCCTATAAGGGTTCACTGTCCATTCTAGTGGGGGCGGGTGTAGATCCAAGTTTAAAGCCATTGGGAATTCCTGTTGTCCGAACCAGCTCTGTAACCCCGTTTCTTGCTACAAACAATACTACCTTTCACAAGTCCACTGTTTTTCTTTAGCTCTTCGTAAATAAAAAAAGGAATGTTATTGGGAAATTAACAACTTTACAAAATTTCTGTCTTTTTAAAATAGAATCAGGCTAGCCAGTGTTGGATATATTCATTTGTACAATGAACCAGCATGCAATAACAACCCAGCAAATTGTCGTTATCTTTCGCCATGATTGGTCATCAATGGTGACTCCTTTCTGAGTGATAACTCACTGCGTCATCTTTCGCCACTGTGTGTCAGTCTCACATGGCATGGCGATTTATCACAACAGTCACCAACATGATCTCACTCACTGCGTGAGTATGTGCCACCCCTTGTCATCCCTCACAAAGCATGGTGACTTATCACCACCATCGCCAACATGGATCTAACTCACTGCGTGAGTATGTGCCACTGCCTGTCAACTCTCACTCAGAATGGCGGCTTATCACAAGCATCGCCAACATGGATCTGACTCACTGTGTGATTATGTACCACTCCCGGTCAGCTCTCACTCAGAATGGCAGCTTATCACCACCATTGCCAACATGGATCTCACTCACTCCGTCAATATGTGCCACTGCCTGTCAACTCTCACTCAGAATGACGGCTTATCACAAGCATCTCCAACATGGATCTGACTCACTGTGTGATTATGTACCACTCCCGTGCCACTGGCATCAACTCTCACACAAAATGGCGACTTATCACTACCATTGCCAACATTGGTCTCATTCAATGCGTGAACTTGTGTCACTCGATGTCAATGCTCTCTGAGGATTGCATCATCTGTCACTCACTCTCACTCAGAATGGCAACTTATCACCACCATTGCTAGCCCTTGTCTCACTCAATGCGTGAATTTGTGTCACTCCAAGTCAATGCTCTCTGAGGATTGCATCATCTGTCACTCACTCTCACTCAGAATGGCAACTTATCACCACCATTGCCAAAGTTGTTGAGACAGCACCACTGTTCAACATGTAGCCTATCTAGGAAGTGTGGGCATGAAGTATAAGTCCCATACTTATTAAATGTGCTTTGTTGCACACTGATTTCCATGTAATACTTCAGGGTTGAATCAAACAAGATTATATAGAGAAAATATCAATTGAATTTAGATAGAGGTATCTCTAAAATAAAAGCAACTATCCATAAACACCTTTTCTCTGGTCACAGGAAAAATACATAAGGAAGTATCTACATGAACACCTTGTCTGTGGTTAGAGGGAAGATACATATGGCAATACCTTCTCTAGCAAAACATACATTGATCTGGCAGATGTGAGGCTACATGATTACCAATGTCGATGATCATGAGCTTTTCATCTAGCAAGATGAGTGATCACCAGCATCGCCATCACTGGTGAGTCTGAGTGATCACCACTCTCCCCATCCATGGTGAACCTGCGCTATGACGTGGTGCGCATTTCATCTAGCCAGGTGAGTGATCAACCGCCTTGCCATCCCTGGTGAGTGTGAGTCATCACGATCCTCGCCAACTGTGGTGTTCAAACGTGCATTATGGCATGGTGTGCGTTTCATCTAGCGAGATGAATGATCACCTGAGTGACCATCCCCTGTGAGTGTGAGTGATCACGATCCTTCCTATCTGTGGTGAATGCGCGTTATGACGTGGTGTGCGTCTCATCTAGTGAAGTGAGTGATCACTCATGTCGCCATCCCTGGTGAGGATGAGTGATCACTCATGTCGCCATCCCTGGTGAGGATGAGTGATCACGATCCTCACCATCCCTGGTGAACATGCACTATGACGAGGTGCGTGATTCATCTAGCGAGGTGAGTGATCACCTGCATCGCCATCCCTGGTAAGTCTGAGTGATCACCATCCTCGCCATCTGAGGTGAGGCCATGTGATCACCACCATTGCTATTCCTGGTGATCTTGTGCTATAGCGACGTCGTGTTCCATCTAGCGACATGTGTGAGCCACTTCACACAGGTTGACGAGGAATCACAACAATTTGCTGGGAAAGTGGTCCATAGAATAAAAAGCTGTGCAACAATGGTCACAGCAAACCTCATAATCTTTATACTTGATTGACATGCTGATAGAACATGAGAATTAGAAGCAATCAAACTAATACCACGTTGCAATTAATGGAATATCAAAAGGATTCCAACTATTGAATGCTGATGAAATGTTATTTTGCAGGACTGGGCCTTATATTCACTAAGTTTCCATCTTGCTATAAAGGCATAGAAGGTTGCACACTTTACTGTCCTATGTCTGACATCACAGGCCCTGAGGTGCAGCAGCGCTATGCTGCGTGAGCCCCTTATAGACTGACATAGATATACCAGTATCAACCCTGTTACAAGGAGGAAATGCCTTAGATGTGGGATACTATGCATAGAAGGACTTACCACCCATCACTTTGCTAGTGCTCACATGTCAGGATCCTGACTCAAGAAAAGTTTTTGCCTCTATGATGGGTGCCCATGGGGTGTTGAGGATCCACTGGCATGCTCTTAACCTCATCTCAGCATCCCAGGAGCACAGTACACACCTGAGCAAGGTCACCATAGCTGTAAACCAGTCAAGTATCATTAATTGGTCTTAGAATACCTTGATTGGGTACTCAGATGCATTCGTGCATTATAGGACAACAGGCAGTCTCGATGTGAAGAAGATCGTTGTCTATTCTCTATATTTGATACACGTCTTAAGGCCCTCAGGGCCTTATGGGACTGCCTCACTATTTACACTCGAAATTATGTTTGTAGTTCATATATCAATTTATTTATAATTGATATGATAATCATACTTAACATGTTTTCTATTTTAGGTAGGACGACTATGAGAAAAAAAAGTCTGCATGTTAGAAGACATGCCCTCTCAATACTACACTAAGTAGTGTAGAAAGGAGTTAAAATAGAAAAAAAAATGTTTAGTAGAGAAATAACAATCAACAGATGCCTTTTTGCTATTTCCAATAAATGGCCTGTATGGAAAATATCCTGCCAGCTCTAAAGGGGTTATTAAGGAATTGCAAGGTTTCCCATACAGTTATCATCAGTGTTTATCTCACACCTGCTCAGCCATCCTACTACCGATCGTATTTAACTTGTACATTTATCTTTCTTTGTCAACGGGGGGGGGGGGTGGACCTGTCTGCCATGACATCAGATCATAGGCCAGGGAGAAGCATTAGTGTCTCATGCAATGCTTCCAATAACAATGACTTTGGCTATGCTCTTTTTGTTTTACCTTATCTTCACCAATACACACCAACATGTGGGCTTCAGGGTCAATGTTATTCAGGACAGTTGTAAATTCGTCTTGACCTTGTACCCATACATGAAATAGATTGATAAATCTTTGGTTTATAACTAACCTTACCATCATAATAAGGCCAAATCCCACAACGTGAAAATGGTCAGGAAATCATTGTGAAATAGGATATGTGGGTGCTTAGCCGATATTGGGGTGGTAATATCATCTAGGGACAACCTATAAAGGCTAAGAATCCCTATCAAAGTGCTGGTATTTAGGGAGTGTAGTGCATCAAAAGTTTTTGCAATCTCTGTGATAGACTCAAAATACCTGTGATTTATAGGAAAACAACAGTTTCTAGGAAATCAGAACAGGTGTGTCTTTGATAAATCAGGAGTCAAGTTCCACATACTACAGTCCTAATGGGGTTCTGCTTGTGATTTATGCAAGCTACATTTGTTTATGCTATGCAGGAGACCATTGCAAACCACAGAAAATAGTCAGAGACAACTGTGATTTTAATATCAAATACTCTGTGAATCATTCTAGCAACTTATCTATGCAGTAATGAAAATCACAGACATTCCCCTGCTACTATCAGCTATAGTCAGATTTGGAGTGGTAAGAAGTGCAGTGAGTACCCTTGTGATTTAGCAAATTGGCAAGAGTCCAATGTTGCCGATATCCAGAATCACAGACATTTCAGACCCATTTTTTGAGTAGTGGGATTTGGCCTATAAAGAAATTGAATCTATATCAGTCTGTCCGATTCTCTCTTTCTATTCTTATTTTCCTTGCTTCCTTCCACTGCTCTTGGCCCACTGGCCCACACCCTTATGATTGTCTTTACTCTTGTGAACAGATTTGCATGACTGAAGGGCAAATCCCACTACGTGAAGAATGGGTCTGAAATGTCTGTGATTCTGGACATAGGCAGTCATGGACTCTTGTCAATTTCCTAAATCACAAGGGTTCTCACCCCACTACTCCCTACTCTAAGTCCCACAGCTAGCCAATATTGGACAGTACATCTCTGTGATTTTGATTCTATTGCTGCTTTTGACAACTGGATCTCTGTGATTTTGGTTCAATTGCTGTTATTGTGCAGTAAAGCATTGTGAAATACATCTCTTTGCTGGTAAAGCATGAGCTCAGACAAATTGACAGAGATTTATGACCTTTTCTGAAGAAAATATCAAAAATAGTTTATATGTTTTACTCTAAAAATCAAGACTTTGGCAAGGCTCCTCAGCCATTATAGGCCCTCCTTAGACGATATAACCCTCCAATACCGGCTAAGGAACATGCACTGCATGCATATAAAGCATAAGGATTCTATGGTCATTTTCGTGTTGTGGGATTTGGCCTTGACTGATCCTAAGCGTAGCCTATCCATGATCTATGACAGGTTATTGTTATCTGAAATACAACCTACCTTGTAGGTTATCTTTCGCTCATCTTCAGGGAGAAGTCATCAGTCTCGGGGGAAGAGGAATCCTATATAAAGTACAGTGTGCATACGGCCATGGATGTTGTAAATAAGGCAGAAAGTGACCATATAGAGTCCTCTAAATCTCCAAGCACTCGGCAAAATGAGTATGTGGAGGGACATTGGGCAAAGTTGAGGGTGTCACGCAAGCAACCGCACAAGACAAGCAACAAATCTAGAGAGATGCATACTAGGAGTAATTGAGATTGATCAATTGAGTAATTCATGAGGGTATCCATGAGCTCTGGCTAGCAGCTACTCTACCAGCCACTCAGCCCGAAAAGGGCTAAGTTGGATGTGTGACAGAAGTGAGGTTATGGCGATTGAGTATAACTGCAGTTTTAAATGTTTAAAACAATACCTGCCATAAACCTGTGGTGCCTTTATCATCCATGAAAACATCCAATCATTTTCTCGCTCATTGCCTTTCAGTTTCCCTCTACTGCGACATAATCCATTTACACATGTTTCTCTATGTGATCACCAGCATACAAGAAACCTAATTGATGGTGCTTGTGCAATGAAGAATAATGCAATCAATACCATGTGTCAGGAAATAATTAGCAGTAACTCGGTGAAACTGAATTAGACAAAATGTATATCATGTTCCTTCTTTAGCCTGAACATTCTATATAGGGTTGTTCTAATGATATAAAGATAAAGATCAAAGAAAATAATCTAGGAATTAAGAATAAATCAGAATCAGAAGTGATGGTATAAGGACGATGCAGTGTGTGAAATAAGGTAGCAGTCCTAAATTGTTTTTGTTTTTTTAGAATATCCACACACACACCCCTTTGTAGATAGGCAGTATATTTTTCAGTGCCCGTGTATTGGGCAATGCATTTTACTTTCTCTGAGGAAATGTCTCTCGTAGATGACTGCATTTCTGATTATGCCATCATACTCTTGCTTGTCCACTGGTTTCTGTTTGTCATGCAAGTGTATTCTTTTGAGGTGAAAAATCAAATAAGACAGCATGTTAAGCACTTGGCAGTTGTTAAAAGACATGAATAAAAACCTTTGAGGAGATATCTCCCTTAGGGAACTCGCAATACCTGGTGTTTAGAATTCCGTCCTTTTTCTGCTAATGAACCAGAGCAGCCATAATAACTGACTAAATAGGTGGCCAGTTTCCAGTAGTAAAATAAAAAAAAAAACACTTGCGGAATCACTGAAGTAATTCTAGATGGTGTGAGTCAGCCAAGGTACTTATTTGGACAGCAAACCTTTCCAAACAAGGATGTCTTCAGAGACCTAATTAGAATAAGCTGGTGCTTTTGTCTTTTAATTTCCTGACAATCATCCGGGATTTGTCATAAATCTGCCTTACTTATCACAACAGCTATACATATAGCTAGTCACAGTAGAAATGTTTTATCAGTAGACAGGAATAACCATGGCTTTTGAAAACCCAGTAGGCATTGAATATTTCCCCATGGCTTCAAAAATGGAGGTGTGTTATGATTATAGATATGATATCAGTGCAACAGCTTCACTCAGTATCAAATTCGCCGGAAAATGACACGTTGGGGGAGACTAACTTCCATGTGTTGCTGGCAAAGTACGATTTTAGATTTCATCACTGTCCAACATACAAATCCTGATTTATTACTGTCCAACATATAAATCCTGATTTAGCCAGGTGGAAATAACCTAAAATATGGGTACCTGTAACTAGAGGGCAAATGAATGGCCCTTTGCACGAAGGTATTCCCATCCTTTATGACACTCATTTTTGTGATTGCTTGAAACTTTTGTCCATCTGTCCAATTTTCTGTCCAACAGTCAGGAATCCTCTAGATCATGAAGAACCACATAGGGTTAAAATACATTATGTTCATTCGTCATTTAATTGGATGTTTCCATAACAATTCAGTATTGAGAGTTGCACTAATACACTACACCAACATTTTCAGGTTAGTAGACCTCTAGTCTGTTGGTTAGATCTACAAGTGCAGTGTGGGGTAAACCAATACAGGGGCCCCAGTTGTCGTGAATGCCTTGTAGTATCTGAGAGTGGCAAAAATGGCAGCCAATAACCCCCAACTGGAAAGATATGAGGAAGTGTTATATTTCGCTTATCCCCAACCTATAATTATAGAAGACAAAGCCCCATTTGATAAGCCTGAGGTGTAAAGGGATAGAAGGTGCATGTTATCACGGCCTTGCTTATCATTAATGAAAGCAATAAGAAAGGAACTAAATAAGAGAATGGATGGAATTTGCCATTTGCATTTAGATGGAACATCTAATGGATCGCTACCATTTCTATGCAAGGCCCATACTGCCAATGCTAGAGTTCATTAGGACACCTTTCCAAACTCATGCATTTCTATATAGTTTTGATAACTTGAATATACACAGGGCATTTACAGCATGTAGGCACTTCTCTACGGCACGGTTCGTCCACTTATTTAATGGCTGCCATTCCATTGGATCAACTATTGGGTTTATTCATCCACCTCTATTTCGGAATCAGTCACATACCCCACCTTCTTACCTCTCTACCCTCCCTACTTATAGGCCTAATTGTCATGGGCTTACCTTTTCCCAGGAATTGCCCAGTTGTTATTATCAGTACCAAAGAATTCCATGCCCAACTCTCCTGATCTGTATCAGAATATATGGTGCAGTATTAAAAGAACTATTGATTAATTATCAACCCAAACACCTTGACATAAATGTAAAGATGAACTCTGACCAGTTTGAGCTTCCTGTTTCTTCACTCACGTGTCCTGCCCGCTCCACACTCGGCTTACCGGCCTCGTGCGGAACGGGCAGGACACGCTCGTGAAGAAATGGTCAGCTCCAACTGGTCATCATTCACCTTTACCATTATACTTTTGACAAAAGTTGATTAGACTGGGTTCTAGGTTCTATTCAATCCAATTGTAACATGGAAAATGTAACTATATTTCTCCGCACAGTATTGAGTTACGTAATCTGGTTTGAGATTATTTCTAGCACTGGGTGGGTGATATTGCAGATCACCAGCCCAGTGTGTCATCCTGGTTAACATAGACCTATGCCTCAATGTGGTCACCCGGCCCAGCTACACACTGCTATGGTAGAACCTGTGGTCCTATGTCAATGTGTGGTCCTTTGGTCGATGTGGATCATAGTATATCCCATCACCTTACATTACAGTTCAAATGATGGAAGAAATACAGCATGAGAGATATGAGGAAGCATATTTCCTATCCACTAGCTATGATGAAGGCAAAGTTCCCTAAGAATAGACAGAGGTGTGGAGGAAGGAACACCACATTTGAAACGGCCATATTTATAAATAGAAGTCAGGGCTTAATCACAGGTTTGTATTACATATACCAAAAAAATGATAGGCAGCCTTTTCAGGCCCCAGGTGCCGCTCATGGTATTTTATCCAAAAGTCAGGGTGCAGCCTAAAAATAATCTTTTTATATCGATGACAATAGTATATGTTTAGTGTGTAGGACATAGAACAAAAGGAAATACGCAGAAAGGAAAATTAGAAAAAAAAACACACACACATTAAACATCTGAGGCAATGTCCTGATTTCCTCGGGTGTAAGGTTTCTTTAAAACATCTCTAAGCTCAAACTGTGTAACATCTGTGTCCCTGCACAAAGCCTCATTTTATTTCCGCTTCTTACAGAATAAGTGCCAGTCCCTTTGGGCACTTTGTAGCTTACGTATTGTGCAATCAGCCTCTATCATATTTAGGTTCATTCACGCCACCAGTTATTAAAATATACAACAAAATACTATAGACACAATATAATAAGGTGATGTGTGAAGATATGTGAACATAATTATCTAACAGTGTGTTATCTGGTTCCAGTATGTATCCAAAACAAAGCATGTCGGACAGATAATAGAACACCTTAAATGAATTTAAACTCAAAATCATAACATGATCTGCAATGCAGAATCAAGTAAATATCTACTCTCAAATCAGACAACGTTTATTTTTTCTCTCCCCATACAATAAGCAGCCATCGTATTTAGAAAGCCCACACCATGCGCTCACTCTGTGCCTGCAACAACCACTTAACTGTCAATCAGATAGAATCAAGAATGCGAATTAATAAAGTTTACATCTGACTTTTAAAAATTCACTTAGATTGCAGTTACCCCCATATATCTACCACAGATCCAACATTTAAATCAATCTGTCGCCCTTGGGAATTCTTTTCAACCATAGCAGGTGTGCAACCCCTTTTCATGCCCAGAAAAAAAAAAATGTCGCTTCTTTTTCACCTTTGTTTCTTCTTTTTCGACACCTTCCCCCTTAACAAATCAGAATGGGAGGTACATCCACAACATTGTACTTCTATCAAAACATTTATGGTTCATCGTGTTAAGCAGAAACAGTGTTGTTCTCTCTCAAGTAACATAATTATTTCGATCATTATCCCTCTAAATGTTTTTTTTTTATTTCATCTCACCGAATAGTTTGTTGTTCATTGTAGAAGAAGATTTAGCCGGTAGGCTCGGTATTACAGAGAGAAATCCCACAAAGAGGATGGAGCTAGCACCAGTCGTTGAAGAGATATATGAAGGTATTATGGAGGCATGGGCTAGGATAATCCTCTGAGTAGGGAGGAGCTCCGAATTTGTATGTTAATGAGGGAGTAATGTATGGGCTAGAGATAACAGAACAAATCCTTGACCTAAAGTTGCCAGAGATCTGTTATTATTTATTGGGATCCTTAGTAGGTTCATCAGTCATGTTTTACAATGTATTTGTTGGGAGGATAGCCCCAGTTCCCTTCTTTTGTCGATTGCTAGTACACCTCTTGAAAGCATATGTACTACCAGAGTATTTTATTTTTCTATGTGGCAACAATGTCCCTAGAAAATGTCTTAATTTTCTTTGAACACAATCAATCACTATACCCCTTTGATTATGCTGTCCGCACTGGTTTCTGTTCCTCATCACAGTTCATTCCTTTGAGGTGAAAAGAATATACAAAAATATAAATAGATCTATTTGACAGATGTTTAAAGACATTTAAATGAAAGACTTTTGGGGGAAAACCTCCCTAAGGGAATTCGCTATTCCTGGTGTCAACTATTCTACCCTTCTCTGCTTATGAACGAAATTCTACATTTCATAACCATACCTGAGAATTGTTCGGCATATATCCTGATTTTGTCAGTAACCTCAATACCTAGGCCCCTGTTGTTGCACTTAATGTAGAAAACAAATAAGTGACACTTTTCATACAAATGTATGCCCATGCTTTATAAGCCCTATCCTGCTTCTTTAGTTTGACATCTTCCTCTACCCTCTAGCCCTTGGAGGCTAAATGCACCCTGTCCATCCATCAGGGAATTGAATGTTCCCATAGCAGTTAATTAAATGATGGTTGCACTAACGGATTGTACCAACATTTGGGAAGGTATAGAACTCTAGGTTGTTGGTTTGATCAGTCTATTGATCTATTAATGCTGTATGAAGTGAGCGATTACAGTTGACCTGAATACCCTGTGGGATCTGGGAGTGGCAAAACCAGCCTCCATTAAGCCCGAACCGGAAAGATATGAGGAGGTAATATATCACTTATATCCCAGCAATATAAAAGTCAAAGCTCCCTTTGATAAGCCTAGGGTGTAAAGGGATAGACCCTACATACTATCATGATGTTTATCATCGATGAATGCAACAAGAAAGGAACTAAAATAGAGGAAGGATGGAATTTGAGATTTGCATTTAGATGGAGCATCTTATGGATCGCTACCATATTGCCAATGTTAGAGTTAATTAGGATGCACAGTCATAAGATGGCATTTAAATTTCCTTGTGACCCCTTTAAAAAACTGTACATTTCAAATTGTTGATAAAGTGTCAATACATATATGTAGACAAAGATGGGAATAGTATGCTGGAAATTAACAACATCTAGGTACCTCTTTGATGCAGTGTTAGTCCATGTATTTTGAAAGTCACTGACTTATTTGATTGCTCCTATCCCAGTGGTTCAACTCTGTAGGTTTTATGTATCCACCTCTATTTGAAACCAGTTCCTACCCTACCTCCCCAACTCGCTACCTTCCCTCCCATTTGGTTTAATTTTCATGGCGTACTTTGGACCCTAGTTACCCTATTACAAGAATTTGCCTAGCTGTAAAATAGTATTACCTGTCTATTTGTTTGTCTGTCTTTATCAGTGCCAAAGAAGTCAATGCCCAACTCTCCTGATCTGCATTAGAATAATCATAATGCAACCTGTAACCTGTCAAAATCATGATAGCAGGAGGGCTCTATAGAGCAGTCCTCCCTAGTCCCAGAAGAATGATGTTTTCTATGAGGTTACACATTCGGGCCATCTACATCTTACCTCTTCAGCTATTTCTATTTCATGCTTGTGGAAAGGTACTATGATATCCACCCTGTGTGATTGTAGGTTAATAGTTTAAGGTGAAAAATCATGTAAGGTTTGCATATGACGAATTTGGAGGTATTCCAGCCCCTACTGTTCGAATATTAGTTTCCCCCTCTATTTCTTTGTGTCAAAGTGTCAGGCTGGATGAGATCTTCATGTTAGATATGGATCTTGATGGTCCCATATGCATATTTTGGGCTCCAGGGGGGTAAAATGTGCCCAAAATGACCAAAATTGTCTGGGCGAAATTGTGTCTGGGAGAATGACATTTGAGTTACAAGCCATGTTGAGGGCTTAATTTCCTACAGAAACAATCTTCATACCTCCATGAAAATCTCAGGACCAGACTATTTTGACCTGTAGATTAAGAAAATCACATTATCATTTATGTCAGATATGTCCTTGCTATTGTAAAAGAAGCATACTTATAAGAATTCTTTTTCTGGGCACATGTCTGGGCGAATGACATGTAAGGCCCCATATGCACACTTTCTATGATTTGTGACCTTAAGTGCTTTAGCATATAAACTCCTCTTGGTCTTATTTGTGTTATATCACTGTTTCGGCATCTTAAATTCATGACCTGGAGCACAGCCTAAATGGGGCAAAAAGAAGAAAAAAAAATACATCAAACCTTGCAGCTCAGACAGGAACTCCTTAATAGAGCAGTCAGGTTCAACTTACGCAAAAGTTAGCTGCAGTTGAATTAAAATAAAAGAGGACTTTAGAGAACTAAGTACAGAAGTAGGTAGTCAAAGGAGGCTATTCTTAGTGTGCAGGCTCTTTCACTGATGACCGTGTTCAGAGACTTAATTATAGACAGTTGGTAGTTTCATCCTTCAAGCTCTTGACGATCACCTAGGATTAATTGGAAATGTCCCTAACCTGCTGTCATTGTAATTGTACTAATTACATGTAAGCCTCCTGGTTCACTATATATAACAACAATTTAACTGTGAATGCCAGAAATTGCTATAGTTTTCCAAGACCCACCCAGGTAGCAAAGGTGGTGTGGCCCTACTGTGGCCCACACTTTATTTGGTGTGACTTCCGATGTGGGCCGCAATGGGCTAACCGATGGGCTGCTGACAGTTTCTGTCCTCAGTGAGGTGCGTGGGCCACACTGGGCTAACTAATATTGGCACAGATCAGTCTCAGAGTGGGTTTGGATTCAACATGGGTTTTGGTGTGGCTGAAAATGGGATGCCCACTTTGATCACATGGCGCCATCTGGACAAAATTCATCATTTTTGGGTCAACATGGGTTTTGGTGTGGCTGAAAGTGGGCTGACCACTTTGAATAGGTTGGGCCATCTGGGATAGATATTATATCATTTTCTAAAATTTTGAACCCTGAAAATGCGCTGCTAGCCTCCAGGTGCGAGCCCCCCCCCCCTTGGCCTCCATAGTTGGGAGCAGACTAAACATACTGTATTACTCTCCCCATCATCATAATACAGTAGAACCATCAATTCAAACTTAGTTGGCCAAGGCATGTCAACCAGACCTAGTCCAGTAACTTGCTAGCCTTCAAGTTCATAGTGCCTCCCAGGTAGCATACTTCAATATAAAATGAATACCACAGGAAGGGTGTAGTCACATTAAAAACTGCTGACACCTAACTTTGCACATTTCAAATGTATTTTGCAAGTAGATCCAAACTCTGAGAAAATTTGTGTACTGTTATGATTTATATGATTCATTAGCCTATTTCTGTTATATCAAACTGAAGAAAATCAATACTGGCATGGGGGGAAAGCTGTACATCAGACATAGTGGGGTCATCTAGTGTCAAAGATCAGAACTCCCATCTCAGTATGCCTTGTGCAAACCCATCCTCAGCGCTGTCTGGGGAAATATCTTTGGAACTGATCTATGCCTGATTCGGGGTGCCCATTTTGCAACCAATCTGTGCCCAAAGTGTTTGCCCATTTTAAAGCTGCTCTGTGCCCAAATCAGTTAGCATTATGTGGCCCACACAACTTGCTGAGGTTTAAAACTGTCGGGAGCCCAACAGTTTTAGTTCAGTTTGCCCTATTAGGGCAACCCAATGTGGACCTGACTGGAAACCAACCATTTGCCCAACCTAAAACCATGAATAGTATTATGCCCACTTTGAACCAGCTTATCTGAGCTATAAATGAATTGGCCCTAAGTGGGCTTGCTACATGGGCAATTGTGTTTCTAAGTAACAGATAGCGAAGTGCTTGGGGTAAATTGCTTATTGGGGTAGCATCACTATAAGGGACATGACTTGTTGACAAAATGGTTGGTTCTGTGGTCGTCTATTGATCATAGGATCATGGTATTCCCATCAACTTGAGATATGGTTCCAGAAATTCAATTCTAAGACAACTTTGCATATCTTGTTGGTGGACAAAATACTGCATGAGAGATGTGGGCAGATGAGGGGAAAGGGCCCTCCCTGCGGGGCTTTTAGCACTGGATTTGGCCACTAGGGGAGCTACAAAGGCTAGGAATATGAAAAATAGACCAAAAATTGCTTTTCTCAAAAAAAGTTCTATTTCCTGGAACTTCCAGTCTACTTGGAATGTTAATGGAACGTTTTAAATTTAAAAGAAGGCCTAAATAAGGGTTTTCAGGGAAAATTGTTGCCATGGCAATAAAAATTATATTCCAAATAGAAAAAAAAAATGTCTACCCATAGAATGATTCATGGAGATTCATACACTGAGAAATGCATAAAGATACCACTTCTAGCTCCAAATCTATGCCCAAATGTATGGAAAGGAATGGTCATTTTTATTGATCGATTATTTAAATCAATATGCTAATTAGATGCCTGATTTGATTAAAACAATAAATGATAGAGCTTATTGGCTGCATTTATAGAATCATACCATTCCATTTTCGTGAAGTAATATCTCCAGGACTAGAAGGGCTATCTACAAGTGTTGTACCTCATTTTAAAGCTGATAACATCAATTTTAAATTTCATGTTTAACCTCGGAGGACCCTTTCCCCTCATACGTCCACACTCATATGAGGAAGTGATATTGCTACATGTTGCTTATCCTCTAGCTATATTAAAGTCAAGGCCCCCTGATTCAAGACAGAGATGTGAAGGAAGAAACACTGCATTCTAATTGCCATGTTCAGCATAGGCAGATGTAATAAGGAAGCAATTGAATTTCGTAAGGGGTGGCATTTGCACTTTGCATTTAGGTTAAACTCTATGTTCTTAGGTTCTAGATCTAATGTGAGTTTCAAACTGCCTCATCTGAAATTATTATGACGCACACCTAAAAGGTTTAACCTTTGGGACCAATGAGAGGCATAACACAGTTTATTGTAGGCTAAACCCAGTAGGTAGTTTTAATAAATCAGTAATTACAAGAATAAAAAGTGTGCAGGTTACAAAACATTCTGGACCCTCAGATTGGCTTATAGAATCCTCCTGAAGTCAGGGCAGGGTTATGCTCCGATTTGTATTATACATACCAAGGACATGATGATAGGTAGCCTTTTTAGGCCCCAGGTGCGGCTCATAGCATTCTCCCCAGGGAGAAAAGAAAAAAAAAATAAGTACATAAGAAAATATGTTGAAAATAAAGAAGACACACAGTGGTGATGTCTTTGTTGTGAGGTTCATTTACACATGGCAGCCTCTCTCGGCCTCAACTGTGTAACACCTGTGTCTTCGCACAAAGCCTTCTTTTGCATCCACTTCCTTCAGAAGAAGCAGCTAGTCCTTTGGGCACCCTGAGGCTTTTGCTTTCTATAAAACTGTATATTGTATACTATAGACCCAATGCTATTATGTGATTTTATAGTCAATATACTGATACAAAACTATTGTGATGATACATAACAGCGTATTATATTGAATCAATTATCTAATCCAATCTCCTGAGCAAATATATAGTGCACTATAGATGGATTGCTGCCATTGCATGTAATGGCAGCAATCCATATGGAATTTTAATGCGATGTGAAATCAACCAAATATGTACTCTCAATTAGGACAATGTCTTTTCCAGTCCATAAGCAGGTTTTCCGTTAGAAAAAGCCACACAATGTGCTCACTCAATTGCCAATTGACAAGCACTTCCAGATAATCAAGAATACACAATTTACATCTAACAGCACATTTTAGTCTCTCCCACATACCCATCATATCCATGTCTGTCAAATGAAAATGGGTAATCTTGAACCTTTTTTGCAGAGGTTCAGTGTCCCCCCTTAAGGGCGGCACAGATCCAAGCTAAAGTTTAAATCAATCTGTGACCTACGGGAATTCTTACATCCATTGCAGGTGTGCAACCGTTTTTTATTGCCAGAAAGAATTTCACTTCTTTATCATGTTTTTTTTTTTATTCTTTCCATTACTTTTTTTACTGATGAAAATCAAAATGTGAGTTCACTATTTATGAAATGGATTGGTGGTACCTTGTGGTAAGCAGAAACACTGTTGTTCTCTAAAGTAGCATAATTTGATGAAGGAGAAAGTCTGTTGACATCCTTATCATTTCTCCAAATCTGTTTTATTACATCCCACTGAAAGGTTTATTGAACAACATAATGTTCACACTAGGGGCATATAGTAAGTGAAAGTAATAACCTCAATGGCACTGAGAAGAGGTACTTAATTTGACAGGTTTACCCATATCGGATAGAAAGTTTGATTTTAAAACAAGGAAATATAGTCCAATGGAAAATAGATTGGGGAATCCATAACTTCACTCAACCCCACAGGAACTCATGTCTACATTGTACCTAGAGAAATGACAACGCTCCACTTGGTTCCTTGGGCACAGTGCCTGGACTAAATATATATATATATATATATATATATATATATATATATATATATATATATATATATATATATATATATATAATGCTATCAAGATATCAAATTGTATTGATCAGTAATGATGACTTCTGCTACATGGGCAGTTGCATCATCTTTGCTCATTCTGTTGCATTATATCCCTCCATTTTCTAAAAGTCCAAGAGAACAACTTTCATCATGGTTAAACCCCACATCCCCATAATCATCCCTCTCCTGAATCAGCTCAAGCCTTTCTCAGATCCCAAAATCCTGTTTCCTGGGTTGGCATTAATCAGGGTTGTATTTGTATGGGTTCGCCTTTATGGTAATTGTCGTAGAAGCAGATTCAGCAGGGAGGCTTGGTATTAGGTAGAGAAATCCCCACACAGAGGACAGAGCTAGAATCAGTCAGCAAAGAAATGTATGAAGGTATTATTGGGGCATGGGAGGGGATAATGAGCTGTGGTGGGAGGAATTTGTAGATTAATGTCTTCTATCCTCCTATTTCTCATAGTAGCCTTGTTTCGCTTTGCTTTTCTTACATACTGTATACATTTTATCTGGACTAAGAGAATGTTTGAAACTAAATGAATCCCTATGAATTACCCTCGGCTAGTTTGTATAACACTGATCCTAATGAATACAATTATCATATTCCTTTCTAATTTTGTTTCTGCTTTGTATCTGAAATGAGCTACTTCTTACTCTGATCCTATTCCTTTCGTTAATATTTCATTTATTATTCATGGCAATGACATATTGATTATGCAGGGTTACACTTGGATTAAAGCTGCATGGACACTCAATAGAATCAAATGAGAATTTCTGTCGTTAAGCATCAATAGTTGATGCGAGTATTGATCACTAGGGGGAAGCCTAGTCCCCACACCTGTACAGGTAGACTGGTGCAGGTGTGCTGACCCAGTTAGTGCTTCACCCTGCACGCTGCAGGCCTGCTGCTAGCTCCATGTTGGTCACAAATCTTTTGGCTATTTTCACTATTTGCTGGGCCATAATGGCTGTAAAATGTGATGTGTGTGGGCAAGACTACCATGGGAACTCAGGGCTTGTCCAAATTGTACGTGCCCGAACCCTAGATGGAAGTCGGACGTGACAGGGGACAGGAGCGACGGAGTGACCGGTACAAACACCATCGATCCCCGACAACAAGGCACAGCGCCCGGGCGGACAAGCCCGGTCCCAGGAGATGACACTGCAGACGCAAATGTTGATCTATTGCTTGAAATAGAGGCTGAGAGGTCCAGAAAATCTGAAATCGAGCGGATTTCTAAGAGACGTGAGTTGGAACTAGAATTAGCTACAATCAGGGCAGAAAATAAAAGGACGATGAGGGATTTGGACGATGGCATTAGAGCTTGGCAAAGTGCCATGTCAACCTACGGAGACGGGGCAAAGTCGATTTTTATATGATTATAATAAAGTGTTTCTAAATGATACGTGTCGGCACCCACCTCGTACAGCCATTACTTGCTCGACACGTGGCTGACCTAGTTCTTACATCCGGGCACCTCCCCGCTCTGTCAACAAAACGAAATGGCCGTGTACTGGACCGTGTGCGTTGGATCAGTATGGAAAATCAATGGATTCTTATTTATTTTGAAGGAAATGGAAACAAAATGTATGCGAACACCAACTAGAGATCGTATATTTGGCACTGCTAGAATAACAGGGCTTGACATCCTTGGATTATACCCGAAAAATGTGTGTAAAGGTGGAGGTATGTCAGGCAGAACGACAACATGGCCACGACGGCTTGGCAAACCAAGCGGATCGTATGCACTTACAAAATATCTTCTCATGGATTAATTCTTGGGTTATAAGGTAAGAAATTAATACAAAATGGAGAAATATGTTCGATAAACGCCTTAATGTATGTTATGGGTACGCACTCGTGGGTTTATGGGTTAATTATCCACTCCCCCTTCGGGGTCGTGGATTATTAACCCATAAACCCACGAGTGCATACCCATAACATACATTAAACGCTAAGTACCCAACGATTATTAAAAGAGTATGTAATATAAATTATCCTAAATGTATTTCTGTATGAATTCTCGTTAAGTGGTATTTCTGATTATTCAGACAGTTACTCCTATGGAGATTAAACATATAAACGATTTTTATAATTTATCAAATGTAAGTCACATCTGCAAATCAAGTCAAATGATGAAATGTTGTATTGAAGGTGATTAAGTATGTTGAATAATGTATGCCCATATATTTAAAAACATTTTGATCCATTCCAATTGCAAATAGATTTGACTTAGTTTGACCTCGGGACCTCATCCTAAACTCCCAATGAGAAATGCCCAAAATGGGTATAACGATTATTTATCAACCCCAGAACTTCTCCTCAAATCACATACAGAAAAAAAAACAGAAAAAGGCCCCCTGTCTCTATTAATTACCCACGGTATATAACTCTTTATTCTTTATGGGTGACTTCTGTGTGGGGCTTTATTGTAACCTTAATCCTCTCTTGCCAAAGTCTGATCAATGCACAATGCAGGCACATTAAGATTTTACACAGATTCATCAGTCATTTGTTGCCATGCTTTACTGAAAACGGCTTAATTAGGATTTAGCTACTTGTCTCAAGAATTAATCAGTTGTGTTCCCTTCTAAGATAGGTAAAGTGACTGCTAGTTGTGAACATCACTTCATAGAACTGGCACCAATTATAACATTGAAAATCATTTTTTTTATTATTCCTTTCACTTTGAAATATTCAAATCACACTGTGAAACCTTCTTCATGAAGACTAAAAGAACAATACCGGTAACTCATTGGCATCTGGCAGTACTTAAAGGGTGGCGCAAAGGTGAACAGAAGTCGCAAGCTGATGGAGAAATAATCAAGTGATGTTGTGATTGAAACCAGAAGGCTAAACATGATCTTCATTTCCCTAGTTTGGGAGAGGTTTAGCAGTGTACCTCTTTTGTGTTGCTGGTCATATGGCTCAGTGACCAATAGAATCAGCAGTCTGTTGCACTCTCTCAGATGCCTTTACTTATCCTTAAACCTGGCTGGAGGGACCGGTTTACTAGGAACAGACCCTGGTCCAACTGTACATTATAAAGTAGAAGATCCCACATGCAAATCACCAGTGACTTTGAGATTTTTTACTACAATATTGGTCAAAGAATGTCGAGGAAGTACCCATTCTATAGGTCCGAGAACCCTTTTCTCAACCTCTACAAACAAGCTTTACAGTGGCTTATTGTATATTATATGATGTCCGTTCATTACTGTAGGTAGCTCTTCATACTGATTTCACTCCTGCTCTCACCCCATTTCTTTCTATCCCTCCCCAAACCAGTTTCATCGGCTATGTCTGGAGCTTAATTCAAAATATCCTGGGATCACGACCCCAGCGATCTTAGGAATAAATCAGCCTTATCCTATTAAGCGATCTTAAGAGTTGACTGGGTTCACATATCCTAGCCAGCACTAAGATCGCATCGATCTTAGCCTCAGCCCTCCTACACTATTCCAAGAAGAACTGACTAGGCACAGGGGTAAGAGTCCCAAAATAAAGGAATAGCTGTGGAGTCACTCTTCTTCACAAGAGTGCTTATACCATCGTTCCCCGTCCCCATATGGGCTAACAAAAGAGCACAGGGTGCAGTTGACCCCCGTACAGTATTCAAGAGTTGTTCCCATGAATGTATGATTTATGCTTGCCTATTAGAAGCATTGTGCCCTCCCCCCAGGACAAAGAGAGAGAAGGGAAGAATTACCTTACAGTGCACTTAACGCATGAGTAGCCCTAAGAGCCCTGAAGGACACTCAGCAAACGTCCTCCCTCCCCTCTTTATGTATGCAGCAGGCTATTCACTCTTTCGATCAGGAGTGTTCCCTGTAAGTGCTCTTGTACTCAGGTGAAACCACTATGCATTTCTTTCACTAAGATCACAGTGATCTTAGTGGTGGAAATGGAATAGTGAAGTGATCCCAGGACTAGCTATTCTGGACAGGCCTGCAACCACTGCATTACATAGGGTAGACCAGCCAGGTCTTATGAAATGTGCCTACACTAAGATCGCTGGGGTTGGGATCCCAGGATGTTTTGAATTAAGCTCATGAGGGCCTCTGTTATACATTAAAATCCCTGTCTTAGGTTCTGTGCTGTGGCATTAGCTTCATGGCAGTATAAGATATAAGGCTGGTCTTAAGGCACTCCACTAGGGCACTTCCCCTGTCTAGGTGTCATCCATCCCCTCTCGTAGAGCTTGCACAGTCATGAATATCGGCTATACTCCTAACTTATAATCTATTATTGGGATAGGTTTGTGTCCGTCTTCCCTTATAGTAGACTGTTTTAATTAGCTATCAGGATGTGACAAATTTGGCAGAAATACATTCTTAAGAATACCTACGTGCATTGAAAGATCTGTGCAGGATAGTTTTGTAGGCACAAGAAAGTATAAAGGATCATCAAGATGCCCCTAAATGAACGTGTGCATAACCAAAATATTGTTTTATCCCAAATAAAAATAAGGTAAATAATCTTGCATGGCAGCTTGCAACTCCTGTGATAAGAAATCTTAGCTTGTTTAGTGGACCAAGATGCTTTTTGCTTCGCCCATAGAGGGGACTACCCTGATTAAAGTCTTTGATCTTGTTATGTTTTAAAACCTTTGACGTTTGCACTGATTGCTTTGGATAAGAACGGATGGTTTGCAATTTGATGAAAGCATTCGGTGAAGTAAAATATGGTCATTGAAGCTATACGTTGCTTTTTCTATATATAAAAGCCATTTGTTTACATCAGAGTTATATTGTTAGAACTTGTAAAACCGTTTCTCTCCGTATCCGGATGCCTATGTTAACATTTTTTATCTCTAATGGTTAAATTTGAAAGTGAAAGAAAGTTTTAAGAAAACAAAATTTGTGTGAGTCCATTGATTTGATAAACGTTGGCCATGTAGTCAAAAGGTCTGCAAATATACTGACAGGCAGGACAAGGTCAATGTCATCCCATTAACACGGACATTCTCCAAACATAACCTACTCTAATACATGTCTGCCATAGAAATATCTTCTTGATCAAGACCAAAGATGTAAGACATCAAGAACAGTAATCAACTTACACTTCTCCTACACCTACCTAACTTCAATATCATCAAAACTATGATAGGTATCAGATATGAAACACAATTTAAAAAAGAAATGAAATAGAGAGACGATTTGTATTCCATTGGCCAGTGCAAATTTACATGAGGTGAGGCAAACTAGAGCTTTTCTGTAAATGAAGTTGTGCAATGGAAGTTGACTTCCCCTTGCTGCATCTTTATGCTTCTCTCCAACCCATCTCTTCATTTCTATTTGCTAATAATCTTTGATGACAGGTAACATCATGGTCTGTTTCAATATTAGATTCGCTCAACAAGGTTCATTTTGATTTCAATAATGCCTGCAAGGCGAAAGACAATATCAGTGAGGAGAAATCCAGCGACTATTATCGACCATAAAATTGGTTCTAATTAGTGGAATAGGCACTCGCTTGGTTGCTGCCATTCTAATACATGCGGTTTGGCACATCTGATATCACTGAATAATTTACCAGTCTGTCCCATTTGTTCATTTAATAACTTCAGATCTCAGTAATATTAGGTGAGGCTCTACTACGCGATTTTTGCAGAGAATTGCAGCTATTAGGTGGGGCTCCACTATGCAATTTGTTGGTACATTCTCACCTAATTCTATCCATATAGTGCCTAAGGTGTAGGGTGTTGATATTCCTATATTGTAAACATGAGATTCAAAATTGTAAACATGAGATTTCAGGGGTTATTTTATGGATGATCTCTCTCCTTGTGTGCCATATTTACCAACTAACCTGCACCTGCACAGAATCTGTGATTGGGTGGGAGTTCAATATGTAAACATCAACACAGCAAAATATAAATAACAACACAGCAGTCACACAGATCGCAGGGTCTTGTACTATAAAAATCAAACCTGTCTGATATTATGTTGCAGAGAGTCATCAGTGTGAAAGTCTGCAATATTTACATATGGTCAACTTTATTTAGTTAACAAAAACATCTTTTGACAACAAAAATGTGCCTGAGATTGTACACAAAGCCTTCCCCACATAAACAAAAAGCTCTCCCAATCTTCTATTTACACCTTGAAATAATAACAAATACCACTCTATAATCTGTGTTTGTGTCTGTTTTTGTGAGAATAGCTCCGATTTTCGGCAAAAATCGCGTAGTGGAGCCTCAGCAATTCTGACATAATGGGACACAAACACAGACTAAAGATTGGTATTTGTTGTTATTGAAATATATGTATGTTGGGGATGTCATTGTATGCAATACCAGGCATGTTTTTGTTGTCAAAACGATGTTTTTGTTTACTAAATCAACCTGATGTTATGTAAATATTGCAGACTTTCACATCAGGAAGCCTCTGCAATTCAATATCTGACATGTTTGATTTTTCCAGGACAAGGCCCTGCAGTTGTTGTCAGACTGCTGTGTTATTTATATCATATAGTGTTGTTGTTTATATAGAAGAACAGGGGCACCAATCCTTACTTGATCAGTGCGAGATCTCAGTCTCAGGTGGGGAGTAAATATAAACAGAACACACCCACTGTTGTTACAATTAACTCCTCAAATTTCATATTTATCATTCAAAATCTCATGTTTACGAATTAGGACTATCAACAGCCCATAAGGCACTATCTGGGTAGTTTTCTGTGAGAATTGTCCAAAATACCGTGTAGTGTAGCCTCCACAATTGCGGGCAATCTTGAGTGAGCCATCTTTGGAGGCTTGGATGTAGATTTAATAATGCTATGCTCTTCTACCAGGCTTGCTGCACCGTAAGTCACGCATACCTTGGTCGATACTTCTCATAATCTTTAGAGCTTTCAACGTATTTACACTATATCACGATTTTCATTAGAGGTCCTTCCTCATTTTGATGAATGCTCATGAAATATAAAGATAGCTGTAGTCAGGGATATTAGGACTCTGATATGAACTGGTTTTCTATTCTTAGTCATTGTCAGCAGTGTATCTCCCATATTCCCTATGTTCAAGGCGGTCTGGGGGGTTAACATTGAGAGGTAGGGTAAGATCATCGCTTATAAGGCACGCCTTGACCTCAAGACAATTTTTAAGGAAAATGATGGTCTTATAAAGTCTCCTTTATGAGCGTCACCGTACTCATGAGCTATTATGATATTCTTTTGGTTTGATATTTTATTATTGTCAATCGTTAATAGATATGTATAGGTATATGAGATGTGCAGTGTATAATCAGCGGTATCAATTCATAATACTTATCAGCCAACCCTAGAACCCATACACTGAAAACCAGTTACTTTCATTATCAGCAGAATTCTGTTTCTCATTAACGCAGAATGGACTGTGTCACAGTAGATTCATGGTTGTATATTTTCATTTCTATTCATGGGGGTCCAATTGCAAAATTTCAGGAAATGAGTATTTGGTGAAATAATCCACGAGGCAATTCCCCAGGGGGGAGTTACCTATTGAGGCAGATCCGTCCACTGGTCTTACTTTATCCTCTCCACAATTCCTAATCCTAATTATTTTGAGGTTTTTTAGCGCCTCCCACACCGCGTAGCGGCGGTACCGCGAAGCGGTACGGGAGTGCGCTATGATGATTTCATTTGCCCCATGTGATGAGGTCTCACAATACAAAATTACTGAATACCGACATTAACGGCGGGAGGCGTTTTTTTACGCGGTCACAACCGCATTTCTTGTTGTCAATGTCTTTCCTAACAAAGATGCTGGGCTTCGAATTTTTCCCCCAAGTTCGCCAAGTGGGTTCCTGTGATTGGACTGATTGCAGTTAGAATTAGTGCTACACTGTTGATTGCGGCAAATATGTTTTACAGTACAGGCAAGTATTTCAAGTGGTCTCATCAAAACTATGACCAGTTCTTTCACCTGCCTCATTCAAAATGAAGCTGACTCTCTTAAAACTGAAGACAAGCAGGATAATTTTCCTTTGGATGTGCAGTTAGATTACTATGACCTATTGAGTGTATATACATGTGTACACAGTCATAACTCCATCCACATTCTAAGTAGACAGTACACTGCTACAAGAAACCACCTTGATAATGTAGGGGCAGTAATTCCCTGTACTCGGTGGCAGACCCCCAGGGGCGGGTCTCCGGGTAATCACTGCCCCCTAGTGTGTATCATATCGATCCAGGTGTGGATGGAAGGTGGAAATGTCAGGCCAGGGGAAGTAGCTCAGAGGAAGAGCAGCCGCTTCGAAGTTGGAGGGCCCCGGGTTCGAGTCCCGGTTTCTCCAAGAACATTTTCACCGACCTCTACAGTGGTGGAGAAACCGGGACTCGAACCCGGGGCCCTCCAACTTCGAAGCGGCTGCTCTTCCTCTGAGCTACTTCCCCTGGCCTGACATTTCCACCTTCCATCCACACCTGGATCGGTATGATACACACTAGGGGGCAGTGATTACCCGGAGACCCGCCCCTGGGGGTCTGCCACCGAGTACAGGGAATTACTGCCCCTACACTCCTAGTGGGGCAGTAATTCCCTGTACTCGGTGGCAGACCCCCAGGGGCGGGTCTCCGGGTAATCACTGCCCCCTAGTGTGTATCATACCGATCCAGGTGTGGATGGAAGGTGGAAATGTCAGGTCAGGGGAAGTAGCTCAGAGGAAGAGCAGCCGCTTCGAAGTTGGAGGGCCCCGGGTTCGAGTCCCGGTTTCTCCAAGAACATTTTCACCGACCTCTACAGTGGTGGAGAAACCGAGCATCCTAATACAATCAGATTGAAGATATGTGTGCCTGCTCATGTCTTAACACAATCATGGATTGAGGACTCGGGAACTGGGCCGATATGATACAGATGACGCTTCGACCAATCCGGTAATTGTAATTGCTTGCGTTACATACGATCACAGCCTCAGAGGACTACATGCTGCTAGTGCATTCGGTTACCCGAACACTTTGGCAGACTCCTTGGGCTTCTGTGTTCTTTTAGTGAACGTCAGCCAAGGGTCTTCTCCAACTATATTCCCATATAAATATGAAGCAATCTCTATGAGTTCATCATACTTCATATGGGCTGAGAGTCCTGTTATTTGAGAATCTCTCCATTGTTCCACGGCTCCTTTTCCGTCGCCCTCCTTTAACCAGCATACTAAATAAGGCAGAGCTTCCGCTTTACCCCATCCATTGCAGTTAAAGACATCCGCGCAGCCTTGATACTCCTCCTTCCAAGGGTTCTTGGCATTAAAGGGGGTAGGTATCTTAGCTACTCTACGAGCCGGATTCGTGGATCCAGTAAGGGTTAAACCCTTACTCCATTCCATGATCTCCGTATCGTCCAGACCTTGATTGTAACAATCAACACCTAAGTTAGCAATCGCTGCATTAGAATCATGCAGCGCTTGTAACCCTGGAGAAAGAGATACTCGGCGACTGAGTCTCTTTTTCCTTGGAGGATTCGTACCATAAGTACTTCCAAAGCCTCCGGATGGTGGTCCTCCTCCACCTCCTGATCCCCCTGCTCCGTATGGAGGCACCTGTGAAAAGGTGTATCCACTGGTTTGGGGAGCCGGCCCTGGACCATTGGTGGGTTGTGTATTTCCACCAAAGCTAAAGAAACCACTATTGGGATTAGTGTTTCCTCCTGTTCCATACGACTGATTTCCATTATTGAAACCAGTCCCACTGGCAGAGGGTCTGCTCCTGGAACGATCGCTTGAGGGTCCGGATCCTTGATCACATCCGGATTGCCCCCCAGCTGTACTGGAACCTCCGGGTGCTCGTCCGGTTGTTCCTCCGGACGTGTTCCGGGTGTTACCATTGGACGGATTCGTTCCTGTTTGGGACTGATTCCATCCATACTGGGCATACGGGCCATTTGGTCCCCCTAAAGGTGACTGTTGTGGCCATCCGCCGTCAAAGGTGGAGCTTCCTGCCGAGCGGCTTTGTTTAGCTCCACTCGCAGAATTATCCCCTTTATTTCCCGTACCTAGACCAAGAGGTATAGAGGTATTATCTGTAAATCTAACCTGATGACTCTTTACTCCTTCATAACGAGGTACAGTTGTCTCTGTTACCCCGTCATTGCCCCTCAAAGAGAACATCTGGTTACTTGTCGTGTTTAGGGCAATTCCTGAAACAGTGAAGTCTGATTCAAGAGTGCCTACTGCACGACCAGTATCTTCTAGATACTTTGACATCTGGATAGCTTTAGCCTCCAGTTCGGAATAATCATCCATCATTTTAGTCTGTTTAACAGCCAAATCTGTGGATTCGCGTATCAATTGATCTTTGAGTTTTTCATGCTCATCGGTCTGTTTTTGGTACGTTTCCCGAGCATCTTTGAAGGCTGATTCTATTTTCTTCAGCTCTTCTTGATACTTGCCGTAGGCCGATTGAGTTGAATTTAACTCTTGTTTAGTTCTATTCAACTCATCATACGAGGCTCTGTATTCCAGATCCGCCGTATATAGTGCATCACGATACTGTTCGTGCTGGAGTTGAAAATCTTGCTTTTCTTTCTCCATCTGATCCAACAACAATTGTTGTTGGCGTCTACAACTCTGATCGTAATCGAGACGTTCCGATATCAACTGTTTGTTTTCAGTCAGAATCTTGTCTCGGGTTCCGGTCAGTGTAATAAGATCCTTCTGGATCTTCTCGTATTCAGCTCTCATGTCTTCAAGCTCGTCCATTTTGTTCTTTTCGAATCCACATTTTTGGTGTTTAATTCGAGAACTGTATGGAGTTTCAAACATACCTGCACTAGGCTTTGGTACCTCAAATGGTAATTTACCAAATTGAGCAGTACTTTTATGCATTGGTGCAGGTTTCGAAGTACCTCCTGGCATGAATAAGGAGTCTCCAAATTCATCCAGTTCATGATGTAAGTTTCTTCTTACATCTTCTAACCCATCAGGGTAGTGTTCTAGTGGATCCCTCCACTCCGTACCTTGGGGTGGTGACTTGATTTCACCATCCTCCATCGGGGAGTCTAGCTCACGATTTGAGCCATTTCCCCTAACTGGGCTCAGCTCAGTCATTTCTGACTGCGCTTACCCGAAGACCAACTGGTCACGGCACCAGTGTAGTGGTTCGTCTCGTTAAGTTAGATTAAATCATAACGAAGAGAGAGAAAAGTTTCCGGGTAGGCAACCGAGCTTTTATTTCAGAGCTTGCGTTACATACGATCACAGCCTCAGAGGACTACATGCTGCTAGTGCATTCGGTTACCCTTTCGGGTAACAACCTGGTTGAGCAGTGGGTAAACCACTACTGAGGAACCTAGGGCTAGGACCAGCCTTATATAGGGGAAAAGCCCGCGAAACTCAGACCGGCCACGTGACGTGTGGCGGACGAGTGGTAGGCCCCCTGGTGTAGTGGATACGAACCCAGAGGCAGGTGCTGCCACCTGCCATCCGGATTCCCCCACCACACCCGAAGGACCTAGGTCTGAGTCTCACGGGTGCATGAACGTTAAAGTGTAAAATACCATACCCCTACAATAATGTAAGGGCTAATGACATGAGCGCCCATGGGTGCAGTATATATTAGACAGTAAGACTAGTCTACTATGCCAATCCTGATTAATCCCCTACATATATCCCCTTACTTACCCATCCCTATAGCCTTACACACAGTAAACATAGTGTCTTGGTATTAAGTTGTACTGGTGTTATACCTCTTATATATCTGTTAAATCTCTAGTGGGGGTGACAAAAATGGGGCTGTTCTGTTAAGATACTCAGCTTTTTGTAAGGCAACTGAGCCAAAGCCTGATTTATAATGGCTTATTAAATGTAACAAGAAGGAAAACACACCATTTAGTATCCATGGCTGTATAAGATGACTCATGCATTGAACATGATAATGTGAGTTTGACTGGTTGAAACAGCTGTATTTGAAAGCTTATTAAGCTTCTCATTTCATACAACCTTTTGAAACTACCTAGTAGATGATGAAATTGCTTTGAATATGCATTGTTACTCTTTGTGCTATATTAATCCATGTCCTACCTTTGTGGTTATAATGAGAATTAGCCACAGAGGACATAGAATTCTGTAGACATCCTTTTCATAAATCTCTACAATGACTGTTTTGCCTTAAAAAAACTGCACACAAAATTATTGTCAACATCAGCGTTTTGTGCACTCTGGCTGGAACGTAGCATTCTATAGATTACTCTATAAGGGCAAGTCCAAGCAGATGTCAAGGAGTCTAAAACGGAAGTGTCACGGAGGGACAAAATAGACCTATGTGCTTGGACCTGCCCATAAGTGAAGCTACTTGTCAAGTCATACTGCCTGCTTTGTCTGATCGTATACCGTGTTAAGAAATGCCCTCCTTATCAGTAGACTCACTGGACATGTGCTCATTTTGGTAACAGTCTTGAAATGAGTATTATTTAAGCTATGGACCTTCACTTCAACCTGTCATACTGCAAAAGAATTCTTGGGTGACCTGTATATATCTGGCAAGTGTAAATTCTATGTGTTTGGGGACATAAGACGCTGCAGAGGAATCTCCATTGACATTTATATTCTCCCTCCCTACCTGATAAATCAGCTCTTAGCATATTATGTTGGCACTAAGAGATGCTAACACATGAGATAATGGTCAGGGGCTGACAGTCCTGACATGAGTGATTGTAGCATTGCACCTAGGGGCATAAACATTTCCCAGCAAATATACCAGTCTCTCCATAGAAACACACCTGAGAAGAAGCATGGTACACAATATATCACCTACCAAAGCATATGTGTGTCATGGGTCTATTTGTTACAATCTACTCAGCATAGGCCCCTAGGCTATAGCATCGATGATCCTCCATTTCGGAAAACTTTCCACCATGTCATTGTCTACCACCTATTGTGCTAACCATGGAACTGTTCAATGATGGGGGTAAGCAATGACTGGATAAACACATACAAAAAGACAAGAGGGAACATAGATGTGCATTATGCTGAATGCAGCAACCTCATACTTGACTGGGGACAATAGGTAGGGATTAATAGGTTACAGATGTTGTGTGTCACTTCATCTAAATGATTATGTACCATAGGTCGATTTTCATAGATAGTGAACTTCTGGCTCGAACAGGGTCTAAGACAAACCTTGGATAATCTAAAAGATATGTTCTGTGGATAGTATTTAGGTCTTGGGGTTCCCACCCCCGGAATATTATGAGTTAAATATAAAACTCTTGCTATGCTAACACCTCTACCCTATATATATATATATATATATATATATATATATATATATATATATATATATATATATAAATATATATATATATATATATATATATATATATATATATATATATATATATATCCTGGGTATGATGTCCTGGTGAGTGACACATGGGGCTATTTTCCCTTCAAGCCTGCAAAATAAGTTGTGATGTTTTAGTCCACATTTACATTATTTTTATTGTACTACTGAATGTTAGGGTTGGGTTAAAAATGTGTTATCTAGATATTTTTACTGTTTGCCATACCCATGGGTCATTTACTGACAGGGCTTAGGCTGGATTTTAAGTAAATTTCAGGTAATACGCATTCATTACTTGTTATTCTACATAAAAAGGACACACAGTTATGTAGGTAGATCAGTTATTTTCCGGGAGATATGATGATAATTTATGTATAGAAAACAAAGCCTGAAACATGGAATGTCACTCAAATGTCACTAGGGCGGACATTTTATGCCTTTATCTCCTATCATGCCAAATCAAGTGGAATAACTAAAAGTCCTATACCCTGGGGCCTTAGGTATGTCAAGGGGCTAAATCACTCACATAGTTTGAATAGTTAAATATATTAATCCTGAAAAGGAGAAAAAGAAATGTTTTCAGGTTGTCCAGACAACCAAAAGGGGTATTTCTACCAAAATCACTTGTACCCCCTCAGGAAGAAGTTTTCAATGGAATTCAGTTTTGTTTTCAACATATATTATTACTACCTATATCTAATTTCTAAAGGCATTTTTATACCAGTTTGCCTCACAGTACAGCAGAAAAATCGCCAGGACATTTCATTTTACAAAATGTAAATTTCTCCCAAAATATACAAGCTACTGCCAGGTAGTCGTTTTTTTTTTACCTGAGTCATTGTCCAACCACAAATATGAGTAACTTTAACGGAGTAACACATATCTTGTGCTAATGTTTTAAAAAAAAATAAAAAAAAATGATGTTTCTGTGATTTTTTTAACAGATTTTGGGTCGATTTTTGACCTATTTTGAGGTCCTGGAAGCTAAGATATCGATTTCCCATTATATAAACCTATATATGACACGAAGAACTCATCAACCCTGATAAAATGAACAAAAAGATTTAAGGGAAAACTCAAAATCCTGAGGATACAGGCCAGGGCAAGGCTTAAAAACCCAGAAGTACACTTTCTATGAAAATCGACCCATAGCTAGATGATGCATGTGTGTATGCTAAACGGTTGGTATGCACGCTATATTAAATGCTCTTTTGTGGAGGGGTCATGGATTCAGTTAGCATTCATGTTGTATGCCCTATGAGTCTAGCATTGGGGTGTAAGTAGCTGTAACCGCTATAAAAAAACTTTCGATAGTAGGATGACAATCAGATAGTCGACCATTATCATGCTACCTCAAAAGATGCCATGTAGTATGGCAATAATTGTAGGCATGTAGGAATGCCAATGCAAACTACAAAGGGAACAAGAAGGAATATTAATGAAATATATCATAGATATCATGCCACAATGTTTATATATCGGAGAAATATTGCATGAGTGCACAGTGTGAGTTCAATATCTCCAATATATAAACCAAGTGGCATGATATCTATGACTTATTTTGTTTATACCACCGGTTCCTCCTTTTATTTTTTATCAATTCCTTATGTGATATCCAAAGAATAAATGCAGGAGAAGACAAAATCCAAGTGCAAGCAATCCTCCCGGCTCCCCTTCTCTGTGGCCATTTTGGTTCTCTGCGGGTGCCCGACTTTCCACACATATTTTGCATAGAATACATGCTTGCCATGTAAATTCCTCCATGTTCCAAAACATATAGTATCCATGAATGATGATTGCAAGCCATTTTGGTCTGTAAAATTCGATTTATATGAGCATTGGATGAATTTTCAAAATGTAACCTTACGCCACCCACCATGGCTTCTTGCTGTCCATTCGGAATTAGACCAAAATTCAACGTATGACACAGGTTTGGCCATGAATGCCTTTTCCTTTTTTCTTCAGACTATGCATAAGGCAACAGGAGGCTTTAAAAAATCTGTTCTCAACACTCTAATAATTATATTCTTTTGACCCTGTCCAACTCCATACAATTCTTTCGTCTAGAAGAGGAACAAACCTATTGCACAACTATTATAGAAAACAGTCTTAGGAAGATTGCATTGACAGGCCTTGCTGGGCACCCATTGCAACCTTGTAATCAGTGTTCTGTCCTAGACCTCCTGAACAAACACAGACAGGTACCAATTCTAGCTCAGACTGGTCACCCCTAAACACTGTGATTCACATGGATCACCAGATCAAGTAGCAGTATAGAACATGACACCACTGTGAAAAAAAGCAGCTCATTTGCTTAGTGTTACATAGTGCATTGATATCTTTTTGTCTTTTTTTCCCTATTACATGCAGTCTGGTCAGTAACACAGCATGTCCACGAATCATACCAACACTGCAAGCAGACACTATTCTGATGAGTTGGCTTGATGAAATAATGCAGACATGCTTTACGCTTTCCTTCATATTTCAAGCACCTAGGCTGCTTGATAAATGTAACCCACTGAAGACTATTGAATTCATGATAGGAAGGCATGACAAGTTTGCTCCTCCTGAATGAGGTCTGCTATTGGGACAGCCCTACAGAGGATCGGTTTTGTTACCCTGTCCACTCACATGTCCCCAGGGTCTCGGTAACCTCCAATAAAATATACAATAAAAGCTCACTAGAAGTTCCTGTACCTGGCCTCATTGACCATCCTCTCACTGATGTCAGGGGCCCAATTGGGAGCACTTGGCTCACTTCAACAGCCTCTATACCATTTTGTAAGGATACTCTATTGGCATCAATAGCCATTAAATCCTAAACCAGCTGGAATAGAGTTTTTTTTCTAAAGTGCATGTGAATTCTTTTGTTGCTGGATTCCAGTTTGCAAAGTATGTAGCATAAAGGGATCTTCACTAAAACACCACGTTTTAATATCACCCAGCAGTACAGTGCCTAACTCAATACTGTGCAAAGAAATAGTGTTTACACTGTAAAATAATTCCCTATTTGATGTAGTACGGAACACTGTAAAACTCTATGGTGTACCACTGCATCAAGAATCTTCTGGATATCAGGTTAAAGCTGAGAAAAAAGTTCTATTTGACTGTGAAATCATTATGGCCATTTCTTGCTAGAAATGTGGGGAATCAGCACTTTGTCTATGGGGGTTTAGAAGCTTTGAAGCACTTGGAGAGCAGGTAATTGTCTGTAAGTGAAGGGATGGTGTTACTGTGGTAGAAGTATCACAAAAGAGTCCCCATGTAAGACCAGACCTTGCAGAGGTGTGTGTAGCTAATGAGAGTTCTACTCTCTCTACCTACGTGATAACCTAAGCCTGCATACATCAAACCCTAGGTGCCCAAGTGCGCATTTAAACGCGGGTTTGGGCTTAAATGCATGTATATTGAATGGCATTTTCACCCGGAAACTTCTACTGGTCCAATCTGCAATATTAGACCCTCTTTGGAATGCTCATGACTTCCTAGTTACGATACAACTGTAGTGGTCAGCGGAAAATGTCATGGAGAAACCGGGACTCAAACCCAGGACCCTCCAACTTCGAAGCGGAAGCTCTACCCCTGAGCTACTTTCCCTGGCCTGACATTATCTACCTTCCAACTACACCTGGATCGGTATGATACACACACTAGGGGGCAGTGATTACCTGGTACCGAGCTCTCTAGAGATCCCCCTCGCAAGGTGGGACCACTCAGTATCTCCTCCAAGTACGGGGAATTACTGCCCCTACACTCCTCCCTATCAGCTTCAACCACCATCCACTAGCACCCGGCATTCCCCCTCAATCCAGTTACCTGAGAGTTGAGGCTTTATCAAGCAGTGTTGGGGCACTCCTGACTTCCCAGTGGGTGTACTGGTACAAGTACCGGATTGGTCGAAGCGTCATCTGTATCATATCGGCCCAGTTCCCGAGTCCTCAATCCATGATTGCGTTAAGATACGGGGTTCCTGTACCTTCAATCCGTGATTGCGTTAGGATGCTCGGTTTCTCCACCAATGTAGTGGTCAGTGGAAAATGTCATGGAGAAACCGGGACTCGAACCCGGGACCCTCCAACTTCGAAGCGGAAGCTCTACCCCTGAGCTACTTCCCCTGGCCTGACATTCTCTACCTTCCAACTACACCTGGATCGGTATGATACACACACTAGGGGGCAGTGATTACCTGGTACCGAGCTCTCTAGAGATCCCCCTCGCAAGGTGGGACCACTCGGTATCTCCTCCAAGTACGGGGAATTACTGCCCCTACACAACCATTCATTTGGCTCTATCTCTATTATACGAGGCACATGGAGTCAAAAGTTGAAAATGAGCTGTCATTTTATGTGATTTATTTAAGGAGAACCCTCCAGGGAGCTAACATCTGACATGTTACCAAAATAATGATGGGTCATACACACACAATTTCCCATACTCCAATTAGATTTTAAAACAACTGATCATATCAATAATGATATGCCATGCAGTGTTACTAACACATTATGTTCCCTAATTAGCAGTACCCATGCAGGCAGAATTTGCTTTGCAAGTTCTCTAAGCTCTCAGGATTGCAGGGATTATGGCTATAATATATGAATATATAGCACAAGAGAGACCATATACTAGAAAATAACAACAAATGGAAGGTTTTGATAACTATGGTTACCAGACCTGGAGCTTAATTCAAAACATCCTGGGATCGCAACCCCAGCGATCTTAGTGTAGGCACATATCATAAGACCTGGCCGGTCTACCCTATCTAATGCAGTGGTTGCAGGCCTGTCAAGAATAGCAAGTCCTGTGATCACTTCACTATTCCTTTTCCAGCACTAAGATCACTGTGATCTTAGTGAAAGAATTGCAAAGTGGTTTCACCTGAGTACAAGAGCACTTACAGGGAACACTCCTGATCCAAAGAGTGAATAGCCTGTTGCATACATATAGAGGGGAGGGAGGACGTTTGCAGAGTGTCCTTGAGGGCTCTTAGGGCTACTCATGCATTAAGTGCACTGTAAGGTAATTCTTCCCTTCTCTCTCTTTGTCCTGGGGGGAGGGCACAATGCTTCTAATAGGCAAGAATAAATCATACATTCATCGGAACAACTCTTGAATACTGTACGGGGGTCAACTGCACGTTGTGCTCTTTTGTTAGCCCATATGGGGACGGATAACAATGGTATAAACACTGTTGTGAAGAAGAGTGGCTCCACAGCTATTCCTTTATTTTGGGACTCTTACCCCTGTGCCCAGTCAGTACTTCTTGGAATAGTGTAGGAGGGCTGAGGCTAAGATCGATGCGATCATAGTGCTGGCTAGGAAAATTAATGTGAATGCAGTCTAATCTTAAGATCGCTTTATAGGATAAGGTAGAATAATTCCTAAGATCGCTGAGGTTGTGATCCCAGGATGTTTTGAATTAACCTCCTGACCAGAAGTACCCTGCCTTTAACAGAAAGTCTTTAGCATTGTTAACTGGGTTATGAGTATTGGGAAAATGTACTGCAGAGCCCATATCAGAGGAGAAGATCCAAGTAGCACATGGTCTTATCAACAAGGTGATACAATTGTGAAATAATGTGAAAACTTCAAATAATTCTGGGCACAAAAAGGTTAAGTTAACAACAATAGGTGCTAACACATTGTAACATTGTATCACAACACACATAAGGACATAAAGGGGCATATAGACAAATGTGGGCTATTGCAAACGGAAGAATGTTTCCCATGCCATCGATTGCCATGACATAATCAGTCACAATATTCTTCACAACAGCAGCTCTTCAAAATTAATGATACCACCAGCTACCTGCACGGTGTATTAGAGGACACTACTGACATTTCCATTGCTCCACCTCACCACGAATTTCGTGGTCTGTGCAGGGAACCTGCTAGGTGACTAGTTCTAGAGGAATTGAAGTGCCTGAAAAGCCTTAAAAGAAGTGTCAGGCCTAGACAGACTGGGATTCACAGAAAACAGTGACACAGAATATTTAACCTGATATGTCTGTGACAATATACTCCGCATAAATGAATAAGGCATGAATATCAAAATGCTGAATACAATTAGCCACAAATCGATATTATTAGTCGCTAACCAAAGGTCAATCAATAAACCACTACATGTGCAGGCAACTACAGGGAAGCGGTTTCCCACCCTAGTTTTTGTCTTGCTTTACATCTCAGTAAGTTAGAAGTTATTTTAGCCAATGGCCCGTATACTGCCTCAGTTTTCACAAGGACCCTATACTTAGTAAGTATTCTGTTACATCATTTTGATGTATCATTTTCCACACAAATGACATAGGTCATCATGAAGACAATATCTTGTGGTTGATCACTTTACTTTGGTTGCCAAGCATCAATGGACCTCCATCTATAGGGAAACGTTTGACCACGTCGCCTATTGTTCTAATCATGTACTTCTAAGAACCTTACCTAGTCCTTGGACTTTGAAGAAGGCCTAACGGCATGAAAGATTCTGTCTTTCTCCGAGTATCACGCATGCCTCCCAGATTCTCCCTAGGCACAAGGTGTCCATCAATAATAATATTATCTGCTCGTTATTCCCAAAGGCTGAGCCCTTTCAAGGAAGAAGGAGAACAAGAGAGAAAAGGACAATGTACTCAAATGGCGATAAGGGAGAGAAAGTTGTAAATAATCTGGATAAAGATCTATGTGGAATGGAGAAAGGTTCTGGCCATTAGTGAGAAACAGTGGACACCCCCAGTCAGTACATCACTTTACACATGGCACCTTGACCATCTATCATCTGCCTCATGTCCATTAACCTGCACCACAGCATGACTGTGGTCCATGTAGCTACTGTTTTTAGTTACATTCATTCTCATCCATAGCTTGCCTGAACTGCTTCCTACAAACCAATGTCGGCCACCTCAATATGACGGCCGTGCAGCCATCTGACACTGCCTTCATGATATTTGTTCCTCAGCCATAATCCATGTTTGTATATCAACCACAATGTCTCTCTTCCTCTATCCACTCTAAATCTCCATACACTTGAAGAGCTCATCGGTCTTCTCAACTATCTAATGGCTTATCATATATGCCAGAAACGCTGCCATGAAATGCTTGTGTAACTACTATCTTTTCTAACTTTGCATAATTTATGGTGTAGTTTCACACATTAATTCGGCAGTATTCTAGAAGGTTATTCTCCTTTATCTCACGATTCTGGCCTCTGCAGTGCTTTTTTGCTCATAACCCCAGTTCCTTATCCAGCCATAACGCACTCTCAGATCTTTTCTTTGTCTTAAAGAAGCTGCTGATTTCAATCTGGACATGTTAATAAATTGGAGGAATATACAATGTCAACTCCTCCATACATTTCCTGTTAACACCATTTATTTTCAATGGGGAATCGATCCCCGGCCGCTGTGGCAGGAGGCAAGTTCGCTGTCCACTATACCAAAGCGACCGGTGGTAGAACCCAATACACATGGAAGATATGAAACATTTTTCTGACATACCTGATGTTTACACACCTCGTTAGCATAGAAATCAATGGTGCCAGGTGGAGTTACTAACAGAGAAAGATCCTTAGATATCCTATATTAACATGCCATGCCTAATTTCTCCATTTTCTTCGAAATAAATAAGAATCCATTGATTTTCCATAGAGATACGAGTTGGGACCCGCCCAGTCCGGCCATTTCTTGTTCAACGCGTGGCTGACCTAGTTCTTACATCCGGGCACCTCCCCGCTTTGTCAATAAGATGCAATGGCCGTGTACCGGGCCGTGTGCGTTGGATCGGTATGGAAAATCAATGGATTCTTATTTATTTCGAAGAAAATTGATACAAAATGTAGGCGAACACCAACTAGAGATCGTATATTTGGCGGTGCTAGAATAACAGGGTTTGATATAATTGGATTATACCCGAAAAATGAGTGTAAAGGTGGAGGTATGTCGGACAGAGTGACAACATGGCCACGGCGGGTTGGCAAAGCGAGCCGATTGCATGTACTTACAAAATGTCTTCTCCTGGATTAAATCTTGGGTTATAAGGTAAGAAATTAATACAAAATGCAGAGAAATGTGAGATAAACGCCTTAATGTATGTTATGGAAAAGCACTCGTGGATTTACAGGTTGATAATCCACTCCCGTTGCGCGGTCATGGATTATCAACCCGTAAATCCACTCGTGCTTTCCCATAACATACATTAAACACATATTAACCAACGCCAGATCATGTTCATGGTCATAACTCATGACCTCAGTCAGAATGTACTATACTGCTACAGACTACAAACATTGGTATATGCTAAACATTTTTAAATGGATTTGTTGCGTTTTAGAACCAAACTCTTTTTTTGTACATGATATCTTACAGAGTTTACACAGGTGTATTATGTACAGAGTGTTGCTCACCGCAAGTCCCTGTAGATACAGGTGGATATGGTCCCAGAACACAAGGAAATATGCATACCTGCAATGAAACTTCATCAAAATGGTGAGACAGACCCTAGCCGTTCATTCAACCAAGGAGCACTGTCTTTAGAACTCACCACCCAGGAGGTTAATTCAAAGCATCCTGGGATCACAACCTCAGCGATCTTAGGAATTATTCTGCCTTATCCTATTAAGCGATCTTAAGATCAGACTGCATTCACATTTCCTAGCTCTGCAGTACATTTTCCCAATACTCATAACCCAGTTAACAATGCTGAAGACTTTCTGTTAAGGGCAGGGTACTTCTGGTTAGGAGGTTAATTCAAAACATCCTGGGATCGCAACCTCAGCGATCTTAGGAATTATTCTACCTTATCCTATAAAGCGATCTTAAGATTAGACTGCGTTCACATTAATTTTCCTAGCCAGCACTAAGATCGCATCGATCTTAGCCTCAGCCTTCCTACACTATTCCAAGAAGTACTGACTAGGCACAGGGGTAACAGTCCCAAAATAAAGGAATAGCTGTGGAGTCACTCTTCTTCACAAAAGTGCTTATACCATCGTTCCCCGTGCCCATATGTGCTAAGAAATATATTAGATTCCATCTGTAAATAAGGTAACTTTAATGCAAATGTTCAACAAGGATAATATAAAAATATCTTACCTCAATAGAGAGAGACAGATGAAATTCCCCAACGACAGAGTCTGGCTTGCAGCAAGAGGATACCAAAGGGAGTTCACTTCAAAACCTGAGAAGGATTTACCTAAGAGTGCCCTTAACGCATGAGTAGGCCTAAGGGCCCTCAAGGACTCTCAGTAAACATCCTCCCTCCCCTGTTTATGTATGCAGCAGGCTATTCAATCTTTCGATCAGGAGCGTTCCCTGTAAGTGCTCTTGTACTATGCACCACTATGCAATTCTTTCACTAAGATCGCAGTGATCTTAGTGCTGGAAAAGAAATAGTAAAGTGATCCCAGGACTTACTATTCAGGACAGGCATGCAACCAGTGCATTAGATAGGGTAGACTGGCCAGGTCTTATGATATGTGCCTACACTAAGATCGCTGGGGTTGCGATCCCAGGATGTTTTGAATTAAGCTCCTGGTCTTCTTTATAACAGATTTTAGCCTTGGGGGTATATTAGGCAAACCAGGGTTACAAGTCTTACCGCTTTCAGTCATGTGCATGGGCCAGGGTTGGGGTTCAAATTCTCAGTGCCCCTGGAGAGTTAGTACATGGAAAGGCACTCCACCCGGCCCTTCACCCTGTCTTTGTTGGACCTCACCTTTACTGTCAAATGTCCCTATGGAGATCTCAGAGGTTAATGTATTACAGTTTGTCTTCATTGGTGACACTCCAATATCGAACTCTCTCAGGGGATACCTTTATCACTGGCACAATATACTTGAAAGAATCTTCTTGACCTCAAGTCTGACCCATCATAGTCAGTAAATTTGGGCAGTCATTCTGGAATTACCCCCTTTCTCCCCTTACTTCTTTGTCCGTGAGAGCATTCCACAGTTAAGGCAAAAACAAAGCCTAAGTGTCTTGGGTGCCTCTTGTTATCTTTCTTAATTTCTATTGGGAAAGTATTATGAGCCTAGCTATAGATATATATTGAATGTCAATCATGTGACGGTTTTCCACTGCCATCGGTCGGGTGGATTTTGCGCTAATCCGATTATCTTTAATGATGCCAAATTATAGAATGTGGGCATTCCACAGCTTGGCAATTTAATCCCTTGGAGGCAGACAGAGACAGAGAGACAGATTGACAGAGAGACAGAGATATTCAGACAGAGACAGACATGCAGAGAGGGATAAAACGAGAGAGAGGGAGAGAGAGAGAGAGAGAGAGAGAGAGAGAGAGAGAGAGACTGACAGAGACATAGACAGACAGACAGTTAAAGAGACCAAGAAAGGAACAAGCAGACAGAGAGACAACAGACAGTGTATAACTACCTGGATCCCTTCAGTAAAAATTTGTTTTTGTTCTTGGCATGATTGATGGCGACTGTCACCACTGATTCATGGTGTGTGATATTGAGTTACAAACATGATATACTTTAGCAGGGTGTTGCAGTTGTAGAGGTATAATATTAACTGGTGCCGTCTGGCATGGCGGGTGAGACCTGTCGCCTGGTGTTCCTGAGGTTCTGGGTAGGTGGCAGCACCTATCCGGGTCCGTGGGACACCTGGCGACGAACCGGGATTATCTATATAAAAGGCTCCGCGCTCACCTACCACGTCAGAGGCCATGTAGGCCTCCATACATAACGCATGTAGATATCATGTTATCCTAATCATATACTCACAAGGGTAACCGGAAGGTGTAAACAAAATAAAACTGTTGGCATACACTCGGAATACTGTCTTTGTCTTTCCTTTCGAATTACAACACTCGAACCCCTCTGGTTAGAAAGACCAACCATTACACAGTGTAGACAGTACATAGTGCTAAAAATGGCTATAGATATATTCAGAAAAGTATAAGAAAAGACTCCTTTAGTATCAAATAATTGTATTTTTGGTTGGCTACCATGCTACTTATTTGTTTAATTTTTATTTTTTTTGTAAAAGTGAATTTTTTATTCACAACTTCATGAAAACAAACAATTCAGACTATAGATGAAAGAGTTTATTACACGGTCAGTTCACTTTGTTATCCTTCAATTCCCAAATGAATTTCTTGCTTGAAGAATGTGTAAGTTTTCATCAGAGAGAGAAGTCATGTTCCATCTGTAATCTTTTTCTACTAAATTGTCTTCACCGAATACAACCACTACGATTCCTTTATCCATGTGTCCAACTTCCAAGTCCTACATTGTCCCTATATTTCCCATAAAGACATTATTGACAGGATGAAGCTGAAGAGAGGAAAAGACCCTATTTCTGAACACTGGAGACCATCATAGCCCTCCTTTATTATTTCATGACAAGTTTGCAAAGTCAGCTGAGTGTGAGGCAGGTTCCACAAACTCTTGGATACATTCACTGCAACCCATCAAATACCAGTAGGGTGTTGCAAATTAGCTAAAGAGGGCACTAAAAGTAGGTATGCACTCGTTTAAAACGTTACACCCTTCAAATTCCACTCACTAAAATCAAGTGAAATGCCACCTGCCTTGTTTAAAAATAGCCTGTATTGCAGGAGGTGGTGCCTTTCTGTCTGACTCTCTCTTCCCTGCTATTATTTTAAATAGCTATCATAGGAAGGTAATTGAGCTACTCACATCACACTTTTCTGGCACCGCACTTTTAGACTCCTTCTTTGCAAAGAAATTGTTCACTGCATATGAGGCACTTCTTAAACAAAACTACATATTCCCTCATGTATAATACCTTGCTGCAGTTGTACTGTTCAGTTATAGAGAACAGGTGGGTCGAAATGCCATATTCTTGCTCCTCTTGGCACAAACAAGATTTCCTACTTCTGTTGCAGATCCAGGGAAAGTATTGGCTGCGGCCTGAATGGAGGGGCACACCGATGATTTTTGGATAATTTTGGGATCAAGAAAATAAAGAGCACGTGCTTTCCATGCATCACATGTACATCCCACTCTATACGGTGCTATTTATGTCAAATGGTATACTTGGATTATTTATGAGAAGGGGACAACATTGGCGGTGTTATGACTGCCTACTACGCAAAGGTATATGATAGACCTTACCAGTATTACTAAAATCCAAAATCCTAGCAGAAGGCCTCGCAGTCTTTTTGTGCAGGAACATAATTTTTATATCAAGCAATATGGTACTAAGAACACCCAATTCCTCCTCTCGTGAGTCTTAATTATGCTCATCTCATTGTTTTATCATCAGTTTCCTGACAGAAGCCCTGATGACTCGACGTTATTTCTTGCGGATGTCCTTTACTTGTCACACTGATTACAAAAGTGGCCCTAGCTACATTTCTTGCCACTATGGGTTTATAATTGTGTCCCATTTCGTTAAAACCCATGACAGATGTTTTTACCCGAGCTGGCATCCTTATTCCCACCAATAGTTTTGCTCAAATGTCTTTTTTCCCCTTTGATTCCTTTTACTTGTTGTGAGTAATAACGGGAAATGCCAACAAAGATAAAGGCGAATCCTTCCTCTCCTGCACACCTCCATCAATATCGCCATTATGAAAATCTTTTTACATCACTTTTCACTGCTGGATTTCCTCAAATTGAATGCAGCCAGGTCCGTACTTCAGAACAATTTGATGCAAAGTTTAACTGGAGTGCCATGTATTACATTACCTGGTTTTGCGAGGAAAGACAAAGGGGGGACTAGGAGTTGGTAAAATAAACCCTATATTAAACAGGAGAATAACAAGCATGTGTGGCGTGAATGTAGGAGTAGCACCCATAGCATAATAAGAAGGCAGGATGTCAAGGGTAGGCAGGGTGTGAGAAACAAGTGTACATGCATTACAGAAAACTGGCAACAGAGTGATCTCATAGATCTCAGCCTGTCAAAGCCACTAGATGCCATAAGATGTCTTCAGTAAAGCAAAGTATCCTTTCAGACCCTCCACCAAAGAACTTGTGAATGCACCTGGGTGCTCCTTCAGTTCTGTCCTTGATTAGAAGCTGCCTTGGTTCACAGAGTCCTTGAACCTGCCAAAACTCAAAGATGGATGCTGCAGTCTCTGGAGGAGATTACTGCCTTTGTGGAACTCTAAGGGTGCAGGATCTCAGGGTAACAGTTTCATTGACAAAGGGAGAGGCCTAGCAAACACTGCCGACTTACTGAATATCTAACCCACCCTGAACGCCACTCATCAATGAATATAATCCTGACTAAGAAATTGCATGATTGATTGGGCATTGCAAATTGGGCGAGCAGTTCCATATATTTGGGATAAGATGATGGTCATTTAAGTCATCGCATGCTAACCCTTGTGTATAAGGCTTTGTATGGGTCAGTAAATGTGGCTCACCTCAAATGTAAAATTGAGGTCATTCAGTATCCCTATTAGTCCAGAATTCAAATTTGCATGGGCCATAGCAATTAAATGTTTTAAGTGTTGTTTTATGCTACACAGCCCGACCCCTGAAGGATGGAGACACATGCTGCATTTATCAGTGGATACTAGTGGCCTCACCACTACAGTTTGGGGCAATATCATCAATACCTGCATAATTCTGAAGCCTCTCTGCTATAGTTGGGGGCAATATCCTCAATACCTGCGTAATTGTGAAGCCTGTCTGCTTTAGTTTGGGGCAATATCATCAATACCTACAGTGCAGACCCCTGGTGTCTTAAATTGGAAGCGCGTATCATATCGACGCATAACATAGCAACAGTGTGTAACATAGCAAGCTCAAACAATCTTACACTCCCCCAGCATATTCTTTCGGAAGTTTTGAGTTTATGAGCATAACTCTGGAACTATACATCAGATATTGATGTATGACCCATCAAATTGAAGTTTGTGTTGCAGAATTCAGAGGTTTTCCTCAATGCCCATGCAGGGGGAAGCGCCGATCTGTTTTTATTGAGATCCAAAATGGCGGAAATTGCACCTTGACTGATGATTTCTGAGGCTATAAAATATTTTATCAAAGTTACAATAAAAGAAAACTTAAATATGAATTTTTGGAATGGTTCAAGTAAGGAATAAACTGTACAATTCTGAAAATATTTTTGTTGAAATACACATGTCCTGGGTCGAGTTAGGTGGCACATTCCTGACTGCTTCACAGCCTGAAAATTTTGCTTCATCTGGTACCCCAAGGGTACTCTAGGCTGAAGAAGTCAATAAAAGTGATTTTGTAACCAGCGATCTACCAACCCATTTTTATATATAGTGTAATGAGAGGTAGTGATATTAAGTGCTTTCCTTGAAAGACTTTAGTAATTGGGGGAGGTTGTGCACTTGTTATATTTAGATGTTGTGTCGGAATTTAGAGGAAGAAATAATTTGTTTAGTGCACATTGCACCGATTTCATCAAATACGGTATATGTAAGAAAGGTATACTATTATGCTGATTATTCATGGAGGGAAAGAGGCACTTCTCTATTTTTTTAAACACACATGCCAACCATTCAAAAAATAGGTTAAGGGTGCATCTCTCCTAACAATTCATTGCTGACATGCAAGCTACATTTTATATGTCGTCTTTATGTTAAACACTGATGGCTTAAAAGTATCGGCTACAGAAGAAATCTGCCTTTATTTACAGTGTATCAGGGTAGATGGTACTTAGTGCACCAGCTTCTTCCACCCCACCTTGTCCTCTCATGAGACCTAATTAAAATCATTCCAGGCTTTTACTGTCTGTCACCTGGCAGGAGGTTTTGAGTTGATTTCCTGTCAATATTCCAGACTTGTCAATTCAACTGTGCAGCTTATCCAAGGGGACCCGGACAAAGCCACATTGTTACTGATTGTAGAATTAGAGTTACGACTTGTTTCACTAAAACAATGACATTTTTACATCATTTTGTATGCTAACGTGTTTGTCTCCTATCAGCAGACAGCACCCTATAGCAGTTGTGGCTGTTAGCAGTGAAGCTAAGCCCCATATGAGATTTGCATTTACAAGAGAGGACATTGAACAGTTGATGCAGTGTGCAATTACAGGTATTTTGAAATACCTAATGGTGGACACTCTCTCAACATTAAGCTTTTCTTTCCTTAATTCTAGCTATGGCGGAAAAGTTTCCAGATCATCATGGATTAATATGGTGTGTATTGGTATCACAGTTCTAAGAAACTTAATGATCCATGTCATAACCCAGATGAAAAAATATGATACATTTGGGTTCATACTGCTTACCTGATTTATATTGAAGGGCTGACATGGTATGATATACCAATGGGATCATCTGTGGTCTAATACTACATGGTGGAATTAGTGCATAATAATGCATGCATTCCATTTTGAAGGTCCACTGTCTGATAGTAGGTACCTGTGTCCAAGTTTAGGTTATCATCTCACAGAGTAAAGCATTTAATCATCAGTTGCAAAAGTATCATGGCCATGTAATGATACCAGTATCTTCATTCAACTCACTATAGAAACTGGGTCCTTTACTCTAACTGTTATTTTTAGCTCAGATATTTTCAATTAATTATTACTTGCTGAGTTAACAAGCAATAGCCGTTGGAAAGCATGAAGACAGGTAAATCACTTTCACTTTTAACTATAAGAAGAACCTCAAACCTTTTTTGGCATGTTTTCAAGTACTGACTTCTTTGAAATCTGATGCAGCCAATGACTGGTTACTAACTGTTCCTTGACAGAAACCCAGAGTAGTGAAGTTGACTTTTTTGTAGATATTCCAACAGTTTTACAGTGATTGTGCGGATCACAAACTATCTACATTGTTAGTCACTGGAAAGACAGACTCAACTAAAAAAAGCAGCACAAGATATTTTTACCTCTTTATGTGTCCAACGCCTACCAAATGTTATTAGTAGCACAACTGGTTTTACAGTAATTACTGTTTGCAGGTTTGACAGTGGTAACCAGTTGGAAAGATAAGAGGAACTTCCTTCCCTATGGCACATCACCATGTCTTGCCATAAGAACAATCTCAAACATTTTTATTTTAACGCAGCTGAAAGTAGTTCTTATTTAAACAAGGGAGATTAATACTCTTATGTGCTGGACAAAACAACTATCGAAATACCTCACTTATAAGGCACAGTTTATATCTAAGGAAGGACCTTTACAGCCTGTCATAGACTTTACCAGAGTAGGGTGTTACATAGGCCACACGGATCTGGGTCAGAATGGCAATTCTGCATAGATCCCTTACATGGTCTCTCTTATTTGCTCCTCAAATCTTTACTATAGATACCACAGTGTTGATTAAGTGTTTGCCCTAAGGCTATTGATGATGTGCATGTGACAGGCTTATCAGTTTTTCATTCATCATCATGTTTAATGGTCTTGGTTTTAGCTTAAAAATTGAGCTACAAACAATTAGTAAAAGAATGCACCTATGCCCATTATCATAGCATTCCCTATTTAAAATATCATCATTCGGTTTTTCACATTGCATTAGGATATGTCTTTTCTATCAGATACCATGTGACACTATTGATTAACTTCCAATGTAACACCCTAGGCAGGGGTCAGTGTGTGGTTTATAGGTTAGGATATCATAATTATAGAATAACAGTGCAGGTGTGATTGTGTACAGCTATAGAAAAAAAGCAACTTTTCTGCCTAGACTAGGAGGTTTTTAACTGTTGAGTTCCTTTAATGGACGCAGACTGTTTCACATTGTGAACAGGCCAGGGGGTTGGAGGGAAAAAAGAGAGTGGAAGTGAGAGAGAGAGAGAGAGAGAGAGAGAGAGAGAGCGAGAGAGAGAGAGAGAGAGAGAGAAAGCAAGAGCTATGAGAGAGAAAAAAGAGGACAGAAAATGTCTAAGGGCACGCAGGTATACAAGCAAACTCAGTCTGCTTCAGCCCAGTTTAGCCCGAAGTTGTCTGTAGTAAAGCAATGCATCCCTTTTGAGCCTCATCCTAAGACCTTCGCACTGTGGCCCAGACCTCCCTAATTACAGGCAGCACAGGTCCCAGGCTCCTTTAAGCTGCCACCTGAAGAGAATTGCTGTCTGCTTCAGCATAGAGGAAGATCCTGCTTCTGTAAAGAATGAAAGGTGAAAACTCTCAGGGCAACAGTTTCGTTGACAAAGTAGAGCCAGTAGGCATTTTTAATGTGCATTCTGGTGTAAAAACAGATATTGGTCCTGAGACTAAGGTGTTATGGTATTTAATACAAACATTTAATTGTCAATTACTCCTTTTTATCAGCATGTAAAATCACGTGGAAGTACCCCTGTTTGACATGCTTTGAGAGGCAAGATCTATGCATTACCCCACAAAATCAAATCTATAGATAAAGATTATAAGTGGTTATCTCAATCTTAGATGTTAGGTATAGTATCTAGAGAAAGGTGGATATGTCTAGATTGCGGTTTATCAATATTCTTGATAGAACCTTAACTAGAAATTCATTTTTCAATCATATTATATTACATATCAAATACACGCCAAGTCTTCCACACTTTAACCCAAAGTCAACCGCATTTTACCCCAAGTCGGCCATTGCTTATAACAGGGTATTTCTCCGATGTTTTAAATGTGAATATAAATTTCTCATTTAGAATAAAACTTGAAATTCAAATACTTTTTAACTGAAATATCTACCCTCTAACTTACAATCAGACATTTTGCTATCCTACTTTGTAGGGAGGGAAACTAATTCATTGATATAATGTTTGAAAACCCCATTAGATGGCAGTACTGAGCTGTAGGCAACTCCATAGGTGTGCCTCCTTTGAAAGAGGGAATTAGGTGGCCGACTTGAGGTGCAATCTGGGCGACCTGTGGTGAAAATAGACCTTCAATAAAGGTTCCAAATAATAGTGAAATATTACTTCTAAAGCAGCAAGATGGTTCCTAAAGTAAGTAAATACAATTAATTCAACTATCATTTAAACATTTTGAGTACTGGTAGGTTCTCATGATTACTAGGTAATGAGCTATAAAGTCTTGAATATCACTAAGGAAAAACGTGTACAGGAGCGGTCGACATCCGGTGAATCTACCCTAATGCTATTTAACTTCTGATCCACATATATCACATCCCCTTTTCAAATGAACTGCATCCTTTATCTTCAACATACATATCACAGAATGCTGCATAGAAACCTACTCGACCCCTTCAATGACCCAACCTTCCACCACCAGCTGTTGCCACTGGTCCTAATGCTTAATCTTGAAACCAGAGGGAGCACAGGCTAACCCTCCACCTGACACAGAAAGAACTCTCCAATGTCGCCTATGATGCATGCTAGTGAATCTTGCGCTTACGCATTATGGGTCCCCATTTGGTGGGGAAGATTACTACACATGACACCTGCCCACATTTCACCCTGCAGAAACCAGAGGCCACAAGTACTTTTATCCAAAATCCCTGAGAGCCAGCGATGACTTGCGGTAGTAGTCAGGCTGGAGTTTGAGAACTCTCCACCTGTCAGCCCCATGCACTTTTGCACTCTCCCTCACCTGCCATTTTCCATATATACCTCCTTCCTTACCCCTTTACTACCACTGCAATACCTGTTACCTGGGTGTGCCAGGTGGAGGGTGTGCCATTAGCACCTCTCCCACACTCAGCTAACACTCCATCAATCACCTACAGTGAACCATTGCCACCTTTCCCCACTCCAGCCACACATACCTCAGAACGACTCTTCACATTCTCTACTGTTTCCTATTCATTAACCTTTGTGTTCTCCCTCAATAGGTCATTTAAGTGAAAATATTTGCAATAAGCTTTTGAATGAGTATGCAAGCATACGTGAAAAGAAAAAAAGTCCTACAGAAAGAACAGATATACAAGTGACAATGTTGTAATTAAAAATTCACAGCTGCTCATGGGGGCAATATAATAATACAATAACATTTTTACCTGTCTCCTTTCACAACCTAGGGCATACCTGCATGTCATGCAATACAGATCAGTGCATGTTTTAAGACTGGGACTGCAATGATACATCCATACGAATGGGGGAAGGCAATGCCTGATAAACAAAGACAAAGAGACAAGAGGGGACATACTTGGCTGAGGACAATAGGTAGAGATGAATAGGTTACAGATGTTGTGTGTAACTGAACCTATACAGTTATGCATGCATGTGTGTATGCTAAATGGTCGGTATGCATGCAATGTTAAAATAATGCTCTTGTCTGGAGGGGGTCGTGCATTCAGTTAGCAGTCAGGTTGTATATCCTCTGATTCTAACATTATGGTGTTAGTATCTGGCACAGCCAAAAAAGAACTTTGGGTAGTAGGATGACAATCATAGGGCCTTTATTGACTTTGATCCTTTTGTCCCCAGACCATGCATAAAGTAGTTTAATCAGGAGTCCTGAAATAATCTGTTCCCAACACCATAATACTTTGTTGAGACACGAATGCCTTTCTCTCTCATTATTTGCACTTTCTCCCAATGTTTCAGAGACTCGAACGGATCCAGACAGGAGCATAAATTGGTATCTCACTGTTAAACCTGAATAAATGGGTATTTACATAATTATTGGATGTCCTTGTCACTGGATAATACTCAAAGGGATTGGCACTTCCCTTCCTCTTTATACAGCTCAATTCGTGTTTTAAGAACAAGTACATACTTTTGTTGATTACTGGATGTTTTCCCAGGAATGACTTCCTTCCCAACCCAGCCAGGCTCTGATGAGCAAATACCATCGGAGGAAGGGACGCCCACTAAAAGCACCAGCCTTTCAATGTCAACTGGAAAAGCCTAGGGAACCAGACTCAATAATGTTAATTGCATGAGAGGGTTTTTGGTGAAAGGGGGCACCCATAGCTGAGCTAATCATTAAAGGGACATGGTCTCTAAATGGGGCTTGTTAAACCATATGTGGTCGACTGTAGGTTTACCAATATATTGGCAGGATAAGGTAATTGAGATAGCCAGGGTGTGACCTGAGATGTTGATTGTAAATTGTATACTGATATAGAAAATTAGTCTTCAGCAAACCTGTGACACTGGAAGTAGGGGGTAAAGATGCTACACAGGTGCAAGAGACAGACAGACAGAGACAGGGACAGAGAGGCAAATATGATGTCAAATAAGAGCCATAAAAGGGACATTCAAAATTGCATGGAGAGTGAACTACTAGTTTTTAAGCCCTGTACCTCCCTGACTACAGACAGCCCATGAAAGCATTTCTCAAGATGGTATAACTAGACAAGCCTATCTAGTCGTACCATCTTTAGAAATGCCCTCTTGCTCTTTATATTCCTTTGACCTCGTATGACTCCTAGAGGAGGAACAAACCTATTGTACAACTGGTATCAGGGAGAGTGATCTTAGGATGGACTATTTCATTGGCAAGAGTCTTGCTAGGCCACCCATCGTGGACCTTGCAAACAGTGTTCTGTCCTAGACCTCCTGAACAAACACAGACAGGCCCATTCCTAACTTAGACTGGCTAACCCTGAGCACACTGATTCATATCAGCACCAGATCAAGTAGCAGTAGAGAACATGACATCCCTTTGAAAATGCATCTCCTCAGCTTAGGGTTGCATAGTGCATTTGTATCCTTTTGTCTTTTTGTCCTTATACATGCAGTTTGGTTAGTAACACAGCAGGTCTACTTCCATGAATCATACCAACACTGCAAGCGGACACCATTCTGATGAGTTGGCATGATGAAATAATGTGGACCCCCTTTACAATTTGCCTTATATTTCAAGCACTTAGGCTGGTTGATAAACGTGAGCCACTGCAGACTATATATAAAAGGGAAGCATCACTTGCTCCTCTTGAATGGTTTCTGCTATTCCGACAGCCCTATAGAGGATTGGTTTTGTTACTCTGTCAACTGACATGTCCCCAGTGTCTTAGCAGCCTCCAAAAAAATATACGATAAGAACTCACTAGAAGTTCCTTTACCTGACCTCATTCACCCTCCACTCACTCACCTCAGGGGCCCTATGGGGAGCACTAGGCTTACTGTAGGAGCCGCTATAGCATTTCTGTAGGGATACTGGATTAGTATCAGTACCATAAAATCCTAAACCAGCTGGAGGAGGGTTGGTTTGTAAAGTGCCTGTGATTTCCTTTGTTGCTAGATTCCCACCAAGCAGGACCCATGGAAACAGAATCAACAATGTTATTTGTATGAGGAGGTTTCTAGCGGGTTTGAGCAGCTCTTAGCTGAGGCAGGTTAAACTATCATTGGGCTTTACTATGCGCTGCAACTAAATTCACTATATATGCTTAGATAGCGGGATGTAACTTACCAAGTCCAAGGATACAAGTTAAGTCCATGAAGATAAAACAAAGAAAGGGAGGTAAACGCTGACTCAGGGGAAAACAAGCAGGGGAGAAGCTGAATAAGGAATATTGTATAAATATATCCTATTTACTCTGAATTTCACTTGGGCAAAACATGTATCCGTTTTCTGTGTCCTAATCATTCTACCCGGATAAGAGGCTTTAGCTTTTAACAATCCTTGAGCCGGATAGAGCTTGTAGACATTTAGAGGCTGTCCTAGAGGAGATGCCAGCCTTTTGTACAACTCTAATTGTGAGTCATTCAAAGGGTAGCCTATTTCATTATGTGACTTTGAAGGGGAATCCCCCAGGTACATTTCAGACCACATAGTTCATTGACACATTCTCCCTCCCTTGCTTTATCATGAGGTATACATGAGAAACCCGAAAGACTATACCTTATTCGACCTACTAAGTGGCCAGTGTGCTTAAAAGAATATTACCTATGAAAGTTCAGAGTGTGACTACCACCAAAATTGTGAAAATTAGACCCTTTTCTTGCTCGTCAAAGGCTCCAAAAAAGGGTGGGCTAATTACGTTGAATAGGTATTCATCCATTTCACGAGAACTGTGAAAATTCCAAAAGTATTAGCAGGATGTGAGCCACTAGAAGACCATTGAATGGGAGGAAGGCAGAGCATTGAAAGGTAAGAAGGCATCACTTGCTCCCTCTGAATAGTGTCTGCCATTGGGACGGCCAAGTAAAGGATTGGTCCTGTCCCCCTGTCTACTTCACATTTCCCCAAGGGCCTCAGCATCCTCAAGAAAATGCACTGCTAACGGTTCACCAGAGTCCCTAGATCTGGTGTCATTCACCCTCCTCTCACTCACCCCATGGCCCTATGGGGAGCTATAGGCTTAGTTTGACAGCTTAGAGCAGTCCCTTTGTGATGCTAGATAAGTGTCAATAGGCATTTATCGGGGGGAGGTATTTTCAAACCCTTCTATCTTACATGGACATCTTTAAAGTTTTCTGTAGATTATTATTATCCCTTTATATGTTCCTGTAGCAACACTTCATTGGTTAAGGGAATACTGTACATTAAACATATATCTTAGGTTGATTTACCCTCATATTGATGTTTATTACATTGGACCACAATCATCATCGCTGTCCGTTTCCATCCTCTAATTTCTAATTGAACTTGTTCCCTAACACTATCTGCAATTCCCATCATAGATTAGTCCTCTCACCATATTTCCCCCTTTTATTCCCTCTGCCTCCTCCCATCTACTTTTCATGGTTACCCTGGTATTTGCATTAGCATTTACCTAGAATTCTCTTTCAAATGTGTTATGTGTGAGTCCTTATTGCACAACCCATTACATTGTATTTTATGTGGTAATCACAATTCTCAATACCTCCAAGGTTATTTAAAAAAAGATAACACCTATTCCTTATTATGTAACTGCAACAAAGCTAGCGGCACTTTATGCCATATTAAACTGGTAATGATTACCAAATATTGCTACCATGCATTCCAACCACTTCCCCCCCCCCCCCATTCCGCCTCTGCAAGTCTGGTGTCAATGCGTCATTCTTTCCTTGGCTTGTGCACTACACTGTTAGAAATTTTTCGTAGCAAAAAAACGAAGAATCATTGGCAACAATGGATGCCCATCTTTCACCATTTCTTAACAGTCACCGTTTTTTCAAATTCACCGTGATTTTTACGGATTTTCACTGTTATTTCTAAACAGTGTCTAAGGGTAATTATTTACACATTGTTTTGGTTCTAATGTCAAACATCATTAACTTGTCATATGAATATTCATCCTCTGGCTTGACATTCTATAAATTCCACTGTAAATCCATATTGGACTAAGTTATCTTTATATATGGTTTGGTTGCATATATGCAGTTCATAAGGACATCTTAGTGTGAGGACATCATAATCATTATGATTGTAAATGAGTCCTTGGGAGGCACATCATGACCTTCATAATTTTAGAGTAGCAATCTATTAACATAGATTGCCTCTGAATCATGATAATTTGAAAACTGCAGTTGTATGCCTATGTATTTTTTTTCTATTACCACATAATGGGTGTTTATGATCACCTGCTACTCTCTTTTGCCACACAAAGATGGATTATTTTTTGAATATCTGAAATCTATGAACCTACAATGTAGACTTGCACTTTGATAACATTGTGCATACACCAAAGTGAATACTCTTTGAATTTTGCTACAATTCGATCTGTTTAGGGTCTAGGACATTGAAGAAAGTCTCAAAGTGAGCCAAAGGCCACCTAGTGGGAAGATTTGAAACTTCTAAAATGACAAAGATTCACGTAAAAGAAAAAACGGTTCTTCTCCGTAGTGTTTTACAAAGATTTGCTGTAACATCACTTAATATAAGGTTGTTTCATTGTAATATGAATAACGGTGAAAAACTGTAAAATTTAACAATGATTCTCTGTAAAATCTACGGAATTTTTCAACAGTGTAGATCAAAATATCCAAATGAAGAAACATTGTCTTTATGCTGATGCCAATGCTTCTGAATGAGGTCTGAAATGTTTTTTTACAGTTAGATTTAATGAGGCAATTCCAATTTTTGCTTACTACTCCAATCAAGGTGCTGTAATCAAGTGTCTGAGCATAGAAACTGACATATATTATTACAAAGAATATGTCACACACCCCTGTCATATAATAAGGTGTAAAATGAAGTAGAATGTACTCACAGTGTAGCTAGTTTACACCTATGGAATCATAGTTCTATTATAAATGCTAGAGAGAAGATTTTTGACAAGTTGCTATGTTTTCCTTTTGGATTTCACCATAGCAATTAGGTCTTTAGCTCAGGGCCTAGCCAGGCAGGAGGCATTAGGAAGATCATAACACAACACATTAATCAGGCTGCTTCCAAGCTCAGCATGGTGTTGATATCAAACAGCAGCATCTGTAGCCCGGGGCAACATACAGGATAGCCACACAATTGGATGTGGATAGCGGATAGGATTGGGCACTACAAAACCACTTTGTCTACCTGACTTAACTGCTTCACCATCTTAGAGCTGAACAGTGATATTTGGCTTACTGATAATAGATAGGGACATGGGTTTGGAAGGCCATAAAAACTGACTCAGAGCTGTCAGGATTCACATGTGTAAAACATCACAGGCAATGGGCATAATGCTTCAATCACTTTAGGCCACTCTAAAAAGACTTGTTTCTCATCACCAATTCATGAAAGGAATAACAAGAGAGGATTTCATCTAATTTTCTGTTTGGCTTTTTCAACATTTAAAAAGTGTGACAGTGGTCATGAATGAGAGCCAGCTGCATTTCTGAGACCGTGAGCTTTGATTTGATCCCAAGTTTGACTACCCTTGTCCAGTATTTAGGCATACATACGGAACCACTATTGTAGAATACATGATGGAGAAACTGTGTTTACCCAGTGACCTGCCCCACGGGATTGACACCCCAGGCACGAGCATTAGTTCCAACTAGACTCTTTCCACAGATCAGCATTTAGCACACGTCAAATTGCTGATGAGTTACTGCCTTGACCAGTACATTATGATGGCAAATTTAAAACAAAGCAATCTGAAGACTCCTCGCACTGATGGGCTATAAGTGTTGTCTTCTTGGTGGCAGATTGTCATTGGAAAGCACAGGCCTACTAAAGGACAGACACTGTCTCCAAATAGATTTTCACTTTCTAAAATACCATCCGGATCATCTTCCGAAGTGAATAAATAATGTATTAAGCTCTTTTGAAGATAAGAAAGTTGTTGTGTTGCAGACACATGACAATATATCATTAGCCAGTTCACCCTTGTATTGATGTCCGTTAGCCTACACAATCATGTACTGCAAAAACATGTCTCTGTCCATTACCATCCTCTAATTTCTAGTTGAACTTATTGTCAAACATCATCTGTAATTCGCTTTTTTACATTTCACTTGGAATCGACATCACATTATAAGTGGATTAGATAAACGTTGATGTCTTCATATTTAAGAAAAAGTGAGCATTTCCCCAAAAATACAAAATATAATGCCACATAATGATGCTTTTGCCATATGTCAAGTTGAACTGGTACGGTAAATTTCCCCATAAATTCCGATTCCCCAGTTAAATAGTAGGAAATTAACTTAGATTTATGTTGATGTCAATTCATCTGCATGAGGACTTAAGTATGGGGCTTTTTAAAATGCTAAATCTGATGAGGTAATTCCAAGACTGATTTACTACTAGCATCACTACCATCAGGGAGCTGCAATGAAGGGACTAATCATGGCAAATTATATGAGTTGCAATGAATGTGTCACAGCCCCATCTTACCAGCCATCTGAAGCTGTCAAATAAAGTATGGGACACTCTTAAAAATTGCCCTTGCATCTATTCATCATTTATACCTATAAAATTACCAATCCATTTCATAATTGCATGGCCCTAAAATTGGAAATGGGATAGTATATTATTCCATTCAAATGCACATTTTAGATGGTATGAGGAAATTGTGATAAGCGTAATAAGTCTCATAGCATAAGTGGCATCTAAATATTCAACTCATGCAATCTTTATGAAAGATATGGGTTTTTGTCAATATCAACTTGTTTCACAATTTAAGTCATTATACACATGTGACATCAAAGACTTTTTTCAGGCGTTGACGTGTCTGCGTTCATTGCATTCATTTAATGGCTGTCACAGCTGGGTGCAACCTTACGTTGTAGTGCCTGTTGTCCTTGTGTGCTAGCAAAGCCTAACTATACAAAGCACATTAATCAGACTGGTTCACAGCACTTTGTGTGGAGTTAAACAGCAGCATCTGTGCCCAGGGGCAGTCTACAGCACGGGGGCACTGGTGGATAGCAGATGAACACTACACTACTACTTTGCTACTGTGGGCTGACGTTATCAGTAACTTTTAGAAGGTGTGACACTGGTCCTTAATGATATAATAGCCAGCTACATTTAACTATAGCTTTGATACACATTGACTACCACTCGTCGAGTATTAAGTAAATGTTAGCAGTCATTTCTGTAGAGACAAGAAATGACGATTTTCCATATGAGGGCAGTGATGAGAAACAAGTTTCTTCGGAGTGGCCTACAGCTACAACAAAGTGCCAGTCTCCCCCCCATGCTGTCTTCATAATTCATCATTAGGCTCCAACGGATAGCTAGTGAGTTAATGCATTTGTGCATCATCATGACAAAACAAGTCGATATATGAATACCTTATAATTTCAATATATATATATATATATATATATATATATATATATATATGACCACTATACTTAACTAAGGATATATAACCAAACAGTAATTAAGTTGTCACAATTGGCGCTCTTAACGCCCTTAATTTATTAAGAAAACACAAAGAAAAAAAAATTGGGGTCCAACCAAAACAATATGGTGGCCTCCTTGTGTGTGTGGTGGCTACCTGGGAGGGGGTCAGGTGACTTAGATGAGACTATGCAGGCCTGCCCCCTATGTGAGTCCCAGTGTAGCAGACACCTGAGTAGCAGAACCGCTATAATATATACCATTATAATAACTAGTAGGCTAGATAATTATAACACCCATATATGACGGCTATACTTAACTAAGGATATATAACCAAACAGTAATTAAGCTGTCACAATTGGCGCTCTTAACGCCCAAGACCTCCAAGACAATTGTCCTAGTGTAAGGAAAAACATAACTAAACACAAACACGAAGAAAGGAGGCTGCAACCTTGTCCTTTGACACCTTTTGAGTCAGGCTATCAACAAGATATAATAATACCGTGAGACTTTGCCAATTGGGGTCTTCAAAAGTAGTCTCTCTTGGAGCCATTCGCATCATCTTCTGAAGGGAGAGAACAGTGAAGAAACCTTGTTTGAAGATAGAAAGGTGTGGTTTTGCAAGCACATGATATCTGAAAGGAGTGCCTGAGAGAATTCAGTGATAATGAGCCCAAATTAATACCACATCAGTTTTATTGGGGTAACAGACTATGACAGGAGTAAAACAGGCTCAGAGAGCTGTGTCATTTTAGGGCTCATGATTTACTTATTGACTTCGGATGTTATCCCTCTGTTTGTGTTTGTGCAACTTCACTGGACATTGTTTTCTATTATTCAGTACAGACAAATCGGTGATTTAAGATCAAATATTAAACTAAACCTGCAATATATTACACAAATACATATATTTTTTTCTATAAGTGTTTTATTTGGGTTAAAATGACACAGTTACATGAATAGTATCATACCTGGTACACAGAGAAAAGAAGACTGATCGCTTTGACACATACTGCACATGTCAGGATTGTCTCCCACATGACCTGCGAGAAAGGCATGTTGAATGAGGTTGACACTCTCACATTTGGTTTGTCAACTCCACTTGACATGTGTAATGAAGACAGTTGTCATGGTGACATATGTGCCATGTCCCAATGACATGTGCTCTATGTGTCAAATCAAGTTGACATGGATATACATGTCATTTTGTCAGGAAGACTTTTTTTCAGTGTAGTGGGGCACACCACGTTTCCTCCTCCAGGACCCACTGAATCAATGAAATCCCAGCCTTTGAGAAGATGTAACTTCTATGGTATATTGCACACACAAAGGGGTGACTTCCAGAGAGTTGTGCACAGATAAGAAAACCACACTTTTATTTTTAGGTATACGCCACCTTTACTTGCTGCGTAGGTCTATAGACAGAACAGTTTATTGCCCACTCACCACTCTTGCCACCCTTCCCACACCTACCCATCCTGTCTTGGGCCATCACCCTACCATACCCGCCCCCTTTTACCTCACACTTCTGTGACAAAGGACCCTTTCATGTGACACTGACTGCCATGCTACACCATAATTATAACTCCCCACACACTGACAGTCAGGATGGGAAAACCAACCACAGGCTATAAATCTTATATCACATTTCCTGGTCTGCAAAAACACTCATATTGCCAACCTGGCGGGTATTGGCCAGAAAACACATTTCCAGCAAAGCAATAATCTCCTCAGGTTATTTATTATTTATGGAAATGGCTGATCAATCATTGTTATCATGGAGGAAGTGAGACAGGAAGATATGGTGGGGCCGCGGCAAAAAGCAGCTTAGTACAACCTGCCGGTGTTTGAAATTGAATGTATTCATTGTTATAAAAGAGGATGCACCAAGCATTGTCCTGTGATGTGAAGAGGTGTTTATTAGAGTGTTTTGTGTTTTATGAATATCAGTCTGGGAACAATTGGAGGAGCAACTGCTGTGTTAAAAGTGTAGATCATATTCCTTCATTCACACTATAGTTCTGCTGATGAGATATTTATAACACAACTATAACATCTACAAGCTATGGTTCTGTTTGAAGTATTAAAAAAGCTATATCTATCAAAACATGATGGAGACCTGTTCTGATAAGCCTATACGGACCAATCGTTTTAACGTAGGTGGATCCATGAAGATTATTACCATAGTGTGAAATATCTGTTGATACAGTTATGCAAAATGACCAGGGTGAACCTACGGAGCCCCTAATAGGACATACCAAAAATAATTATTTTTCTAAAAAATTTTTCATGCGGGTATTGGGGTATTCTTGCGGGTACTGGGATATTCTTGCGGGTACTTGGATATTCTTGCGGGTACTGAACAATTCTTGCGGATACTGAACAGTTCTTGTGGGTACTGAACAATTCTTGTGGGTACTGAACAATTCCTGCAGGTACTGAACAATTCTTGCGGATACTGAACAATTCCTGCGGGTACTGAAAAATTCTTGCGGGTACTGAACAATTCCTGTGGGTACTGAACAATTCTTGTGGGTACAAGAACAATCTGGCTGGCAAAAGAAAGATTTTATTGGATGAAAAAAAGACTTTTTCGTAGGTGAATGCATAATTCTAGCACCCACAAGGATAATTCTAGCACCTACAAGAATTCTTTGTGCACCCACAAGAATTCTTTGTGTACCTGCAAAAATGTTCCTGTACCTGCAGGAATCTTCCAGTACCCGCAGGAATCTTCCAGTATCGGTAGAAATCTTCCAGTACCTGCAGGAATATTTTTTTCATGAAAAAAATCTTTTTGGTATTGTTCAGTATCCGCAAGAATTCTTCAGTACCCGCATGAATTGTTTCTGTACCCGCAAGAATTCTTCAGTACTCGCAAGAATTCTTTCTGTACCCGCAAGAATTCTTCAGTACCCGCAAGAATTGTCTCTGTACCCGCAGGAATTGTTCGGTATCCGCAAGAATATTTTTTCTGCTGAAAATAATTATTTTTGGCATGTCCTCTTAGGGGCTCCGTATGAACCCAAGTACCTCGTTGTAATGTATAATTTTCAGACTGATAATAAACACTGCCTAAATAAAGATATATATCAACAGGAATGAGCCTTTTTGCTGTTTTGAAATACAGATTAGAGAAAGGCAGAACAGGAGATACCAATTCTCTAAACCAGTACTGGGTCTGGTAGTGATTTAAATGGATTATCTATACTTAAACCGTATCGGGTCTCATATGTATATCCAGTATGCCATGGTGATCAAAGGAGCATCGTAAATTAGTACCTAATGCAGTTAGGCCCAAAAGAGCCCTTATAGACAAAACTAATAGAAGCCAATCTTTTACGCTAACATTGCAGGCTGAACAAACAAGGGAGCATTATATTCATTTATATCGCCAATTTACCACTAGAGCCTCCTCAGGTCCTCATTAGGATGCCTGGACACAATCCAATTTAGTTGTCAGTGTTGGTGGTGTGATGTATGCCTGGGGCCCATTTCATAAAGTGCTACGGCAGCTATTCAGCAAAGCATGGTAAAACCATGGCCTCTACAATGCCATTATAGCAAATACTAAATGTGTTGTCAAGAAGAAGTGTTTCCCCCTCTTTTCCAGAGGAGACTAATTTCACATAAATCAAAACCATGAATAGGTGAAAATGTGTCAGTGATAGCTCCCGAGAAACAGATTTGAATCCTGAGACACATGGGTATTATAATTAATAAACCTGAATTAGTTTAGGCTTGTAACACTACCGTCTCCTTTCTGACCACGGGTCTCTGCCACGGTTGTGGAGAAGGACTTTAATCCTTACATTCCCAGAATTAGAAAAGTGGGCTCTAAGCATGTATATTGGTCAGATTGTATTGATTAAAAGACCAGTAGAATTGTAATGAGAAGGTTGTTTTTTTACGGTACCAATACAATATGGCAATAATGGTTGGCTATCGTATACAATTCAATGGTTTAAACCCCATCCAAAGGTGCACGCTCTGATAAAAATAAAAAGAAAATGATGATAAATATTATCTTTCTTCATTTCTATCATGGATTTGGATGATGGTATTTATTTTCGTCTATTTCCCTTAGAGGATTATCATTCTGGTTGCCAGAAAAAGAATTTTACATGCTACAAATGACATTCATTCAGAAAATCAGTTTTCTCAAAATAATTCAGGGCACCAAAGGGTTAAATGATCATTAAGTTTTATACTACCTTGTGAAATATCCCCCTTAATGCCAGATTGTAGTCACACAAGTGCCGTATTATAGCTCTCACGGGTACAATCAGTGCACAAATGTATCCTCCCAACCGACTTCATTATGGACTGCTTGATGGTACTTTATCCGTTAATTAATATGGATTAGGTAGGCACATTAGGCATAAAGCATACTTTAAATTCAACAACCTTAAAATCTTGATAGTTTCTTCACTTTGCCAATTTGCAATTTCTGCAGAATCCAATCTGCTCATCACTTTCCCACAGTTTCAGAATGATTCAACTGTTGGCAAATAACAGTCAATTTTGTTTTTCAGGATAGGGTCCTTTGGCAGTGGGTTTTAGAGGTTTGTAAATTGGTCCAATGGTAGGGAACATACACTTTACTTACTGCTAAAGCCAACCATTTCACCTTTTGCGATTCCTATGCACCATGCAAACATTTCTATGCACTATGCAAAAAATAACCAATCACCCAGTAAAGGAGTCATTTTCATATGCGATTCACTAAAAATAAAAAATGATTTAGGCCACATTCTATAAAGCTCATTTTTTTTCAGCTAAAAAATATCCTGAAAAGACATGGATGAGGTGCAAACAACCGACATATTGATTCTCAACTTTGCTTTGCAGAGCTCTTGCTTTTTCAGCTACACTGCCTCAACATATTGTATTATCAGCTTTCACTCTTCCAGCGAGACTATTAAGTGTCTATAATACTGACATTTTGCTCTTTTTTCTACTTTCAGTGTTCCTACTACCCACCATGCAAGAGTTCCCGTGCTGCTAATGAAAAGGCAGTCCGCGACTATGAGAGAAAGTTTGGAACACCAGGGAAGAAGTACCCATGTTTATATAACCCTAGTAATCCAACAGAGGTAATAAGGACTCGGCGGTTCCACCTGCAGCATGTTGTCCACGGAATGCTATGGTCGTCACTTGTCTTTTTAGTATCTCTTGGCATTCTAATATTTGCCATTAAAAAGAAAGGGTGTGACTTCCTATGAGAGCAGGGTACGCTTTTCTAGCAGGTTACATAAAAGAGACAGTATTTTAAGACCAAAACGCCAAAATATGATTACATCTAGTGTACAGAATTCAAGAAAGGTAGTTGCCTACAACAATGACTTGATTGAAATCCAATGTCAAAGACTTGACTAGTTTAAAGTCATACCTACAAAGGGTAATTTTGTACAGATTTTAAATGTTATATCTTGAAAATGTGCAAGGACAATCATGGGAATAGTCTGTATACCCTTCACCACAGCACAAAACCTGTAAAATTTGCGGTCTCATGTGAGAGGCTGGCAGATACACTGACAACTATCTAAAATACACAAATTCTACCACTGTCCAGAGATTACACATCAGACATGGATGTACAGCAAAGGCATCAGTTCCTTTGTATAGAAACAGTTTGGACTACTCAAATGTATGAATAGCCAAAGACCAGTAGATAACTGAAGGTGATGTCGAACATCCTCAGGCTAGCCCAAAATAAGGTGCTAGCCCATGGGTAACTCTTACTTGAAAAGGATGTCACTGTGCCCAAGGAGATCAGCAGGGGATTCTGGCTTACCTTTGGATGATAAGAAATCCCCCTATAAAAGTCACTACTGCTTTTGATGCCTTGATTGATTGAGATCCCCTTTTGTGAAATCCCTATGATGGAGTGAAAAACACAAACCAGATTTAAGATGTCAAAGGAGAAACAATCAATATGTGTTGAGATGTGAGAAGTAAAATATGACCCCTGGATTTCCAGAAATATTCAAATTGGAAGATGGATTGATGAATAAAGAATAATCTCTTCATGGTGGTGAACAATTCCATGTTTTGTGCTGTCATTGTCAGTATTTGTTGCTGTCACTAGCTGTTACCAGAAAGAAAACAGACATTGGTTGCTAGTAATCCAAAAGGAACATTGAATGAAAAGCCACACACTATTTCAGCCTGGATTCCATTAAACTGGTTACAACTAAGTAAGTGAATAAGTTTGGTAAAACAAAACTTGCTCTAAGGAAATCGATTGCCTTCTTGATATCTGGGAAGTCCTAAAAGGTAACTTCTATTTTGGACTTGCTGGAACAGCTTTGCAATGGTTTAATTCCACATTGCCATTTTTTCTAGTGTGGACTTAGCTGTGGTTTATGGAGAAATTAAACAGCACCATGTGACCTATATTAGCAGTGGGGTGCAGGAGATAGTTCCACCTGACCTCCTCTAAAGGACCCATTGGACAGCCAAAGGACCAAGGTTAAAGTATATAAAGAGGCACCATGGGGTTACCCAGTACAGTCATATAATGTCTGCTTCATTAATCCCACACAAAGGTGGGTGGACTATGGCTTTCTTCCGCTCATACTATGAGGGAGACACTGTGAAGTAGACCCCATTTTCTAGTTGTCAATTAATGTGAACCCATAGCAACCCTGAAAATGGCAGTAATTACTATAGTTATTATATTGGAGATTCTGCTATTTTGACTCTGTCACAAACAAAGACTTTTTTTAATCGGTCTAATGTTCAGGTGGTGAGTATTTGCCACATCAATGACTTATCAATAACTTTATCCTATTATACCAAGGGACAAGGACATTGTACATAATTGTTGTTGCCAGGGTTTCCAAGAATATTTGGTGACCTTGGGCAGTGCTCTTTAGTGGCTTCTGTATATATAGGCCTTATAAATGGGAACAAGAAGATCTAGACCTTAACACTTTTCTTTGTGTACCTTGATAGAGGCTGTTCTCTTATCTAGATGTGTACAACTTGCTAAGGTGATATGTTTTCCTTTCTATTGTCAACAAAACTGAGAATGAAAATACATATAGGTATTGTGTTATGTATGTTAGAAAATGTATTTTAGTTACACAACCATCCTGCCTACCATAGAGAAATTTTACTTTTGTATCTGTGAATAGATTTTCTAAAGAAAGATAATATTGTACTTCAGAACACAATACAAGCTTACACTAAGACACATCTAATAGCTTTCTATCCTTTTAAGTGTCTCATCAAGCCTCAAGGGCCATCAGCCTTTAACTATTACGATGCACGGACACAGCAATGGCATGTGATGGTTGAAAGGGGCCTCAAAGTTTAAGGTTGTGTACAGAGTATTGATCTTGGTGTTAGCTCATAGCCAGTGACTCATAGCTTGTTATGCACATCTCATGTCATCTACCTCTTCAAAGAACCTGATTAAAGTGAACAAATCCCCCACAGGCAGACACAGAGCAGCCATCAATTTCTTTGGCATTCTATGCCACTATGATATCTTTTTCTACATTTCCTCAGGTGGGATTTTACTAAAACCAGTGATGGAGGTTAAGAGATACTTTAATACTTCTCGTATTAAGCACTTCTCTCTTGTCTGGCTGCACCTTTTTAGTGGGTTGCGCCTTATATGCAGGGTATGACGGTAAGTGGCATTTGGAATTCACGTTTTTAGAAGAAATGTGAAAATTGTAAATTATTGTCAAGACCATGTGGTAATAGCTGTTTGATATTGTGATGGACACCAGTTGTTGACTTTGCCTCCAGTGTAAGGTGGATTGTTTCAATTTTAAACGATAGGTATGATAAAGTTAATGTATGCAGTTTCACATAAAGGGTAATCTGTGCATCCCTAATTAGGAGCATTCTCTATGCATGTAGCATCTTTCGCTGTGGCTGCTCGCTGGAACACGTGTTTGTCATTGGTAAGCATTTCTTTCCTTGATTGAATATAGAAAGGGGCATCCAAATAAAGTTTTCTGTTTTTTCCCACGTGATGTGTTGTCTTGTCTTTGAAGGTTAGAGCTGATAAGATTTGACTTTTAAGAAAAAATTCATGTGGAAGTGTGACTACTGTGTATAGAATGTTGAGTAAGAAAGAAATGTTCAATGTCATTTTGACTGCTAAGGTCATATTTATAGCAGGAAAACGTCTTTAGAAATATTGAATAATGTTCAGACTCAATAGAATGACATTGACAACGATGAAAAACCATTGAATCAATTCATGAACAATGTTGTTTTTATATAGATATGTATATGATGCTCTTTTTAATCAAATAACTGTAATGTTCAGAGTCATTTCAAATCAAAGCCTTATTGTGTGATATAAGCCCTTTCCGTGCTGCTTGCAAATCTGGGATTTAATGCTGCCTGATGTATGGCACAGAGGAATGTGTAAAGTCACTGAATATATTTCCCATTCATCCCAATTCAGTATGAGCTAGGTTTCATATCACTTGAGCTTCGAATCTGAGTTATATATTTCAGCCATATATTTTATAATAAAATGAGACATGAACACATTTTAGGAGGCAGTGCAGGCAAAGGTTGAGAAAAAAACCTCAATCTTCACTTCACCCTGCTAGATTTTCATAATAGGCCTTATTGACAGTCTAAAAGGAACTTCAGGGAGGGGCCTCACAGTCTTCTTCGGTGGAGTAAGCTTTAAACACCAACCTAAGTGTCTTAAGCACCTAACAAACATAGTATATTAGACCAATAGCCCCTTTGACCAACTTTTGCCAAGCATTCCCTACACAGAAGTTGTGTCCAATGGACTATTGGTCTTAGATCATAGAAATTGGGAAGGTATTTGATTGAAAAGATACACAGGGATCTTTTGACCATTTTTATAATACGGAACGTGACAATAAGCTCTTAAATTACTGCGTGGTAATGTACTAGTTATGTTTATTGGTCAGTCCTTTACATGAACAGAAACTTTGAGAATAAACTTCTCAAGAAGATATACCAAACTATGTTGATACACTCCCAAAGGGGCATTATGATTATCAAACACAGTGCTTGAGAGTCGACTAGGCAGAACTGCATTGGTGCATCATAAAGACACAGCAGGAAGCACTGGTATATGATCCTCTAAGGGCTAAATGAACCGGTAAATAGGAGAGGCTGCTGTATAATTCCACCATCTACTACTGCATTATTCACAACCTGTAGGGTGTCCTCTGTAACCATTTACATTGGCTAACACTCCCTGAATGGACGTTCTTATACTTTTTCATCATTAATATCAACTTTTGGTCGAAGGCAATACTGTCCTACTAGACACTGTTTGCGTTAGCCTATAAAAATATTTTGTCGAATGAAAGAAGTAATCCGCTGATATAAACTAGTGTTTCTTTTCACCCTGAAGAATAAGATTCCAAATAAAAATGACCATTGTTTTAAGACTTAGTTACTTTCCTTTCTTAATTATTTTGAGCCTATTAGGGGGTGTTCAATTGCATTGAGCGTGTGTATTTTGACTCACTACACACATTTACCATATTACAAAAGCCCTTGAACCTGCCAATCACAGATGATTTTTATCTGCTTTGGCATAGAGTAGAATGCTGTGTTTTTAAAGAATAAAAGGTGAAGATTCTCAGGGCACTACATGCGTTGGTCCTGAGGCTGTATAAGTTAGTATGCGATTAACTTTGCAGAAGTCATGTCCTTAAATGCATTGCATCTACTGTGTTGCCTAGGTGAGGCAAGGGATTATCTATGATCAGCTATATTAAGACAATAATAGGAATTGTATTCCAGTCCAGTATAGAAAGGGAGAATGCCCCAAGTGAGTTTTGAGTTTTTAAACATTTTATTTCCCAACGTCACACAAATAGGTGGTCTCCCTCTACAGTAGGATGTGAGATGACAATTTTAGTTTTCCAAGGAGTATATGTGCCACGATCTCCGAAAACGGGGCTTAGTGCAGGGGGTTCTAAGACCCCTTATCCCAGTACATGTCACATATAACATTACATTTCAATATAATCCAGGTATGACTCACGGTATATTGAATGATAATTTTGGGTAATAGACATCATTGTCAAGTCAGCACATACAACACATCGGTACGCATAAATGTTTGGTGATTAATCAGTCCCTTTCATTATCCGGTCATGTTCAGGCAACCATAATTTGCTATGTGTCACCATACAAGCAACATATAATTAATCTGGTACCCTTTGCTTAACAACAAAGTAAAAAAAAAACTAGTAAAACCATTTGTTTAAATATCAATAGCGTTTGCTTCTCATCAAGATATCTTCTTATATGCACTAGCATGAACAGTTTATGGTTCACCTTCCTAATAGTATCATTGGCATACTGCTTAAAATTCATTCTAGAATTTACCGGTACACCTAGGTAGTTATATCTTTGTACACATTCAAGCCTTTGATCATCAATAAAGCATTGAGGTCAGGTACTTGTTGTCTGGATCCAGGCCTTATTACATTCATTAAAAGTGTGAAAACCATTTCTCAATCACCTTTTGCTGAATAGGAGGGAAATGGTAAGCTACGTCAGATATATGTAGGTGGCTTTTGAAATGGTCCGATAGAAGGTGGGCCTTCTCTCCAAGTCTGTTTATGAGGTCCCCCAGAGGCATTTATCAATTATACTACTTAGCTTGCTGCCCTCCAGAGGACTCCTTTAAATATATCTTCATGAACCGCATATAGTACATCCCCTTTTCAAATGAATGGAATTCTCCTTCTTCGGCATAAGTATCACAGAATGCTGCATAGACATACACTGTATCCATTCCATGTCCCAAAACTGCCACCACCATGCTGCTATCACTGGTCAAAATGCTCCATTCCAGAGGAAGCATTGGCTACCACTCTACCAGACCCTGAAAAAACAGATCTTGTCCGAGATATTTTGGGCATTATTGGTACACTTTTTGTGAGGAAGATTATTATGCTCAATACCTATAAGAAATTTGTACCCAATTCTCAGCACCTCAGCAAACAGCGTCCAGAACTACTTTTTACCTAAAATCCCTGAGAGCCAGTGGCAACTCATGGTAGTGGTCAGGATGGGGTCAGCTTGAGAACTCTCCACCTGTCAGCACCATGTACTTGCACTCTCCCTCACCTGCCATTCTCCATATATACCTCCCTTTTAACATGTTACTACCACCAAAATCCCAATGTCACCTGGGTGTGTCAGGTGGGAGGGTGTGCCATTAGCACCTCTCCCACACTCAGCTGACCCTCCATCAATCACCTATACAGTGACCCATTGCCACCTTTCCCCACGGTCCTCAGCAGCCACACACCTTTGATTGACTCTTTACACTCTCTACTGTATTTTCTGTCTTTGCCAATGCTAATGGTCACTTGCCTAATTACCTTTAATACTACCTGGGGTCCAACCGGACCTCAGACTATTAAAAAAAATTGCTATACACTGATGGTTTAAGATGCAAACCTGATCATTTGCATGTTTATTCGTCCGGGTAGTGGTAATCATGTTATTATCATCAGTTTTGATATATCTATTTAACACATAGTTAATGGGAGAAAAATTGAAAAAAAATAATGCCAATCAAAAAATATAGTGACCAAACATGATTTTCTGTTTTATATGGTAGAACCACTAAATATCTACATGACTACCAACCTTCATGGAAAAAGCCTGTGTCTTTTTTTTCATAAATCAACAAAATGTGTCATTTTCTGGTGGGGTCCATGTGGACCCCAGTACTGTATTCACACCTTATTCCTGCAGCAGAGAAAAAATTTAGATGGCTCGGATGCTTTAACTAGCCTCCAAAAGTTCCATCTTGACAACTTGTACTTGAGTAAAAGTATTTCCCATGGGTAGGATACATATTTCACTTACACATTTAAAATTTCAGTCAATTTTAGGCCAACACTGGAAGACATATACAGTGGGCCAGGTTTCCTGGGGACATACAATTCTCCCTGAGAAGGCCCCAAATATGAAAGTCAGAAAAGGAATTAATCAATTTATTACATTGAAAGGACAATGTTTTGGCTCCTTGGAACCACCAATTATACACAGTTATCCATACAGGTTCCATTTTTATAGCTGTGTGATAACAATTTGTCACTTTTTGTGTCCATCCGACAGATTTAATCAGTGATATCATTTTGTTACCAACATATACACCACAGAAACTTCTAATTTTGTTTACCAGCTCTTACAGTATACATACAAGTTTAGTAAGCTCATGAATAACCATCACTGTTCAAAAATCTTATGAGATATATAGGCTAATGAAATTCACCCATCTTGTGAAAAAATGAAAATTCTTCTCAAAAATGCTATTTTCCCTCTAGTTCTCTAGAAAATGCTTAGATACTCATTAAAATCAATCTACATTAAGTTCAGCATGCCTAGAAATAATGATCATCATAACCTAATGGACCACCAACTCGGCACAGCATTAGCTTAAAATGACCCTAAAATTCAGACTTTATCTGTCGGATTGACACTTTTTTTCATATTACAGTGTATAAAACACACTTATGGGGAAACTTATGGTACAAATGTTATTTAATAGTGTTCAAGGGATGACTGTGCTTGATTTAAAACATAAAGGATGCATCCAAATGCATTACTTTGAGATTAAGAAATTTGTCCTTCCGACAGCAAAAGTGCAAAATGTCCATCCGACAGAAAAATGTTTATATATGGATGCACTCATTGGTATAAGAGGGAGACGTCAGGCTACAGCCTAAAAATCTTTGCGGCAGCTTAACCACCCTAGTGCCCTTCAATTCTGAGCAGAGTAAGGATAATGTATTTACTGTCTTAGTTTAGAATATGGGAGGGTTTTAGTTTTACTGTCGGATGGACATTTGAGTGTCATTTTACACTGTATGTTACACGAACAAATACTTATGCTCTACAATACCCAACAACCTTCTGGATCATTAACACAAATCAATGAGAAAAAGCTATATCTGAGGTTCTGGAACCCCTTTGGGATATACACCAGGGTCGTAAAAAACCTGTTTTTTCATCAAATTTGCCTTTTTTCACCATTTTTCAACTTTGGCAGCCAACTAATCCAAATATTATGGTTAGATATGCAAGACAGTACATGCATTTGAAAGGTTATGGTGTTCCCTTCCCATTGGGACCAAAAACAGGATATTGGTTCATAAGTTTTTATTCTGTAGGTGGATAAGCATACAAAAGTGTGAAAAATGCCAATTGTATGTGCCCAGAAAATCTAGCCCATGTGTATGATCTCATCTAGTTGTTTATTCTGTACAGAATCATTCTGACCCTTAAACCATGTGTCTTTCCTACATATTGACACCCTGCGGTCCAAATCAAAACAGAAAATAGAATGGTCTCAGTCCAAAATTCTGTCTAAGGACATCAACGTAATGCATCAAGAGCTTACAATTACACATACCCGAAACACAAACAAGTATAACACAAATGACACTCAAATTACCTACAATTAGCCTGGCACTGTTCAAAATCATGCAGAGGTCGCCAAATAGAAGTAAGATACAAAGCAAGACAACCCTTTGTCCATAATCTACTGTGGCTAAAGTATTTATGCTTCTATATTATTGGATTTGACTGGGGTCCATGGTGACCCCAGTGGATTATTGTTTCTAGTGGAAAAGATCCTTGAGATATGCTTATGATATCCAGACATTTTAAATAAAACAATATTTGTGACAATTAGATAAAATTTGGTGAAGATCAGAACATTACTTCTATGCTTTTGGCAAGAAATTAGATGGTTGGGACCCCAGGTAGTAATATAAGGGTTAAGTGAATATAAGATATATGCAATAGGCATTGGAAAGCATAAGTGGCTAGTCGAGTGAAAACATGCCTCCTGGGGGGAAATGGGATTTTTAAGGTTTAAGTCATGGGCTTTAAAATGAGATATCTTGAGCTAAAATATCCCCGTAAGTTTCAGTGTTATTGCTTGTCTAACATAGGTTGGTATGTACAACTGAAAATGGGAAATAGGCTATAAATACATTATATCCTATCAGTAACCCTAATAATGCAAAAAAATACAGTTTTGTGGGAAAATAACCAAAGAAATGTGGTGTTTTTGTCAAAAAAATTGGTTCTGGAGCAGATTTTTGAGCTCTGTTTTCACGTTAAGGTTCCTAGAGGAATTTCAAAAAAAGTTGGTGGCAAAGATTTCCAATTTGAATAGGGGAGTGGTTTCCATGGCAACCAGAAACTGCCTTATCTACAAATTTTCTATGTTTCCATGGCAACCAACATTCCAAAAGTTTTGTCAATGGAGATGGAATTATTTCAAGCATTCCACTGGATTCCTTATAAAAAATTGGGCTAAAGGCTTTATTTGTCAGTGTTCTACCCATATACTGCCCCCAGGTGGCCAAAACCAGTACTAAAAATCCCCCCCGAGGCACGTTCTCCCCCGTTGGGCCACATTATAAGCACACCTGAAAACAAAGGTCCTGTTGAAACCAGATAGATAAGTCAAAATATTGTAACAAAACAATATAGGCATACAATAGTTTTCCCCTTTCATAAACTAGGGCAAATACCTACTTCTCATGCAATACATGCCAGTGCACGTTTGAATAAGACTGGAAGAAGACTGAGGATAAGCAATTGCAAAAGCAATGGCACAATTGGGATATTATGCTGATTGCACCAACCTCATACCTGACTGAGGTAGAAATGAATTGGGTGCAGATGGTTTGTGTTGCTGCACACACACACACACACACACACACACACATATATATATATATATATATATATATATATATATATATATATATATATATATGATTATTCCTCATAAGGTGTCATGGCACTAATTGGGTCTAGGGCGTTCTGATTTCTCACCCATCTTCCAAACTGGTATAGATCAGGTTCTAATTTGATGGCGTTCATAAATAAAGGCTGGAATTAAACTGAATTCATTCCTGATTTTCTTAGCATGGTCTCCATAATGGAGTCAGATCCGTTTTTGCACCAGTTGTCATGGAAACCACTATGTTGAAAAAAAATAAAGGGAAGCAGACTCAATGATGTTAATTGTATGAGAGGGTTCCAGTGGAAAGGAGCACCCATAGCTTTGCTAATCATTAAGAAGACATGCACTTTAAAATACGGTAGGTTGAACCATCTGCAGGCTACTGTAGGTGTACCAGTATGTTGGCAGAATAATGTCATTGAGATTCCAGAATGTAGCATAAGATGCTGATTATACATTATATTATTATCTAGGAAGTTATTCTTAAGAAAACCTTTGACATTCGCTGGAGAGGGTGAAGATACCACATGTGGAAGGAGATAGACAGACAGACATAGAGGCAAATACAAACTCAACTAAGGGCCATAAAAGGGACATTTGAAATTATGGAGAGTGAACTACTCAGAAAATCGAGCTCTGCATGTCCCTGATTAGAGTCAACCCCGCTCTTTATATTCATTTGGTACTGTATGGTTCCAGACAATTCTTATGTCAAGAGGAGGAATCAACCTATTGCATAACTGTTATTGAGATTGATCTCAGGAAAATTTCATTGGCAGGGGTCTTGCTGGGCCACCCATCGTGAACCTTGTTCTACTCCGGCCCAATCCCCTGGCTGGCTACCCCTAAGCACACTAATTTACCAGATCAACACCAGTTCATATTGTAAAGTTGAGTAGAGTATTTTGAAAAATCATCTCCTTAGGCCTCCGAAGGGTACATTTTGCTTCAGTATCTTCTGTCTTTGGTCCTCATACATGTATGCATTCTGCTTCGTGACTCGATACAACCAAGAGCCATACCAACGCTGCAAGTCGACATTATTCTGAACATGCATACCTGAAGTGCAAACAATTTGTCTCATATTTCAAGCATGAAGACTATTGAGTGAAAGGAAGGTGGCACTTGCTCCTCCTAAATGGGGTCTGCTATTTGGACAGCCCTATAGAGGATTGGTTTTGTTACCCTGTCCACTCACATGTCCCAAAGTCTCCAATAAGATATACGATAAGAGCTCACTAGATGTTCCTGTACCTGGCCTCATGCACCTCCCTCTCACTAACCTAAGAGGCCATAGGGGGAGCAGCAGCCTCTATACCATTTCTGTATGGATACTGGAGCTGGAATAGGGGCCTTTAGTGAATTGCCTGCGATTCTTTTTTGTTGCTGGAATTTTTTATTTCAAATTATGTAGTATTAAGGGATCCACACTAAAACAACATTTTTTAAATATCAACCAGCAGGGCATGTGGAAATCGAATCAGTAGTGATAATTGTATAAGGAGGTTTCTAAATGGTTTGAGCAGTCTCTTAGCTGAGGTAATCATTGAGGGGATTGAGTGGCCACATCAGGCAGGTTAAACTATCATTGCGCTTTACCCAGCATGCTGTGTTAGAACATCTAATGAGTGGATTGGTTGTTAGTTCTACCATAGCAGTATGGAGTTGGGCAGGGTGATCCCATTGACACCTATGTTAACCAGAATGAGGCACTTGGCAGGTCATCTGCCAGATCACCCACGCGGTGGAAGAAATACTCTAAAACCAGCATGCCTAACTCAATACTGTGCCTAAAAATACTCAATACTGATCATAAAAATAGTGTTTCCATTTTATGATTGAAAAGGACCTCGAAACTATGGTAGAACACTGATAACCCCATGTGTATCGGGTTGGTTTAGCTGCGGGGCCACTGCTCAACTCCTCCACACACAGGAGTGTTAGGTCTACCTTCCTGCAGCTAATGAGAGTAGCTGATTGTACACAGATGGACCAATTTTAAAGACATCTAGATGGTATATTGTAACTTAACCAGGCCATGGAAAAAAATCAAATTCCAGAAAGGAAAATAAGAGGAGACAATTTGATTCAGGTAAACACTGTTTCAGAGGAATACAATAAGGGAAGAACCGGAATAAGGAATATTGCAGATGCATATATTATTTAGTATGTGTCTGACAGAGCCATCTGTCTTTTTTTCTTTGTCCTCACCATTTTACCCAAGTTTAAAGTCTCTAGCTCTAATAGTCCTTGAACCTGATACAGCTTGTAGACAATGAGAGGCTGTCCAAGAGGAGGTCTTTTGTATAGCTTTAATTGAGAGTCATTCAGAGAGCAGCCATGTCACTATGCGACTTAAAAGGACAATCCCCAAGGTATATTTCAGACCACATAGTGGATTTATATATTTTCCGACCTTTGCTTTAAAATGATGTATGAATGGGTCACTGCATTTGTTATGGGTAACCCAAGAGTACTGTGACACAGGTTACAGCATCAGCTGAAAATGGATCTGGAGGCACTGTTTAATTGTTAAATAGTTAAGGCATAGTCTAGATGCCTCATATGCCAGCCACAGACTCCAGCAAATGAATGTGAGCCACTAGAAGATCACTGAATGGGAGGAAGGTAGACCATTGAAGAGTAAGAAGCCATCACTTGCTCCTCCTCAATAGGGTCTGTCATCGGGACGGCCAAGTAAAGGATTGGTCTTGTCCCCCTGTCTACTTCACATGTCCCCAAGGGCTTCAACATCCTCCAATAAATTGCATTGGTAATGGCTCACTAGAGTCACTAGATCCGTTACTAGATCTCATTCACCCTCCTCTTACTCACCCTATAGCACTACAGGGATCTCTAGGCTAAGTTTAACAGCTTAGAGCAGTCCCTTTGTGATGCTAGATTAATGTCAATAGGCATTTATTGATGGGAGGTCTTTTCAAACCCATCAATCTCATGTAGACATCTTTCTGTAGATTCATATGGTCATCCCCCTATATGTTCCTGTAGCATTAAATCATTGGTTGAAGGAATCCTTCAACATATTAGCGTTTATCATAGGCTGGTTTACCTTCGTATTGATGTTAATTACATTTGACCGCAATCAGGAAGCACAAAGACACATCTCTGTTCGTTTCTATCCTCTAATTTCTAATTGAATTTTTTCCCTAACACCATCTGCAATCCCATTCATAGATAAATCCTCACAACGTGTTTCCCTTTTTAGTACCTCTGCCTCCTCACATCAATTATTCTTCATGGTATTTGCATTCGCCTTTACCTAGAATTTTCTTTCAAATGTGTTATTATGGGAATCCTTACTGCACAACTGCTTACATTGTATTTTATGTGGGAATTACAATTTTTAATACCTCCAAGGTCATTTCAAAAGAATGAACCCTACTTCTTAACTGCAACAAAGCTAACAGCACCATATGTGACATATACTGGGAATAGGGACCTTAAAGCACCCTGCACTAAGGGCCCTTTTCGCAGATCCTGTCACATTATTATGTCACATTAAACTGGCAATGATTACCAAATATTGCTACCATGCATTTTGACCACTCCCCCTCCCAGCTACAAAGTGGAAAACAATGTCTTTAAACTGATGTCGATACTTTTGAATGAGGTTTGAAATATAGACGCTTTTTGAAGGTTAGGTTTGATGCGGCAATTCCAATTTCGGTTTACTACTCCAATCAAGGAGCTGCAATCAAGGAACTGGCTATGGCAAATGACATCAATTGCAATGAATGTGTAAGTCCTTATGATCTGTAATAGGTTGTCATAAAGATTCTCGAGTTGCTAAAGAAAACTAGAATATTCATTCAGAATAGTATATTCTCCAAAGGTCTCATGGCTAAATAGCATGTTGTTTCGTGTCAAATGAAAGATTCTTAATATATGTTTTTGTGGACTTTGTCATTTTATGTTGATAAACTAATCACCATAAGATGTGTCAGGTCTTATGTCAATGCCATTTGTTTTGAAAACTAAAACTAACATCCATGTTGTGATAAGATCAGATTTTCCTCTGTTGTCCTTCTATGCTAGCAAAGCCTAATTATATTGTGGAGAATGCCTCTGTGTCCTGTACCTTTCACTCTCCATAGACAGCACATCAATCTAGCTGCTTCCTAACTCAGTGTGGTGTTAACGTTAACATTAAACAGCATCATCTGTAGGTGGGGGAAGTATACTACACAGTGGCACTGGTGGGTAGCAGATATGAATGGACCATACACTACCACTGTGGCTACCCTACATAACTGTGTAACCATCTTAGAGCAGAACAGTTAAATTAGGCTGAAGGATTACAGATTGGGACATGGGTTTGAAAGACCATTAAAACTGACTCAGAGTCATCAGGATGCATGAGTAAATCATCACAGGCAATAGGCTTAATGCTTTTATCATGTTAGGTCCACTCCAAAAAAGACTTGTTTCTCATCACCAATTCATGAAAAGAGTGCCAAGAGAGGATTTTATGGTGGCCCAAGATTGACATTGTGTTTCGCATTTGTGTGTGACAACTATCTATAATTCTATCACTGTCAAGAGATTACACATTTGATATAGATGTAGAGCAAGAGCATCAGTTCCTTTGTATAGTAACTGTTTGGACTATTCAGTTGTGTGAATAGTCAAAGAAAAACAAAAAGCTGAAGGTGATGCCAAACAACCTAAGGCTAGTCTGAAACATGGACCTAGCCCATGGGTGCCTCTTAGGTAAAGAGGATGTCACTGTGCACAGGGAAACCAGCAGGGGATTCTGGTTTACCATTGGATGATAAGAAAACCCCCTAACAAAGGGCTTGATTGATGGAGATCCCATGTCGTGAAATCCCTGTGAGGGAGTGAGAAACACAAACCAGATTTAAGATGTCGAGGCTGAAACAGTCAATATGTGTGGCAATGTGAGAAGTAAAACATGAAGCCTGGATTTCCAAGAATACTCAAATCGGAAGATGGGTTGATGAATAATGAATAATATCTTGAGGGTGGTGAACAATTCCATTTTTTTCGCTGTCATTGTCAGTATTTGTCACTGTCACTTGCTGTTACCAGTAAGAAAACAGACATGCTGGTTGTTGGTAATCCCAAAAGAACTTTGAATGAAAAGCCACACACTAGCCTGGATTCCATCAAAAATGTTTGCAACTAAGTAAGTGAATATGTATGGTAAAACAAAACTTGCTCTAAGGAAATCTATTGCCTTCTTGATATCTGGGAAGTCTCAAAAGATATCTCTAGAGATAACTTCTATTTTTGGCTTGCTGGGACAGCTTTGCACTGGTTTGATTCAGACCCCACATTGCCATTTTTCTGGTAAGGTCTGATTTATGGAGAATACAAAGAGCACCATGTGACCTAGATTAGAAGGGGGTGCAGGAGATAGTGCCACATCACCTCCTCTAACGGACCCATTGAGCAGCCAAAGGACCAATGACAAGGCATAGAAAGAGGCACCATGGGGTTACTCTGTACAGACCTATGATGTCTGCTTCATTATTCCCACACAATGGCGGTTAGAGTATGGCCTTCCTCGGCTCAGACTATAATGGAGATACTGTGAAGTTGACCCAGTCTTTGTATTTGACAATTAATGTGAACCCATAGCAACCCTGACAAAATGGCAGTAACAACTATAGTTATTATATTGTAGATTCCACAATTTTGATTCCATCTAATGTTCAAGTGATGAGTATATTTTTTAAGGTTTGAAGGGTTTTATTGCTAAGTCACAAATTATACATAAGTGATAAAATCTGACAATATTTGATTTCCTTTCTTTCAATGAATTTTTTTAGTTGTTAACACATAGACAATGAGAATAATGATACATGTAAAATGGTTTAGGATGAAGAAAAAAAAAGTATAAGAATAACAAAGGAAAACAATATATACAAAGAGAGGTATACCATATATACAGAGAGAAACTAATCCTGATAAGAGGAAATTACTATGATGGCAGATTTTCATCCACCTAGTATTCATTCAAATTTTATATTTCCGCATTAGGGCTTTCTGAGCTTATAAGGGGAACTTATAGTTTTAATTATATGAAGAGAAACAGCAGGTGCTTCAGGCATAGCAAGACAATGATGAGAAGTCTCATTGAGGGTTTGAGAAAGGGGTACAACATCATATGATATAACCATTAATGGAACAATGACAACTCTATTAGCAAGCGTTGGCAGAATTAACAGACAGGAACGACAATACTCCAAACTCCCTGCTATGTTAGAACACATACTTCAACCCTACTCATATAACAGTCACTCCTAGCCACAAAAATTTTAAAAGATCAATAAATTGAATCATTCCAGTAGCAAGTCCTACAATAACCATAAGAAGCGGGTGGTAGGTTTGGTCATTACAACCCATCCCCCCTACTTCTCAAAAATCTGGCAGACAGCAAAAACAGGTGAGGTCATTACAACCCATCCCCCTTTTGCGACCTGGCCCGAGATAAAACGATGATCAGGAGGCAGGTGAGGTAATTACAACCCAACCCCTCTTAATCACCGTTCCACCCAGGTCAGACCATCATCAATAACCGGATATGTAGAAGAGTCGAATGCATTAAGATTCATGAGTAGCAGTCGCTGACTATACAGCTGGTTTTATTAAGTTAACAATTTTCACAATCCGATGCTTAAAAGCTACTTTATTGGGACTACACTGATGCCAAGCAGTCAAGTTATTCCATAGCGAAACACCTCTGCTTAATGGAGAGTTTAGATAGCCTCTGTTCCGGGCCCTCATCAACTTGAAGCATATTTTTTCTCAGTCTGCAGTCCTTCCCGCCTTAGAGTCTTATCAATCATATTAGGGTGTTTGGATAGTTTAAACATGAACATCAAGAGTAGTTGCTGCCTCCTCCTATGTAGTTTGCACACATCACCTCTGTTATACATATCAGATTCACTATAATTTTTACCATGGAAGCAAACTTTTAATCCTCTCAATAGAAGTCTTTCCAATTTTTTAATATATGTTTCATTCTCCCCAATGGTTGACTTATAGACTTGTATTGCCGCATTTTCTGTTAGAAGATGACGGTCTTATCAGTGTTCACAGTTAATATTTTAGCAATGCACCATCCACCAATATAATCAATCGCTCGCTGCACTCTCAAGGCAATCAGGTCATTTTTATTGTTGGATGTATATACTACGAAATCATCAGCATACAGCAGGAATTACAATTCTGTATCACATCAGTCACATCATTTATGTAAGCAATAAACAATAACGGTCCCAACACTGACCCTTGCGGGACACCATAATTGACTGGTCTTGTGTCAAAACAATAGCTATCTATCTTTGTATATTGTCTTCTACAATTTAAATAACTCATGAACCAATTCAAAACACTGTCGTGAAGACCCAATCTCCCAAGAACTTCTACAAAAAGATTGTGATTTACACTATCAAAGGCCTTTTTAAGGTCTAGAAAGCAGGCACAAGTAAGGTGCCCCCTATTTCAACTCTCGTAGACATCATTTAGGAAAGTAAACAATGCATCACCTGTACCTAGGCCCTTCCTATAACCATACTGACTCTTACTAAGGATCTGCTTCTTTTCCATTATTTCACTTTTAAAAGTGTATATGCATGATATGCTCAGTGATTTTAGATTGAACAGGCAGCAGAGAAATCAGTCTTCAATTTTTTATGAGTTTTAAGTTTCCAGATTTTGGATTTGGGCTAACACATTCCCTTTTCCATTGATCAGGGAATATTGAAGTATCAAAAGATAGCTGAAATAACCACATGATCTGCTATAATAAGAACTGGAGCAGTACTTTCAAAACATCACATCTAATACCCTCTATATTCCGAATCAATGACTCATCAACAACTTTATCCTGTTATACAAAGTGACAAGGAAATTGTACGTAATTGGTGTTGCCAGGGTCTCCCAGAATATGTTGTTACCTTAAGGGGTGTCCTTTAGTGGCTTCTGTATATATAGGCCTTATGGATAACTAAAATGGGAACAGGAAGATTTAGACCTTGAGAGACTATTCTTTGTGTATCTCGATAAAGGTTGTTCCCTTACCTGGATGTTTAGGTGGTATGTTTTCCTTTCTCATGTTTCTAATATATGTATATATATATATATATATATATATATATATATATATATATATATATATATATATATATATATATGGCTCATTTGGGAATTTATTCTCCCATTTCTTAACTTTAGCCTAGCTCATTCAAAATCCTTCATACAATGACTATATTATTAACTGTCCATTGTTTCTAGTCGAACTACTGTACAGAATAATTACAATTAGCCTGATATATAATACTTGTGCTGCATAGTCAGTACCTGCGTAGAGGCCATATCATGTGTACCATCAATAACGTTTCCTATTCAGTAACCTCTCAAAGAATGGCCACAGCTCATCTATACATCATCATATTCCATTGGCATCACATAAACAATGATAAACGAGTTTGTACTGCATATCTAGAGACATTTAAACATGCATAAGGCCCATCTTTGGTGTCTTAAATTAAAAATCACTTTTAGTACATTTCTCACTACTCACACATCCCATATGGTGCTAAAATATATCTTTCCATACACCAAATAGTCTTTTCTCATAAGCCAAACATGTCTACAATTGAATACAAATGATAGAAACACCATACAAGATAATAGGTTGGTACTTTAAAAGTAGAACTCTAATCATCTCAAAAATGCTTGTAGCCATCAGTAACATTCCCCATTCATATGTGGTGCTAAAATGTATCTTTACATACACCAAGTACTCTTTTCTCATAAGTCAAACACATCTACAGTTGAGAAGAAATGCTACAAACACTATACAAGGTGGTAGGTTGATACTATAAAAATATACATTTGACCATCCAGTAATATCTGTAACCATCAGTAATGTCCCTGGAACGTTACTGTTTGTGGTGTGCATTGAAAATCATTTATATGTACCTGGCATGGGTAATTCCTGGAGTACATAAAAGGTTTTTATTTATGAATGACCCCCCCAGGGTACCTCTTGATTGCATATAATAAGAAGACTGGTGATATTCCCTAACCAGGTTAGATGGACTCTATCAGTAACATTCCACTCTTGAAAATTCATAATTAAATGCGTATAAAAAATAAATTATGCCCCAAGACTCACCCAAACCATATGGAAATCTTAGCTATGACCCCCACTAGAGAATAAAATATTATTGGTGGTGTAGAAGTGTTTCCCTTGCTATTATATGCCTAAGGAACCACATGTGCAGTAAATCTTGGAATGACCCATATAATTATATAGTCAGATCAGTGCCAGCTGATCAGAAAACAGGCCAGTGGAATACCCCCTTTGTATATTATCTTCGATTTTCTTTAAATTCTCTTAATACTTTCTATGTCACCAGAGAAGTATCAACCAGCCCTAAAGTCAGCATTAAATTAGTTCAGGTCTTCAGAATATTCCAATGGATGTTAATGTCAGTATGGTATGGACCTAGATGCAATGGCTGAATATAATAGACAAATGCATCAATTGCGCATGTGCATCTATCCCTCATGATAAAGAAATTTGTAGAGTTATACTGGCTCAGAAAAGAAGACAATGAGATATTATTCGCTGTGTAGTGAGCTGGAAGCTAGAAAAAGTGTACTGAAAGAGCTTGGTCATCAATATGTCATCATGGATAAGCTTTGACAGAGTAAAACTCTCATTTCCTATTCATTGCATTAGCTAGGAAACAGTACATCTAGTTTGACATGTTCTAAAACCGCCCCACCCACCCAACTGTCATCAACTTACACCGGCGGAGCGCTCGGTCAGCTCTCATTTTGAGACAAGCCACTTGGAAAAGTCTATGCTTAGATTACTGTCAGGGTAATGAGTTGGACGGCTCAGGTGACTGCAGTAAATACTCATATAGAATGAGGAACAAGGGAATGATGGAGTTTGAAAAATCTAGTTAATGTATGGAAAGCATATACATCCATATATTATATCCAATTATACAGGAGAATAATTATCATAGAATGTAAATCCTGTCCCATTATGGGGGCAATGTATTATAGAAGTGTGAACTAGAAGGGAATTCCCACAAAAACCACCTTCGGGCTTCCAACATGTCATTGTATACACATAATGTGGAGTATGGGACAAGAGCATACAAACGATTTTTGCTTCACCATGATCTCATACAGAGTCTTTGCAGATTTCAAAAGTGTTGACTATTGGCTTAGAAATATGAAACCCCTTCTTGTGGTTGATGATGTGCTCCAAAAAGATCCCCACAAAACAGACAATGCTATTTTATCAGTAATTAGAGATTGAGAGGGATTGAGAGAGAGAGAGAGAGAGAGAGAGAGAGAGAGTGAGGCGGACAGAATGAACATACATACAGAGACTGATAGGTAGATGGAAAATGTAGACATTGAAAAATGACAGATGAAGAAAAGAGGAGGAAGGATTCATCTATAGTGAGAGGACACTTAGTAAAGGCAGGGTAAGTGATCTTCAGATGCCCCTCATGTTACAGTAATATGATTTGGTTTAGATAACAAAAACATGTTCAGAAGGGAGAAATAGCATGGCGCTGGTTGTGCCTGGCCAGTGAATTTCATCTGACTTTTTCTTTTTATTCTTTTTTTTCTTACTACTAGATCCCGCAATAGTACCAGCACCACTTTGTGATGATGGAGGCTGGATACCAAGAACATTACATAAGTGCTCAGCACTAAGATTCTCAAGACCAAGACTGTTTGAGAAGATGTCGTGATCGAAATAGCAGAATGTGTGTTCACTAAACGATTCTCCCCTTTCACCAGTCCAAGATCATACTGAATGAGAGCATCCTCATTGTAGAATGCTTTCTTATCAGTTAGGAACTTAACATGTTTACCATAATTTTTACATGGAAAGTTTCTAGCCAACATGCTATTCAAGAGACCCATGCTAGGAGAAATAACATTCAAGGCGGGTTTTTTTACTTTGTCATGCGGCATGTGCTGTTCAATGTCATAGGTCACAAACTTACTGCCACTGGCATTGTTCGGTGAAAATATCACCATTGGGGCGCCTTGAGCCTGATGTTGTAGTTGTTGGTTAGGATACCATGCTGTAGGGTTTTGTAGAAACTGAGATTGCACAGACTGAATCCCAGGGGCCTGGAACAAGGGTTGTTGACTAGGTAGAAAACCCGCAGCCTGGTACTGTTGTTGTGGGTTAGGAATAACGCCAAACTGATATGAAGCCTGCTGCTGATGGGATGTTGGGACAGGAACCCCATACATATGAGAAGTATTCGGTGTACCATATACCATATGAGTAGGTGGGAACTTTAGCCTGCCATCTGGTGCCCTAAATTGACCCACACCAGGCCAATTGACAGTCTGACTAACAGGTATGACTGGTGAGGAATAAGGTGTGCCATCTCTGTAGAACAGCTGAGGATTATTACCCTTATTTACATCAGTATCAGTACCCACACCAAATCTACTTTTCCTTCAGGCAAGGTACTCTTGATATGAGGGGTCTCCGTTGAGCGTACGGCCACCGGAGCCTTTGTTGACACCCAAACCTCCACTGAGCGATAGATCTTCTGAGCTTTTTTGCACATTATAAGGCATGTTTGGATTGGAAATTTCATGGAACATACCAACTGAGTCCTTGTAGTACAGTTTGTCGTCAATTGGGGCCTGCGGGAGGCCTATTTGGCCTGAAACAGCTTTGCTACTAGCCTGACTCTTGCCAACCGGAAGGGGGGTCTGCCATCTTGGATTCCGCAGTGAATGTTGAGATGCGCTTGTGCTTGGTCTGTCAATGAATTCATGTCAGGGACCAGCAGAGGACCGTGGACGTTCGAGTCCCCCTTTTCGTTCCTTACCATATCCAACTCTGAAGGATTCAAACATCTAGGACTAGCAGTAAGAGAAAAAGTTTGGGCCTCGAACGCACCCATGGCACCTCGCCAAGCACGTACGCCATCGTTCAATTGGCGAAGAGATCTGTTATTTTCAGCCCGTAGGCTGGCCAATTCTAGTTCCAACTCTTTGCGTTTACACATTTCATCAATTTTTGATTTCCTGGCCTTTTCCAGCTCAATCTGATGCAATAAATCATTTTGTGTAGAGTCCTCCCCAAGGCTGCCAAGCTCACCATGTTGACCGTCCTTCCACTGAGGCGGCCGGTCACTCTGCCTAGCCTCCGTGGCCCCCTGCCCGTCACGCTCGGCTGAATCCACTGAATCAGGTAATAGTTCCGAATCCTCCGGAGAATAACGTTTCCCCGGATTGGCCACCCCACAATTCGGGCACTTGGCCACGTTACCATGGTAGGAAGTATCACAGGCCACGTATTTAGTCATGATGATTGGGACTTTTCTGGGGCTAGGCAATATGGCCGACTACAAAGGCCACCAGTGAAGTAACCTGTTACATATCACCTGAATGGAAGTGGTGACATCTAGTAATACATTCGGAACTGCTACTGCCCATTTATCACCACTTATACGCGCACATATAAGTAGCTTGTATGGCATATATCTTGGAGATGAATTTACATTGGATTGTGACGTTTTACCTTTTAAGTGAAATATGCAATGATGGATGAGATTTTACATAACTCCAGTTGTTAACCTCAATTCTACTGTGTAGCATTGAGAAAATGTATGATTATGCATTTATGAAAAACATTAAACACGTCCTGGGTGCCAGGTCTTCAAATAGTTATAATTTATTATACTATAAAGATTAAAGAAATGCTATACAAAAGATAAGGTTTAAATAACCTTTGTAGTATTACATGAACACTGTAATTCAGATGTATGTTAATGGGGCATTTTAAGGTTGCCTCGTGCTTTCAACAATCTTTATGTAGGCAACAGGTCATTCCTTCATAACTGTATGCTTACCTATGATGCAGTCAGATGCATGATTAATACCCAAAAGCCTAAAACAGGAGTATACACAGTGGTTGCTTTGGTACTTTATGGTAAATGTGTAGAATTATGGTGCTCAACTATAATGAAAACATGATAATTTACGAGGATCTGATCAATACTTATCACCAGATCACTCTGGTGATTCTTTCAGTATAGATTCAACCCTATGCTGCCCCTACCAGTGCCCATTTGCCCTAGCTTAAAGCGCCTGACAACACAGAAAAGTAAATCCTAGTGCATTGAAGATCTCTTTCGTACACTTTGACTTTAATGTTATGGTGTCTCTGTTTTAAGATAAGAATCAAGAGTTGGTGGGTCACAATAGGGAGCAGATTCTTGAAGGGATGAACGGACGAGTTGTGAATTTAGGTTATTATGGAACGAGATGTGAATGCCCTAAGCCATAGCAAAATATGTTCACACTGACAGCTGTAACAGAGGAAACAGTTGACACCAAGATAATATATGAACGTTGCATGTTAAATATATGTAAATTGTGCTCAGACTACCTATTTGACTGCCAATGGGTTTTTGAATATAATCATACATCCAGTTTAGCTGAGGTGAAGTCCAGTTCTGTGTAGAGAAAGAGAGAATGGGTAGAGGTAGAGAGAATGGGTAGAGAAAGAGAGAATTGGAGAAGGTCAGAGGTCACACCAATATGACATGATGGGGAGGATATGGTGTCATAAGAAAAGGAATTTATTTTGTCTAGCCAAGAAATTGTCCTAAATATTTATCACCCTATATGTTGGAATGGTGATAAGGGAAGGGTGCAGAGCCTACTCTTAAATGCTTTCCGCTTTACTGTTTTATTGATGTTAATCTGCAGGTCAAGAATAGTTTTCCGAATGTACTCATATAGGTGTCCATGTCTCTGTCAACCTGTTATCTACTTGTGACTGTCATAGTTATTGGGGATTTCACAGACTCAGTGTCACCACAGCAATGGATCAGTGTTTAATATTGTCAATTCATGCCTTTATTTCTTTAAGTCTGAAGGAAAATTGATGATAGAAAATTACAGCAATGGACACAATAGCTGTCGAATGGCTTTACGCTAGATTGAATCCTGGTGACAGGTAAATAAATGCAATACAGGGTTTTACTCAACACTCATCAAAATATCTCTTCATACTGAAGAAAAAAAAACTGTCACTGACGTCACTTTTGACATATTAACATGACTTTAAGTGGAGGAATTCCCTTCATAGATCGGTGCCTGTTATGTTTAGGAAGTGACCCTGAGTTTCCAACACTGAATTGCGTCTGCCGTGGACTTTAGCAGTATATCTGCCTAACCCAATTGTTGACAGTCCCATACAATGCAAGGTAAATGTTGATTCACACAATGCCGGGTATTAGAAAATTGACCACTGTATCACTTTGGCCATACACAATTGCATATTGTAGCTCAAATCTACACCGCTATGCAAATGGTAGTTTCGCCATATAACCAATATCCCCACATCTATAAATTTATGGTGTCAATCATGGGAGAAGAATGCTGCAAAGGGTGGGAGGAGATGACAATATATGTCACAGGAATGGGAATGGTCCATAAGAACCAGGCAGAGAAGGTCAGAGGTTACACAAAATTACACGGTCATATTTTTGTAGATGTCAGCATCTGAGGAAATTGGCCTTCAACTCTCTTGGCACTGATGGTTTGGCTTGACTCATTGAGTGGGGTGTCATATGAAGGAAAGGACCCAGACCTTCTCTCTTGCCAATAGAGTGTCTACATATCTAAAAGGGGGGCAGTGATCTTCAACTCAACTTACACTCAAAATGAATACTACTCCTAAGACCTCAGCAGTACTCTCCAATACCACTGTATTGGCATACAATTACACCCAACCAAGAATGACCCAGTAGTGGAGACTGATATCCAGAATATCCGTGGCCTAGGGGCATTTCATTCTAAAATTTAGGGAACTATTCTTCTACATCAATTTTAAGTGTCAAATAGAATTCAATGCGAGTGGTCGTTTGCAAAGATTTCAGTTTCTGTGGCCATATCAACCACCTTCAAAAGTAACAGTAGAAAATGAAAAAGCACCTTGAGCAGATGCACTTTCTACTAAATAGTTGCCTTGAAAATATCTTATACTATAGAGGCATTATACAACCCTTTAACAGAGTGACGACTTTGCCACATTGAAACAGTAACTCTCATGAATTAAGGGTAATTTGGTTCCGTAAGGTCTCGCCACAACTAGGATATCCTCATGAGCACATGTTATGATTGAAGATTATTTGGACGTTGAACAGCAATTAACAACACACTGGTCGGTAATATGCTGATCATCTCTCTAGGAATTCGATGCAGATGCTTAGAGGAAGATGTATAGACATGTGGCCCTTAAGGTTTGAGGTTATGTAGAAAATATTGATGATGCAGTTAGCTCACAGTGGGTGACTCAGGGCTCGGCATGCACATCTTATGTTATCTACCTCTTCAAAGTCCCTGATTAAAGTGGACAAATCCCCAACAGGCAGACACAAAGCAGGCATGCATCTATTTGTTTGGTATTGTCTACTTTAAGCTGCTATGATCTTTTTTTTCTACAAGGTGGGATTTCATTAAAAGCGACAGATGGTTGCAAATAGAAATCTTGCTTTAGAGAACATATGAAAACTGTAAATTATTGTTCAAAGTATGTGGTAATAGCTGTCTGATATTATGAAATGGACACCGGACGGACACCAGATATTATCAGATGTAAAGGTTTATATTCAATGTCATTCTATGCATGTCACATCTTTCTCAGTCGCTGCTTGCGGGAACATGTAATTGTGACCATTTACCACTTATTTCCTTGATCGAATGAATAAAGCATGATCAAATGCAGTACTGGAGTGTTGACTGGACAGCACTGCAATGATGCATCATTGAGGCACAGGAACATGAGCACCAGTTACATCGTACAGACCTTTAGGGTCTGGTATACAGGCGAGACTACTGCATAATTCCACCATCTAACACTGAATTATTCATGGTCTGTAAGGTGTCCTCTGTAACCATGTCTGCTGATAAACTCACCCTGTCAGCCTCGCACATCACCTATACTTTCTAATCCTACTGCTGTTTTTTGCTCATACTAAACTCCTCGATGGGGTGGCGGTGGGGTACTCAGCCTAAACTTTGGTACCAATTGTGGTACTGTCTGTCGGGAGAGATCTCGCTCTATATGCACTGAAAACGAAAAGTTGGGGCTGTTGATTGAATGAAAGTTTTGAATCCTGTCACTGATTTATTTTTACATAACTGCCACATATATTATTTCTGGTGTTGCAGAAATTCCTAACTGTCATTGCCAAAGAACCTTATCTTAGGTGAAATTGGGCATTTAAAATGAGGGCTATTATCTGACGTTTTCTTTACATCGTGGATTTAACTAACTTCATACATGTAACAAGTCAATTCAAATCAAGGTAGAATACCTCCCTTTATATTGCATTGCAAATATTCATTTAAACACTTACTGCACTTTTAGTCACTCAGATGAATATCTATTAGTATAATGGTCAGCACTATATTAGTACCTTCATTATAATAGCCCAAGAGATGTAAACATCAGCATGGTAGGGGCCTAAAAGCGATGACTGAACAAGGAATGAATGCTTAAGTTGGCAATTGATATAGTCATCTCTCAGGTTGAAGAAACTTTGTAAATTCTCTTTGCACCTTTTTTTTCAAATTATCAGCACCTTGGTATCCAACAATTTGACAGGCCTGTGCTATACAGAGGTAGGCAATTGTCCAATAGGTACTGCCCTTGCATTAAATAGTTGGGGTTATTTCAGTAAACAGTACTGTGGAATCAGACCATGCAGCTGTTTTCTGTGCCTTGGTTTCATGTGAACAGTTGCATAAAGTAAGATAAAGATGGTTTGCTAAAGATGACAATAAGCTCTATGTATTGAGGTGGATGCTTGAAAATATGTACTAAAAGATACCTTCTAAAGTCATCAATCAGTCAATATGTCATCACAGATGAACCTTGACAGTGTGTTGCATAGGAACTCTCTAAAATAGCCTCCATTTCCTGTTCATTTTATTAGCTGGGAAAGAGTATATCTGGTTTGACACCTTGTAAAACAGCCCACCCGCCCAACTGTCATCTCCAATTTACACCGGCCGAGAGCTCGGTCAGTTCTCATTTTGAGACAAGCCACTTGGAGAAGTACATGCTTAGATTACTGTCAGGGTAATGAGTTGGGCTGTTTAGGTGACTAAAGTAAATTATCATATAGAATGAGGAATGGGAACTATGGAGTTTAAAAAATAATAGGTAATGCGTGGAGAGCATATACATCCATATATCAAATCATAACTTGACACTTTGCAAAAGGTTCATTATCATAGATATCTAAGGGGAAATATCTGATAGTACATGCTAGCAGAGCATTCCCACTGGAACAGCTTCACACTGATACAGCTTTTGGACTTTTTATTACATGTCATGTCAAGTATTGGGTAAGGGCGAAAGATTTTTTGCTCAACTATTACCTCATGCAGAGTCTCTGCAGATTGCTGTAAAAGTTATGACTGTCGGCTTAGAAATGAGAAACCCCTTCCAATGGTTGATGGCGTCCTTGGGAAAGATACCCTCAAAAGAGGCATTGCTATTTCATCAATTAAAGTTAGTTTCTCAACCTGTTTACCCCCGTTAATGTTTTATATCCTTATCAAGTGCAAAATCCAACTTAACCCAGATATGCCTAAGGAGGGTTGTAATGCTTCTTCAGCCAAATATTTTCAAAACCCATGTTAAAATAATTATTTTGACCGATTCTTTGGCAAAATAAGAAAATCAGCCCTCAAAGGTTCTGAAATATGAACCGTTTATTTAAAAGAATGTTAGGCAGATATGGGGTCAGGATTTACTGATTAATACATAATACAGGTCTTTCATCTCAGTCAATTGGGATTTAATTGCTAATTTGCCGCCAATTATCTTCTTTTCTGTTTTGAGTAAGCAAGATGTATCTCTAAGGGTTGATATACTCTCATCCTTGATGCTATCTCAGTACCATTCTATCTCAGTAAGAAGAGCCACAGGGTACCATAGTTACAGTCAAAATTAAGAACCAGATGATCCATAGTTTGCCTAGCAACAGAAATCAGCAACATTCTGTGCCTAGCAACGAGCACTTTGGTCCAGTCTAATCAAGGTTTGACAGTATGCACCCCTCATAAAGAGACATCTTGGACTGCATATCACTTTTTAGCTGATTTCCCCTTTGAGCCTACACACTTAGTTGATACACACCTTTCTACTGGCAGCACACTAATACCACATATCACAAGTGACATCTGGGATGGTGTTGACACTGATTTCTCTTGTTTTAGATCAGTTGTTTTTGTCAAATAACAATATTCAATGCCCTAGCAATACTATTCACAACATTGCTTCCCTAGCAACACCCATTTATGGACTTTTGACAGCTAAAAATGAAATCTGGTGAGAGGAGATCTTGGGTATGGCATTAGAACTATTTTTATTGCGTTTAGATCATTAGGGCACAGATGCTGAGAGAGGAGCCTGGATGATGGGCGAAAGGGTACAAAGGCCAGGACAGGAGCCTGGATGATGGGGGGAAGCTGTTCAGAACCCTGGAGAGGACAGGAGGGAAGGCGTTTATAGAGGCCAGGAGAGAAGCCTGGATGATGGGGAAGGCTGTTTAGTGGCTGGAAGAGGACCCTGGATGATGCAGGAGGCTGTTCAGAGACTGGGAGAGGAGCCCGGATGTTAGTAGGAAAGGGTACAGAAGCCAGGAGAGGAGCCTGGATGATGGAGGAGGCTGTTCAGTAACTGGGGGAGCAGCCCGGATGATGATGGGAAAGGGTACAGAGGCCAGGAGAGGGGCCTGGATGATGGGGAAGGCTGTTCAGATGCAGGGAGAGGAGCCATGAGGCCGGGGGGTGGGGGTTGGCGGCAAGGGTACAAAGGCCAGGAAAGGAGCCTTGATGATATGTGGAGGATGGTCAAGGGCCAAGAGAGCACCTTGGGTGACAAGGGGAAAAGGTAAAGAGGCTGGGAGATAAGCCTGGATGATTGGTAAAGCTACTCAGACGCCGGGAGAGGAGCCTGGATGACAAGGGAAATGGAACAGAGGCCAGCAGAGGGGCCTAGATGATGGGGGAGGCTGTTCCGAGTTCAGGAGAGGCACCTGGAAGACAGGGGGAAAGGGTATACAGGCCTGGATAATGGGAGGAAGCTGTTCAGAGGCAGGCAGAAGGGCCCGGATGATGGGCCTGTTCAGAAGGCCGGGAAAGGAGCATGGATGATGAGTAAAATGGTTACAAAGGCCAGGAACTGGCCTGCATGATTGAGGAGGCTGTCCAGAGGCTGGGAGAGGGGCCTTGATGTAACCTTGACCTTTGACCCTTTACCTTGACCAAGGGAAAAGATAAGTTCAAGAATATGGTTGCTGCTTGAGGGGGTCATATATAGATATACCCCCTTCTTACCAGGATATCATATATGTAGCTGTAGATAGTTTTAGAAGTATTGAGAAATCCAAATATCTTCTCTCAGAACCATTGAGTGTAGAATGGTTGGCATGGAAACCACCAAAAATGGCTGGGAGAGGAGCCTTGACCCTGGACCTTGGCTTGGGCAAAAACATGGTCAAGAAAAGGCTTGCTGCTTAACGGGGTTATATATACTTCCTTCTTGCCAGGAGATGTATGTAGGCCTAGTTGTAAATAGTTTTAGAAATCCAAATATCTTTTGTCAGAACCATTGAGCCTAGAATAATTGCCATGGAAACAACCAAAAATGGCACTGTACTACATTTCTGGTACATAAATATTTATGTCCAGACATGCCATGCAATATTCTCCAAAAAAATACCAAACCTGAGTCGTTGAACTCTGGATAAAAGGGGGTATTCCTAAAACCATGGTTCTTGGCCATTGCCCTACAGTATATTATGGGCTAATTTTTGACCACCTATCTGCTTACCGTTCTTTTAAACAAGCAGTATCAAAGAATGCTTTGTAACCAGGGTCTATAGAATCCATGCAGGGTGTTAATGCTAAAACAGACTTATTGAACTTGTTGTTCTATGTTTCAGCCAAAAAACATAAATATTTAGGCATTTATGGCATATTCCATAGGCCTGCAAAAGTGACTATTTGGGGGTTGGCCATGTTTGGTTATAGACCCATTTTCAGGCGGTTGCCATGGTTACATAAAAAAGGAAACAACGAAAAAAAATATAGAAATTTTGATCATGTTTTTAGATATAAATGAGTTCCTGAGAATATATCATTAATCAAAATATGTTTTCAGTGAAGGTCAATGTAGTAGAGATAGGTGTTTGTTTAAACAAATGGTAGGCATATCTGGGCTAACTATCCAAAACTATTTGTAGCCCATGAAGCCAATGTTACAAAGCATATAAAAGGGTGTATACGTATTATGTGTTTCATTTAAAAGTATTCAAAATGAACCACCAGAAATTACCTTAGGTTACACATTTATGTTCATTGCCACTGCCCAAGGTAGTTTCACATTTTCAAAATTAGCTTCAGTTTGTCTAAAATGGGCAAAAATATCCATACCAGCAATTGGAAAGGGTATCAGCTAAACATACCAACAATTAGAAATGTAATGAGTTCCAGCCCCAAAGCTTGTAGGCAACATTCTTAATGATTCTGTCCCAAGCACTTTTGAAAACATATTCTATTTAGGCACACAATCTATATCATTAGCATGAAAACACTATGTGATAACCTAAAATGTCTGTTGTTTTTACACTTTGCTCAGTAATAGGGAAAACTGAAGTAAGTGAACATGCATAGATGTGGGTGTATCTATACACTCTGGCTATAAACATAATCAGATAAGTTGTCAAATACATTGTATGTACCAACAAAGGGCCCAGGCATGCATGCTGTCGTCTAAAGATTCTTGTCAATACCATTATATGGGTGTTATAGAAAACACAGACCTCTACATCAATCATAGGTAATTAGATTGAATCTTTGGGTGGAAGAAAAGGCATAGTCTAATGAGCACACATAGGTCTATGATGTGCATGGGCAGAAATATAAAAAGAGATTGAGAGGGAGTGTCTGTGTACGTGTTAGAGATAGAGAGAGAGAGAGAGAGAGAGAGAGAGAGAGAGAGAGAGAGAGAGAGAGAGAGAAAGAGAGGGAGAGAGAGAGAGAGAGAGAGAGAGAGAGAGAGAGAGAGAGAGGGTAGACAGAATGAACATACAGACAAAGATTGACAGACAGACAGACAATGGAGACAATAAAAGAAGCCAGAGAAGAGGAAGACAGTTACTAACTAATTATAAGGTAAGACACTTTGTAAAGGCAGGGAAGTCATCATCTTCAGATGCCCCTAATGCCAGTACATCTGGAATCCCCTCTCTCCATTAAAGTCTCAAAAACCCTGTCTACTGGGTGAGATTTCTAACAATAGAAAACATTTATCCCACGCCTTAGCTACAAATTACACTGTTCCTCACACTAACATCGTGAATTGAGATGTCATAAACTGACAGCTTGTAAAATTGCTTTAGAAAACAGAAAAAAAAACAGTAGGAGAAGTAGGCATTCGTTGTGCCTTAGCCTAGTGCTCCAGCTATTCCTTCCACATTTACCTTATAAGTGCAAATATGTGTGTGTGTGTGTGTTTGTGTGTGTGTGTGTGTGTGTGTGTGTCTCAACTTTCGGCACTTATGTCACACTGCTGTGGAAAATTCTTAATGTCATATTGGCTGCATTAGCCATCACCAACATATAGCAGACACTTTGCTCTAAAAGTGTTTTTTTTTATTAGTCGATTTTGATGATTTTAGTGGGTTTAAGCCCTAAATATCATGAAAATCTGAGCTTTCTTTCAAATGTCACAAACAGTTTTTCACATATTCAGGAGTATAATTTAATGCAGACTCCAGTAAAGAGGTCAATATCCATTTCAATCATTCACATCAGGGTGGAAAATTAGATAAACAAAATATATTTAATATATCTGAAGGAATTATCTTAGTATTTTCAGCCTGATTTTGCATATAGGTGAATTAATGCCAATGTAAAATCCAGCAACTTGGTCATAATTTCTTTGATTTTATAGTAAAATGCTTGTAAAATCACAAGTAATTCCTCCTCTGTGAGTATATTGGCCATACAAATTATCAATGAGCTATCTCAAAAGTTTTTCTCTCTGTAGTACATTATGTGGCACAAAATATGGTGTGGACAGTGTACTTACCGGATCTTACACCTAAAAGGCCTTCAGTAAATACTACAGAGGAAAATAGTAGTGTTACTAAGGTACTAAATTGTGAGGTAAATCTGACATTAGGGTCATGATTTGGCATAATGCAAAACACTTTTGATGTAGCTAAGATACTTTAATGTGTTGATCGATGTACCGGTAATAATTAATAATTCATTATAATAATTAACAATAAATATGGAATAAATAAGAAGACATTGGGTTTGGTGAAAATTGACTTTGTCAATATCAATCCTATACATGCCTTTATTAATAAGACAATAATTCACAATATACAATATAGTAACAATATAATACATATAAATAACAATAATACATATAATCACAATATATATAGTAACTATCTAAAGTTTAAAATTTTCAGCACCACCCAGCGCGGTGTATGCTGTCCAAGAATATGAAGCCAATTGACCGTTAGTTCAACTGCCGGGGCTTATATACTGGAGGAAATGTTATGCATGACGTCATAGAAAATCATGCGCCCTAGAGGAAAGTAGTACCAACATATCACTCATTAATTATATAAATATACCTGGAGGTATATAGTTCCATATATATACATGGCTCATTCCAAGATATCTAGGACATGGGGGGCTGATACTGGAATTAACAAACTTAGTATTTCTTAATAACATTATATTTTATTGATAGCCCTATATCTTGGCTTATTAAAAGTTGCATTCAAGGGCCCAACTCGTAATATGTCAGTTTTTATCACAGATGCCGTAAAACCTTCCAAAAAAGGGGGACTATACTGATCTTATCAATCAAACATAAATAACCCCACTAATACAAGTCCTGGGAACACCAATTATTGTTGCCAGACTGGTACAATGTATGACTTTATATGTAGACCAAAAAGCTTAAGTGTGGCTTGAAACTCTTGAAGTAACACGTTGGCGGAAAAATTGGAAACTTTAAAAATTTGGGAATTTATTTTCCTATTCCTTAACTACAACCTAGCTCATTCAAAATCCTTTATACAATGTCTATATTAATTGTTCATTATCTCTAGTAGACCTACTGTATTGAATAATTGCAATTACCCTGATTTATGATACTTGTACTGTATGGACAGTGCCTGCGTAGAGGCCATTATATCGCACATACCATCAGTATAGTCCCCTATACATTCACCTTTCAAAGAGTGGCCACAGCTTATCTATACATCATCATATACCATTGGCATCACACAAACAATAACAAAAGAGATTGTACCACCTATCTTTTTCTTCACCTCTCGGGATGAGCGCTTGACATGTGGTGCTAAAATATATCTTTACACACACCAAATAGTAATTTCTAATAAGGCAAACATATCTATGATTGAATACAAAGGATATAAACACCATACAAGATGATAGGTTGATATATTATGAAGAATATAACTATGACCATCCAGTAATTAATACCCGTAAACATCAGTATAGTCCCCTATACATTAACCTCTCAAAGAATAGCCAGAGCTTCCCATATAGATTCGTTTAAACATATATAAATCCCATCTTTGGTGTCCAATATCACTTTGAAAATTAAAAATCTGAAAGATTTCTACACTTCTCGCAATGCATGCATTCCATGTGGTACAGAAATATACCTTAACATACCTAAAATACTCTTTTTGTGAACTCAGATGTATCTACTATCTACCATTGAATAGAAATGCTAGAAATCACATATAAGATGATAGGTTGACAATACAGAATTGTAACTTTATCCATGTGAAAATGCTCGTAACCGTCCGTATAGTCCCCACATTAGAATTACGCTGGGGGCTACTTCAGACATCTGCAAAAATGAGAAGAAATACATAAATAAATAGGTAAATAGTGATTCAACATGTTCCTATATGATGACAAAGGATATACAACAACCCCAACATATTTATCAGAGGATTTTATGATGATATTGTAATTTAAAGTGACAAAATCAGTAGATTTTTGAGAAAAATCAGTTGATTTTAAGATAATATGGAATTTTTTAGTGTTTGAATACTGATGAGAAATACACAAATATATAGGTAAAAAGTGATTCAATATGTGTGACCCATCAAGGGAGAACACTCCTCCACGGGGGATTTTTAATTACCCATTTGGCCACCAGAGGCATTGGAGGGGCAAAATTACTCTAAAATTATTATAGAAACTCATTAGGCTAATTTTTTTTATGCAGAATTCATTGGTCTCATTTAAAATGCACCATATTTGTTAGAAATGGCAAAATTTTACGATGGTAAAATGAACAATTTTCATGAGAAGTCAACCTATATGCCTGTTCCTGGTTGCCATGGCAACCATTCCAATAATCAAAATTTGCAGATTTTTATGCCAAATTTGGAGATACTCACCAAAAACCCCAAACTAAAAACAGAATGGAAAATTCATTTTAGATTAAAGTCTATGATAAAAATTACATATTTTTATGTATTTTATTTTGTGAAAAAGGCTGATTTATTGGGTTTTTTTAGACAGTCTTATGGTTTATAATGTATTTAGAGCTTAATCATCAATTTCAGATATGTAAAACAACCTATGTTCAAGGAGGGGTTCTAACATAACTACTAGGAATATTTAAGCCAATGATGTCTCATTTTAAAGATCTTGAGATGAACTTTGATAATGAATTTCCCTGCAAAGGGGTGGTTTTGCTTGCTTGGTCACATGTTCCTATATGCTGACAAAGGAATACAAACCCCAAAAAGTTTAATCAGTTGATTTGTTGTTAATATGGAAATGTATACTGACCGAATATAAGAAAAATGCAGAATTACACCCACCACAAAAATTCTTTGATAATAAAGTATTCAGGATCAAACCAATGGCAGTTGTGTTAGTTAGAGGTACCATAGGGGCATGTCATGGTAAAATATGATGGAGCTATGTGCACTGGATGTGCCACTTGTTTGGAAAATACGAAATGGGGACTATACTGATGGTAAAGGTTTATAACGATAGGGCAGTGAGGGCTTTAAGCAGGTGTGAGCTTACCTAGTCAATATAACAGAGGTCGGACATATCTAACATACCCAGCACGAAACATTCTCCTGAATCCAGAATGGCAGCCAGTGCGCCGCCATCAGGGGGGACTATACTAATTATCGAGCACTACCCCTAAAATTCCACATGGTTCCACAGGAGGATTAACACAGGGTCACACAGGAGGACTAACACACTAAAATGATTAAAATCAGGTAGGAGAAGGAGTATAACCACGAAAAACCATGGATGAAGGGCAAATTTGACTGTGAGAGGGCCTAAAAGTTCACAATGGGGCTGAAATTTTGTCGTAAGGCCCAAATTGAGGTGTGGGGTTGTCTCAAAACACCCAAACATGGCGAAAAATGTGTCGTACAGATGTAGGGGCTCCTATTCTAAAGATATATTATCAATTTAGACCCACTCATACATCGGTTGGACCAGGAGAGGGCATAATTATTCTGCCCCACCTTTCTGAAAAAACAGCCTGGGGTGGCCAAAGCGTCCCCCCAGGGCCCAGGGGCGAATCCAAAGCTTCACCTGGTGGCACATTGTACCCCCTAGCACACAAAACATATTTTTTAGTCTTGCACTCATGAGGCTGGGTCTTTCTACTACTGCATACGGTCCCATGAACAAGGGTTCTAGCTTTTTGCTCTCAGTTGTGGTCAATATCCCTAGTATATATACTAGGTCTGTTACATTGATTTTCTGAGGAGTGAGCTTCTTGTCATATCTTTCCTTCCTGTCTTCCTGTAGCCTGGCTACTCTTTCTGTGGCTTTTTTCCTTGATGTATCTTGATTTGTTATCATGTTTGATACATGGTCTGCTACGGTGGAGCTGCACTCCTGACCCAAGTTCCATTGGAGTTGTTGGGTTTCTACAGTGCAGTAGGAAGAAGGGTGTATAACCTGTAGTTTGGGATTCCGTGTTGTTCAATGCAAAGGTTATGGGTTCAATGTACGAGTCCCAATTGTGCTGGTGTTTTGCACAAAATGTTCTCAATGTTGTTCCAATACTAGCTTTGAATCTCTCTACCATTGCTTTGGGGTCTGTATGGTGATGAGAACTTGTATTTGATCTTGAGGTGTTTAGTTAGCTTTGTGAACTTTGCACCGTTGTAACAAGTTCCGTTATCAGTTATCAGTTTGTAGTGTGGCTGGTGTTCCATGATGGCAAACAACATTTTTGTAGAACTCTGCTACAGTTGTTTCTGCTGTAGGATCAGAAATGGCCCATGCTATAGCATATCTGGTGGCATAACCTTTGCAGACTTGAATATGTTTATTCCCTCTTGCAGTTGGTGGGAGTGGTCCCACTGCATCGAGATTCAGGTTTTTCATGGGAGATGCCATGTATTCCCTGACTGTCATTGGGGTTTTGTGAGCATAGACTTGTCTTTTAGCTGTAAGACATGTGTCAGTTGTGGGTGTCTGCTAGCATAGGTTTTCAATATTCCCTTGGTTGGAGTGCTGACATCATCCTAGACGTGCCAAGATGGCCACCTGTAGGTGAGTCATGGAAGTACTGTAGTGTCTTTTCAACCCATGGGTGGGGAATTACGATTTGTAGTAGGACAGTTTCTGTTGTTTCTCCAATTGGTTGGACATATGTGGATTAGTATGTCATCTACCAAAATGTAGGTTTGTTAATAAGTCATTTAAAAAAAAATAATGGAGTCTCTGCACGCCTTGGTTATGCCAAACAGAGGGGTCAACTGACAGATGTAATGGACGTAAATGTAATGGGCGTGAGCATAATGGGCATGAGTAAAATGCAGTGCAAGAGTGTTGGCAGGCTGGATTCATTCCAAATGCCTGGAAAAGTTGTTTCGCTCACGCCCATTACGCTCATGCCCGTTACATTCATATAATTTCCTTATGTATTGTCAATGTAGATTTTTTTTTTTCCTTTTTTTCTTTATAGTGCTTCTTTGGGACCTTTTGTCAAATATGCTAACTGAGAATCATGTAGTTCTGACAAATATTTCTGTGATTTAGAGAAGAATTCATTTTGCTCATGCCCATTACATTTTCATAATTTTGAATATCTGCAATAAAAACTGACCGCTCGGGAGTTAGTGACTTGAATGACCCTTTCCAAAGAGCCAAGATATAGGGCTATCAATAAAATTAAGTTTCATGATCTTATTCTGAGTTTTCATAGTGTTGTACACATCAGCTGGTTTCATGCCCTCTATCTGTAGGCTTTCAAAGAATATGACTGTTTTTGAAGTTGCCTGAGTTATGACCTGTAATGTGTCTGTTTCATCTTCCTCTTCTGAATTGATTTGAATATAGGCTGGCTCTTTTGGACTCACCTTCAACATTTGATTCAGGGAGGATGTCTCAACTGGCTCAAAATTGTTCTCTGGGTATTGATCTATGTATTCTCTTTCACAATGACATCTGAATACATAATGAGTTGATTCCTTGAGAATCCCCTTCAATAGTGTTTCTGCCCTATAGAGAGTATTTTGTTGAACTGTATCTTGTGGTTGGTCTTGGCAGACTTAGTCCTACTAGCTGCTCTAACTCTCCTTGGTGGGGGTGGAGGGTTAGTTATGGTTCCAGTGTCTGGGAATTCTCTTCTAGACATAGCATCTGGTGGGATACTGTCATTACCTTTCACATTTTGGATGGTAAATGAGAATTGCTGTATGTCTAGGGCTCATCTGGCCCATCTGTGAGTCCTGTGTTTGTCAAAAGTGGTATTAGAGCTGCATGGTCAGTGTATAATTGGAAATGCCTAGTTTCTAGGTAGTGCCTGAAGTGTAGTACTCCATAAGCACTGGTCTAAGCACTCCATCATTGTCTCTTTGTGATGACACAGCTCCTAAACTCACATTGGAAGCATCAGTTGCCAAACTGAATTCCTTCTCATAGTGGGGTATGTGAGAAGAGCGTTAGTACAGACGGCATGCTTTAGCATGGTCTGCCACCTCTGTCCACTTGAATGCCTTGAGGTGTGTCTGCAAGTCATACAGTGGTCTAGCAATGTTGGCATAACCTTTGATGAATGTCTTGACGTATTGGCATAAGCCTGTGAATGATCTGACATTTTTGACTAACTTTGGTGTTGGAAAGGTTTTTATTGATTCTACCTTAGTGGGAGATGGTTGTAATCCCAAAGGTGTAACTCTCATTCCCAAGAAGTATATTCTGTCTATGAAATATTCACACTTTGATTTTTTCAACTTGAGTTTTCCTACTCTGAAGCTATTGAATACATCTTCTAGTCCATGAAAATGTTGTTCAATAGTGGGTGATAACACTAAGATATCATCTAGATATGGCAGGGCACATTTGTACTTTAGTTCAGTATCAGTGTAACTAGATGGCAGAATCCGGCAGGAGCCGTAGCTAGACACATTGGCATTCTTTGGTAAACATAATTTTTGTCATTTGCTATGAATGTGGTCTTGTGTTGATCCTCCTCGCTTATTTGGATTTGGAAGAATCCTTGTTGAGCATCTAGTTTGCTGAACACCGTAGGTCGTAGCGAGCCTATCATGTCTAGTGTGTCATCAGCACGAGGTGTAGATAAGGCTTCTTTGATTTTATTGGCATTAAGATGTCTAAAATCTGTGACAAGCCTGTGTTCTCCTGATGCTTTCTTCACAAGGAAGGATCTAGATCCCTAGGGGCCCTCTGTACATTCTGAGGATCCCCGGTTCTACTAACTTTTCACATTCTTCACCAATCAAACCCTGTTTCTCAGGCATTTGCCTGTACGGTAGGAAATGGCATGGTACCGCATCTGGTTTCACATGTATAGAGTGTGTATACAGGTGAGTTGCACCTATGTTGCCATCTTTGACTACAAAGATGTCATTTTATTTGTTCAGCAGGGATTTTAACCTATCCTGCTGTTCATCAGTAGTAAGCACAGACTTTGGTGGGAGATTCTCGGCCAACTCTGGCTCGAGGTCATATGCCTCACTGTGCATAGTATGATATACCATTTTATTATTCCATAAATTGTAACATATTTTGTATTAATCAAAGAAATATCTATGAAATTAATACATAGGTTGGTTCTAAGAGCTATAAGAGCGCTCAAACTTTACATAAGAGCGTTCATGCCCCACTGCACACCAGCCACAGTCAGTTAGACTAAGTTTATGACATCAAAAGGTCCGACCTAATGGTTCACTGCACAATATAATAAGAATAAGGGTCTCAGTGTGCGACCTCATGGTTCAATGCACAAATTAATAACTTGTAAGTGAATGCAACCGGCCGTCACGGGTGCCTGAGCACCGCTGACGCCGTCATGAGTGTCTGAGCACTCTAAGGACTGAACAATGGGTTACATAAGCACGACGCCATAACCTTCCGGTCGCTCTAGCGTCGCTCCTGAGCGACCTAGGTCAAATATCAAAAATTCTATGGAAAGCCCATAATTAGACGGTCAGAATGAGCCCAAGATCAAGGCTGAACTCCCAGTATTAAGGAAGTTACGCTATGGAGACTGAATCGACCTCCGAGTGAGCTACAGACAAACCGGCGGGAGTTACGCGCCTATCCAGCAAGCATTATAATCTTGGCACATTCAGCTCTGCGCATGCCCAAAATGGCGGTTATACAAGCATAAACGGCCGAGATATGAGGGTCTAAAGATGCAGAACCGACCAAGACAATGGGGGCCATAGCGGCGTCCATGGGGGTCCTTTGTCCCCCTGTGACACTTGAAAGGGTCCCCTCAAACAATTGTAGAGTTAGGCAGATGCTGCTGGCTCCAGTCAGTCTGGAGGTGCTTTTCCAAGATTTGCTACAAATAGCCTGTCTGCACCTCCAGGAAGACACATCACCAAGAACCGCTCTAGAGGTAACATCTCCAGTCATCTCCTGCTACCTGCTATACCACTGCACTATGGTGAAACTATGCTAGACAGGCATTGGTTTCCTACCATTAGTGGCCAGAGGCTATCTTCTTCAAGACTTCCACCAGAGGGTAAAGTTATCCATTATTACATTATTCCTCTAAGCAGCAGGTCAGGAGCTAGGTGTGGGAACCCACCTAGAAGTATGCTGGACACTGTATTATTAATACCTCACAGGTGGAGTGGAACTGAACATTGTACTTTATAAATTACTGTATGTTTACTGTATGTACTAATTACCTACATACCAACTACTGTATGATTGATATTTCTTACATGTTGCCTAAAGCTGAATAAACCAGTGACAACTGGAAATAACACTATTCTATATGAGCCTGATGTATTTACTCCTTACACCACTAGTCATATGATATTTCTCATATGACAACTTGATCATGCCAATCACTAGTATGACAAAGTGGTGGAGAACATCCTACTAAGATCCCATATCTCACAGGCTCATAAAATTTAAAGCTGGTAACACAACTAAAAACAATCATGCACACAGTAAGTTAAAGCTGGTACCGCAACTGGGAACAATCATGCACACAGTAAATTAAAGCTGGTACCGCATACACACAGTTAAACCCACTCCACCCACCCAGTGACCTTGACCTTGACACCATACCCACCAAGGTCACCAGTGAGATCTCCCACACACCAGTGAGATCTCCCACACATCAATGAGATCTCCCACACGTCAGTGAGGTCTCCCACACGTCAGTGAGGTCTCCCACACGTCAGTGAGGTCTCCCACACGTCAGTGAGGTCTCCCACACGTCAGTGAGGTCCACCCCACACATCAAGGTCTTATCAGTCAAGCTGGCAGAACAACACACAAAGACCTTACGTAGTCAGGGGCCTGTTGAAGAGGTCTCCCTCCCACCTAGATCTAGGAGGCCCACAGGAGGCAAACCAGCCTCCAATACAACAGTCCCACACTCAGTAGACCCCACACCTCCCACCCTGTCTACTCAGGGAACAACCAGTTCTCAGGGATCCAACATTTCCCAGGGATCTCTACAGGACGCCCAACTCACGCTATCTACCTCAGGGGAAGAAGGATCTGCCTCAGGGGGTGGATCCACACCCTCATCTAGATCCTCCACCCCAGCTCCAGCCTTTGACAGCCACTCCTCCAGAGACACCTCCCCCACACCCTCCATCATGGACACCGATGAAGGCCCCCAACCTAATCAGACAGCTGAGAAGATAAGGGCCTATGAGAAGGCCATCCAAGATGCAGTTATTGCCCTAGAGACCAACAAGTCCCAGCAGGAGGAAAGGGAGAGGATCCTCAACCAACAACTGGCAGAGAGGAATGCAGCAATAGATGCTCAACAGAAGGCCATGGAAGATCAGCGGAAGTCCCTAGAGAGACAACAACAACAGATAGCAGATCTCATGAAAATGGTATCATCCCAGACCCCACAGCCTCCCACACCTGCCATCACACCTGTTGTCACACCATCTGCCTCTGGATCCAAAGATGACATCATAATCTCCATGGTGTCCAACATGACCAAGCTCATAGACAATAAACAGCAGGACGACAGAAAGATCAGGATACATGAGGTAACAAAACCCAAAACCTTTTCACACCCATCACCACTCATGTCAACAGCATTATTCATTGATCACAAATTCCCAGAATATCTGAAGGATAAGTACAAAGTGACAGACAGTGACACCATGGTAACATATTTACCCAAGTACCTCGAAGGACAAGCACTAGCTTGGTTTGAATCCTTCAGGGAGAGTGCCACACCTGATATGTTGACATGGACCAATGTAGTGAATAAATTAAAAGAGTATTTTGCTACTCGAGACAATATAATCTCAAGGACTGCACTCCGTGCACAAAAGATGGATGAACCTGTTCTAGACTATGCATGCCATCTCAGGAAAGTGTGTAATGCCCAACGCCAGAACGATGAAACCCTAAGCAAGGCATTTACCCAAGGCATGAGGCCCTGGATCTCTATAGCTCTTGAGAACAAGAAAATAGACTCTTTTGACCAAGCCCTAGACCTAGCCCTAGAGGTTGAGACCCAAGAGAGATCTAGGAAGGTAAGGGATGCAGAAACCAACCCACAGCCTACTAAGAAAAAGGTCCAGGAAATCAGCACTAGTTCAGATGAAGATGTTAACCTAATGTCTAGTGCCCATGTAAGGCAACAGGAAGCTAAGGTTGCATCAAGAGACCCTACCGGTAGATACAGAGGAAATAACTATGACCCCAACTACCAATCCAATAGAGGTAGAGGTAGAGGGGGCAACAACAACAACCGGGGGGGTCACAACAGTAGGAAAGACAACAGCTCTTCCAACTCCAACAATGGTAACTCTTCATACAGTGATAGGAGAGACAGAACCCCAAGTAATGGCAGATCCTATAATAATCAAGGATCCAACAGTAGGAGCCAGAGTCCACATAGGAACTACAACTCTGGATCCTACAACAACAGTGGATCCTACAACAACAGCCAGGGTTCAAACAACACTGGATCCTATAGTCAAGGATCCAACAGTAGGGGCCAGAGTCCACATAGGAACTACAACAGCGGATCCTACAACAACAATGGCGCCTACAACAATCAGAGATCCAACAACTCCGGTCAATACAGCAACTCTGGTCAATATAACCAGGGTTCCAACCCACGCCAGGAGGATTACAAACCTGACACAAGAGGTTACCAGGGGAACCAACAAAGTAACCCCCAAATACCACCTCATGTGATGGATCAAATCTCCAAACTCCTGGTGGCAAGCATCTCAACCACCCCACAGAACCAGGAAAACTAGGATGTCACAGTGCCGATGGGCCAGTGCACTGTGACACCCCAAATACAAACAATCAATCAGGATTAACAAAGATCCAACCAGAGACAATTGCTAGTGCCAATCTACCATCTAACAGACAGAGACGTCCATCAGTGATACACATCACCCCACCAGATTCATCATCAAAGGATACAGGTGAGAGTACCAAGCTTTCTATTGTACTTCTTCAAAATGGCTGTATCAATGCAAATCTATATGATGTTTCAGATGTACAATGTTTGGTTGATACAGGTGCTACTATCACCTGTGTCAGACAATCATTCCTCATGGATCTCCAAAAGAGATTCCATATCCAACTGAGGAAATCTAAAATCAACATCCACTTGGCAGATGGATCGGTGTGTCATGTTAGACATTCAGCTATGCTGAACTTTAGAATCCAAGGTGTCAGATTCCAATACCAATTTGCTGTAATACCCAACCTCACACAGCCCATTGTACTCGGCACAGATTTCTTAAGCACTACAAAATCTCAAATTGAATTTAATGTTGATCCTGAACAAATTCTCAAACCCATTAGGGCAGTGAGGGATTTTACCATCCCTCCATTCTCTGAACTTGCAGTATTGGGTAAGGTCACATCTACTCAATCACTGCAAGGGAAGACTGGAGTAGTAGATAACCTCCAAAGAAATAACAATGCCCCATATCTAGTTCAAAGGGCAGCAGTAACCCCCAGGGAAAATAACAAACATCCCCTAGTGTTACTCAACACCAGCAGGCGCCCACATAAAATCAAAAAGGGTGCCATCATAGCTCTATTTCAGGAAGTCAAGGAATCTGATTTAGAAAAACCTCAACAGGTGTCAGACACTACCCCACACACTGATCAATCCATCTCAGCCATACGGCCTGAGGATGTAACTCAATTCAGTGACACAGACTCAGACTGTGAGTCCACATATGCTGACCCTGAACCCAACTCAATCAGACTCTCTGAAATAGCTGCTATACATAGTGAGGCACATGACCTCGAGCCAGAATTGGAAGAGAATGTTCCACCAAAATCTGTGCTCACATCCAAAGATCAGCATGATAGATTAAAATCACTGCTGACCAAGTATGATGATGTATTTGTAGGAAAAGATGGAGACATTGGTGCCACACACCTGTATACACACTCAATACATGTAAAACCTGAGGCAGTACCATGTCATTTCCTACCATATAGACAAACACCAGAAAAACAGGCCGCTATAGGGGAAGAGTGTGAAAGGCTAGTACAACAGGGCATTCTGAGAGAATGTGCCGAGGGCCCCTGGGCCTCCAGATCCTTTTTAGTACAAAAATCATCGGGAGGCCATCGGCTCGTCACAGATTTTCGTTATTTGAACCAGAACACGATAAATCAAGCCTTATCTACACCCCGGGCCGATGACACTCTAGACATGATAGGGTCACTCAGACCAAGAGTATTCAGTAAGCTAGATGCCCAACAGGGATTTTTTCAAATTCCTATAAGACAGGAGGATCAGCATAAAACCGCATTCATAGCAAATGACAAAAAATATGTCTATGAAAGGATGCCGATGGGTTTAGCGACGGCACCGGCGGGATTCTGCCATCTAGTCACATTAATTCTGAACAAACTCAAGTACAAATGTGCCCTACCATACCTAGATGACATATTGGTATTATCACCATCAATCGAACAACACTTCCATGACCTGGAAGATGTGTTCAACAGCCTAAGAGTTGGTAAACTCAAACTGAAGAAATCAAAATGTGAATACTTCATAGACAGAATAGACTTCTTGGGAATGAGAGTCACACCCATGGGACTGCAACCATCTCCCACAAAGGTGGAATCAATCAAAACCTTCCCAACACCAAAATCAGTCAAAAATGTCCGATCCTTCACAGGCCTATGCCAATACTTCAAAAAGTTTATCAAAGGTTATGCCCAAATTGCTAGACCATTATATGATCTACAGACACATCTCAAAGCATTTGTCTGGACAGAAGAGGCAGATAATGCTTTCAAAACATTAAAGCATGCCCTCTGTACCAATGCTCTTCTCAGATATCCAAACTATGAGAAAGAGTTCAGTTTGGCAACTGATGCTTCCAATGTGAGTTTAGGAGCTGTACTCTCACAGAGAGATAATGAAGGAGTGCTCAGACCAGTAGCCTTTGCAGGTAGAACCCTCTCAAAACATGAGAGAAATTACAATACCACAGAGAGAGAACTACTGGGAGTAGTGTATGGAGTATTACACTTCAGACACTATCTAGAGACCAGACACTTCCAACTATACACAGACCATGCAGCCCTAATCCCACTATTAACCAATACAGGACTCACACATAGATGGGCCAGATGGGCTCTAGACATACAACAATTTTCATTCACCATCCAACACGTGAAGGGTGATGATATCACACCACCAGATGCTATGTCTAGAAGAGAATACCCAGACTCTGGACCCATGACTAACCCTCCACCCCCACCAAGGAGAGTTAGAGCAGCCAGTAGAACCAAGTTTGCAAAAGTAACAAAGAAAGTACCATTCAAAAGGGATGATCCACCCAACACCATTGAAAGGCCAGAGACACCCATTAGGGGTATCTTGAAGCAATCTACACACTATGTGTTTTGCCACTGTGAGAGAGAATACTCACAACTCTTTCCAGATAATGACTTCGAGCCTATTGAATTCTCATCACTCAATCAGATAGTGAAGGCAACTCCTAAGGAGCCACCCTTCACCCCACCTGACTCAGACGATGAAGATCCAGAAGACACAATATATGCTATTACTCAAGCAACTTCTAAATCAGTCAGATTCTTTGAACCAATGCAGGGAGAGGAAACACCAAACCATTTGTGTCCTATGACCACACGCTCAAAGACTAGAGAAATGATTCAGGAGGGCACACCAAAACCCCCCACACAATCACAAACTATTCTAAATGAGAAAAAGGTCACAGGAAACAAACCTACCAAAACCCCACCTGCCAGGAAAAATGTCACAAAAGACACTGCATCTACTAAGTCAAAGAACTCTGAGACAAAGAAGAATGACAAAAAGCAAAGTGTGCCTTTAAAGAAAAAGGTTGCCACTCCCATTAAGGCGAAAATAGGCCCTCCAAAGGAGCCTACGCACCAAAACAAGAGTGACACACCCCAACAAAAGGCACAAGATAGGCCAATAGTCGATGAAAAAGAAAAAGAAAGAGACAGAATAAAACAACATGTGCTAGATATAAATCAACTACTGGATCAGATTCCCGACACATCCATCTCAGGTACAAACCTTGGCTTGGAACAAAGGAAAGACAAGGACCTATTGCCCCTCATACAGTATCTTGAGGATGGGACCTTGCCTGCACCAAAAGCACAAGGAAATAGAATCATCAACCAAGGCCAGACATACACCTTGGTAAATGGTACATTAGTCCATATATGCCCCATAAATTGGAGAAAAACCAATACTGTACCACTTCAAATTGTTATACCACAGCAATGGGTAACAAGTACACTACAGTATTTCCATGACTCACCTACCGGCGGCCATCTTGGTTCAAGTAGGATGCTGTCAGCACTCCGACCTAGGGTATATTGGAAGTCTATGCTAGCAGACACAACAAAATATGTTTCCACCTGCCACACATGCCTCACAGCAAAAAGGCAAGTACACTCACACAAAACACCAATGACAGTGAGAGAGTACATGACTTCACCAATGAAGTTCCTAAACCTAGACGCGGTGGGACCACTTCCCACAACTGCCAGGGGAAACAAACATATACAAGTCTGCATAGATTATGCTACCAGATATGCAACAGCTTGGGCTACTACTGACTTAAAAGCTGAGACAACAGCAGCAGAGTTCTACAAGAATATAATTTGTCATCATGGAACACCAGCCACTCTTCAAACAGACAATGGGACATGTTATACAGGTGCAAAGTTCACAAAGTTAACTAAACACCTCAAGATCAAACATAAATTCTCCTCACCATACAGGCCACAATCAAATGGGCTTGTAGAGAGATTCAATGCTAGCATAGGCACAGCACTCAGAGCATTCTGCTCAAAGCACCAAAACAATTGGGATTCATTTATTGAACCCATAACTTTTGCATTAAACAACACTGAATCCCAAACCACAGGATTCACCCCTTTCTTCCTACTCCATGGAAGAAACCCAGCCACCCCAATGGACTTAGGGCTGGGAATACAGGAAGACATATCCACAGTAGCAGACCATGTAGCTAACATGATAACAAATCAAGATACCTCTAGGAGGAAAGCTATAGAAAGGGTCGCCAAGCTACAAAAGGAAAGGAAGGATAGATATGATAAGAAACTTACACCACAGGAAATCAAGGTCACCGACATGGTGTACCTAAACATACCAAGAATCCTGACCAACACAGAGTGTAAGAAACTTCAACCCCTTTTTATGGGACCATATGTTGTAGTAGATAGACCTAGTTTGACAAGTGCCAAACTCAAAAACCTGGACACCAATCTATTGGTGGCCAGACCAGTGCACATAGACAGACTGAAAAAGGTTATGGCTGTCAGAAATAATGAATTTGCACACAGGCTTATTCCACATGAGTCCAAATACTACAGCAAAATTGTAAGGAACAAAAATGATATCACCCTTACAAGAGAAACCACAGGCATAGGCCCTATCAAGCCTAGGCCTGCACACCACATACTAAGGAAGACATCTAGGTGTGGTGCAGTTTCAAGAAATTAGAAACAAGATTGAGATACCAAAAGACATAAGATTTTCAAAATGTATTACAAATTCTCTTCATCCACACATAAGACATGTGTGACTGATAATGAATTACTATGTATATAAAGCCAATCAAATTTGTAAATATATCAGTAGGTTATTGCCTCTGAAAGGGTCAAAGACTGGGACCCCCCAAGTAAAGCAGACATGAAGTCTAAGAAGAGTAAGGGTAACACAATGGAGTGTCTAAAGCCTAATCCCCACATGAAAGAGCGCGCTATGCCAACACAGCAGTCTATAGAGATCAATTGACCTTATAAGCTACACTCAGACAACTGTCTAGACGGTCATGAATGGCTGTCCTGGATGACAGGAGGAGCTAATTACCAGTACACAGATTACACAATAGAACCCCTCAGTTGCAGACACTGGAGATTAGGTACATGACTCCAGAGAAACAATACCAGGCCCACAATGGATGTGGGTAGGGTAGGCTACATAAGAAGCACTGTGGACCATAGCCCACCATCAGTCTTCATCCAGCTGCAGTCTGGAACACAAGTCTACAGGACCCCACTTGGGAATTAGCCAGCCCACTTCTCCATTAGGAGAGACTGCACTAGGATAAAGAACACACCTACTTCACCTTCAACCTGACCTTACCATTTACTGGTCAACCTCTATAGACTCACCGGACATATTGCCAAGACAGCTCAATCTTGCAAAGGTACAGTTTGAACCACTTCATTTAAAGTGTTACACCATACACTTAGACTTTACCAGCACCAAATCACTACAAATTTGACAAGACTTTAAACAGCAAACTTGCTTTACACAAGCACCATGGGGAGACTGAGAGTTTCACCCATACTGCTAACTATGCTGTTATTATATACTATAAAACCACTTACTGCAGGCTATACACCTGTGGTGAGACAAAACATAGGAGTAGTATTCAAACCTAGCCCTCAACCATTGGTCAATGGACATACAACCACAACACTGTTGTTAGCTATTCCCTACAAGATACCTCGGGCACCCGTTACCCAAGGATCCATAAGGGATAGAATACTCCATTTGACCACTCCTACTCTACAAGATCATACCTCTGGCCAAATTATCCAACAAGCTAAGGAGCTAGACACCTTGCTGGAAATTGCAGACAAGGAGATAAATGAAACACTAGCCTCCATCAAATTGTTCTTATCCAACCCCATAAACACATTGGACAAGGCCAAAAGAGAGGCCATACTGGGTTTTCTAGCACCCCTGTTTCGCGGTGTGCTAGGTCTAGCCACAGTAGAAGATGTAAACCAAGTAATGGGACAGCTCAAGAACATAGATGAAATACTAAGAAAATTTGCTAAACAGGATCAGGAAGCAGCTAATCTCATTGAAAAGATCACAGACAGACAAGATAAGTTTGTCAAAGCATACATCCAAGATAAGAAGGTACTGGACAGCACAATCAACACCATAGGTGACACCGTCAACCTGTGGGCCTCTAACATGTCCAGGTCACTTGACTCATATTCAAGGCACGAGAAAACTCAAAGGGAGAAAATGCAAGTATTAAATGATGCATTAATTATCATAGCAGCAAGAATGAATACAGTTCAATCACTGCAAAGGACAAATGCAGCCCTGAGGATGCTATCATCAGGAATCCTAACCCCTGATATAGTACCACCCTCAGACCTCGCTAGATACCTAGTTGACATTAATAACAAACTTAGGATTACACACCCTGGAGCACAAGTCGCAATTAATGACTTAGATTTCTATTATTCACAGAAGCTGACCTCATACACTTACTCAGCTCACCATATATATATTCATCTGGACATTATAATTCAATCTACCACCTCGACCTTCAAACTGTACCAAATGATCACATCACCCATGCCTATAGACACACAGGACACCCCCACCAGAGGAGTCACCAAACTACAAACCACAACTGAGTTTCTAGCAGTATCTTACGATGAATCATTATTTATCGAATTGGACTCAGCAGATATGCAGGCATGTGAAGGTACTACAGTAAAGGTATGCAGAGATGTAAATGGTAGAATCTATAAACACAGGCCTACACGCCCTGTAGCCATTTTTACTAACCAGGCTCAACAGATTAAGGAACATTGCAAGTTTACAGTTTCACCACTGCAAGCACCTACCACCCATGCTATTTCCATTTCTGAAGATGAGTATCTGGTCACTACTAATGAACCCCATTACTTTATCAACTGCCATGGTAAAACGTCTGAAACTCGGAAGGCCCAGTCCTACTCAATCATAGGTGTACCCTGTGGGTGCACGATCAGTGTAGGAGAATTTTCTCTTCCAAACACAAGGTTGCCCTGTAACTCAACCTTATCATTTCATTACATTCTCAAGACAATTAACTTACCATTCATGGCAGCACTTAACAAAATTTCTGAAACCAAACCAGATGAAAGAGAGAATCTTCCAAATTTCCCAGTAGTAAACCTTTCTAGAACCTTAGAAAAACTACAGGAAAATCCAATCATGGATGATATTACTCAACTAAATTTAGAGCCCTTTGCTAAAACAGTATTAAAAGATGCCTCCAACCTTAATAAGGAAATGGAAACGCGCTACGAGGAATCATACCTACGTCGAGTTACAGAGCATCCAATCTTCCAAAGCTTAGCACTCATCCTAGGGATATCAGCTCACATTTTTATAGTATACATACTACTCAAATTATACAGACTAGGAGGGACTGTAGCCTACCTGCCTACAGCCAAAGCATTCAGACTAGTCACCGAGCTGCCCCTACACAAATTGCTCCCAGATAAGAATCCTACCAAACTAACCCCTACAGAGGAAACCCACACCCCCTTCCTCACAATTCAGGAAACCCACACCCTGATAATTGCTATATTATTCACCCTGACCATCTACTCAGCCTACAGAATAATGAAGTACCTTAAGAAATTTGCACAGACACACTGTGGCAAGAAAAATGTGGCCAAGCGCACAAACCCCACAATATATTTTAAAATATATTGTGGAGACTCAAACTTCGCGCTACCCTTGAGGCCAATACCACATGAATTTGATGAGATTAAATCAGCAGCTGCCCCTACCTATAAGGATATAGTGGTTAAAACCTTCCCACTACCTAAGGCTATATTTACCTGGAATGGACCAGCAGTTATAACAACACAGAGAGGAGAATTTGCTTATCACCTCCCTCAGGTGATACACCTACCTTGGCGCACTAGGTTCAGCACTATACCAGCCCTTAAAAACAAAGGACTGTACTACTCCATGCTTCTCCAGAATGATTGTGGCACCAGCCCGGTGACCATGACAGCACTGGAAAATACAACAGATATAATTATTGACGAACAACAGGAGGAGACCGCAAGGTCAAACATGCAGACTATTGCTAATTTTCTAAACCACCAGCCCTCCCCGGTGACTGTGGAAACAGCCTAGACTGCTCACAGCCTAGGTTGCCCCCAGTCCACCACCAGGAGACAACACATCAGAGACAGTATTCAGAACTTTTCGGACAATTTGCCGGCCCTGAAAAGGGCCTTTGGGATGGCGGGTTTTTACACCCTAGGTTTCAGTCAGTCGGGATCCTACCACAGATCCTCGGGTTCAACATCAATGGGAGAGTCCGGGGCCGAGTCCGAGCCATACATATGGCCATGATCCTGCTCCCACTCAGCGAGCCGGGCCTCCAGCATCCCCAGTCCATACTCGGCAGCCGTGGATGGATTCCCGGATGCCGCAAGATCGAGGAGGGATGCCGCCAACAAATAATCCCATAGCACTCGCTCCCGCGGCCCTAGGTTATAATCCATGGGCCAGAAACCCATATTGCCCAAGGCCCTAGTCAGAAGGGCCACAGTGGCCCCCCGACGCAAGGCTGAGCCCAGGAAATAATGGCAGGAGTAATTACAGACCACCACATCACCATGCTCAATGATCTCCTTGAAATTACTCACTATGTACCCATAATGGATGGTCTGGTTAGACTCAACCAGGGCCCTAGCTGGACTCCCCACCTCCATCACCTGGGGGACAGGCAGAGCAAAGAGAGCTTGTAGGTGGGCCATGGTACTACAGCAGTGACTTCCAGAGAGGAACTGATGCTCCAATACCAGCCACACACTCCTTAAATGGACACACACACCCCCCCCCCCCCACCCTGAACTGTCCACTGACACCAAGCTAGGCACTGCCACAGACACATGCCAAAATCTGGCACCTAACACCTCAAGTGCCACCACTGCATGAGCACACCAGGGAGGAGACTCACATCTCACTCCTGACACACCTCCACTGTCAATGAAATTATCAAAGTATTAGAAAAAAAAAAAAATTATATACACAGCCACTTGTTGATGTATAATATGAAAATCTATGGTATTCTCACAAAATCAATGATTAATGCGCGCATATACGCGCAAAATTGCGAAATTGCAAATTACAAATTGTAAAATTGTACAAATCTAACATTAATATACATGAATGCAGGTAGATAACTAAGACAGTTTTTTTACCCACTAGCACTTGTATACTATGCCAAGGTTTACTTAAAGTAACACACTTTAGGTATCCAAGAAAATTGTTGGAAAAATGAATGAAAAAAAAAAAAAAAAAAAATTTGTTGAGAAAATTGTTGACATAAAACATGTTTACTTAAGATACTCACCAAATAAATCTCTTTCAGGGACACATACTCAAAAGGCTAGGGGAAAAGTCAATTAAGCAGCGGCCCACTGCCGAAATTGCCAATTAATACACCCATATAGCAAAATCAATGAGTAACTCAGAGACAAACAAGCCTATTGTACATGAAGTACTTTGTTTTTCCGGCCCTCGGAAAAATTTGTCTCAAATCCCATAAATTGAATAGTGTAATCCAGATTGTACACTTGTACCCAATTTGCACACTAAAATTGTATATTTGCACACCAGATTGTACGCTTGTACCCAATTTGCACACAAAAATTGTATGTTTGCACACCAGATTGTACGCTTGTACCCAATTTGCACACTAAAATTGTATGTTTGCACACCAGATTGTACGCTCGTACCCAATTTGCACACTAAAATTGTATGTTTGCACACTAGATTGTAAGTTGTATCCAATTTACATTTGAATTATATGTTGCACATTATACTGTATGTCTGTACCCAATTCATACACTGAAGTCAGATTTTTAGAAAATCAACATTTCTATGTGTATCCAAGCTGTACGCAAAATTATATTTGTACATACAGAAACTATCAATTGAACGCAAAATTATACACTGGCAGACTAAAATTGCCAAATGCACGCGAAATTATATATTTGCACACTAAAATTGCCAAATATACGCGAAAATTATATATTTGCACACTCAAATTGCCAAATGTACGCGAAATTATATATTTGCACACTAAAATTGCCAAATATACGCGAAAATTATATATTTGCACACTTAAATTGCCAAATGTACGCAAAAATTATATATTTGCATACTGAAATTGTCAATTGAACGCAATTACACGCGAAATTGTAAATTTGCACACTGAAATTGTCATTTATGTTCAATTTGCACGCTAAATTGAATATTAAATGCCAAAATTGCACACTATTTGCCAAATTGTATGTTGTACATAAAAATGGAAAATTGTACCCAAAATTGATGTTACATAAGCAAATAAGCTCTGGTATAGTAAGATATAGAAACTCAGAAATGTACTTATACCCAGGAGAAAATTGTTTATACTGACAAAGCTCTACCACAAAAATTGCATTTGAAGCACTCCCCATTACTTCAAATCCTCTTACAAAACAGTATATAACTCCAAAAATAAGGTAAAAATTGTATAAATTGTACATTCCCTCGGCGAAATGACGGAGTTTCGCATTCTTTCGGGGGAGAGGGAGTATTCTATGATATACCATTTTATTATTCCATAAATTGTAACATATTTTGTATTAATCAAAGAAATATCTATGAAATTAATACATAGGTTGGTTCTAAGAGCTATAAGAGCGCTCAAACTTTACATAAGAGCGTTCATGCCCCACTGCACACCAGCCACAGTCAGTTAGACTAAGTTTATGACATCAAAAGGTCCGACCTAATGGTTCACTGCACAATATAATAAGAATAAGGGTCTCAGTGTGCGACCTCATGGTTCAATGCACAAATTAATAACTTGTAAGTGAATGCAACCGGCCGTCACGGGTGCCTGAGCACCGCTGACGCCGTCATGAGTGTCTGAGCACTCTAAGGACTGAACAATGGGTTACATAAGCACGACGCCATAACCTTCCGGTCGCTCTAGCGTCGCTCCTGAGCGACCTAGGTCAAATATCAAAAATTCTATGGAAAGCCCATAATTAGACGGTCAGAATGAGCCCAAGATCAAGGCTGAACTCCCAGTATTAAGGAAGTTACGCCATGGAGACTGAATCGACCTTCGAGTGAGCTACAGACAAACCGGCGGGAGTTACGCGCCTATCCAGCAAGCATTATAATCTTGGCACATTCAGCTCTGCGCATGCCCAAAATGGCGGTTATACAAGCATAAACGGCCGAGATATGAGGGTCTAAAGATGCAGAACCGACCAAGACAATGGGGGCCATAGCGGCGTCCATGGGGGTCCTTTGTCCCCCTGTGACACTTGAAAGGGTCCCCTCAAACAATTGTAGAGTTAGGCAGATGCTGCTGGCTCCAGTCAGTCTGGAGGTGCTTTTCCAAGATTTGCTACAAATAGCCTGTCTGCACCTCCAGGAAGACACATCACCAAGAACCGCTCTAGAGGTAACATCTCCAGTCATCTCCTGCTACCTGCTATACCACTGCACTATGGTGAAACTATGCTAGACAGGCATTGGTTTCCTACCATTAGTGGCCAGAGGCTATCTTCTTCAAGACTTCCACCAGAGGGTAAAGTTATCCATTATTACATTATTCCTCTAAGCAGCAGGTCAGGAGCTAGGTGTGGGAACCCACCTAGAAGTATGCTGGACACTGTATTATTAATACCTCACAGGTGGAGTGGAACTGAACATTGTACTTTATAAATTACTGTATGTTTACTGTATGTACTAATTACCTACATACCAACTACTGTATGATTGATATTTCTTACATGTTGCCTAAAGCTGAATAAACCAGTGACAACTGGAAATAACACTATTTTATATGAGCCTGATGTATTTACACTATATACCACTAGTCTTATGATATTTCTCATATGACAACTTGATCATGCCAATTACTAGTATGACAATAGCTGCTATGCCAGCTGGTGTTGATCTGAGTGAATTGGGTTCAGGATCAGCATATATATGTAGACTCACAATCTGAGTCAGTATCACTAGGTTTGAGTTTTCATCTTCAGCCTGTAGGGTTAAGATGTATTGCTCTGTGTGTTGGGGTATTATGTTTTGATCCTGGGGTTTCACTAGATCACTGTCCTTGACTTCCTGAAATAGAGCTATAATAGCACCCTTTTTGACTCTGTAGGGGCGCCTACTGGTGTTAAGAAGTACTAGGGGATGTTTGTTGGATTCCTGGCGTGCTGTGGGCGTCACTGACGTGCTTTGGGGTCACTGACGTGCTGAGGGCGTCACTGACGTGCTGAGGGCATCACTGACGTGCTGAGGGCGTCACTGACGTGCTAAGGGCGTCACTGACGTGCTGTGGGCGTCACCGACATGGTTAGGACTTGTGGGAGACCTCACTGATTTGTGGGAGACCTCACTGATTTGTGGTAGACCTCACTGATGTGTGGGACACCTCAATGATGTGTTGGGGAGGTCAATGGTGTGTTGTCGGGGTCACTGATGTGTTAGTGACTCTCTGAAGGTGACCTTCAGAACATGTTGGCAAGGTTACTGGGTGGGTGGGGTGGGTTTTGCTGTGGACGTATTTCCCGGTAATACTGCCAACTTGATATTGGGATCTTATGTTCTCCACCACTTTTTCATACAAGGGTTATGTGCATGATCAAATTGTCATATGAGAGATCTCATATGACTAGTGGTTATAAAGGATCAACTCTATAGAGTTCTGTATCCTTTATAACCACTAGTTATATGAGATCTTTTATATGACAACTTGATCATGCACATAATTCCTTGCATGACAACATCGTTTAGGTACACAAAAGGCGAAAACCCCCACACACATCTCCAACAATATTTTGATACAATTTCATCAGATTTCCTTACCTTTTGTGTGAAATACTGGCACGGTTTGCAGAAAAATTCTGCGTAGGACTTGTCCTCAGCTTCCTGTGAGATCCTCTGAGCTGGAAGACGGTACCCGTATGCAGGCCACTTCTGTCGAGCAACAGGAAGTCACTTTTTTCTTTTCCCGCGCTGTTTTTCCTGCTGACAATCAGTTTAGTCCCCATTTTGTGAAGAGACCCCCATTCAGCCAAATAAGATGGAATTTGGCTGAAATGCTTTTTCAGGCATGATGAATATACCCTAAAAGTGGGCATAGACTATAGAAATTGTATGTATTTGACTTATCTTGTTCTATATAGAGGCAAAATGCCTGGGTAATATTCTGATCGTGGTGTGCATTGAAGAAAGAAGAAAAATCGGGAGTCACCATTCACATGAAAAAGGTGTGAATTTTTCAAAAATATTAATTGTCCTTTAACTATAGGGTCCTATGAGAATTCAAATGGCACATGAACATCTGAATCTTGTCAGCATTACTCTCCAATGCAGAAGTAAGCTCCCAAGCACTTCATTGGCATACAATTGGATCCAGAGAATAATAAGGCCAAAAACAAAAGAAAAAGTGTTTCCAGTAACCTGACCGACACTATCAAAGCAGGGCCAAATTCTTTTTTTTTTTGGACATTGAAGAATTTCGTCATTTTTGAAAGGAACTTTTCTTATTTCAATACTTTGTAATGAAATTAAAGAATTTGAATAAACCATCGATACGTTTCACTACAATGTAAAAACCTACCGACCATACCTTTTCAAATCATGTTACTGGAGACAAACAATATTTTTATTTGGCCTAACCTATACAGCTTTTATACTTTCTGACACTGAATAAAGTTGAGGGAATGTTAACCTATCATTCACACATATCAATTTTTTGTATACTTACTTATAGCTTTGCAAATATGCCAATATTCATCCTCCCATCTAAGTGTGTCTAATAACCAGTCTAAAGTACACCTAAATACCATGTACAGGTAATGCTCATGAATTGAGGGTAATTCCAGGTTCAGAACTAAGACATGAGCACATTGTTATGTTTGAAGATCTTGAATATGGATTGACAACCAAAAAAAGGAAGTATGGTTTGTTATCACCTCTATAAAAGGTATTTTCAATATGCTAAATGTTATTGCCATCAATATTGCAGTACCAACGATTAGGACTGTCAAGTTGAGCCAGCTGATTTGAAAACTCAGAGAATCCCTGATCTTGATCTGTTTCTAGTTGACATACCGCCATCTTTTCAAACATCAAACTAGGTTATGAAGTCAGGTTGATGGAACCGTTCAGAAACTCAACCTTACTTATGTCCTAAAGAAGTACAAAACAGTACAAAACAGCAATAGGATTCAAGGAGTCACAAAAGAAAATATAAGCTTTCTTGCAGGCCTTGCAGAACAGGAGTCAAGCAACAAGGGATAAATAAAAGTATTTTTGTGCATATTCTAGAGGCCTTCAGAGACGGCTTAAGGTTACACCAATATGATCATTTTCCCATCTGATGTCAGCATCTGAGGGAATTGGCTATCAACTCCCCTCACACTGGTGGAAGGTGATGTGAATGGGAAGAGAGGCTATGGCTGTTCAGGGGTGGAATGGGAAGGAGAGGATGTGACAACCTGAAAAGAGTAGGGAGTTTAAGATTTGGCTACTTGTAACGTGTACGGCAACGTGTAGCCTATCCTTCAGCATTGCTCTAGACGTACACGTTGCCGTACACGTCGTAATCTTAAACTCACTAGTGTCTCGGATATCTTGGAACCTATGTTGTAATGACATCAGGGGCCATTTCAAAACAGTCCAACATCACACTCTTTCCAATAGAAGCAGAAGGTGTGCCCAGCACTGTATGCTGTGGAGGGAATTCCGCTGTTTTTATAAAATCAGTCTGCAATGTTAGTGAGATGTGGTAGGAAAGAGTTGGAGAGCTCCTACCTCAGGGAAGACATATCATTGGTCCGGCAGAGACATTAATGTTTATTATAAGAGTCAGATAAACCATAATCAATGTAACCTGAAAGGAAATGTTGTCTATAATGCCTTTAAACGATTGCCGATGTGCATTATCTAAGATGATGTAAATATAGATTTGAAAAAAAAATGTGTTACCTAAAGAGAACTTAAATTCCCCTGTTATGATTTGGTCGATAAAACGTCTACAAAGCCCTTGATCTTTCTGATTAATTACGTAGCAAAATGGCATTGACCTTTCTCTGCTCTTCCCACTATAATTCATTATAAAACGGCAAGAGTACCAGGTTTTGAGATATAACAGTTGTATAATACTGTTAATAGGGAGTATACATATAAAATATACTACATACGATATGATAACGACAATGCTAATGACTGTGATGGCTGTTGACAAACTGGGGGGGGGGGGATTTCCTGCCGCCACATCATGCTTCCATCCAGTATTATGTGATATTCTAAATTGGTATAGAACGCTGGCCATCATAGGTTGAGAACCTCTCAGCTTCGATATACCAGTTTTGTGTTATTTAATGTTTAATTTTTAAGTTGGGATAAATTGAAAACCAATTCTTAGCCCTCAGTTATGCCAGGTGGGGTAATTAACTGATATTAGATTGATAACCAATCTATGTGGTCTGGGGGGTGTATCCAATATGTATTGTAGTCTTATCTTTGTTTTTTTATTCTTGGTTAATGCTTTAATAAACTGGTCTTTAGTCTCGGCTTTCTGTGTTGTGTCTGGCAGGTCGTCCCATTCCCAAACTCCCCTATACCACGGGCTGCGCTGTGTACTCTGATATTGGTACCTTCTATTCTCAAACTTAACTTTGTGATCCATTCTAGTTCGTCTGGCACCAGCATCTATAGTGTAACTTAGACTCTTTGACGCTTTATACATTAACTGTAGTAAATGGTGGAACCTGCAATCAGCTAGTGTCTCTATATCATACCTTTCATGCAACTCTGTGACTGAAGCTTGTTCAAACATATTTTGATATTTGCAGATTCCTAAAGCCCTAGTTTGTTGTTTCTGGATCTTACCACTTAAGGTATTGGTAGTGCAGTCTAATACAAAATTGGTGTAGTCGGGATATGGAACAAGCATTTGCTTATACAGTAAGAGAGCCTCATTTTCAGTTAAATATTGTCTGATTCTACCCAGTTGGAAAACTTTATGGCTCGTAGTTTTGATTAAGGACATGGCATGTTGTTTAAAAGTAAACCTGTTATCTATACATACCCCAAGGTACCGGTAGGTTTTAACTTCTTTAAGTTGTATGTACATCATCTATTGCTCTATCGAGTGGGGGTATTACCACATGACAAGTGTATCTGGTGATACTCATGACCTTACATTTGTTTTTGTTTATGGTGATATAATTGGCTCTACTCCACTGCACTGTATGTTGTACATCAATATTGAGCTTATAAGCGGATTCGGCCTGTGTGTTACCGCTCGCCACCAACAGAAGGTCATCAGCATAAATAAATGGTCTAGTATCTGATAACACATCTTTTCAATCATTTATGTATATCAAAAATAATAAAGGTCCGAGGGAACTTCCCTGAGGAACGCCATAGCACACTCTAGACTCTGTGGATTTATTATCATTAAGTCAAGTGCATTGCCTTTTGTTTGGCAAGTAGGATTCCAGCCATTTTTGGGTTTTTCGATGGAATTTCATTGCTCTACACTTTTTTAATAGGACAGGGTGACTTATACTGCCGAAAGCCTTCCTGTCATCGACATAACAGACATTTACATATTGCTTCTGGTCTAGTTTATCATAAACGTGATTGGCTAAATCAAAAATGGCATCTGAAGTTCCTAAATCCCGAGTAAAACAATACTATGCTTCAGTGAAAATTTTGTTTTCTGTCATGTAATAAATTGTATGCTTATGTACTATTTTTTCTAGCAACCTACCGAGCACAGGGAGGAGGTTAATCCGCCTCAAATTCCCTAAGTCGGACAGGCTGCCGCTTTTTGGGATAGGTATTACCAGACTCACAGACCATTCCTCAGGGAAGATCCCCTGACTCAGTGAATTATTAAAAATAGAATGGAATTGTGATACACAGACATTGAGGACGTCTTTCAGTGCCCTAGAATTCACTTGGTCCATACCACTTGACTTATCAACATTGATTGCGTCCACCAGTTTGGCCACTTCCTCATATGCAACTTTAATGGGGGTATCGGGAGAAGTGACATTTACATTGTTAACAATATTTTCATCAAATACACAATTCATGTCTCATATTTTCTCCAATGCTAGCAAAAAGCTGGTTAAAACACTCCGCTGCATCTTTGCATTCGACTTTAGTACATGTAACATGGTGGTTGAAAGCAGCCCTGGTACTCCTGTCCTTGGGTTTCGACATATTGTTCATAATTTCCCGAAATTTCTTATGGCTATATTTGTTCTCCTAGAAGGCCCTACTGATCTCCGTCGTCTTCGCCTCCTTACACATCTTATTTATTCTATTTTTAAGGACATTTCCCAATAGTAATGGTTTGAAGTGTTAATATAACATTCTCCTAGGCGTTTCCTTTCTACCATAATATCCTGTATTGCATTGGTTAACCAGCTTTTATTGCCCCCCCCGTATCTTTTTTTTTCTTTGGACAGGTAGAGTCAGGGTAGCCAACCACCGGGTCAATCAATTCTCCCTATTGTTTGTTGGGGTCAGTCTCTTAATTAAACTGAGACCAATCGTGATATATTAATATGTCTTTGAGGTATTCCCTCTCATAGTTTTTCTGGCAATAAACTCTTCTCCATAGCAAGCATTTCGTGGCTTTTTCTTGACTAAAATTACATGTACCTCAGCCTACACTCGTCCGTTGGCCCTATAATCAACCAGTTATTAATTAGTGACGTGATTTTGCCTATATCAAATGGCCAGATTTATCATGTCCAGATACTGTGATCTTCTACTTGATGCTCTGCATGAGAAAGCATCACCTATATCTGTCTCTATCCAATCAAGGTATTTTGGAAGGATCGGGGTTAAACCGGAAAATGTCTAAGAAGATGTTGTACATATTAAGCGAAATATGGTGTTCTTCCTCACCTAATGAGTAATTTGTATGTAAAACCAATTTATGGGGTATGTCATCTCAAGGTATGTGGACGTCCTATTATAAGGTTAACATACCCTACAAACTTTGCAGTGGGGATACCACACATAAAAGTCTATAGCCCTTCTGAATAACAGTCCAACATGACAAAGTATGTACATTAAGCATTCAAGGAAAGATACTACATTCCCCTTTATGCCATGGCAGATACGACCGTTACTATAGATTAGTACTAGAACCGCCGTATTCAATGGGGGGCATTGAATACAATATGTGCGTATTCAACGGCTGACGACCACGTGACCTACATGATGATGTCATAGAAAGTAGTCCCGGCTATAGCAGCGTTCGTCAATGGTCAACATGGACGATCACAGTTATTTCTATGGTGTAAATTTGTCAGAGTTTGATACGGACATTGGCGAGCAAAGTATAAATGAGGGTGAAAGAAAGCTTGAGGAGGTGATAGAGATCGAATATGGTCAGTTTGACCTTTATATAAACGAAGAAGAAGCTCAAACAATTGACGACCCCATTCCCGACGATCCCCACGATATAGCCAGGTTAGTGAAACAAGTTGAGAGGCAACCACCTGCAGTCTCCGACCTGGTTATTGACGACCAGGAGACGAGTTGTGACATTTTAGAGGCTGAACAAAGCACAGAGAATGTAATTGACGAGGGTTTGGGTCCCAACAAAGTTCGTAGTGACGACCACCCTACAATGGCGCTCGCCGAGAAAAGTACAGAACAACTCCTGGACAAAGACGTAGATAGTAGTAAAAACAGGAATACTACACGGAAAACTAACCAGGTAAATCATATTTAATAATTTTTTGGGATATTTAGAAGTTCTGCAGTACATAAATAAGAAATTAAGACCGGCGTCTCAAAAAGTAAACAAACCGAGCGGAGCGCTGGCACCATGCCAAGTCCGCCCGACGTAAGGTCTTAGTGCATGTGCACCTAACGTGCTACTTTTTTAGCCCTGTATTGACGATGTAAAGAAGCATATTAGGGATTTTATCAGTTTATAGCCGATGTTTAATTGCATTCTAAATTTTTTGTACAGGTCGTCAATGCATTCCAGAAATGGTTAGGTAAATTTTGTGATGAAACAGCCGATACACGAGATTGGAGCCCAGGAACTAGATCAGTTTATGTGTAATTACATAGTGGGAAAGAAGAAAGCTAACGGTGAGGAGCATGAGCCTGACACCTTGACTTCTATTCATTGAGGTATCCTGAGGTATGTGTTGTAAATTTATTTTTATTTTTGTGGAAGCTTGATATATCATTTACAGTAGTATTTAATTAATATTTTGACATTGAAATAACCCAAAAAAATAAATTTCTTCTGTACTATTTACCATACATTTTATTGGATTTTTTCAGGCGCCTCAAGGACATGAAATATGGTATTGACCCACTGAAAGATCCAAGATTTGAGATGTCAAGGGAGGTACTGCATGCGAAACGTATCAAGTTGAAGGCTGCTAGTAAAGGTAACAGACCAAACCGAGCTGAAGCTATCACTGTGGAGGAAATGGAGCTGCTATGGGAAAGAGGGAGTTTGGGTATGGGTGACCCTGAGACCCTACAGGAGACTGTATTCTTTTTTTTCGACATGGGATTTGGTCTCTGTGGCAACCATGAAGCAGTACAAATGTGTTTTGGGGATGTAGAACTGAAAACTGACACAGATGGTGTTGAATATCTGGAGTACACTGAAAAAATTACCAAGACGAGAGGTGGCAATACTGCACCCAGGGCTTTCCCACCAAGGATTTGGGCTACTCAGGGGGACAGGTGTCCTGTTTGGTATTTTAAAGAGTACAGATCAAGGAGACCACAGGAAATGCTAGATTTGGAGGCACCCATGTTTCTCACACCCCATGCCACTGCAACTATTGATGATGATATCGGCTACATCAGGGGGAATATGGGTATTAACACTATGGGTGGTATTGTAAAGACTGTGTGCAAGAAGGGTGGGGTGGCAGGGAAAAAAACAAAACATTCCCTGCGTAAAAGTAGTATCGGAGCACTGATGGGGGCTCAAGTACCAACTGTCTACGTAGCCCAGCATTCAAGACACAAAAATGAAGGGAGCATCGCACACTACAATACAGCAAACAGGGCCCATCAGAGAGCCATGAGCTATATCGTTTCAGCTACAGCACAGGGGGGGAGGGGTGGACATGAAATGAATACTTCCTTACCTGAACCACCGGTCAGCGGGGATCATCTCCAAGTCGCTGCCATCAAGCGTAAATCCACAGGATATAATCCAAGCTTTGCCAATACAAAGTCCAGCACCTCAGTGCCTATGATTAATCCCAAGAAGAAGAAACCTTCCGCCGCCATGGGCCGAGCTCCTTCCCCGGGTGCTTTCCAAGAATCCTTGCCGGGAGACGATGAGGGGGAGGCCCGTCAAATAGTCCCTGACAACACGGCCTCTTCTACGTTGATACATCGTGACAACATCCAGCGCTTAGCTTCCTCAGTGCAGGGCATGTTTGCCAATGCCGCCATTACAGGAAATATAAATCTCACCATCAACTATAATGTGTCCTCCTCGCAGAATGCTTCAGTAAACATGTCGCCCACCATTCCCAATATTAAAGATGTATAAGTTCCTTCTTGTTCCAATTTGCCGTGCGCCATTTTTGGCGCCAAAGTTTGAAGTGTCCCGGATGTGGGCTCGGGTTTATAGAAATATAAAATGTTGAAGTTCTCATTGAAACTTGCCTTTCTACCCTTATTGTATAGACATTTAATAAAAAGAAATGAAGGTGGTAATTAAAAGAAGAAATAACCTCTATATTTACACAAAATTGAGTTTTAAAATTAATACAAACATTTTCGGCGGTGCTGGGGTGAGTTCGGGGCGGCGGGGCTCGGGAGTTCGGGGCAGCGGGGCGGGAAAAGGCATATATGGGGGCGACAAGAAATAGTGCACGGCGTAGGAAGATGTTGAGCAAGGTGTCATGGCGGATCAAAACAAACCGGGACGACTCGACATGTTGAAAAACAGTAAATATGGTTGTGTTACTTTATTTTAAAGCAAATTCATCCGTAGGGCCGTGGCATAAATGCAAATGTCAACTCACAGTGAATAATTTAGGATCGTATTCCCAGAGGTGCTTCTGGCCGTATTCAACGAGGCCTTATAGGGAATACGATCCTAAATTATTCACTGGTCGTTGACATTTGCTTATGTATCTCATATTCCATTTAGCCAGCTTAGCTTCGTTAACCCTTTCCTTACCAGCCTCCTGGGGGGATTAAGAAAAAAAAAATGTGTGCCAAATTCAGAAGTCCATCATTTAATTGGCGCTTATCGGATCCTCATAAAATTTGGGACCTCCGTTTAGATTTCTTTGGAAGAACATGGCCCTCTAATCAGGCTGATGAATTATGGGAAGGTGCTGTTTTTCACAGGGAACCTGATATCTCATGCTTTGCATTATGGGTGGGCTAGTGAGTGAGTGAGTGAGCCGAATTGGTTTTGGAATATTGTACAAGAATGCCCCTGTCCATTGATTTTGCAGTTGTGTGGGTGGGAAGGGTCCAGGCGGGCTAGATTTCACACTATGTAGGCCCTTAGTGTGCTTAGACAGTCATGGACCAGTTCATGTAATGTGCCTATATGGTAGGGATTCAGTTCAAAGGTTCAAAGGTTGCGTAGGAATACGGGTGAATTTTTGGAAGCTAATAGTGGACAAACTGCCTGCCACAAGGTTCTTTGGCACATAACAGGTGGGCTTCAGTCTGAAGGGCACACTATTATTTTTCTTAGAAGTGTAGAGGATGGTGAAAATATCTAGGATCACAGAGACTCGAACCTGGATCTCTGGCATGACATTCCAGCATGGTAACCATTACACCACGATCACTTGCCTGATATTTCCACCTTCCAACTACACCTGGATCGGTATGATACACACTAGGGGAGCAGTGATTACAGGTAACTGGCCCCTGAGGGTCAATCTACCAGGTACGGGGATTTCTGGTCCCCTACAGAAGTATGACAAGGCAGGAGATCTTGTAGATCTATTCAATAAACACCTGACATGAAACACTATCCTAGGATACATGAAGTTGGAGGAAGGAAATTGCAGCCTCCTTGCAGGTCATCGCTTTCAGTAAAATTTGTCTCCATTTGTTATGTTGATGGATCCAAAGCGTTTGATAGTGTCAGTCATTCCCTACTTTTAAAAAAATGTAAATCCTTAAAATTACATAAAAAAAAAGGACCTGCGACTGGTTGAAGTCTTATCTACATAATAGAAGGCAGGTTACTATGTTAAATGGAGATGTTTCTACTGAGCATAAAGTCACATATATATGGCGTACCGCAGGGTAGTTGCCTCGGTCCTTTAATGTTTTTGACTTTTGTAAATTATTATTCCCGCTGTTTAGAAATACCTGATGGTTTTATGTAGGCTGACGACATTGTTTTTGTTTCAGAAGCCAAAAAAAAATGAAGAAAGTGAACGTAATCTTAATATAGATATTAAAAACACAAAGAGGTGGTGTGATTTAAATTGTATAACCATAAATAAGAAGAAGACGAAAGTCATGAATGTTATTAGACCAGGATTGAGACGGTAGGTACCTGAGTTGAATGTTTTTATTGGAGATAATAAATTAGAATGTGTGGACCAGCATAACTATTTAGGTGTACCGGTTGATTCAAAATAAAATTTTAAACAATATGCAATTGGATGTTTCAAAAAGGTGAATCACAAATTGTTCATGTTGGGAGCTAAACGTAGATAACTAGATGAAAAACAAAAGCAGAAGTTTACTCTATTACTGTATTATGTGTACATGTATGGTTCTGCGACAAGAATAATAGACCCATGTGAGCGGTCTTCATACCATATTGGCTGGATGGAGGTGACGAATTTAGCAGGGAATTTTGTAACAATATTTGGAGAAGTAAGAAACTCTAGCTCCTTTAGGCCATAGACTTGAACGTTTTATTGTGTCAATAGCCCTAAGTTTAGAATAGATTCTTTGGAATGTTGCTAACAGTGCATTGAACATGTTGCAGTCGAATCTACCAGAAATCACAGTATATTATTATTCAGAATGTCTCTTAGATTTAAGGTATAAATACTTACTAGTGGATCTGGAGAACTTCCGGTAGAAAGGGAGTAGATTGGGTTCGGTTATGAGGACCTGTGACAATCCTAAAGACCTTATTAGTCCTCTCCCCTAACTGGCAAGGTGGTGTAACCCGCCCCTGACTCGACCAATAGGCATGGTGGTACTTTAAGTGGACCACCCTGGGCTAACTTCTTTCAGATAACACAGGCCTCGCAGTTGACTTTGCACAATTAACTACAATAGGAATATCCTGCACCTGACACCAACAGTCTTGATTTATTGTGAAAACAACTTGAAATAAGGCAGGATGGTCTACATAAGGTACCAACATGCCTATAAATATAGTAGTCGAGTCAGGTGCAAGTTACCCCATTTGGCCACCAGGGGGCATTGGAGGACAAAATTACTCTAAAATCATTATAAAAATACATTAAGCTAATTGTTGATGCAGAATTTCATTTAAAATGCACCATTTTCGTTAGAAATGGCCCATATTTGGATGGTAAACATTTTTCATGAGAAATCAACCTATATGCCTGTTCCTGGTTGCATAGCAACCATTCCAATAATCAAAATTTGCAGATTTTTATGCCAATTTTTGGGGATACTCAGCAAAACCCCAAAACTGAAAACAGAAATGGAAAATTCCATCTAGATCAAAATCTATGATAAAAATCATTATATCATTATGTATTTTTGATGAAAAAGGCTGATTTATTGTGTTTTTAGACATTATTATGGTTTATATTATATATTTAGAGCTTAATCATCGATTTCAGATATGAATAAGAATACTAAGAATATTTAACCTTTAAGGGTTTAGCGATAAGCCAGGCGCCTGGCAGATGTACATTACACTGTGGCGGACAACTTTCTCACGTCTATATCTCTAAACCCTTAAGGGCTCTAACCACTCAAGGGCAGCATCTGTAAATGGTGGATCTAATATTGACATTTTCTCAGCAGGATTACCAAGTAATTGATCCATTTACCTTGCATATATGGTGCACTCCAAGCTCAGCCTATTACAGTCAGGACCCCTTACTCTGTCACACTACAATCCATCACCCATACTATCCGTCATATATAAACAGGTAACAGTCCATATAGCACTACTTATAAACATGCACAAAAAAAAAGACAAAAAAAACAAACAGACAAGAATAATCTGTTCCATATGTGTACCCTGCACTAGCATTATATTTTCCGTATGTGTGACATCACTGCCACATGTGTAACGTCATTTAGGGAGTTCCCTAGGGGGTTTCATGGAATGTAGACAGGTTTCTGCCCTTAAGCATGGCTTCCACATAAGGATCAATCCACTGAAAGTGGGCACTTGTCCATGGTAGAGGGTCATTTTTAAAAAACTAAGAATTAGATCATGAAACTTAATTTTATTGATAGACCTATATCTTGGCTCTTAGGAAAGGTTCATTCAAGTCACTAACTCCCAAGCGGTCAGTTTTTATTGCAAATATTCAAAATTATGAAAATGTAATGGGCGTGAGCAAAATGAATTCTTCTCTACATCACAGAAATATTTGTCAGAACTACATGATTTTCAGTTAGGATACTTGACAAAAGGTCCCAAAGACACACTATGAAGAAAATAGGAAAAAAAGATGGATATTTACAATACATAAGGAAATAATATGAATGTAATGGGCGTGAGCGTAATGGGTGTGAGTGAAACAACTTTCCCAGGCTTCAGACAGCAACTCAGCAATATAATCTCACCCAGAATTAATCTAGGCAATAAAAATAATTTTAGAATACTTATAGGATGCATTTGGAATGCATCAAGCCTGCCAACATTCTTGCAGTGCATTTTACTCACGCCCATTACACTCACGCCCATTATGCTCACGCCCATTACATTTGTCAGTTCACCCCTCTTTTTGGCATAACCAAGGCATGCAGAGACTCCAGTCTTTTTTTAAAATGACTTATTAACAATAGATCTTGAAGTAAGGCTGGTTGAAAGAAAGAAAACTTTGATATTATTTGTCCTGGATGCAGAAATTTGAATGTAATGGGCGTGAGCAAAATAGACTTAAAAATACTTAAATATGTACTGCACAGTCATGCCTGCAAGTAGATCCTAAGTTTCTGTACCAGAATATCTCCTATGATGACCCTAATCTTAGTGGGAAATAAGAAGATTGAGGGTAGTGTTTTAGTAGGCCTACCAGTGTACTTTCATTTTGCTCACGCCCATTACGGCACCTGTATTTGGTTATAGAAATGAACAGGGGAAAAGAAATGCCAACAAGAGCACCTCCAAACAACATGAAAATGTTAGATAGGACCCCCCACTAAGGAATAGATAAAATTATATTGGTCTGTTGCTGTTTGGCTTGATGGTATAGATCCTGGGATGAGATGAAAATTGAATAAAAAGGCAATTTTTGGCCATTTTTGAACTTTGGGCAACCATATCTAAAAAAATAGCATGTCGATATATGTAAACTTGCCCTTCTTTTGAAGCCCAACGTGTTTTCTTTGAAACAAAACCAGAAATAAGAAGAATGGTTACTTACTTCTTATTTTACAGCCCCCTGTATCCAAAAAAGACCAAAAAAGACATATACATAGGTATAGAGGTCCCTTATTTAAAAAAGAAAAAAAAAAACCTATGGAAAATTTGTGCATGCTTCCAGTGACATATTAGAATGATCAATGTAACATCTACAACAGTATCATATAGAAAGAGTCTTCACTTTCATTTCAACAATGATTTCTTTAGAAATCGAATGACAACAGCAGGGGGCATGTTCCTGTAAGAGAAAGGCCTTCCATTAACCTATTTGTGATGTATAAATCTATCGCTGTGTCGTCCCATTGAATTAATATGACATTTATGTCTCACATATATGCAAACACAACTAAATTGGTATATAATGAACGACATAAATTGAGGGGAGATAGGGGGTGTCTAATGTAATAATCAATATCTGAATATTTTCGCAGGAAGGCTCTGGTGCCATGCCAGCCTATGATTTTCCATTTATGAAATCCGAATTTTTTTAACACTGATGTAGCAATTAACTTGATGTTTGAAGTATTTACATATATGATAAACGAGTCAGACAATTATTTTTATATCAAAATCTGTAATTACTAATTTTTTTTCCAAGGAAAAATTGTTATCTTTATCCTGGTTACTAATATGGAAATAATCTGAAACTCCTATATCTATACAACACAGCAGTTGTACTGTGTCAAATATAATTTCCGGTTCCATTGAAAAGAACGTTTAATCATATCAGATGACCTATAGGTCCACATGGAGTGAACGAATGCTGCTTTTCTGAATCATCAAAATAAAGCAGAATGATTGAACTTGGCTTTACGTATATATGAAATTCTGTAGGCAAGCCGTATTGTTGGACTAGGCAGATTTGGCAAGGCTCCCATGTTTTACAAAGGAAAGAATCAAAATGAGGGAAACCAATCATAGCCTGCTTCTGACCATTCGACCCACACTGCAAAACATCTAACAAATTGTAATAAAATGTGTTGTTACATGCCACCAAATGAACTAAAGGACTAGGACCATCCTATAAAATTACAGAAACAATACTGGACCCACCATATTGCCGAGGGCTTTCCACTGATTGCCATCGACAGTACCAACCCTGGTGGGAAGTAATGAAACAGGTGTTAAAGTTGATTTTTTTCTTACCTATCTAAATTATTAGAATAACATCCTACACCATCTTTCTGTTTTCCCACTCTAATGCTTCTTCAACTTTATCAAAAGAGGAAGGCTTCTCACTAAGCTTGTACCTGATAACCTTTGTTCTAATACTGTAAGATTAGAACGGCTGCTATGAATGAAGTTGTAACCACGGGTGCAGAACTAGTCTGCTACCAGATTCTTTGTGTTGTTCATGGTATAGGTCCAGGGTCTGCCACTGACCATGTACCCTCTCTCCCCTGTGGGTAAAAGTAACCCTACTCCTCTGTGTCAACATGACTGTGGTCCTCAAAGCCATGGCTATGGCTATAATTAGCTGCATAGGTCCCAAGCTGCCAGCTCACCACTGAGGTTACACTGGGGCCCTTGATGGGGGGTCCCAATGTCATACATAGGATTTTAAGAAATGCACATGTCCCATATCAAGAGCAATTCCCAGTGTCACCAGCATAGCTAATCCAAAAAGAGTACCAGTATGATGATGTGGATTCCCTTTTTTGTCTAGATCATGGCCCTATCCGGTGAAATACCTATTTTCATTATGAGTTCAGTACTCTATATTTTGAGTAAGCCTATTCTGACAAAATCTGTAATACATCTGCTACCATATAGGCAGGCATTCAATATACCCTGAAAACTTCTTTTGGTGACCTCTCTATGTATAAAAAAGGACACCTCCCCTTTCCTTTATACCCCCTCATAAAATAAGTAATATGCCCTATCTTTTATCACTAAGTCCCATTTCACATGTCGAATTTAAAAAATGGCCCTGCCACATGTCACTAGCATAGCCATATCCCATGCCAATTTTAAGAAATGGCCATGTCAACATGTCGATTTTAGTGGTGTAGGGCCACAACACTAGCTTGGCAGGCACTTGCAGTAGTCAATTGGACTCAAGGCTTTAGAATAGGTTTTAGAATAGATGGAAGTTGTAAAATTATGAAAGCCTTACAAATAATACCCATAATTTAGAATACTTACATATAAAAATGTCTGATATATTTTAGAGACCGAAAGATTTTACTCATGAGATAAGGCAGAAAATAGTTTACTAGAGTTCTGATAGATGGCAGCAATAGGAAAATGACTAGTGTCACACACTGAACTCTCTACACCGCCTCTCAGCTTGGCGATTGTACTGACTTAGTTCTTGCGCATGGTCGTAACTTAGAAATGTGGTGCCACACCCCAAGCCAGAACATATGCCAGTCCAGAACCTAAGCAATACTCTGAACTAAAATGTGTACACCAAGATTAAACTGCTATACAGCTGGTATGTATACATAAGAGTGAAAACGGGATGAAGTAAGAAGCAGAGGAGATACAACCTTTATGTATAATCTGCTCCGTTAAAACTAGGTTTCATCCCTTGCAATCAGTGCTCAATATTGAAGCTGGAAAACTACTGGTAGAAAGGGAGCTGATTGTGATCTAGTATGAGGATTGCCCTGTCTCTCAACAACAGGCCAGGCCTTTTGCATTAATCCTCGGCATGGAGATGAAGGGAATGGCAGGTTCTGAATTGCAGCCACACCGGGGAAGGAAAATAGAAAAGAAAGAAGGCGAAAGTAGTTTGTATATTAATTCATCTGCTCATGCTAAAGCTCCAGCCACCTCCCCCAGGCGGCCCTCCACCTGCTAAGTCATATGCCTTCAGACTTTACCATTTGAAATTAACTATGTAGTATTCCATATAATATATCGACCTTCTATTATAGATTCTTTTCAAGAGTGATTTTTAAATTCAGTGTGTGCATTCTACGCAGCAATTCATAGACGTTGTAAATTGACCTGTTGTGCCTGTTATAAATGAGATTTTCATGCGCCTGCATTTTGTGTCACCGAGTCGGATTAAACTGACACCTATGTCTCGCATATGCAGACATGACTAAATTGGCATGCTGTATTGGACATATATCAAAGGGAAAGTAGGAGGTACCTAATGAAATAATCAATATCTGAATAATTTTGCAGGGACTGGGTGGTGTTGGTACATGCCATACTAAAGTGTCTCATTTAAGAGACCCTAGAGCTTGTAGCAATGGTCGTGACATTTGAAGTACCTAAACATCCAGGAAATGTCAACGAGTCTGTCAAATTTAAGATATTAAAGTCTGTAATTATTATTTTTTTTTCATTTCAAGCACATGAATTAAACAACCCATACAACAACAGAAGTATCTTCCTCTTGGTTATTAATATAAAAACATCATGAAATACTAGTTGTTCTGAACTTTCCATATCCGCTGGAAAGAAGATTTAATCATATCAAATGTCCCATTTTCGGAAATGAAAAAGTATGCACCGCCTTTAATATTGGACTTGCCAAATTTGGCAAGGTTTCCCATGTTTTCCTGCAAGAAACATATTGAAATTAGGGAAACCAATCATGGCCTGCCAGCGACTGTTTGAAACACATTACAAAACATATCTTCAGGTGTTCATACCATAAAGGCAGGATTTCCATTCTATTGTCACAAGGATATATTTTAACGATAGGCAAATTACAGAAACAATACTCCAGAGAAGAGCCAACGTATGACAAAGGATTTTCTCTTAGTTGCCAGGAGTGTAACACCACTTGTCAACTTGTGGAAAGTAATGAAACTGGTGTTAAAAGTGAATTGCTTGTTCACTGCTGACACTGAGCGGCAATTTGCTCATCTGCCCCTGGGCAAGGATGGTAGATCTAGTGTTACCCTTCGTCCCAATTTATGCTTTCCCTTTGCAATGCTGCCTCACAGCTTCCTTGTGATGCTACTTTGAGTACCTTTTCTTTAACATATTTTCACTATGTGGATTACACCATAGACAGGTTTTTGTTTCTCCCACTCTTTTTTCTTTTCTCAATTCTTATAATTCATCAGAGGAAGGATTGTGTATAGGTCTTCTTATGTCACGAATCCTCCACATTCTACAAAACACTTCCTTCACTTATTTTCAAAAAACATCTTAAGAATTTATGATCTCGGACTTCCGCTTTCTATTTTATCGTACCCTACACACTAACTTCCACTACTCTCAGTCTCCTTTCTACAAATACCTCTAAATCATCCCAAGGTTATACCCTTTCCCCACACCATGCTAGCTGGACACTTTGACCTTTATTGACTTGTAGACCTTTGGGCAGAACCTCTTTTATCCTCATCCCCCAGCTGGTTCACTCTCATCATGGTGCGCTTTGGCCAATTTGCCAACCCCTACCCTATTCCAATTGGCACCTATCAACCTTCTAGTTCCCTACATGAGAAGATGTAGAAAGAGTCAGGTAACTTCAAAGTCAGAAACACAAGGGCATTTTAGCAGTTAGGCTGTATATCACTCACTGTACACACATTTAGCTTTGTTCTGATACCATTCTATCAACAGAGCAATTGAATCTCTGCTATGATCTCTCTAATATCTAACTCTCAATATTAGACTACTCTTGTAAGGCCCTGATGTAACCACTGCAGGGTTGGAGGACAGAGTTAGTTACCAATGATGATATTCGACACCGGAACCCAGTGTATTCTGTCAGTGGTAACTTCTTCCCCTGACCCTGTCTGTGCCTAAAGCAGAGTGTGAGGACATGGGGAGCTGGCAGGGCTGCAGCAGATAACGAGAGCCACAGAAGGAGTAATTAGGCATAAAATGGTGTTACCCCATGCCTGGTTAGGTACCAGAGGCACACACAGGGTCCCTGTGATCCTACCAGGCTAATATGGGCAGGGAGGCATGGTACTGAGATGTTGGTAATTGGGTGGTGGATGGGAGGGATTAACCCTTCAAAGCCATACCCACATTTCACAGGACCCCTGTTGTAAGATTTTATAGAGGGTCTCTGTGGATCTTAGACCCACAATCCTCTCTAGCCTGATTGAGCAGTACAAACCGTATACTCCACAGACAGAGGCAGACTGGACTATAGATCTAATGCCAATATTCAAGCACAATGTTATGGACCAATTTGTGGCATACCCACTAACACTATACTCGGACATCCTCTAATAGCCCTTTTCCCTTTTACCTCAGCTCTCTTTCTCCTTCAATTCTCCTCAAAATAACATGAACATTGCTCTCCCCTCAACTCCAGTTAGGTCTGTTCTTTTTCTCTGCAGAGATTGCAGTGGGTCAACGGTATGAGAGGATGGCAGTAGGAAGTTAATGAGGGTAGGAAGGGGGAGCATAGCCAACAGGGATTCTGTGAAGTAGCCACATGGGGATAGCCTACCTGCTTTACCAAATGAGATACGGATATTTCCATTATCCGCCACACTAGGTTGGCCCTGTAGGGTGGATATTCAATCACTGAGCTGGTAATCACTACAAATACTACATTTCCTTATTTGGTTAGGCCAGGGAGAGGGGTCAATTGAAGCCATATCATCATGATACAAGAATAACTTTAAGGATGGTGATCTACGTCAAGACAGTCTCTGTTTTGCTTGAATGGATTTTATTCAATGTCAAGCTGTAGTTTGATATAACACAACCGCAACCACATGTGATGTTCATCAGTTTTCCCTATATCAACAAATAGGATGGAGAGCAATCAGAGCAATCAGAAACCAAATTCATTAAGTATCAATTTCATATTATTGATTATGCTAGTACATTAGGAGGAGATGTACAGGTCTGCTTCACATACCAAATATGGTATCATAAGGAGATAAAAGCTATTGAAAGGTCTTTCATGTCATCAGAATTAAACTACATCCCCCTACCACTCTCTGTAACTTGCATCCCTTTTCTGTGCTGACATGTGTAAATGACACTGAGACCTGGTGACCTTGGTGAGATGGTAACAAGAGTTTGATGACAGACAGGTCAGACGAACACGTGGCAGGACGGCACTAATGCAGGGAAACAATAGTCATGTTAAATGTATATATATATTAGGTTCAAAAATTGCTTAATAGTCTAGAAGATATAGCATGATTCTGGGCCGACCTTGGCACTTTTGGCAGAAAGCATGAACGTTTGCACATAGGTGTTTTTGAATGTGCTGAATCCATTTCTAAGTTGAAACATCATTTTCAAGAACCATTTCCCCTTCTAAATTGACTTTGAAAAGAAAAAGTAAATAAGTAAATAGGGCCCGCAAAAGGTAGCCATTACCAAAATTCTTTATTTTTGCAATAACAGGTGATGATGATAGATCATTTCAAGTGTCTACTAGCATATTTTCAAGGTCTAGGAACTCTTTGGTAACATCCTGATTTTTTTCAGACAAATGCTAAGCTTATTATAGATCTATTTCAGGTCACCATTAATTACCGAAATTCCTTATTTTTGCAATAAGTCTGCAGGTGGTGATGATAGACACTCAGTTCAAGTGTCTACTAGCAAATTATCAGGGTCCTATGTATATCTATCAGCTAATCATAAGCCTGGACAAGAAAGCCATCACAAAAGTTATTATGTTTACCATATTTTGCTACCAATGCTGATAGTCAACAGGGGCGTAGGAAGCAAACTTTTATTGGGTCTCAATTGGGGGGGCCTGCTATATTTTTATATAAGCTTATATATAGAGAGAGAACCTCCTCATTATTGGGGGGACCCAGGCCCCCTGCCCCCCCCTTTTCCTAGGCCCCTGGTCAACCATCTGATGGGGCTCTATATCCACATTATCAGGGTCTAGGAACATTATAGGGGCATTGTTTCTCCTCTCCATCTATTGGTGTATGATAGGCATGTACATGGCTGCCATTATTGAGATTCAAATTCCATAATAGTATATCCATATTATCCCATCTAGGAACACAATTAGGGTGTCCTTTTTGTTATTCTGCATATGAGTTGCCAAATATGGCCCTACTCATATATATCTTATTCAAACTCACTGCTTTAAATTAGAACTCCATTCCTTCCCAAACTCATTTCAAACAAAGATATCTGGTTGCTAATTATGGTATCAATATATAAGCTAATTTACCTATTGAAAATGGTTAATATGTCAGGTGTATAGTCCAACCAAAGGAATTAAGCCTTTCATATATTAACGTTTAATTTTACACAATTTAATTTACTAGATATATATATATATATATGCAGAATCAGATTTGAATGAGGCCTCATAATTGCAGGTACTATGTATGGGGGGGCTATATATTACATAAGAGAGACTAAATACTACCAAATGACAACAAACCAAACCTGACCAATAAGGTCCATGTCCCAAATGAAAGCCTTCACGAAGTTAGGAGTATTCAGGAAATGTAATACAGCGCCAATATCAAAAGAGAAGATCAAAATAACACATGGGCTTATCAAATAAATATATAGGGCACCTGTTTTGATCAGGGGCCTTGGATAAGAGGGGTCTGAAATCAATTGGGGCTGGGCCTTGAATAGGGGCCGGGGTGGGTGCATTGTTCATGTTATATGGCCCTTTGTTCAATGTTTTCCCAATGCTTACTTCACATCATACCTATAGCAATTATGTAAATTGCTTATCTCATGTTTTAGTGGGGTTGTATCATTGGATATTGTAGCCAATACAGCAGGAAATGGGATTATAAGTGTGTAACCCTGATAGAAATCATCATAGACCAGTCACATAGGTCTAAGTAGTCATCCCATGTAGCAAGCCTGCTTAGGGCCAATTCAGTTTTTAGCTAAGATAAGCTGGTTCAAAGTGGGCAGAATACTATTCATAGTTTTAGGTTGGGCAAATGGTGGGTTTCCAGTCAGGGCCACATTGGGTTGCTCTAATAGGGCAAACTGAACTAAGACTGTTGGGCTCCCGACAGTTTTTGTCCTCAGCAAGTTGTAAGTTCCACATAAGGCTAACTGATTTGGGCACAGAGCAGCTTCAAAATGGGCAAACACTTTGGAAACACATTGGTTTCAAAGTGGGCACCCCGAATCAGGCATAGATCAGTTACAAAGATAATTCCCCAGACAGGGCTGAGGATGGGTTTGCACAAGGCATACTGAGCTGGGAGTTCTGAACTTTGACACTAGATGACCCCACTATGTATGATGTACAGCTTTCCCCCAATGTCAGTATTAATTTTTCTTTAGTATGATATAACAGAAATAGGCTAATGAATCATATAAATCATAACAGTGCACAAATTTTCTAAGAGTTTGGATCTACTTGCAAAATACATTTGAAATGTGCAAAGTTAGGTGATGTCAGCAGTTTTTAATGTGACTACACCATTCCTGTGGTAATCATTTTATATTGAAGTATGCTACCCATTGGGAGGCAATTTGAACTTGAAGGTTAGCATGTTACTGGACTAGGTCCAGTTGACATGCCTTGGCCAACCAAGTTCGAATTGATGGTTCTACTGTATCATGATGATGGGGAGAGTAATACAGTATGTTTAATCTCCTTCCAACTATGGAGGCCAAGGGGAGGGGCTAACACCTGGAGGCTAGCAGCGCATTTTCAGGGTTCAAAATTTAGGAAAATGAGGAAAAAATAGATTTATATAATATCTATCCCAGATGACGCCACCTGATCAAAATTGTCAGTCCACTTTCAGCCACACCAAAAACCCATGTTGACCCCAAAATGATAAATTTTGACCAGATGGTGCCATGTGATCAAAGTGGGCAGCCCACTTTCAGCCATACCAAAAACCCATGTTGAACCCAAACCCACTCTGAGACTGATCCGTGCCCATATTGGTTAGCCCAGTGTGACCCAGGCACCTCACTGAGGACAGAAACTGTCAGCAGCCCATCGATTAGCCCATTGCAGCCCACATCGGAAGCCACAGCAAATAAAGTGTGGGCCACAGTGCGGCCACACCACCTTGCTACCTGGGATAGTTGCATTTTAAGAGAACATGACCCATTTTCATAACTTGACATTTGACCTACTGACCTAATTATCTCAAAATATTAATTTCATATTAAATTTAATGTTTTTACACTGGTTCAATCATAGGTAGTAGCATTATACAATGGAAACTTCATTGATACTAGGATTTGATGAAATAATTTGAATTAAAAATAATTAAAAACCTTTTTTCTTCAGAATCATATTCTGAAAAATACGGTTTTTGAATTTTTTTACACCTGGCATATTCATAATCCTGACATTCTAAGCTTTAATTTGGTATATAGCATGTTTTTTTTTGTTTTTTTTTTATTTTATTTTTTTTGTGGTGATGTGTACAACTTGAAATACAGCTCGTAGCTCAGCCATGCTGCAGCAGTAATAAGGGTAAATCAAGGATGTAGAATATTGAAAATCAATTGTGGAGCACAGTCAATACTGTCAATGCTGAAAAAGAAATCTAGAAGGTACAAATATTTTTGTATGTACCTTTCATCCTATACCATTCATAACCATACTCCCATTGCCCATTGCTCGCTATATTCTGATTATTTGATCAAGTTAAACTTTGACTTGACCTCTCACATCCAAGTCGTTCACCCCGATAGGGAATCCATCTATCACTCACACAGTCTTCTCTGCGTGGCTGCACATGACACATGCTCTTGCTTTGTTAAAAGGGCTCTGCACAGGTTAATTAGACTCACATGGTACTTAATCTGACTTGACAGTCAGGTTAGCAGACATTACGATAAGCTGACCACAGTAAATGCAAAATCTAGTCATTTCCGGGTTAAATTGTTGAAGTGTTTATATATGTCAATATTAATTTAGAATAAAGCTTATCCCGAGCTATAAGCATTCACATTAACATGAAAAACAGATGCATTATTATGAATAAGTCACATAGCATACATTTCTATAAATTATTATTTAACCATTATAGCAAGCATTCATGTGCCTACTGCTTATCAGTTATAATCACCTAGATCAAAGCCACATATTTATAGAAAGGTTGTTGTCTCTGATTATATGCAGTCCTCAGGGTTTGCATAGGTCTAATGAAGATGACATAAGGGATCTCCCACGGGGGTAAAAAGGCACAAGGGTATTGAGGGGATGACTTCACACTCAGAATTGCACCACATTCGACTATGGTGAGACATAGTCGAATATGTTTGGTAAATCTATAGGCAGAGGTGGAGAGATAAGCAGAAAGACGGCTCTGCTTTAGCTCAAAATCTCTTTCCATCTTGTTCCTGTGAGACCCTTTTGCCCTATTGCATCCCTCCATCCCATATAGAAAGGGCTGCCTTGAATCGCTCAGTGTCAAATCCAGTCTTGGTGTAGGTTGACTGCCTCATTGATCCCTGATCAATAATCCTTTCCTGAAGTCTGCAGATTAGATGTCAACTGGTCAATGCGATTATCTAAGGGGACGCAGTAAAAAATTAGTAATATCAACTCCTTGATTTTTGTGTACTTTTAAGATATATTGCAGTAGGCATAAACAGTTAAATCGTAGGAAAAAATAGGCATTAGGTTTGTCACAATCTATTCCCGGATGGGATTGACTGCTAGCGAATGTATTCACCACAACCGCTCAAAATTATGCTATTGTATCTACACTATTGTAAGGGTTGATATTGCATATCAGTTATGCTTGTATATATATGATTACCAGCTAAGGTGTTGTGTAGGCGCGGTCCTAGGATTGATGACAGCACGTCTCCCACCTCAGGAACTTACACACGAGGGGGCCTCTCAGTTGGTCACATGCCAGGTGCCAAGAGTTTAGCTGCTTTTTTACTATAATATTATGATGTTTTCCCATATGTTGCACAACCACTGGACAGAAGACTGTCTTATTTATTAGAGTATGCACATTAAAGTCCCGATGATCAAGCTTGTGGCATGGGTTTTCTATGGTAGATGACTCGGTTACCTACTAGAAAACAGTCCTAGTTTGTCATTCTTTAATTAGAATTCAAATAAGATCCTCTACACCATTATGACACCTGTCTGATGCTTCCTAGATTCTTCCTTTGTTTTAAACTGGACTGCTTTACTTTACAAACTGCTATAACACTGATACCTTTTGATAATACACTCCTCTACTATGGATCTGTTATCCTAGTTCTTTCATTCTCCTTTTCCTGCCCACTGCCTGTCTCCTACCCTTCTTTAATTTTGGACCCTGTTCAGGAAATCTCGCTAAATTATCCAAAGGCTATATTCATACCTATATCCTCAAGGGTGGACACTTCGACCCTAATTGACTGGTAGCCCTTGCGGAAGAACTTCGTTTATCCCTGTCTCACAGCTTGTGTACACCCATCACACCCTGCCTCAGGCAAGTTGCAAACCCCCTTCAGACCCCCTATCACCTACCCAGACGTCCTGGGAAACCCAACTTTGACAAAGCAGGCAACTGCAGATTCAAAAATGAAGGAAATATCCATCGTTGCAGGATGATAGATCAGTCACCATCGTGTCCACGCAGTGCAATAATTAGCAAAGCTGTTGAAAAAAAAATCGGTGGATTAATTGTGTATAGTATGTACAGGATAATATGTCAGCCACTGTATGTTATGTATGAAATAGAAACCTTTGTGGGGTTTCTACAATGTATAGGCACCCTCCTCTGCTAGTTTCCATGTCCTGTAGGATCACCATGAAAATGTCTTTTATGACCCCAGTGACTATGGCATATAAAGATGTCCTCACATCAAGCTCTCTCATTGGTCAATCCCATGTTTCCTACATTGACGAAATCTTGGAAAGTGATCTAGTTCAATTGTTTCGTATTTTGTGAATATTTGAATTACACAAGGATAGTACAGTATAGGATTGGTTACTCCATACAGTTTTATTGTGAAGGCCAACCCGCCTCTACCCCCCCCCCCCCATGAAACTAGGCTACCTTGTGTGTTCAGTAGTGGGCCCCATGTAGGATAAGGGGGTATATGGGGCTATCATGTATCTTTATGAAAGAGATAGCCAATGAAATGAAGGGACCACCTAAACAAAAAAGTCCTGCTAAATCCAAAAACTGTCATCTTTATTCTCGTCAGCATTGCTCTGCCTATCCCACATACAACATATCAATTAGTGTACCTATCACTCCTCCTGCCTATCTTCTCAATCTAGAACAACTAGAGATAAGTCTGGTTATCTCTGAAAATGCTTGGCTTCTAATGCTTTCCTCTCACCTTACCTTAACTAATCTGTTCCTTCTTACCGTTAGACTACATATCTTCAATCTGCCTATCATTCACTTTACCTATCCCTCATGGTGACTATCCCTCAGACCCTCATCCCTCATGTTTAATCTGCACTGTTTGTATGTTATATAAGCTTCAATGGTACATTGTTTATCATGTCTACTATTTTGCCCATACCTATCCTTGATAATACCTATCATAAAGCCTACCTATCCCTCATTGTGCCCATCCCCCAACTCTGCATATCCCTCATATTTGACTTGCATATTGGTCCCTAACACCCATGTTCACTTTCTTTATGTCTGCTCATTTTACAAGGTAATCTCTGTGCCTATTCCTCAAACTGCTTATTGCTCATACTACCTATCCCCCTTACTACCCATACTTTTGAATACCTATCCCTCATGTTCTCTATATAGCTGTCTTACCCATCTCATAACACACAAATGGTTTGTTTTTGTAGAATTAAACCTATAATATTTCCACAGTAGTATTGGAACACATAAGGGAGAGGAAAGTAGAAGATGAAGATAAGCGAAGAGGAAAAGACAGGCTAAAGGGAGGTTCGATACCTTCTTCCTATCTTGAATACTCCAAAGGAGCTTGCGACCTTATTGCATCCTTCCATCCCTTACAGAAGGCAGTCATTACCGGCTGGCTGTCCATCCCCTCTGTGTTTTGGGTGACTGACTTATTGATCATTAATCAATGACTCTCCTTTGCTCTCTGGATCAGATGTCGACCAGTCAAGGGGATTATCATGGAGGATACAAGCCCATCTTTTTTTTACCTTTTCTGGCCAGTATAGCATGCTTAATTTTGTTTTCAATATAACATTCTTACATTTTGTTGTAAAAAATTCTGAAAATAGTGAAAATATGACTCATTCGCTTTGGTTTCCCCCATTCTGCAAAGATTTAGAAAGTATTGAAAGCCACCAATCTTGTTGCAAAATTTGTTAAACACCATTTACTGAAAGGATTATGGTGCATATGTATTTTACTTCTTACTAAGAATGCCATTGTTACTATCTATACATATGCCTTATTATCTTCTACTTCTGTTTTTTTTTTTCAGCTGTTAAAGAGGTAAGCGAGTGATCTATAAATAGCACACACCATAGCCTGATGCCTCCAGTCTGGCTGTACTAGATGTACCAATTTATTGATTCTCAAAGTGTCTCAAGGTTTCAGGTGACAAGTGTTGCCTTTCATGGTCTCTAGATGGAGCTCCCCCTTTAGATCCTGCACACTGGTGGCTGTGCCCTTGTTAATCCTTCTGAATGTTATTGCTCACATCTAATGAGGGAACAAGCAGAATGTATAATCCAATTGTATAATGTAAACAATAACAGACAGAATGAAGGACAAAATGTTTGCAAACACCAACACCAAACATCAACACCAATGTCATGCCATCTGAGCTTTGGTAATTGTTTCACAAGTCCTATTATTATGAAGTTTCTTTTTAATCAAGCTGTTATGCCCTGTTTGAAGACTACATCATGTTCATAGACAATATCAAATGAATGGTGAGGGTATAAAGTGTCTTTCATAAATATTTCAAAATAATGTTTACATAAGTTTGGAAAATCAATATGAGATGAAACCCCAAGCAAAGTTTTATAGCTCCATATTACAGAAAAGTAGTACCTTGTGTACAGGATGGGGCACACTATATCCTGCCCTGATTCTGAAGCCTTCCAACTTCTATTATCAGTCATCAGAACATTACAGGATTGATCCACTGTCCTTAAGTCAACATGATGAATCCAAGGCAGGGGGCAGTTGTCAATGAAGACTAAGTATATATGCACTTGTAACAATTATACTGTTTTTCTCTAATACCCCAGCCTTTTACAACTCATTACTATTGATTCCAATCCCCCTACCCCACCCCTCCAAGCTCCTGATGAGTGATATTGGTAGGTGCATTTTGCCAATGTGATACTGATGCAGGCTTTTTATGTAGAGGCTATCTTGTCATGACAGCTGTGACAGGTGGCATGTTAGCTGACTTACACTGCATACAGTGAAGCCAATTACCCAGACACTCTCCTGACCCCGCAACCCCAGCCTATGGAGTTCTCTTTCCAGACACCAGTGGTGCAGTACTGTGACTGTAGGAGTCTTATCTAGTGTTATTACACGACCTCTGTGATTTTGGGTGCTTTTTCTGGATATTCCCATTCTGATACCTGTCGATATTGCACACCATGATGCATGCATCATGACTTTTGTAAGGTGTGCCTGATATCCATGGATAACAGGCACTAGTGCCTGATATCCATGGATATCAGCACACCTTACATGTCATATGTCACATGTTAAAACCCACGAAATGGTCCAGGCCAGGGTAGGGATCGAACCTGCAGTCTCAGATCCATAATCCAACTCCTTATGCAATGCGCCACAGGGACTGAAGAGATACGCTCTGTTCGAACCACGTCTGGATATGATACAAAGCCGTGTGCGCTGTCGCTGTCCGCTGCCGGGCGACAAGGTGTATGTACTGATTGTACACAAATATAACCGCGAGAAGCATCTTTTTTCGCCGTGTGCGCTGTCGCTGTCTGCTGCCGGGCGAGGAGGTGTATTATACACAAACATAACCGCAAGACGCGTCTTTTTTCGCCGTGTGCGCTGTCACTGTCCGCTGCCGGGCGAGGAGGTGTATGTACCTGTGTACACACAATGGCTGGCTTCGAGTCCCGGGGAAGGATTTTTGTTTTCAACTTGTTTTTATTGATATTTTATTGATTATTTAATGATGTTTTATTGATAAATCGTGTAATAAAGACAGTAAGGAATGGGCTAACGGGCACCTCATTCAGTGTATCATAGGATATCATAACTCGTGGCCTACGGCCACTCGTTACGATATCCTACGATACACTGAATTCGGTGCCCGTTAGCCCATTCATTACTCTCTTATTATCTTTCACAAACTATGTAAAGCTTGATTGTAAAATACATTGATCAAGGTTGACAATGCATGTGTGTAGGAATAAGCACACTTAGTACCATGCAACCTGAGGCATAGGCAAGAACTACTTTTACTACGAAAGGTATCACTTTTATCATCAGCTCTACCAAAATATTGAAAAGAAAAATGGTACACATATTTCGATTTATCTTTCTGAAATTGTAAATTGCTGTGTGACCAAATCTTAATCCTCCTACAAATTAAAAGTACATATAAAAAACATACAAAGATAGGTTTGTTATCTAAATGGCAGGCGGTAGAATGATTGGAGGAAGCAATCTTCTCACAGAGGCACTTACAAGTTACACTGGTGACAGCAACACCCCAGTTGGTAAATGATGAAGGCAGTGTTAAAGGTGAGTTGCTCTTGGAAAGTGAACACAACACAGCAAATTGCCCACATGGCTCAGGGCATAGATGGTGGGGTTGGCAATACTAGTGGTAATCGCTTTTATTTCTGCCTTCTTATTTAAGCAACTGATGGCCCCTCTAGAAGGTCCCTTTGCAAATACCTCTTATTTGAATCATCAGAATATACTTCAGAGAGCTTATGGGAATGTATATAGATTGTTGAGAAACCTTCTCATGTGACCCTTTCTTAGGGCAGAAGGTTATTAAGAGATGCCCCTAGCCATAGTGTATTATTTTATTTTAATTTTACATATGTTCATGACTCCAGCAATTAGATCTGCAACTTCAAGCAATGGATTGGACGATTTGAGCTAAATCAATCCATAGAACAGATGATCAATACCTATTTGTGATTTGGTTTACATCCACACCTCGTCAGTACCATCCATTGTATGAGCATGAGATGTAGCTTTCAGAAGTCCATTGTAAATTAGCATAAACCATTTATAAAATTATTATAGAAAACATCTTAAGTTTTTCCATTTGATCTAGACTCATCCCTTAATTGAATTTTGTATAATGAAACAAAAATCTGGCATTTTCATTACAAGGATACTTTAACCATGCTTATGGCTATGGGCAGATTGCAGAAATACTGCACAGAAGAACCAACGTACTGCTGAGGATTTCCTACAACTTGCTGATTACTGTCAGGGCCCTGGTGGAAAACTGGTGTTAAAGCTGAGCTGTTTTTTTTTTTAAGTCATTGACCTTTTTTATCGCAGTAATCTCCCCTAGGACAGTAGATCTACCAATGACTTCTCTGTCATCCTGATTCTTCTCCTTTGCAATACTGCTATCACAGCTTACATCTTACTTTCAGTACCTTTCAATAACCTAAACATATCAGTGATTGTCTTATAGGTCTTATCAAATTTATATATATATATATATATATATATATATATATATATATATATATATTATATCATAATCTTTATTCTAATGCATTTAGATTTCACTCATTCTTTGTGGAAAAGCTGAATAGAGAAGTTTTGCAGATTTATTTAAAAAAAGAGGAAGTGGCCATGCTCACTTGTTTCAAGTTCAAACTGCATTCTCTGTATTCTTGCATGACCACCTCCTTCACTTATTGTCCCATCATGTCATCCTAGACATCCACCTTACCTTTCCTTGTAGCAAACCCACTAACTTCTACTAATTTTATTCCTCTCTCTTCGAAGCCTACTGAATCATCTCTTCCTATACCATCCTCCTAGCTGGATACTTTGACCTTAATTGACTTGCAGACCCTTGGGCTGAACCTCTTTTATCCCCATCCCCCAGCTGGTCAACTCGCATCATGCCTAGCTTTGGCCAATTTGCCAACCCCTACCCTATTCCAATTGGCACCCATCACCTATCTGGTTCCCTACACAAGAAGATGTAGAAAGAGTAAGGTATCTACAAAGTCAAAAACACAAGGACTATTTACAATTTAGGCTCACTGTACACACTTTGCTCTCTGGACTTCACAGTGAGTTGCGCAGTGTAAGTCGAAATGAGTAATTCAGCACACATCACAAACATTATAGTAGGGTGAACCTAAATGTAGTGATCCTTGTATTTACTGAGGCATCATGTACACTGATGGTGACAGAGTCCTATTTGGGCTATGTGCCGCCATAGAGTGAACTTTCTATAGTGGCGTCAGCCTATTGTTAAATAACTTGGGTTTTATGGAGAACTAGAAACACATAGACACACAGACTAACTCCAATGGCTGCTACAGTGTGCATGTCGACACGAGGACAACGAAGATCCCAATCTTATTGAACTACTCTTGCAAGGCCTTGTCATATCCATGATATTCATTGTTCAATACCAGAGACCAGTGTACTGCCAGTGGCAACTTCCTGCCCATCCCTGTCCCTCTCCATGCTCACAGCAGGGTGTGAGGACATTGGGAGCTGACAGGGCTGCAGTAGATAATGAGAGGCACAGAAGGAGTAATTAGGCATAAAATGGTGTTACCCCATGCCTGGTTAGGTACCTGAGGCACACACAGGGTCAATGTGATCCTACGAGGCTAATATGGGCAGGGAGGCATTGCAGAGGGGTGTGGGTAATTGGGGTGGTTGATAGGATGATTAACACTTTAAAGCCAGCATTCTGCAGTAGTGTATTCATGTTTTATAATGCCCATATGCCCAGACTCAATTGCCATATAGGGTTTCTATGAGCCTTAGACCCAAAGTCTACTTGGCCTTTGCATCCTGATTGAGCTATGGAGATCCTATATAAAACCAGCAGGCTGAGGGCCAGTGGACATTAGGTCTAAGACTATATTCAAGTCATATGCAATGGAGACTTGGCACAATGTGATGACCTAATTGATGCCATACTTTGGCATCAGAATGAAAAAGAAGTATGAAACTAGAGGGATTCTTTGGCCTTTAGTTAGGTGATTAACAGTTTAGACTAGCAATGATAGTTTTCAAATGCACATGTACAATTCAGGGTTACCCTTATAATTACAGTGCTTAAATGCCCTTTTCTCCTTCCCCCCAGCTCTCTTTCTCCTTGACACCTCCTTTAAATAACATAGACAATCCTATCCCCTCAATTTACCAGTAGGATCCATTCTGTTTCTCTTCAATCTCACATGGTAGTGACTCGCCATATGAGAGGATTGAAACGGGGGGTAACGATGGGTAGGGAAGGGAAGCATGGCCAGCAGGAATTCTGTGAAGTAGCCATATTGGGAAAGCCTTCCTGCTTTATTAAATGAGATACGGATATTTCCACTATGTGCCACACTAGGTGGGCCCTGTAGGTTGGATATTCAATCACTGAGCTTGTAATCACTACAAATACTACATTTCCTTATTTGGTGAGATGGACTGTGTATTGTGTGAATAAAGAATCCCATGCATAGCTGTACATTGGGATAGCCTGCAGTTGAAGTATCATACCTTTGGTTACGGAAACTAGACAAACCTGAACCACACTTCATCAAAGGCCTAACCTGTACTCTGTTTCAGTGGTTTCTTTATTACCTCTCAAAGAATAACCTCTAGGGGTGTTTCTAATTGGCCTAATGGCATAGATATTGATACAAATCACTATATCAAATAATGGCAGACGTATCCATGGATAAGAGTAATTTTGGTAACAGTAATGGTTAGTCTAATCGGTAGTCCTAAGAACTTTATGCAATCCCTCATTTCATATCCATTTTATATAGCTGCATTTCATGCTGTTCGCATCAAGCTGTTCGCATCCTGTACTCATTAAGCAGCCACAGTGTGTTCTTGGTAATATTGCACTGCATTTAACCACTCTGTGTACCATCTCTCTAGGTTTCAGGTGACTGGTTCATTGACCCCTGTCCCAAGGCTGGCAGACACTCGCCACACCCCAGACATCACCCCTACCTCCTGCCCTCGAATCTCCCCTGACATTATGAGAGACAACATTGAATGAGTCAGTTAACTAGAGAATCAGAAAGGAAATGCACTATTCATAGTTCTAGGTTAAGAAATCAGCCACCATCGTGTCTATACAGTGTAATCATCATTGGCTATCATGTATGATTTACAGTAGGGCACTCCACTATGAAACACAGTACCTAGCACTCAACATGCAGCAAAAACTTTTAAAACCCTAAAGGCTAGCTATGTCACCTATGCACAGACTGGTTGATGAATACACTGCCTTCATTGACTAAGGGGTTTTCGAATATTTGGAATGTAATCTAGTCTAACTGCTTCATAGTTGAATGTATATTGGAATCGTTCTACTTTACACTAAATTAAGATTTAAGCCCTCATTTGAATTCAAAACCACTTTTCAAACAAAAAGAAATACCACACATTATTCTAAACATCACTTATAAAAGCATATGCAATCTATATGTTAATCACACCTCTCAGAAGAACCCCTGAATGTTTAAAGGTGGCCTAATAACATGGAATATTCATACAAAATCACCATCAAACAGTGAGACAAATGGAATTTTGCATTTTGTCCCAACAGCAGATATTTACAGATTGGAACTGTCAAAGAGAGTGGATTGATTGGTTTCGATTGATTTTAGTAATCTTGCGGAAACACGGTTCCCCATCCATCTTTATGCATGAACCTATCATCCCTGGGGACAGGGTGACTGCCATAAAGCCTCCCTGTGGCACCATTAATCAGTTATCACACAAGGCAAAGTAGTTAAATTGGCACCATAATACTAAACAGGGCAAATTGCAATGGCTTCATTTCGTGCAAGACTAGCCTAATGGAGAAAAAATCCCTGAGATGAAGGAAATGAATATTTCCCTGAGAAGGATTGGTGAAAGAAATCACTGTTTACCGGGATTATCCCATAAGACAGGATGTGAGTGGGGCACTATGGAGTATATTACCTCATACAATTTGATGGCTCAAAGGCATAACCTCAAGAATGCAGCATGTGTGTTTAATAAGCAACGCCTTTCCCATGGGTCATTTAAAGCAAAGATGGAAAATTGATGGCATTGAAAAGTAGTTGGATTATCATAAGCATACAGGAAAGCAAAGTAGGGAGTAAAAATAAACAGGTAGGGAAAGGTATGGAAAGATTGAATGGAGTGGGGGGGCATTTCTCTCTATATCAGTCAATACCCTCTTCCTATCTTTAATACCCCTGAGGAGCCTCTGACCTTATTGCATCCTTCCGTCCCTTACAGATCTAAGGCAGCCATTACCCACTCAGTGTCCAGTCCCTCTGGGTGTAGGGTGACTGCCCAATTGATCAATGATCAATAACTCCTCTATGTGCGGATCAGATGTCAACCAGTCAATGGGATTATCTTGGAGGATACAGGGGCATCTTACCTTTTGTTTGCCAATGGAGAATGTTCGCTTTTATTGAAAAAAGAAAATTCAGAAAAACAGTGAAAAAATGACTCATTTGCTATGGAATCTCCACGATATCAACAAAGATGGATTTCATGATACATTGAACATCATTCACGGATTAGGATAATGATAAATGTATGTTTGTATTACCTCTTATCATGTCAGGTTTTGATTTTACTGACTGCTCATGTTTTTTTGTTGTTTTTTCTTGTGTTGCAGGTTACAGGAAGGTGAGAGACTGATGTATAGATAGCGCAAACCATGGATAGACATGTTCAGTCTGTTCATGCCAGACCTGTTCTCTTATTGATCCTAAAAGTGGTTTCAGTGTAGTGTGCATCCAGTGGTCCGTGGATGGTTCGGTGATCTCTCCACAGTGAAATTGATTATGTCAGGTGCCAGCAGATACCCTTTGTGTTCTTTGAGCAAACATTTTTTATTTGGAAGTTTCTGTCCAATCAGGATGTTAAGCTGTGCTTGATGAAAGAAGTATGCAATGTCCTTATGAACCATTTCTAATGCAAATAGCTCTTTATTGCATTTTTTGTAAGGCAGGTTTTCAGAACCTTTGTGAGTCTAGACAAAATGTTCGTATAGAGGTGTCTACCATGAGATGGCACATTTCAACTTCCGGGCTATCTTGTCATGACAGCTGTGACATATATGGCATGTTACCTGGTTTACACTGCATACATTGAAGGCCAATTACCAAGATGGTATTTTGGCCCCCCTCAACCCCAGCCTCTGGAGTTCTGTTCCCAGACACCAGGAGGTGCGCAGGAATCTGTTACATGTTTTCATCTTTCATAAACGTACAGCTTTTTGTAAATAACATTGATCAGTATGCTTTAACAGACAACTTGTTAATATGACACAGCTGCACTAAGTGCTACCGCTAAGTACCTCCTCATTTGAGAACAAAGGCGGAAAGCCTATAAAGACCAGTTTATCCTAGTGTATTGACTTCAAGACCACATGGGACCTTGTTGCTTCCCGAAGATGAGGAGACTGAAGAGTTTTACCTTTACAAATAAAGAACAGAGTTTTTCATCATAGAGCTTTCTGTGAATGTCAGGCAATACTGTCTAGGTGCTCAAATGATACAGTTTGGCAATGCATGTGTGTGAACTTATAGGAAAGATCGGTATGTCATGCATGTCACCGGCTGACAATTAGCAAGTCTATATCTAACAAACCCATACATACAATGAATTGAATTCTCTATATTTAAGACACAAGCCTTGATGAGGTGAGAAGCGGCACACTGAAAACCTAGGAAGGCCCGAAGCATTTGATGCTGTCCTGATATTTTCTTGTCCTTGCCCATTTTTCCCTTTGACCATTTTTCTGCGGGCACACAAAACACTTTGAAATATGTTGTTTGGTGGCAGGTATACTAATCCTTCTGGCAAGTTGGATGGGGCAACCCTGCAGAGGTGCAGCATTAATTAACTTTCCACTGACTATTCGTATATCTGACAAAATTAACCCTCAGTCAGTTGGGGGTTAAAGCACAATTGTCCTCAACTGCTCTTAATTTTCAAAACTGTCTATAAAAATGCATAGGCCTACTGCCCTAAGAAATCAGTGTGGCCTTACGTCACAACCCTTGTGATTTTGGCGTCTCATGGCAAGCATTGTTCTAGTGCAGTATGCCCTTTCTTATTCCTACAAAGGGAATGCAAATGTATTAGAGGATATATTATTTATCGCTAGTAGTGCTTGAGCATTAGGAAGCTTTGAAGGATAAGGACCGTGTTTTAGGAATGAGAGCCGTCTACTGAATAAGAGCCATTAATTTTATGGGACAAGAGCCCCATAGATGCTCCCGCACAACTGGTCCAGACACTCATTTATATGCTACAATAGGTCATTCACATCGGATATAATTGGGAAAATATCACCCATTATAGATAATAGCCAATGTTGACTGTCTCATGTACCATGTGCATACCCAGTCGGTTTTATTGTTTTATTGTTTCTTATGAATTTCTGAATAGCTGTTCCTTGTTTTTTTTTTGGTTCAACATAGTTTTGTATGCTATGCTAATGTACATGTAGGTTTGAGTAGACATAACATTGTCACTCTTCTGTGATTATGGGTTGCATTTAGAATTGAGCATTCAAGAAGAGAAGGTGAAATGCATAATGAGAGAGTATCCATTTCCATTGTTATAGATGCCTTATTACACTTACGCATGACTTTAATCAGAACTTTAAGTTTAATCAGAGTTATAGAAATACACTCATAAATCTACTATGTTGAAGGTTGAGCATTCTCACCCCTATTAGAACTGGATTTTCTAATAGATAATAATAAATATGTAACTAAAGTAGATTTTATTATTCCTCTACCCTTTAAAGTTACAATTGTCTAAATAAATATCGCATTGAGGTGGTCACTTCCCAACTTGGCCACCTGTAGGCTCTAACAATGAAGGGTTGATTTAACCAAGGATACCTGTAGATCTATTTTTTCCCGTTTATTCTGATGCAATGCATTATCAATGTGGCAGCATAGGAGTGAAAACGGCCGTATATTGGCTGTGTAACGGACGTGTGCATTTTGGAGCATTAACATATTACATAGCATGTAATATACACACCCTACATAGGTGTATTTCACCAACCCATTTGAAATAGAATATGGCGTCATAATGTAAGCTATGACCCCTCAGTATTTTAACAGATGTACCATGAATTAAAGGAGTCGGTGCACATAGTCTAGCAGAATATTCAGTTGAGACCCCCTTAACGGCTTCTTCGTCTTCTTGAGATGCTGATCATGTCAGTGGTACTGAAGAACTGGCCTGAGTGACAGAGACAGATCTCTAGATGTCAAAACATATGGTATTCTTTATTTTCTTGCTATGCATCATCGATGCAGCAGTCTGCTTAAATGTGATTGAAGGGAACGTACAACAAAATTGCAATTCATATTGTTGCCATGTTATGATGGATTATGTTGTTCACTTAAATATTCCCTGCTGGACTCTATTATTCAATTTCATGAATATCTCTGAATATAGAATGGCTCGGGCAGGTGGTCTTCTTGGCAATTTGCTGGATCACCAAATTCTTTATATGCCAAGGGCATAAGATGATTCAGAAGAGTCTCTTCGATCAATGTTCCTGCTAAGAAGTCTGTAACTGTAAAGATGTGCAATACTACTCTTCTGCCACAGGGACAGACGATGCAATCTATAGATATTCAAAGCATACACGGTTATCAGAACGCTGGAGAATATTGAAAAGACACCATTGTAAATCATTCACAAAGGCACAGTCTGTATGATGCTATAAAGGATTCGGCAGACAGAGGGTATCATACCTGTGTGAATGGGAATGCCCAATATATATGCTGTATGAATTTTGATTTGATGGTACATTGATTGAGAGCAACCTAGGAATTTGCCCTATAAGTCAATTGGTGTCATACTGATTATCCACCAGAAACGGCGTTTAGTCTGTCAGTCTCTCAGTCCATTCTAGTAAGTTGTCGAAATGCCTCAATGTGGCACTAGTTCACAGCCTCCTACAACTACAACATATCAAAATGTCTGTAGATGTAGCTCTGGAGAGCATTTCAAAACCATAACTATACATAACATGTTGAAATGCCCTGCTGAAGGCTGGGGTTGCAGGTGTCAGAACTGTGTCTGGGTGATTGGCCCTCACTGTATGCCGTGTAGGCCAGCTAACATGTCACAGTTGTCATGATAACATAGCCTGTACATAAGGTCATATCTCGATGTGCTATAAATGCTATCAATTATATATGACTAAAAGGCAAGACTTTGTGTCAGTTGATAATGCAGTTGTATTTATTCCAACATATTGTACAGAGTCTTAATGGAAACTAGTGTATAGGTAGGCAGCCTATGCTGGTCTGAGGTTACAGGTAGGACGCAGCAGGTAGGTAAGGTAGCGGTGGGGGGGGGGTGTATACCGTGTACAAGTAGTACTATATGATATACAATATAAAGCGATATAAATATGTATACAGATATCATGTATAAAAGATTTCGATATATAACGATACATAGCCTGCAGCAGGGTTGATACATGGGGACAGGGGCTTCACTCACTACATCTCATAGGATGTTAAGGAAATGGGTTTAGAGGGAATGCAGCGTAGAGGTTGGGAGCTAGGAGATTATGCAGTAGAAGCTGTTGTTTGTAGGGAAGTGTGCTGGATGATGTATACACAAGGTGGGAAAGTGAATTAAATGAGGGCATCTTCTAGATGAGAACCAGGACAGCTTTAAGGGGAACAATGGGCAAGATCTTGGGGGAACTGTTAGTATAGAGGAGGGGGGGGCTGTAAACCACTAATTCCACTGCCGTTGGTCGGGTGAAATTAAACAAGTGCTAATCCAACTGTTTTCCTATAGTTTTTTCAATACGATCTATAGATCTTCGGATTAGAGAATAATTAACTGACTAATGGCAGTGGAACCAATGCTTGAGGCAAAATAGATGGGAAAGCGATATAAATATGTATACAGATAGCCTGCAGCAGGGTTGATACATTGGGACAGGGGCTTCACTCACTACATCTCATAGGATGTTAAGGAAATGGGTTTAGAGGGAATGCAGCGTAGAGGTTGGGAGCTAGGAGATTATGCAGTAGAAGCTGTTGTTTGTAGGGAAGTGTGCTGGATGATGTATACACAAGGTGGGAAAGTGAATTAAATGAGGGCATCTTCTAGATGAGAACCAGGACAGCTTTAAGGGGAACATTGGGCAAGATGTTGGGGGAACTGTTAGTATAGAGGAGGGGGGGGCTGTAAACCACTAATTCCACTGCCGTTGGTCGGGTGAAATTAAACAAGTGCTAATCCAACCGTTTTCCTATAGTTTTTTCAATACGATCTATAGATCGTCGGATTAGCGAAAAATTAACTGACTAATGGCAGTGGAACCAATGCTTAAGGCAAAATAGATGGGAAAGCAGTTTATGTTATACCTCAATATATTGAAAACATCCTCGTACCCATAGCACATGTTCTCTAATCAAACGTCGAGTAGATGAGTAGAGGAGTGTTTCCTCGCCAACCCTAACAATTGCCAATGTGGATACTCTTCAGACCGAGGCTCTATATCGGTTGAGAACAAAACAGAATAGAGTAGGCTGACTACAGGGTAGGTATTTACAAAGAAAGGCCATGAGAGTCAACACGTGGCACATGACAAAATCCCAGATGACTAGACTATTTACAGAACCCCGGCCAACTGCTGAAAGCCTATAGTGAACAATGATGTCTCATGAAGCCAGACTATAGCAGGCAGACTATGGCATGTGTCATCTATAGGTTCCTTTTCCACGCCCTATCATAATGTAGTCTTCATATAAAATGTAACAACAAAGAGCCACCCCACCATTTACGACAACGAATCAGGAGGATAAATCCCAACTGAGTGTTTCTTAAAAAGTTAGTCTTGAAGCAGGACTTCATGAGACTCAGCTGAGTTGAATCCTGTTTACAACAAATTAGAAAAAGTGAGAATGTACCCATTGCCTAGTGGAGTATATCTGAGCCTCTATCCTCCAATAATCCCCATTGACTGGTTGACATCTGATCCACACAGCACAGGGAGGGGTTATTGATCAATAAGCAATAAGGCAGTCATCAAACACCCTGAGGGACTGGACACTTAGCGATTAACTACCGTCTTGTATAAAGGGACTGAGGGATGCAAAGAGGCCTCAATGCTACCCAAGGAGATTTAGAAGGGAAGGAGGGTATCGATTAAGGAAGAGTCCCTTTCAACCTCTGTGGCTCTTTTTATCGCCCCCCCCCTCCTCTATATCTTCCTTCGCCTCCCTGTTGGCCATTATACCCAGTATGCCTCTCGCCCTCTCGTTTCCTTCCAGTCCCTACACTGTCAGCCCGTCACAAGGGTTTTATAGAAGAGTGTCTCTTATTCTGAAATACAGTAGTCCCTGCTGTAGGTACAAAACCAATGACCTGATTTGGATCCTGCTGTATGCACTTCATCGGTTTTTATAGCCCATTTACAATTGCGGCTGAGAGTGTATTCTTGATTACCCCATCCCCTCACCCCCAAAGGAGATACCTATCAAATACTTGTCACATTGAGATACACGTGTACAGAAGGAGCATTACAGATATAGCCACGAGCAACAAATTAGAGTTCTGACGAAGGTTTTTCCTTTAGGAAAATCAACCGTTAGATTAAGTAGGCTGTTGCTCCTATTGTAAAAAGAGCTGTGAGTATATGCCCTCTTTTCTAAACAAGTCGTGCACTGCTTCACCTAAGTACTTGCACTCACAACATTAGTCTGAAAAGTCAACTGCCTTGTTTAAAATAGATAGAGCTGCACTACCAGGTACCTACTCATGTCACACGCTCTATAGTTTATTTATAGTTTATATTACTGACTGACTTCTCCCAACTAGGCACCTACTCAAATCCCCCTTTTTGAGCACCGTACTTGAATGACCACTTGTGAGCAACAAAAGGGACAAGTTATAGCTACATGAAAAGAAAGGACTGGAAATGAGGGCATTTTTAGCCAGCTCTTCCGTTTACTATAGGAGCAACAGCCTCCTGGCCTCTGAGAAATCTTCTCTTTACATGTTTGATGAAGATAGAAATAGGGATGTATTCTTCCTGCTACAGGTTTAAGACAGACGTTCACGGAATTTGCTCCAAACTTTACAAGTTATCCTCAAAGCAGGATTCCATGAGGTGATGGAGCAGAGATGTCTGCTAAGGTCAAATGCATTATAAGCAACATTATTTGAGTTGCTAAGTCTGATTAAGTCTCCAAGAGGTCTGATTAACCTGTGAGCCCTTCGTGCCCCAGGAGATCATGGACCCTGGACATTGAAGTCTTTATAGATGATAAATGGATAATTTATCTAAGCAGACCACACAGAAGTTACAGTCAGAGATCTGTAATTGAAGGAACGAAGGTTCATTGAAAGTGCAATTTATCGCTAGATGACAGCACTGCATTGCTCAGCAAAATGGAATGGGACGGGATCCAGCGAAAATAAAAGAGCAATGGAGTCTGCATTACGATTCCTATTTTAAAAATAAATAACAGCTAGAGGTACAAGGGATGACTTTTATATGTTTGAAGTACAATGCATTGTTATCATCTATGGCATGCCGAACTGTCCCTTTGAAAGGGGAATTTCGCCCCGCACTCCTCAACCAATCTGCAATGTTGAAGGCTTATCAATGATTAAATTGCATCTCTCTTGACTCTGTTACGCACGAAGTGACCATGCACGTGGGGCTCTAGTAGTTTTCCACACCATTTGCCTCCAGGTGGCTCTGTCATATAAAGGCGAGCTTTGTGGCTCACTCTGCGGTCAAGTTTAGTGATTTAATTTCTTTTTCTATCACTGCTTGGCACATTGGTTTTTGGCGTCCTCTGGTTTTTCTCTCTTTTTCACTTCTCTTCTTGCTTCTGCTAGTGCCGTTTTCGATGGCCGATTTCATTAATTGAATGCCTTACTTGAATCACCAATTTCATGACACCCAATTTCAAATTTATCGGGCCCTTCTTAAATCATAGTCTTTAATACCCTGCTACTGTAAATGAGCAAAGCTATGATCTTAGCTTATACGATGACGTAATATTTATGAGGGGATATTGCAGGGATGGAAGTGTCTCTACCAGGCTGTCAGATATTGGTGCCGGGGTCTAATCCTATTCCCTGTGCCAAAGTGAAAGAATATCCAGCTGGTTCATAACAACTGACAATGGTGACTCAGTGTGTCATTTTACATACACGATCTCAGGGCTGTAGGAAATCCGGGTAAATGGCAGGCTATCAACTACCATATATAACTTAGTGACAGGGGATCAGTTGAATCTAAGACCTGGTAATACCTGTGTTGAAGGGAATGTTTAGGGCTGACAACATGTTTAAACAAATGTGTTCAACACAGTAAATTAACCATCGCAAGGCTCCTCATGCTTGGACCTTCTATCTTAGAAGGTCCCAACTAAGGCGGGAGGCGGGAGGAGGATTCCGGCAAGCACTTGCTATCCCAAGAGGAGGATAAAAAGCTCCGATTTGTGTTAAATAGGATTATGGAGAAGTTTGGGGAAGGGGGGGAAACACCTACTAAAATGTTAAACCGCCTACAGAGGGACTTACTTGTCGACAAGTTGGATATCCAGAGTATTGAGAAGGAGTACGAGGCCATAATGGCGGGGAAGCCTATCCCCCGCTCCCTGATAAAGGAGGGGAATGGTACGGACGAGCCCGATTCCTCTCCCACTAAGGAGAATTCATTCCAAATAACTGGGGGACTTGACAGCAGTCCTGACAAACCGGCACCATATCAACTGGCGACCAGAACTGAGTGGGTCGGCAACCACCCCCCGTTCACCAGCCAAGGAGGAGGATAGGGGCCCAAAGGTGGTGGATCCCCCACAGTCTACCAGGGCTGTACTGGCTGAGAGTGACCCCACCGAGCAACCACTGCTGTCGGAGAGGGGCGGAGAGGTGGCCAGTACAGGTGGGGGAGAACACTGATGAATTGGCCACTGGCGGGTACAGCGAGTACAGGTCAGCCGTGGCATTAGGTTCTCGGGGGACCATCACCTAAAGCAGGGGGACACAACAAGACGAAGCATGGAAAGTGGGAGACGGTACCAAAAAGGGCTACTCACCTTGTGTTGCAGTCTGAGGAGGTCCGGAGAAGTGGAGACTGCGGGAGGAAGCCACCGGTGGAGGAGTCGGAGGAGGGCACCAGCGGAGCTGAGGATCCATCCGAGGGACGAGGAGCTGCTGGTTGTACATAGGTTGCTGTTGGTGGCTGACGTCGTATTACTGTTTAAAAGCATGCTATCACCTGTAAATATATGCTGCATAGGGGACAACAGCCGGTTACTAGTATTTTAAGCCACTCATAGGAGCGGGTAGAGTGATCTATTGTTATAGCACTGTATATCATGTACTTTATCCTTGTAAATAAAAATAACACAGAGACACCTAGGGGACCGGTGTGATAGTTTTATTCAAAATTGGATACCCATCCACAGGAGGGTAATATTGACACTTCTACCCCGCAAGTTGTTAATTAGTTGGGGAGAGTGTGGCGTAGACCGAGGGAGAGGCGGTGGAAGCGAAACCATCCTGGTATGGGGGCGTGGAAGCCACCGATCTTGGAGTCATGTTAGGAGCGAGCATCGCCTGGCGGCGCTCGGGGGAATGTTCACCGCCGCTGGCACCGTGCCAACTGTGCCAGCGTTGGGGGAATGGCAAGCGTATATATAGTGGTTGTGTTTCTCCAACAGGGGGGAGAGGAGGTACATGCTGGTCAAGACTCATAGCCCAGCTTGGCCCAGTGGTGAAAGCAGATAAGAGATATTCACGGCTTAGATGGTGTGGCCAGAAGCCAGGCAATAAACAGTGTTGATACTAAATTTGATGGAGTCTTCATGGTCCTTTCCATAGAGCTAAGATGACAGGTATTCGGAACGCTACAATATATATATATATATATATATATATATATATATATATATATATATATATGGGTCATTCCAAGATTTTCTAGGCATATAGTACATGGTTAATGTGGTGTAGCAAGGGAAACACTTCTACACCACCAATAATATTTTTATTCCTTAGTGGGGGGTCATAGCTAAGATTTCCACATCGTTTGGGTGGGTCCTGGGGCATAATTTGTCTTCTATATCCATTCAAACATGAATTTTACATGAAGAGGCGTGCGTAATTTTTTTTCAAAGTGACCATCCAGGCCTTGCAAAAGAGCACAATTTTTCTTATTATATACAATCAAGAGGTACCCTAGGGGGGTAACCTCCATAGAAATTTTTTTTGATGTACTTCGAGAATTACCCAAGCCAAGTAGATAATAGTGATTTTCAATGCACACCAAATTCACTCACGCTTCACCGAACTCACTCACGCTTCATGGTCCTTTACCGGTCAGTAAAAGATGGGCCTTATGTGTGTATAAATGACCCTAGATAGGTAGTACAACCCCTTCATTTGTTCTCTGAGTGTTCTTATTGGTATAATTATGATGTTGTATAATGAGCTGTGACCATTCTTGTAAAGGTTGATAAAACATGAAGCGTGAGTGAAGCATGTAGGGGTTTTGGATGTTTAAAGGTAAAGTGTCATGAGGTTAACCTATCATCTTGTATGGTGTTTGTACCATTTCTATTCCACAATAGACCTGTCTGAGGTATCAAAAAAGAGTAATTGTTGTATGTTAAGATATATTTCTGTACCACATAATATGCACACATTGCGAGAAGTGTAGAAATTATGTAATTTATTTTTTGAAGTCACAGTAGTGAGTCAAGATGGGTCTTATGTCTGTATAAATGACTCTAGATATGTAGTACAACCTCTTTTCTCCTTGTTTATGCAATCCCATTGGTATATGACAATGTATAGCTAAGCTGTGGCCTTTCTCGTAAAGACTGATGAAACATGAAGCTTGAGTGAATTTCGTGAAGCGTGAGTGAATTATTAAGCTAATAGATGATGGATATCGGGGCCCTAGGGCTGTACATGCTGTATATACCTGTGCCGCGCAGCGGCGAGGGTATATACATCATGTATAGTCCGTGGGCCCCGATATTCATCACCTAATAGGTTTATACCACCATTTTGTATTAATTTCTTACCTGATATCCACAGAATATACGTATTATGTCCAATATATTCAAAATAAAGAAGAATCCATTGATTTTCCAAACAGGTCAGAAATTTTCTGCGTCTTCCTTGTACAACGAGAACTTGACCTATATCCACATCTGGGCCACTGACACACTTTCGCCGAGCAAGAAGGCAGGTGGGAATGGCTGGACTGCGACTCGCGTACATTGGGAAAATCAATGGATTCTTATTTATATCGAAGAAAATGGAGAAATTTGGCACGCATTCCTCTTCTATGGATCGAAAACTTCTTGGGACTTTGATATTATAACATGTCATGGTTAGATTCCATACGAAAAGTGAGTGTTAACATAGGACAAGGACCCCAGGTTAGAACTTATTTACTATCGTATTGAGTTTCATCACCGTTCAGTGTGGCACTATGGCTAAGGTCTTCGCCTACCTCCACTGCGGCCGGGGTTCAATTCTCCTACGAGTTGGGACGATTTTTCACATTGAAACAATGGCGAGACTGAATTTGTGTGTCCGCCAGCATTTACCAAAATATTCTAAGTCCAACTTGACCTCGAAAAGGTATATACCAAAAATTAAAAAAATGCATATGTGTGGTATATGCAGAATAATGCACGGCTAAACTGCATATAAACCCACCCGAAGTCCCGAAATCGTGGTATAAATATATATGTCTCAAAGTATATTGCAAAGGAGGCAAACTGCCATTGTTATATGAGGTACACACACTGGATACAATGGACAGTTAATATAATTATTGTATAAGTGTTTTTAATGAGCTAGGATAAAGTTTGTAAATGGGAGAAATAATTCCAAATATTTCAGCATTTACAAAATTTTTGCCGATACGCAATTTCAAAAGATTCTGACTCTTGCTTTAGCCTATTAGTATACATGTTGTACCAGTTTGTACACAAAATGTGCTGCAGCTAGACCCATATTTAGTAGTTATAATCATGCTGCAACTATATTCATTCACTCATGCTTCACGTTTTTGGAAGGTTTTATGGCATCTGTGATACAAACTCACATCTTAGGAGTTGGACCCTTGAATGAACCTTTTTAATAAGCCAAGATATAGGACTATCAATAAAATATAATGTTATTAAGAGACACTGAGTTTGTTATTTCCAGACCCAGGCCCCCCATGTCCAGTACATCTTGAAATAAGCCATATATGTATGTGTATATATATATATATATATATATATATATATATATATATATATATATATATATATATATGGCTTATTCCAAGATGTATATATATATATATATATATATATATATATATATATATATATATATGCCAGTCCCAAGATGTTATGGGCAAACCCTGCCTGATGAGTAGCCTATTCGATTCTCTTGTGATAGGTGGGTAGGTGATAGATAATCAGGAATGCCCTGTAGTTTGACCCAGCTCTGTCATGCTGAATCAACAAATGATACACACCTCATGTTTCTTGCTTTGTGTATGGTGAGATAGTCTGTCGTTAACTACCATCAATAAAATAGTAACTCAAACATCATCTATAGGTCCCAAGGACATAGCACGTGGCAATTGGTGATTTAATGCTTTGAACAAAATGATTTAATGTCAAAATCAATTAAATATACATATATATATATATATATATATATATATATATATATATATATATATATATATATATGCACAGTGTGATGGATGAGACCCACCCTAATGTTCAATGGCCCTGCTACACATTTGATAATGTCCACTATTTTGTGTATTGCAGTACTCCAGCTGTCAGAAATTGGGCACTCTTTTTCATTGCTAGACATAAAATAATTACACTCATGCATAATTTATACATGGACTGTTTTGTGCATATAGGACCCTAACAGTCAACAGGGGTAGACACTAACACTGGCCCGGTGGCCAATGGCCAGTAGTTTTGGCTGTGGGCCAGTAATTATTTCTAGATTCCCTTTGAATTTGGCCATTTTGGCCAGAAAGATATTTGAAAATACATTGCCCTGTACCAGACTACTGGCTCGGGTGGCCAAATACCCAAAATGTTAGTGTCTACCCCTGCAGTCAATAATAATGGTTTACAGCATGCAGTCAATTATTAAGCTTTTCCAGAAAATGAATTTCATTTAAAAAAGAAGATAGGTTATAATGTCCGCTCAATTAGACATTACCATGTAAGTGTAATGACATGTTTTGGAATGGGTAAAGGATTTGTGAATGCTGAATAAACATACCTGACAGAGCGTGATTGCACCTCGCCCTCAACATGCATGCAAATGACCACTGGAGCGTGTTGCTCCTATGGTAAAAAGAACTGTCAGTAGGTACCCTCTTTTCAAAAGAAGTCACGCTCTGCTTCACCATTCAACTAGCACTAACCACATTAGTCTGAAAAGTCACCTGCTTTGTTTAAAACAGAGAGAGCTGCACTATCAGGTACCTACTCATGTCACACACTCTATTGTATATTATACTGACTGACTTCTCCCAAATAGGTATCTACTCAAATCCCCCTTTTTGGCACCATACTTGAATGTCCACTTGTGAGCAATAAAAGGGACAAGTTATAGCTACATGAAAAGAAAGGACTGGAAACGATGGCATTTTTAGCCAGCTCTTCCTTTTACTATAGGAGCAACACCATCCCGAAGTATTCGGCAAAGTGCTGTGTGTGATAGGCACATTATAGTCTCATGCACATTTCATTGTCCTTGAGCATGACCTTGGTCCAAGTCTTGCACCGTCATAGAATGATTATAAAATCACCATAATAATAATAATAATAATAATAATAATAATAATAATAATAATAATAATAATTATATATATATATATATATATATATATATATATATATATATATATATATATATATATAAACTATCCATGATATAGTGGCCTTGTGGGCAAACAACATTTCATCAAACCATCTATCAAACATTATACACGTTATTTCAACGTTGATTCAACGTTCTAGGCCAACTGGGGGTAGAGGCCTACTCAGTTGTAGCTAACTGGTCATTGAGATGGCATTTTATTAAAACATCCGCCACTGTAAACCCGTGGTAGCCTGCCTTGAAAGCGAGTCACAACTTCATTTGGGATGGTACTCATCATGTCGGCTATACCCCACACAGAAGTCTGATGGTCAAAGTCTGCCGTAACCAGCGTGAACGACTCTCCTATTTCAGGATCCGGCTTCTTAGTCACTTTGAGAGTAATGGCGTCCATAGAGACACGGCCAATGATTGGACAACGTTCTCCTGCAAGAATAGGTAAAAATCATTTTAAACAAAGGCAAATCTACTACAGTGAACACCCCTTGGGTCGGGACAATTCACTAAAATTCCACAGAATGTTATGTCCTATTTATGCCCCGCTTGACAAGAACTAAGTGATGATTTGAGAAGCAATGACATTTAAGGTCTAATGGCCGTTCTGTGCAAGGCGTGGCTACACCTGCATTTTTTTTCCGTTTTGGGACTGATTGCAACATGTTTAGCTGGTGTAGATCAATAAAAAGGGGGAAATTATGTACAACTTCATTTAAATCATAACTAAGAAAATCGTTCCTTCCTCTTTCTCCATACACACCTGTCCGTTCCCTGATGACCACCCCCTTGTTACTCAGGTGTCTCCAGTAGAAGTCGGCATACCCAACAGGTATAGTGACCACCCACTCCTCCCCTACACACCTGTATGTGCACCCATACCCCACCTGGCGGCCAGATGACAGCTGCTTCACCATAGACGCCTGGCCATGAACAGAGGCTATAGGCTGGCAACCAAGACTGGTTAATCTGTCAGGATCTCTACCTATGTGAAATTGACCAAAAGCAATATTGGTCAATTAGAAGCAACCATTAGACAGACCAGATGTCAGGAGGGCTAGCAATAAATGGTTCTCTTTTGTTGTATCTAGGAATATAGCGATAAGTGGGCAAATATCTCAATTTCATATTGACAATATATACTAGTATTTTTTTTATGATATACTACTATTGAAATTGTTTTTATATTTATTATCACTCACCTTCCTGACACGTCATCATGGCAGTTATCATAACAAGTAAAACCTATCTCCTTCGTTATGGATTTTACCATGATTTGAATATTCATATCTGGGGCCCACTGACTCTCACACATAGAACACTTGAGTCTTTGAAGCATCAAATATGGAACAAAGCAAATCAATAATGCCCTTACCAACCTGGGAGTCCATAAAGAGCTATCCCAGGCCTCATAATATCCAGTTCCGTACAAACATCATTTATAATACACTCTGAGTTAGCCACGTGGAACAACAGGCCATGTCCCCTGTAACATGACAATGGAAAGCAGTCACCTGATGGTTTTGGTCTATGTATTATAGATGCTGGATTACCAAACGCTCTTCTGCCTACCAGGGCAGTCCCTCTTCAGATCTTGGACTATATAGATTTCAGTACAGGGCTCACTTATTTAATGATGTTTTCGTATAATTAGTAATACCCATGGGGTTACTTAATGGCACACATCCATTTATGATACTAATTAAAAATTTGATATTTATTTGAAATATTAACCTACCTGTATGGTGTAATGGCTGTGTAGAAGGTCTCCATCTGCTGCTGAGTGAACTCCTTATTGTCACAGTCTGACAGGTGGGTGAACACTCCCTCCAGGGTCACACCCTCTGTCTCACATAACTGCAACATGGACAATGGAAGACTGAACATAACATACAAACTGGGTACCGTGGGCCCTTATATGCCCTTACCTCAACAATGTTTATATTTTCTTTCTTTTGGGAGACTTCAACTGGGGACCACTGCATCAGCATTCAGAGTCAGAAATCTTTCCAAAGTTTGAGGAAATGGAGATTCCAGCAAGGGTTTTATCTTTCTAGTCGAATTTCCATTGCTGTTTAAGTTAGAAAATGCAGATTCTCTCATTTCTCCTTTTTTTCCCATGACCAGTTATACTAACGTTTATTAGAGTTGAAAGTTGTTTTATTTGGCAGCCATTCCTGGACATCCCACTATCCACTTTGATATGCACTGTACACTGCTTTGTCTGCTCAGTTCTGAATAAGTAAACATGGGTATTTATACCAGATTACCAGAACTACTTAAAATTACTGAAATATCCTTCTAGACCTATCACGTATATCAAAATGACCTACCTAACAACACTGGCCATTAAGGTAACCAATATAGTCATTCTCAATGCCAGTATCTGAAAAATTTAGTAGAAGGTGCACTCTCAGCCCCAATTGTAAATGGGCTATAATGACCACTGTACTGGGTACAGGACAACCCACAGGGCATGGGATTGGTACCGACAGCAACTACTACTGTTTTCCAAAAATAGGAGCAATCTACTGTAAAAAGCTTGCCGCAGTCTAACAGTGTGTCCAGAGAGTATTGAGATTTTATGTATTTACACTCTTTGTAAAGGCTACGCAGGTACCATTCTGATGACAATATGCCATCTTCCAAACTTGCCATTACCTAATAGTGTCAGCAGCTGGAGATTCATCTGTCCACTTTTTCAGTGCCTTTCCCATTGCCTTGATTGCCTCCTCAGTTCCTACTGTAGGGATGAGGTCACGTTTGAGGCAGTTTTCAGCCTCCCAGCCCTGAAGATTTCCTGGTGGTGAAAGTTGGAGGGCATCAATGTTAAACGTATTACTCATATTGGTATGAAAAAGAAACCATAAAATGTGATTTCCATCAAGGAATAATATGAATTTTTAAGTGTAATATTTTCTGCACCTGTAAACATTTTCACAGCTTAGTGCCATTTGAAAAGCACTTGTAACTCTTTCCCGGGCCGGCAATGACATGAATAGAATATTGCCTCTAGTTGAACATTATAATTCTCTGATTATTCATGTTTCACTGTTGTTGTTGTTGTTGTTGTTGTTTTGTTTTTGATTTGAAAGAAGATGAATCGTGCAAATGCGTATGTAAGCAATCGCAGAGTAATTACTGACCAAAGACATGTATGGGCCCATTGATACCAGCTAGACGAAGCTCTATGCCCTCCAGTACTGTAGCAACTCCCAGTCTCTCCACACCTATAGCCTTTAGATGTTGGCTAACTGGCACTGCGCCATGCCCATAGCCATTACCCTTCACCATTGCAATTATGGCTGCAACAATGCAGAGATGAACAGACTTAGTGAAAGTTACACATGCGTATGTACTGAATTAAACGCCTGCTATTCTAACACCATAAGCTATCCCATGCATGTGGCTGTTTGCAACAGGCTGCAACCGCAGTCTGCCAGTCGTTCCAAAACCCCATAGTAATTGTACATTGACATTTACATTTACATTTACATTTTATTATTATACTTATTATCATTATTTCATCACTCTCAGAGATTACCCTCATGTAGAGGAAGAAGACTAAATTGGGGTTTGAGTCACTTACCTATGTTGGGGTTCCTTGCACATTGTCGGAGACACTTAACATTATGGGATAAAGTGTCGAGATTTACATTTAGGAAGGCAGGTCGTCCTACTGCAGAGTATACAGACTGCATATCAAACATTTGCCCTGCCAAATTGTTGGATGGAAGATATAGAACAAATATTGTCATTTAAAGGTCGAAGTCCCCGGTAGAAAAGAGATGTATATATACTAAAAATCACAGCCGAAGATATGATAAAGGTATGAAAAAAACATTAGAATTGTGAAAAGATATATGCAGATTTAAACCATTACAATGCCTCGGCCTAGCAAGGTATTAACAAAATAGCATTTGGAAATTCAAGGTCTAGCTTGAGATAATGCTGCTCTTTTCCTGTGATTAAAGATTCAAAGCCAAAATTACATACCAGAGTCTTTCCCAGTGAAAAAATTATCTGATGCTTTTCTAAAGCCAAGCAAAAGGTACTCCACTTCCACTCCAGCTTCTACCTCGACCAGAATGATGTGTATAAAAGTACAGACACGCTGGCAACAGGTACATGGCCTAATATGATATCAATTCTTAATGGTTGCTCTATATGAACTCGCATAGACTGAGGGGAGGGGCTTGTGTTTGAATAATATAATCCGTAGTGCTTGCATGTGGTTGCACAATAACTCTCCAACTGATTCCTCTAATATATCATTCATGGCATCTATATAAGGGCATCAATATTATTCAATATTTATGTCACGATAATCGATATTTCTTGCAGTGCTCACATGTATGTCATATACAAAGACAGACGACTGCCAGGCTATATGGTATTTAAAAGGTCCAAAGGAAGAAGGGCTGCAGTCGGTAAGTCTAATGACCATTATATTTTACTAATGACTATAATATTCCAATAAAACAGATTTAGAATTCATTGACTTAAATAACCCCAGATCCTTCTATCTGAGGTGTTATTCCTTTGAAATCTACAACAGGTTATGATAAGTGCTCTTGCACTAATTTCAGTAAATTTACTAATGTTATGAAAAATTTTAATTGCTTTAATGCAAAAATAGCAATTAACAGTTGATACATGTGTGTAGTGATTTTTCAAAAATATTGAAAATCCATGGTGTGAGAGCTATGTCTATTCCAATATATTCAAGAAATGTCATAGCTTCATGAGACTTATGTAAGACCCCAGGCGACGGCACCTCTCAGAAATTGAATTTTCAAACACAGTTAGCGGGCTCATATACGTAAATCAAAGGCTTACATACTATTATAATATGTACGTGTGTACAATGCCCCCAACATAGGATGAAAATGTTAAACCCTGTGGAATTATTACTTATGCAACATCAGGAAGCAGCTAGCCCCCCGACACCCATTTTGTGAATATTAAGCATACGTATATAAAACAACAAAACTGTGTCTAAATTTATGCGTTTTTGTTGTTTTTTTGTTGTTTTGCTTCTCTTTTGGGTAGGGGTGAAGTTTGGGGTGGAATGGGATAATCATCGTTTCTAAAGGTTTCTTTAATACCTATACATGTTATCGTGTTTTTTTCATAAATCGCCCTCCAGATGGACATCCTGTATTACTACACAACGATACTACATGTCTTTGTACATGTATTGCTCACCAAAACAGATCAAAACACCAAAACATGACACATACGGTCAAAATGCTCTCGTGAGCGACTTTAGTACTGCTCTTTTGTTGATAATGTTCGCATACCTCAAACTTTGACCAATTCTATCCAGAGCCACTGTTTTTCTATCCTCGCATATGAGCTGCACCATATATACAACACTGAACAGCATTTATTGCTTAGTAGCCGATGGAAAGGGTGCCATTTATCATACTTACTTCTATTTGCATTTATGGGTGTCTTTTTCCCCGACATTCAAAAGCTTTTGGTGCATACTTAAAGATACAAGTATACAGCAGCCACGTTTGTAGATATGAGAAAGGTCTTTGACAGTATACACCATGGGTTAATACTGAGGAAACTATCAGTTATTGGACTAAATTTTGATTTCCTGAAATGGATTGAATCCTACTTGTCAAATAGGCTCCATTCTACTAAAGTGGACAATATTAAGTCAAAAGTCCAAAATTGGAGTCCCCCAAGGATCTGTACTCAGACTGTTTATAATCTTTATTAATGATTTAGTCCTGTTGATAAATAATACAAAAATGTTAATGTATGCAGATGGTATAGTGTTATATGGCAACAATTCTTATAGCAATCTTGCACAAAGGGCATTGCAACTGGATCTTGATGTACTAAGTAACTGGTGTAACAACAGCATGACCAGTAATGTAAAAAGGACACAGTATATGTGGTTTGGCTCTAGTCAAAAGCTTAAGGTAGTACCCCCTCTACATCTTACAATCAGCCACCAGCTATTACAACCTGTTAGTTGCTTTAAATATTTAGGAGTCTTCATTGATTCCCAGCTAACTTTTAAGAAATACATGAATGAGACATACAACAAAATGTGCAACAAGATTTTCAAGTTAGCCAAGCTTAGATATATGGTAAATGAATTGACCGCCATTACAATTTATAAGCAAACAATACTACCTTTTGCTGACAACTGCTGCTTTATTCAAGATGCAGCCAACAAAAACTTAGTCGATAGCCTGAAAAAACTACAAAATCATGCTTTAAGGATATGTCTCAAACCAGGGACGAGACAGTTATAGGCTTACATTAAAGATGTGAAATCCCTTTACTGGGTGATCCTAGAAATGAGCTATTAGCTTCACTAAATTGTATAGAAAATCCAAAAAAATGAAACCCCATACAAATGAGCATAATATGAGGACAAGAAGAGGAAACAAAAATAGCTCTTCCCTTCCCATAGATCTAATTCAGGTTTTTATGATAAATCTCCCTTCTCCAGAGGTGTTCAGATTTGGGATTCTCTAGACGTTGACATCCAATTTCAAGTTTCAAAAGAATCTTTTAAAAGAATGATGACTAATTATTTATTAGAACGGATTAATGATAAAAATGAAATGCTAAAAACAGCTAGAAGGTCCGGGTCTGTCCTAGACTGGCACAGAGCTAGAACAATTAGAAATCAGGTCAACATGGAAAAAGAGACTGCAATGCAAAATTTTTTTAGAAAAGAATGTGATGATCAAAGAAACCAAGGCATTTTGGAGAAGTATTAAAAAAATTATTCCATCAAAACAGTCTGATAATAGAGTAATTAATTTGATAAATGACAATGAAAACACAGTAGAAATACCTGATACTGCCTCATTTATTAATGAATTCTTTGTTAACATAGGACCGAAACTAGCCAGTAAACATACAGATCCTTGGTCCTTTGATGGTATAACTTGTATAACAGATATGCCTGACCTGGAGGTAGCCAGAGATGAAATTATTTAGTGTTTAAAGGACATTGATACATCAAAATCTTCTTGTCTCAATTATATATCCACTAATATATTTAAAGAAGCAACACTGTGTATGATTGAAAAATTTGAGAAAATTATTAAATTATGTATCGAAACCTGTAAAATTCCTAACAGTTGGAAGATCGCTGTAGTCACCCCCCTACCTAAGGGTGGGGATCACACAAATGTATCTAACTATCATCCTATCAGTGTTCTCCCTGTACCAGGTAAAATTTTTGAAAGGCTAATACATAATGCAATCTCCAAACGTCTAACCACGAACTCTATACTAACTGAACGCCAAGGAGGATACCAAAAAGACAAATCCACTACTGACTCCATAAGTTTCTTTGTAAACGATGTCCTAAGGAATCGCAATATTGGATACATAACTCTAGCAGCATTTATTGATATTAAGAAGGCCTTCGATTCAGTTAATTATCAAATATTACTAGAGAAACTGGAGCATTATGGTATAAGGAGAAAAAACTTGGAATTAATAAGAAATTATTTAACAAAAAGAAAGCAATGTACTATGGCAAATAATATAAAATTGGCTGAATTACCTCTAACCTGTGGGGTACCACAAGGTTCAATTTTGGGTCCTCTATTTTTCTTGTTTTACATAAATGACTGTATACAAATTGATGATATACACAAAACCATGTTATATGCCGATGATAGTGTACTGTATGTGTCTGGAGCGAATATTGATATACTAGAAAGAACCCTACAACATGCATTAAACAAGTTTATAACATGGGCTAATAAAAATAAATTAACCATTAATGAAAGCAAAACCAAGATTATGACCTTCTCCTCAGCCCAAACACTAAAAAAGCTGCGTAGACCAAATATAGAAATCAACGGGTCATTACTGCTGTGTGTCCAATCGTATAAATATTTAGGAGTCCTGATAGACCAGGAAATGAATTTTAACTTACATGTGAAAGCTTTAATGAAAAATGTTCGCTATAAATCGTTTCTATTGTATAAAATACGTCATATGCTATCATATACAGTACTCCTACGTGTATACAAAACCTATGTATTACTAATAATTGATTATGCTGATATTTTTTATGGTACTGCCAAGGGAACTCTACTTGATGAACTCCAACCACTACAAAACAAATGTATTAAAACTTGTCTAGGTTTGAACATATTAACATCAACAGATAGAGTTCATCATATAGCTAATCTCCCTAAACTTATACATAGAAGACAGTACCACTGTAAGATTTTTGCACACAAAATGGTTAGAAATGGCCTGAATATTAGAATAGCTAACAGACAAACTCGCCTACATGATGCCCCAGTACTCTTTTTTAGTAATATTAATTGTACAGCCTACGAAAATAGCCCCGAAGTCAACTGTGCTCAAATGTGGAATGCTTTACCTACAAATACCAGAAACATAAAAGAAATTGTTATTTTTGTAGGGGTTCGTTCCCTCCCCGGGTGCGTTGAGCCTCCAGAGGCCAGCTCACTTGGTGGTCACTCCCCCTATGTATACCATACCGATCCAGAGGTAGGTGGAAGGTGGAAATGTCAGTGGGGCCGTGTTGGTGACAGGGTATGTCAGGCCAGGGAAATAGCTCAGAGGAAGAGCTTGATTTAATGGTTACTATCCCATAAAAAGAAATGTATGAAATCTTATGTATGGTTATCAACTTATACCTCTATGCAACATTATGATCATTAATAACAATTCTTACACTCGCTACTATTTAAATACAATCAATTATACCGCCATGTACCATATCTAAATGTCAAACTTTTCTCTGGAATCAGTACATGCCTTTGATACATACCATGGGGAGAGGCATAATAATATCTTTTGATACGCCTCGACCCATGAACTTACTGGTCTTTATTTCTGCAAAATTACTATGTATATTTCTGTCAACTGCTTGTCAACTCATATGTTTACGACCAATAAAGTTCAAAGTTGTTCAAAAAAAAAGTCAAAGTTAAGCTAGGAACGTTTATGAAAGGCAAGAGGAATGAATATTTCCAGAATACATCCAGAATACATCAATAGACAAAGGCAAATACGAGCTAGATATGATGTAATAGTAAATAATCACTAGAGATCATCACTAAAGGTAATACATGGTTTCATCCTTACTCCATAACTGAAGCACTTGTTCAATCAACCTATGAAATCACTGGTAAAATATCGCATTTTGACTGTCTATCATATGTGCCTAATTTTATTGTGCTCACAACTTCTGTTAGATACATTCTTAAGTCGTTTATCCTATGATCTACAGCTTGCAATGTAAATCTTGATTTCTCACTGTTACAAAATACAAGAATTGTTGTCATGAAAATCATTTATGAAGTCGACAATAAAAGCAATTAAAAGAAGGGGGTTGCTCTGCTTCTGTTATGGTCAGCCTCAGGCCGTGAGGCAACACATAGAGCCTAAAGATTCCTTGGATTTCAAAATCATGTAAGAAAAACAAATATCTTAGTGCAAATAATTGCCTTCAAAGAATGGCACAATGGCTTGAGGCACTACATAGACTGGCTTTGTCTATTGCCTCCAGATGGAGAGAACGTTATTTTCAACACACACATTTTCATTCCAAATTTGATGCAGGTCAAGATGTCATAGTAGCTTAAGGTTGTGTCTTGTTTAACAATTTATGCATGTGTAGGGGCAGTAATTCCCTGTACTCGGTGGCAGACCCCCAGGGGCGGGTCTCCGGGTAATCACTGCCCCCTAGTGTGTATCATACCGATCCAGGTGTGGATGGAAGGTGGAAATGTCAGGCCAGGGGAAGTAGCTCAGAGGAAGAGCAGCCGCTTCGAAGTTGGAGGGCCCCGGGTTCGAGTCCCGGTTTCTCCAAGAACATTTTCACCGACCTCTACAGTGGTGGAGAAACCGAGCATCCTAATACAATCAGATTGAAGATATGTGTGCCTGCTCATGTCTTAACACAATCATGGATTGAGGACTCGGGAACTGGGCCGATATGATACAGATGACGCTTCGACCAATCCGGTAATTGTACTGGTACATCCACTGGGAAGTCAGGAGTGCCCTAACTCTGCTTGATAAAGCCTCAATTTCCAGGTAACTGGTTTGAGGGGGAATGCCTGGTGCTGGTGGATGGTGGTTGAAGCTGATGGGGAGGAGTGTAGGGGCAGTAATTCCCTGTACTCGGTGGCAGACCCCCAGGGGCGGGTCTCCGGGTAATCACTGCCCCCTAGTGTGTATCATACCGATCCAGGTGTGGATGGAAGGTGGAAATGTCAGGCCAGGGGAAGTAGCTCAGAGGAAGAGCAGCCGCTTCGAAGTTGGAGGGCCCCGGGTTCGAGTCCCGGTTTCTCCAAGAACATTTTCACCGACCTCTACACATGTACCAACTTATTTCCAAAATCTGGGACACACAAAACAAACTTCATTGGCAATGCCTAAGGAAATCGTGGGCACCTATAGAGTGAAATGTCTGTACCAATAGTCCACTGGGCCTGATTGTGTGGCTTTGGCTGAACAATTCCTAAACAAAAATCAGCGATGGTACCTAGCACAGTATTGCTGCAAATGCTTGCTCTGCACGGATAGAACAATATACAACCATCAAAATCCTTTTCATACCTATGTGAGCGGAAAGGATCGGTCATATTAAATCAGGCTGGCTTGTAATTTTGGTAGGGGCCTAGGAGCAGGTTATTGCCAACCTCAGAGGGTTACCTGGACATATATTCTATACAAAAAGATTTCCCCCTTGCAGGCCATTCGGTCCTGCAGGTTGATTTTGGCAGGACCAAATACCTCAATATTATCATTGTCAGAAAAGAAGCAATAAAACACAAGCAATTAACTCACCATTTTAATAATTTAATTCTTTCAACCTTAACAAACAGTAACGCCTTTTCTTTTATCCTGTAAAATCTTTAATAATGGTCTGATTTACAAGCTGTAAAAGACTAAATGTAGCCTAAGGTCCCAGGATTACAGTCGGATATTCAGTCTTGCATTCTAGCAATTCCCACCGGCCCAGCAGCGATTTTTCCGGTAAAAGCTGGTGTCCCAAGAATTATCGTATTGACTAAAAATAGCATTGTTGAGGTTGCATCAAAGGATTTAGATGGGTATCAGTGCTGCAGCAGGAGGAGACATGTCACTACAAAATGGTAGAATGCACTTGCTACCACTGAAAACTCAATAGTGTGTATGACATCCTTTGTGAGAGTACAAAGGGTTCGGGGGAAGGAGTTGGCAAATCAGCATTTAAAATAAAGTTTGAAAATAAGTTTTTAATTGAAAATGAGAGTGAGATAGAATATATTGCATTCCTTTATCTTTAGTTCTGTACATTTTGGCATAAGAGCATGTCATGGCACTTCAATGAATACTATTTCAACATTTTGGAGGTCACAATATTTTACCCGTAAGAAAGATTTGTGTCAGTAAAAATGTAACTGGTGTGTCTACCAGTGATCCTCGTAAGGGGCTGTGTACAAATGACGTCATGCATTTTTGGACCATTTTTGACCCCCCCTCCCCCCCTTGTCATGTTTCGTCATACAACACTTGACCCCCACTCAGCATGACGTCATGCAGAGAGATACCCCCCCCCCATGTGCATGAATAGTGAAGGCCTATAGGCTATAAACAAATTAAAATGGTTCAAAGGGACATATAATGGGTGTGAAATGGCAATAAAGGATAAGATACATGCAAAGTGAAAAAAGAACTAGCACTGATCAACAAATGAACAGAGAAACATGCCAAACACTGTCAGCTTATATAATGTATGGGTCCCTATATGCAGGCTGTACCATTTCGGTGCCTTATAGTTATACACGGAGTACTATGGTAGTGATCATACACAAGTATTTCCTGTCACAAAAGGGCTTAAAAACTGTCTAGATCAATAGTCCAATACAGGTAATAGTCTGCCTTCTTTGCAGCGAAAGCTGTACACTTGTTAGCGAAGAGAAAATCGAGAACAGTTATTATTAAGGATCATATAGTTCAAGAGCTTGAATGTATTGATATATTGAATGTATTGATTCAATTTGTAACTTGAACCATATAAAAGTGTACTAGAAATAGGTTTCAGGCAGAACACTGAATTTAGTGAGTGGCCTAATAGAAAAAAAATCTCCCCAAGCATCCCCTCAGTGAAAATAGCAACAGGGTGGTGGAGCGCTCCAGGGGAGTGTTGGTTATTTATCAACAGTGGGATTCCGGGATGGGGTGGATTGGGGGAGGAGCAAAATAATTTTGACACCTCAAGGAGGGGGGGGGGAGGGAAATATCACACCTTTTCAAAAAGAAGCCTGTGGATTACTATTGATGCTGCCCTGAGGCAACAGCAGCAGTTCAGGGGTATTTTAGGTGCATCATTTTAGATCCTGAGGGCAGCAGTGGCCCTTTTCAAAAAGGGTTAAATTGGTATAGGTAGGATAGAGTAGTAGTGCCCCCTTATAGTGGCCTGACATCACCTTGATTTTACACTGACATTGATGGCAGTGACACTCATTGAGTGAGATGTCTGAGGAATGCATGCATGTAGGGCCTATAGGTAAAACATTTATGTCAGATGAATGCATTAAACTTCCCTACCTTTACAAATCTTTTTACAAAAGTTTTTGTTCTTGCCAAAACCAAACCATATTTTGATTTCTTGATGACATGATGTCATGCAGCCCATGACCCCCCCTCCCCCCCTTGTCATACTTGGTCATGGCAAGAGGGACCCCCCCTCCCCCCCTCCTGCATGACGTCATTTGTACACAGCCCCTAAAACTAAAGAGAGCACCACCATAATTGAAAAGCATTGAACCAGTATAGTTTTTACAGGAAGGCCCAGGTGGCAGTCCGCTGGTACACAAATGTTTGGGATATGGAATGGGCTGTTATTTTGACAACATCTATTTTTTACAGTGTTGGCACAACAATAGTAGCATAATACCTCATTTAGAAGGTGCAAGTTCCATACATACGACAGACCAGGAGGTCGTTACACAATCAAAGAGAATAGACCAATTCTCGTTGTTGATACTTCAAACTGTTACACAAATGTTTTCTCGTTGTGATATTTGGGGTAGAATTTCACAAAGAGAAAAAAAGTGTTACACAAATAAAAAGTTGTTATGCAAAAGTCTTTGTGGCTTATCTTTAATGTCAACAACGAGAAAAAAAATGGCAGTTACTCAAGAGGTACTGCCTTTTCCATCTTTAGCATTGGTTCCTATGGGGACCTTTGTTGTAGCTATTTCTGACATCCTATGTTAATTCTAAGGCCTACCTTGAATATTTCTGACCTCATTTTGTTCTGGTTATTTACTTTTCATTCCACGATCTGTTCTGAACTCTCCTATTAATTTCAAGATCTGCTCTGGTCATTTCTGATCTCCTATCAATTTCATGACCTGTTCTGGTCAGTTCTGATCTCCTATCAATTTCATGACCTGTTCTGGTCATTTCTGATCTCTCCTATTAATTTCATGACCTGTTCTGGTCATTTCTGATCTCTCCTATTAGTATTATGACTTGTTCTGGTCATTTCTGATCTCTCCTATTAATTTCCTGACTTCATCTGATTATTCCCCACTTCTTCAAGCTATTTCAAACCTATTACATCCGTGAGATACTATTAGCTTAATGTAGTTGCACAAAGAGGTCTCTGTAGGTTCAAATAACAATGTGGAGCCATCTAGCGGAAAACGTGAGAACTACTGTTTCGTGATTTCAGTGTTGATGTTCAGAGAAAATCTACAATCTGTCACTGTTTTCTCATTGTAATTAGGTAGATAGGATGTTAAAGCATCCATGTGAAACTTTACAGCATGTAAATCGGACTAGAAATAAGGATTTTCAACAGGAATCATCAGAGATATCATGGAACCGAAAATGGGCAAAAATTGTTGCACCGGGAACCAGTGTAACTTGACCTACTTAGGCAACAATGAGAAAGCAACAACGATTCTCATTGTGAAAAGGCAGAACCTATTGTGTAACAGGTACAAAATAATCACTTAGTGAAAATCGTTGATTTAAGCGGATTTTCAACAAGGAGAGTTCAATCTTTGTGTAACGACCTCCTGGAGGTTAATTCAAACAGTGATAAACACTTGTAAATAAGCACTGTTTTGAATTAACCCCCAGAGCTATAAGGCACACTTGGAGATCTATTGCTAGCAGTTTAGTACAGTCACTACAATTCTACAGACTTATAGCTCGAACAACCATCCGACCTCATATATGCATCACACTAAAATTGCATGGTAATTAAAATATGAGTCACCAAACATGGGAGTAAAAATCAAGTCTTAATAATCAAGCATTGTAAATATTTGCTTTGGACTGTCTGCAATTAAAAATGACAAGAACTGGAGAAAACAGGTGAGGTTATTGAAAACTGCAGACAATTTGTTGACACACAGACTACCGAGCAGCTTCAGTGTCATCGAACTTAGGATAAAACCGAAGGTTATTTAATGGATATATAAAATAACTTGTGCAACTTGGTCAAAGGGCAGAGCACCTTCTAAGGCACCCTTGGTTATGGGAGATGACTGTTTTTTTCTTTCCTTCCTTCGTCTGCCTCAGGCCTACTGGTGTTGGGCTTAATGCCCTATGCAGTACTTAATGGTTGTTATTGAATCAGTATGTCCGGGAGGGGGGTATCAAAATGACATGGACGGAGTATTTGTCCTTACTCGGTCTCTTTGTGATTATTCACATATGTAGACCAACACGGTTTAGGTTTCTCTGCAAGCCCCTTCATTTCTGTACCTTTTATCTTTGAACGTTATCAGTCCACATATTCCTCATTTAGCCTGTAGAAATGGCCCATATTAAAGCTAATGATGTATCATTTTAAAGATCTTGAGATGAACTTTGAAAAGAAATTTCCCTGCATAGGGGTGTTTTTGCTTGCCTGGTCACTATGGTTATTACTATGGTTTAAGATGGAATTTTACAAGAAATGACCTTCTTTGCAGTAGGTATTTGATGAGACTCATTAGGGTTGTTTGATGATATCCAAGTTACCCATATCATGCCTGATAAACTAATTCTGGGGTATTGTGATTAGTTTATGAACTGTGAAATGATCTTATTTTACTCTCATATCTGAGTGCAAACCTGCTGTCCTATTAGATCAGGCTGCTATGTAATAGGATCCAGGGACTAGGGGCAGGTCATGACTGTGGAAAAACATGGGAAAACGTAACATTACGGTGATTTAGTGCTATTTATGGCCACCAAGTGGCCCTGACAGTACTACACATGGTATAACATCATACATTGTCACGGAACTTTCATCCACTTAGTCTTATCAGATTTTGATGATCCATATATACCAAGCTGATCCCTAAGACTTCTTCAGTTCAATCAAATCAAATGTTGTTGAATGAGATCATTGGATATTATCTTGGTCAACTGCGTACAAAATCAGATAGGCATACCTGAACTACTTAAGAATATTACAATTTCTGTTAACTTACACTGGTAGTTTAGGCACGATAACATGCTTATTTGTCCTGTAGAAGACGCTGATGCCCATTAATCAGAGTATATGATTGTCCAAATATGCTAGGAAGACCTACAGAAATTATTCTGACAGGTTACAGCAAAATTACCTTATTGTATTATTTGGTTGTGCCACCTAGTTGCTGTGAATAACACAAAATCCCCGTAATGTTACCTTTTCCCATGTTGCGTCACATGTCAATCCCCAAAGGACAACCTGTAAATAGGACAGACTATCACAGATCAAAAGATTGGGTTGGCCATGGTTTGGCATATGAAGGAGAATAGGTACTGAGGCTTTACCCCATGGAGATAAATAAAAAAGAAAGACAAAATGAGTGTATCATGTCTGATAACAGTGCAATTCAATAGACACCTGATTTTTTGCCCTACAAATTTATGGTAAAGATTGTACATCACTTCTTATGCAGGGGAGTATGCATAATCTTAGCCTTAAACACATGGACTGCATGGACAGTCAGATGTAAGATATCAAATACTAAATCATTGTATATCGACAGGACTCAATGTGTGAGTCATGAATTATTAACAGTTACATGTAGCTGTTACGAATTACTGAGCCGCTACCATTAAATTCTAGTACCACAGCCAAAGGAAGCTTTAAAAACTCATAATTGAAGAGTCCTTGTCCTGTTAAAAGAGGTCTGAAAAAGGGTCTCTCCAAGAAGAGGCACTTCCTTTGTCATGAATGTTGAACACCGTGCTTGAGAATAAGTATTAGAATGGCCTATTTTAAGTGCATTTCATCTCGGAGGGAGATTAGCATCAAAGTGTGATGTGTAAATTTCTAGGAATGAATGATTAAAGAATGTATTTCTACTCTCATTCAGTACAAGATTCAATCATATCTCAACAGCATATGCAATCACCATACCCTTATTGTACCTTGCTTTATTATTTTAATTCCGTCCCTTATCCTGTAATGTCAACAATTATCAATGTACCTAGTTGCCCGCAATAACAAACACTGTGTTATATTAAAATACCAATTGTTGTACAACCAGACCAAATAATTTCAAAATAATGACCTTCACCTTACCCCCTAGGGCCTGTATTTGTAGGAGGAAGCTTCTGTTGTTCCTCCATTCCCTAACCCAGGCTTCTTTAGATATAGGTCTATGTTTACAACTATAATTGGTTTTCACTCTAAGGCACTTCAAGGTACCACCATGTCAAGTTCCTTCCGTTTACCCATCAACACATTATTGTTTTATTAGCATAATCAGTATTGAGAATGTACCCACACTTTTGCAGGCTGGTTTTGTATTCTAAAACCACCACTCCCATTCAGCTGTCCTTCTCCTAGCCTCGACCAGAGTGCAGTGGCACACTAATCTAATTTATGATTTACTGTAGGGACTGGGTTTAAGGCACTTGTGAAGTTCAATTGCCCAATACACACAACCAGAGCCCAAAACAGATGATACCCCTGAGCATCCCAATACCATTTATTCATCAAGTCTGAAATGAAATGTAAAGAAGTGAAGATGATATTATGGTCTTCATCAGAGAGATTTTCATTTCATAGAAAACCTGTAGTACATATTACTACCAATTAGATATTGTAGTGCTACTAAAGATGGTGTTAGCTACCCCTATTGTTTGTTCAATACCTTCTTGATCTTGTTTCTCCTTTTCTACATGTGTGGTGATGTTTGCCTCTTGAGCAAGCAACCAGGGCATTCCTACAGAAAGTGCATTGTAGTTGAGGGGATTGTGGAGCGTTGTATATAGTTTTAGCTCCCTATTCGAGAGGGCAGGTCAGTCGGTGCGGTTACCACCGGTAGGACCAGAGGTCGCTTTGATCTCTGGCCACTATGAGGTGGTGGCAGCACTGGTTGTTGCTGCTCCAGTCCCTACCTGGGACTGCGCAGGGAGTTCAGTTGGCTTCTGGCTGCGGCCAGGGCAACACCTGCAGAGCACTGAGCTATATTCATAGCACCACTTCAAACATATGTAAATACGAAATAAACATGTGCCAGTTGCACTAACCTAAGCTAACCTGTCTGGTTTTACTTGATATTGATATATCTCGAACTGAACCGAAATTATATAAGAACTCGAACCATTACAGTACTATAGATTGTACCCCATATGATTATCAAAATCTCTGAAAATCATTTTCAATTAATATTTTTGATTCCATATCTGAACCTTTTCAGGTTGTAATGTCTGGGGTCCCAGATGGGCCCAAGCCATCAGTGGAGACTCCAAAAGAGTTTTTTTAAGGTAGAAAGGAAGCTGTGGGACCTGGAATTCAGATCAATACCAAATAAAAGAAATTATTTTCATAAAAAGGTGTCTGGGAAATGATTGGCAAGGGGCTCTGTTTAACACTTCATGCTCAGTTAAAATGGATGGAGGTACAAATTCAAATGACCTGTGAATACAAAAAGCATCACCATGGATCTCTTTTAACATCTGTATCGCATTTCTTCTGGAGGTTTCCAGATATTAACTTCTGAATTCACATTTCGATGAAATATTGGTATGGACAAAAATCCCTCTCTTAGTACTTTCATCTTTTATCTTTCATCAGACTTAGTACACAAACTGCTAGACGCTTCATTAAGTCATTGAAAAGTAGAATTCTCTGCATCATAGTCTCCCAAACGGTAGGGTTATTTGTATTATGAAAGGGGCACATAACTTAATGCATGCATCTGGAATGTTAAGGTGCATGATATGAATCAGTAAAACTCCTGCAACAACCTTTAATTTTGTGCATTTATAATAAATATACTATGTCATATTCAAGAACACTGACACAGAGAATAGATGCCACAGGGATGTGCTGGCACCTATAGGTACACAGCTTTAGTCCACAAGGTCTAGCGTATAGGCTGACCTTAGCCATACATTTCCTCCATAAACATACAACGAGGGGCAGAGTGAACTATTGATGTAAACGCCTACACTCCAATGATAGAAGGAGATACAACCCTCACCTTGCACTCGTACTATAAGAGTGGAGATGACTTGCCATATTAGATCAGGCTGCCTTGTGATTGGATGGGGGGTGGTAATAACAGGTCATAGACATCATCATAGGGATACCAGAACATAGTTTAGTTTGCATCAGATTCTGGCAGGTTTTTTTGAGTTACTTGTCACTATAGAGGAGAGCAGGAGCGTGTTGCTCCTATGGTAAAAAAAGCTGTCAGTAGGTACCCTCTTTTCAAAAGAAGTCACGCCCTGCTTCACCATTCAACTTGCACTCACCACATTAGTCTGAAAAGTCACCTGTCTTGTTTAAAATAGAGAGAGCTGCACTATCAGGCACCTACTCATGTCACACACTCTATAATATATTATACTGACTGACTTCTCCCAACTAGGTACCTACTCAAATCCACTTTTTGAGCACCGTACTTGAATGTCCACTTGTGAGCAACAAAAGGGACAAGTTATATCTACATGAAAAGAAAGGACTGGAAACAAGGGCATTTTTAGCCAGCTCTTCCTTTTACTATAGGAGCAACACCCTCCAGGGCATTTTTAGCCAGCTCTTCCTGCATTGCTTATGATTAGCATGTTTTACAACATAGTACTGAAGTGGCCAACACAACTGCTATATTCTGATTATGCATTAAGCTCTACGCCTAAAGGATATTAAAGGCTTGCTTGGATAGTATACCTTCCACATTATGTGACAAAATCTGTCCTGTCCTATCAGGCTGCTCTGTCATACAGTGACTAGGGGTAAGGCCATACCAAACTCCAAAGGACAACCTGTAAATGGGATAGCTTATCACAAATCAAAAGATTGAGTTGGTAATAGTTTGGCACCAGAAGGAGGATGCCGTCTTAGACTTGTTTACCCTAAGGACAAAGAAAAAAATAAAGCACAGTACGGCCTCTAACCAATCAGAAATTGAGGATTGAGAACCCCATATCCAGTAACTGTATGATTCAATGAAATCCTGTTTTTGGCCTTAAGAATGCTACAGATATTATTTTGTACATCAATTTTTATTCCAGAAACTAGGCATAATTCTTAGTCTTAGCCTTAAAAACACATGGACTTACACTTAAGTTGGTCAGATGTAAGAGATTAAAAGTACTACATCAATTGATGTTGATAGGACGCAAAGTATGAGTCATGAACTATCAGTAAGCTTACTACCCATTAGGAATTACCGTGCCAATACAGATGTTTATGTTAATATGCTGCCATTAAAAAAAGAATCAGTAAAACTCATAATTGAATTGTTCTCATCCTGTTATTTCATTAATCTTATGAACTGTCTATCATTTACGGTGTGTGCCTTTAGCTCATGAGTATTGTGGTATGATTTCAAGTGTTCTGAGTGATGATATGTGTACCAAACCTCATTATGCAGATGTGATCATAGGAATACTAGTCTTGAAAATAGGATAACTGAGTTTGCATCAGAGGATTGAGCTGGTTAAACTAAAAACAGCATGTTCTGAGGCGATCACAATGACTTGGATAGAGCATTTTCATTACCCTGTCTCTTTGGGATTATTCGGTGATTCCTCATTTAGCCTGAAGAATTAGAAGCAGCATGGTTATTCTATCAATCATTATAGGAACTGCACTTCTGTAATTGCTTTTGGGCTGAGAAGCAAGTTGTCCTGGCTATGACTTCTGCTGATGAAGGGTCTAAACAGAACAAACACTATGTTTATATCATCGTTTTGCTTTGGGACACCCTCTGCGACTGAAAGTTGTATGAGTAATCCAGTACTCTAGAATGTCTTTGTAAAGGTCAGGCGATAACAGTTTTGGTATAATCATGATCATATGATATAAGATGTGATTGCTAAAGACTTGCAAGTAAAATAGTTATTTTTTCAAGTGATGACCGGCGGTGTTTACGATAGGTATGAGATAAGAATGGCTATGCCCCATAAACCTTTCCTGTGGTATTGCAGATGGAGTATGACCATTGGGTGATTTTGTCACACCCAAATATCTGAGTGAGGACATCCTGTCCTATTGAATAAGGTCTCCCTGTGATAAGATACACTGACTAGGGGCAGGTCATGCCCATTGCGATAGGACTACCTGTAAATGTGATAGCTTGTCGTACATCAGAGGATCTGTATGGAAATGGTTTTACACAGGAGCACGATGACTTCTGAGGCTTATGTTTACCCTGAGGAAAAGATAAGGGAGGGAAGACAGAATAGATTCATTCAATCAAAACTTGGTGATTGAGTGCCTCAAGCATGGTTCAGAGTCTCTCAAAATTTGCTATCCGTTTGATGTTTCATCATTAATTGCATTCATATTGCTAGTATACTGTTTGTCAATGCCAAGCTTACTCTAATTGAGGATGTAAGCACGGCGAATATCATGTGAATGAATGGCTGTTTGCTTTACAAATAAAAAAAAATTGTTGGTTTATAGATATGATCATTTAGAAGCCTGCTATATATATATATATATATATATATATATATATATTGTGGCGGAGACGGAGGGGCCGTTGGCGGAGCCGAAACCATCCTGGTGTGGGGGCGGCGAGGCCAGCGGTCCTGAAGTAACGCGGTTACGTCGGCAATAGTAGTCGGCGGAGGAGATCCTCTGACGCTGGCCTGCCGTGGAGCAGGCCGGGGTCGGAGTATCTGCCTATGTATATATAAGGGAGTTGTTACTCCGATCAGTTAGTTCCGGGTTGCAGACAGAGAAGAGCAGAACTTCAAAGGCTTACCTCCGGGTTAATCTATATACGATACAAGACTTAGATGGTGTGGCGAAGACTGCCAGGAAATAAAAGACACTGAAGTCAAGCTGTCGGAGTTGTGTAATTCTTTATTAACCATAGAGTCGGAAAACGCTACATTGGTGACAGCGGTGTTTGAAGACTCACGAGAGAAGAAAGATGGCGGAGGCTTCAGAAACGATAAACTTACCTGTGGAGAAGAGGAATGCGGAGGAGATTAAGCGGGAAAAAGGGGTTCTGCTGGAAGTGGTGGACGAGGAAGTGATGCTACGGCAGAGAGGGGTGGTGAGGCCGGAAGAGATGAACCCGGAGAGACAAGCAGAACCCGCCGATAGAGCACCCCGGGAGGAGGTGCCGGAGGCGGGGTATGAGGAACCACGCGTTAAAGAAAGGGAGCCCTACCTGTGGCCATGGGAGAGGGAGGAGAAACCGGCGGCCCGAAGGCTGAGGCACCCTTAAGGAAAAATGGGTGATGCAGATGCCTGGCTGGGGTTCAACCCGGGAAGGGACGATGGCGGAAAGGTGCTTTGGTGGCCGGAGGAGCAGGCGGAGGTGAATAACCCAGGGAAGGGGAGCAAGCGGGCACCGTCCGAGGTTCGCCCCGAAACCGGGAAATGTGCGGAGGAGGCGGATAAGGACGAAAAGGGGGAAGGTGGAGATCCCCGGCAGGGTAGAGGAGTTGTGGGTCGTCCGGAGAGCGGCTGGAGAGGAGGTGCCGATGGGGAGAAGGAGGCAAAGGGTAAGCCAGTGGTGAAACCCTCTAAATATGATGGCACCACAGACCTATCTGACTACCTCAACCACTTCGACCTGTGCGTCAAAGTGAATGGATGGAAGCCGGAGGAGGCGGGTATGTTCCTAGGCCTGAGTCTGTCAGGGGCAGCCCGGAGATTGTTGACGGGAAGGAAACCAGCCACGCCGGAGGGGTATGAGGAGTTGAGAAGGGCACTCGTGGAAAGGTTTGAGCCTACTAATCAGGAAGAGATCTACAAAGCGTTCCTCCGCACTAGGGTCCGGCGAAAGGGAGAGGGACTGCAAGAGTTACAAGAAGAACTGAAAAAGTACACTAAGTTAGCATATCCGGAGGCGGACGCCCGGACGACAGACACCTTAGCTCTCGACAGATTCCTATTGTGCCTCGACAATCCACTCAGGCAGTGGGTGTATCAGTCAACGCCGAAAGATTTACAATCCGCAGTAATGACGGCGGTGGGAGCGGAGGCGTACCTAAAAGTGGAGCAGGAGAATATCCACAAAGTGCGGGCGGCGGATGCGTCAGTAAATGAACACCTAAAGTCCAATAAAGAGGAAATGAGCAAAATGGCGGAGTTGATGGAGCGGTTAGTTCAAAGGCTGGATGATCCGGCGGCAGTGGGGAGGAAGAAAAAGCCAAGCAATGGTGCTTGCTTCGGATGCGGACAGGAAGGCCATTTCAAGCGAGAATGCCCAAATATCAAGGCCAAGGAGGCATCCAAGCCGGTGAGCGAACAGGCTACTCCGGCGGCGGGAAACTAGAATCGACCTATACTAAAGGCCAAGTACAGGTCGAGGGAAGTGGGCCTATCAATGTGATACAGGGCCGCCGAGAGAGGGGCGGAGGAGGATTGATAGTAGAGGGTCGGCTGGCAGGGGCCCCCATCCAATTGCTGATGGACACTGGTGCGTCGCTTAATCTGGTCTCCGAAGGATGGTGGAGCAGGTGGGGCGGACGGGAACGCCTGGGGGAAACGGCAGAGAAGATCTACTCCGTCGATGGGCGGCCTATGGACATAAAAGGGGAAGTGTACACAGAGCTGGAAATCGGGAGGCGTACTATCAATGTGCGTTTCGTAGTCAGCGACACCGGGACGGAGGGAATCCTGGGGGCGGAGTTCCTCCGCACCAACAAACTAATGGTCGACGTAGCAAAAGGGCGCCTAGTGTGGACAGAGGAGGATTCTGTATGCCGAATCGTCAGCACCCAGGCGGCGGTGCTGGGATCCGGACAGAAGGCCATGCTAGAGGGAACTCTAGTCGGACCCTGGCAACAAGGGGACGACGGGATGATTGAAGGGATGGCCGGACACAAAGGTGAACCGAGTTTCCTGGTGGGGCGGGGGCTGGTGTGCCCCAAGGGGAGGGCAACTTGGGTCAGGGTGCTCAATCCCGGTCCTGAGCCAGTGGTGATATATAAAGACTCTCGGGGCCATTCAACGAGTGGAGTGCAGAGGCGGAGGCGAGGCAACGGCCGGAGAGGGATGGTGCCGGGTGGTGGAGAGAGGTGAGCGGGAGGAGCTAAAGAGCTTGGTGGACGGGCTAGTGAGCGGGACGAAGGCTCACCGTAGGAAGGAGCTTGCACGGCTTATAAGGAAACACCTGGGGGCATTTCAGAGGCATAAGGGCGACAAAGGGCACACTCAATTGGCCAAGCATAGGATTGATACGGGGGTACATCCACCTATCAAACAACCGCCGAGACGATTGGCACCCCATAGACGAGAGGCTGTAGAAGAGGAGGTGGAGAAGATGTTGGAAGCCGGAGTGATCGAGCCATCCACTAGCCCGTGGGCTTCTCCGGTGGTCCTAGTAAGAAAAAAAGATGGTACCACTCGCTTCTGTGTGGACTACCGGAGGCTCAACGCCGCCACCGTGAAGGATGCTTATCCCCTACCTAGAGTGGAAGATTGTCTCGATACCATGGCGGGGGCCGCTTGGTTTTCGTCAGTGGATCTGGCCAGCGGCTACTGGCAGTTGGATATAGAGGAGGGGGATAAAGAGAAGACAGCATTCACGACACACCGGGGGCTGTTCCAATTTCGGAGAATGCCCTTCGGTTTGTGCAATGCGCCAGGCACCTTCGAGAGGGTGATGGAAGTGGCCATGAGGGGACTACAGTGGAAAACTTGTTTGGTCTATCTAGACGACATAGTCGTATTCTCCGCCACCTTCGAGGAACATATGGAGCGGCTTGGGGAGGTACTTCAAAGGCTAGAGGATGCTGGACTTAAAATCAAGCCCTCCAAATGCCAGTTGGCTCGCCGCAGAGTGTTATTCCTGGGCCACCAAGTGAGTGAGGCGGGAGTAGAGACAGATCCGGAAAAGATAGCGGCGGTGCAGTCGTGGCCCACTCCGACCACGGTGACGGAGGTCCGGAGTTTTCTGGGGCTAGCTGGCTACTACAGGACCTTCGTTCCCGAGTTCTCTACGAGGGCTAAACCACTGAGTGCGCTGGCCGAGAAAGGGAGGACGTTCCGGTGGTCGGAGGAATGCGAGGCATCATTCCAAGACCTAAAAAGAAGATTAACCGAGGCCCCTATCCTAGCTTTTCCCCAGGCGGAGGGACAGCTTACCTTAGACACCGACGCCAGTGACACAGGCCTCAGAGTGGTACTGTCCCAGGAGCAGACGGGGGTAGAGAGGGTCCTAGCCTATGGCAGCCGCACTCTCAGCAGGCCGGAGCGTAACTATTGCGTTACAAGGAGGGAGCTGCTGGCTATAGTCTTTGGCCTCAGGAAATTCAAGCATTACCTAATAGGGAGGAGGGTGGTAGTCCGGACAGATCATGCCTCCCTGCGGTGGCTGTTGGAGTTCAAGGAGCCGGAGGGCCAGCTGGCTCGATGGCTGCAGATTATAAGTACTTACGACATAGTGGTGCAGCATAGGCCGGGGAAACTACATGGAAATGCGGATGGGCTGTCCAGGAAGCCCTGCAAGCAATGTGGACGAGAGGATGAGGAGGAGCTGCTGCATTGCCGGGTTTTCACAAGGTCTCAATGCCAGGAGATGGTTCGGGGGGCGCCTCCGGCGGCGGAGGACTCCACTCCGCCGGCAGGGAGAGAGTGGGGCACGCTCCAAGCGGAGGACACTGTGCTGACTCGGGTCAGAGCATGGGTGAACGGGGAGGCGACCACCACAGAGGAGGAAAGACGGACCTGGGGCTATGAGCTGAGGGCCTGGCATGCCCAATTGGGGCGCATGAGTATTGAAAAAGGGATACTGGGCCGGTGGTGGGAAGGCGCGGCGGGGGAACGATGTTTCCAAATTGCTGTACCCGCCCGGAGCAGGAATGATGTGCTCCGGGAGGTCCACGGAGAACCCTTGGCGGGGCATCTGGGCCGCAATAAAACCATCCGGCGCCTCCAGACAGGTTACTACTGGCCGGACTTCAGGAGGGATGTGACCCTGTGGTGCGCCAGCTGTGAACCTTGCGTCCGGAGGAAGGCGGCTCCACCTCCGCATCGGGCACCAATGGGACACGTGGGTGCTGGACTACCCCTACAGAGGATGGCTCTAGACGTGATGGGTCCATTGCCCTTGTCCTCCGCCGGGAACCAATATATTTTGGTGGCGGCGGACTACTTCACTAAATGGACGGAAGCGTACGCTTTACCCAACCAGGAGGCACCCACGGTGGCCAGGGCTGTGGTGGAGGAGTTCATCTGTAGATTTGGAGCTCCGGTGGAGGTGCACACAGATCAGGGCAAGAACTTCCAGTCGGGACTGTTCAGGGAAATGGTGGCCTTACTGGAAGTCAGGCAGACCAGGACCTGTTCCTTTAGGCCCCAAAGCGATGGGATGGTGGAGCGGGCCAACAGAACGATTGAAATGCTGCTGGCGACCGTGGTGGCGGAGGACCAACGGGACTGGGACCGGCGACTGCCATTTGTGATGGCGGCGTATCGCTCCTCTGCACACGCCTCCACGGGGTTGTCCCCCAATATTCTGATGTTGGGGCGGAAAACAGGCATTCCCCTGGATTTGGTTTACCCACTGGAGCCCAATGTTGGGGGAGGGGTCGGTTATGTGGCCGAATTACAAACTACCATGGCAAAAGCATACTCCGTCGCTAGGGAGGCCCTCGGAAGGTCCCTCTGCAGGCAACAGAGGAACTATGACGCGAGAGCATGGCAGGCGAATTCCCTGTCGGGGGCAGGGTCTTCTACTACCACCCTCTCCGGAAGAGGGGCCTGACACCTAAACTCCAGAGCTATTGGACAGGCCCATGGGAGATAGTGGGGCGCGTAGGGGAGGCGGTGTATAAAATCAAAAAGGGTAAAACTACCAGGGTAGTCCATTACGACGCCCTAAAATTGGCCCCGGCGCGGGCCACGGCGGAGGATGTTCCCGTGGAAGATGAAACAAGGGAGGCCGAGCCCCTATCTTCTGACAATTCAGACGAGGAGGGAGAAGGATCCGGAGGGGGCACCATCCGGCTGGTTCAGGTGACCTCGGAGACTAGAGCTGACCTGGAGGCGAAACTGCTGACCTGCAAAGAGAAACAGAGACATCAAATAATGGAAAACAGTAAGGGAGGGGCAGCGGATAAAGGAAATCGGAAAGAAGGTCTGCGGAGGAGTGCACCGAAGCCTGCCGGAACCAGCGTAGCCCGGGCCGTCAGACTGGCGCCTCAACTGGATACTTACCTTGGGGCGGAGTGGAGGAGCTGCAAAAGCAAGATGAGTCAAGAAAGCCGTGACTGGTGCGATGTATGGCTGGAAAAGGAAAGAAGGTCGAAGAAAGAAGCTGAAATGTCACATTGGAGGGGGGTAGAACCAGAGGAGGACCCTCCCTACGAGGAATGGTCCCTCCCCGAGATGGGCGAGTCGGATGGAGAGGGGGTGAGTGATGAGAGTGAGTTGGCCCGCAGAAGGCGGAACCATGGCCAAAACAAGGAAATCAGGGCAGAAAGACTAAGGAGGGCGGCGGATCCTGGCCGGAGGAGAATCAGAGAGAAGCGGAGTAGGGCCGGAGAGGCGGGAGTCGCTAAGCAACCCTCATAACAAGGTCTCCCCAATAAAAGGCGGGGGAAGGGCCGTTAACGGTCAATCTACAATGCGGGCCGGAGATGACACACGGTTGGTGGTTCTAAGAGGGACAGGGCCCGAGGGTGAATCGAGTCGAGGCAAAGATGCTGGTGGAGGGTCAAAGAAAGTGTCTTCTACAGTGTCCAGCCACTCCTGGGAGGGCCCCACACGCTCAAAACACAGGGAGAGTCGGCGGAGGAGGAGGGAGAAAGAAAGATTCTCCGGCCACTCCTCCTCTAGCCGCTCCACTAGTGGCCACAGAAGGGACGGAGTGTCTGTCCGGACGGAGGCAGCCAGATATTGGAGAAGGGACTCGGAGAGCCGGAGTCGGAGTGGGAGCTATCGTAGGCGGAGGTCCTCGGCTGACCGCGGATCGCGTTCCCACGGTTCACAGCGGCCACGTGAGAGCGGAGGCGCCACTGGCGACAACAGTGTGCGGAGTAGGGCTATGATGCAACCGGGGGTTTCCCACCGCGTGGTGACGGAGGGTGGCCTGACCCAGGGGACGGTGATTGGAGGAGGAGGAGGAGGGGGCGTGACCACGGGGGGGAATATAAGGGAGCGTTATCCGCCTCATCCTTCAATTCCTGTTAGCCTATGGACAACGCCACAACTAGTAATGCCTGTCTTCAAAAACAGAGACCAGAAGCCTGTCCCCACGGAGTGGGTGGACGGGGTGGAGCTGCCGAAGTATCGGTGCGAGATCTGCCGGAAAAGGGGGGACTCCAAGCAGTGGTACTTCATGAGATCCGATGGGATGAACCACCATCTCAGCACTCACGACGAGATGCAAGAGGGCTACCAGTGCCCTAAGTGTGAGTACATGGTCGCCAAGATCCGGGTAGATGATCTCCGGCGACACATTACGCGTATTCACCCCGAGCTGGAGGACTGGCAGCCGCCGGAGGAGTGCAGGATGCTACCGGTGGGCCGGGCAACGGAGGCGGGAGGATCCTCGGCGGACAGTAGCCTCGTGGCCGCCCCAACTAGCCCGGAGGAAACTGTCAAGTCCACCACCACAAAGAGGAAGAGGGGGAGTGCGCTGGCCAAGAAAAAGAAACCAGTAAAAGCCGCCTCCAAGCCCGGGGTCCCCCCGCCGCAGCAGGGCACCTCGGCGGGTGGAAGGGGTGCGGGGGACAGCCCCAGTGGATCTACCTTCAGCGGCATGGCGTCGCCGGGGATAACGTTGGAGGAGGAGACGGAGGCTGCTGTCGCCTCCAAATACTTGGAACAATTGCTGGGATTCCGCGTGGAGGGGACCAGCACCCCCCAGAGCTGTCTCTCCGTCAGGTCCACCCGGAGTACGTCAGGAAAGGGGGTCAAAAGGGCCTTCGAGCCGGAGGAGGGGGAGGAATCGGTGGAAAAGAGGAAGAGACAATCCCCACGGGGTAAGGAGCGGCAGGCGGAGGAGGAAGCGGGACCCTCCACCCCGCCACTGACCACGGGGATACCCGACCTGACACCTCTACTGAGCGGGGGGGGAGGTGGAAATAGACGAAGAAATGGCGGGGAAGCTGAAGTTCGTCATAGGATTGCTGGTAGAGAGATATGGACAGTCGGGGGAGACCCCCACCAAGACTCTGTTACGAATGCAACGGGAGGTGCCTCTAGGGGAGGTCAATGTGAGGGCCCTGGAGGCAGAATACGAGGAAACCAGGAAGGACACTCCGACCTCCCGAACCTCCATCAAGTCGGCTGCCTACGAGGACATCTCCGCCACGAGTGGGGAGGACGGAGAGAGCTTGGGACTAGGGGGAAATGGGCTGGACTCTAGCCCCGAGAAGCAGCCCCCTTACGAACTAGTCAACAAGCCCAAACCCACTCTCTCCGGGGCCAGCCCCGAGACGTTGCCCTCCTATGAGGATATGAGTAAACCGTCCCCTAACAAACCGAAACCCATCCTGAAGACAGTTACAATCGTGACGCCTGAGTTGCCGGAGAAGGATGAGGTGGAGGGGGTGGGGGGGGTGACGAGGCGGAGGAGGTGGAAGGGGAGGATGAAACCAGCGAGGAGTCGGAGGAGGTGGCCATCCCGGCGTACGTCCAATCCTGCCCTAAACTGAAAGCCCAGTTCTTAGCTGTACTCAGCGATGCCAAGGAGGAGGAGCGGAAGAGGAAAAGAGAAATTAAACGGAAAGAGAGAGAGGAGGCGGAGAGGAAGGCCAGAGAGGCTGAGGAGCGCCGGAGGGCGGAGGAGGAACAGTGGAGAAAGGAGGAGGAGGAGAGGAAGGCCAAAGAGGCGGAGAAAGAAAGACTGAGGAAAGAGATGGAGACTAAAAGTAAAAGCCCTAAAGAAAAAGGAGCGGGAAAGTCTACGAGGAAGTTGAGCCTGGAGGGAGTGTTAAAAGAAGCGGAGGAAGAGGCCATACAAAACCGATCCATGGAGGAGGGTACCGCCCAAGTAATGAGCAAATTTCAATCGGGTTCCGTAGGGACACCGGTGAAGGAGAAAGGACAGGTGGAGAAGGTACCAAAGACCCCCCCCCCCGTAGAGCCGGGGACCTTAGTGGCTCTACCCAGGTTGGACAAGTACCCCCGAACCGTGACTGTGGGGTTGGACGGGCTAGTCCTTTGCTCGCCCAAGGGAGAATTCTTGCTGCAAGTAGAAGTGGGGGGTGAGAGTGGACGGGCGGAGACCATGGTAATGGTGCCGGAGGGGGTTGAGACGGTGGTCGGAGGGCTTGGGGACCCGGCGCCCCTACCCAACACTGAGACAGACCGAGTGATGGTAGTAGCCGGATTACCTATAGGAGATATGGGAGAAGGGGGAATCGCCAGCACCGAGGGGTTGGTGGGGGTAGAGGAGGTGCACCGCCTACCGCTAGATCAACAAGGAGATAAAGCGGGTGACAATAGGGACGAGGAGGCGGAGGAGGATGGGGCTATGCCATGGCATTCGGATTTTACCGGGCCGGAGGCCCTCAAGGAACACTCTAGACGACTGGGGCAGCCTCGGACCCTAGGACCTGAGATGAGGGTTATACCCGGGGGACTGCAATCTTCCTCCATTCACACCCTCCCCAATGGAGATATTGAACTGGTCCATGTTACCCGGACCCGTTATGGCCGTGATAAGAAGGGATGCTGCAGCCGCTGCGGACAGCGGTGGCCGAGGACGTTGGCGGCGCGGACGACCAAGGCTGGAACCAACGAGGGCGGCGACAAGACATCCTGAGGCGATCCGGAGGGCGGCGGAGAAGGGGGAGGCGGAGGATGTCTGCCGGATCCAGACGAACTGACGCCGTATTATTGTATAAAAGTTGTTGTTATGGCTATACTCCGCATAGGGGACGGCGGATTCGGTTTACTTAGTAGTTAATGCCGCCTATAGAGGAGGTTTAAGTAGGATTTACTATGTGTATGATATGTGTAGCTATTTACTTAAACGCCCAGGGGCCATGGCGTGACAGGATTTTTCAAAATTGGAAACCCATCTGCAGGAGGGTAATATCACACTCTTTCTCCCGGTAAGGCTATAGATTAGTTGGGGAGAGTGTGGCGGAGACGGAGGGGCCGTTGGCGGAGCCGAAACCATCCTGGTGTGGGGGCGGCGAGGCCAGCGGTCCTGAAGTAACGCGGTTACGTCGGCAATAGTAGTCGGCGGAGGAGATCCTCCGACGCTGGCCTGCCGTGGAGCAGGCCGGGGTTGGAGTATCTGCCTATGTATATATAAGGGAGTTGTTACTCCGATCAGTTAGTTTCGGGTTGCAGACAGAGAAGAGCAGAACTTCAAAGGCTTACCTCCGGGTTAATCTATATACGATACAAGACTTAGATGGTGTGGCGAAGACTGCCAGGAAATAAAAGACACTGAAGTCAAGCTGTCGGAGTTGTGTAATTCTTTATTAACCATAGAGTCGGAAAACGCTACAATATATACATATATATATATATATATATATATATATATATATATATATAACTTGAAACCTAACTAAATAAATTTTGCATCGTACCTCAGGCTGCCCTCACAACCTTTACTCCATATTCAGTTGTTTTATTTGTGACAGCCGACAAAATGTCTTTCGTCGGCTGCCAAAAGTCCTTTTGTTAAACTTGTGCATGGTCCTTTATAGATCATGCAACTCGGGTCCATGTCCAAGTAAATAAATTCCTGTCCTACTTTATATTTGTGACCCATCCTAACAAAGTGGTACTGAAGTCGCACATTTAGAAGCCTAGATATAGGCTTCTCAAGTGGTATAGTGTCAAAAATATCAGATTTTTTAAAATAGATATTTTAGCATTTTTCTAACCTATGGGTAGATATCTTTCAGAATCCTTGCCTACTGAACTGAATTTAAGCCCCAAATGCATAGAAGACATAGCTATAGTTTTCTTGGTTATTTAGAATTACATGGGAATTATATAGGATTTATAAATTATTATATGTTTAAAATGTCAAATATATCAGGTTAATTTTTTTTTTAATTCATCCGACTAAATTTACCGACAGAAGATCCTTAGAGGACCACCTGGTTCAAATATGCAAGTGTTATATACCAAATGAAAGCTCTTGATGAGTTGTAAATGAATATGCTAATAACTAAACATATTGTATGTGCGACCTCCGTACCATTTTGTAAGGATGGGTCACATTTAGAGTTTTCAGGATCCTGATGAATTCTAAGTGCAAATAAAACTTGAGAAGTAGAGAAGAAAATGTGAAAAGCCATTATCGAGCCATGTATACATCAAGGCAGGGAATTTAATTGTTGCAATCTGGAAGGGATATTGCCTTCAGATGTAAGACAAAATAATGATCGCAAGTATTGACAACAGAGCTTGCATCTCCATTTATATGCCATATACTAATGGGAAAATTTTTAAAGGGAAAGATGGCTACAATACAACAACAAAAACATCTATGACGTACATTCTCAGGCTAATCATTTTTATTTGTTTTAGGTGTAATCCAGCTGGGAAGGGGCTGAGCGGTATATTGCAGAGTGTAAACAGGTATGATTGACTAAAATATGTTTTCTTATTTCAATTGATGCACCCTCTTTCAGGCTAATGTGAGCACCACTTCCAATCATATCTCAACACCATAATATGCAATCACCACATATACTATCTTGCTTCATCCTTTTTTTGTTCTGGCCGTATACCCTACAAAGTTATCATTGACAATGATTTAACTTAGATCTCAGCAATTCCAAAGCTGGTAGAATGCCACTAGCTGTACAACCAGGTCAGGGTATCTTACAGTATTGCTTTTTAACAGTAGAATTTATACATTTCAGGGTATCTCATGATAGTGTACATGATCACAATATCAGTGAGGTTTTTATGGACATCATACACAACTACACAGACCGCTCCTCTAATGACTTTCCTAAAAGCAGGAAGCCAGGTTATAATTATTCTGTCCACTTTATAAAGATTGAAAAGGTTCAAACAATTGAAAACAACTAAAGTTTGACAAACAAAACCAGAACGAAAAGGGAAGTTAATAAAACCAACAAGGTAGACACCAATGGTTAAAATCTATTTGCGAGAGTGAAGGAAAAGGACCGAAACGAGAACAGAGTTATGCGGAGAATTCAGAATCCCCTCCATGTCCCTTATTATAATATTCTGTTCACACTCTGCACCTTGATCAGCTCAGTGTGGGGGGAGGAAGGAGTATTTATGAGCAGTTCATGATCCTTCCCGGTGTGCATGCTGATCCCATTCGACGATGGATGACTGGGGGAAATTCCAAGATTGTCAGGAGACCTTGGAGGCTATTATTTTGATATCAACACTAGTTTATGAATTGTATTCCTCAGTGTCGTTGTCAGTGAACATATTACCCTGAATATCTGATGTCTGGCTTTATGCATTTCACTCCTAACTCTCAACAATTATGATATTGCTGGTTTCCATAGATACTATTTACCGTCTAATGGTCTACCAGGTATATGGCACTATAAGACAGGCACTATACAAGTGTCTACAAATGATAAACACTGAATGAAAACGTTGAATTTTAGGGAACTTTAGATTAGACTAAGGTAATCTTGTGTACATGACAACATTAGGAATGGAAAAGCAAATATCAGAATTAAAGACCAGAGAGTGTCAATCCTGATTATTGTGTTCATAGGTGTGATCCATTTTCTTCTCTTATCATATGAATTTGCTCTGAGCCCTGAGTATATTTCGATGGAAATATGTGGATCAACATGGTAACCATGATTTTGGTAACATACATGTTCTCATAGTGATCCAACCTTATTTTGATACAAAAAACACTTGCATCTTTTGTTTAAGCCTAATAAAGTGATATCTCTTACACTGTAAAAAGTGCCTTTTTTTGTTCCCTTTTTAGCTTGAACAATCCTTGATAGAATGATAACAATTTTCATTTCTCTACTTGCCCTACCTGTGTCTGGCCTAACAGGATCATGGAAGACTAGCTTAGGTCATGGTAATTTGTTACAGAACCACACAAACCCAAAAAGAGCATGAAAACCACCAAATGTGGTGGTTTCTGCGACCTGACCCATTTGCAGACAAAATGTGATGGGATAGAAGTTCCTTCTTTCATGTCATTTTAGGTGAATAATACATTTCTTTATTTTTTTCCATTATTCCTTTATAAAGATTGCATAACAAATGTTTATGGTCTCACATAACTTTGTGCCATTTACAAGTAAAGCACAATTGTTTACTAAACTTGCCTGCAGACTATGTTGCCTCGTCTTCCCTCAACCTACTTGAACTATGGATACAACGGAACATCTCTACATACTGTTTGTGTTTGACACCCTATAGAACATTTCCTTAGAACTGCTCGGTTACCCGCAGGGTCTGTCTTTGTAGAATTATGCCACAGTTGTTCCTCCATTCCAAACCCAGAGGCATTCCCTCTGGTATTACTTATACATATACATATAGGTCTTTGTTTACAATTGCTTGTCCCCCCTCTTGGGTGCTTCAATGTACCACTATGCCACCCTCCTGCCAATTCCACATCAATGCATTGTTGATACATCAGTATATTTAGTTTGAGAGTGTCCCTTTGCATTGTCTCATAGTTGCAGGCAAGATATATATATTTTCAAGAGCTCACTCCCACTTCCCCTTTTTAAAGTAAGAGCCATAGCCAGAAATGTCGAGGTATAACACAAATGTACCTTTCTAGCCAACAACAGGGAACAGTGGTATACTTTTCTATCATCTTAATATAACTGTGGTATAAATACAGCAATGCATGTAAATAAGTACATTTACACCAGGGTAAATATTTGGAAAAGGAGTTCTGAAATTATGGCCTCCATCACAGGGTCATTGCACAAACAGCGAACCTTCGTTACATGAAAAGGTCTTGGAAACAGCGAGATCTACAAAGAAAGTTTTCCAGACCCGTTGCACAAATATTTTGCCTTTTCCTAACGAGAGTCGTTGTGACTACGTAAGATAATTTTGTTTCTTCTTCGCTGTTTTTTTCTCGCTGTCACAGCGAAACTACCGCACAGCGAAAAAATAAGCAGGGGAACCAGCATAATTTGACCCAGTAACCCCTCTACGTCACTTCCGGAAGGAAAGTTCACTTTGTTTGTTTCGTGGATGCCAACTATGATGAACACATCTTAAATATGGCTCAACTCCCCCAGAAAGTGAGTAAATCATGGATTAAGTGGTCTAAATGCTGTGTTTCATCCTTTTCTTCATGTGTGTGCTTCATAAGGTAGTTGTTATAGTAGAAAAATAAAGTTTCCTTGTTTTTTTCTGAAGCGGGCATGAGCGATAATAAGGTAAAAAGGGCCCTAACCTAAGTTAAACGTATTCAAGTTAAGTGTATGTTGAAGTTCCCCTTCCCCTTTACGTGGTCCTTTTCTTTTATCCTATACCTTGCGGTGATGTCATTTTTTTTTACCTTTGTCCTTTCTTTATTGAAGGAGAGGGAAATGTATGATCCCAGTAGCAGCAGCTGCGACGAAGAAGAGGTAAACCAATCAGGCACTGTGGTTCGAGCATATGATCTCCCTGTCTTGAACTCCTGCTTCCAAGGCTTCCAAGGTTATCAAATGAAGGAACAAGAAAAATACGAGGAAGATGACGAAGGAGGGGACGACAGTAAAGAGGAAGAGTATGTAGTAGAGGATTTGAGTTCCCTCTCTGACGACGAGTCTCCCTCTAAACCAGCTCCTAAACGTAAGAGCAAAGTGGGTTCTTCAAGTCTAACTTCGCGTGGAACAGCACGCTGTCGTGATGTGTTTTGGTCTGACGCGGAGAACCATGCCTTGATGTACTCGTGTTACAATCAGAAGGCACTCCTCTGTGCTCGAGGACCTAACAGCTTTGAGACAAGAAAGGAAGGCTGGGACACCATTCTTGGTAAGAAAATTTCCTCTCTTCTCTCTGTTGGCTTTTTTTTTCTTTTTTTCTCTAGATGATTATTTTTTTATGAAGACCTTTTAATAAGGTTGAAACGTAGATCACAACATCTAGGCATAAAACCATACCACAACCACTCTGTACCTTACTTGCAACTATAATAAAATGTCAACCATGAACTTGATATGACCGTGTTCAGTTTTGTGTGCATTCCATCTCTAGTAATTATTTTTTTATTTTTATCTGCCAAGAAATTTTAATTAAAAAGAATTTTCTCCTTTTATTCCATTTTCCATGAAAAACCTTTAAAAATGACATGAGGTTAACCTTTCTTTTTCTTTCTACAGCGACAGTTCACAGCATCCAGAATTCACAGAGAGAACTCCCTAAACTAAGGCACCACCTGAACGACTTTGCTTGGAGAGCCAAGAACAAGGTAAGCTTCATGCTTTTCCTTGTCCTTTTTTCAGTGTACATAAAGTTGTTCTCTGAAAAATAAAGCAGCACCTTCAACTAAAAGAAATAATATACTTTTTTATTTGTAGTTAACTTCCCTGAGCTCTCTTTTTCATTTATATCTTATGATTTCTTTTTTAACTTTATTGCAGAACCAGGACTTCCTTGATCAGATTGATGCAGGTAATTCAGTAGAAGGCTGCTCACTGACGGAGGTTCTATGCCTGAAGTACAAAGGAGTCGAGAGAATAGTAGGTGAGAACAAAACAACCCTTTTCTTTCTTTCTTTCTGCCATTTTTGTCCTGGCTGTAGATTATTTATGATATATCAGTCCTTACTTAAAGATGTGAAACTGTTTTTTTTGTCTCTGTCTCTTTCTTATCTCTACCTCCGTCCTCTTTGTCTTTTCATTTAGTGCAAAGAAAATTAATTTTCATGAAAAAGGAAACAAGGTGCTGATTTTATCCCTTCACATGATATAAGTTAATCAATGTGCATCTTTTCCTGTCTTTTCAGCTCCGGTAGGAGAGGTAATATATTACACTGACCAAGTAGAGTAATCTAAGAAGAACTGCAAGAAGAAGAATTCTACCTTACCTAAATCCAACACCAAACCCAAGTTCCCAGCTCCTTTTGGCAAGAAGGTTTTGCTCATACCCTCAGATGAACAACTAATGGCAGAAACGGCTGCTGCTTCCCCTAAAGCCTCTACCACCAGGAAGGCCAGTACTCCTAACAAGAAACATGTCAAGCTTCAAGTTATTTCTCCTCCTCTTTCCAACAAAACTGTGCAAGCTGCTTCCTCCTGCACTGTTCCAGTTAAAAAAGTTAACAGCAAGGGTGTAACAGGGGTAACTGTTAAAGCGTCTGGCAATAAACTGTCTTCAGTCTCTGCCAGGAGCGCTCCTTTCAAGAAGCCTGGCAGATGTGCTGTAAGAAATGCGGTTTCAGCACACGTTGACCTTACTAAGAATGTTTCGCAGCTATCTAAGTTTTCCAAGGTTTCTAAGGTTTCCAATGTAACTGAGGAGCAGGCCAAAGATCAGTCTGACGATATGATTGTCAATGTGATAGAGGCTGACGCCGTTGTTGATCTCACAGGGATTAATCAGGATATGTCTATTCCGCTTACTTCTACCCCCAATGAAAATTCCCCCCAAACAGGGTTGAGACGCAGTCCAAGGTTAGCAGGGAAAAAGGGTGGAGGAAGCAGTAAAAAGCTCTGTTTCTCTCCAGACAAGACAGTGGAAAACTTGCCTCTCGAAGAGAACTCGGCAGAAAAGGACACTCGTTTGACTCGTTTGGAGTCTATGCTTTCCACAATGGAAGAGAACCGCCATGCTTCTGAGGAAAACATGTCTTGTGCTATATCAAAGTGCACGGAAGTGTTGGAGAAGTTGGGGAACGACAGAGAGAAGATAATCGACACCCAAGCAACATGCAATCGGAATGTGTCCCAAATAATAAAGGGTAAGTTTTCTTTCTTCTAAGTAAATTTTCACAGAGAGAAAAAGTTCACTTTTGAGCCTAAAGTAGTCACATAGCAAAAGAACGTATGTCTTTTCACTTTGTGTGGCACGGTGGAAAATAAAAAGTAAAAACTGCCTGCCATATATTATGTCAGCGACAAAGTTTGTTTCCAGATATCCTTTGTAATGTAGGTCTATTTTAAGAAAGTGCCTTCCGTTCTATGTTTTCAGTGGTCGGTAAGCTCTTCCACCAAACAGAAATGGTCAAACGTTCTGTCACAGTGGAAACACAGACTCCAGAACTCCCTTTCCTCGTTACAGAGCCACTAGGTCCTACACCAAACTCTTCTACAGCCCCAACAGGTAGTCAGTCTTGACCTATTTGTCTCTGTTTTCTCTGTTGTAGATGAAGTAACACAATAACATTAACAAATTAATAACGATAATTATGAACTATAAAGAGGTCGACTTGAATTAACTTACACACAATTTCTTTTTTTTACCTTCTTGTTCCTCATCTTTTTCATAAAAATTCCCTCTCTTATGTCTATTGCTCTCTCTCTCTTGCAGTGGTCTGTATAGATACTTCGTCAAACACACTTGGAATGGGTCCTCCAGCAGGCCAAGGGTCGAATCCTCTGTCACTAAATCCAGGTAGAATTGACTGTCAAATAATAGGACAACCTACTGTCACAAATTCAGACGGAAACTTATCACAAACCTCACCTGCACCAGGAAATTCATTCAACATCCCCCATCAACTGCAGAACCTTTATTTAGGGCCTAGTTCTACTGTCTGCCCAGGACCTGCTGCACCTTCCCACTCTGACAAAGTGACATATCCTCCTATCTCTCCAGAGACTGTCCAGGATGATCACGCTCACAGCATTCAGGAGACAAAGCAGCAACAATGTGAAGATACCAATCCCGAGACAGACCAGGCTATTGTCGCTCCCGAGATTGACCAGGCTACTGTCGCTGCCGAGACTGACCAGGCTACTGTTGCTCCCGAGACTAACCAGGCTACTGTCGCTCCCGAGAATGACCAGGCTACTATCCCTCCAGAGACTGACCAGACTGAACACGTTGCTTCTGTTCAGCACCCACAACATCAAGATACCACTCCCAAGACTGACCAGGGTATTGTCGCTCCAGAGACTGACCAGGCTACTGTCGCTCCCGAGACTGACCAGGCTACTGTCGCTCCCGAGAATGACCAGGCTACTATCCCTCCAGAGACTGACCAGACTGAACACGTTGCTTCTGTTCAGCACCCACAACGTCAACATACAACTCCCAAGACTGACCAGGGTATTGTCGCTCCAGAGACTGACCAGGCTACTGTCGCTCCCGAGAATGACCAGGCTGCTATCCCTCCAGAGACTGACCAGACTGAACTCGTTGCTTCTGTTCAGCACCCACAATGTCAAGATACCACTCCCAAGACTGACCCGGGTATTGTCGCTCCCGAGACTGACCAGGCTACTTTCGCTCCCGAGAATGACCAGGCTACTATCCCTCCAGAGACTGACCAGACTGAACACGTTGCTTCTGTTCAGCTGCCACAACGTGAAGATACAACTCCGAAGACTGACCAGGCTCCTAGCCCTCCTGACACTATACAAATAGGAGACGTGGCTACAAACCAGTCTCTAAATAATCCAGAACCGTTGAAAAACAATAACTGCAACTTAGAAGTGATGAAAAGCACAGGTGACTTCAAGACAGTTGACACAGATGGAAAGGACAGCAACGATGATACAATTATTGATGTCTTGTCTGATGGCCAGGACCCGCAGTTAGAACTCCAAATAACTGTGTCATCCTGCGACCGTTTTTTTTTTTTTTTTTTTTTTGAACAACTTTGAACTTTATTGGTCATAGACATATGAGTCAACGAGCAGATAATACAGAATTAAATTGTACAAAATACACGTATATGAAGACCAATATGTTCCTGGGTCGAGGCGTATCAAAAGATATTATTATGCCTCTCCCCATGGTATGTAACGTTACATATATATAGATTCCTGAGAATAGTTTGACTTTGAGTTTTGGTACATGGCGGTGTATATAATTGTGTTTAAACAATAGATAAGTGTATTTAAAAAGAAATTATTATTTCTAGTCACAATCATAATGTTGCATCAATATAATTGACCATATATAGATAAGAATTCTACATATTTCTTTTCATGGGATGGAATCCATTAAATCCAATTTCATCAGGTTTTTGAAAGTACCTATTTCTCTTATATTTCTAGTATTTGTAGGTAGGGTATTCCACAATTGTGCACATTTTACTTCTGGACCTTTTTCATAGGCTTTACAATTTATATTACTATAGAAAAGTACAGGAGCATCGTGTAGGTGAGTTTGTCTATTTGCAACTCTAACATTAATACCATTTTGTGTGCAAACATCTTACAATGGTATTGTCTTCTATATATAAGTTTAGGCAGATTTGCTACATGATGAACTCTATCTGTTGATGTTAAAATATTCAAACCAAGGCATGTTTTAATACATTTGTTTTGCAGTCGTTGGAGTTCATCAAGTAAAGTTCCATTGGCAGTATCATAGAAAATATCAGCATAATCGATTATTGGTAATACATAGGTTTTGTATACATGTAGGAGCACTGTATGTGATAGCATATGTCTTATTTTGTATAATAGGAATGATTTGTAGCGAACATTTTTCATTAAAGTCTTTACATGTAGATTAAAATTCATTTCCTGGTCTATCAGTACCCCTAAGTATTTATAAGAATTTACACACAATAGCGCTGTTCCATTTATTTCTATGTTAGGTCTACGTAGGTTTTTGAGAGTTTGGGCTGAGGAAAAGGTCATAATTTTAGTTTTACCCTCATTGATAGTTAATTTGTTTTTATTCGCCCAAGTTATGAATTTGTTTAATGCATGTTGTAGAGTTGTCTCTAATATATCAATACTGGGTCCAGACACATATAGTACACTATCATCAGCATATAACATTGTTTTATGTATATCATCCTGTTGTATGCAGTCATTGATATATAGTAAGAAAAATAAGGGACCCAAAATTGATCCTTGGGGTACTCCACAGGTCAGGGGTAATTCTGCTGACTTAATATTATTTGCCATGGTGCATTGTTTCCTATTCGTTAAGTAATTTCTAATTAATTCCAAGTTTTTTCTCCTTATACCATAGCGTTCTAGTTTTTCTAGTAATATCAAATAATTAACCGAGTCAAAAGCCTTTTTGATATCAATAAATGCAGCTAAGGTAATATATCCTATATTTCTATTTCTTAATACATCATTTACAAAGAAACTTATGGAGTCAGTAGTAGATTTGTCTTTCTGGTATCCTCCTTGGCGTTCAGTTAATATTGAGTTAGTAGTTAGATGCTGGGAGATTGCATTGTGTATTAACCTTTCAAAAATTTTTCCCGGTACAGGAAGAACACTGATTGGACGATAGTTAGATACATTGGTATTGTCTCCGCCCTTTGGTAGGGGGGTGACTACAGCAATTTTCCAACTGTTAGGAATTTTACTAGTTTCGATACATAACTTGATTATTTTTTCAAATTTCTCAATCATACACAGAGCTGTTTCTTTAAATATATTTGTAGGTATATAATTAAGGCAAGAAGATTTCGATGTATCGATATCTTTTAAACACTTTGTAATTTCATCTCTGGATACTACAAGGTCAGGCATATCAGTTATACATGTTGTACCATCAAATGACCATGGGTCCGTATGTTTACTAGCTAGATTCGGTCCTAAATTGACAAAAAATTCATTAATAAATGAGGCAGTATCAGGTATCTCTACTGTGTTCTTATTTTCATTTATCAAATTTATTAAACTATTGTTCGACTGCTTTGATGGAATGACTTTCTTTATGCTTCGCCAAAATGCTTTGGTTTCTTTGATATTATCATCACATTCTTTTTTAAAGAAATTTTGCATTGCAGTCTCTTTCTCCATGTTGACTTGGTTTCTAATGGTTCTAGCTCTGTGCCAATCCAGTACAGACCCATACTTTCTAGCTGTTGTTAGCATTTCATTTTTATCATTAATCCGTTCTAATAAATAATTTGTCATCCGAGGCGAGCTTTTGTCTTTGATTTTAAATTCTCTGATGGGGCACATATCTTCTAAAGTATCGTATAGATTTTTTTCAAAAATATTCCAACAGGCTTCAGAGGTTTGTGAATTTTCAAAGTCAGTCCAGTCTAAGTTCTTAATTTTATCAAGAAAAGCTATACTGTTATAATTTTTATAGGACCTTCCAGTAAAGTATCTGTGACCAGCTTTAATTGTGGCACTTTTCCGTATAATATAGATAGGGAGATGGTCACTTAAATGAATATTTAGTGGACCATAAGATAAGACATTGTTACAGTTTGTAAAAATTAAATCTATACACATATTAAAGCCTGCTGTAGTAGTAACACAATTTATAAGTTGCGTAAGGTTGAAATTTTCCATCATTTCATATAGCATGGTTTTGTCGTTATCTTCTGTAAGTATATCGACATTGAAATCACCTATACAAATAATGTCGAATTCATCCAAATTTTCAATCTGAAGCAAGGTTGCAAGCATTGTATCACAAAAAGCAGTTAGATTTCCATTGGGTGGTCTGTATACGTTACAAACTAGAGTTTGCCATGCCTTTTTGTATAAGAAGCCATTGAGTTTCGATATTAGGATTTCCTCTATTAAGGTGCTGGTATGCGGTGGCAGAACATGTAACAGTATCGAGTATATGCGCAATCAGACCTCCTCCTCTAAATTCACTTATTCTATCATGTCTATACATGTTATACCTGGATAGTCTATATAATGCATCTTCATCAGCATCATTGAGAAATGTTTCAGAGAATAATAATACATCAATGTTTTTATTATCTAACTCGTCTTTCAAACCAGCTGGTTTGTTTCTTATGGATCTAGCATTAAGGTGAACTACAGAAAAACCTGATTTAAAGTTGGGAGTATTATACAGGTTTATGTTAGGTATTGTAGTTCGACACATTTGTAATAAATTTTACCTGTATCAGTTGATACCATGAATACATGTTTAAATGCGACATATATGATGAGAAATAGAAAATAAAAATAATAATAAAGAAAAAGAAAAAAAACCCAACGGGGCATACAGCTCTAGTGGCCGCCCTGGGGTGGGAATAACTACTAGATTAAGGTTGGAGCACTCCAGTTAAAGTGACGTTATTATGTTTACATTATTTTGTACAGATAAATGCTATAAGGCAGTTTCTATCAGTCTTTGTGTATTGAGGTGTTTATAGCTGTGGTTGAACAGGTAGCGGGTCGACGTTAGGATGCTGGTCAGCGACTTGTCCTATATTTCGTGTGGGAGTTGTAGGTTGTGTATTTGTCAAGGAGTGCCTAATTCGCATCAGTAGCTTTCCCTGTACATTTTCACCTCTTAGATTGTCAATGCGGCATAAGTTTGCTTGGCCTAGGTGATATCCTGTACCATACACTGGATGAAAATTTCCCTCATATAAGTTGAGGTTACCAGTTGAGATCAGGTATTCCTTGAGTTCAGGTGTGGCGAATTTAATGGTATTAAGTCTATACATGATCTTCTCAGCCTCCTTGCCCTATTTGGGGGTTTGCTTTAGGGACTTAGTCTCTGACATCATGTCGTATGGACTGGATAATTCCATGATACGAGCTGCTTTCTCTGGGCTGTCACATAGGATAGCCTTGTGGTATTGAAATCCCTGTTCAACACTTGAGAACACATTTTCTCCATCATCTATTTCTACTGGGTAGAGGTTTGACAATTTGTGATGGTTGGATCGATACATAAGTTCATCAGGTGTTCTAGCTTCGTTTGCTTTTTCTAGTGTCAATTGGTGTGGTAGATTGTTCAGGTTCTTATGGCCATAGGTTTTCCCCTCAATTATCACTGAGCGCTGTCGTAGTTTGGCGTCTATTTTATTTGCGCGACATAGGAAGAACACTGACCGTAGATCTATGAAGTTTCTAGTTTCCTTCTCATTTAGTTCATCGCCTACTGATACATGGTCCCACATTCTGTTATGCTTTAGGTGTTTGAGGCCTTTCATGAGTTCAGATTTACATTGAAAATTGAGAAATGTAAGCCTAACCGGTCGATGTTTACCTTCTTCGACGCCATGTTGGTTTTGTCTCCGTAGTTTCGGACCATCCCGTCTTACAGAGGCAAAACAAAGACTCTTGCTTACACTCAAAGAGTTCACTGTAACTTTTGTTTTACCTTTAACTGCAAGGACTTAGGGTCAACAAAACACAAGACCCCTTTTGTTAAGTTATCTTTCAGGTAAACATTTTTTCAGACTGACTTCACAAAGACTGAGTACGTTAGAGTTATATGTTGAAAAAATATAAGGACAATACAAAAGAATATTTCTAGATTAAGGTTTTCTCTTTGTCTTCAAGTAAATCCAAGAGAGGAAAGACAGAAGATAGGGGTTATATTAGTCTTAAGACAATTCGCTCTGCAGCGGTCTATATCACAGGAACGTAAAAGTCACACTGTATTTACTCTAGTAGTTCACTTCACACGACCAATTTCTTGTATGTGTAAAGCTTACTTCAGGACTCAGATCAATCATAGTTATAAAATATGATGTCAAGCATGCTTTAAAGATAAGGTACTTTTCATGCATCTGTAAAACAGGAAACAGTAGGCTCTTGTTATCTGTGTAGTCTCGTGCATGATGTAAGAACAAAGCCCTCCCGTCTTTATTAGGTTACCTCGATATAGTGTACTTCCCAAGGCCACTCAAAGAAAAGTTCCTCTGTTTCTTTTGTTGTTATTTTTTTACGGCGAGATGTCATCACATTTTGTTTCTTTTGTTGTATCAAGAAATAAAAAAAAATACTTTTTGGAAAAATGTCTCAAAGTTATTCTGTCACCTAATGGCATATAAACTATGTTATATGGTTTACGAAAACCAAATCTAAGGAAAGTTTAATAAGTTAGAGTTTCATGTTAGCTCACGTTAAGCACAACGAGAATATAAGCCAAGATATCGCTGTGCACAGGGGGCGACACTGTTTTTCCTCTAAGTGATGTCATTAAAGGCTAACGTCGTGGTGACAGTATCCCACCTCCATGTCAGTAATGGACAGGACCGAGAAAATGGGTAAGCTGTTTAACCTATGCTTTATAGTCCATTGTTTTGCCTAGAGACTACTTTTCAAAGACTGTGCAGATTGCTCTAGAAAACGCAAAGAATGGGCAAGGAATCGAATGTGCTATGAGATCTTTAAAGGTGTGGCTGCAGATTATAAATGATTGGTCTGTATGACTGGGCTGCAACGTGTCCTAGCCTTGAGGTCTTTCCTATCTTAGAAATGTGCTGATACGTAAGACACCTCCTAAAGTAAATGATGCTTACTTTTCAGCTTATATATTTAAAATAACGGTGCTTACCCAGAATAAAAGGCTTAAAACATTATCCCTGTGTCCCCACTGATTATACAGGACAGGTGATTCTTTTCAGATATTTAGTGAGTGACGGCAAGTGCGAAGTAGCTGTAACAGACGATATGTCTGATTTGCATAAACCTTCCTTTCTCTGACAGCAAAAGCCTACAATGTCAAATATTCATGGCAACACAAAAACCTGATTTAAGAATGTAGAGATGCCATCCTCTAAACATATATATTGGATATTACCGTAAGGAAAAAAGAAAGGCAAGTACAGTCAGCTTGGGGAGATAGGTATTGAATATAAAGAATAGCATTGCTGTCTGTGAATGATGACAGCCCATTGCATTGAATGTACACCAGCCAGCATCTAATTTGAATACCAAATATCAAAAAGCAATGATTGATTGGAATTATACCTATGTGAGACTGACTGTGTTTAGGCACTTACCTAGTTTTTCAAAACTTTATATTATCTATTCTATCTGCATATTATTGAATAGATCTCAAGAAAAGAAGTGGATTTGCTTTTTGAATGAAGTCTCTATCTTAATTCAAAGTGACGTTATGACCATCCAAAGACCACAAAATGACCTCAATATTCTGCCACAATAACCCATACTTAACAGTTTAATCAGGGTTCAAATTTTGTGATCATGCTAGTTGTGGTCAGAAATGGCTGGAACACTTAAATCACTGTTTCTCAGAAATATTGACACTAGGAACTTGAAATAAAAACTTGAGAAAAGGTCATTAAAAGGGGTGGTTCCAATGACCTATGGCCTGACCTTGATCTAGGCCAGGTCAAGGTCATTTTAAGGTCAAAGGTCAAATTTATTGATTTTTTTTTAGGCCCAGGTAAGGGGAATGTTCACCTGACTAGAATGGAGTTCACCAAGCCTCAGGGATCAGTACCTGGGGCCTTCCCCCTCCCCCACCCTCTGACTGATGTTCATACTTCAAAGTATAGCCTTACTAGTCAGTCAGAGAGGTCCTGGTAGTCAGCCCTCCAGTAGGGGCCCCCTCCAGGTGGTCCCTCCAGTGGTGGCTATAGGTGTGCTGCAGTGGGGGAGGTGTTAGAGCTAATTTCTCATTCCCCCTCACAGAGTTAATAGGTCATGATTTTGTAGTTGCTTAAAAAACATACTGCTGCCTATTAGAAAGAAGAAAACTAGACATTTTCTAACCTTATTTAGCCAGGGAATATGTGAGTGCCATTTTTAACTATGTGAGATGCATACTTCATACCATAAAATGCTCCTGAACTTGAGTTTTGAGTTCACCTGGGAGAAATATGATTTTTTTCTCTTCAATCTATTAAAAAAAAAATAATGATACCCTAATTGTCCAAATCCACCTGTAAACAGCTTCATAATCAATAAGTAAAGACATGTCAGCTGCTCCATCTTTGCTAAATCACACTTTTAGCCTCCGCGCATAGCAGACCCGCGCACGGCAGTTATGTCAGTGCCTACTGTGTTGTTTAGTTTGAGATAACAGACCAGTTCTATTTCAATTTATCTCACTTTACTACTCGATCAGTTTCACATTGTTCATCCCAGCATACACCTTTCTTCTAAAGTATTCTGTAAGGATATGTCACAATGCTATGGCAAATACTAGACCTTATGCCATGGCTGATATGATCATTACTATAGAATAGACCTACCTACGCCATATTCAATGGGGGGATTGAATACGATGCTCACATATTCAATGCCGCCATTTTGAAATTTGTACAGAGCTTGGTAGTTTCGTATTTAGGTATGGTTGTTAATTTTTTTACAGTAAAAGAATGATTGAATTGATATTTATTGTTATTATGTTATGACTTGTTTAAGGTATATCTAACTATTAGCGCCATGTTGAAAGAGAAAATATTGCCTTGCCAAAGAAACATTTAATCCGAAACTAAAAGGGCTTGGCACCTGTGGCTAGCTCTGTATCATGTGACCTAATTCATTGAGCAAGCCAAGATGGCGGATCAAAACAAGACGTCTTGAAAATCAGTAAATATTGTTGTATTTCTTTATTTAAAAGCAAATTAATCCTATATGGCCATGGAATAAATGCAAATGTCAACTCACAGTGAATAATTTTGCATTGTATTCCCTGAGGTGTAGCTGTCCCGCATTCAACCAGGCCTTGACATTTGCTTATTTTATGCTGCTGCCTCAGGGCATATGACCAGCAGTCAAGGGTCAACATTTTTCTTTTTCCAGTCTGGCAGTTGAAGGGTTAAGCTTTTAGAATTCCTCCTTGACTATGTTAGGTCAATGATAACTTATAGAGAGTAGATTTTGTAAACGAAAATTATTGGATTGAAAAATCTCTTTGTCAAAAGTAGCACTTTTGCAAAATAATAACTAGAGGGAAAAAAAACAGATACAGTACTTATGAAATACAAGCAAAGGTAAATAACCTCTAGGAAGGCCACAAACCCCTGCTACTAAAGCTACACTGTAGTAGATGCAAGCCAGACGAGGGAATCCTTGCATACCTGAAAGGATAAAACATTAAGCCACTGGTCAATCTGTCATAAACAGAAAACACAAGAGTATGTATTGCACAGATCCTCTAGCTCAGGGCAGGAGATATCATTTCAATAGAATAATATAATGAGCCAGCAAGCAGAAATGGGGGTTCCTGCGGGATTTAGTACCTGTTTTAGCCACCTGGGGGCACCACTATGGGCGAGAATAGGAAAAATATGCCTTAAACTATTATAGGGTACTTTTTTATGGAGAATTCAATGATTTAAGATGAAACGTTCTATTTTGGGTGGAAAGCTTCCAAATTAGGCATGTAAAAAGAATGTTTTTGGGCCTAAATAGGCATTTTTGTTGATGTCTGTTGCCATGGAAACATGATTTTCATTCTAAATAGGAAAATCAATTATCCCATTTGAAAGAAGCTTTCACTAGGTTTACTATGGTGAAAACAGAACGAAAATACCATTTTTAGATCAAAAGTTATAGGCAAAAGAATGAAAAATTATGCTAATTTAGCTAATTAGCATAAATTATGTTAATTATAGATGTATCTCATGATCAATTAGGCATAGAGCTTATTGCCATTCAGGAAATGGTCACACGTATCTACGTTTAGCAAGCCATTCCTCTAAAGCTAACAGGAGTATCTTCTCTTGAAATATATCACTGAAAAGCCAGTGATCTGAATTTCAAAGTTGACTTTTAGCACAGAGCCCCCTTTTTCCTTGCCTCTACACAGATGCAATCCACACAGACATCTTATTGCCTTCTCTTGTTTGTAAGCTCTCTTGCCAGTGTGGCATACCGTCAAATCTGACAAAAACAGCAATATTAATCTCATTGAACTAGATTAGTGTTAACTGAACTGTCACTTTCCCATGATTGCATTCATTTTAATAAAGGAGAAAAATGTTTGAAGGGAAGGAAGATAAGCAAAAAAGGGGGATAGCTGAAAATATGAATTGATATCCTCAATGGCAAATAGATATGATTCAAAGGAATGAGAAGAAAAATTTAGTTGTTTGTATACAAGATGAAAGCTACCATGTGATGCCCATCAGGTCAGTACACATAACCCTAATCCCTATTGGTAATCCTGTCACTCAACTGCTGGCCCTGCCTTGAACTCATATCTTACCAATATCCCTGTGGTCGTTCCCCTGTCCATACATCCTCTAAAAGAGGAAAATTCTGGTACACACTGTTGGTAACTGATTGTAACGTGTTCATAAGGTATTGAAAAGGATCGTTTCTATTAGACATGAGTCCATAAAAAAGTTGTTGATAAGGTTTTAGATTTCTTTGAAGCTAACCTAGTAGGTATGCAAATATACATTTGTAGTGATGTCATGTAATATACATCATGTGAAAGGTAACTCCTGATGCAAATTTGATGCATATTAGGGTAAAGGCACCCATTTCGGACGCTCATGGCGATTCAAAAGGTGACTATATTTATTTTATTTGTTTTCTACTTTCTATTGCACTAATGGAAACATTAGTATTTTAACACTTGTTTTTGTGACAGGAGTTTTGATAACTCTTTCATTTACATATGGACAAATGAACTGTACATATTGTGTCTTCAAAAGATCAAATTGCACCCAAAGTCGGACAGCTCCTGCTAGATATGACCCTACAGGCAGACACCATAGATAAAAATACATTGGATAATTGTGTTATAAAGGCACGTAGGATATAACTAGGGAAAACAGGCTGATACAATACCCCTCTCCAGAATACTCTAAGATGTGTAACTTTGGATAACTGCAATGGATCAGTCTGCAGGCTCCAATGAACCTAACCTCAGTGAGGTAGATGGGGCACTGATTAGATATAGGTGTTAGGTACTGGGTAAACCAAATACATAGATATAATATTCATGACAGAGAGTAAGGATATAGTAAAAGGATTCTCTCTGTGGCAAAATTTCCATTGTAAATTTATATCAACCAGACAGGGTGCAATTGATGTCCGACTTTGGGTACAATTTAAAGGTCTTAGAAGATTAACTCCCACAATGCACTATCATTGATGTATCCAGGCTGGTCAAGTCAAATCAGCAGCAAAAATGTATATATTTCCATTGCCATGTAAAGCAGTTCCACAGGCATGATGGTTAGGACACAATTGATTGGCCAATGAAACCAGTTTTCCCATTCACTCCCAATCTTTGATTATCAGAATATAGCAAGAACACCCCGGGTGAGCACACTAGTAAAACCACTTTCAAATAGCTTTATATCTTTCATGCTGTATTTGTTAGAGAGAATAATAGTTCAGTTTTCATGTCTAGTTCATATGACAGCTGGATTTATCATATTGATTATGTAAGGTGTCCGACTTGAGGTGTCTGTGCGACTCAGCGTGCCTCTATCCTATGAGGTTACACCCTACCCAGCAAATTGTCGTGAGTCCTCATCAACCTGTGTGAAGTGTCTCACACATGTCGCTAGATGGAACACGACGTCATTATAGCACAAGATCAACAGGAATAGCAATTGCTATGCCACATGAGTCTTACACACAGTGGCGAAAGATGACGGAATGAGTTATCACTCAAAAAGGAGTCACCATTGATGACCAATCATTTGCGACAGATGACAACAATTTGCTGGGTAGTATAACTGATCCCATTTGACAGTGGATGACCACATGAAATCCTATCTCTGTTAGTTAATCTGATATGAAAACTAGCGCATAAATGGGATTCGATCAGTATATTATCTCTGTTTGGTCGCCAGTGATGACAATACCCTGAATATTCTCAAGTCTCAGCCACATAATCAAAAATCGTGTTTTGTTTATTGCATGATTTAAGACAAAGTATTTCCATTTGCAATGTGCTGATGTGATAGCTCATAAGCTTGTGAAGACAACTCCCTGTTCATACACTTGCTATTTAATGAACACCAAAGTATTTCTGAGATGAAAGATTCTCACAAATTCCTCACCCTCAAGGTTTCTCTCTGCAGAAGGAAGCTTCTGTTGTTGCTGCCTCCCCAGACCCAGAGGCATTCCTCCTCATCTTACTTTAGATATAGGCCTATGTTCACAATCGGTCTCCATTCTAAGGCAACTTGAGGACTAGCTATTCCAAGCTCCTCCCAAATCCACATGAAGACATTGTAGCTTAGACCTATAGTCCACTTGGCTTTTCGGCGGCAAATGAGCCATACATTTCTTATGTAAATTGCTACGATAGAGGCCAAGTGGACTCTCGATGTCAAGAAACTAAACGTTTAGATATAATCATCTCGATAAAACTGTAGTCTAATGCATGAAAAACAAATAGAACAAGGGAGGTAAAGAAATACAACAGGAATATATTTCTGAAAACTGTTAGCTACCATTATTGATAAATGCCATCCAGAGCTAAATTGTGGAATACATGTATATCTAAGGATCTGAAATTGCATCACTCATTCATTCTATTTAACGGTCATTATATTGAACGGTCAGTTGCACGGTAAACAGGCTAATGGAATACCCCATAAATCATAGTGAAGCCCAGTATCTTTTCTATTGCATGCATTAGTTCCATTGTCCCTATGGAACAACTCCATTGATGTCACACCTTTAACCTTCAACCTATAATTATTTCAAAGTCATCTACAGAAAAGAAACCTTTGTTGATTACAACACATGTGCACAGGAATACATATGGTACATGTGAAATTATGCTTAGATTCGGCCAAGTAAATGACCTGTTGGACCTCCACATCCAGTGTCACACTATAGTGGAGCAAAGCTGGATTAAGTGATCACAGCATAGTCTGCCAGCAAGGGTTAAACCAGCTCATTCTGTTAAGACCAGAGTATGTTCTACACTTATATGCTAGCTTAAGGCAGGAGATTTATCATTTCAATAGATGTCATCAACACAGACAGCTGCTTCCCGTCCCTTCTTATCTCTCTGAAGTGTGGGGGGACAATACTAAACTATGTGCTACCGGAATGGCTGCTTTCTCATGCCTGCATTAATTCCATGAAGGAGATGAAAAGATGTTGAAAGCAATAAAAGATGAGGAGAGAAAATGATAATAGGGGGATAATCGGGGTAGATATTACCAAAACAGATTGGAGGGGCCTTTAGGTATTATGTTAAGGTTTCACAATACAGTTTTGGCTGGTGCATTCGCAGTGTTTGACAAATGCCAGGTTTGCAGTGCAAGCAGGTATCAGACATCTGATTGGAGTTGACATTCAACATGATCGAATATCCTCTATAGGGCCAAATGATACATATATAACATATTGCCAGCCATTTGTTTAGATGACTAATGGATACATAGGCTTTCCATGAATAATGGATACATAAACCTACTGAAGCTACATTCTTTAATCATGTTAGCTTTATCCCTACAGGACTGATATAACAAATGGTGACCCAATGCAGTTCTGGCAAGAAGACCCGTCCACACTGTGTTGGTGCTTCATTATGACCAAGAAATATGGAAATTTGCCCGGGGCCAATTTCTTAACACACTTCGACTGCACCCTTCAAGGGGCCCCAAAATTTCACAGGCTTTTCCAGTCATAGGACTGAATGTGCTCATAGCACATTAAGAAATAACCCCCAGAAGCATTAAAAGACTGAATCCAACAATTATTATATTGATTCAAAGGATGTATCCAATGAGAAAATGTGATCCTTTCTCTGTGACCATGTGTGCAAAGCTAATCCGCACTGTCCGCCCCACTTTGTAGATATAAAGTACAGTGTTTTTATTCTGTAATACAGTTGTAGTCATTGTAGATCAGTGTAGATATGAATGTACATACCAGATTAAGATACTGCTGTAGCTACAGCTGGTTCTACTGCCTACCTACAAGGGTTTTTATAGCCAATTAACAATTGTAGCTGAGAGTGTGGGACATGAAGTATATGCCAATGTAGGTATTTGCATACGAGATGAAAGCTACCATTTGATGCCCACCAGTTTAACATAGATAAGCCTTATCCCTAGTGGTCATTCTGTCACTAACCTGCTCACCTCACAAACACGTCTTACATTACCTTAGTCAATGGCCCTTTGACCATTTCCCTGTCCATCAATCCACTAATAGGGATAGAGACCTCATGTCAAATTGAAGGAATCGCCTTGAATAACATTCTACGTATTCTTTCTGATTTTAAAACCCCTTCCACTCCATAAAGAAGGAATTGGATGTAAATCCCATAGATATAGATGTGGGCCTTTACATCTAGGTAATATTTGTTAATGTGAAAACTTTGAAAACTCTAAATGCCAATTTATTATGCTGCTATAACCGAGGTCCTCTCAGACTCCTTGATAGAGCCAATCACTCTTCACGTGCCCCTTATTCTAATATTCTGCTCACAAGCTGAACCCTGAGCAGCTCAGTGTTGGGGGAATTCGGAGTATTTATGAGCAGTTTATGGCCCTTCATACTGGCTGTTATAAGAGGCAGCACCCCGGCACTGCTGATCCTGTCTGACGTTTGACGGCCAATGGAAATCTCATCTCTGTCAGGGGACCTCATAAGAAATGATTATTGAACTGCCAATACTAGCACTATCAAAACATTGAAAAATGTGGAGGGAATGTCCAGGGTAGACTGCATTTGTTAGCTTGAAACCAATGATTCCAAATCCTGAGTAAGCTCTACCTCAATTTGTATGCTTGATCATCTATGTGAATGACTCTTTTCCCTATTTATGCCAGCCTTAGTTCACTCCAGATGAGGTGACATTCAAATACCACAATGATGACACATCTTACTGGGAATCTCTGTTGTATCTGAACTGTATACGGTTACTCACATTTAAGGCTGATAACCACCAACAAATATTTCTTCACCAATACTTTAGAGGCTAGATATCACTGCATTGATGAGAACCATGAAACACACAATATGTACTTTTGACTTGAATGATAGGTGAAGAGATTAAAAGAAAAATGAACACTCAATGACAGGTCATTGTCTTCCCACATTGAGGTGTTAATGTATGCAAGTCCCGATGGAAACAAATCCATTAAACCACTTATAATTGAACAGCCCTGTGTTTTCACAATGCTGATAAAAAAAAGTAGTCACCCAAGAACAGAGGTGTCATAAAAAGGTTAGTCCCCCTAGAGGAGACTGAGGGACTCTGTGGCTTAATGAGTACTTAATGGCTTCGTGGATGTGGTTTGTTGTAAGCAATTTAAACTTGTATCAGTGAGGCACTCTGTTTCAATTGCATTATCAAAATCATATTATGGCACTGAAATCCCACTGAAAGGTGTGTTGTGCTATCAAGAGATGGGGTTTTACATAAATCATTAGGCCATGTTACATGTCCTGCCACCTACATCCTTGACAAGCTCCATGTTCAACCATCAGTTTAAGTGGGCAGATGTGCTAGACTACTCCAATAATTGCTGCCAAAAGGTGTTTCACTCAGCAACATATGATGGCGGTCTGTATATTGGATTGAAAGTATCGTGTCTAAGAGTGCAAATATTAGAATGCTGTAATGAATAGCAAAATGTGAGAATGACGTATGTGATGATGGGTTTATAAAACACCATAGGTTCTCAGAGAATCACAAGACCAATGCCAGATGGAAAAAAGGCAATAAATAACATGTTATGTTTCCTTCCTGATTTTTTAAATTTTCTGATGCATTCAAGGTCTCACTCCTCCAGAGACAATAGCCATGCTAATCCCCATGGACACCTCAATTTTCAACTTTCAGAGATTAGGGTGGAACTAAGCTGAGCAGAGATTATCTTTGACAGATAGTGACTGCAGTCAACTTTCTTATCACTCGAGTTCATCTGGCATAATGTCAGTTTCCACCTAGGGAGGACTTATTCCAAATCTGCCATTTTTGGAAGTTGAAATCAAAATGTATTGATCCTGAATTAAAGGTATGCAATGAAAAAAGCTATAACCAAGAAGACATCTCTAGACTCCTTAATTAATAGAACACACCACTCTTTACATGCCCCTTATTCTAATATTCTACTCACAGGTTGCATCCTGAGCAGCTCAGTGTCGGGGGCATTCAGATTATTCAAGCACAGTTTATGGCCCTCCTCAGTGCCTGTTATAAGAGGCAGCACCCCAGCACTGCTGATCCTAACTGACGATGGACGGTCAATGGAAATCTCATCTCTGTCAGTGGACCTAGTAAGAAATGGTTATTGAACTACCAAATATCTGTGAATGAATCTTTCCACCAAAACTGGCAGTATTCAACCACTTCAGATGAGGGGTCATTCAAATATCAAAATGATTGCACATCTTGTGAATCTGTATTGTATTACGACTTTGTCAAAGTACTATCTCACAATAATGGCACTGAGTACTACCAACATTTAAGTTACCTGCAGAATTGGAAGCCTAATGCATACAAATAGTTTTTACCAATATTTACGATGTCAGATGTCACTGCATTGATAAGACCTATGAAGACAATACACACATATACATAGTGTAGACTTGAATGATAGAGAAGCAGATTAAAGGAAAACTAAGGACTCAATTACAGGTTTGTGTCTTCCCACATTGAGGTGTCAATGTATGCAGGGCCTGATGGAAACAAAAGCATTAAACCACTTATAATTGAACTGCCCCATGTTTTCATAATGTTGATAAAAAGGGATCCACCAAGAACAGAGGTGTCGTAAAACATAACCTTGCAGGCACTTGACTTTTTATAGAGACTCAGAGGCTCTATGAATTAATGAGTTTTTTTATGACTTCATGGATGACTGGACAGCAGATGTGTTTTGTTGTAAGCAATTTAAACTTGTATCAGCCAACATCAGGAAGGCACTCTGTCCCAATTGCATTATCCAAAATTGCATTATGGTACTGAGAATCCCACTGAAAAGATGTCTTATTCTATTATATGATGAGGTATTATGTAGGCATTACACTCAGTTGAAAGTCCAGCCACCTTACCTCTTTTAGTATATTCACCCTCAAAATAATTAGGACAATAACCTATCGACTTATCGGCAATAATTAGATGGTGTCTATATTGTACATTTCTCATGATCCATTTTTGTCTGACTTGTGCTCTCGGATCATACCTTTTCTTCTCATCTGTACATGCCTGATGTCTTTCTGCCCACTCAGTGGCAACCTTGAGGATCCTCTATGGATTGCATGGCCTATTATTCTGCCTCCTCCTGTTCAGATGAAACTCCTAAAATGCTACCACTTTACACACCCAAAAAAGCTTTAGAGGATGCTCAATGGTAAGAATGTCCATTTACTGTTGTGAGTCAGTGAGCTAGTCCTACTGAGCTCCCAAAGATTGACATATATATGCACCATCAATTTTCAGTCGAGCTATGACCTCATTGTTGAGTCATTGAATCATTGAGTTTTATTCAGTTTAGGCATTACATTGTGCCTAAAGAGCAAATGACCCCCCTTCCCGCCCAAGCAACCTAGATCTATGTGTTTAAAAACACTTGAGGGAAAGCATGCCATGCTGTTCCCCTTTGTTTTGATTGTTTTCTTCTTACTAAGCAATAGCAATGCTCAATTTGTCTTTGAATCTCTCCTGAAGCCGAGGGGTTTGAGGTCAAACCAAACTTTGTTACAAACACCCCTCCTCCACCCTCAGGCTCAGAAACTGTCTTCAGCTGATAGGAAACCGGGGTCCCGTGGTAGGGGAGGTTTTGTCTCTGTGCTGGAATGTTGCTTGCCTGCCACAGGCACCAGTCCCTTTGCTTCCAACCACTCCCCAATCTCACCACAAGGCACATTCTAGGGAATGCCTCTCTTGTGTTTCTAAAGGCATTATGGGTCATTATAGGGTGGGAAATGTTACCATACTGCTAGATAAATGTTGACTTGTATATGGTGTCTGCATACAACTAATCACTGCTAATCATATTCATATGAAGTTTCAATAGATTTTAAATTTCCCATAAAAAAATGTTTTATCAGATTATTATAAATACTGAGTGGATTCCATTTTAAACAGCGGAAGCACAGACCCGACACCCTCCAGATTCAGAAAGCTAGGAATGTCTTCTACTGCAATGGTTCCTTATCATAGAGGTATTTTTCTACATTAATTGATTGTACTATACTAAATTTCATTATTTTATTAGAAACACTACCTTTTATTTGGAAACTAAATCCTTGATCCGGCCTGATATATCTTTAGCAAAGCCAAATTCAATCTGGTTCAGTCTACTACTTAGTCAGCTTCCCACTGCCATCTGAGTGGTGCCAGTTGCCTGGAAACCAGGCTAATGGAATACCCCATGAATCAAAGTGAAGCCAAGTATCTTATCCTGCATGGATTACCTAGTCGCTGTGGAACAACTCCACAGAGGTCACACCCTCAACTTTCAGCCTCTGATAATTATTCCAATGTCATCTATTATTATTATTATTATTATTATTATTATTATTATAACACATGTGCAAAAGAATACATGTGGTACATATGGAAAAGAAACAAACTATGTTTCGAGTTGGCAAGGAATATGACCTGCACATCCAGTATCACAATATAGTGAAGCACAGATGGATTAACTGATCACAGCATAGTCTGCAGATGAATATTTAAGCCATAGCTCATTCTGTCAATAGCAGAAAGGACCAGAGAGGTTCTACACTGATCCACTAGCTTAAAGCAGGAGATATGATAAATCATTTCAATGGAAGTCATCAGCACAGACAGCTGATTGCCTTCCCGTCTTAATGCCCTTTTTAGTAGTGTACTATATCTTCAAATCTGACAAAAACACTAGTATTATTATAGGGAAACAACATTAAACTCTGTTTGTGCTAAAGAAACTGTCACTCTCTCATGCCTGCATTCAATTCAATGGGGGAGATGAAAAATGTTGAAAGCAAAAGATAATTAACAAAGAAAATTTGAATAGGGGGATAGTGAGAGCCGTTAGGTATACATACGGCGATATGGTTTTGGTAGGAGCATTCACTGTGTTTGAAAAATGTCAGGTTTATAGTGCAAACAGGTATCAGATATCCGATTGCAATTAACATTTAACCCCATTAAATATTCTTTATAAAGCCAAATGATACATAGATCATATTGACAGCCAGTTGTTGACTTGAACAATGGATACATGTATATACCGAGGTTGCGTGTGTACCAGTGGACTCTAGTGCTATACAGTCTGGGCATGCAGGTGTGTTTACACTGCAGCCACCAGCTCAGGCCTAATTAACATGCATTCTCGCGAGATACATAGCTTCAAGGGTGAAGAAGCCACTCTATACATGGCTGAGTGTCCACAACTGTAGGTGTGAAGACTGCATGACTGGAGGTGTGATAAGTGATAACCCACACTAACCATACCTTTGCACTTATAACTATATTCTTAACCCACTATGTGCTAATTAATGAGTCTTAAAGGGAAAGACAGGCCTATTTTCATGATGACTTATTTTGGTAGTATTTTCATGGAATAAAAGGTTTCAGCCATACATTTTAACACATGTAAAATTGTAGGAGCAGGAGTGAAACTTCTTTGAGTATGATGTCACAAGAGACCAGATGCATCAGGTGCTGTATTGTTTGAGCATGGAAGCTGTTACAAAATTGTTATGATGGAAAAAGTAGAAGTGTATCATCTGTATATCATGCATGGTAACTCTTTGAGACTATTTAGAGCGGGTTATGAAGAGAAACATGAGAGTAGGACGCTTATTAGCACCATTTATTTTTATGCATTGTAGACAGAGAGTACAATATAAGGCTGCATCTGGTCTCTTGTGACGTCATACTCTGCACTGGGGAGGTCTCCCTCCTCCCTTTACCATAGCAGGTGTGTCTAAATGTATGCCTGAATATTTTTATACAATGAAAATGATACGAAAATAAGTCATCATAAAAATAGGCTAGTCTTCCCCTTTAATAGTACTTCTGTGTGTAGGGGGGACAGAGTGGATTCCCACCAGGTATGATGTAACTGCACCCTAAAACCAATGTAAGGCATTTGCTGATGACCAGCTTCAGCTAGACACTAAGGTGCCACGTGCATCCCGCTAGGTTGGAATAGGAGTGCCATGAAGAATGGAAACATTTATAAACTTACTAAAGCTACATTCTTTAATCATGTTGGCCCTACGGGACTGATATAACACATGGCTCCCCAATGCAGTTCTGGCAAGAAGACCCACCCTCACTGTGTTGGTGCTTTATTATGACCAAGGAATATGGATATTGGCCTGTAGGCAATTTCTCAACACACTACGACTGCAACCTTCAAGTCTTACCAGAAACCTCATAGGAATAAGCCTATCATAGGCATTCTCGTTGTAGGGCTGAATGTCCTTGTAACATTAAGAAATGACCTCCAGATCTAGAGGCATTAAAGGACTGAAGCCAACTGTTATTTTGATTCAAAGTATGTATCCCATGATTCATCTGAAAACATCAGCAAACGTTATCTATAATTCCTGTTTCTGTTACCTCGTGTAAAAAGCTGATCTGGCACATGCAGTAAAACTGATTGTAGGTATTTGCATACAAGATGAAAGCTACCATGTGATGCCCACCAGGTTAACATAGATAGACCTGATCCCTACTGCTCATCCTATAGGGCTTAGTATGGATGTCCTGTGTGTCCACCATTTTGAATTTCGCTGGTTGAGGTAAACCCCACTGATAAGACATATCATGATGGGTACCTTGTCCCTGGGTAACACTAACTTCCAGGGACATGCTGGTTCCATCCTAGTATCAGCTCTTGTCAGTTCATTTCACCAGGAACCAGCTCCAGGCACGCTTACACCCAATAGCTCACCTGCGGACCCTGCCTTACACACTAGTCGTACATCACCTTAGCTAATGGCCCTATGACCATTTCCCTGTCCATCCATCCACTAATGGAGGCAGAGGTGTATGTGCTGCGAAAGTTTCTAAAGTTGTCTCAGTGACAGAGCGATGGTAGTTTGCATCTTGTTTTGGAAGTATCATGTCTAGGAGACCAGATCTTAATATTAGGATGCCGTCTTAAATTTCAAATTTGCAAAATTTGAAAATGAAATGTGGTGACCAGTTTAAAACTCAATAGGTTCTTAGGACCAATGCCTAATTGAAGGAAACGCCCTGAATAACATTCTATGTAACTAATGTCTCATTCATCCAGAGATGATAGCCATCTTTATCCTTGTAATAGACACCTTCTTTTAGAGATTAGCATTATACCAAGCTGAGCAAGAAATATGTCTGGCAGACATTGACTGCAGTCAACGTTATTTTTCACTCAAGAACATTTGGGACAATGCTACCTTCCCCCAAATTAAACCATTGGAGAGGGCAAAGCTATGTGTTGAAGGCTAGAATACTAGACTATCAGACCATGTGAACCTAATTATATATAGATGTGGGCCTTTACATCTAGGTAATATTCGTTAATGTAAAAATGTTAAAAACTCGGAAATGGCAATTGTGAATGATGCTCTAACCAAGAGGTTCTCTCAGGCTTCTTGATAGAACCCTCCACTCTTTACATGCCCCTTATTCTAATATTCTGCTCACATGCTGCACCCTGAGCAGCTCAGTGTGGGGGGAATTCAGAGTATTTACGAGCAGTTTATGACCCTTTTCAGTGCCTGTTATAAGAGGCAGCCCCCTGGCGCTTCTGATCCTGGCTGATGATAGACGACCAATGGAAATCTCATCTCTGTCAGGGGACCTCGTAAGAAACGGTTATTGAACTGCCAATACTAGCCCTATCAAAACACTGGAAACCAGCGATTCTATGTCCCAAATTGGCTCTACTTCAATAACATGATGGGTTGTCTATGTAAATGACTCTTACAACCAAAACTTCAGAGGTATTACATCTTTGAAAAATTACTATAATGTTATTCAATATAAAGGCACTGAGTACTACCAACATTTAAGTTACCTGAAGGATGGAAGCCTAATGCATACAAATAGTTTTTCACCAACATTTAAGATAACAGATACCACTGCATTGATGAGAGCTATGACTACAATAAACATAATATGTAGTGCAGATTTCAATGATAGAGAAGGAGATTAAAGGAAAACTGAGGACTCAATTACAGGTTGGTGTCTTCCCACATTGAGGCGTCAATGTATGCAGGTCCTGATGGAAACAAAACCATTAAACCACTTACAATTTAACAGCTCCATGTTTTCACAATGCTGATAAAAAGGGACCAACCAAGAACAGAGGTTTCATAAAACATAGTCCCCAAAGACTTTGCAAGCGCTTGGCGTTTTATGGATGCTCAGGGGCTCTGTGACTTAATGAGTGTTTTATGGCTTCATGGATGACTGGGAAGCACATGTGGTTTGTTGTAAGCAATTTAAACTTGTATCAGTCAACATTTGGAAGGCAGTCTCTCTCAATTACATTATCAAAATCATATTATGGTACTGAGAATCTGATTGAAAAGGTGTGTTATTCTATTATGAGATGAGGTTTTACATAGTCATTACACTCAGTTGAAGATCTAGCCATCTTACCTCCTTGTGTATATTCACCCTCAAAATAATGTGGCCAATAACTTTTTGATTTATCGGCAATAATCAGTTGGTGTCTATATTGTACATTTGCCATGAGCCATTTTGGTATGATGTGGGATGTGCAGTTATCACATCTAGGAAGAAACTGATACCACTGAAACTGTGTCCCTTGTGCTCTCCGATCATACTTTTTCTTCTCATCTGTCCATGCCTGGTGACTTTGTGCTCACTATGTGGCAACCTTGAAGATCCTCTATGGATTGCATGGCATATTCTTCTGCCTCCTCCTGTTCAGACGAACCTGTTAAAACAATACCATTATACACACAAAAAAAAAGCTTTAGAGGATGCTCAATGATAAGGTAAGTTAGAATGTCCATTTACTGTTGTGAGTCATGAAGGTAGTCCTGGTGGGTTTTCAATGATTGTAATATGCACCAACAATTTTGATTTGAGCAATCACCTCATTGTTGAGTCATTGAATCAATGAGTTTTATTCATTCTAAGCACTGCACTGTACCTAAAGAGCAAGCCTCCCCCCTACCCCCAAGCAACCTTAAATCTAGGTGTACAAAAGCATGCCATGCTGTTCTCGACATTTTGATCAGTTTTTCTTCCTCCTAAATAGCAATGCTCAATCTCTCCTGAAGCCTGGGGCTATGAGGTCCAACCAAACTTTGTTACAATCACTCCTCCTACATCCACAGGCTCAGAAACTTCAGCTAACAGGAAAAAAGGGGTCCCCATGGCGGGGGGGGGGGTTCTCTCCATGCTGCTGAATGGAATCTTACCTACCAGCCGCAGGCACTCGTCCCATTGCTATCAGCCCTGTCAGCTCCATCCAAACAACCTCTCTATAAGATATGACTTGCTGACTCTTCTTTGTCTCTGGTACAGATAAATGTCTTCTTTTGGTGGAAAAGTTACCCATTATTCTCTAAGAGTATCCACATACGAGTTGAATACTCAATCAACAACGGAATTCTTATGTTCAAACAGTGAAAGTACAACCCTGACTCCAGCCAGATTCAGAAAGCTATTGCTGACACAGCCATGGCCAGGTGATTTGCATTGGTAGGGCTAAGGGCCCATGCATCTTCCTTACTGTCTTATTACGTGACCACACGTGTGGTATTAGAGTCGTCAAGGTGTGATTGAGCCATCGTCAAGGTGTGATTGAGCCACATTAACTCTTAACGGTAGTAGCGTTATAAAGGGAAGCTCCTCGTGAAGGTTCCTTAAATTCGCACAAATGTAGTGTTGGAATGTCCTCACTGGGAGGGCATTTCATAACATGCTATAAATTCATACATTTACCACGATTTGAGACTACCCTAATCATAGTGGGGATTGTCGGTAATTTCCTACGATTGCTGTGTACAATTAGCAGTTATGGAATAATCATATAGAGTTTGGTATGATGATCATAGCAATAAATGCATTAGGGATCACTAATTTCATTCTGTATTGGCACTAGAGTAAAGGAAATGATCTCCAGCGATGCGTTGGTGCATCGGCCCATCAGTCAACCCTGCAGACTGTTTCTAAAAGACTGACTAGTGGGTTCTCATGGTAGCAGTAGGTACTTCACTTCCCATTTAGAAGCACTCCTCACACTATACTAAAAAGGTAGTCACTTAGCAATAAATCAGACTGTGTTCCTAAAGCAGTCATATCTGAGTGCCTCTGACAGAAGGCTGTGGTAATGTATTGGCCATCTTCTTGACTAAGGATGTGAGACATCGGGGAGGGAAGGGATGGTCGAATGTTAGTTTGGGACAATGCATTATGCATGCCCAGGTATGGTTAATTGGATGCAGGAGTGGTGATGACCTTGGCTTAAAGTGGGCATATCCGCTATCACAGTATGAAATGTGGGATTTCTCATCAAATGCCATCTAATCAACATTCTAAATCATGTGTAAAAAATAAGAAAGCCCTGTATTTATTCCTATTCTAGTTTTAAATCAGGTGTGTCTGAATTCATATAGAGGGAGCCTGTGTGCTGTGAATGAATATCCAGCCCTAATCCTCAAGGTGTACTAAAAACTACACAAAGCCTGTCAGAGTAGCCAAAAGGTGTTGCTGTGGTTAGCAGCAATGTCAAGGGCCATCAAGTGAAGTGTAGTGTGTTGTGATTAGACACTTCATGTTGAGGCACTAGGGGCCAGTAGTGATTAGAAAAATATATGCACAGCAAAAGAGATGAGCATTTACAAAATATTTAGATATGGTTCCACTAATTTTCAAATATGCCTTTTTAGCGGATATACTGACTTTAAAGGCAGGAATATGCATGCAGTTCGACACCATGGAGGTAGAATAACCTAAAATGATTATACTTATACTCAATTTCATTTTTTCGTTAAGAACTTTTCCTTTTATTTGGCAACCGACCCCTTGATCGGATCTTATGGACTGAGAGGTTTTGAGGATTCAATCCAACTAGATGAAAATAAAATAAGAATAGATCATGAAAAAGGCTACTAGCGTTCTGTGCTATCGCGCCCATGATACTGTCGAGATTGGAACATAACTCTTTTTCATCCTAAACCTGGTGTACCAGGCTGGTACAAACAGATAGCCATTACATCTTCAAACCTCACTTCAGACACCATAAACTGGAGTAGACTGGATTTGGTGGACAGCCCAGATATCGGCAAGAGTAGAAGATGGGGGCAGTGGCGCGTGAGACGCCGCTGACGCTCCATTTGACGCCGTTACCAAGGTGACCAGTAGCGGAAGTGGAGAAGACGCTGATATTGAGACGCCATCCATCATCGGGGACTTGAGCCGCCTGACGACGTGGTGGCGCCCTCCAACGGCAATACGTCAAACTGAAGCAGCGTTAGTTGACGTGAGGTCTCGTGAGACTGGTGTAGCCGACATATCTCTAAGGGAGCCAGCTGTATGTGTCAAGGAACACTTTAACCACCGTACTACAATCTTTAGCTTCGCTGCTTGTTAGGAGACAGTTTATCCACACTCTAAGAAATAACTTTTGAATCTACCAGGCATTTTCATGAAATTGAACAGTGAACCACAATGGGTTTGCAGTAACGTAGTATATTATCTACAATGAAGCCCTAGTTGGCCGTAGGCTACAGTGACACAGGGAATTTCCATGAAAATGGCGATGAATCTCTTGAAATTTAGGGAAAAGGCCCGGGGGAAAAGGTATACACCCACAAGGTATCGCTGATACTCTGTCAAATTTGACAGTTGTCAAGCTTAGGAACTTAGGAGATAAGAAAGACGAATGTCTGAAGACAAATCAGTAAGAAATTACCATTGATAAAGTTTACAAGGTTGATAAAGTAAGGACATAAACAAAAGCACAAGACCAATATGTGTAATTCATAGGCCAATCTAAAGTCATAATGTAAGATGAAAAATGTGGCGACTCATTTATGAATCACAATCATAAGAAGTCCTATCAGGTCCATATATACCCCCCTAGTGGATAAAAAAAGAACTATGTGATGGCGACTTAATCCTGCTGTCAGGTAATCCTCTGTGAAATTAAAACAAGAGAAGATGAATTGAGCTCACACTGAGGGATCCGCGGATTAATTAAAGATGGACAGATTGGTGTGAATGTGTTGGGGAGGTGTTATTAAACTTGTGGTAATAGATGTGAAATGTCAGATGCTTATTCATTATTCTGGAGAAATTATATTTCAAGGACAAACCTATAAAGGCACAATGCATGCACATGTTTACCTGTCCCTGGCATCCCAATGTAGAAAAGAAATCGGGTTCTGGTCGAAGACAAAACTATAAGAGAAAAGCTAAGACCCTCGTTTTATCTTCAAACATACTAGACATCTTTTCTACTCTTATTGACAAAGCTCTTTTGCTATCCGCCTAAGCCTTGCTTCCATGGGAGGCTGTTTCCAAAAGACTGAGATGTGTTTTTTTCAGTGTAGGTACCTCACTTCTAACTTCCCTGCACTATTCAACCCTTCAGGAGGGTGTTGCTCCTATAGTAAAAGGAAGAGCTGGCTAAAAATGCCCTTGTTTCCAGTCCTTTCTTTTCATGTAGTTATAACTTGTCCCTTTTGTTGCTCACAAGTGGTCATTTTAGTACGGTGCTAAAAAAGGGGGATTTGAGTAGGTACCTAGTTGGGAGAAGTCAGTCAGTATAATAAACTATACAGCGTGTGACACCAGTAGGTACCTAGTAGTGCAGTGGAGGGTGTTGCTCCTATAGTAAAAGGAAGAGCTGGTTAAAAATGCCCTCATTTCCAGTCCTTTCTTTTCATGTAGATATAACTTGTCCCTTTTGTTGCTCACAAGTGGTCATTTAAGTATGGTGCTAAAAAAGGGGTATTTGAGTAGGTACCTAGTTGGGAGAAGTCAATCACTATAATAAACTATAGAGTATGTGACATGAGTAGGTACCTGGTAGTGCAGCTCTCTCTATTTTAAACAAGGCAGGTGACTTTTCAGACTAATGTGGTGAGTGCAAGTTGACGGGTGAATCAGTGCACAACTTTTTTAGAAAAGAGGGCACATACTCAAAGCTCTTTTTACAATTGGAGCAACACCCTCCTGCTCTCTCTATTTTAAACAAGGCAGGTGACTTTTCAGACTAATGTGGTGAGTGCAAGTACTTAGGTGAAGCAGTGCACGACTTGTTTAGAAAAGAGGGCACATACTCACAGCTCTTTTTACAATAGGAGCAACACCCTCCAGAAGAACTCCTCATGCTATATACTGGATCGGTAGTCACTCGCAATGATTCAAACTGTGCTGGAAAAAGCTGTGGCGCCATTTCCATGAGCAAACACACCTTTCCCAGATGGGGTACCATAGTGGACTGTTTAAGCGCCGGGTATTTGAATAAGTGCCGGTCTCAAATAAGCGCCGGGGTAGGGTGACTTCAAAAATTAAATATGCACTATATTCTTGAATAAGCGCAACTCTTGTATAAGTGCCAGGGATAAGGATTACAGCTCAAGGGACGAGATTAGAAAAAAAAATTCCTATGTCCGACGGGATATTTTGTAGAATCTGACCAAAAAGAAATTTCATGGGACAAAAAAGGTCATTTCCCCTCGTTAGAACTTCATTATTGAGTCTTTCAATGAGTCGAATTTCTCGTTATTCATACATTTGATGGCATGAGAGTGCCTTTTCCATGCCTTATTTTTTTTTTTTTTTCTCTGGCCGATGGTGTGTATTGCTCCTGAGATAAGGGGCTTATCTCTGTAGTTTTTTTTTTTTTTTACCAAGGGCTGACCAAAGATTTGAGTGGAAAAGTCTGTAATCCAAGTATTCAAAATAAGACATTGTTTAAAGTTTAGGAAGCAACTTCCTGGGAAGGGGTTTTTACTTGGGAAGTGCTCACCACTTCCGGACAGCTTATGTTATATAGCCTTTGGGAACACAAGAGAGAATTGACTACCAAAGGTGAGCCACTTCCGTTTTTGAGAATGTACCTCTGACAGAAGTGACTTCCAACGGTTTGGGAACAGCCACGAGATGGCAATACTCATTAAGATATCTACAGATATTGAGTGTTGAGTTAAACCGTCCGTGAAATGGATCTTACCTTCTCCTCCAGCTTCCAATGACATGATTCCCTTTTATCGCCCACATATAACTTAGTCCCCTCAGAATTTGATAAGCTATATCAAATCCACCAAGCAACATTGATATCAATGTATATCAGGCAGATTTGTTAGGGGAACTACATAATGAGGTTTTTTTGGTTCCGGTCTTGGTATCAGTGCTGAAATGAGATGGAAAGAGGCCGCAACGGTTGTGCAACCTTTTATCCGTCAGCTATTACAAAAGCACCCACTGCACTGAACATGTAGCTTCTACCTGATGTAGTTTATACCACCAGAGAATCATTAAGGGTTTTACATTTAGAATCGAAAAAAAAACAACTTGCTGGTTTTAATCATAAAGAAAAATCTCACTTTTGGTCTAGTCTGTTAGCTTAACCGCAATGAGAAGTCACTAACAAGAGAGCTGCAGCGCATATTAATCATTAAACTGTACATTGGGCAATTTGTCATGTTTTTACTTCATCATTGTTTTTTTTTTCGGTTTGTAATTGTTGGAGGTGTTGTTTGTTGATTGTTTGTTGTTTGTTAAACTGCTAAATATGTTAGGACAATATTCCTGACATCAAAACATGCATATATTTTATAGTCCAGCCTACGAAGTGTTCTCAGTAGGGAGGACTTCGTATCCAAGGGGGTATTAGCACCACTCCCACTGAGACCCCTAGAGGATTACTTGACCCTTCAGTTGACCTCAATGACCTTTGACGACTGTTGTCCAGATTAAAGAATTAGGACAAAGTCCCCCCTATTCCTGATCGATAAGAAGCTGTCCAGATACAGGGTAGGGTTTGGTCTTTTAGTGGATGTAAATAACGTATTGTGCTAAAAAAAAATTGGAAAAGCTTTTAAAGAATTTGGTTAAGTTACACTGTTAGACTGCTGCAAGGGTTTCACAGTAGACTGCTTCTTTTTTTGGAAAACAGTGGTAGTCGCTGTCAATACAAATCCAATGCCCGGTGTGGGTTGTACTGTTCTCAGTACAGTGATCTTTATTGCCCATTTACAGTTGCGGCTGAGAGTGTATGTTCATATGTAGCATACATTGGTCAAAATGCATTTTTCAAAAGGCAAAATATTATCACAAGTAGCTGTCCGAATATATAGACAATTATACCACGGTTAACACATTCTAGAACGATTTTGGGTGCCCAAACTGGATAATCTGAGTACTTTTATTACAGGATAGAGGCACTGGGAATTGGCACTTGGATATTGACAGTGTTTGTTTTCTATACTGTTCTTATATGTGATAGCAGCTATAACATAGCTTTGACAGTGGTTCATACCAAAAAAAGCTCAGCATGCATTGCCTGGGATCGATCCAGGGACCTTCTGATATAGAGTTCTGCCAGTTATCCATTAGGGTATGTGGCTGGACAATAGTGTTGGGTTAGATGAGTCATATGTCTGGAGCTTAATTCAAAACATCCTGGGATCCCAACCCCAGCGATCTTAGTGTAGGCACATATCATAAGACCTGGTTGGTCTACCCTATGTAATGCAGTGGTTGCAGGCCTGTCCAGAATAGCTAGTCCTGGGATCACTTCACTATTCCATTTCCACCACTAAGATCACTGCGATCTTAGTGAAAGAAATGCATAGTGGTTTCACCTGAGTACAAGAGCACTTACAGGGAACACTCCTGATCGAAAGAGTGAATAGCCTGCTGCATACATAAAGAGGGGAGGGAGGATGTTTGCTGAGTGTCCTTGAGGGCTCTTAGGGCTACTCATGCGTTAAGTGCACTGTAAGGTAATTCTTCCCTTCTCTCTCTTTGTCCTGGGGGGAGGGCACAATGCTTCTAATAGGCAAGCATAAATCATACATTCATGGGAACAACTCTTGAATACTGTACGGGGGTCAACTGCACCCTGTGCTCTTTTGTTAGCCCATATGGGGACGGGGAACGATGGTATAAGCACTCTTGTGAAGAAGAGTTACTCCACAGCTATTCCTTTATTTTGGGACTCTTACCCCTGTGCCTAGTCAGTTCTTCTTGGAATAGTGTAGGAGGGCTAAGGCTAAGATCGATGCGATCTTAGTGCTGGCTAGGATATGTGAACCCAGTCAACTCTTAAGATCGCTTAATAGGATAAGGCTGATTTATTCCTAAGATCGCTGGGGTCGTGATCCCAGGATGTTTTGAATTAAGCTCCTGGGACCCTATGGATACCATATATATTTGTATGTCAGTGAATGCAGAATGCATTCAGGAGCTTAATTCAAAACATCCTGGGATCGCAACCCCAGCGATCTTAGTGTAGGCACATATCATAAGACCTGGCCGGTCTACCCTATCTAATGCAGTGGTTGCAGGCCTCTCAGGAATAGTAAGTCCTGGGATCACTTCACTATTCCTTTTCCAGCACTAAGATCACTGCGATCTTAGTGAAAGAATTGCATAGTGGTTTCACCTGAGTACAAGAGCACTTATAGGGAACACTCCTGATCGAAAGAGTGAATAGCCTGCTGCATACATAAAGAGGGGAGGGGGGACGTTTGCTGAGTGTCCTTGAGGGCTCTTACACTGTTAATTTGGTGTTTAGCAACCAAACACCAGTGTTTAGGATCTAAACACATTTTTGTCTCACTTTTCTAAACACATTTTTTGGCTAAACGCGTTTAACTTTAAACATGTTTAGCTATCAGGTGATTGATTTTACAAGTGTTTAGTTTTTATAGGTGTTTAGCTTTAAGATGTGCAGCATGAGTAAATGTTTAGATTGGTAGTGTTTAGCTTTAGAAGGTTTTTAGATAAAATACAAAACTACTATCCTTTTACTCATTTCATACATATTAAACTTATCTTATCTGCTTATGATTCTTATTAGATGGCTAAACACCTGGAGCTTAATTCAAAAGATCCTGGGATCACGACCCCAGCGATCTTAGGAATAAATCAGCCTTATCCTATTAAGCGATCTTAAGAGTTGACTGGGTTCACATATCCTAGCCAGCACTAAGATCGCATCGATCTTAGCCTCAGCCCTCCTACACTATTCCTAGAAGTACTGACTAGGCACAGGGGTAAGAGTCCCAAAATAAAGGAATAGCTGTGGAGTCACTCTTCTTCACAAGAGTGCTTATACCATCGTTCCCCGTCCCCATATGGGCCAACAAAAGAGCACAGGGTGCAGTTGACCCCCATACAGTATTCAAGAGTTGTTCCCATGAATGTATGATTTATGCTTGCCTATTAGAAGCATTGTGCCCTCCCCTCAGCAAACGTCCTCCCTCCCCTCTTTATGTATGCAGCAGGCTATTCACTCTTTCGATCAGGAGTGTTCCCTGTAAGTGCTCTTGTACTCAGGTGAAACCACTATGCATTTCTTTCACTAAGATTGCAGTGATCTTAGTGGTGGAAATGGAATAGTGAAGTGATCCCAGGAATAGCTATTCTGGACAGGCCTGCAACCACTGCATTACATAGGGTAGACCAGCCAGGTCTTATGATATGTGCCTACACTAAGATCGCTGGGGTTGGGATCCCAGGATCTTTTGAATTAAGCTCCTGATGTTTATCTTTCAAATACATGTTTAAGACTAAACACATAGAGACTGGATGTATTTAAACTCAAACACCTAAACACTATGGTGTGTAAGTGTTTAAGTGTGTGAGAAGTAGGTGTGTAGTTTTCAGGATAAGTGTTTAGAATGGTGTTTAGCTGTAAGTGTTCGAATATCATGGATGTGTTGGAATCACACACCATGTAGATAGTGTGGTATGTATTAACACACACCTTTTTTGCAGTGTAGGGCTACTCATGCGTTAACCCATTGAGGGCTAGCATCGACTATAGTCGACACCATGGTAGGCCTAGCGTCGACTATAGTCGAAACCATGGTAAGCCTAACGTCGACTATAGTCGACGCCAATTATATAGGATTTGTATAGGAATTGGAAATAGGCTCGTCCTCTAGGAACTGTACTTTTTTCAGAGGCCGTCCTCATGGCCAGAGCAATAATTTTTGCTCTGCCCTAAAAGGGTTAAGTGCACTGTAAGGTAATTCTTTCCTTCTCTCTCTTTGTCTGGGGGGGGGGGGGCACAATGCTTCTAATAGGCAAGCATAAATCATACATTCATGGGAACAACTCTTGAATACTGTACAGGGGTAAACTGCACCCTGTGCTCTTTTGTTAGCCCATATATGGGGACGGGGAACGATGATATAAACACTGTTGTGAAGAAGAGTGGCTCCACAGCTATTCCTTTATTTTGGGACTCTTACCCCTGTGCCCAGTCAGTACTTCTTGGAATAGTGTAGGAGGGCTGAGGCTAAGATCGATGCGATCTTAGTGCTGGCTAGGAAATGTGAACCCAGTCTAATCTTAAGATCGCTTGGTAGAATAAGTCCTAAGATCGCTAAGGTTGCTATCCCAGGATGTTTTGAATTAACCTCCTGATGTATTCTAATGCATCCTAAAGATGCAGACCATGGTATAAACCCAATGATTATGCATGCACACGTGCCTCTATCAGTACCTAAAAGGCACGAGTGCAAGCATAATCATCATATATTACATTCCTATAGAGTGGAGCAGAAAGAAAAGGAAAGGAAAGTATTGACAAGGCTACCCATATCAAGAGGACATCGTTTTATTTCCCTGAGTATAGTTCTTTGACATCTTTTCAGTGCACTCTTCACACAGATTTACATGTAAACAGCTTGAGTTATGACTGGGGTAGTGTCACAGTATCTGGTGAAAGATGCAGGGGAATAACCTGACCAACTATTTATTTTTCTTTTTGCTGAACTCCACTAGGAATACAGCATGGTTTCCTATCCTGCTATCCCCGACCTCTCTTAGATCAACTGCCACACAATGGTGAAGCCCTCTGGTGAGCCCTTGTCGAACTAATGTCTTTATAACACCGCAGCGTCACCTGACATGAAAAATTTGCACTGTTATCTTGCAGGTCTACAGGTCTCCATCTTCAACTTCAAGAAGGGCCTGTACAGTGGAAACCAACTGACTGATAGTTTAATTAGAGCTGTCATTATTAAGGCTTGTTTTATTTTTTTTGACGTCGCTTCATTATAAGAAGGCAACCCTCATATATCAGTCAATATTGGTTTTGATTTGAAGTGGTACGCCTGTGGGCACATTCAATTATATGTTGCCGCTGTAGCCAGACTTTGTGTGGTTACGATCTTCAGTATGTTGAGTAATTTGCTGCATCATTCTTGAATACTTCAAATTATCAGATCAAGCCAAACATCCATTTACCTAACAATAAGGACCACCATTTTTTTCTATGAAATAAAGGGACACTAACTGAGCAGCTCGGTAAGCTGTCAGCCTTGTTTCTATTTTTTCCTAGTTTGGTACTTCTTGTGAGAATCAGTGCTGTGCTTATAGTCTGTGTGCATTTCATTTATTTCTCAGAGAATGTGGTAAAAGCATTCTAATCCACGCCTCCCATTGATTGTATATAGTCTGCCGCCATATTAGCCAGTAGCTGAAACCCAGTCATGTCATCTGGAATGAAAATAAAAGTGAAATGCAGTCTCTAATATCCCCTATTAACATACTAATCTCTCAACTGTTTAGCTTATGAAGACTAACGTTCTTCCAATCTATATCAAAGTAGTTGTATCCTCCTGGCCGCAAAGGGAATTTTTCAACTTTATTATTCTATTTAATCTCCTTGTATCCCCTTGAATATTCTTGCATCTAATAATGTTTAAGCTATAATGTATTGGAATTAAAACCCATACCTTCTGGGTGATGTAAACTCATTGTCCGTTCATTGGGTGGGACTGTGATTTTAGGCCACTCATTGCGCCAGAAGTTTAATCTGCTTTTAAGATCTGCATCCACCTGTGGATAAAATACTGGTTATCGCTTTGTTAAAATGTATAACCTACAAGCCTCATGATGCAGTTCCCTCCTCTCTATGGAAGTAGAGATGGGTGATAATGTGTCTCACCAAATACTTCCTTGTGAAATTCTTAGGAAATTTCAGGTCAAGGCCGAGGCCATTATGAGCAACATTAGAAAGATATAAATCATAAGTATGGTATGTGAATGAGACTAGTAGAGCCCACTGCTACAAAGCCTGAAAAGCTGCCCAAAAGGAGCTGGACATATGAGAAGTTAATATTTTGTTTGGCATAAAGTAGCTAAATCAGTCAGCGGTGGAGATATTGATATTAGTGGTTTCTTGAATAGCTTTATAGACTTCCTATCTCTCTACACAAAGCGTCATACAGTATGGTGTCTGAGGAATGTTTAGCATTTCAGGAAAAGCAATAACATACTGAAATCATATCTTTCTGGTATGCCCTGGTTACCTTTGTGGGGGTCATGATTGCGCCAAATTCCATGTACTGTTGTGCCTTTGAGTCATACTTTGGCCACTGAGCTGGCACCTTGTGTGGTCCTTTGTTAGGGTCTCTGTGAGGTCAAAAAGCTTCATCATAAGTTATTATTTTTACTGACACAGCTTTAGAAGCAAGTATACAGCTATGGGCGTTTGATACGTGTAGGTTATTATCTAAAACAGAAAACACTAAATATGTATACTAACTATATGCTAAAAGAGATGATTGAAACATTGACACCAAGTTGCAATCCTTAAGTCAAATGTTGATTACCATCACTACCTATAGATCTAGGAGAATTATCTTATTAAAAACAATAAAGATCAGAGCGATTACATACCCAGTATGTGCAAAGTTTGTGTAGTATTTGATCATGGAGTTACCAACATATCGGTCAGTGTCTGTGAAATTCCCGAGACGTGACTCTCTCAATTTTCTCCGGTATGACTCCCCAAAAAACAAGTAATAATCATCTGTGTGTGAACCAGTTACCCAGGGTTCATAGTGAACAAAGCTTGGGCGGTACTTGAAATTGTACACAAAGGTTTTCTTGCCTGTGCCCATCTTTTTGGTATTCCTATAAAATAGAGAGGTTACATTTATGAAAGCCTGCAGAGTGACATTAATGATTTACAATTTTCGTACTTAATGAAAGAAGAGGGTATGAGAGCATGTCATTGGATATACATAAAGGGGATTTACTGTTATAAATATGAAGGAATCTTGCATCCTTATCTAACAGCAGAATGATAACAACATTTATCAAAACCAACAGTTCGGAGGCTACATGATCAAAAGTCTGGCCATAATCTAACCAAGAAAATGGTTACCGTATGCAATATTTTGACTGTGAGCTTTGTCAAGTCTCAGCACAGAACTGTTCATGAGGAAAAACATTTTCCTTAGTCTTTTTACCACAGTGAGGTCATACTGTAGTATCATGTGTGATGCTACATATTAATATAAGAATCAAAGTTTGACTTACTGTGAGTGCATATCAGCTTCATAGAAGGATGGGTCAGTAAATACTCCATCTGTTATGGACTGGCTGGTAGCCTGTGTGCGTGTTGTGACATCACTACTGTTCATTAAGGGGTATTTGTTCAGTATGGCATGGATGAGTGTATCAGTGTCTCCTGGCCGGTAAGAGCGAAGAACATATGACATGGCAGCATATAGAGATTCCTTTGTAGCAGCGATATTGCCATGCTGACCAGGTAGACCCCTCATGTTCATGTAGACAAAACCAGCTGCATCATCATTATTTCTGTAATTCAGATTTGCAGTCAAAAAAAAAGTCTATGGAATTGATTTGTCATCATTTTAGCTCCTGCAAGTTATTTACCATATCTCCTGATTTGTATCAACACCCTATATTAAAGCAAATTAAGAAATCATGGATATAAAATCAAATATCTATGCCATTACTTCTAAGCAACAGTTTTTTATGCCACTAGTTCATGAGTGCTAACAGTTCTTGAAATATATCTTTAGCACTTACAATGACCAGAATGTCATTTTCCGAGATAGAGACAAAATACATTGTCAACACCAAGTGCATTCAAATGTTACTTCTCACCTTCCAGTGAGATAATCTATATTACATCCTGCACCCTTAGCGTAGGCTTCTTTGGCAAGTATTGGGACAATCTCTCCATCCACCACAGGTGCCCATCCTGGGAGCTGGCCAGTCAACAAAGCCATAGCTGGGTACCCTGCCCTGTCCACCTCAGTCTCGTTCCTTGTACGAAGACACTCCATCATGGCCTTCATATCTGTGTCTGCACTGGGGCATCCCTCCAACAATGCTACATTACGGGCATTCTCAACATTGTCCACCTAAAGTAAGATAGTAATTGTAAATGCAGCATTCAAATAATACAGCAAGTTAATCGTACATGCTATAACCCAACAAGGTCTCCTTACCCAGCTCCCTCCCTCATCCAACTTTAACATACATTTGCCAGACTGGAAAAGTTAAACTTTTTGCCGAAATTCCTTTCTCAATTAGATTAAAAAGGTATTGCAAGAATAATTATTATTAATGCAAGCAGTAAAGTAGCAAAGTGATCAGTAATATTGGCTATATGGTTAGTACTAATATTCAATAGAAATATGAGATACAATTTAAATGTAAATGTTAGAGAGGTACAAACCTGTAGTCCCACAGGTCCCGATGATGCGCCACTCAATGACAAAGCCCTGTGAAATAAGCCCTCGCAGAGTGGTGAAGCCACCATGTGACTAACTATAGCTCCACCGGATGAAGAACCAAAAATGGTAACTCGTGATGGGTCCCCGCCAAATTTGGCAATGTTGTCTCTAACCCACAAGAGGGCAGCACGGGCATCCCACAACATGTAGTTTCCAGGAGAGTTGGCATCAGACGTAGATAAGCCACCGAGGGTGCTGACACGGTAGTTATGAGATACAATGACGACATCACCTTTGGATGCCACTTCATGTGAGGGGAATATAGCAGTATCTCCAGTTTGGTAACCACCTCCAAAAGTCCACACCATCACCGGTAGTGGTTCTCTTCTATAATTGAAATGAATTAGGATATAACTCAAGGTTGTTTTATTTCTCCTGGTTCATATTTATGATCACAACAATTAACTGTGTAGCACTGGGATCATTGAAAACATATCCTATGCCCTCATTAATTTTGTCCCTAGATTATCCTATGTGAGTTACTCAGCAAGGAAATACTTAGGCTGGCTCTAAATGTACACAGCCTATACAGCGTCAAAGAGCCAGCATACAGTCCTGATGAGTTACTCATTTGTTCAAATATGATATAACAATTGTTAACCCTCATGTGTCTTTACAGTCAATACTTAGTTAAGTGTTTTGTCGAGCCAGGTGGGAATTCTATCCAGCTATCATATAAGATAATGCTTTGCATGAGAGGTGTACATCACCCCAACAAATGAGAATGACACGTTATTAACACTATAAATTATACTCACAATCGTCTCTCCACACCCTTTGGTACCCAGACATTGAGAAATAGGCAGTCTTCCCCACTGTTTGGTACATCCTTCCACCATTGGGTACAGGCTAAACCATAGTCCTCTGCCCCAAGAACCTGACCCTTCCATGGTACAGGAGGCTGAGGACGCCTCCACCGCAGCTCCCCTACTGGCGGCCGTGCAAATGGTATTCCTTTAAACTCATCCACTATTTCCCCTGGCAAGGAGAGAAGGAAGTGAATTGATAAGAGTAGCCTAATTCGACTGAATTTAAACTTGTGGATTTTCGCTAGGCATGAAGGACAGTTTAGAACCCCTAGTTATAAGCATTTACCTTTGAATGACACTATTCTTTTCAAGATTTCTGTTGACAGAGCATGAAGGGCAGTTTGCATGTTTAGCAGACACTGATATACAGTTTATAAACAATAAGGCTACTAGCCCTGTGGTTAAGGTTGAGTGCATACATCATTGACCTATTCATGAACTAATTCAAAAAAGCCATTGCGCAGGTTTGGTTTGCTCTATCTATAGGCCTATGCAACATTTTAAGAACATCTAATGTCAAAAACCTTAGGCCTTTCGCCCTTCTAACAATGGCATTTGCTGCAATACATTACCCCAGCTGGCCTGTTAGCATGATTAAAAGCAATTGTACAATGTCTTTGAGGAAAGTATTCTTGTCCTTATCCTATTTGAATGATCAAGTCCTAGACTACAAAGGTAATTTTATAGACTCACCTGAGTATACTTTCCGTAGGCCCCTGACCTGGCCATATATGGTGTTAACAATAGCTGAGCGGGTAGAGGTAAGTGGCTTCCCATCAGCTCTAAGAGGGGCTCCACACACCAGGCAGGCACATAGCACCAGTAGTAGGGGGGCCAGGTACCTATAGGTAGAACCGTGGGAATCATTGATGGATGTTTTACTACCTTGGTTGAGTTGTCCCTGTACTGTTGGTCAAAACAGGCCTATGTGTTTTCTCCTCATATTCCTAGTATATGCCTATCCGTTTAACTTTAAAGATTTGTGTTTAGATCTCCTTCACATGTAATGGCCGATTGTGATCAAATCAATGCAATTTAATCAGGGGAACAGATTCATTGAAAACCAATACGATCGTAAAACCCCAAATATAAGCTGCGGCTTATAGAGCATTTCAAGCCTACAGCTTATAGCACCTCCAGGGACTTGCAGTGCAGCTTATACGCGGGGTGTTACTTATATAGACTAAAGGGAAGAATGGGGATCACTTCAGAACACTGGTGCAGCTTATAGCAAATCCCTTAAATTCAGGGTGCGGCTTATATGTGGAGTTTAGAGTAATTATCCAAAGTGGCACAGAACGTTGATTCAATATTAGAAGATAGAACAAATTTGATCCAATACCATCCATAGTATGATTTAATACTTAGCTGTTGAGTAACTAAATTCATAAACATACAATATAAACTCTGCTTATCATTATTAATGTAAAACCTTGAGGATATTATACCTTGGAAAGCAAATAAAGAAAAAAGGGGGTAATTTCCATTGAATCATTTTATATGTGTATTCATTACATTCAGCTTGGCCACCACTCACCTATGATATGTGACCATGACGGTGTCCGGGATGGTTGTGACTGACACTATCTGTGCACTCTCACACCATCAGGTGATTCGCACAAGTCAAAATAAAGGACAAATCCCATGCACTCTATTTGCTGGTTACAAAATCAATGCACTACAGTCCTTAAGATCTATTGACACAGTGTGTAATCATTATATATCTGGTCAGGAAGCCTGGGGTTCAAATATCAGATGCATAGAGGACGTAAATCCCAGTAGAATACATTTAAAGCTACAAAATGAATACACAGGTGATTTCTTCGTCCATGTTCATTGATCACCGAAATATGTTTCTCGCTCTTCTTCCCAGTCAACTCTCAAGACCACTCCACTGCACTGCTGCCAGAAACTGGTTTAGAGGGCCATCCATAGCCATCACCCTTTCAGGTAGGGAGTGGAGGAATATTGTCTTACAAAAGTATTATCGTTATAAGAGTACTTGTTAAATATTCTCCGTAATAAATAATTAGTTACCTTCTTTCAAAACCTTTCAAAATCTAAATATCCCAGATGAAATAATTCACCACATACCAGGTACCAGATAATAGACAGGTGGAGTTTGGCTTTTATTTATACTCCTACTTCTCACGTTTAGCTAAATGAAGCTAGATAAGATAGTCACACTGGACACAGTGATAGAGTGACCCACTGTCACGTTTGCTATTGTTTCTTGTGTTAATCTTTTCAGGGCTCTATCTACTACTTCAACACTGTTCAATGTATCACATACTCTTTGGTCGCCACGGGACATCAGTGCAGCTGTGTCATATAGCTCGGAAGTTAATAAAGGTTGTAAGGTTGTTTCAGCCCTAAATGTGTTGGTATGCTGGTACCAGGCAGTTGTCGCTCCAAGCTTTATTAATCAAAGATACCGACCACAATGACGATGGTGTAACGCATTGATATGTCAAGAAACGGTTTGAGTGGAATATCCAGCCAATGAGGCAGAGTAAAATATATTGGTGTTACATATGACCTTAATTGTAACAGATAACAGTTCTGGACATATCCCTTTACAGAAGTTTTGTTACAATAAGCAGCAATTGTAACACATGACACACGTATAGCATGCCACATGTCCGGGAGCTGTGCTTATCAGTTAACACATGATGCGTTGTTACCTAATAGTGTACAGTGGTACACCTCGCTGTCAATTCTACCTATTCATACTGATAACAAAATTACCGAAATCCCATAAGCAGCTGATCTGCTGCCCTGGGCAGGCATGGGACAGAGTACCCAGGGGTTAGGTTCCACCTTTAGGTTTCACCGCATGATTAGCTAAGTTGTTACAAAGTCTTCAGAAAAGAACTATCCTACAAAGGTATACTGCAGTGGTTTATTTAAGTGCTGGCCCCCATATAATCGTTGACAGTCTTGAATGAGTGCTGTGGTATAAGTATGGTGTTGAAATCAATCTTAATCACTACTCAAGTAGTACTCAATTGTTTATTTAATATTGTTAATTTGCTGCTCTTATAATTGGTGATTAATGCTGATGGTAGATAGGTTATGACATGTTATATTTCCTGCTCCTGCAGCATTCCCATAAAGGCATCCATGAGTTTACTGGGTAGTGTAGTCTTCGCACTCCTCTCTGTGGAAGGAAAACAGTATAACATGCCTTGAAAGAAAACTCATCGATTGTGCATATCAGAATGTTATATATAGACAAAGGAAAACAAAAGTGGCATGCCTTGCATCATATTTCACGAGGCATATCCACCCAGGTAGCAAAAATGGTGTGGCCCGAGTTTGGGCCAGAGCGGGCTCCTGATGTGGGCCACACTGGGTTAACACAGTGGGCGCCTTATGGGTTTTGTCCTCAGCAAACGGTCTGGGCCACACTGGGCTAACCGATTCGGGCACAGATCTGTTTGAAATTGGGCTCACCGATTTGGGCTCAAAGTGAGTTTAACATGGGTTTTTGGTGTGGCCTAAAGTGGGCTGCCCGATTTGATGAAAAATTAGTGGTGACATGTTAAAAATTCTTTTTGAGAAGTTTATCCAAAATCTTTTCTTTTTTTTAAAAGTCAATAAGCAACAAATCCTTGAGCTAATCTAACCCCCCCCCCCATCACCAAAGCAGTAAATGCAATATCTACCCAAGTGGAAATGCAGAGCAGTACCATTCATTTGAATCAAACTCATTCAGCCAACACAAGGCACTTTGATTCATTAAAGTGACATTCTGGCCTCAATCTTCCCCCACTTATTCCCTATGTAGGAGTAGAGAAGAGAGCCTTCAAGTTCATAATGACTGTACCTCTGCATATCTGCTCTTGTTCCAAGTTCAGTGCAATAGAAATGGTGTTGCCATTCCACTACTACTCAGATGACCTTGATTTGCACTTTTGACTAGAAACATCTAAGTATTTCCAGACTATGAGAAAGTCTGCACATTATTACTTCATATCTGATTTAGTAGTCTATTCCAGTTGTCCTATGTCTAAAAGAAATAAGTTTGGTATTGGTAGTAGAATTCTGCCTGGAGTGCTGTGAAACCACTTTGTAGTGAGTCTGCCATGGACTGGCCTACAGGGGCAGGGGATATTTTTGGTTTCTCAATTGCCTCTATATATAGTCCTCTTATACCTGGCCAAGTGTGGGACCTGTTTGCCCCCACACCACAAATACACCTTGCAAGCCTACTAGTACAAAGAAAGACATGAAGCTGTTCTTTCCAGGATTAGTCAGTGTTGCCTTTTACATGAAATATCTGGATCCCTACCATGAACCTACCTGTGTATTAATGGTATAGGGAAAGTGTCCTACAGCAGTGGTGGAGGGAAGGGAGGGGGAGGGCAGGGCAGGGTGAGAGGAGGGCAGGGCAGGGTGAGAAGAGGGCAAGGCAGGGTGAGATGAGGGCAGGGCAGGGCAGGGTGAGAGCAGGGCAGGGCATGTGAGCAAAGGAGATGCCAGGGCAGTGCAGGGTGAGAGTAGGACAGGGCAGGGTGAGAGGGCAGGGCAGGGTGAGAGCAGGGCAGGACAGGGTAAGAGCAGGGCAGGGCAGGGTGAGAGCAGGGCAGGGCAGGGCATGTGAGCGAAGGAGATGCTAGGGCAGTGCAGGGTGAGAGTAGGGCATGGCAGGGTGAGAGCTGGGCATGGCAGGGCGAGAGCAGGTCAGGGCAGGGTGAGAGCAGGGCAGGGCAAGGGTGAGAGCAGGGCAGGGCAGGGTGAGAGCAGGGCAGGGCAGGATGAGAGTAGGGCAGGGCAGGGCGAGAGCAGGGCAGGGCAGGGCAAGAGCAGGGCAGGGCAGGGTGAGAGCAGGGCAGGGCAAGGCAGGCTGAGGGCTGGGAGTGAGAGTAAGTGAGTAATAGATGTTTAACGCCATTTCGACAGCTAAGGCGAGATCCTCATTACACAAATTCACAGAGGAATGTGTCAGTGCCTGCACATATGTGCACCACACACATCCTGAGGGGATAGGAAAGAGGAGAAATAGACCCTTTTAAGTGGGCTAGGGAGGCCCAGGGAGGGCAGGGTGACAGAAGGGCAGGGCAGAGCGGGGTGAGAGGGGGAAAGGGCAGGGCAGGTTGAGTGGAATGAGGAGGAGATGGAAGGGGTAGGGGATGGATAGGGGAGGGACGAGCAAAAAAGAGAGAGGGAGGTGGAACACTCATCACAGAGTTTAGAACAGTTCAGAAAATGAGGCTGCCCTGTCCAAACCCACTCTCACCCCAGACTGGGAAGACTTTATGCAGCTAAGTACCCATCTTGGGATGCCCATTTTGAAACCATCCTGGTCCCAATGTGGTTGCCCATTTTAAAGCTGACCAGTGCCCAAACCAGGCGGCCCAATGTGGCCCAGACCGTATGCTGAGGACAAAACCCGTTGGGAGCCCAACGGGCTCAAGTGGGTTTGCCCGATTTGGGCTGCCCTGTGTGGCCCTGACTGGAAACCCAGCATCTGCCGATCCTAAAACCCATGTACTGAATACTGCCCGCTTTGAACCACCTTATCCCGGATAAAACCAATTTGGCCCCGAGCGGGCTTGCTACATGGGCATGGCCGTATCCAAGAGCCTGAGGCAGACACTTAGCTTATCAGCCATACATAAGACTAGATGACCCTTTTCCAACTAGAATTTACTCCTTTGTATATGTAGTGAACAATCAAAACCGCTAATGGAAAATTGCAGGAAACCCAAATTCTTAGAAAAGCTAATTCGTCCTCAAATCCCTTACCTGAGTGCAAAAGGGTTTGATCTGACACACTTATTTTGGGCCACTCATTAATCCAGAAGTCTAGCCTTTTGAGCAATTCTGGGCTCTCCTTCTTTACTTCTAACTGTGGTGCAAACTCCAGCAGCTGTTTAGTCTCTGAGTTGTACTGTGGCCATACTGTGGCTACCTTGTTAGGGCCTTTGTTGGGGTTTCTGTAAAGGAACAAAAAGGATCACTAACAGAACATCAAAATAAGATATATTGTTTGTATACCGGAGCAGAGAACATCTTTTAACGGTAAAATTTTCTAGGTTCTTGCAAACACGATCCGGATTGTGTCTTTTATACTTGACTGTTGTCACATCCATATGGTGAAATACTACACATAGCAGATGATTTTTAAGGCTTTCTAGGGGACTATTTTTTTTTAACTCCAAAGTCACTGTTTGTTCTGATATGGGCGACACTTACACTAAGGAGTTGCCACATCAGATTCAATACAACATAATATGTTGTATTGAATCTGATGTGGCAACTCAAATATATTATATTTATACTAGGAAGTGCATTCAAAACATCCTACCATGAGTACCCCAGCGATGGTAATGTTGGAAAATCCTGTGGATTTTATAAGACCTAATCATTCTGCACCATCTATTTAACTTGTGAAAGCTCAGTCAGAAACATCAACTGCTTTTGATTTTTCACTATTGACTTTCCACAGTGCTGGTGGTAGGAAAAGAAATCAATAGTGGATTGGCACAGTACAAGTCATTTGTATTATTACCACTCCTCTACCCAAAAGCCACTAATGCATTACATGCCCTATTAAGTGACCCATTGTCCCTCCCCCAGGGGGAGCCGGTAGACACTCTAATAACTCATAGGATAAAGGGGAATGATTGTTTATACCATTTTGTGAAAAGGAGTCTTCCACAGCTATTGATTTATCTTGTCCCTCTTGCCATTGTGCAGAGTGTGTTTTGCTTATGATAGTGTATGCAGGCCTCAGCCTGCCACCAGTGAAAATAATAGCACTGACATTGTCAACAAATCTTGACACTTAAATGCTTTCCCATGTTTGCCATAACGGGTATAAGAAGCACGATTGTTTACATATATTTGTAAATCTGCCATAAAAAAAAAAAAAGATCTACACTGGCAAATCTCACTTCACTTTCAAACACTCCTCAATGAACATATACAATTTTGTTTGTACCCAGTGTGAGCAAAGTTGGTCCAGTAGTGCATGACATTGTCCTTCATCTTGTAGTCTTCAGCTGAGAAGTTACCCAGCTTGTTTTTCCTCATATCACTCAGGAACGGTTCTCCAAACACAAAGTGCAGTTCATCGTTATGAGACCCTTTCACCCAGGGTTCGTAGTGCACGAAGCTGGGCCGGTAGTGCCAGTTGTACATGTAGGTGTTCTTGGATTTAGCAGTTCTACAAAGTTATAAATGAAGCTGTTTTTTAAGCTGATATTTCAGAGAAAACTCCCTACACTGAAGTATATATATATATATATATATATATATATATATATATATATATATATATATATATATATATATCAACCAGACAGAAGTGTTATGTTGCAAAGAAATATGTGACAGGATCTGCAAAAAGGGCCCTTAGTGCAGGGTACATTAAGGCTCCTATTCCCAGTACAGGTCACACACACATACACACACACACACACACACACATATATATATATATATATATATATATATATATATATATATATATATATATATATATATAAATGTGGTTATATTCATGGTGGTTACCTTATAAGATATTTCGTGACAGAACTTCATGTAACAGTACAGATATTGGAGCCCTACATCACCATGTATCATTCAACATGTCGATATAGACTAAACTGTTCCTACCTTGCGTGTGCTGCCGCCTCCTGGTGAGTGGCATAACCAAAAGCAAAGTCAGTAGCGAGCTGCACAGCTGCCTTGGTTCTCTTTGTCACATCCATACTGTCAATATCCGGGTACCTTGTAATAAGGACGTCAATGAGTTCTTGTGGATCACCTTTGGCATAGGTAAGCATCAAGAAGCGGACTACAAGCTGTAGGAGTGTTTTGTCTGAGGCAATATTGAAGCCTTCTCCTCTCTGACCAAAACTCGTTGTAAAGACGAACGATGCTGCATCAAACTCATGCCTGAAGTGTAAATGATTATGATTTATATTTGCCACATTACAAGAAAGTTGCGAGTTTATCATAAGGGATATATAGAGATACTTTGGAAATGGACTTTTAACTATGTGGAAACCCATTGGAAGCCACTCATGCTAAGTTTATTATATATGTCCTTGATCGTGAAAAATGTTAACTATGTGTTTAACATATATCTCTTTTCTTTCATGTTGAGAACGAGCTTCATCCCTACAGGAACACTCATTCTCTATACTTTTGCTACATAAAAAGAAATTACCAGAAGAACTACGGGCATGAAAAGACCTCCCCTTCCACCTAGTAATTCTCACCTTCCAATCATGAAGTCTACGTTATCAGCACCACCCTTTTCCCAGGCAGCCCTTGGCATATCAGCCACAATCTCTCCATCCTTCACAGGTAGCCAACCAGGCAGCCTGCCTCCAAGAACCACGCTAGATATGTATCCAGAAAAATCTACCGAAGATGCCTCCTTGCCTAGAGAATAAAATGAATATCCTCATATTTCAGATCCAGATGGACAGGCCCCAATACCCTCTCGTATAGGACTGAAGCTGAAGGATTTGGTTATTAGTGCTCTTTTCTTTTCACTTGACCCTAGTTAGAGACTCTGTTTGACTCCTATAATCAGTTTATAAGCAAAGATAGCATTGAACATTTCTAACCTATATCATAATTGATCAAGTGTCTAATAACAATAGGCACCGTCTCGACATGTTAATAAAGTAACTCATTTGAGCTTAGAAGCCTAGGCATTTTACATTACTACTGATGGGAAAACAGTCATCTAACATTGGTGGAGAAACCGCTGTACACTATTCAATCATGTGTTTCATACCTCTGAGACACTGCACCAGCTCCTTCGTTTTGTTCACTGGGCATTCTTCAACGTCTGCCAGGTATTCAGCCATTTTACGACTTTGGTGCTGGAAGCCAATTGGTCCAGAAGATCCACCACTCATGGTGATAACTCGGTGAATGAGGCCCTTAGTGAGTGGGGATGTAGCAAGATGGCTGGTCAAGACTCCACCTGCTGACTGACCAAAGAGTGTCACTCGGGAGCTTAGAACAAAATTTGCAGAATTAGGGAAGAGCAATGGTAAGTCAAAATTAGTTCTTATTGGTTTGAACCATTAACATGATGAACACGACCACCACTGTACCGCCCCCCCCACCCCCGTTTATTTTAAACTATGATAGGGCCAATCGGTCTATCAGGATACTCTGATAATCAAGATGAATTATAGAATTTATCTTACTTAAAATCATTAATCTTTGATATTTGTTTAAAATTGATTCCTACAGTAGTGTAATTTGGCATATATAACTGTAGTAATATTCAATCTGTCAATATAAGTCACCTGTCTCCATCAAAGTTCGCAATGTTGTCTCTGACCCACAAGAGGGCAGCACGGGCATCCCACAACATGTAGTTTCCAGGAGAGTTGGCATCTGAGGTGGATAACCCGCCGAGCGTGCTAAGACGGTAGTTAAACATGACAAGGATGACGTCACCAGTCAGGACAAGGTCTTGGCTTTTGTAGCCATTACTGTCACCTTGTAGCATGCCTCCACCATGGATCCACACCATGACAGGCAACTTGCTGGATATGAGAAAATAATGAAATAAGCCTTTCATCATAGCAAGTGAAAAAAAAACACATCATTGGGGATTATGTCATAAGAAAACATCCTATTGTACTGTTACATCTGGTAGGATATGACAACAATACCTCATGTATGGTGTGCACCTCACATATTATACCGATTACTGGTAGGGTGTATCCTGCATAAAAGGGAGATGTTTTAATGTGACACTGGGGTTTGATTTTGAGCAGTTTGATATTAATATGAATATAAGGAACATGGTTCAATAAGGTGCAAACACTAGGTACTATGGTTATCATAATAACTGCTATAGGTAAGCTGGATTAAAGGTATTGTAGTCCATGTATTAGCTCATGTATGGTACCGTAATCTCCCGGGTATAAGGAGCAGCCCATGTATAAGGCGCACCTAGAGTTTGAAAATATTGCCAAAAAAATTAAAAATTCATATCTTTTGTTCAACTGAATGGATTTTAAAAATTCAAAAAGCTATGTGTACCTAGGGTCCCCCAGATCCCTCTGTCCCACATTATGTCCTATTAAGACTTAGGGCAAGTGTAACATATCAAAAGAAAGATCTTGGTGTCCCCCTTGTGGATTTGGGGATAACTAAAACCCCTCGTATAAGACGCGCCTTATACGCGGGAGATTACGGTAATCATAGTTGGTGGGCTTGGAAGCCAGATGAGTGGTAGCTATTTAGATATTGCCTTTTAATATGCTTATCTACCTACACTTTGTTGTTGTTGACACCATGTGGTACATAGACATTGAGGTAGAGACAGTCCTCTCCTGAGTCCCTAGATGTCTGGGTACATGGTTGTGGGTACTTGGTGGCATCCCTCTCACCCTGCCATGACTGGGGCTGACGTGGACGCTCCCACCTCAGTGCTCCAACTGGAGGCCGTGCATAGGGAATCCCCCTGAACTCATCAAAAATCTGTCCTGTGGTGAGCAAAGTGAATTTCATGTGAATTGTGTCATAGACTTACCCGATTGATCCAGTACAAAAAAAATATATACCTTTAGAAAATTTGGGCAAGTAAGGGTGAAAACGAAAAGTTAGTAAAAGATAGTTCATCAAAATGCCTTTGTTCTTTCAATTTACAATTTAAGGAGCATAAATCAGGAATCAAAAGCAATTATACCTTTCCACAACGTGTAAATTTCATCATGGGAATTCTATATACATATCAGTATCTTGCTTCATTGATCAGCAAGGCCTCATAGGTCTGTTAAATTACCGTATGCCCGCATGACCACATGGTAAATACCACACGATGCCTATTATTTTAAACCAATTAAAGAAACCAATAATCCTCACTTTATAACTTTCCCAATGAGTTGCTTTGGATTTTTCTCAATCCACTTTCATGCACGTTCATATCGTTCGTGTTTATTTGAATTATCTTTAAATATGGACAGGACAAATCATTGGAGTATGATTAGATCCATGCGTCATTCTATAGTATGATGTTCTAAATTCCATGGAAAGAGACATTAGATTATAGTTCCAATTTTATCAAATGGCAGCTTGTTCTGCCAACTTGATGAAGCCCAAGGCAGGGGGGGTATGCTGGAAAGTTGGCAAACACAGACCATGTGCAAAGCAATAAGAGGTGAACAACAGAAATCTCACATGAGCAATAAGGAATGTACTATACCTTTATATGTAGCCCTGATGCCACGTAAGTTACCATTCTGTGTCCTTACTATGGGGTTCTTGTAAATCCGTTCCCCATCCTGCACGGTGGGATACCCCCAAACACCCCAACCACACACTGCCAGTACCAGCGCTAGCACACCTCCAACCCTCATGGTGACAGCTCTCTAATGTATCTTATGTACTTCAGGATAGGTGAGTGCAATACTCTGACAAGGGTGACACTGCTGGATTAGGCCAAAGGAATTGTTCATCAGGTTTGCCTACTTTACGAATCGGGCCGACTTTGGAATTTATTCTGCAGTATAGTATGAATTACTAATTTCCAAACAATAGTCAATTGATCTACACATTGCTTCTGAGGGGTATGAGTCATCAGATCATGCAAATCATGAGCTCCTTTTGTTGGGACAATTTGAGAATTTGAATTGAAAGTACATTCCAACCGAAATACCCAAACTTGCTTTCTTAGTTATGTCACCTGAAACACAGGTTTGGCCTCGTGTGAAAGGATGTGTGTAGCATCCATCTGCTGGTGATAACTGATAGAGGAGTATAGATATTACGTACATGGGCCAAGGAAAATAGAATTTGTATCAGGTCACCCCCTGGACATGGTATAAAACATTGATTACAATCTAAAAAAAGACACAAAACATTTGTTTAATGATATTTATGGGTCATATAAGGTGGACACACCAAGCTACTAGTGCCTGTTGTTATTTGGGTTTACGAACTTTCTGGGAACATTTTCTAAAATTGACTCTCCTCACAAATGAAAGCTAATGATTCTAGACCTATCTCCCGTAGTTTCCATTGATGATTTAACATGAAACACACTTCGTTTGACCTAGTTCTAAAGTCTATCAGTATAAGATGCAAGATATGATGCGACCTTACAGCTCTCCTTGCCAACGCCATGATATCCTATGATTTATATTCCTAAAGAGATGTTCACTGACGTTATGATCACCTAAAGAGAACGACGCACAGCAAATATTAATAGATTCGCCCTGACTTGCATTTCCTCCTATATACCATCTGTATACTCTTATTCGTGAATTGAAGGTTGCATTACTAACGTCTTAAAATCGGTTTCATGAAGATGAGTAGAGGCACTTTCTCAGATTTTAACTATTACTGCCAATCAAAATAAACCATATGCAGTGCTCTGCCCAAGCACATTTTGATTTCAACACCAAGGTTACACAAAATAAAGAGACTATCAAGATTATATCCCTGATAATGTTATGGGGACATAAGTGTCGACCAGATATGTAAAAAGAATAAATATAAATTTAACTATTTCAGATGCAGCCCTCTGTCTCAGACATCTTAAGAGTAATGATAAAAGTCGATTCCCTATTACTATAAATCGCATGGTATTCGGTACTTTATATGTGATGAAACTAATCGGTAGGATTCCTGTGTGGTCAAGAAGAAGAGGTGATATAGCAAGACTCACGTGCCTTAAGATTTTGGATTTTTTTCTGGATATTCCTGTTCTGATAGCTGGTGTTATACCACGATTTCTTGGTTACTCAGTGCTTTTTGGTGGCTATTCCCATCCACATATCTGTCGATATTGCACACCCTGTAGGCTGTAACATCAATTTTGTAAGGCGTGCGGTTATCGATGGATAACCCGCACCCAGTGCGGTTATCCATGGATAACCCGCACGCCTCTCATGTCCTTACATGTCATATGTTACATGTTAAAACTCATGATAGACTTGACCAGGGCAGGGCTCGAACCTGCAGCCTAAGATCCCTAGTCCAACCCCCTATGCAGTGCGCCACAGGGACTCACGAGAAACGCTCAGTTCGAACCACGTCTGGATATGATAGGCCGGGCAGGCGATGACTACGGGCTGACCGCTACCATAACCGCGGGACGCATTCAAACATAGCCAAGCCGAGAGGGGAGGAGACGCCGTGGCCTAGCGGTTAGCGCGTTGCGCTCAGCCATGAGAGGTCCGCGGATCGAGCCCCGGTTCGGGTGCATCTTTTTTCGCCGTGTGCGCTGTCGCTGTCCGCTGCCGGGCGACGAGGTGTATTCTACACAAACATAACCGCGAGACGCATTCAAAGCTTTAGCTGTCCGCTGCCGGGCGACGAGGTGTATGTACACTATTTTTCGCCGTGTGCCGCTGCCAAGGCTAGCTGAGACGGGCGCTGTCGCTGTCCGCTGCCGGGCGACGAGGTGTATGTACCTGTACACACACTATGGCTGGCTTCGATTCCCGGGGAGGGGGAATAATTTTTGTTTTCATTTTGAATTTATTGGTATTCTATTGATTATTTATTGGTTTCGTGGTATAAAATAAGTAGACAATGGATAAGTCATGACTCGTGTGTGTTAGCTAAGGCTAATAACACTCGGCCTACGGCCTCATGTCATTATCCTTCACTAACACACACTCGTCATGACTTATCCATTGGTTACTTGTTCAATATTGCACGCCATAATGCATGCATCATGTCCTTTGTAAGGTGTGCTGATATCCATGGATGTCAGGCACCCAGTGCCTGTTATCCATGGATGTCAGGCACCCAGTGCCTGTTATCCATGGATATCAGGCACGCCTTACATGTGGAGGAACATATTTAAAACCCTTCCACCCCAGCCAGGAATTGAACCTGGATCGCCATATTTAAAAGCGAGAGTCTTAACTCTAGACCAAGCTGGCAATGGTGCAGAGAAGGATAATAGTTGAAGCCAATCAGCCCGGCTTGATGAAGGGTGATGAAACGCATAGGATTCTGAAGAATTAGGACTTTAACAGCTCAAATAATCTATTTCCATTGTAAATATATATCCAATAGATAATGATAGAGTCCATATATAATGTGTCCATTGCTTGATTTCAACATAAATGCCAATTTTTCAACAGTAAATAGAGCCGGGCATGCTCGTTTCCTTCGCCATTGCACTGCATCTTGTTGGGTCAACCTCGTTCTGGTTTGGACAGGGAGCATGCATTGTTTTGAAAATAGATTTGTTGTCAACAGGACATAACTAAGCTATGAAATGATTAAACAATGAAAGAATAACATATTAAAATCGATTTCTTATCAAATGTATGCATAGTTCTATGTGCAAGGCAAAGGGAGACACCGAGGTCAACTTGCCATGGTTGAATGCATGATACAAATAATAACCGCTCCCTGCATCTGGCCGAGCAAGGCGAGTCACCTGGCTATCGGAACCTGGGCTATATTTACTGTTGGAAAATTCGAATTTACATTGAAATTAATCAATGGAGAGATTAATTATGGACACCAACATCATGTATGGGATCCCTAATTCTATGGATATTAAACATGTCAGCTGTCATGGTCCCAAAACTTTAGAATCCTGTGCGTTTCATGACCATTCATCAAACCACAGCAATGGCGACTGCGGCTATCACTTCACCTTCATTAGAGATGATTTTAGGCCTGGATATCAGGTATGTTAAACATTTTTAGGGTTTGTCGTGTAATAAAATAAGTAGTTAATGGATAATTCATGACGCGTGTCTGTTATCAAAGGATAATTAAACTCGGGCTGTGCCCTCGTTTAATTATCCTTTGATCACACACACGCATCATGAATAATCCATTAATTACTTGTTCATTATGTCACATATATACATGCATAACTAAATGACATAAACACAAGCATAGACAATGACAATGAATTTATTTGGACTGTAATGTGGAACATATAGCGTTGTACTAATATTAATGGGAAAAACTAGTATAATAAGAGACGACAGAGAAAAGAGGAAACGTTTACAGAACTCCAAAATAGCCAGCAGTGAATCAGTCTTTCAAGTCAAGAACTCCCTGGAAAATTATGGCTTCTCAGGTCGAGTGATCAGTGGCCAGTCATTCAGCCAAAAATCATATCTGGAGAGTAAATCAGGATCTTCTGACTTAACGGTCATCTTGGCACTCAATTCAAGGTACTCCCTGGTATTCTTATTGTATTCAGGCCAAATTGTAGGTGTCTTGTGCGGGCCTTTGTTTGGGTCACTGTTAAGATGGAAACGTTATTTTGAATAGTTGTTGCTCAATTAGTAAAACCATAATTACATGACATCTTTAGATGTACCCACATGTATAGCATATTCTAGGTAAGTAGGAATACTGTGGGTATATCAATGACCAGAGCCAATTTATGAGTTCCTATCTCTATTTGGTTACATGCTTCAAGCGTCCAGAGCACTTTTTATATTATTCTAAAAGCTTAGTAGGAGGACAGGTTATGGTAAGCATAATCTGGTTGGCATTGCAATAATGACTTTTTTCATAGAGGATATCCACTTACCCAGTGTGTGCGAAATTTGCAAGGTAGGCAATCATGTTGTCCTTTACTTCAAAGTCCACTTTTGAAAATTTACCAAGAACCTTCTCTCTGAATTCCCTGCGGTTTGGCTCACCAAAAACAAAGGGGAGTTCATCAGAATGGGAGCCAGTCACCCAGGGAGCATAGTGAACAAAACTTGGGCGGTACTTGAAATTGTACAGGAAGGTCTTCTTGCCAGTAGCTTTGGTGGTCCTAAATGAAAGAAGAAAGGTTATTGTATTTTCCTCTGAACTAGTACTTTAAAGGTGTATTCCACTATTCAGTAAATCCTGAACTACCATCAGTTTCTCCAAATCACTTGGGATTATGTTAGATTTATGTATCATGAGATGGATAAAGCAATAAAAACCAAGGTTCATTGTGCTAGTTTCAGATTTATTGACATCTGAAGATGGGGGGTCCTTAACTATTGCCACTTGTGGGATAACTTCTCAGTTCTAGTAGACATCATCCTGACCATGATCAAGCATTAAAATCTGGTAGTCATTGGACAAACAAAACAGCCATGAATAGTTCTAAGAAAAGGGTGAAAATAAGCAGTATTGTAATTTCTTGAGCAAAGTATTGAAGGGTTACTGGCAGAATCTAGAAGCTACAGATTTATGGAAAAAAAATTCCTTTTCCTCAACTGCAGAAATCTATGAAGTTGGCCGGTAGTGCTATGGTGGGAAAATGCAAAAGTCTATCATTCAACAGCCTGATAGTGATGTGTTAGGTATATACAAAAGGGAAATGAGCATATATCATGAGCTTAGGTAAAATTAGGTAGTTTCTAATTTTGGCCATCAGGTGGCGATGGAATAGATGGTGGAATATACCTTTAAGAAAGACTTGTCATTCTTTATCACATCAAAAACTATTTAATTGAAACTGCCAGTTGTTGTCTGACATGGTGTAAAATTGAAGTGCAAATGGTGTAAAAATGTTGATAACTATTTAAAACCGCAATGTCTTTAAACCATGTCTTCAATTCGTTTATCTTGTTGTATGATTACACATCTTTCTTACTCTTGACCCTTAAAGATACTGGTCTCTTCATCCCCTATTGGCTATCACTTGTTTTCTGTGAAGGAAAGAGTTCCACTTTATCAGCATCATCTTGAAAAGGTGTTAACCAGCTCACCTTGAATGGGCACCAGCTTCAAAATGAGCTGGACTGGCAAAGACAAAGTCAGTAGTGCACTGAGATGCAGCCATGGTCCTTGCTGTCACATTTTCACTGTCTATATCTGGATATCTGGCCACAACGATATCAACAAGGTCCTGTGTGTGTCCTATCGCATAGGATTGGAAGAGAAATAACATGATAGCCTCTAGCTCCTGCCTGTCCCTGGCCAGGTTTATTGTGACATTCCTGGGCTCTCCACGTATGTTAGCATATAGAAATCCTGCTGCGTCATGCTCGGCCCTATAATCAGTAACACCAGATAACAACAATAATTTATTACAGTCAATAATTAGGAAAATAAATGGTATGGTACATGTGCCTATCTAATTACTTTTGTTATAGAGACCTTCTGCCAAAGATAAGATAGTAGTTCTATCACTAACATATCCACCGAAACCTGAAGAATATATTCCAAGGTTTACCTCAGACTATTAGTTGAAATCATTGCCTAAGGATCCGCACAATCTGTTATGGGTCACACCCTCAACTTGACCAGTTGTATCATTGTAGAAAAAGAAGATTACAAGAAGACCAACCTCCCAACCATGAAGTCCACATGTTTCCCAGCTCCCTTATTCCACATGTTTTTAGGTAGTTCAGGAACCATTACACCATCAATAGCTGGCAGCCAGCCTGGCAGTACACCACCTTCAACCACCAGTGAAGCAAAACCAGAGGCATCAACATCTTTTGCATCTCTTTGCTTGAGACACTGTACAAGCGCCCTCATATCATTTGTGGGACAGTCTTCATAACTAGCCAGGTTCTTTGCATTCTGTCTGCTGTCATATTGTGTACCAAAGGTTGAGGCTGCATTGCCACTCATAGCAATGACTCTGTGTAGGAGTCCTTTTGTCATTGGTGAAATGGCAAGGTGGCTAACCATTGCCGAACCTGCAGAATGACCAAAGGCTGTAACCCTTGATGGGTCGCCACCAAATCTTGCAATATTTTCTTTGATCCAGATCAATGCAGCCCGAGCATCCCAAAGCATGTAGTTTCCAGGAGCACTTGCATCTCTAGTTGCAAGGCCACCAAGGGCACCGACTCTGTAATTGTAGGTCACAACAACCACCTGGCCCCTTATGGAGAGTTCTTGAGAATCGTAACCATTTGAAGCTCCAAATGAAAACCCACCTCCATGTGCATAAGCCATCACTGGCAGGGACCTAGAGAGGAAAGCAGTATATAGGTATGAAAGAAAATTTGCTCATCAATACATTTCAGTGGTTTGAAGGAGATTCCACAATTATAGATCTATTGGCAAATACCAATGAGACCCTTGTGAGCTAGATATTTGGGCTGCATTTCCACACCCTGTTGGAAAGAAGATGTAATACATTAAGTGTTATGTTATATTATAATATATTATAAGTTTAACTTACTTTACATTGCCAACCCCAAAGGGTACAAATACATTGAGATAAAGGCAATCCTCAGAGGACACATTTGTAGTAACCTGTGTGCAGGGTATGCTAAAACTGGTAGTTGTGAGTACCCCATCCCAAGGATCAGCCTCCTGGGGCCGCTCAAACCTCCTAGTCCCCAATGGTGGTTTGACATAGGGAATACCCTTGTACACATCAAATACATCACCTATAGTAATAAAAATAAAATGCATAAAAAACACAAATAATTGTGTATAAGTTAAGAGACAGAGGACTTTTTTCCATAACGAGTTACTTCATCTTGATCACTGCATAATAGTTCAATGAAGATTATGCATACTTCACTGTGAGAATATTCAAACAACTTTATAAGCAAAGATTAAAGCTGATAAAAGAGCTTCTGCTGCGGTTCAAATCAAAATTGAGCATTTCCGTGGAGGGGAAGTAACCAACGTTATTTCTTGCTTAGATGTGCTTAAATCTGAAAGCCCTTGTATACTCTCAGCCCCAATTGTAAATCGGCTATACATACCCCTGTAAGTAGGCAGTAGAACCACCCGTAACTATACACATCTAGTATGTGTGTTCATGCCTATACAAGGTAATACTGTATAGCAGAACAAAAAGCGTTCAACTGTATATTTACGTGGGTGGGCTGACAGTGTAGTTCTGGAGGGTGTTGCTCCTATAGTAAAAGGAGGAGCAGGCTAAAAATGCCCTCATTTCCAGTCCTTTCTTTTCATGTGACTATAACTTGTCCCTTGTGTTGCTCACAAGTGGTCATTCAAGTATGGTGCTAAAAAAGGGGGATTTGAGTAGGTACCTAGTTGGGAGAAGTCAGTCAGTATAATAAACTATAGAGTGTGTGACATGAGTAGGTACCTGGTAGTACAGCTCTCTCTATTTTAAACAAGGCAGGTGACTTTTCAGACTAATGTGGTGAGTGCAAGTTGAATGGTGAAGCAGTGCACAACTTGTTTAGAAAAGAGGACACATACTCACAGCTCTTTTTACAAAAGGAGCAACACCCTCATGCAATTATTTTGATCTTAGTCACATCGATGCAACTTATTTTGATGAATTCCCTTTCCATTTCATAACATGTGTTTAATGACTAGCTTAACAATGCTTGAGATCCTTTGATGATGTGCTTGTCAAACATAATGGTAAATAAAAATTGTAAAAAAAAGAAGATGAAGATGAATGCTAGGGATATATCATCTATTAGATTTGCATATCATCACATGTCTGCGACCATGGCTGTAGAACCTCTTTTGGCCAATGAGATACATTTTTTATATTTGCCAAGCATGACAATTATTCACACTCACCATTATATATCTGTCTTACTCCCTGCACTTTTCCTTTAGTAGTGTCTACAATTGGTGTCTTGTCATCTTTAAATAATCTAGGTGACCCACCACAAATAACAACCAAAAGACATGCTTGGAAGATGTCTAAAATAAGCCTATGCACCCTCATCATCAAACAATACAATGATAATGAAACTGCACAGAGCCTATAGCTTACAGTCCAGTAATCTCTATTGATATTGATAATAGGCCAAGGCACACCTCCATGGTGGTAATGTAATACGGAGACAACATCTGTTGTGATACCCAAACATAATTAATCCCCTCCCCTAGATTACTCAGGCAGTGGTAACTATAGCAAATGAGAGCATGTATCCAACACTCTCAGCCCTGATTGTAGATATGCAGTACATTGCCCTGTACTGGGTACGGGACAATTTGCTGTAAAGTCATTAGATTTGTACTAACAGCAGGCCTTACTGTTTGTCCAAAAATACAATGCAATGTCCTGTAAATAGCTTGGCGCAGTATGGCAGTGTAGTTAAATATGTTAGTTATAATTTTGATTGCCATTTGACACTTCAGCACACGTGCTGTAAAAGGAAACATTGATTATATTTCTAGAGCATCCTCCGAAATGATGTTGCTGATTTCCATCACCGAGAGCTGTGTACCCTGCTTCTCGTTGTCATATCCGATATCTGTACTAAAAGAAATACTGGTAGAAAGTGGATCGATCATACTGTATGCATAACCAAACTCCAATACCAATTGTCTCTTTCCTGATGGCAAGGATACAATATTCTAACCGGCTTAGCCAAACCTCCTGCATGTGAGAGCACTGATTAGTGACATGTACTGGGAATAGGGACCTTAATGCACCTTGCACTAAGGGCCCTTTTCGCAGATTCTTAGTAGTAACCTGTCATTCAGTACCATATGGCGACATTGAGCTTGTACTTTTTATGCTAGTCAGGATGTTGCATTAAATGATCCATGGATCAAATTCAATGGGAAAACCGTATGCAAAATGCATTCTAAAGGGTGAGAAAATTACAGATATATGCTAAGACTTAGAAAGGTTGAGTAACATATCCATGTGATCCTCTACCAGATTTAATAACCTTTAACTATTTGGGCAAACAAAAGTATTCTGGCAGACTCATTCAGGATGATTAAGCTTATCCCAATGATCAATCATCAGTGCACCATATCAGGATTTCTGAAGTGCTTCAGCCCTATAGGGTGGGCAAGTTGTATCAATTAACAGCATGAAAAGGATTACTTGCCAAGGCCAAGGTCAGGCATAGGACTTAAATGATGTAGAGTGAACAATATGCACATAGCTTTTAATTTACCTTTGGCTGGATTTACCTGTTGAACTTATAACCTGTACCCAATGAACAGAGTATTGAAACGTATGCTTCTCTAAGCTTGACCTGTATTGGTATCCCATCTATTATAAGCGCATGTTTTATAACAGACCTATTGTAGTTGTTGAGTACAAGGCTTGATGACTGCAAGTATATTTATATGAGATCTTTCACAAGGCCTATGGCCATACTTGATATACTGCACTTCGTCTAACATTGGATGATGTGGTTCAAACAATATGAAAGACCCTCCCCCTCCGCACACATCTGATTTATGGTTACTCGAGTAGAGTGATCTTTGGCAAATCATTTAGCCAGAAGTTATGTCGACACAGTAGTTCAGGATCCTCGGTCCTCACAGCTGTCATGGCACTAATTTCCAAGTATCTTTAAGTATCCCCACTGTACTCAGGCCAAATTGTAGGCACCTTGTGTCGACCTTTGTTTGGGTCACTGAAAAGGGAGAGTTACAAACTACTTTAGATTTTTAACCATCCCTCTTGGACGACAAACATGATTATATTTATATTTATTTGTGGAATGTTCTATAGCTTTTTGCCTGTTGGCCGTCAAAATGATACAGTTCTGTGTGAGAAATTCCTTATAAACACTCATTTGAATGTTGAGGAGTACACAGAAGAAGGTTGTAGATTCAAAAACCATCCTGTAGAAGGTTTTTGATGATTTGTCTGAGTAGTTTGGATCGTGCTATCAAAGCATGAACCCCTGGCATGAAACAGTACACAATACCAGTAGTGCGGCGATCCCACAACAGGTGGAAGCACTATTCAGAGCAGGAGATATAAGTTAAGCTATATGCCCTGCAGATTGGCTGACTTGGCTAGCAGTAGCAGTTTTGTTCAGGAGGATCTTGCCGAAGGAAATTCAGATAGAAAAGTAATTGAAATAGAACCCAAACGACCTTAAGTAGTGAGTTACCTTATGTTTACTGTTCTGCCGAACGTTTCCCTAGCGGAATACATTTCAATGGAGTATAGCTTATTCAGCTTAAACGAGCTCATTTTGACCCATGCACACTTTTGTCATATCAGGCTATGTACTAAAGTTATGAGCATAATTATAAAGCACTATACCCATAATATATGTAGTCAAAACTAAGGCGTATAATGTAGGTGACAATAGAGAAATAGTCAACTATCCTACATTAAAGGTTAAAATGGCCGAGTATTTTAAGGCATGGTGTTGATGGTGATTAAGGCTGTGTATGATGGTCCCCCTAAGACCTTGACACAGCTTATATAATTATATAAAGAGCACATAGGGTGAACCCTAGTGTTAGTATGTAGAACTATGACATTATACAAGTGACGATATGGTATGGTTAAGGTTACAGTGGTAAATGATGTATAACGTTTTCAGTAAAATGATGAAGATTTCACTATGTAGCACTTTCTCTCTTTGAGTGAATGAGAATGGCTTGGTGCTTTTGATTTTATCATTCATGCTTCCTTTTTGACAACACCCTATTGGCATGTTCTCATTTTATCTACTCATGATGGCAGATGGTTGTTGGACAGCATTCCTGTTCACCATTTATGCTCCACGAGTTAATGCAGGATAATAGGCTTTATCATGATGTGGGGAATTGGAGAAAGCAGTGTTTTTAAAACATTACCATGTACATATGTCTTTCTTTTAAATTTCTTGTACATATTTATGAATAAATTCAGTACACTGCAAACAAGAGTCTCTCATATGTGCACTTGTGGAATCGAAGGAATTATATAAGTAGGCCCCTCATTCAACCTCATGGGTTTTCAGGTCGTGTTACAAGCAGCCAGTCATTTAGCCAAAAGTCATATCTTGACAATAGTACAGGATCTTCTGTCCTCACTGTCATCTTGGTGCTCATTTCAAGGTACTTCTTGGTGCTTTTATTGTATTCAGGCCACATTGTAGGTGAATTGTTGGGACCTTTGTTTGGGTCACTGAAAGAGAAGGAACACTTTTATCCATGCCTTTGACAGAGTTAGGTATCCTGGAATTATCTTTTCTCAGTTTAAATGGGATGTATATCATCATGATTTGAAAAAAAGGAACTGTCATATCACACACAAATAGAGAAACTGCCCTGTGCCATGGCCAGGTACTCTCATAGCAATGTTACCATAGTTACCTAATGATATTCATTCCAAGTATCTGAAAGGTGCTGCAACAGGGTCACTGCCTACCAGTTGATTTAATAGATTTGGCAGTGCCATCAATAAAATGACCAATCTGTCATTTTACAGAAGAAACTACATTCAAATTTTATATTTACCCAGTATGTGCAAAGTTGGTGAGGTATGCAATCATACTAGTCTTGACCTTGTGATCTTCCTCTGAGAATTCCCCAAGAAATTGTTTTCTGAATTCCTTGGGATATGGCTCACCAAATACAAAGTTAAGATCATCAGCATGAGAACCAGTCACCCAAGGAGCATAGTGAACAAAGGTTGGGCGATACTTGAAGTTGTATAGGAAAGTCTTTTTTGCGGTGGTTTTGGTGTTTCTGAAAAAAGAAATCAGAAAAATGACAGATATTTGCCACGTTTAATTTTAACTAATGATAACTCACAAAAGCGTATTCCTAACCTAGTTTAAGTATAGACACTAAAAATCCCTATTCACAAAATGATATTTTCCCCTACCTGGAATGAGCACCAGCCTCAAAATGGGCTGGACTTGCAAACATAAAATCGGTTTGGGAAACTGCCATTGTCCGTTTGGTGACATTGTTACTATCTATATCTGGATATCTGGCTACAATGATATCAACTAGGTCCTGGGGATCTCTTATTGCATAGGACTGGAAGAGGAATAACATGATGGCCTGGAGTAAGTCTCCATCCTCAGCCAGGTTGATTGTCACATTCCTTGGCTCTCCACGGATGTTTGCATAGACAAATCCTGCAGCATCATGTTCTGTCCTATAAAGGTGAAATACGGAGGGTCATCATATAGATAATATTCTTGTGAAAAGCAGTATCCTTAGGTGGCAATTCCATACAGAACTTGCCTTTTTGAGATTCCAACAATGGCTATTGATAAGTGCATGGTCAGCTTATTCAAAAGGGGTGGTCATTTTCAATATTGCACAAACAAGAGAAAACTTACCTCCCGACCATGAAGTCCACATGGCTCCCAGCTCCTTTATTCCACATGTTTCTTGGTAATTCAGGAACCATTACACCATCAATAGCTGGAAGCCAGCCTGGAAGTATGCCCCCTTCAATGACTAACGAGACTAATCCAGAGGCATCACCATCATGTGAATCCTTTTGTTTTAGACACTTAACAAGCTCCAGCGTATCATAAGTGGGACAGTCTAAATAACTTGCTAAGTTCTTTGCATTTTGACGACTGTCATATTGTGTCCCAAGAGAAGATGCAGAATTTCCACTCAAGGCTATGGCTCTGTGTAGGAGCCCCTTGGTCATTGGGGAGATTGCTAAATGGCTAACAAGAGCTGCTCCTGCAGACTGTCCAAAGGCAGTCACCCTTGATCGGTCACAACCAAATCGGGCAATATTTTCTCTGATCCAGATCAATGCTGCCCGGGCATCCCAAAGCATGTAGTTTCCAGGAGCACTTGCATCTCTAGTTGCGAGCCAACCAAGGGCACTGAGACGATAGTTATAGGTCACTACAACAACTTGGCCTGTAATTGCCAGTTCCTCAGATTCATAAGTGTCAGATGAACCAAAGGCAAACCCTCCTCCATGTGCAAAGGCCATCACTGGTAGCTAGGGACCTATGCTTTGAGGAAGCATGTCGTATAGATGTAATAGCGCAACATACATAAATATCACTATGCATTACATACTTGACAGAATTAAAGAAATATCAACAACTGTGGGCCCTTCATCTTTTATCAATGATAAATATCATGTTATGGATCTGGTGAAATGTTGAGCTAAATCACTTTAGATTGCAGGGAGCATTGATCAGAGTCCTGGTCATTGAATCTTCATAAGGTATACACCCTTAAACATTAAATGCAAGATAACAAATTTACTTACTTTGCAATTCCAACACCAAATGGTATATAAATACATTGAGATAGAGGCAGTCCTCCCCGGACACATTTCTGGTGACCTGGGTACAGGCGATACTATACTTTGTGGCTGCACGTATCCCATCCCAAGCATCCGCTTCCTGTAGCCGCTCAAACCTCTTAGTGCCCAATGGTGGGCAGCGAATGGAATACTCTTATACACATCAAACACTTGCCCTTCATTGATTAAAGGAAATAAAATAGCACACGCAGTATTCACATAGGATTATAACAAAAGGTATTCAGGATTAGAAAACATTTAGCCAGCCACGTTTGAATCAATCAGATCTGATTTTGAATATGAAAGGAGTTGTTTTTCCGCGTTATTTTCTCTCTCAGAATTTGACATCAGTCACCAACCTCACCATTATATATTTGTCTCAATCCTTGTATTCTTCCTTTGGTTTCTACAACAGGTGATTTCCCATCTTTTAACAGAGTAGGTGCTCCACAACGTAGTGTAAGCACAAGACAGACTTGGAGCATGCCAAGTGCAATTCCCTGCAAGTTCATCCTGATGCAGTTGTTGTCAGATGATAGTCGTTACACCTATCCCAGGTATTGATAACAGACCAAATCGACCTTGATAGTAAGATTTTGGGTGGCGAACATCTGCTCTCATCATCTGAGATAATAATCTCCATCCACTGATTATTTTGTAGCTGGTTTATGTGATAATATGAGCATACATTCCTTTATACATACGTCAATGCACAGGGGAGGAATTTTCTTTTAGCCTTATAATAGCCTGCTACCACCTTACCCACTTCGTAGGAAGTGAGTAGGGTGGACAGCCCTAAAGATAAGTTGTTTATACGTTTTTAAACAGCATTATTTCGGATAAAAAACTGTGGGTTTTTTCTTCTTCTTTGAAGCGGGTAGTTTAATAACTTTATAATAGACACCTGTCATACTAGTAATTGGCATGATCAAGTTGTCATATGAGAAATATCATATGACTAGTGGTGTAAGGAGTAAATACATCAGGCTCATAATAAAATAATGGTATTTCCAGTTGTCACTGGTTTATTCAGCTTTAGGCAACATGTAAGAAATATCAATCATACAGTAGTTAGTATGTAGGTAATTTGCACATACAGTAAACATACAGTAATTTATAAAGTATAATGTTCAGTTCCACTCCACCTGTGAGGTATTAATAATACAGTGTCCAGCATACTTCTAGGTGGGTTCCCACACCTAGCTCCTGACCTGCTGCTTAGAGGAATAATGTAATAATGGATAACTTTACCCTCTGGTGGAAGTCTTGAAGAAGATAGCCTCTGGCCACTAATGGTAGGAAACCAATGCCTGTCTAGCATAGTTTCACCATAGTGCAGTGGTATAGCAGGTAGCAGGAGATGACTGGAGATGTTACCTCTAGAGCGGTTCTTGGTGATGTGTTCCTGGAGGTGCAGACAGGCTATTTGTAGCAAATCTTGGAAAAGCACCTCCAGACTGACTGGAGCCAGCAGCATCTGCCTAACTCTACAATTGTTTGAGGGGACCCTTTCAAGTGTCACAGGGGGACAAAGGACCCCCATGGACGCCGCTATGGCCCCCATTGTCTTGGTCGGTTCTGCATCTTTAGACCCTCATATCTCGGCCGTTTATGCTTGTATAACCGCCATTTTGGGCATGCGCGGAGCTGAATGTGCCAAGATTATAATGCCCGCTGGATAGGCGCGTAACTCCCGCCGGTTTGTCTGTAGCTTACTCGGAGGTCGATTCAGTCTCTATGGCGTAACTTCCTTAATACTGAGAGTTCCGCCTTGATCTTGGGCTCATTCTGACCGTCTAATTATGGGCTTTTCATAGAATTTTTGATATTTGACCTAGGTCGCTCAGGAGCGACGCTAGAGCGACCGGAAGGTTATGGCGTCGTGCTTATGTAACCCATTGTTCAGTCCTTAGAGTGCTCAGACACTCATGACGGCGTCAGCGGTGCTCAGGCACCCGTGACGGCCGGTTGCATTCACTTACAAGTTATTAATTTGTGCATTGAACCATGAGGTCGCACACTGAGACCCTTATTCTTATTATATTGTGCAGTGAACCATTAGGTCGGACCTTTTGATGTCATAAACTCAGTCTAACTGACTGTGGCTGGTGTGCAGTGGGGCATGAACGCTCTTATACAAAGTTTGAGCACTCTTATAGCTCTTAGAACCAACCTATGTATTAATTTCATAGATATTTCTTTGATTAATACAAAATATGTTGGAATTTATGGAACAATAAAATGGTATATCATAGAATACTCCCTCTCCCCCGAAAGAATGCGAAACTCCGTCATTTCGCCGAGGGAATGTACAATTTATACAATTTTTACCTTATTTTGGAGTTATATACTGTTTTGTAAGAGGATTTGAAGTGATGGGGAGTGCTTCAAATGCAATTTTGTGGTAGAGCTTTGTCAGTATAAACAATTTTCTCCTGGGTATAAGTACATTTCCGAGTTTCTATATCTTACCATACCATAGCTTATTTGCTTATGTAACATCAATTTTTGGGTACAATTTTCCATTTTTATGTACAACATACAATTTGGCAAATAGTGTGCAATTTTGGCATTTAATATTCAATTTAGCGTGCAAATTGAACATAAATGACAATTTCAGTGTGCAAATTTACAATTTCGCGTGTAATTGCGTTCAATTGACAATCTCAGTATGCAAATATATAATTTTTGCGTACATTTGGCAATTTAAGTGTGCAAATATATAATTTTCGCGTATATTTGGCAATTTTAGTGTGCAAATATATAATTTCGCGTACATTTGGATTTGAGTGTGCAAATATATAATTTTCGCGTATATTTGGCAATTTTAGTGTGCAAATATATAATTTCGTGTGTATTTGGCAATTTTAGTATGCAAATATATAATTTTTGCGTACATTTGGCAATTTTTGGGGTACAAATATATAATTTTGCGTACATCTTGGATACACATAGAAATGTTGATTTTCTAAAAATCTGACTTCAGTGTATGAATTGGGTACAGACATACAGTATAATGTGCAACATATAATTCAAATGTAAATTGGATACAACTTACAATCTAGTGTGCAAACATACAATTTTAGTGTGCAAATTGGGTACAAGCGTACAATCTGGTGTGCAAACATACAATTTTAGTGTGCAAATTGGGTACAAGCGTACAATCTGGTGTGCAAATATACAATTTTAGTGTGCAAATTGGGTACAAACGTACAATCTAGATTACACTATTCAATTTATGGGATTTGAGACAAATTTTTCCGAGGGCCGGAAAAACAAAGTACTTCATGTACAATAGGCTTGTTTGTCTCTGAGTTACTCATTGATTTTGCTATATGGGTGTATTAATTGGCAATTTCGGCAGTGGGCCGCTGCTTAATTGACTATTCCCCTAGCCTTTTGAGTATGTGTCCCTGAAAGAGATTTATTTGGTGAGTATCTTAAGTAAACATGTTTTATGTCAACCATTTTCTCAACAAAAAAAATTTTTTTTTTTTTTTTTTTCATTCATTTCTTCCAACAATTTTCTTGGATACCTAAAGTGTGTTACTTTAAGTAAACCTTGGCATAGTATACAAGTGCTAGTGGGTACAAAAACTGTCTTAGTTATCTACCTGCATTCATGTATATTAACGTTAGATTTGTACAATTTTACAATTTGTAATTTGCAATTTCGCAATTTTGCGCGTATATGCGCGCACTAATCATTGATTTTTGTGAGAATACCATAGATTTTCATATTATACATCAACAAGTGGCTGTGTATATAATTTTTTTTTCTAATACTTTGATAATTTCATTGACAGTGGAGGTGTGTCAGGAGTGAGATGTGAGTCTCCTCCCTGGTGTGCTCATGCAGTGGTGGCACTTGAGGTGTTAGGTGCCAGATTTTGGCATGTGTCTGTGGCAGTGCCTAGCTTGGTGTCAGTGGACAGTTCAGGGTGGGGGGGGGGTGTGTGTGTCCATTTAAGGAGTGTGTGGCTGGTATTGGAGCATCAGTTCCTCTCTGGAAGTCACTGCTGTAGTACCATGGCCCACCTACAAGCTCTCTTTGCTCTGCCTGTCCCCCAGGTGATGGAGGTGGGGAGTCCAGCTAGGGCCCTGGTTGAGTCTAACCAGACCATCCATTATGGGTACATAGTGAGTAATTTCAAAGAGATCATAGAGCATGGTGATGTGATGGTCTGTAATTACTCCTGCCATTATTTCCTGGGCTCAGCCTTGCGTCGGGGGGCCACTGTGGCCCTTCTGACTAGGGCCTTGGGCAGTATGGGTTTCTGGCCCATGGATTATAACCTAGGGCCGCGGGAGCGAGTGCTATGGGATTATTTGTTGGCGGCATCCCTCCTCGATCTTGCGGCATCCGGGAATCCATCCACGGCTGCCGAGTATGGACTGGGGATGCTGGAGGCCCGGCTCGCTGAGTGGGAGCAGGATCACGGCCATATGTATGGCTCGGACTCGGCCCCGGACTCTCCCATTGATGTTGAACCCGAGGATCTGTGGTAGGATCCCGACTGACTGAAACCTAGGGTGTAAAAACCCGCCATCCCAAAGGCCCTTTTCAGGGCCGGCAAATTGTCCGAAAAGTTCTGAATACTGTCTCTGATGTGTTGTCTCCTGGTGGTGGACTGGGGGCAGCCTAGGCTGTGGGCAGTCTAGGCTGTTTCCACAGTCACCGGGGAGGGCTGGTGGTTTAGAAAATTAGCAATAGTCTGCATGTTTGACCTTGCGGTCTCCTCCTGTTGTTCGTCAATAATTATATCTGTTGTATTTTCCAGTGCTGTCATGGTCACCGGGCTGGTGCCACAATCATTCTGGAGAAGCATGGAGTAGTACAGTCCTTTGTTTTTAAGGGCTGGTATAGTGCTGAACCTAGTGCGCCAAGGTAGGTGTATCACCTGAGGGAGGTGATAAGCAAATTCTCCTCTCTGTGTTGTTATAACTGCTGGTCCATTCCAGGTAAATATAGCCTTAGGTAGTGGGAAGGTTTTAACCACTATATCCTTATAGGTAGGGGCAGCTGCTGATTTAATCTCATCAAATTCATGTGGTATTGGCCTCAAGGGTAGCGCGAAGTTTGAGTCTCCACAATATATTTTAAAATATATTGTGGGGTTTGTGCGCTTGGCCACATTTTTCTTGCCACAGTGTGTCTGTGCAAATTTCTTAAGGTACTTCATTATTCTGTAGGCTGAGTAGATGGTCAGGGTGAATAATATAGCAATTATCAGGGTGTGGGTTTCCTGAATTGTGAGGAAGGGGGTGTGGGTTTCCTCTGTAGGGGTTAATTTGGTAGGATTCTTATCTGGGAGCAATTTGTGTAGGGGCAGCTCGGTGACTAGTCTGAATGCTTTGGCTGTAGGCAGGTAGGCTACAGTCCCTCCTAGTCTGTATAATTTGAGTAGTATGTATACTATAAAAATGTGAGCTGATATCCCTAGGATGAGTGCTAAGCTTTGGAAGATTGGATGCTCTGTAACTCGACGTAGGTATGATTCCTCGTAGCGCGTTTCCATTTCCTTATTAAGGTTGGAGGCATCTTTTAATACTGTTTTGGCAAAGGGCTCTAAATTTAGTTGAGTAATATCATCCATGATTGGATTTTCCTGTAGTTTTTCTAAGGTTCTAGAAAGGTTTACTACTGGGAAATTTGGAAGATTCTCTCTTTCATCTGGTTTGGTTTCAGAAATTTTGTTAAGTGCTGCCATGAATGGTAAATTAATTGTCTTGAGAATGTAATGAAATGATAAGGTTGAGTTACAGGGCAACCTTGTGTTTGGAAGAGAAAATTCTCCTACACTGATCGTGCACCCACAGGGTACACCTATGATTGAGTAGGACTGGGCCTTCCGAGTTTCAGACGTTTTACCATGGCAGTTGATAAAGTAATGGGGTTCATTAGTAGTGACCAGATACTCATCTTCAGAAATGGAAATAGCATGGGTGGTAGGTGCTTGCAGTGGTGAAACTGTAAACTTGCAATGTTCCTTAATCTGTTGAGCCTGGTTAGTAAAAATGGCTACAGGGCATGTAGGCCTGTGTTTATAAATTCTACCATTTACATCTCTGCATACCTTTACTGTAGTACCTTCACATGCCTGCATATCTGCTGAGTCCAATTCGATGAATAATGATTCGTCGTAAGATACTGCTAGAAACTCAGTCGTGGTTTGTAGTTTGGTGATTCCTCTGGTGGGGGTCTCCTGTGTGTCTATAGGCATGGGTGATGTAATCATTTGGTACAGTTTGAAGGTTGAGGTGGTAGATTGAATTATAATGTCCAGATGAATATATATATGGTGAGCTGAGTAAGTGTATGAGGTCAGCTTCTGTGAATAATAGAAATCTAAGTCATTAATTGCGACTTGTGCTCCAGGGTGTGTAATCCTAAGTTTGTTATTAATGTCAATTAGGTATCTAGCAAGGTCTGAGGGTGGCACTATATCAGGGGTTAGGATCCCTGATGATAGCATCCTCAGGGCTGCATTTGTCCTTTGCAGTGATTGAACTGTATTCATTCTTGCTGCTATGATAATTAGTGCATCATTTAATACTTGCATTTTTTCCCTTTGAGTTTTCTCGTGCCTTGAATATGAGTCAAGTGACCTGGACATGTTAGAGGCCCACAGGTTGACGGTGTCACCTATGGTGTTGATTGTGCTGTCCAGTACCTTCTTATCTTGGATGTATGCTTTAACAAACTTAATTTGTCTGTCTGTGATCTTTTCAATGAGACTAGCTGCTTCCTGATCTTGTTTAGCAAATTTTCTTAGTATTTCATCTATGTTCTTGAGCTGTCCCATTACTTGGTTTACATCTTCTACTGTGGCTAGACCTAGCACACCGCGAAACAGGGGTGCTAGAAAACCCAGTATGGCCTCTCTTTTGGCCTTGTCCAATGCGTTTATGGGGTTGGATAAGAACAATTTGACGGAGGCTAGTGTTTCATTTATCTCCTTGTCTGCAATTTCCAGCAAGGTGTCTAGCTCCTTAGCTTGTTGGATAATTTGGCCAGAGGTATGATCTTGTAGAGTAGGAGTGGTCAAATGGAGTATTCTATCCCTTATGGATCCTTGGGTAACGGGTGCCCGAGGTATCTTGTAGGGAATAGCTAACAACAGTGTTGTGGTTGTATGTCCATTGACCAATGGTTGAGGGCTAGGTTTGAATACTACTCCTATGTTTTGTCTCACCACAGGTGTATAGCCTGCAGTAAGTGGTTTTATAGTATATAATAACAGCATAGTTAGCAGTATGGGTGAAACTCTCAGTCTCCCCATGGTGCTTGTGTAAAGCAAGTTTGCTGTTTAAAGTCTTGTCAAATTTGTAGTGATTTGGTGCTGGTAAAGTCTAAGTGTATGGTGTAACACTTTAAATGAAGTGGTTCAAACTGTACCTTTGCAAGATTGAGCTGTCTTGGCAATATGTCCGGTGAGTCTATAGAGGTTGACCAGTAAATGGTAAGGTCAGGTTGAAGGTGAAGTAGGTGTGTTCTTTATCCTAGTGCAGTCTCTCCTAATGGAGAAGTGGGCTGGCTAATTCCCAAGTGGGGTCCTGTAGACTTGTGTTCCAGACTGCAGCTGGATGAAGACTGATGGTGGGCTATGGTCCACAGTGCTTCTTATGTAGCCTACCCTACCCACATCCATTGTGGGCCTGGTATTGTTTCTCTGGAGACAATGCATTAATCTCCAGTGTCTGCTACCTGTGGGGTCTATTGTGTAGTCTGTGTACTGGTAATTAGCTCCTCCTGTCATCCAGGACAGCCATTCATGACCGTCTAGACAGTTGTCTGAGGGTAGCTTATAAGGTCAATTGATCTCTATAGACTGCTGTGTTGGCATAGCGCGCTCTTTCATGTGGGGATTAGGCTTTAGACACTCCATTGTGTTACCCTTACTCTTCTTAGACTTCATGTCTGCTTTACTTGGGGGGTCCCAGTCTTTGACCCTTTCAGAGGCAATAACCTACTGATATATTTACAAATTTGATTGGCTTTATATACATAGTAATTCATTATCAGTCACACATGCCTTATGTGTGGATGAAGAGAATTTGTAATACATTTTGAAAATCTTATGTCTTTTGGTATCTCAATCCTGTTTCTAATTTCTTGAAACTGCACCACACCTAGATGTCTTTCTTAGTATGTGGTGTGCAGGCCTAGGCTTGATAGGGCCTATGCCTGTGGTTTCTCTTGTAAGGGTGATATCATTTTTGTTCCTTACAATTTTGCTGTAGTATTTGGCCTCATGTGGAATAAGCCTGTGTGCAAATTCATTATTTCTGACAGCCACAACCTTTTTCAGTCTGTCTATGTGCACTGGTCTGGCCACCAATAGATTGGTGTCCAAGTTTTTGAGTTTGGCACTTGTCAAACTAGGTCTATCTACTACAACATATGGTCCCATAAAAAGGGGTTGAAGTTTCTTACACTCTGTGTTGGTCAGGATTCTTGGTATGTTAAGGTACACCATGTCGGTGACCTTGATTTCCTGTGGTGTAAGTTTCTTATCATATCTATCCTTCCTTTCCTTTTGTAGCTTGGCGACCCTTTCTATAGCTTTCCTCCTAGAGGTATCTTGATTTGTTATCATGTTAGCTACATGGTCTGCTACTGTGGATATGTCTTCCTGTATTCCCAGCCCTAAGTCCATTGGGGTGGCTGGGTTTCTCCCATGGAGTAGGAAGAAAGGGGTGAATCCTGTGGTTTGGGATTCAGTGTTGTTTAATGCAAAGGTTATGGGTTCAATAAATGAATCCCAATTGTTTTGGTGCTTTGAGCAGAATGCTCTGAGTGCTGTGCCTATGCTAGCATTGAATCTCTCTACAAGCCCATTTGATTGTGGCCTGTATGGTGAGGAGAATTTATGTTTGATCTTGAGGTGTTTAGTTAACTTTGTGAACTTTGCACCTGTATAACATGTTCCATTGTCTGTTTGAAGAGTGGCTGGTGTTCCATGATGACAAATTATATTCTTGTAGAACTCTGCTGCTGTTGTCTCAGCTTTTAAGTCAGTAGTAGCCCAAGCTGTTGCATATCTGGTAGCATAATCTATGCAGACTTGTATATGTTTGTTTCCCCTGGCAGTTGTGGGAAGTGGTCCCACCGCGTCTAGGTTTAGGAACTTCATTGGTGAAGTCATGTACTCTCTCACTGTCATTGGTGTTTTGTGTGAGTGTACTTGCCTTTTTGCTGTGAGGCATGTGTGGCAGGTGGAAACATATTTTGTTGTGTCTGCTAGCATAGACTTCCAATATACCCTAGGTCGGAGTGCTGACAGCATCCTACTTGAACCAAGATGGCCGCCAGTAGGTGAGTCATGGAAATACTGTAGTGTACTTGTTACCCATTGCTGTGGTATAACAATTTGAAGTGGTACAGTATTGGTTTTTCTCCAATTTATGGGGCATATATGGACTAATGTACCATTTACCAAGGTGTATGTCTGGCCTTGGTTGATGATTCTATTTCCTTGTGCTTTTGGTGCAGGCAAGGTTCCATCCTCAAGATATTGTATGAGGGGCAATAGGTCCTTGTCTTTCCTTTGTTCCAAGCCAAGGTTTGTACCTGAGATGGATGTGTCGGGAATCTGATCCAGTAGTTGATTTATATCTAGCACATGTTGTTTTATTCTGTCTCTTTCTTTTTCTTTTTCATCGACTATTGGCCTATCTTGTGCCTTTTGTTGGGGTGTGTCACTCTTGTTTTGGTGTGTAGGCTCCTTTGGAGGGCCTATTCTCGCCTTGATGGGAGTGGCAACCTTTTTCTTTAAAGGCACAATTTGCTTTTTGTCAATCTTCTTTGTCTCAGAGTTCTTTGACTTAGTAGATGCAGTATCTTTTGTGACATTGTTCCTGGCAGGTGGGGTTTTGGTAGGTTTGTTTCCTGTGACCTTTTTCTCATTTAGAATAGTTTGTGATTGTGTGGGGGGTTTTGGTGTGCCCTCCTGAATCATTTCTCTAGTCTTTGAGCGTGTGGTCATAGGACACAAATGGTTTGATGTTTCCTCTCCCTGCATTGGTTCAAAGAATCTGACTGATTTTGAAGTTGCTTGAGTAATAGCATATATTGTGTCTTCTGGATCTTCATCATCTGAGTCAGGTGGGGTGAAGGGTGGCTCCTTAGGAGTTGCCTTCAGCATCTGATTGAGTGATGAGAATTCAATAGGCTCGAAGTCATTATCTGGAAAGAGTTGTGAGTATTCTCTCTCACAGTGGCAAAACACATAGTGTGTAGATTGCTTCAAGATACCCCTAATGGGTGTCTCTGGCTTTTCAATGGTGTTGGGTGGATCATCCCTTTTGAATGGTACCTTCTTTGTTACTTTTGCAAACTTGGTTCTACTGGCTGCTCTAACTCTCCTTGGTGGGGGTGGAGGGTTAGTCATGGGTCCAGAGTCTGGGTATTCTCTTCTAGACATAGCGTCTGGTGGTGTGTTATCATCACCTTTCACGTGTTGGATGGTGAATGAAAATTGTTGTATGTCTAGAGCCCATCTGGCCCATCTATGTGTGAGTCCTGTATTGGTTAGCAGTGGGATTAGGGCTGCATGGTCTGTGTATAATTGGAAGTGTCTAGTCTCTAGATAGTGTCTGAAGTGTAATACTCCATACACTACTCCCAGTAGTTCTCTCTCTGTGGTATTGTAATTTCTCTCATGTTTTGAGAGAGTTCTACCTGCAAAGGCTACTGGTCTGAGCACTCCTTCATTATCTCTCTGTGAGAGTACAGCTCCTAAACTCACATTGGAAGCATCAGTTGCCAAACTGAACTCTTTCTCATAGTTTGGATATCTGAGAAGAGCATTGGTACAGAGGGCATGCTTTAATGTTTTGAAAGCATTATCTGCCTCTTCTGTCCAGACAAATGCTTTGAGATGTGTCTGTAGATCATATAATGGTCTAGCAATTTGGGCATAACCTTTGATAAACTTTTTGAAGTATTGGCATAGGCCTGTGAAGGATCTGACATTTTTGACTGATTTTGGTGTTGGGAAGGTTTTGATTGACTCCACCTTTGTGGGAGATGGTTGCAGTCCCATGGGTGTGACTCTCATTCCCAAGAAGTCTATTCTGTCTATGAAGTATTCACATTTTGATTTCTTCAGTTTGAGTTTACCAACTCTTAGGCTGTTGAACACGTCTTCCAGGTCATGGAAGTGTTGTTCGATTGATGGTGATAATACCAATATGTCATCTAGGTATGGTAGGGCACATTTGTACTTGAGTTTGTTCAGAATTAATGTGACTAGATGGCAGAATCCCGCCGGTGCCGTCGCTAAACCCATCGGCATCCTTTCATAGACATATTTTTTGTCATTTGCTATGAATGCGGTTTTATGCTGGTCCTCCTGTCTTATAGGAATTTGAAAAAATCCCTGTTGGGCATCTAGCTTACTGAATACTCTTGGTCTGAGTGACCCTATCATGTCTAGAGTGTCATCGGCCCGGGGTGTAGATAAGGCTTGATTTATCGTGTTTTGGTTCAAATAACGAAAATCTGTGACGAGCCGATGGCCTCCCGATGATTTTTGTACTAAAAAGGATCTGGAGGCCCAGGGGCCCTCGGCACATTCTCTCAGAATGCCCTGTTGTACTAGCCTTTCACACTCTTCCCCTATTGCGGCCTGTTTTTCTGGTGTTTGTCTATATGGTAGGAAATGACATGGTACTGCCTCAGGTTTTACATGTATTGAGTGTGTATACAGGTGTGTGGCACCAATGTCTCCATCTTTTCCTACAAATACATCATCATACTTGGTCAGCAGTGATTTTAATCTATCATGCTGATCTTTGGATGTGAGCACAGATTTTGGTGGAACATTCTCTTCCAATTCTGGCTCGAGGTCATGTGCCTCACTATGTATAGCAGCTATTTCAGAGAGTCTGATTGAGTTGGGTTCAGGGTCAGCATATGTGGACTCACAGTCTGAGTCTGTGTCACTGAATTGAGTTACGTCCTCAGGCCTTATGGCTGAGACGGATTGATCAGTGTGTGGGGTAGTGTCTGACACCTGTTGAGGTTTTTCTAAATCAGATTCCTTGACTTCCTGAAATAGAGCTATGATGGCACCCTTTTTGATTTTATGTGGGCGCCTGCTGGTGTTGAGTAACACTAGGGGATGTTTGTTATTTTCCCTGGGGGTTACTGCTGCCCTTTGAACTAGATATGGGGCATTGTTGTTTCTTTGGAGGTTATCTACTACTCCAGTTTTGCCTTGCAGTGATTGAGTAGATGTGACCTTACCCAATACTGCAAGTTCAGAGAATGGAGGGATGGTAAAATCCCTCACTGCCCTAATGGGTTTGAGAATTTGTTCAGGATCAACATTAAATTCAATTTGAGATTTTGTAGTGCTTAGGAAATCTGTGCCGAGTACAATGGGCTGTGTGAGGTTGGGTATTACAGCAAATTGGTATTGGAATCTGACACCTTGGATTCTAAAGTTCAGCATAGCTGAATGTCTAACATGACACACCGATCCATCTGCCAAATGGATGTTGATTTTAGATTTCCTCAGTTGGATATGGAATCTCTTTTGGAGATCCATGAGGAATGATTGTCTGACACAGGTGATAGTAGCACCTGTATCAACCAAACATTGTACATCTGAAACATCATATAGATTTGCATTGATACAGCCATTTTGAAGAAGTACAATAGAAAGCTTGGTACTCTCACCTGTATCCTTTGATGATGAATCTGGTGGGGTGATGTGTATCACTGATGGACGTCTCTGTCTGTTAGATGGTAGATTGGCACTAGCAATTGTCTCTGGTTGGATCTTTGTTGATCCTGATTGATTGTTTGTATTTGGGGTGTCACAGTGCACTGGCCCATCGGCACTGTGACATCCTAGTTTTCCTGGTTCTGTGGGGTGGTTGAGATGCTTGCCACCAGGAGCTTGGAGATTTGATCCATCACATGAGGTGGTATTTGGGGGTTACTTTGTTGGTTCCCCTGGTAACCTCTTGTGTCAGGTTTGTAATCCTCCTGGCGTGGGTTGGAACCCTGGTTATATTGACCAGAGTTGCTGTATTGACCGGAGTTGTTGGATCTCTGGTTGTTGTAGGCGCCATTGTTGTTGTAGGATCCACTGTTGTAGTTCCTATGTGGACTCTGGCCCCTACTGTTGGATCCTTGACTATAGGATCCAGAGTTGTTTGAACCCTGGCTGTTGTTGTAGGATCCAGAGTTGTTGTAGGATCCAGAGTTGTAGTTCCTATGTGGACTCTGGCCCCTACTGTTGGATCCTTGACTATAGGATCCAGAGTTGTTTGAACCCTGGCTGTTGTTGTAGGATCCAGAGTTGTTGTAGGATCCAGAGTTGTAGTTCCTATGTGGACTCTGGCTCCTACTGTTGGATCCTTGATTATTATAGGATCTGCCATTACTTGGGGTTCTGTCTCTCCTATCACTGTATGAAGAGTTACCATTGTTGGAGTTGGAAGAGCTGTTGTCTTTCCTACTGTTGTAACCCCCCCGGTTGTTGTTGTTGCCCCCTCTACCTCTACCTCTATTGGATTGGTAGTTGGGGTCATAGTTATTTCCTCTGTATCTACCGGTAGGGTCTCTTGATGCAACCTTAGCTTCCTGTTGCCTTACATGGGCACTAGACATTAGGTTAACATCTTCATCTGAACTAGTGCTGATTTCCTGGACCTTTTTCTTAGTAGGCTGTGGGTTGGTTTCTGCATCCCTTACCTTCCTAGATCTCTCTTGGGTCTCAACCTCTAGGGCTAGGTCTAGGGCTTGGTCAAAAGAGTCTATTTTCTTGTTCTCAAGAGCTATAGAGATCCAGGGCCTCATGCCTTGGGTAAATGCCTTGCTTAGGGTTTCATCATTCTGGCGTTGGGCATTACACACTTTCCTGAGATGGCGTGCATAGTCTAGAACAGGTTCATCTATCTTTTGTGCACGGAGTGCAGTCCTTGAGATTATATTGTCTCGAGTAGCAAAATACTCTTTTAATTTATTCACTACATTGGTCCATGTCAACATATCAGGTGTGGCACTCTCCCTGAAGGATTCAAACCAAGCTAGTGCTTGTCCTTCGAGGTACTTGGGTAAATATGTTACCATGGTGTCACTGTCTGTCACTTTGTACTTCTCCTTCAGATATTCTGGGAATTTGTGATCAATGAATAATGCTGTTGACATGAGTGGTGATGGGTGTGAAAAGGTTTTGGGTTTTGTTACCTCATGTATCCTGATCTTTCTGTCGTCCTGCTGTTTATTGTCTATGAGCTTGGTCATGTTGGACACCATGGAGATTATGATGTCATCTTTGGATCCAGAGGCAGATGGTGTGACAACAGGTGTGATGGCAGGTGTGGGAGGCTGTGGGGTCTGGGATGATACCATTTTCATGAGATCTGCTATCTGTTGTTGTTGTCTCTCTAGGGACTTCCGCTGATCTTCCATGGCCTTCTGTTGAGCATCTATTGCTGCATTCCTCTCTGCCAGTTGTTGGTTGAGGATCCTCTCCCTTTCCTCCTGCTGGGACTTGTTGGTCTCTAGGGCAGTAACTGCATCTTGGATGGCCTTCTCATAGGCCCTTATCTTCTCAGCTGTCTGATTAGGTTGGGGGCCTTCATCGGTGTCCATGATGGAGGGTGTGGGGGAGGTGTCTCTGGAGGAGTGGCTGTCAAAGGCTGGGGCTGGGGTGGAGGATCTAGATGAGGGTGTGGATCCACCCCCTGAGGCAGATCCTTCTTCCCCTGAGGTAGATAGCGTGAGTTGGGCGTCCTGTAGAGATCCCTGGGAAATGTTGGATCCCTGAGAACTGGTTGTTCCCTGAGTAGACAGGGTGGGAGGTGTGGGGTCTACTGAGTGTGGGACTGTTGTATTGGAGGCTGGTTTGCCTCCTGTGGGCCTCCTAGATCTAGGTGGGAGGGAGACCTCTTCAACAGGCCCCTGACTACGTAAGGTCTTTGTGTGTTGTTCTGCCAGCTTGACTGATAAGACCTTGATGTGTGGGGTGGACCTCACTGACGTGTGGGAGACCTCACTGACGTGTGGGAGACCTCACTGACGTGTGGGAGACCTCACTGACGTGTGGGAGACCTCACTGACGTGTGGGAGACCTCACTGACGTGTGGGAGATCTCATTGATGTGTGGGAGATCTCACTGGTGTGTGGGAGATCTCACTGATGTGTGGGAGATCTCACTGGTGACCTTGGTGGGTATGGTGTCAAGGTCAAGGTCACTGGGTGGGTGGAGTGGGTCTTACTGTGTGTATGAGGTACCAGCTTTAATTTACTGTGTGCATGATTGTTCTTAGTTGCGGTACCAGCTTTAACTTACTGTGTGCATGATTGTTCTTAGTTGTGTTACCAGCTTTAATTTTTTATGAGCCTGTGAGATATGGGATCTTAGTAGGATGTTCTCCACCACTTTGTCATACTAGTAATTAGCATGATCAAGTTGTCATATGAGAAATATCATATGACTAGTGGTGTAAGGAGTAAATACATCAGGCTCATAATAAAATAATGGTATTTCCAGTTGTCACTGGTTTATTCAGCTTTAGGCAACATGTAAGAAATATCAATCATACAGTAGTTAGTATGTAGGTAATTTGCACATACAGTAAACATACAGTAATTTATAAAGTATAATGTTCAGTTCCACTCCACCTGTGAGGTATTAATAATACAGTGTCCAGCATACTTCTAGGTGGGTTCCCACACCTAGCTCCTGACCTGCTGCTTAGAGGAATAATGTAATAATGGATAACTTTACCCTCTGGTGGAAGTCTTGAAGAAGATAGCCTCTGGCCACTAATGGTAGGAAACCAATGCCTGTCTAGCATAGTTTCACCATAGTGCAGTGGTATAGCAGGTAGCAGGAGATGACTGGAGATGTTACCTCTAGAGCGGTTCTTGGTGATGTGTTCCTGGAGGTGCAGACAGGCTATTTGTAGCAAATCTTGGAAAAGCACCTCCAGACTGACTGGAGCCAGCAGCATCTGCCTAACTCTACAATTGTTTGAGGGGACCCTTTCAAGTGTCACAGGGGGACAAAGGACCCCCATGGACGCCGCTATGGCCCCCATTGTCTTGGTCGGTTCTGCATCTTTAGACCCTCATATCTCGGCCGTTTATGCTTGTATAACCGCCATTTTGGGCATGCGCGGAGCTGAATGTGCCAAGATTATAATGCCCGCTGGATAGGCGCGTAACTCCCGCCGGTTTGTCTGTAGCTTACTCGGAGGTCGATTCAGTCTCCATGGCGTAACTTCCTTAATACTGGGAGTTCCGCCTTGATCTTGGGCTCATTCTGACCGTCTAATTATGGGCTTTCCATAGAATTTTTGATATTTGACCTAGGTTGCTCAGGAGCGACGCTAGAGCGACCGGAAGGTTATGGCGTCGTGCTTATGTAACCCATTGTTCAGTCCTTAGAGTGCTCAGACACTCATGACGGCGTCAGCGGTGCTCAGGCACCCGTGACGGCCGGTTGCATTCACTTACAAGTTATTAATTTGTGCATTGAACCATGAGGTCGCACACTGAGACCCTTATTCTTATTATATTGTGCAGTGAACCATTAGGTCGGACCTTTTGATGTCATAAACTCAGTCTAACTGACTGTGGCTGGTGTGCAGTGGGGCATGAACGCTCTTATACAAAGTTTGAGCGCTCTTATAGCTCTTAGAACCAACCTATGTATTAATTTCATAGATATTTCTTTGATTAATACAAAATATGTTGGAATTTATGGAACAATAAAATGGTATATCATACACCCAAACGAATTGTGTGCCTCAGGTCATATACCTGAACACCTACCTTCTGAAGGGGTTTGGTATGTATTAAAGGACCATCCATTTATATGATGGAAATATCCATCCCGCTTTCTTACTATGCCTTCATACAGGCTTTTGTATAGATACCTGTACATCTGTCCATTGTCTCTCTTGTATTTATAAATACCGATATAATTTAATAGGAAACAACATTATTAACAGGGTCGGATCCAGAATTTTGAAATGGGGGGAGTCCCTCATTTTGCCCCTAATTTTGGCTAAATACTAGGGTAAAGAGAGTTAGGTAAACCCTTAAGTACAGGGAAAAAAAGGAAAGGAACCATATGATATCAAGATCATAAATGCTAAGTCAAACAAATGTTACTGTGGTGGATATTGATAGATAATCATAAAACAAAGCATTTTAATGCAGGGCTAGGATTATTATGTCTAATTGGATGGGAATGGCAACTACGATGAACATAATCTTAACTGAAATATCCATTTCCATTTAGCTGCTGCAAAACATACATTTTCAATACAATACAGTACCATCAACAGTAACATTATATTGTATATTTATGTAAGACACTTATTCTTTTTTTAAATTAGGGCTTAATGAAAATGGCCCCATGCAAAGGCTGTGTATTAAGTGGTCATCTCAAGGTTCAAAGTGGTCATCTCAAGGTGAAAATGAACTAAGTGGAATGTTCTTAGTTAGGGTGATAAACTATATATATATATATATATATATATATATATATATATATATATATATATATATATGTATTATACACATGGATTTTCAAGATATTGCAGGTAAAAAAGCCTAAACAATTACCTTTCATTCAGTGTCTTTTGAAAGTCTGAGGATCTAAAACTCTCAGAGATATTACCCACTACAGATCCCTCATTGAAGGCCTGCACAGGAACGGAACAGAAAAAATCGGGTCCAAAGTAAAACTGTTGGCGATCGTTCCCGATGCGTTTGCAACATGTTTCAGATGGTCTCTGATTTTTGTCAGGTCCTCTTCCACTGCACCTGATTCTTGGCCAATGATACCCGATTTGGGTCCGATCATCTCCGATCATCAATTTCTATCGGACTATCGGCTAAGAATCGGTTTACAGCCAATACGGCCAATACCTGTAAGTTGAGGTAACGCTTAGGTTTCACAGGGATAATGCCCAAACATGATCCTTTTATAGCACAAAAGGGCCAAAACAAAAACGAAAAGCTTTGTTTCAAGTTACATGCCTCAAAAATCTAGGGTAGGTAGGTCGGATTTGTATATATTTTTTTCTATTATAGCTGTAACATCTTTTGCATCTTGTTATCACTATTCTTCTTCTTTTTCAGGGAAACGCATATATGTTTTGCTAGGAATATAGGGGACCAGTTTTGCTCCAAAATGCTATAGGTTTTGAGCAAGCAACGGTGAAGAGTATGCATATATATATATATATATATATATATATATATATATATATATATATATATATATATATATATGGGCGGGGCTCCAGAAAATGTCCATTAAGCAAATTTGTCATGTTTTCTTTAATAACTCTGTAATAAGATCATTTCAGGTGATATGAACAGCATGGTTACAAAGATCTCAATGAGTACTTATGTAATAACTAGGGAATAAATTATATTTTTCCTGTTATTTTCTGAATTTACCCATATTTTGCTTGAAAAATACCAAAAAATCCATGTCCCCTGAGAAAAAATTATTTTCATTCAATTTTTTTCTCTATTCACATCGTATTAACCCATTTTGCAATTAATACAACATATTTTAGAGACCCTTCTGTACATTACCGTGAATTTTCAAGAAAATTTTCAAATTTTTTCATTATCTGATGAAAATCTTTAAAAATAGAGTTTTTCTCATAAAATCATGTTTTTATTTAAAAAATGTGTTATCTATATGAATAGAATGCATTTGAGGTGGTTTTTTGACAGTATGTAGAAGTCTGACACCCACATATTGGAGCAGATATGCAAAAATCTGAATATTTTACTGTTTTCTCTCCATAAATGAGGCCCAAAGAGGGGTAGAAAAATGACCCTTTTAAGGCTATTTTCTTTGTTGAATAATTTATTATATAAATATAAGGCATATAAAGATGAACATTTTCAGGAGCCCCACCCATATATATATATATATATATATATATATATATATATATATGGGTGGGGCTCCAGAAAATGTCCAATTTTGAGAAAGAATGATCAAATTTTTTAATCACCCTTAGACTTCTATAGTTTTACATGTCTGTGGAGGAGGTGATAAGCCATGAGAATGCTAAATATTGTGAAGTTGGGATTTTTCCATCATTTTCTATTTTTTAGCTCAAAATGGATATATTATAAGCATTAAGAGGGGTGTTACGTTCATCAGATTTGATTAAATGAGATAAAATTGTGGAAAAATGATTTTCAAACAATATACCATGATATATATTCACTGGAACCTGGTAGAGATGTATCTCTTCTATGCACAGAATATCATATATAAATTTTTCCTTCGTTTCCACATATCTTGTGTCATGCTTAAAATATCAGGTAAATTGAGAAAATGATGGATTTGCTCTAAGTTCATTTAAAAATTCTTGTAAACAACAAAAAAAATATAAAATTGAACAATGTTCCACTAACTGACAATTGGAAATGATTGTATTCACTTTTATTAGCTATACCTAAAGATATTTCTTTGATCTACTTATGCATTATAAAGGATTTTATCTTTGATAAGTCATTAGCCTGGATCCGATGAACGTAACATTTTTGGGGAAAATCATGAAATATCTCCTTAAAGAATATATCTATCTGGAAAATTCATATCCCATGCTGATTAGGTTGATTTTCTCAGGTTTACTGGTTGTTTAAAATTTTCTTCATGCATGATTTATGCCATACATATGCTATCATCAGTTTATCCGATGAACGTAACAGTCTGATGAACGTAACACCAAAAATCTGATGAACGTAACATAAATCCGATGAACGTAACATAAATCTGATGAACGTAACATTTATGATTGCATTCCTATAACAGCAAAACGATAATCTACATTGAAAAAATTCTTACACTAGCTGGTGCAGTTCACTACTTGGGTACCCTATTGATATTTGTTTAAACTATTATTGAAGAATTAGGCAAATTAGAGGTAAATCATCCATGTGAATCCGATGAACGTAACATAAATCTGATGACTGTAACATTTTCAATTTTCTGTCTTTTATCATACTTTGAAGTGGAATTTCCGGAATCAAATGGCAAGATCCTTTCCAGGCCCCCACGACACACAGTGTCAACTGAATTTCATCTTTATATGCCTTATATTTATATAATAAATTATTCCCCAAAGAAAATAGCCTTAAAAGGGTCATTTTTCTACCCCTCTTTGGGCCTCATTTATGGAGAGAAAACAGTAAAATATTCAGATTTTTGCATATCTGCTCCAATATGTAGGTGTCAGACTTCTACATACTGTCAAAAAACTACCTCAAATGCATTCTATTCATATAGATAACACATTTTTAAATAAAAACATGATTTTATGAGAAAAACTCTATTTTAAAAATTTTCATCAGATAATGAAAAAATTTGAAAATTTTCTTGAAAACTCACAGTGATGTACAGAAGGGTCTCTAAAATATGTTGTATTAATTGCAAAATGGGTTAATACAATGTGAATAGAGAAAAAAAATGAATGAAAATCATTTTTTCTCAGGGGACATGGATTTTTTGGTATTTTTCAAGCAAAATATGGGTAAATTCAGAAAATAACAGGAAAAATATAATTTATTCCTTAGTTATTACATAAGTACTCATTGAGATCTTTGTAACCATGCTGTTCATATCACCTGAAATGATCTTATTACAGAGTTATTAAAGAAAACATGACAAATTTGCTTAATGGACATTTTCTGGAGCCCCACCCATATATATATATACACACTGGCAGTAGTGTAGGTATCCCACTCCAGATAGGAATATAAGGCCATCACCTTAAATCCTAAAACTTGCTATGTTTGGCACGGGTCTGTTTTACGTGCTCCTATAGATGATAAGCTGGGCAACACGAGCAATCAAAAAATCCAAAAATCATCGTTAGGTAACTTAAATCTGTATGATAGTTGTCAAATACTCCTCAAAAAGTTCATTCTATAATAGTATGATAGGGTGGTATGATTTCATGAAGGTGGCATAATGTGTAAGGATGGGGGGATACCAAATGGTAGAGACCATAGTTAAGTCATATAGGAGTCACGATTGACCAAATTGTTGCCAAGGTGCTCCCACCACAACATGATGACTACGTCACTGTGTACATGTAGTATCAACGTTATCCTCCTACACAGGAACAGTGGGAATATGAAAACAGTGCTACCCCTGTAGGTCTAACTGTATAAGGATTCAAATTATATTTGGGTCGGTGAAATCTAACTTTTTCACGCCAAGCCCCCTATATATTTCTCTGGCCTCTCAAATATCACTATAGACTTATAATGATAATCAACTTGGGACCTTCCTCAATGTTTAACCCTATTTCCCCGATATAACCTATATTTTGAACATTTTCTATTGGACATGCCCCCCTCCCCCCACAAAAGCCCCTGCTTCTAGTTGATACATGGGAGTCCTGAGCGCTCCAAACAAAGCTGAAAAGTCTCATTCTTTGGCTTCACCAAGCGGTCTCATTCTTTGGCTTCACCAAATCTTCAAATAGAAGCCTGGCTGGGACGAGTGGGGCTAGGGGATGATAATAATGCTTATGTATATCAAGTGACCATTAAACGTGTACATGATGCCTGTAGGTTATTGATCTCAATATAGCCTTAATTATTATTCAAGCATCGTGCCAAACTGTTTCCCTTTATTTGGGAAGGTATCAAAGCCATAGGGTCAGTGTTTGATGGGGCAATAGTAGATATGCTGACATGAGGTCGGCATGTATCAACCAATCATATGGACCAAAGAGTTCTTTAACACACAATGTTGCACTTAAATGGTTTATATTAAGACGTGTGTGTTAAATCCACCCCCTACCTTAGTGGTTGAATTCTCTATCCATTTCCTTTTTTTCTGAATAAAACAATAACATTTATTTTGCTAAGTCAGCAGGTGGGAGGAATGTAGTAATCGCGAACAATCGTGTGAACAAGGATGGGACATGTCTAGCCATAGCACATGTATGAATTGGAAATTGAATAGGGTTAAACTTAGAGCACAACCTTGGAAATCTTGAGGTAGAGCTAGGTGACAAAGGAAGGGAGAGAGAAGGGTTGCTTGTTTTAACAAGAAGATAAATCTCAGTGACTAGGTGTGGTGGAGTGGGTTGTTTAAGGAGTGCGAATTTAGTCATCCACGTGCAAAGAAATAAAAGACGCTACATACCCTTTCCCCTAACAACAGTCGTAAATTAGGGATGGCTGTTGGGGACTGGAGTTATTCATCCTACCCATCCCAAGAAATAAAAGTAAAAAAAAAGAACCAAGGGACGACAATGACTCGTTTGTCAGCTGACAAAAGTCTTTTTGTCACCCTATTTTAGTGATCCAGCATGTTTTGTTTTTTTTGTCGGAAATGTATGACAAACGTGGTTATATCATCGGGAATGGACGCTGGACATATTTTTGTTATCGGAAGTTTTGTCGGTACCAAATCTAACGCCCTATGGACACAAGGCTTTAGATGACTATTCTATTGGAAATGGGTTTATTTCATCGTTACAGGCATTGCTCGATGCTCATTATTCCTCATGTTAATGATAGCCAGACTAAAAAGGTTTATATATTTTAAGGACATTTAAACATTTAAATAAAAAATTAAGAGTCTTTGGACACCTTAGAATAAGCATTATGCTAAAACTAAGATGTTGGCACACACTTACAAGGACATTACAGAGAGTATACCTTGAGGCAGTATAGCTATATTTAGTATAGACATTACTCATTGTAACAGACCCCCGGGGGCCTTCCGCATACTCTGTACCATATACGTCACTGTGGTGATAGAAATGTGACTGCAAGAAGGGGGACGCCGTCTCTGACGTAGTTGTGACGTCAAGACGTAGTAGCGGAGGTGTGAAGTCAGGAAGGCATATCAGATATTATACCATGGTTATGGCTGGTTTGCATACTTCAGCGTTCAAGTTTAATGATAAAAGTCCTTCGATTAACCACGGCAAGAATGAACCCAGCTAGCGCATTACGTTCAAAACTGGTCATATTCACGTGATTACGTAAAACCTACCCGAGGATTATGTCTTTAGGAAATAAACTTTTTTCCATAATGAGTTGACTAGAATTTGACATAGAAGACGCATTCTATATAGGATGTAAAGAAGACATATGGTATTCGATGTCAAAATCATGTCTTTATCAGGTGCAATCACACACATCATAAGTTGTCATCAATAAGATGTCATAAAACAAACGTTAAAAATATGTATATGATTCAACATAAATAATCCATATTGTATTAATTATTCTGCAATGTCATATAGTGACACATGAGTGATGTCTATTTGACATCTAAATTTGCCCAAACTTGGGACATCACAGACTTATGTCTATTTCTTGTCTCTTTGTTTAGATAAAATCATGTGTTACCAGCAACACTACAAAGATATGTTTATTCTATAATTCAGGCATAGTAATTGTCACCTAAGGTATTCACATCATCATGATATGAATTTTAAGATATTGTATTCAAGCGAGAATATGACATCAATGATACATCATGATCATATCCCCTAGGTAGTTCATGCCACAAACACAAGGGGTCTCATCTTACACTTTGCTGACATTTCAATCTGCATTGGTACATTCCTGATCAAAAGTATGATCAAAGTTAATCAACTGGCCACAGTTATTGAACCCAACTGAAATGAAGGTTTTCTTGAATATGTAATATGTTGTTTTTTTTATGTTTAAAGGGGGTAGTTAAGGACTAACCAGTAATGGACAGGATGTACACCTTGTTTATGGCTTTAGAAAATATACAAGAACCAAATGACTTCAAGTAAACATCACACTCCCTGGCCTCTAGGCTCGGATAAATGTGTGGTGCCACTCTCTGTGGATACTGAAATACTTGTAAATACCTTTGTCTAACCAGGTTTTACATTTATTTCCTCTGCAGAGTGCCTATCAAGGATGTTATATTCACATCCAATAGACATAATGTACTTATGTCTGATATATCTCCCATTGAGGTATCCTAGCCTGACTATCATAGTAATAATTCTATAGTAACCCTCATAAGCTCATGAAATCTTATTTGCATGTTTGCACTGACATTGAAATCACATCTTTGACTGACATTATGATTATGTGAACTACACATCTTTTCTAAGTCAAAAATATTGGAGTTTAGATTACATGATTTTCATGATTTAATAGCTTACATAAAATATATGTGAATCTTCCAACATAAAATTATATCCCAATCCGATGTCGAAACCATTTGCATATATGACATGTTCTAGGTGACAATCTGAACCAATGAAATAATGAAGTTATGTGATTTACTACGAGTTTTGCTAGCTGGGAACCGAAACATAACATGACAGCGAGTTGACTCGTATCCTTTACCATAGCAAAGAGCGGGCTGTGCATCTATGCCATAGTGTCAACCTCCAGTCCCGCCTTCTGGTGTATAGACAAAGTACTACCTTTCTTCTCAGACAGCGGACCGGGACCGATCGGATTATGGCCATTTTGAGGAAATATAGGCTTCAAATCATGTATTCTGTGCCACGACGACTTAAAAAGATATCTCTATATTCAACAAATGAAACCAGGAACCTGTGTTTGGTCTATAACATGTGTAAATGGGGTGCTTTTCTCGACAGACCGCACGGCGTATTGGCAAACAAGAAATCCAATATGGCGGAATGGCATCCTCCTCGTCCACATCGACTTGCATCAAAATTCATTGCATTTAAAAGTAAATACTTAATATAGAGGTTGAAACCATGGTATAAAGAGCATTTATATGTAAGCTTTATTGATGCACTCGCTAAATTTAGTCACTTGATACAATGAACTTGGGCGTACAACGCCCTCATTAATTGTATCTGTGACTAAATACAACTCGTGCATCAATAAAGCGTATACATCCTCTAAGTAATGGAGTGACCATTTTCAAACAACAGGCAGTGAATGGTGGTTATTTTTTTTGCCCAACCCCCTCAAATGGGTTTGGAAGTTTTTTGTCCCCCCCCCTTTATCAAGGGGTCAAAAGAAATTTACACAACCCACGAACTCCCCTTGTTAAAAGAATGGGTCAATAGGCCTACTCAGGGCTCACAAAATCTTTTTAAACCTCTTAATTCAAACCAGGACTATATTCATCACCATTCTATGTCTGCTACAGGGTGCATCAATTCTCATTACCTATATATATATGAAGAATTTGGTTCCAAAACGCAACAAATCCATTCCAGATTTTCAGCATATACCCATGTTTGAAGGGCTCCCCTGAAGTGAATTCTAGTGCTAACATAATGAAATCCTCAACTTTTAGACAGTTGAAAAATTTATTTTTTCAAAGGAAATGGTTTAATATTAACAAATAACCATATCTAACCTGTAGGTCTTTGAAATATTTAGCTCTTTTTTCAAAATGGCATTTATTGGCTTCATATTTTATTTTTGTGAGACAAAACCTCATAGGCCTGCAACAATAATTCATCTTAAATCCCAAAATAGGGCCCCACAAACAACCAGCCCATCCATTCCAACTAATACTAATAACACCTGCAGTGACACTTCACAGACTGGTATTTATTTACCTATAGTAACCCAAACAGACACTTTGTGGTAGTCAATGGCCTTGTACCGTATACCTAAGTTACAGGATACTAACTCTTTCAGGATCACATTGCACCTCCAGGGTCATGTGTCTTACATGCAAGGTGCATCGATGCAGTGTCGGTGAATGTAATTGATATTGCTGCATTGGTGCATCATGCCAACTAGGTACATCACCAATGCATTCACTATAGCATCCCAGTGCAGTACTGGTGAGTAACTATTCCTGCACTGCATGCATACATCATGATGACAATGGAACATGCACTGTGAGACCTCGATAGGCTTAAAGAGCTTAAGGATATTGGAGACGATTGTGTCAATCTCTAAAATGGATCAGTATCTAGGATCCATGTAGGCACAGATGGTGGTTCCATCTCTCCCACACGTCTATAACATAGAGACCATCCCTCCCAGTGGGAATTATAGAGTTAGTCACTAACCCTGTTCTTAGTTTCATAGTATTATTACCGGTAATTGTTTGTCAATTAATAGGAAGAAATAATGTAATTGTCTCTCTGTGGACTTCGATCTGGGGGCTGATATTATGATCCGTGTGTACAAACCCCTATGAATTCTATGGATCTATGCATGTTGATAAAAATGGTGAGGCTATATGGGATGTTATAGACCTGCATGAAAATAGAATAAAGTCAAAAATCTGAGGGCAGTGATTTTTATATATTTTCATGCTACTAGGTATTGTATATAATGCTCAGATTCTTTTCTCTTCTCAGGTATATATAAGTGTGACGTATCATGTCCTGATACTGGCCTATCGACATCCTATGGTTGGAAAATGGTTTAAATAGTGAACAAGTAATCAATGGATAATTCATGACGAGTGTGTTTTAGCAAAGGATAATTACACAAGGGCGTAGCCCGAGTGTAATTATTAAGGGCATATACAACAAAGAGAGTTGCACTAGGTGATTCTATGGGCAGATAAGAAGCACGAGGCCATAGGCAGTAAACAATCTGTCCGCTACGCAGTCAACATGACGGGGAAATTTCGCTCGATTCGATTTTTATATCTTCAATCCTGTTACATATACAGGTCAAATCATGGCGAATTAAAGGTAGGTGATAGAATATAATGTCTACTTTCATCCTCTATACGCATTAAGGTCTTACTGCTATAGTTTTTTTAATATCAAATTAAAATCTTTGATGTCAACCTGCTGTCATCTCGTTTCAATCCAAGTGTCAACATGGGTACTATTCAAACTTCAATATTCAGTCCCGGCACCGTAAAATCATTTAAGAACGTGATAACCATGGTATAACCTTTGCTAACACACACAAATCATGAATTATCCATTGACTACTTATTTTATTCTATGATACCAATAGATAATCAATCGAATATCAATAAATTCAAGTTGAAAACAAAAATTGTTCCCCTTCCCCGGGACTCAAAGCCAGCCATAGTGTGTACATGATGGGTACATACACCTCGGCGCCCGGCAGCGGACAGCCACAGCCCACGTCTAGGCTTGGCTTGCTTTGAATGCGTCTCACGGTTATGGCAGCGGCACAAGGTCGAAAAATAGTGTTTGTACACGATCGGTACACACACCTCTTCGCCCGGCAGCAGACAGCTACATTTTTGAATGCGTCTCGCGGTTATGTATACACGATCAATACACACACCTCAGCGCCTGGCTGGCAGTGGGCACACGGCAAAAAAACGATGCGCCTGGACCAGGACTTGACCGGCCTACCTTTGACGGCTGAGCGCAACGCGCTAACCACTAGACCACCGCGTATCACACCTCAGCACCCGTCTCGGCTTGGCTATAATTGAATGCGTCCCGCGGTTATGTACACACGATCGGTACACACACCTCGGCGCCTGGCTAGGCTTGCTTTGGTTTGAACGCGACAAAGCTGGGGGGGCACAACCCAGAATGCCGGGAATTTTCTTCACACTTTGAATGTATAGAAGTTATATGTGAGTACCCTCCCCGGGCTTTGTATCATATCAAGATCTGGTTCTAGCCTACCTCTTCTTGTCAGTCCCTGTGGTTTGAGCCCTGCCCTGGCCATGAAATTTCTAGGGTTTTAACATGTAACATATGACATGTAGGGACATGTAAGTTGTGCAGGTTATCCATGGATAACGGCACCGGGTGCCTTTTATCCTTGGATAACTGCACACCTTACAGAAGTCATGATGCAGGCATTATGGTGTGCAATATCGACAGGTATGTGCATGGGAATATCCAGGAAAAGCACACAGAATCCCAGAAATCGTGGAATAGGTAGGCTCTAACAATCTGCCATGAAGTATCTATACAATAAAAGGTCAATATACAAAGGAAACATATTCTAAAGCATATCATTTCAAGAAGAAAAAGAGAGCTGTTTTGCCTGTGTTCACTTCATGCCATCATGTTGGATCTGATAGATTGCAGGGACGTAGGAAAAGGGGGGGGGCAGGGGGGCTCATAAGTTGGACAATGAAGATTTGCGTCCTACGCCTCTGGATTGGGACACCCCTCTAAAATGTACGTCTTCTCTGTGTTAAATAGGTGATGGTATGTGCACATGTTTCCTTCCCTGAAGTCATGAATTAAGCATCATTTAGCTCTAATCACCTTTGTTAATATCTTTTCCTGTGTGAGATCAGGTGAACATAGAGAGGGATAGGAGCCAAAGGCAAATGTACCAAATAAGTGCAGAGCACTGCTTTCTTTGTCAGGGTTGCACACTTTTCCCATACTGTTTTTCACGTACAGTTTCTAGAGGCTCGATACATACACAAAGGGTCGTTGTGCTCTATGAATGCATCCCTTTTAAAAGACCCATAATTGCTAACTGTGGCGCCTAAAATTGCATGATGTAACAAAGCACTGCATAGCCTTAAATGGCTAAAGACTTGCCTCTGGCCTCCCTCCCCCACCATCCCCCCTTCACACCCATACAAACCACAGTCCTCACCACCCACCTCCATTCCAGACACCTCCGTTTTGAGTTAGGTCAGCACAATCTCCGTCAATCTACACAAAAATAATTCTGCTACACCATATATATTTTTGGTGTCATCTGGTAGTCTATAAATTCATGAAACCAGGCAATACAGAAAGTATTGATTATCAAATTAGTTGTAGGTTTTTGCTACTATTACATATTGGTTTTGATTTTAGAATCCAACGAACACAGACCAGAAAGAAATTCCTCGAAAATAAAAACATACAAAGTCATCATGGTACCAGGGTAATGGTGGGTGAGGAGAGATTCCTCTATAAAAGCCCTGTCATTGAGGGTCCTTCTCAGTGTATTGTTTCCTACAGGACTCACATACAGGGCGTTAACACTGGATCCGCCGGCACCGACTTTAGCACAAAATCGGTGTCTAACCCACTAGGGCTAAGAAGTATTGAGAGGTCTAGTGGAATACCAGTGAATCCCAAAGGAGAGTGCCAAAGGACATTAATACTCAAGTCGCTATGGCAGCCTTGTACCCTTGTTCCAGGGTGCTCATGGCAACGGTGTGGCTAATGCTATTGGTCATATTATGCACTGGAGGATTTACACATGGTAAGTGAAATTGTCCATTAATTGATTCCAATAAGATACCATATTGACTTCATAGAGAGTGCCAGATATATTTTGCATGTATTTTTCGCATTACTTTGGAGGCAATGAGTATTACCAGTATAGGACCCCGTATTATGGACAGCTAGCAGAGGAACTAGATACTTTGTATTTAGAGAGGTTGGTAGACCAGATGAAGAATGTTGCTTTGGCATGTTCTTTTAGGTCTACGTGTTAGCAATAGGCGAAATTGAAGAGACCCCTAACGATACGCTTGGTAATGTCTTGAAATTTGCAGTAGTCCAAAACCAATGCGGTTGCATATACCCAGTGCTCATACTGATCTTCATGTGTAGACATGTCATCTCTGTGTTCTAAGTTTCTGGATTAGTCCAAAGTTTTGAAGATCATGGATATCTACCATGATGGCCCATTTAATTTAAGTGCGGGGGTCTCAAATAAGAGCCAGTCTCAAATAAGCACCGAGAGTATAGTGTTACTGAAATTATTCTTAAACACTGAAAATAGTATTCAAATAAGTGCCTGCCTTGTATAAGCGCTGGGGTACAGTGGGATTGAAGTCTATGAGTGCCTGGATGGGCCACGTTCTACAGGTTCATTACAGTCTAAAACACCAAGATGTTAAGTCCTTGAATGCTTAGTGGGGTTTGAGCTTAAGTAGATAAATATAATTAATTCCCTTATGACCCTTATTTTCAAGGTGTCCAACATTGCCTTCAGTGTCTTCAGGGAGAACCAGCCGCGTTCTGCAACGCATCCAGCAACCTACAGCAATGTGGGAGCACGACAGTATGTACACAAATCATAATCATTATGATAACAGTAGTTTATCTCAACAAATGCTGATATTGTTTGGAATTGCATAGAATTTAAATAAACTGAGATTCTGGCTTAAGTAGATGCAGTTTGCTTTTATTGAAAGTCATCAATGGTCATCCTGGCACAAGCTTGCTAACAGCTGCAGGGTGCCTATACCATATCTTGCAGGAGATAGAGAAGGGTTTCCCAGCTACACCAAGACATGATAATGATCCCTTGATATATTGGTTTTATCAAATATCTAATTTCCGTATTTAACACGATATCTGTAAAACCCCCTTATGTAACTGAAATCGTTTCAGGTATGTTATTCACTTTTTATGATGTAAACAAACACTTAACTTTTATATCAGACGTATACATTCAGATTAGTTATTAGCTGTATGTTGTAAAGCCAATGCTTTAGACACTGACCATTAAATCATTATGATCCCATTTTTGTGTCTAACCCATTGTATTTGACCTATTTCACTCAGGATATGTGCTATACCAAGGTCACAAATGTTGGTGGGAGCCTCATTTCCATGAAAGGATGCATCTTGGCTGAGGTTAGTATTGTTGATAATAATACCACGTTCTATTTACTAATCCCACTTGGGGACAGATAGGGTCATGAGTTGTGCCTACCATTGTAACCTTTTAAAACATGTATGATGAATTGGCATGCTGAGATCTTTGGCGGCTATGATGCATGAATATTACTCTATAGTGAGTTACTCACTAAGACTGAGACTGAATGCTTGTGCCTGGTATTACTAGGCACTAGCACATCTTATTTTTGCAGTAAACTTAAATTCATCCAGTGCAGAAATTGAAATTCAGAAGCACCTAGTCGCATGAACGAGTAAATATTTTGGTCTTCGTTTTCTGTTTGAGTGTATTATCCATCTACCTGTCCCACAGTTGTGCCATCAGGCAGCCAAACTGAATGACGAATCGTGTGACCAGGGTATAGCATTGGGTCTATGTACCTACTGCTGTATTGGAGACTCGTGTAACTATGACCGGTTCAAATACAAGTGTAAGTATAGATAATTGTCAAATAGGCTTACCGGTATGCTAATAAAAATAAGTCAATATCAATTCTGATCTTGTCACCAGAGCTAGTCCCAACCGTCCCCGAAGCTGAGTGAACATGCTAATATTTTGATTAAGCAGTTCATAAAGATTTAATAAAAAAACCAGAGTGAGCATTCTAAACGCAGCCTTTGCCTGATACATTTCGGATAACGCCAAATATATTATATAGATGCAGATCTATATATATATATCGCTGAGAAAAACTGCTGAATATGATTCCACAAACAACAGAGACGCTCATATGTTACTTCCGGTGAAGAACCCAGATGTAGCTGGTTCTGGTTGGACGGCAGGAGGTGTTTTTCTTTCCCGCGTGAATTTTCGCTCCTTAACACGGACGAGACACTCTGGGTTTGGGCATCAGGGCATGTAGAGACACAATTTTTTTTAATTGACACCTCACCAATAGATACACACTGTATGATAGGTGAAATGACCCCAAAATGATTTATATAGGCTGTATAGAGGAAAGTGTTGCTTCAGGGGGTGTGGGGAGTACTGACTTGGAAATTACTTGAATGTATATTGCGCATACAGGGTAGTACGTAGGCAAAAAGTTTCTTTACCCCAAAAAAAAACTATATAGACCCCTTTGATCATGATAAATGATAAGCTTGAGGAATAACTCATCTAATGCCATAAACAATTAATCACGCGCCTTAACACTGCTGTTTTTAAGTCATACAAACCAATAGGGTAACAAATCTACAAGACATAACTCCTCCAAACCACATGGAAATGTTAGATAGGACCCCCCTCTAAGGATTAGATGATATTATAGTGGTTTGTAACTGTTTGGATTAATAATATAGGGTCTTGAATAAGGTGGAAATTTAAAAAAAAAAAAAAAACAATTTTAGGCCATTTTTTAACTTTGGGCCACCATAGCTAAAAAAATATTGGTCCGACACATGCAAATTTGCCCTCTTCTTGAAACCATACATGTTTTGTTTCAAATGAGACCAAAAATAGGAAGATTGGTTAAACAATTTTTATTCTGAAGCCACATGTATCCAAAAAGAGCCCAAAAACCCAAAGGTGGGGCAGTTCATAGTAATCACCCATATAGCAACTGTGGAATCATCATTGCAATAACTGACAGGTGTCTCCGTTACTTCAGTTTCATAATTGACATAAGATATACACGAGGAGCATTATAAAGCACTAACATTAAGTACTTCTTTATTACAGCATCACAACCTACTACTGCTATATCTACCACACCGAGCCTCCTCTCCACCCTGGCGCCATCTACCTGTGACAATGAGAACCTCACCAGGTGCACTAAAGACTATGAGGAAGCAATCTTGATAGCTATGAAGGCCCCAAGGACCAACTTTCCTTACTTCTGCAGGTATGGTGATGCAAGTTTTGCCATTTTGCATACATGAGGTAAAAGAAAGCTAAAAATCTGCACTATTTCCCAGATTCTCATATTGAACTGCTATGTGATCTTTCTCAATAATATAGAAATATTCCTGCTCCATATAACTAGCTATAGTCCATGGGCCCAAGTATTAGTACTATTACTGAGTACCTCTCTTGTGTAAATACATCTGACAATGCTCTTCAGATTGAGGATGTCTGGGAAACTCAAATCGCTTTGCTTGACATCTGGCCAGCCCAGATATGCTTCACAATCTTATGGGATGCCGAGCAGCATCAATGCCATGTTACAAAGAACGTCATACAGCGGCTATTTCAAACCTCCCATGGGAATAGCATTGAGATTTCATGTTGTAGGACCGTGTGCGATCGTAGTGCATTAAGAAACGACCTCCTGATAGGCCTCATGTAAATCTTGCTTATAAGCACTGGTTTAAGATCCTCCACTATCAGTATGTCCTTCTACATATGCGAAACAGGGAAGCCCAGTGATAGAGCAAACTGATTTAGGTTCACCAAACATATAGCATTCCAAAAGCATTGTCAGGACTTTGGTGCAAGATTAGAAGTCAAACATTGTAGAAGCCGATTTTGAAGAAATGACTTCTACACCACATGTCAGTCCAAAAATGACACAAGCTCATTTTCTAAAGACCAAAACATACACGCCCATGCATACAGTGACCTATGGATTACACCGAAGCAGTCTCACTCATCATGAAGTAATGTATACAGGATCTTTTGCAATCAGTTTGACTATTAAAACGGGAAATAAGGACAGAGTTGCACAAAGCATGCCATGATGTCATCACTATGAATGTGGGAGGTTGCATTGCTGCCCTTGAGTTCCAGGAAATCATCGGATACTGTCATGTACTTCTGTCTAAAGATGTTTGATTTGATTGTTTCATCACCCCTTACAGGCAGGTACCCGTCATGTTCCAGTGTATAGCTGAGGCCATGGCGTCCTGTTGCCCTGACAACCAACTTGCCCTCCATGATCAGCTCAGTGCTGTCTCTGACGTCATGTGGTCCCAGTGTCCCCGGGAGTGTGACGTCATCCAAGGTGAACTCTGTACATCCGGGACTGTCACCAAGGTCATCTCAAACGTTATTGACGGTAGCTGTGACTGTGAGAAGCTGAGGACGTGAGTATTAATGAATACTAATAAAGGGGTAGAAGTTCTGTAATATCTCACCTGTTCAATCATTGATATATCCCTGGGAGTCTCATTAAAAAAGGTAATGACATGATTTCTGATAAATCCCGACTATTTCTGGTGATCTGTAAAATAGTGTGTTGAAGATGAGGCTGATATTCCGACATCCGACAAAAAAAAGACATCTGTAAAATAGACGCTGCTGTTTCCTAATTTGAGACAACCCTGTACAGCTTTCAAAATGAATCCTACTCGTAAGAATGTCAATAGATAAAAGCAGTAGTAGATCCACTGCTCCACATAAGACACAGCAATTGGCGAGCGACGTCCACCAAAAAAACACAGATATCAAAAGGTTTTGACATCTGTTGGACATAGGCAAACGCAACGGGAAACGGATTAGTGGATCACCCCCTTTATCAAATACAATTGACTTTCTTCCTTATACCAGGTATGTGATAGAGTACCAGAAGTGCCTTGTCATCAACGTGGGTACGTGTGGTACCATAGAGAGGATAGGGTTTGACGTACGAGCCAAACTCATCAAGTCTGCTGTAGAAGTCATTTGTACTCAGCCTGGTGCTACACAGTCACCACCAGATGACACCACAACAGGTAAGTGCTTTTTATGACTATGGCACCTGAATAAAGTCCTTGCAAGTGTGCTAGACCAATTTTAATTGCCCAACCTTGAAGCTGTGAATATAAGAAGCAAAACAATAGATTCCTCTCAATGCTATAAATTGTTAAGGTTGTTCTCTGGAAGCTAGAGATATGATCCTTTTTTTCTTGATTCCCCTTCTAAAGCTTACAGCTACTCCTTATCGCAGGGAATTGGTGAACTGTGCATCCCAAGTAGACAGAAAGTCATATTTAAAGTAAAATGTAGCAGATAATGTATTTTTCGTTTTATATGGATCCTGTATGAAAACCAACTATGGGTCTCAAAATTGGCCTTCAGCTTTTACAAGAAAAAAACAGATGCAGTATGACTCTTTCATTCTCTCTGCCTATATAGATATACATAATTATAACTGATACCCAGAAGTTTCAGTATCTTATATATCATTACTTTTTCCACACAGTAGCACCAACTACAACAGGACCAGGCTGTGAACCAAAAATCGTTGAAGAATGCCTCGTCCGTCTCGCTGTAAACCTCACTCAAACAGGAGGACCTGATTATAATGTTATCTGCGGGTAAGAGCGTTTCATCTAAATCTTCTAAATCAGAATGAGCTATCACTCAGCATTTCAATTCAGCCACATTGTAACATATTCAGGGTGCAACCTGTCCAAGGGTGACAGCAAAGCACCACTGCCTACGTCGATAAGGAATTTAAGGGCAACACTAAGGCAGTCTAAATATAGGGAAGTAAAGCAAAGACATGTATACATCAGGGATGGTCGATTAAAAAATATGATATATACTTTAATAATTTCATAACAAATTATTGTCCGGTCTTATGGCATCTGAAATAATTTAGTGGAGCATTGCATGCCAAAGCTCCCGACTGTCTAAATCAAACTAGTCAATTGAGCTCTTTCTTCCTATTTTACCTCGAGAATTGATATTTTATAGTTTGTTGTGCAGTGATCCATTTACTTTGGCTCTTTCACTTTGTAAAATATTCAACACTAATATCTCTAACTATTATCAACTTCCTGATAGGACCCTCCTCCCTGAGACTGAGGACTGTTTCATGGAGCACACCCATACTTGTCCACCATCTTCCAAGGAGCGGTTAGAGGATGCGTTTAGCTTTACCCGCCAACTGATGACACAGAACTGTACTGCGACAACCGAGTCACCCGCTATGTGTGATACGACAGCCGCCCGGACCTGTGCAGTGGAGATATGGAGAGTTATTGATGAGGTTGGAGACTATGGTCTAGCATGCAGGTAATTTATTATTACTTTTGTTAAGGTGATTAACAGTGATGATTTGGGCAAGGCTGGTGAGGAAGATCTATCGTCCCATAGATTCTCAATTGTGCTTTTGGTCAATTTCTTAGAAATACTGGTTAATCAGAGGGGCTTTGATCCCCTTAATTGCAGTGATGTACCTATTACCCAGCAAATTGTCGTCATCTGTCGCCATGATTGGTCATCAATGGTTTTTGAGTGATAACTCATTCCGTCATCTTCCGCCACTGTGTGTTAGACTCATATGGCAAAGCAATTGCTATTCCTGGTGATCTTGTGCTATAACGACGTCGTGTTCCATCTAGCGACATGTGTGAGCCACTTCACACAGGTTGACGAGGACTCACGACAATTTGCTGGGTAGGCTGGTGCCACACTGCTTATAGGCACAAATCAGCATACTTGCCAACAAAGAAAAGAGAAAGAAACGAAAATATTCAAAATGACCTCGAATGTGTGTGGTCATTGAAACCAGGCAGTCTGCTAATGGGACCATCTTTGGGGGATACACTGCAAATATGGTGTTTAGATCCTAAACACAATTCTAAACATATTCTTGCAACGTTTTTGTAATCACATTAATTTCCTAAACATGTTTAGCCAAACAATGTGCTTAGCTCAAGTGTTTAGAAATCTAGGTGTTTAGGTTCAAAATTTGTGTTTAGATATCGATAAAATTTTGCGTTTAGATGTTTATGAATTTTTGTGTTTAGATGTCTAAGTAATTTGGTTGGAAGTAAGGGTTTGCAGACATGTATCCATTAAAACATAAACACTGATAAAGGAATATCTTTTGTTTGTTTTCTCATTTACTGGAGGACATCAGCAGGTATTACACTGCAAAGTCTCACAAGATGTCAGCCACAGCTATATACACTTATGTGTACACACTGCATTAGAATAGGAGACTTGAGAAAGTACAACAGGTTGGCAGGAAGGACATTGCTTTATACTTTACAAAATAACATGACCTAGGTGTAAGTCATGGAGCTCATTGATTATTTTATGATAATGATGGTGGTGTAAGTTGAATTTAGTTAATTTTATATTGTTGTGTCTGTTTTCATAACATTAAATGAAATGACACTATGATAAACAAGGAGTTTGGGGATGTTTGTCACAACAATTGTTTATAACTGTGTGCAGATAGTCCATTCAGAGGTAGTGCTGCTACCTGGTGTGGATTTGATATCGAAGTATCTAAACATATGGATGTTTAAATCTAAACACCTAATATTCAACTGTTTATACTCTAAACGTCTAAACATGTTTAGTAAAAATGTTTATGTATTTAGAATAAAAGTGTTATTTTCCTAAATGTGTAGATGATGATACACCTAACTGACGTATATGTTTAGGTTTTAAACATGTTTAGACCTGAAAATGTTTAAAATCTAAACACCATTTTTGCAGTGTACTAATGCTTAGGTCAGGAGGCTTTGTGGTTTAAAGACAATTCTTTCCCCAATCATGTAACTGATTGCATTATTGTATTGTTTGGTTTGTGTAAGTAATTGTTCTTGTAAACATTATTGCAGTATGGTGCAGGAGACAGTTGATTGTGTCCTGTCTAATGTGACGGGATGTACCTTGAGGGAGAAAGAGTCGTTGAACAGAACATTGGAGATTGTCCTGAAACGACTTGAAGGAAAGTGTGATAAGCCAGCAGAGGTAGGGAAATTATATATCAAGTTGAAGTAAACAAAATAAGTATTAATTTTTCAATGAAAATTAGATTCATTTCCAGTAACGAACAAACCATCCTCCCCTGTCATTGATAACATGAATGCTAATTGAGGCGAGTCTTTTTTTCACATTGAACTGTGCCTGCTTACAAGTCCAGTTTCGCATAGACCTGAAGTGAGATATCTTTGGATATCTTGAACACACGTATTAATCTTACTGAACTCTCTCTATTCTAAAACTAGATGGACGGAGAATGCTCTGGTGTTGAGTTGGTCGAGGGAGGATCTGAGTGGGCAGTAAGATTCTACAGTAACTATGATCCTGAAGACCTCTGTAAAGGGGAAGAAGACTGCAAAGTCTATGTTGAGGTCGTGGTTGAGAAGATAGATTCACCCAAGTAAGGCTACTTCGTTATTCATTGTGTTTCATATTTAACATTTGGACGGAAGTAGAGACAAAGAAATCCAACACTTTTAATCAAAAAGAAGCAGGCAGCTTGCTATATTTGCGTGAGAATATCCTGGGAAAAGAAATGCTGACCCGTCTACTTGAGAATAAGAAAAATAATTCCTCTGTATTAATCGATGAATACTCTTATACACAACCTTACAGTATTCCTCTGTCAAGTGAAGACATGGAGTCTGTCAGATTGATCGATTGATTAGTTCAACATCCCAGTACATACAAAATACCTTACAAGACTTGGACATCAGGGTGACTCATTTATAAATGCATTGGCAAATCTAGTAATTAGATTCTACAAAAGGTATTGAAATTTCTAGGTGTCAAAATGGAGACAGCATACCACAAATCATGTGTACACCTAAACCAATGCCAAAATCAGGACCCGCTTGTGGAGTCCAAATAACAAGCAAGAACTGGAAAGAGATACATACCATCGGCATAGCGGCAACCTTGGACAACAAAGTGGATGGTGACAAGACAGTCAAGGTCAAACTTCTCTACACTAAGGTTGTCAAAGGTCGTACTGTAGAGGTCATGACCCTAGAGACATGTGAAGTGAATGTCATTGACCATGACACAAATGGACAGTGTGCTTCGCTGAATGACCCTCACATTAAAACTTTTGATGGAGTGTAAGCCATTAATTATCCCCTTGAAAGATTTTAATTTCTAATCTGATTTCGAATGGTATAATTGGCAAATTGTCAATCACAATTAACAGTACTTCTCAGCGACTAAATATCTTAGATATGGTTATGCTAATGAAATGATGGTGCTTAAGAGATAAGTAGATTTGATAACTTTTGATAAGCTATAGATCATCTGTAATATTCCTAATATTGCCATTGTACATACCACCATACAAAAGAAAATAGTGCAGGGTACTCGTTATGTAGCATGTAACGTTAACGTTACGTTATGTTCCATATGCACGTAGCCTAAGAATGCTCCTTTCTTTTCCTTATTCAGTCTATACGATAATTTCTATGAGGGCGTGTTTGTGCTGTACAGACATACAAGGCTGCCCTATGAGGTGCAGGTCCTGTACCAGAAATGTGGTCATGCCTCCTGTAACTGTGGGGTGGCTGTCAAGTCTGGGGACTATGTCTTCTTTGCTGAACGCTGTCGCCGCAAGAAGAAACACTGCCATAGAGGAAGGTAAAGATGGCTTTCAATCATGATACTATCAAATTTCGAAAATGCTTGAACTGATTAGAGATGGGTATGAGTATATCACTTGACATTAGATAAATCAAATGACTTGGGAATTATCAACATGCACTGCTCAAATCAAACTAATATTTGGTGGGGGGGGGGGGGGTAGTTGATGTGTAAAGGAGTCTAGAACCATATCCAGTGGGTCGACCATTTTGATTTTTGCTGCACTGATAAGACATGTGATGGTGGATATGACCATGTAGTAACATTTTTTTATGTATAATTCTTCATGACAGTTGCAACCCATGTATAAAATGTATATTCAGCACTTTTTCTATATGCTATACGTTCTATTACAGAAAATGTAAGAACCTTCTAAGTGCGAAGTCATTTGTGTGGGATCAGGTTACAGATGGAACTCGTGTGTTCAAACGTCCGGAAGGCTTTGAGGTGAGACCATGACCATCGTCCATCTCAGTGAATCTTATTCATTCATTCGCCATGCCGACACATTAGAAGAATCATATACCTAAAGGATTTCTTCAGAGATACAAATTGCAAAGCACCACAGAGAGTAGGTTGCAGAGCAATAGAAAAGGGGACTGTAATGAGGACAACAACAGAGCTCACCTGAGCTTACCCCATACATGTACTTTGCATTTTACAGGTATTGCTTCCCCATGGAACTCGGGTGACGATCCAGCACCAGAAGAAACTAAGCCTTATCAACGTGTGGGTGACTCCATCTAGTGCTGACTTCATGAACACTACAGGTTAGGCTTGGCATATAACCATTCGTTTTTCTTTTTGAAAATAGGATTTTGTACATTGATAACCCTACATTTTAGCAGGATCCCAATGCTAGTCTGCTTTGGCTTAAATCACACAACACCGCCAATGACAAGCTTAAGATAAGGAGAGTTGAAAGGAGAGAACCCCGTATATGATGCTTCAGGTATGATTAGACTATGACTTCAACAGATGCAGTTGTACCATATTATATTCAGACAATTCTTCAGAATAATCTGCCTCTGGCTGTAACATCCATTTCAAATTTTTCCTACAGGACTGTGTGGTGTATATGATGGGTCAGTGGACAAAGACTTAGTTTTGCCGAACGGAGATCCATACACCGGCCCTAATGTCCGTCAACACAAGCAACCTAAGGATTTCTGCAGGGCATGGAGGTAGGACATCATCAATTGCCTAAATCCTTAAACTTTCAGGTAGCACAAAAGAAAATGCCTGATTAGTAACCGAGTGATACACCAGTTAAATGCGTCATGCTGCATACAATATCAACGGGGCTATAGCACCACTCAGCAATACCAGTAGAATATAGCACTCACTGACATGTGTTTTCTTGCATGAAAGAAAAAAAAAGGTAGAACCTACACATCCATATAGATGATTGTGTTTCGATATAATTATTCTTTCACCATTCCACCTTAATTCAATTTACAGGATCACAGATACCAGTAAATGGCTGCACAAGGGCGCCCCCTACAGCCCCTACTACCCCCCTCAGTACTGTGTCTGTGAGGACCAATGGTGTCAGAAGGTGGACTGCAGCGCACGCCACCTGGTGTCAACCTGTGACTTCAACACTGGTATGTCTTCCCACTCAACAAAAGAAAACGTTATTTAAACTCAAAAACCGTTTTTAACGTATTAAAACGTTTTGCCATGATAAGAAGCCATAGGGAAACGTTCTGAAACGTTTTGCAACGTTGTTTTTTTGTTGACTGGGTTGTTATAGATATTTTATTACCATGAATATTCTAAAAATAACAAAGCTTCTCACTCAGATATAAGATTCAATTCATTACATTCACCTTTCGAACCTCTACTACAACCAAGAGGCTAAACAATGTAACCTTGGAGTCTCTTGACAGAAAGCAACATAACAGCACAGTGGCTGAGGAGTCCTGGTATAGAGTACTGAAGCTGTCATTATTTTGTGACCTGATTTTACCTTTCATTTCTTTGTCCAGTGTTATCCAATTGACTACACTCTCAGCCCCAATTGTAAATGGGCTATAAAGACTACTGTAGTGAGTACAGTACAACCCAAAGTGGGTCATTGGATTTGTACGTACTGACAGCAGCTACCCCAGTTTTCCAGAAATAGAAGCAATCTACTCTAAATCCCTTGCCGCAGCCTGACAGTGAAGATGGAAAGCTGATCATGATGAACAGTTTCCTTTTAATTGAGTACACTCATTCCCCATGTATTTTGCAGAGGGAGAGATATTATTTGAAGAGGTACCAAAAATCAAAGGAGACGTGGAAGTAGCAAGACGGAAGAGAGCAGTGGATGATGACTCTGACTTTGATTTTGACATCGATTTTGAACCAGAGGTGAGCATAGCTAAGGCAATCTTGATGCATCAGAAATATCTTAAATCTTGAGACATGTACTTGCCCCGTAGAATACATTTTTAGATAAGATCGATGGTCTATTTGTAAAGAAAAAAGAGAACCCACTGAAGTTGTACTGAGGACATCTCTGGGGCCATTGATGGGGGGTCCCCATGTCCCATGTCGATTTTAAGAAATTGCCATGCCCCCATGTCGATTTTAAGAAATTGCCATGTCACTGTGTCGATTTTAAGGAATTGGCCTGTCTGATATCATAGGTAGTAACGATCCTCATTATGAAAAAGCCCATTTTTGTTAGCCATGGCAGATAGCAATATGTAAATAGGACAGGTTGTTATGAAAAAGACTAGTCTGACCACCAGTGTGTTATTAATATAATGCCCCATTCCATCATAAATTGTAGGAGATAGACCCTAGTACCAGACAGTGGACGGAGCAGGCTGCTAGGACCTTCTGTCAGGCGTACATGGACGGTTCTAATGTTGTAGGCCTGTGTCAGTTCCAGGCTGGTGTAGAAGTCCTTCATTATGTCAACATCTGTGTACAGGATATCTTGGTACGTGTATGTTGTAACAGTTTTTTCCTACCGAAAAACCCTAACCCATTGCCACGATCCCTTTATTTGTAAATTTTGACACTCAATATATATATTATATATATATATATATATATATATATATATATATATATATATATATATATATATATAATGTCTACCATATAGACCCTGAGTTTAAAGAAATGTGGTGGCTATATCTCATATAAGTGACGCAAATAGAAAATGAAGGTTTCTGACCGGCTGCTATAATGAGGTGTAGTTTCTGGTCTGGCATAGAAAAGTATGTAAAAATCTTTGGCCAATTAACTCTAAAGATATGGTAGTAGGGGGAGGAAATTCTAATGCCTAAGTATTTTTCATCAACTTTTTACTTTTATGTACATTTAAGCTGGTCAATAAACTAAATCATTGATAAAATCATATGCTTTATTTATATCCGAGTTAGAATAAAATTTCTACATATTGGCTAACCTTTGTCACAGAAATGAAGGTTTCTGACCGGCTGTAATTAAATCCCTGCCCAGGGCTCAAATCCTGAGCAGTGAACTGCAAATATAAAGTAACTTTACACAACTGTTCGGTGTTAACATTGATGAGCCTGTAAGGTACACTAGGATTCCATCATTGTGAGTGTATTATGTCTTATGTACATATGGACGACAAAGTAAGAGGGTATGGGGCCTAACCATCAGGTTCTATCAGATATAAATTGAATTGCTATGATACCTTGGGAATGAACATCTGTTTATCTTGTACTGTTTCATTCCATCTACAGTTGGTAGATGACACAAAATTCGCCATCTCAGCATTGGAAGGGGTGAAGGCGGAATGTCTGAATATGGTAAAATCAGACCCCAAGTTTGCTGACTCGGACACCAACAAACATGTCGTAGTACAGATTGAAAAGGCATCCTGTCCCATGGAGTGTTCAGAACAAGGCACATGTGATGAAGGTAAAATTATAGTGTCTATTGCATCTCCTTTTTATTGATATTTAGGAAAAATGGACACTGAAGTGGTCGTCAAAAGGTATCTCTTATCTGCATGTCAATCAGAATCAAGGTAAAATCAGGGTTGCGGATGGATGGGAGAATTATAGAGTGGTTTATAGTGTTTTATACCACGATTTCTGGCCTACACAGTGCTTTTTGGGGTCTATTCCCATCCACATATCTGTCGATATTGCACACCCTATAGGCTGTAACATCAATTTTGTAAGGCGTGCGGTTATCCATGTAAGGCGTGCGGTTATCCATGTAAGGCGTGCGGTTATCCATGTAAGGCGTGCAGTTATCCAGGATAACCGCACGCCTCTCCCATGTCACATGTCACATGTTAAAACCCACGAAATTTTCCAGGCCAGGGTAGGGATCGAACCTGCAGTCTCACATCCTAAATCCAACTCCTTATGCACTGCGCCACTGACGAGAAATGCTTGGTTCGAACCACGTCTCGATATGATATGGAAAGGAGTCGACTGCGGGCTGACCTATACCATAACCGCGGGACGCATTCAAATCAATCCAAGCCGACACGGCCGCTGAAGGAGGAGACGCGGTGGTCTAGCGGTTAGCGCTTTGCGCTCAGCAGGTGAGGTACACGGTTCAAATCCCGGCCCGGACGCATCTTTTTTCACCGTGTGCGCTGTCGCTGTCCGCTGCCGGGCGAGGAGGTGTATTTTACACAAACATAACAGCGAGACGCATTGAAATCTTTTTTCGCCGTGTGCACTGTCGCTGTCCGCTGCCGACGCAGAGGTGTATTATACACAAACATAACAGCGAGATGCATTGAAATCTTTTTTCGCCGTGTGCGCTGTCGCTGTCCGCTGCCGGGCGCAGAGGTGTATTATACAGAAACATAACAGCGAGACGCATTGAAATCTATTTTCGCCGTGTGCGCTGCCGCTGTCCGCTGCCGCTGTCCGCTGCCGGGCGAGGAGGTGTATGTACCGATCGTGTACACACAATGGCTGGCATCGAGTCCCGGGGAGGGGGAATAATTTTTGTTTTCAACTTGAATTTATTGGTATAATATTGATTATTTATTGGTTTCGTGGTATAAAAAAAGTAGTCAATGGATAACTCATGACTTGTGTGTGTTAGCAAAGGCTAATAACACTCGGCCTACGGCCTCGTGTCATTATCCTTCACTAACACACACGCGTCATGAGTTATCCATTGATTACTTGTTCACTAAAGCATTGACATCATCTTGAGGAACCCTGTAGAAATGAGCAAAACCAATGGTAGTTATAACATGTGTCTAATTGAATCTAATAACCTGATTCCCCTTCGATAGATTACGGGAAAGTTCACAAGGTCTTTCTCAAGCAGTTCCCAGTTTCGGAACGGAGTTTTCCTATCTCTTAGGACCAACTGACCCATGTTGAATTTAATTCTAATCGAAAGAAATATTGATAATCAATTATCAATAATTTACACATTGTATTCTCTTTGAATAAGGCATTTCACCCTCTGTTATTATAGGTAAATGCCAATGTGAGGATAATTATGTTGGTGAGACCTGTGACGTAAAGGCGGATGCTGTGCCTTCATACATCTCGGCTGACCATGACGGACTCTGTAATGCACGCATGACTGACTGCTCCTACATCGTTATATATGCTGATGACATCATTAAATCCAACACACTCACCTGCCATGTCAGTGCTGTTCAGGTAAGAGGAATTATCATTATGGTTTAATTTCATGTGTGGAAATGAAGGCCCATCGATATGAGTCAAACAAATTTGAGGAAACATGTCAGGGAAAGTTTACTCCCTTCAGCATAATCTTTTATCATATTACATCACCAGCAGATCAATTTGATTTATATCCCGCAGAATCATTTCTTGATATGGTATAACACTCAATAATTTCCCAGCTTAAATTCAGTGAATCACTAGAAATGAAACACAGACTCTAACTTCTTGTTAAGGAATTTTCTGAGTTGACCCAATTTTTGTAGTGACAAATGGAAAGGTTGTAAATTCTAAAATAAAACCTTCTACACACAGGTTACAGAGGCAGGAGTTTCAAATACCACCAGTAACAGTATGAAGATAAAGGCACAGTACTTCAGCTCTAACCAGGTGATATGCCGAGTGCGTTCGGGTACTTTGGGTCATGGTTACTATGTAGATTTGAGTAATGATGGAGTGAGAGTTAGTGGGGAACCCCTGCTTTATGTCGCACAAGATCCTCACTGCTTTGACTGCCAGATCACAGACGATGGTGCAACCTGTGTCAGAAAGGTGAGATATATTGTTGTTTTTTTTTCTTGTTTTTTTTTTTGTTTGTTTTTTTTTAGCAAATATTACATCTTTATGGCATTGCTTCCTCTGAGAAGAAACAAATTTGGCCATACATAATATGTTGTTCGGGATCCGAGGATTTTTGAGTTATCGCTATAGATCTGATAGGATGTATTGATGGTTTTGCTTAAAGGCACGATTTGTGAAATAGAACTACGCAGAAACTGGTATACACGACAAAGTCTGCCTCATATAAAATTCAGCCATTGACTGAAGAAATATAACTACAAATTAAAAACTTTATTTAATTGTAACCTTGTGTTGTGCTTACAGTCAGACACATGTGTGGTAGAAGGTAAATGTTACGTATCAGGGGAGGCGGATCCAGAGGATGCTTGTAGTATGTGTGCCCCTGCCAGCTCCACCAGCACACTTAAAAAAGATAAAAGTAAGTACTTCCTAAAATTGATACCGTAAGTCAGACCCATGTTCAGAAATACTACTTGACCCCTTAAATATAGTGAGGGGGCTTGAGCGGAAGGGCATGACACCAAATTTTTGGGCAATCAAATGTAAGAATAAGTAGGAATGCCTAGGCCAGAGAGGTAGGATGCTGAAAATATCTTTTTGTTTCTATTATTGTCAAATATTACAGTAGGTACACTATAATTGGAGATTCTGGCCTCACCTTTAATCATAATTATATTTGTGCCTTAATAATTAGAATTCCAACTTTAATGTTCTCTTGGTACGGAAAAAAAATTAATGTTCTCTTATTGTAAAGGTGTGGCCTAGGGTAATCCTGTGCTGAGGGAGCAGTAACTAGGGGGAGGACCGTAGTGAGCCCCACAGCCTCCTGAGCCCCTCCACTGCTGACACAGAGTGTCAGGTCGCTAATCTAAGCAGTGTTATACATCACGGTTTATGCTTACAATTAGGAGATGCGATCAAGGGCAAGAAACTACATGTAAACACCCTCCCTGCCATGGGTCTGACTAAATGATTATCATGTTTCAACCTACCCGACCATAGCTATACAAGACACCCTGTAGTCCACTACTTTTTATTCAGTTCTGGAAAACAAATTCAAATGTGGATATTGTATTTATCTAGAATACCACAGAATAGGTGTTCCTCTCTGACTACCTATTTCATTTGACAAGGCATCAACCTATTTGGTACATTTTGCCAAGTGTAATGTTAGATTGAATTTTGAAAGCCTCAAATACATGTCATTTCTGAAAAATCATCATAGTTTTGACATCCATGGAGCTATTCATTGTACCCACCCACCAGAAAAATCCTGTTTAAAACCACAGTGCCATCTGGTGTGTAAAGGTAACACCATGTGTCTATCCCTTAGTCAGATTCACTAACGGACCTTGGTCAAAATGATTAAGATCTCTTAGTGAAAGTGACTAAGATATGTTAGCTTGCCTGAAACTCCCAGCAGAGTTCATGATAGTGCTCGGAGAGTGAAACTGATCTGGGTAGTCAATATGACTAAGAAAACTTAGGTCATTTGTTAGTCATAAGTACTAAGTAAGAATAATAAGTCACTTTGACTAAGTTTTCTTAAGTACGTTTTTTTGTGTGTAGATTAAACTACTGTATTGTCGTGTTTAAGGGCCGGTTTTTGAATGAGAGCCGGTTTGGCAGAAGCGCCAGGGTAAGGGGGTCATGAAATGCAGTACTAAAAATAGACCTTAAATAAGCACCTGTGTTGTATAAAAGCCGGGGGGTAATGGGTCCCTATACAAATCTATAAGTACCGGGGTGGGTTTTTATGACGATATGGTATACACTACAACCCTGTCCTACTGAATCCTATAGCCTTAGAGAATTCCTCATTGCATCATGATGAGCATACAGGGATGATGCACTCACAGAGAATCTCAATGTTCTGCATGATAGCCATGATGCACCAATGATGTAGTGGTGGTGAGTCTACTCACCAGCTCTGTTGGTAAAGAGAACCTGAACCTACTTCCTTGTGTTTCTGTCACAGGTCTGGCATGTCTTGGCCCCTTTGCCATGCTTATCATCGCTGGTGTGGTCATAGTCCTAATCATCCTGTCTGCAATAGTCATCTGGTACTGCTGCTGCCACAGGCGGAGGGTAGAAGGGTCGTACAAATCCAAGATGGAGGAAGGAATCGCGAATGAACTTATCCAACGAAAAACATGAAGATGTATATATATACATACTATAGTATAGATAGCATTGTAAATAATTTTAGTTCTAGCTCTTCTGTAAATACTACTGTTCAATATTGGTGATATAAATGACAGTTGTTACGTTTTATTTTTTTTAAAAATACTCCACACCAGCGTTGGCTAGTGCAAAAGAAAGATAACGATTTAACACAAGTGGCAGTAGGTAGCATTCCCTTTACAATTTTGTGTGGTCATTGAATAACCTAGATAATGATTGTTGTATATCAAGTGAGGTTAATGTATCCTGGCCTGTTCACAAAGAAAGAATCATCTAGACCCTGCATGTACGTTATTCTTGTCCATTCTTTAGGCCCTTTGAGGGTCGCGCCGTTCATTGAAACATTCTGCCCAATGGCCGCAAGTTTGCCGAGTAATTCTCATTTTATACACAACTAAGGGGTCAGTTAGATGCGTTAATGTTTTGCTAAAGATTGTATTGATTCCCAGATCCCCAGATATTGTATTCGTGCTGGACATATTTTCACACTGGCAGTAAGTTTATAGTTTGATCATACAAATCACAATCATACAATAAATTTGAGCCCTTTCTTAAACTGATAAGAGAACGTTTGTGAAGAATCTTACTGCGTCCATACACAGATTTCCCTCACGTAATCATGGTCTACTCTGAATAGCTCAAAACAATAAACATTTTGTTCAAATGTATACATTTTGGTGGGTTTTCTTTTCATGGTGAAAACAGGTGTGGCAGTCACATAAAGGTTAAGCCGAGGAGCTCAGTATTCCACGCCCTCTCCATAGAAAAAAAAGAAAAAGCCTCGTTGTTCACTATTGCTTTCAAAATGATCTTTTAAATGGCACATACGTCCATCTTTAGAAGTGAAGCTAGGTTAAGGAAATATTCAGTACATTTACCATATTATATTAAAAAGAATGAATACTAAGTACAAATTATAATAAGTAAGTGGCATTATTTGCTGCAACCTGACCTTAGAAAAAGAGTGCTACTAGAATATAGGGCCTGGAATTCGAGGATTACGTACTGATCTAAAGGGAAAATGCCCTCATATTAACCACAACCTGATATTGACAATAATGCAAAAGCATATAATATTAGAGCAGCAAAGTGCAAACACATGACGTAATATCTGGTTGAAATTTGTCAGTATCAGTTGAAGGAGTTATACGACTTTATTACCTGACTTCTGTGATGTTGGGTGCGTTTTCCGGATATCCCCATTCTGATACCTGTCGATATTGCACACCATGATAACTCATTGCTTGTATTGTAGGATATAAAACTTGGCCCCAGCTCGACCACTAGCGTGTGTCGTCTCTGGCGACCAGCGTTTCTGGGTAAAAGTAGTTCTGGGCGCTGGTTGCTGTAGTGGTTATATGTAGGCAGGTACACTGCGTAGTAATATTCCCCAGAATATGGGGACCCACAATCCCCAAACACGAGAGAGGGAGTTCCCTGAATCCCGACCGAACGAGACTGTGACAACCCTACCGATGGATCCTATGCATGTACCAAGAAGAAATAGTCCCTTCTATCTGACTGCTATATTTCCTAAAAGTATCCTAACTGCTCCATTAGGTCATATCATTTGGGCAGTATTAAGCATGATTCAAGTCAATAAAACATTAAAGTAAATGAGAAATTGCCGTACATCTTGTACATCACGCACTGTTTCCTTTCCCGGTAGTGGGGCCGGAAAAGGAAAGGGGGTAGTGAGTAAGAGCGTGTGAAGGGTGCCCCTGGTGTGTGCATGAGGAACTAATTTAGTCCCAACTCTCCTTTGTCCACCCAGAAATCCAATATATTTTTACCAAATCAAGCCTGTTTTGGTCATTTTGGACCAAAATATGACAATACTAGGCCACAAGTTGTATGTTTGTGCTGTTTGAAAAAAAAGTTTCTAGTCCCCACTCTCCTTTGTCCACACAAAAGCACATGGCTGTTGTGTTGTGTATAACAAAGTGGTCATTATATGTACAAGAGGGGAGGTGGTGGGTTTTCATTGATGTGGGAAAACTACCTAACAGCATTTAGATTCTTTTACTGCCCCTCACTTAGAACTGATTTTGCAAAATGAGCCCCCCCAAATTAGGTTATAGGCGACCGCAGACGGGCCAGATTCGATCGGTAACCAGGGAGTACCGACCCGATCTGATCGGGAAGATCAAACTTGTTTGATATTGACCAACTGGATTGGACGTCCACGCAGACATTTCTGATTGTCAGGATGTCGACCCAGTCGGGCCCGTCTGCGGTCACCTTATGGGTTGGACCAGTCTACAGTTGTTTTTATTGTGACTGACCTGCGCAAGTGGGAGGGGGGGGGACTTTTGCCTACAAAAGCTATGACATGTGAGGAGCACAGAATACCATATATGACTTTTAGTTTACTACTAAAAGAGGGCTAGCATGGCGATTTTCAAAGCCCCCTTTAAAATGTCGTTCTACTGTTAAGCTGACCACAGACGGGCCCGACTGGATGGGCCGATCGAGAAGTCGGGAAGGTCTGCGAGGACGTCCGATCCAGTCTGTCAATATCAAACATGTTCGATGTCCCCCGATCCGATCGGCTACCTTTCCCTAACTACCGACCGAATCGGCCCTGTCTGCGGTCGCCTTTACCGGGTACTAGCTGGTACCGTATACAAAAACAAGGGTACCGGCACCGGTGCCGGTACCTGCATCAATTACGCGTTGCTGCATGCATGCCAATGATGTTTATGTTAGCAAATCCTGAAGCTGTGGTTTGGGTTTGCCCACAGGCAGTACATCCACTTTGGGATTTTGCCCCACTGAAAGGGTTCTTTTCCAAATGCCCCCCCTCCCCACTGGCAATAAATGACTCAGCCCTTTATATTGTTGTAATATGTTTGTCAGCTTGCACTGCCATCTGGTTTCTACATAGAAATACTGTATGTTGCGCCATCTAGAGGATGGGAAATTAGACTGACACAAGCCTGTCCCGAGTATGAGAGTTGCAGCAGGTTGCCAGCTAAGTTAGCTTCTCTCCCTGTACTGTTATATTACTCTACTGTCACTCTCCGAGCACAGGCCGGTCAAACCGTGTTGTACATGTACTGTGGTAGAAGTGCAGTCCTACCTGACGAATCTCCTGTCCTTTCCGTGACATTTCAACAGGAAAAACGTGATCCTGACCCTCCTAATCGATAACCCTCTTCTAAAGCCAGGTTGAAAAGCAAAATTATTAATCAAGCCACCCCTACTTTTGTCAAAAACATCCCAACGTGTCCAATACACTCCCGACATCGTCGCCGTATTATCGTGTTGTGTTGATTGAGCTGGTCCTACTCCTGCCAATAAGACTGCTGTAACCAGCGTTGTGCAAATTACGCTACGTTTGGGACTACTTTCAGCCAAACAGTGTGATATCCATAAGCAGACGGGAAATGCTGTGATACGGGAAACGTTTTTGCCTGACACAGTATTTTTAGACAGGAAGTATCTTGATATGGGAATAAATATTGAAATCAGCCCTTTTTCCGTATCAAGCACAAAGCATTTATTGATAAAGGAGTGTCTTGCAGAACAGGAAATGAAAACTAAAACATAAAACACCATTTTTTTGTATTGCTAGATAGTGTGGTGGTCCCGCGTCGTCTTCGAGGTACCTTCGTGGTCCTTGTGGGCGACATCGAGAGCACCTCTATTGCCCGACGCCTGGGGGCGCTGGAGTCCAGCGCCACGTCACCACTTGGTCACGTGGCCCTCGACTCCGGTGTATATAAGGCCGTTGTACGGCCTTCCTCAGGGTCAGTCCAGCCCCGACTGACCATCGTGAGCGATGGTTGGCGGCTGCCCGGCTACCATATCCTAGTACTCCTCTGTGCTGCTGCACAGAGGAGGTGTATGTGGAATATCAACTGTAGACACTAGAAGGCCTAGTGTCGAACCTGTTATAGAGTTCAAACTCTGCCACCTGTAACTGTGATCGAGAACGGCTGATGCCTATGTGTTATTAGACAATAAAGTTTTAACTGGAACCTGAATAGTTGTTCTTCGTTGTTTATCGAAAGATTCGATATAACATCGAGGGGTAGAACGCTACACTGGTGCCGTGACCAGTTGTTAACTTTAGTCCGCATAGGTACTGCGAGCTTAAGTTCGACATGCAGGGTCACTTGGATGAAGGTGATGACCCCAATCACCAACATCAAGTGACTACAGGCCCGTTAGTGGATAGGAATGATCCACTAATTGGTGGTGGTTCGAACCACACCCTGATATTAGGTCCATCGTCTGACCTGTTGGGCCTGTATCAAAGGAGCCGACTACTCAATTGGCGAGTATCGACTCAACTCTCTCCGGCGGCTGAGAACTTCTTAAGGACACAGAGTCTGTCCTATGTAGAAAAATCAGCCTCGCCCGTGGGAACTCCAATGGGCCTTGGCAGTTGGTCCTTCGAGGGTCCCTCGCCCGTGTCGATACAAGGAAGTATTGACAGTGGCAGGGGACTCAACGAGGAGTTGCTACAAGAGCAGCAACGCCAACTGTGCCAGGGTCGCCAGCAGTTGGACGCTCTCGCGAGTAACACCACGAAAGCTCAGGAGAAGAGTACAGAAATAGAGCTGAAATTGGAACAGCTTAGGCAGCAGGCGTTAGAGGCTTCGAACAAGACTCAGATCGCGAATAGGGAACTTAATGATCTTCAGGAGAAGGTCAAGCAGCTCTCTAGCGAAAAGGAGTCCTTGCTTGCAACGGAGTCAGAGATCGAGCGTAGTCGGTTGACAGCAGTTGAGTGTCAATCGCTAAAAGCGAAAATCGATCGCCTTGCTACTAGCCGCCGAGAATGTGTCGAGAGAGCTCGAAACGATTTTCGGGATGCCCAGCACGAGCAGACGTCCCTTAAACATAAGTTGAAACTACAAGAAGTAGAAAAGACTATGTTAGAGGAACAACTGCAAGAGTTGCGGCATGAGTTGAACCAACAATCAGCCGAGCATACTGAAGAAGTAGCTGAGCACCTAACGGCTTATGAAAAGCAGGTGAGCCAGCTACGTCAGGAACGGGAGTCGTTACTCTGTCAGATGCAAGCTGACGAGGATGCTCGAGCCAGGGACGAAGCAGAAATGCGTCGTTGCTGTGAGGAACGAATCGAACACGCAAATAAAATGGCGGAATATCAGGTCCTAATGGAACAGAAAGCGAGGCACGAGGCCGAGCTTAATTCCTTGAAGTCTGAATCCCTAGTAGCCCAGTCACTGAAAGATCAGAAGAATTCGGATACTCTGGTAGCCATGCGTGATGAAATAGATGAGCTCCGACGAGAGATATTGTCTCGCAGGAAGGCTGACGAAGCCAGGGTGAATAAAGAAGTTCGAGATGAACTCGCACTCGAAGAACGTCTGAAGGAGCAGACGGAATCGAAAGTGCGTACCGCTAGACTTCGAGATAAGCAACAAAGTAGTGAATGCAGCACTACTAAGGTTGCTATTCAAGGGGATCTAGTCGAAAACCCTGACTACAGAGAGTGGCTCGACCGTGCCATGAAGGAGGTCAAGCAACTCTTTGCCATCAGCGAGCAACGAGATCTCTCGAAGCCTGAACATACCCGCCTGGAATTCCTAGTATCGGAATTAAGGCAGGCGGAACGTTCAAAACAGCAGGCAGAGATAGATAGAATGGTGGGAGCAATCGACGACATCTCGAAAATTGATTCGAGGTCGCGTCGGACCCTACCTGTTCCTTCGATGCCACGCACCGATGGTCTAAGTGGAGTGATCGGACAGTTCTCGACCCCTACCACGACCCAACAACATGTTGATCCGCCCAAATATAGGGATATCAGATTCGAGGCTTCGCGCTTGAGTGAAGCTGATTCGGGTAATCCCTGGGGGATGAATCACAGTCGTGCAGACACGACTATGAGACTATGGGGATGGACCATCAAATACCTAGAAGAGGCACAACATTCGCTCTCGATCAGGTCAGGAGATCAAGCAGAATGTTTGAAAACACCTCTATCGGGCATGAACCAGCCCGTACTAGGTCAGTCGAGTGCCCTCTATTTACATGGAAGGACGATTGGCTCCGTTGGTACCACGGATTCAATCACGTCCGTCGTGTAAATGTATGGACCTCGAGTATGGCATTAGCTCAACTCCTCATGTTACTCCAGAATGGCCCTGCAGCTGATACTGTGTGGCTATGGGAGGAGCATGGAGATGGGACTCTGGAGGGATTGGTCGACATGGTAACGGAAGCCATGACTTCTAGCCTTCAGGACCCCATTGTTACAATGGAGAAGAGACGCCAAGGCAAGAACGAAAGCATTAGAGCCTATGGCTTTGCTTTAAGACGTCTTGCCGGCGATGCCTATCCAGGTGTGGACTTCTCGGTTGAATGGCTCATAACCAAAGTCAACCAGTTGTTCATAGGAGGATTGTATGACGTTGATTTACAACAAGACGTTCTTCGGGAGTGGCGCACTTACATGTCCCTAAAGGATCTCATGGACTTGGCAGACGAGTTGTTGCGGAAACGACAACTCCTGCCGAAGTTGGTGAATCCTACCTCGACAAATGCATTGTCGGCGCTGGCTGACGCCGCTTTGGTCGAGGAGGGGCAGGGGGAAGTGTCCTCATACTCGAAGCCCAGGGCGGGGAGTAAGACTAAGAAAGGTCAGAAATCCACTAGTAAATCGAAAACACCAAACAAGGCCTCCAAACCAAAGGTACAGGAGCAGACCTTCTCGCTGAGTCAATTGAAGAATTTACTCAGGGTTATCGAGGGAGGGGATGTCCCTGGTACTAGCTCGGAAAAGCCGAGTACCCCTCTGTCCGACGCCAAGTGTTGGAACTGCAAGAAGCAGGGGCATTTCGCACGAACTTGCCCCGAGCCGATTAAGGGTCTACCACCTGACGCGACGGAAAACTGAGGCGGGCGGCTCGACGTGGCAATCGAGCTGCCCGACCATCGAAAAGCCAAGGTATCAGCACCTCTGGCACTCCTGATCAGACGACAGTAGATTCGAGGGAACTAGGTAAGGTCCCGGTAGGGCCGTCCCAGCCCTTTACCACAGTGGCACCGGTTGATCACCGGTCGGGTTCCGAAGATGTCGGTGTAGAAAAAGCCTCAATGGCCAAGGAACAGGGCGCTGGCAGCCCGAACTCCGAGGTCGAGGGTTCGACTGGATCAAAAGTGAAAGTCGACGCCGGGAGAGAGGCCCTGATGCGGCAGCTGGCCAGAGTCTGTGCAACAGAGCTTCCCTCAGATGATCCCTGTCTCTCTTTTCTGAAGAAGAGAGGGATCGATCTGAGTACTGACGTAGGGTTGAGAATGCTAGCAGGAACCGCCCCCTTGTCGGGGAAACGATGGTACCTGTCTGCAGAGATTCGAGGACGTTCTCTAGACTTCCTGATAGATACTGGTGCCAGCCACACCATTGTCTCTCGGGAACTCGCGAAAACGTTAGTGGTGCCGTCAGATAATCTCTACGAGGGAATAACGGCGTGCACTGCGTCTGGAGCTGAAATGCGGACCTATGGTCGATTGGTTCTACCTCTTAAGGTCGACCCACTATGTGTTTAGCCCAATAGTGGCCGATGTGGCTGACGATGGCATTTTGGGGCTCGACTTCGCGGCATTATACGGTATGATCCTGAATCCAAGGACGGGTCAATTGGTCATGACCGAGCCGGTAGAAGAGCACCATCAGTGTAAACTGAAGAGAGTGTCATCGATAGCCTCAGTAGCACAGACCACTAGGATACCTGCCAGACATCGGTGCGATGTCTTGGTAAAATCCGACGGTCTGGAAAGAGACCGACTGGGCATAGTCGAACCCGACCTGAAAACTCTGAGAGCTTTCGGGTTGGTTGGTGAGGCTGCCCTTGTCAGCAATGTCCGTCGAACAGTGTTTCCCGTCTGTAATCCACTGAATCGAGACATTGTCCTGGAGAAAGGCCAGGTGGTCGGTACTATACAGTACGCTGACAGAAACGGTGAACTTTCTTCACCAGAGGTAGGATCTGTGATGATGCGTCTCGAGCAAGAAGCTGCGGACATCGAGACGGCGGAAATCGCGAGCACCCGCACGGGGGAGCTCCCTACCTGGCTGTTAGACATGTATGGCGACACCCACCTGACCCAGCCAGAAGAAAGACTGAAACTGTCCGCCTTACTACGTAAGCTTGTGGACGTCTTGAAATCCCCAGATGAACCGTTAGGGCGCACCGATCGATGTCTGCATAACATCGACACGGGTGACGCACAACCAATTCGAGTCCCTTATAGAAGGATTCCGCTCAGCAAGAAAGCTGCGGCGGATGAACAACTTAAGGAGATGTTGGATACGGGGGTGGTTAGGCCAAGTACTAGTCCCTGGTCCAGTCCCGTCCAGATGGTGACGAAGAAGGATGGAACCATGAGATTCTGCGTCGACTATCGATGTCTGAATGGAGTGACTAAGAAAAATGCTTACCCCCTCCCGCGCATCGACGAATCCTTGGATGCCCTAGGAGGAAATAAGTGGTTTAGTTGTCTCGATCTCCAATCGGGATATTGGCAGATCGGGATGAATCCTGACGACGTCGAGAAAACCGCTTTTTCCTACCAGAGGGGGCTCTACGAGTTCGATCGTATGGCGTTTGGTTTGTGTAACGCCCCCGCCACATTCGAGCGAATGATGGAGGAGATGTTGAGAGGTTTGCTAGGTAAAAGTTGCCTGGTTTACCTCGATGATATCATCGCCTTCGGCAAAACGACGGATGAAGCAATGGCGAATCTGGCAGAAGTCTTCAACAGGATTCGGGCATGGGGACTGAAGCTGAAACCTAAAAAGTGTCAACTTTTTAGGACTTCAGTCGAGTACCTCGGCCGAATCGTGTCTGAACAGGGTATAGAAGCCAACCCGGGGAAAATTAGCGATGTAATGACTTGGGCTAGGCCCACTACAGTGAAGGAAATTCGATCCTTCATTGGTTTTTGTTCCTACTACCGTGAGTTCATCCCGGGGTTCGCGGAACTCGTAAGCCCTTTACAGGACTTAGTGATCCAAAAACCTAAAGGTAGTAGAGGTCGTTACGAGGCATTCGCGTGGACGGAAAGAGCCGAACATGCCTTTGTCGAGTTAAAACAAAGTTTCAGGGAGACACCTGTGCTTCGATTCCCAACATCCGACGGTCGTTTTATCTTGGACACTGACGCTAGTAATACCGCGATCGGGGCTGTTCTATCCCAAGTGCAGGATGGAGTGGAGGTCCCGATCTCGTTTGCTAGCAACACTCTAAGTAAAACACAACGAAACTACTGCACCACCAAAAGAGAACTGCTGGCGGTTGTCGTGTACACCAGGAAGTTTAGGCACTACCTTTACGGTGGTAACTTCACTATCCGCACCGATCATCTTTGAAATGGCTCCTGAATTTCAAAGAGGCTGAAGGAATGATGGGTAGGTGGCTGGCCCACCTTTCGGAGTTCGGTCTCGAAAACTCTAAGATCGAACATCGAAGTGGGGCCAAGCATTTAAACGCCGATGGTCTTAGTCGTATCCCTGTGCGGCTATGCCAGAGGTCGGATTGCACAGACTGTGGCAGTCATAATGCTGTAATGGCAGCTGTAGGTGGTTTAGTAGACAGCCGGGTGGGAGTTGCATTTTGGTCTCTCGATGAACTCATTGATACTCAGAAAGCGGACGCGGACATCAAACGAGTTGCTGAATGGCTAGTTAAGGGGGCTAAACCCACTAGGCCTGATGTATCAATCGAGAGCGCCGAAGTACGGAAATTAGTAGGGCAATGGCCTCTATTAACCTTCCGTGAAGGCTTGTTGTGTCGCTGGAAAGTCGAGGCGGGTCGAGCTAGACGCACGATTCAAGTAGTTGTACCACGCCAACTGAGGGGTGAGGTACTCTCCTTTTGCCACGGACACCGAACAGCGGCACATTTTGGTCGTAAACGAACGCTCGAAAAAGTGAAAAGGAGATATTACTGGCCCGGAATGGGAAAGGACATAGGTCGTTGGGTTCCGCACTGTCCTACCTGTTGCCTGGTAAAGCCCGGCGAGGGCATGGGTAAGTCTCCTCTGCACCAAGAGTTGTTCGGGGTGAGATTCGGGAGGATAGCTATGGATATCATCTCGGGATTTGCACCCACGCCAAACAAGAATACTTGCATGTTAGTAATCCAGGATTACTTCACCAAGTATGTACGCGCTATTCCCCTACCAAATCACACGGCAGAGACCTGTGCAGAGGCCTTCGTGGACGAATGGGTTTTGACCTTTGGAGTCCCGTTGCTTCTGCATTCCGACCAAGGTCGAGAATTCGAATCTCGACTCTTCTCTGAGATGTGTGAATATTTGACGATTGTAAAACAGAGAACCAATCCATACAGACCACAGAGCGATGGTCAGGTGGAAAGGTTCAATAGAACGTTGATCCAGAGTCTGACTATGTTGGTAGACAAACATATGGACGACTGGGATGAACAGGCTAAATATGTGGTGTCCGCATATAACAGCTCTGAGCACAGTTCTACTGGATGCAGTCCAAATATGATGGTATTCGGGGAAGAAATTCTCATGCCAGCGGATGTGATTTTCGGCTCAATCGAGAACCCACTCGAAGTCCCATGTTCCGTCACTTTCGTGGAACAACTTCGTGACCGATTGAGGGAGAGTTATAGCATGGTAAGGGAAAACTTAGGTAAATCTGCGGAACGCCAGAAGGTCGGGTATGACTATGGGCTAAAGCAGAGAAGATACTCAGTAGGGGAACAGGTGGTGAGGTACCACACCCCCCAAGCAGCTATGAAGCTTGCCCCCAACTGGGATGGGCCGTTCGTAGTAGATTCTGTCCTCTCTGAGTCGACATTATTACTTCGATCATCCCGCGGACGGTTGCAAAAGAGCAATGTTGATAGAGTGCGCCGGTGGTTGGGCGTAGAGCTATCACAAACTGTCGAGTTGTTGCAACCACGACTTGATGATGATTCACCTTCTCGTAAGGCTACGAAAAGGGCTAAGTCTGTTTCTGGACAGGTCGAAATAGAGATCGAAAGGTCGCGGCCAGAAGTTCAGTCTAAAAAACTAACTACGCAGGGTCATTGAAAACAACGGCAAAAGGCTCGAAAACTGAGCGAGGTGGAGGTGTTGGATGCCAGTAAACCATCAAAGCGGCGCCGTGGTCGACCGGCCCGTCGAGATAAGTCGAAAGCATCTAAACCGCCTTTGAAGGGATGTCGGAAGACCGGCCCCCCCTCGAAGGTGCGAACGACTGAACAAACTTCACATCGAAACGTCTCGATTGAAGTCAAGGATCAGTCACTCCAGTCCGGACCTATGACTCGAGCGAGGCTTAAGCGCCAAGGCTCATCAAAGGAACGGTCAGCGAGTGTCGAGGATGAAAGGAAATCCAGAGCAAACACTCTGGCTCCTACATCCACACCGTCACAAGTGATGGGAGGCAGACGCCGACGGAAACGGGTTAATAGCCCGGTCGGCCCGGCCACATCAAAGGACGGCGGGCTAGGAGGGGGTGATAGTAACCCGCCCCGAGGCTCAACACTCGTTCCTGTAGTAAAGGTTAAAATCAGGAAAAGTCCTAGATTAAACCCTACTCAGTAATCGATGTTTCGCACAATACTAAGCAGCAGCTTTACTAACCTGTGTTTTTAACGAGGCTTTAAAATAACGGGTGCCGTTCTTGAGTAAATCTGTCTGTGGACGTGAGGCAGACGGTGAATAAAAAATTACACAACGAGAAGTCATGCGATTGTCTCTTAGTTTGAGACAACCTGATGCTAGAGACATGGAAATGTGGGGTGTCCGTCTTTTATTTTGACTGTGTGGAGGGGTTCCCAGCATAGGCTGGTGGATTCTGCCCGAAGGGTAGATCCATATTGGAACCATTTCTTTTTAAATCCCGGTAGTCTGATGAAGGGGGGGGTGCCCAAATTATCCATGTTAATAGTGTTGGAACCCATAGACCGCATAGGAAATAACGGCATATGCAAAAATTGCGACTGGAGAACCAGAGCGTGACGGTGAGGGGAGAGTGAGTCGTTCTAGTTTTTGAGCATTACCTTATTTGGTCATGGCGTGATGCGCTGTGGACCAATAGGGCTCGCCCTCCTCGGTCACGTAGGCCCTTCCTCCAATCAGAGGCGTGCGCCACAGGGATAAAAGGCCGCGTCGCCCACCACGGAGGTCACATCTGCTCCCTTCTCGTGAGAGTCGGACGCAGATAAGCTGGACTAAGCCTAGCTTATTCCAGCTGGTACGCTCCGTCTGGGGACTTCCTACCTGAGTGTAGGAGGTCTCCCCGCCTAGTGTCGAGGGACACGACCTGCGTGAGCGCAGGTTCGTGTTCTCTCGAGGCTCCAGTCTTCGGTCCCTCGAGCCGCCTGAGTGCGGTTCGAGGTACATCGAAGGCACCTTCGAGGCTTCGACCCGCCAGAGTGCGGATTGAAAAACCTCGAAGATTCTCTTCGACGTCTCGTCCCGTCTGAGTACGGTTCGAGACCCGGAGTCTTCTCTCCCTGGTGGAACCCGGCAGTTCAGGAAGAACCATGGGGTCCTCGTCCGACGAGCAGTCAGGGTACAGCTCTTCGGCGAGCCACAAGTCGCAGAAGAAGAAGTCCAAGAGGACCAGACCCGAGCAAGAGCTCGAGTCTACCTCGGCTAAAAGTGCAGCCCTTCTGAAGCAGATCGAGGATGCACAGAAAGCCTTGGCCGAGTCCCAGGAGCGGGAGAAGGAGCTCCGCCGGAAGGCGAAAGAGGCAGCTAAGCAGCAGAAGCGCGACTTGAAGGTCGCAGCTGCTGCCGCCTCGAGAGACTCTTCTCCCGATGAGATGGAGGTCGACGAGCCGTCGACGCCTGCTCCATCGAAAAGTGCTACCCCTTCAGGTTCTAAGGGCAAGAAGCCCACTGAATCGAAGGCATCCAAGGACCCCTTGAAAGATTCCAAGATCCCTAGGGTGCCCAAGAAGGAAGGTAGCAAAAAGGAATCCGCAGCCAAGAAGGCTCCGGCCCGGGAGAGGAGTAGCGAGTCTACTGCTCCACCGGAACCTGGAACCGAGCCGCCGGAGGTCGATGCCGGTGCCGTGGAGAGCACCGTATCCTCACCCCCAGACACGGCCAGGGCTGTCGACGAGTGGAAGCGACTGTCAGCGATCACTGCCAAACGACGTGCTGAGTACGTCGATGACAGGCCACTGACAAAGCTTCAGGACTACCGCAAGAATGGTCAAGTGGTACTCCCTAGTCTCGTCGGAAAGGATGGTAGTGACGACGAGGAATGGTATTCGGACGATAGTCATGCCATTGACTGGTATGTCTCGATGATCGAGAATATCACGAATGCCTCAGACTCGTCGGGGGTGTCGCTGCCCGAGCGACAGCGGATTGGGTTCGCATGGCGCATCTTCAATCCAGGGCAGCAGTGTGCTTTCGAGAACTGCACACGTAAGGGGTTCCCCCCTTGCGTATACACGACGGATGGCAGGTATGCTCGACACTTGGTTGAAGAGCATCAAGCCATCCGTCCGCAGTTCGGTTGTGTTAAGGTGGAAAAGACCATTCCATGTTATTAGGACCCTGATGACCTGACCTCTCCTCCTTTCGTGACTTCACGAAGGGGCTTGATGGCGCGTCATCTTAAGTCGTACAAGCAGCCCCATAAGTACAACGCCGAGGGCGCTATCCAACTAGTGGAGACGCTGGTTGGAAAGTGCGAACGGAATGAGAAAACAGGCGCGCCGACTAGACACTGGATGCGGATGGCCCCCGCACCCCCATCTACGAAGCGCCTGTATATCAGACCGGAGCTGATGCCCGCTTTCTATGGTGCCTACCCTGAGTTCAGGGTAGAGCAACGGAAGAAGCGGGAGGCCAGTCGTCCTCGGGACCCAGGACCGACAGCTTCAACGAGTGGGAACAAGAGGCCCCACTCTACAGAAGCTGGGAAGTCTGCCGTATCGACTGAACCTAAGAAGCCTAAGCCGCAGGCTGCTCCCTCGAAGCCCGAAAAGGCATCGAAAGCCGCCCCGGCCCCGGCTCCTAAAAAGTCGAAGACTGCTTCGACCGGTTCAGCCAAACCAAGCACCAGTGGTGCTAAAACTGGAGGCAAGACGGTGGAATCCCGGAGTGGTCGTGATCGGCAACCCAAGGTGACCACCAACTCGTCTCCCCCTGTCAAACCCCCTGCGGCGGCGGAGGACAGCACCCCAGCTGCCACGCCGCATGTTCATGTGGGAGGTGCGACACTGACCTCGGCAGCAGGAGCTAGCTTCTCCAACGTCGTGACAGGCACCGACACCCCAACAGCAACCTTGCGTTGGGAGTTGGCACAGCCTGCCTACGGCGATGGCGTCGAACGTGGGGTCCCGAAGACGTTCGTGGAACGTTGTAAGGGACTCCTACAAATGACGGGCAGCCCTGCTATCGACAAGTTCGGTGAGGCATTTCGTGAGGAAGCAAGTGCCTACTTGTTCGGCCTGTTCGACAGAACGAACATGGCCATCCGTAACGAGCTCCTTCCGGCTCTTAGGAATGAGGCGCGCCAGACCGTTCAGATGGAGATGGACTCTCCTCTGACCGATGTCCGAACGCGTCTCAATAACTTTGAGGCACAGGCCCAATATGATATTACCAAGAGGGATAGTATCATAGAAGGCTGGGAGGAAATCGACCGCGAATTCTTTAGAATCTTCGGGGTCCAACTCTCGGAATGGATGAGGGACAAACACCATGGCGTCCGAACCCTGAAGCCTGTTCGAACCGAGCCCTCTCGCGAAGCGCAGAGGTACCTCGTCGAGGGTGGAGTGATTCCTGACGTCAGGACGCTGGCGGCTCAGACGAATCCATTGAGAGAATTGTCTCCAAAGATGGACAGTCTGAGCTCGGCTATGACGATGTTGGGCCGAGAGCAGGTGGTGCAGGACAAGCCTGACACCCCGGGTAGGTCTCTCGGTGCCTCCGTCTACCCGCCAGCAGCCCCGTCTTCCTCCTCGGTTCCCTTGATAACCCTCTCGGGAACCAATGAGCCTACGCTGCCACCGGTCCAGAGAGTGGTGTCACCGGGGATCCATCCGGATCTTCAGGGCATCACTCCTCTGGCCCCGGCGAACGAAGCCATCTGCCCGGACCCGTCGGCTTCCGCCCAAGCAGTAGAACCTGCCGCGGTGGAACAGTCGATGGATATAGACGGGGACGTCGATGTTGTCGGTCACTCTCCAACGGCTCCCCCTGACCAGGGAGGCAAGGACGACCATGAAGGTCGGGAGAGCGACGACGACGACGACGGAAGCGACTCAGCAGACTCGGCCGTTCTCCACTCAGATGCTGAGGGGGACTCCCGGGATGCACCCGAGACCTCTAACGAGGCTTGGAGTACGACAATGGACCGTGTGGCTCCATTGCCGGAGTCGCCGACGTTTTCGGGCCAGCTAGCCGCCAGTGCTTCACAGGAGGAGGAACGCACTGACGGGGAGCAGGCTGAAATCGACGCCGCTACAGGGTCCATTTCGGGGGATCAGTAGTATGACTCTACTGTTCCTCCTCTCCAGCTTGGATCACTGACATCGGACAGAGTCTCGATGTCAGCACGGAACCCCTGGGAACTTGTTCCCAGACGACGGTGTACCCTCCACGAGTGGGGGTACCTTTCCAGTCCCCGGACCTTCCTGCGAAGCTGTGTGGATCCGACGCCACCCTGGTCTTAGGACCCGGTGGTGCCACACATCCTCGGCCTCACGGTCGAAGGACCATCATAGTCGTACTGTACACTATCGATGGGCTTCCTACGCTGGAAGGAGCTTCTCAAGGAGACAGGGAGGAAACGACACGACCCCGGTTACCATACCCGGTCGTGCCTCTCTCGGATCGACCAGGAGCAGGTCGTGAAGCAGTGTTTCGACACTGGTCTCCTACGTTGGAGGGAGCGACGCCTTATAAATTAACTGTGATAATAATTTTTTTTCTACAGTACAGTAGAAACTATATTTATATATATTCCTCTACTGTTTCTGTCGACTATGTCGACAGATCCAGTAGTTCATATTATTATCTATTTGTTTAGACTGATCCGGGGTCTCTGAATTTTCGGAGACCTCGTTTCAGTCTAGTGGGGGGTGGTGTGGTGGTCCCGCGTCGTCTTCGAGGTACCTTCGTGGTCCTCGTGGGCGACATCGAGAGCACCTCTATTGCCCGACGCCTGGGGGCGCTGGAGTCCAGCGCCACGTCACCACTTGGTCACGTGGCCCTCGACTCCGGTGTATATAAGGCCGTTGTACGGCCTTCCTCAGGGTCAGTCCAGCCCCGACTGACCATCGTGAGCGATGGTTGGCGGCTGCCCGGCTACCATATCCTAGTACTCCTCTGTGCTGCTGCACAGAGGAGGTGTATGTGGAATATCAACTGTAGACACTAGAAGGCCTAGTGTCGAACCTGTTATAGAGTTCAAACTCTGCCACCTGTAACTGTGATCGAGAACGGCTGATGCCTATGTGTTATTAGACAATAAAGTTTTAACTGGAACCTGAATAGTTGTTCTTCGTTGTTTATCGAAAGATTCAATATAACATCGAGGGGTAGAACGCTACAATAGGTTTTAATAAACTGATTAAGATATTTAGATAAAAACGTGCACTGCTTAAATGCGTTCTGATGTAAAATTTTGCTGTCGATATTTTGAAAATAAGTTAGGTAAACAAGTTTCCTAGTACTTTCCAAAGGAATATACAGTTCTCCCTCGTCATCTTTTGGCAAGACCCTCCAGGCGGCCTATGATTCACGCATGTGTAAGGGAATAGAGCCCGGGGCACCCTCAAATTGGAAAAAGCTATACCGACTGAGAAACGATCGTGAGCTCCAGATGATATGTCATTCAAATTTTGGACATTAGCTTCAGGCAAAACCTCTACCAAAGCTGTTTCTTAAGGTGTAAAAACAAGGGGTCATTAGACCGTGACAATAAGTCCCAAGGGCAATTACAAAGTAGTGTATACATTTTAAAGTTGGTTATGTTAAACAGTTACGTGCCGGTGTTGATGAAAGGTGCAGAGGTAAGGACCTTTACCTTCACAAATACATTTTCACACAGTATCTTCGGTTTTAGGTGGTTCGGTTTTTACTTAGACTGTGCAGAACACATCCTAAACAACTAGCCATGACATCCACTCTAGATGGCCACAGTGTATATGCAGAAATTATATTGTGACTAAGTTCTATAGGCCATTTTTCCAAACTGATGTTGCAACCTAAAGGTTGGGTTTTAACACAAAAGCATAGTCCTATACCAGCAATGTTTAAGCCAAATGTGTCACTTTTAGCCCAGGATGTTGCTTATGTTCAGGGTTTTATATAATTCAATTAAAAGGGTAGACCACTGAGGTGTTACTGAAGCTAACCCTGTATTGTATGCTTTGTTTTTATCCCTTTTTTTCTTTCAGATACCTGCTCAAGACAGAAAACAGAAGGTGGCTGCAATGAGATTTTTAGAATGCAAAACAGCCCAGCTGTTCTTTGCCTTCGTCTTTTTGTTTGGAATAATAATCATTCTACAACTGCGCCCGAGTGACTTCATAAAGGCTGAAATGACATTGTACCGTCAAAATATGAACATGTGGAAAGATATAAAACTACTAGTTAGTTCGTGGCCAAAGATTATTCACCAAATATGGATCAGTGAGAAAGCTCCACAGAAATATAGAAAATTCCACGAGGGCTGCCATGCCTTGAACCCCGAATATAAGTACATGCTGTGGAGTGGCAATGATTTAGAAAAACTGATCAGGGAGCATTACCCATGGTTTACTGAAACCAGATGCACATAATAGCGCAATACAACCACAGCCATGTCTATTTTTCACATGCACAGGAAGGCACCTGGAATGGCTGGGATGTACAGAAGCCGTTGAAAGCCACACCTTGAAAAAAAATCAACTTGATCTTTTTGATCTCCAATATGAAAAAAAAAACACATAAAATGTCAAACCTGAAAATTCACCTGTCAACTGTCAAAGTAGAAAAGAAAATCTGCTGTCAATAAGATATTTTCCCCTGTCAACTGTCAACTTGACAGTTGACAGCAGATTTTTCACTGACTTGACAGTTGACAGTGGAAAAATCATGTTTTCTTATCTGGTGTCAAAATGGTTTTTTTTTCGCTGTCAACTGTCAAGTTGACAGTTGATGGCAGATTTCTTTTAACTTGACAGTTGACAGGGAAAACTATTGTAGGGGACGGCGAAATTATTTAGGGAAACCGGGAGTTGAACCCGGGACCTCTCAGACTTCAGACGATTGCTCTTCCGCTGAGCTATTTCCCCGTACAACGTTTTCTACCTTCCACCCATGCCTGGACTGGCATGATACCGATAGGGGACAGGTGATTGCCCGGGGACCCGCCCCTGAAGGTCGGCCAACCGGGCATGGGAAATCATGTTCCCCTACACAATCATGTCGACAGCAATTCTATTTTTCAAGTTGTCACTTGACAGGGGAAATTATCATGTTTAATAGCAATATTTTTTTAAACTTCATCATGCTGGTTGTGAGAAAACGATGCTGATTTTGAAGTGCATGTTTTTTTCCTTTTTTGTGGTGTGGCCCTTCACAACTTCCATAGGGATGGGCCCATTTTCAATTTTTTTAACTACCATGGAAGGAAAGTGTTACACATTGTTACTATTTGCCTTGCCCTCATTCTCATTCAAAGATCATGCAAATTGCTACTGGACAGGAGGAATCGTTTACGTACCAACGTTTAAATATCTTACCAATTCATGAACAGTCTATCTATAGGCGTTACTGTGAGGCATTTAGCGATTCATGAATCAGGAAAACAAAATCATAATGGGAATATAGAATTAGGCGAGTATTCATCACATACATGACAGGAACATTCATGAGAAAACACAATAAAGATGTGTATAAACATAATGTAAAAAGTAAATTACTGTTCATCAATAATTATACCACGATTAAGGCTTTTGACAATGAATCTTGGTAACACTTTTACATTCCCTATATACAACAGTGTCTAGCAGGGTGGTTGACACATGTCTATGACACATGCTATTTGTTAAAACCAACCGGGAATGTATCAGGTGGACTCGACCGCTGAAGCTTCCAGTCCAATGCCCTTCATCCATGGGCGTGGACTGGTTACCAGATTTGGTCTGTGTAGGTGTTTTCCATATGCTAAAGAAGGGTGAGAAACTAAAGGGAACAGTGCTGCCCTCTGGTGCCTTTATTTGCTATGCACAGACCTTGATTACGGAGGTGAGGGGTTACTTTGGCAAAGTCACCAGTCGTTTGAATTCCCTGCGGTACGGCTCACCAAACACAAAGTGCAGCATATCTCCATGGGAACCAGTCACCCAAGGTGCATAGTGTACAAAACTTGGACGATATTTGTAGTTGTACAGGAAAGTCTTCTTCCCTGTTGTTTTGCTGTTTCTGTAAAATATTTAGTAAAAGCAATAAAGAGCAGCTTTAGGACAAGTTAGATCTATGTGCATATATATTCAGTAAATAAATCTAGGTCTTTGTCATTTGTTAAAAGAGGATATGGATAGCTAGAATTGTTCACTGAAGGTTTCATGAAGCTACATATTGGTTGCTGTGGAACATCTTTCATGTTGTCTATTTATAAACAGCATGAAGTCTGATAATGCACCAAAGCAATATGAAGAAATAGCTTGCTGACACTAGTATCTGTGCATCAGGATGCTAAGCAATTATTGGCATGTGCAAGAGGGTACCAGTGAAAGGACATAATTATGCCCCCATACCCACCCCCATCCCTTGGGCCAACCATTGGCCCAAAACTCATTTGCCTCCTTCCTCCCCCTTAACCTTTCAACCAATTACCACACCCCTATCAATACCCATGCAAGAGTATAATGATCAGATATTTACTTTGAATGAGCCGCTGCCTCAAAGTGAGCTGGACTGGCAAAGATAAAGTCAGACCCTGCCTTAGTGATAGCCTTGGTCCGCTTCAATACATCATCACTCTTAGTATTTGGATATCTAGCTTTGACAATTTCTACAAGTTCCCTTGGGTCCCCTTTGGCATAGGTCTGAAGCAGGAAAGTGAAGATCAAATCGAGTAATTCCTTGTCCTCGGCTAGGTTTATGGTGTTATTCCTGGGCTCTCCACTTAAGTTCAAATAGATAAATCCAGCACCATCATGATGTGCCCTGCAAGAAATGAAATTTCTTAAAGACTTGCAAACCAGACACCACAAAAGAGTGACTTGAAGGAAAAGGAATCAAGATCCAAAGGTCCTCTTTAGAATTCCAAAAGAGTTGCTAGTAGCTCTTTCCATATAATTACAAGTGTCAATTTAGGTATAGGAGATAGGAATAATCCATACACTTTCTATCAACATTTATCTATTCCCATCTAAATTCTCACTTCTAAATGCATCATATAATTGCAAAATGTTTGTCAGTGTCCACTAACCACCGTTTGGAGTGAAGAAAGTATGGGGAAAATGTGTTAGAAACACACTTCAAGCCTGCTCAGATATGATAATCATAAGTAAGTACAGTGTAAGGTATATATAGACCTTACGATCTCTCACATGACATACAGAATACAAAAGTATAATATTATAATATTCAATCACCAAAATACCAGAGGTGACTATTTATACCAACTTACCTTCCTATCATGTAATCCACATGGCTCCCAGCTCCCTTATTCCACATGTCTTTGGGTAGTTCAGGAACCATTAGACCATCAATAGCTGGAAGCCAGCCTGGAACAGTCCCTCCTTCAAGAACCATTGAGGCAATACCAGAGACATCAAGGTCTTTCGCATTTCTCTGCCTAAGGCACTGTACAAGTGCCCTCATATCATTAGTGGGACAGTCTTCATAACTGGCGAGGTTCTTTGCATTCTGCCTGCTGTCATATTGTGTGCCAAGGGTAGATGATGAGGTTCCACTCATCACAATGGCCCTGTGCATGAGCCCCTTGGTCATGGGAGATATTGCAAGGTGACTAACAATAACAGCTCCAGCGGAATGGCCAAAGGCAGTTACCCTTGATGGGTCACCACCAAATCTGGCAATGTTCTCCCTGATCCAAATCAGGGCAGCCCGGGCATCCCACAGCATGTAGTTTCCTGGTGAACTTGCGTCTCTTGTTGCAAGCCCACCAAAATCACTGAGTCTGTACTGGAAGGACACAACGATGACCTGTCCTGATATCGCCAACTCTTCACTCTCGTAGTCTGTGATTGTTCCAATGAGGAAGGCTCCACCATGTGCATACACCATCACTGGTAGTTTCCTGTAGAGGTTAGTAACATGGAGGCATTCAAATTCTAAAGTTACAAATTATCTTCCTTATTCCTGACCTTGGTATTGTTTCTGATAAGCCCTGGAGGTCATTGCAAAATAGTGCTAATTTTTAGACACCCTGCAGCTGCTTGTCTAGTATGGTTGACTTAGTACAATTTAGAAATAACCATAATACTTAAGGGTGGTTATAGTGTACATCAAGGACTTAATATGCATCTGGACAAAAATACTAACTCTACATGTATACTTTTTGTCATATAGAGTTAGTGTATACTGATAGAATGAGCCTTACTGAATTCAGGTCAAAGGCAAGGGAATTTAACATGTGTAATGGTTCGAGATCTTGTATAACTTCGGTTTAGTTTGAGATATGTCAATATCAAGTAAAACCAGACAAGTTAGCTCGGTTAGTGCAACCGGCACATGTTTATTTCGGAATTACATATGTTCGAAGTGGTGCTATGAATATAGCTCGGTTCTCTTCAGGTGTTGTCCTGGCCCCAGCCAGAAACCAACTGAGCTCCCTACACGGTCCCAGGTAGGGACTGGAGCAGCGAAGACTAGTGCTGCCACAACCCCATAGTGGCCAGAGATCGAAGTGACCTCTGGTCCTACCGGTGGTAACCGCACTGATCGACCTGCCCTCTCGAATAGGGAGCAAACACTATATATAACGATCCATGAGCCCCTACACATGTATCATCATTTGGAAAGTATCTTTCTTATCAGCGTAGGTGCCTTCCTTACATAACCACCTGTTGACTGTCTAAAGAAATTCCTACAGCACAGAAGATGACATCTGAAACCCTCATTATCATTATGCCAAATTGTAGAAATGTACATCAGTGTACAATGGATATCAACTCACTTGGCATTTTCCACTCCAAATGGTACAAACACATTGAGATATAGACAGTCCTCAGAAGTTATGTTTTTGTTGATCTGCGTGCAGGCAATGCTATAGTTAGTAGTTGCTAGTACTCCTTCCCAGGCGGCTGCTGGCTTGGGCCGCTCGAACCGCAGATTCTTAACAGGTGGCTGGGCAAAGGGGATGCCTTTGAAAACGTCATACTTTTGGCCTACAAATATTGATTCAACATCACTGGGTATATCAATGTGTGACAACAATAAAAAGTATTGAATATAAAGAATCACATGATGATCGATCAAGGTATTTATATTTCAAAGTTTTCCCATATTATGTGCTCAATGGGAAAGATGCTGGCCTGCATAACCACTCTGAACAGAATGTAACCCGCCTCTAGCTAGGGCCACTGATCCCGTAATGCTATGGGGAATGAGATCAATATGTATTGCTATAGGCAGGTGATCCTATCTTTGTACATACACAACAAACCCTTGATTCACAGCCAACTGACAGCCATCAGTCACTGACCCACAGCATAGGGACAGTATCATTAGCCCTTTGATTGTTTCTAGTTCTATTAGAGCTTGGAGTATGATTATTTGGTTTACTATTAATCCCTTATCGTGCACACTGGCAGCCAACTCCAGCCGCCAGCCGGCCGTCATCACTGTGTGTGACGCCATGACCTCATGACCTAATTGAATCTGAAAACGAGGCTCGCTGAGATCACGTGCCTCTAGCAGCAGCCTGATTCGGATCACCTGCCTATAGCACTACCAGTCATCTTATTCCCCATAGCGTTAAGGCCAACATTGGATCAGTAGCGCTAACTAGAGGCACGTGATTTCTGTTCACAGGGCTGCCTGCGTCAGCACAGGTTTATTTATTAGTTTTAAATATTCTGCTTTGGAATTAAACCATTCAGGCCAATACTTCACTTCCAGTATTTAAAAACTGCGAAAGGGAATACCTATATTTGACTCACCATTAAATGTTTTTCTTAATCCTTGTATCTTTCCTTTGGTGGTCTCAATAAAGGTTTTACCGTCTCTAGGCACAGGGGATCCACTGCATAGTTGTAAAACTATACAGACTGTGAAGAGGCCACAAAAAGAGGCAATGGACGCCATGCTCTCCTGGTATGACACTTAACATAGGATTGTCTATATCAGCAGTAAAAAAAGAAGGGTCAGGACCATGGTCATTTGTCACGAGATAGTAAATTCTTAAAGGTCTGACCAAAATCAGGAGCATAGAATGCCCATTTTAATCTGTTGTGCGATCTTGTGGTTACAAATTAACAACGTCTTGCCTTTACTATGCTTTCACTTGAAACAGCTTACAGAGATGCTGGCCTGTATCAGCTACTTATACATACCTCTCCACTATAAAGTGATGACATTGTGTGTCATACAATGATAGAAAATTTTGCCCAAGCTCATGAGATTTCATCAGATAATCACTTGCACCATGCACGAAGCATTTGCAAATCAGCCATCTGTCAAGTACCCTTGTATTGCTATCTGCAATGGCCTACTCACAAACCTCATCTTATCATAGATAACGACCTTGTCTGTTCCGTGACCAAAGCGAACTTGGTGAGTGCACAAATTACACAATTCAACTCCCCCCCCCCTCCAACTACCTATGTGCCAAAATCACTTTGCTTTTCTCCTGCATGATAGTCATTTTGCGAAGGTCTATGCTACAAAACATTTTGAACGCTCAGATACACTTTTATCAACCCCCACACATACACCTGTTGAAGACTAACTCCTTATAAGACTGATATGAAGCCGTTCTAAACCTTCTTATGTGCTATTTTGGGATGCTGAACACCAGAATTGCTTGTTCCCTTGGTAACGACCCTTTTTTTTGTCTTTTGAGTTTTCAAATGGCCTTAAATATTGCATAGAGGTAATGAAAGGTATGATTTTGGTGGCGATTTTGTTTTGAATGTTTATCACAAATTAATCTTTTCTCAGCTCAGCTTTTCAAGCATCATTTCCGTATCCAGCACCCCTGATATACCCTAGTGAATACCTTAAAACATTTGCATTACAGAATATCTCTAGGTGGAGGACTTTCCCATTTTCATATCAGTCTTATTGTTGGTGAGCTGAGACATTCTTTATTTTGGGCAAAGCCAGAGTTTAATATCATTTGATATCACCTACACGTCAGGAATTATTCATTAACTACTTATTTTATTACACGACAGCCCCTTAAATAGGCATTATTTACCTCAATCTTTTGGAATTCTGGTAGTTATTTGAACCTGGGCTCATCCTGTCAACCCACCATGACTGAACCCGGGTGGCCCATTTTTTTTGAGGTTTATAAATGTTTTATTGTCAAGTCACTATTCATACAGAAAGTGGTAAAATTAGACAATAATGTGAATCCTTGTTTAGTTATTACATTAAGTGGTTGTTTGCACATAGTTCAATGAATAAAGATGGGAATTTATACAATGAAGGATGAGAACAATAATATAAACAGAAAAAACGAAATCTATATAACAAACAGTATATACTAGGTACACAAATAGCAACCTCTATAATCTTACAATAAAATTTCAATTCCCATTAGAAGAACGCATAGGATTATGAATATTTGGTATAAAGACAGCTCAAATAATTGAGTTCCCTTATATAGAAATATATATCCAATAGATGATGTTAGTGTCCATAATTAAAGTCTCCATTGCTTAAACTCAACGTAAAATTCAATTTTCCAACAGTAAATACAGCCCGGCTTCCGATGGCCATGCAAGTCGCATTGCTCGCCGTTGAGGTGCAGGGTGTGATTATTATTTCTAACATAGGTTTCAAGCATGCATTTGACAAGAAATCGATTTTAATATGTTATTCTTTCCTTATCTAATCATTTTACAGTTTAGTTATGTCCTGTTCACCTAGAATAGATATGCACAGCAATCATGACAAACAACAACAAATCTATTTTAAATACAATGTATGCTCCCTGTCCAAACCAGAACAAGGCCCGCCCAAGAAAACGCCACTTCGCGCTATGGCGCAGGACACCCGCATGCCGGGCTGCGTTTACTGTTGGAAAATTGGATTTTACATTGAGGTTCAAGCAATGGATATGGAAGACATCATCATCTATAATTTTTATTCTTATATGGAATTAGTTCATGTGAGCTGTCATTGTCCCAAATCTTCAGAATCATAAATTATGCGTTTCATGACAATGCATCGAGCCATGCTGGGTGAGTATAAGTATTACCCCTCCCTATACCATTGCCAGCTTGGTCTAGTGGTAAGACGCTAGATTTTAAATATGGCGGTCTGGGTTCGATCTCCGGCTGGGGTAGAAGGTAAGTGAGTAATGAATGGGCTATCAGGCACTGAATTCGGTGTTTTGATACTGTGCACGACTGGCCTGGTTATGGCTCAAGGTGCTGGAAGTGTTCACACTACACTATGGCCACTCATTTCAATATCCTACGATACACGGAATGAAGTGCCTGACAGCCCATTCAATACTGTTTTTATTACAAGGTTAATCAATAAATAATCAATAGAATATGAATAAATACAAGTTGAAAACAAAAATCATTCCCCTCCACCGGGACTCAAAGCCTGCCATATTGTGTGTACACATGGCGAAAAAAAACATTCGCTGGAACCGGGACTCGTCCCGCCTACCTGTAGAGGCTGAGCACAAAGTGCTACCCACTAGACCACTGGGTCTCACACCTCGGCACCCGGCAGCCGTTGGTTTAATACTGTGTGCGACTGGCCTGGTTATGGGTCAAGGTGCTGGACGTGTTCACACTACACTACTGCTGGGTGGCTTTATATCATAGAGACCTGGTTTTAGCCAACCACTTCTCGTCAGTCTCCGTGGCGCATTGCTTAGGGAGTTGGATTTGGGATCTGAGACTGCAGGTTCGACCCCTACCCTGGCCATGAAAATTTTGTGGGTTTTAACATGTAACATATAACATGTTCCAACATGTTAGGACATGTAAGGAGTGCTGATATCCATGGATATCAGCACTCCTTACATGTCACAGAGGTCATGTAATAATTTTAAATATGTTCCTCCACTTGTAAGGCGTGCCTGATATCCAGGATAACAAACACTGGGTGCCTGATATCCTCCCAAAGTGCGCCTGATATCAAAGTCAGGGTTCATGCCATGGGGCATGCAATATCGATAGGTATCAGAACGGGAATATCCAGAAAAAACACCCAAAATCAAAGAAATCATGTAATAAAGCAGCACAACCCCCTGAATTAATTTGAAAAGCTAACTACTATTGTATGTACAATGCTAGTCTAATCTTTATGTCATCTTAGTCCAAATAAGCTGTATTGCTCCCATGTCTCTATTAAAGTAAGATGGTTACACAAATATCGGATCCAAACCTTTTGTGGGAGAACGATTATATCTAGGAGAATTGTATCTCATACACCTTCCGAGCAGCAGCATTTGCCTTCTTCACTGTTGCGTCAGATTGCCTCCTGTGTCACAACAGAGGGTGCCACCTTGTGGCAAACATTGGGAAATTTGTTACAATTAATGATCTCATGGACCAGTGGTCTTTTTCACTAAAGGTGAAGATATCTTCAAATGGCAATGAGAGGTGAATGTGATTTCCAAATAGAACTGAAGATATATTTGAATGTTTGAAGATATCTTGTTATCTCCAACCTATCCCTTTGTGTAAATCATTGCAAATGTATGACAAATGATGACGGCTTCTATAGAAATGAAATTATGAATATATCCACAAAGTTATCCTGGGAGTTGTCTTCATCTATGTCTATCATTAGTGAAGATACTTCACGGTCCGTGCAAAGGACCACAGGCTTATTAATACATTTTATTGTTGAGATCTCTACTGAGCATGCTACTTTCAACAAGGGTGTAGATAAGATTAGGATTTCAGGAATTAGATTTACTTTGTTGAAATAATAACATTATTCTACCAAACTGATCTACAGAAAATACTCAGAACGACGTTTTGTGATTATGTATTTTATTACCCCATGTATCGTTGCAGAGTAAGAATTCTATATAAATAAGTCAGATAGATTTCCTCTTATATTACGTATTTCTTCTATAATAATACTGCAATGATATCATGATAGACTTTGCACCCATCAATACATGTATAGATACGCCTACAATAAATAAATTGGCAGATCCATCAATCTGCTTACTACGGTCTGAAGGGTTTGGTAATAGTGGGCCAATGGTTTAGCCAAAAGTCATATCTTGAGAGGTCTTCTTGGGTCTCCTTCTTGACTTTCATCTCAGGGCTTATTTCTAGGTAGTTTTTGGAATCCTGTGAGTATTCTGGCCATTTGGATGGAGCCTTATGAGGACCTTTGTTGGGGTCACTGAAGAAAAGAAAAACATGGTATTGCATTCATAAATTGGCCATACACATTCTTCATACAAACCTACCGCTTTCACCATTTCACATAGATCTACACTGGATAGCAACAAGCTCATGTGAATTGATTTTCATAATTAATAATGAGGTGAATTGCCCTGGCAAGGAAACGTTTTTTCAGGGCAAAGGTCACCGAAATTTTTAATATCCTAAAATCCAAGTCAGTCAAGACAGGTTTTGAAATGAAAACAGAATCTGACTAATTTCTTTTATAAGTCTGCAGCGACAGGTGGAGGCTATTTCTAAACAAACTATGACATTGACCATCGCTCTTCAATTTGAAGTGTCAGCGTATAATATCATATTTACCCTGTGTAAGCAAAGTTGCTGAGGTAACTCATCATTCCTGTCTTCACTTTGTTGTCATCCTTTGTGAACTCCCCCTGGAGAACATTTTCTCTAAAGTCCCTGCGGAACTGCTCGCCGAAAACAAAGTAGAGCTCATCGCTGTGTGAACCATTTATCCAGGGTGCTGCATAGCGGACAAAGCTTGGGCGGTATTTGAAGTCAAACAGGAAGGTTTTCTTATGTGTTCCTTTTGTGTTCCTGTAGGATATAAGATAAAGGGTGCGCATCATTGCCAAAGTTAATTTACAGTGAACCAATGCTAACTTAGTCCAAAGGAAGCCTCATATGCCCCCTATTGCTGGTGAGCCTTATAAACCTTTGATGAAATCATCAGTTCTAACACTATAGTTGTTTGATCTGCATAAACATCACACTATTCAAAGACGACTGACACTGCGACTAAGCAGTTTACAAAGGTCATATTCACTGTTGTAAGTGAATATATAATGCAAACATAACCTCATTTTTAAATCATTTCAATAACATTGATTGTTTTGACAATGATGCATGTTGGAGTATAAGTGAGAAAACCTCCTTGGAGATTTCCCATCATATAACCTTACCTGGAGTGAGCAGAAGCTTCAAAATGAGCTGGTGCAGCAAAAATGAAGTCAGTACCAATCTGAGTCAAAGCCATGGTTCTCTTCTCAACTTCATCATCTTTCAGATCTGGATATCTGTCATTGATAACCTTTACAAGGTCCAGTGGATCCCCTTTAGCATAGGACTGGAACAGTAATGCCATCAGTTGTGGAAGCATTTTCTTGTCTCCGGCCAGATTTATCGTTTCATTCCTTGGTTCACCTCGTATGTTCACATAGACGAACCCAGCAGCATCGTGATGGGTGCTGCAGTATATTAAAAAAAAAAGGAAAATTATGCTAAAGTGATGAGGAATCACCTCTTTTAAGAAGTTATTCATTTTACATGCAGTAACATACTGGCTTTCATTTAGCTGAATACATGGGCTACATCCATGTTATGTAATAATTATGTATGTTGAATGTGTTGAACAATTATGATTGTAACTTCACAGAGTGGCGTTGATGAAGCATATTACTGCTGCTCATTAACCAGCAGCCGACATGCAGCAGAAACTTTATTGCATTATTGTATTGAGAAGAGTTGTTATGATACATGTATACTTCACCAATAAAAGTTTGAAATTTCCACAAAAAAAAAATGTTCATTATTAAGAAGTTCCTTCAAGATCAATTAGTTCCATCAAGATCAATACAAAACATTTCACCCCCCCCATCAAGGGTCCAGCATATTGAACCACTTGAGACTCGCCGTTATTTATTATAGGTTGAGTAGTCAATTGGTACAAGGTCCCTCCCATCTATAAGTAGAATCCCGGTACAGCTTATCCCTTCTTTATAGCAGTCAGCCATGATTACTTAATCAGAATAAAGAAGGTATACCATTTCATTATACTGCATCATTGTTGATTAAAATTTACCTTCCTACAAGGAGGTCCACATGGCTCCCAGCCCCTCCCTTCCACATGTCCTTGGGGGCCTTAGGGACCATTACACCATCAACAGCTGGGAGCCACCCTGGAAGCATCCCACCCTCCAGAACCAGTGACGCTAGACCAGAGACATCAATGTCCTTAGCATTTTTTTGTTTGAGGCAGTGAACAAGTGCCCTTGTGTTTTTAGTGGGGCAGTCTTCAAAACTGGCCACATTCTTTGCATTCTGACGACTGTCGTACTGTACACCTATAGTAGATACTGTGTTACCACTGAGTAGTATGGCCCTTTGTAGGAGCCCCTTGGTCATTGGAGATATGGCAAGGTGACTGACAACAACAGAACCAGCAGATTGTCCAAATGCTGTCACTCTAGATGGGTCACCACCAAACTTAGCAATGTTATCCCGGATCCATATATGGGCAGCACGGGCATCCCAAAGCATGTAGTTTCCAGGGGAACTTGCATCTCTTGTTGCAAGGCCACCAAGAATGCTGAGTCGATAGTTATAGGTCACAACAATCACCTGTCCTGTGATGGCCAGCTCTGAAGAGTCATATCTGTCTCCACTGCCGGATATAAAGCCTCCACCATGTGCGTACGCCATCACTGGGAGGGATCTAGCAAATAAGCAACACATTATTCAATAATCTGAGAAGAGATTCTTTAAAAGAAATGCTGTATTATCTTCAAGACATTTTCTAAGCATGAATTATTATGTTTATAAATTGGGATGTATACACACATTGGTACAAGTTTGTCAGAACTTTCTTTTTAATTGGCCCACTGTTATTTTTAATGATAAAGAGCTTAGCACGTTCATGCTCTATACATGATACCAAACAGGCAGGAGGCACTCCCGTATGGTCATATGGTGCACGGAATAGCTACTAAACCGCAAGGACGGGTGTGATGCAGGGGTATAAACAGAAGATAAGGTCTATAAAAAGAAACACTTGGCTTTCTTTCTGGTACTGATATGTACTTACTTCACATTGCCAACACCAGATGGCACATACACATTGAGATAAAGACAGTCCTCAGTGCAGTTTTCTCTGATAATCTGTGTGCATCCTAAACTGAAGCGTGTAGTAGCCAGTACTCCATCCCAAGCAGCTGCGGGCCGAGGCCTCTCAAACCTCAGGTTTTTAATTGGTGGCTTGGCAAAGGGGATGCCCTTGAATTCATCATAGGTTTGACCTATAGAATGACAAAACGTTGACTTTTTTGCTTTTGCGCTGCATTATTTCGGAAGAACTCAGATGAAGGATTGTGAAATAAACTCTAAGTCTCCCCATTCATTGATTCATTAATCCCATTAGAAATTAATTTAACCTAACTCATCTGGTTTCTTCACATAACTCATAATTTAAACTTTAGATAAAACGAATGCTTTTTTTTCAGTTTAAGTACATATGAAAGGCAAATCTGTGGGCCCTGAAAATATGTTCAACTCCTCGCTGTAGCGAGCGGCCCTCATTAGATTCAAGGATGCAAATGGTCTCTAACCTACAAATCCGTCTGATTGTATTAAGAGAGAGTGACATGAAAAATGGCTTCTATGGAAAGACCAAACGCACAAAGGAAAATGAATAAAAACCCCCATACACTCCATTTCTAAATCGTCGCCCAAATTACCTTATAGAATACGAGAATTGGGGATAAATGGCTGGTTTAATAAAGCGTTTTTACTTTCCAGAATTGTAATACCAATAGAAACAAGTGCTGTGGTTTTGTTCTCATTTAGATTAAGTCTGTTTTCTTTAACTAACCTTTATATGTCCGTCTTAATCCCTGTATCTTCCCCTTTGTGGTTACAACAATGGGAGATTTCCCACCATGGGCTGAGGCATCTCCCACACATAAGCCAACCCATAGGCTGATAAGAGATATCAATCCGAGAACAAAGTAATTGTGCTCCATCCTCCTGAGACAATGTGAGGAGTAATTGAGAGAACCTAGGTGTATCACATCCCATTTATTTATAGGTACCTATTACGGATAAAGAGATAGCATGTATACTGATACTAACTGTATTGATATACATGGCCATGTGGACATCTGTTAATATGCAGTAGTCTCTCACAACTATCATTGCTTATGTCACAGTGATATATCTAATATGTGAGTAAATGAGCACCCCCCACCCCTCAAATGGCATGCTAAAGGGTTATTGTAGTGCAAATATGAACCACACTGCACTAGTGGAGTGATCTATTCAAAGTGTTCGGTAACGTTTGTGACTTGATTCATTGATTCATTATTTGTAGACTGCAAATCAAAGTTTTACATGTCCAAAAGTCAGCATGGCCATAGAAATGCGGAATGACAAGAGTGAAATTTCTATAATCATTTTCGATTCTGAGGCTGTTTTCTATCGGGTCAAATAAAAAAGTCTAGATATTTTCAGTCACCCCACCCACCCTAGCAAAACAGGTCCGACCCTACACTTTTTTTTTTTAATTTTGAGCTATTTTAAGAATTTAGATATTATTTCGTATTATGAAGAACTTTTCATCAAATTTTCATGAATTCAATCTTTGAGTGTACAGTTAGTAGCTTTATTGGGCATATCTTTTTTATATTTTTAGCATTTCTCATATGCTTTCCATTTTCTTACCGTGAAATCAAAGAATCAGATAGATCTACCCATACATTTCTATACAAAATTTAAAAAAAAAGAAAAAATCCGACCTACCGACCATCGGCCTTTGAGTCATGTTACTAGAAACAAATGTTGTTTTTTTTTGCCTTAGCTACAATAAAGGTCTCTCGTAAGCAGAGGGTACATGAAATCCTGTGGCTAGAGAGTGAGAATATAAATATTCTAATTATAGAAGGGACAACACTCCTGAGGCACGGTCATCTATTTACCATTTAATCTTCCTTCATCTAAGGTTCACCATTATGTGGTGCTGAAAGCACATGGCTAATTTGCATAGGGGCCTCATTGCAATAGGCAGCTGAGTGGTGATTTAGTAGTGTGATTATCGAAGGTTGTTAATCCAAAGTACTTGTAGCCTATGAGTTGGGCGGTAGCCTCATAGATCCTACGATAAAGAGTAGGTATGATTGTGGGCACAGGACACCTAGTTAAAATGTATTAAACCTAAAAGACACATAATACTAAGGCTACATATTATTCAATATGAATACAATGAATGTGACCCCTTCCAACACACACCATTCCCCCTACAATATCAATGAAAACAAAATGCCTCACCACCTAAGGTGTCACACGTTTGGCATCTGCTGTTTCCCCCACATCAACTATGACTGTGGATCAACACGGTAAAAGGTACGCCCGCAAGGGGGTGCGCGGGTGTACCTTTTACCGTGTTGATCCACAATTGTGCTATAGCAAGTATTCAGCAGGGCTCTATTCGTACTGACCAGAGGGAAATATACACAAGGCAGGCCTTTGATAATAGTTAAAAGGCAATCAAATGGACTGTTAATGCGACTTAATGCTAGTACAAAATACTGGTATACAGTATTGTGCTAATCATTGGAAGTGCCATATTCTATGAAAATTGCCTCTCAGTGGAATCTGAGTGCAGGTCATTTCTTAACACACTACGACTGCTCACCTTCAAATCGTAGTGACTGGCATAAGGATATTACCATTACAGTATTATGCACTAGATGTTACTAATACCTGCCCCAGTATGACTGCTCTACCAGCCCTTATGTAATAACTGCATAGGTGCTGATCGTACAGAGCAGTCGTAGGACAGTACATACGATCACCTGCCTTATTTGACAGGGTTTCAGATCGTAGTGGCTGTATGTAGTCGTAATTCCTTAAGAAATAGGCTCCTGATGGTTGATTGTTCATTTGATTTGACAATAGATAGAGGCAATGCCCGTATCAACTACACATTTCATAGAAAACATGATCAAAGGATTAATGCCATAATGTTTTTCATTGTGTAGTGTTCTACCCCTCGAGGTTAATCGAATCCTTCGATAAACAACGAAGAACAACTATTCAGGTTCCAGTTAAAACTTTATTGTCAATAACGCATAGGCATCAGCCGTTCTCGATGACAGTTACAGGTAGTAGAGTTTAAACTCTAAAGCACTCTCGACACTAGACGACTAGCATAGCCTTCTAGTGTCTATAGCTATCAACCCACATTTACCTTCTCTGTGCAACAGCACAGAGAAGTATCACAACATGGTAGGCGGGCAGCCGCCAACCACCGCTCATGATGGTTCGTCACGACTGGACTGACCCTGAGGAAGGCCGTACAATGGCCTTATATACACCAGAGTCGAGGGCCACGTGACCATGTGGTGACGTGGCGCTGGACTCCAGCGCCCCCAGGCGTCGGGTAAGAGAGGTGCTCTCGACGTCGCCCACGAGGACCACGAAGGTACCTCGAGGATGACTCGGGACCACCACAATTGTGTTATGATTTGTTGGATGTGGCCACTTAAGCTATGAGTGCCACCGGTCACTCAAGCCACTCACCCAGTAAACACCACACCAAAATGTTACGTAGATATCTGGTATAACCAGGTATGGTTCCTACCAAATTGGTTTGAATTACATCTTTCTGGTTGTAATGTGGACATTCAAACATTAAGGTTTAACTACGTCCTAGATATGTAGTATCTGAAATACATTTTCCTACGTATTTTTATGTTTTTCTCCTACAAAAAAAAATCCTAAAAATACAAAAATAATTTAAAAAAATCTTTTCCAGCTTTGGGCTGGGATTGATCCCAGGACACCTGAATTTGAAAAGCTTTGCTCTACAGACTGAGCTAACCAGGAAACCAATATATCTGGCACCCAAACGTATAATGTATTCTCTTGGCTGTAAGTATAAGGTAATGCAAAATGACTTGATGGACTTTTGAGACACACATTATCATCAGAATCTGTAGTACAGTGGTAGCAAGTAGGAATCTCATGTGAGAGGTCAGGAGGGTGTTGCTCCTATTGTAAAAAGAGCTGTGAGTATGTGCCCTCTTTTCTAAACAAGTCGTGCACTGCTTCACCTAAGTACTTGCACTCACCACATTAGTCTGAAAAGTCACCTGCCTTGTTTAAAATAGAGAGAGCTGCACTACCAGATACCTACTCATGTCACACGCTGTACGATGGTGTAGGAGAAGTCCATAATGGATAATAATGTGTAACCAGCGGTGCTGACAATAATGAGATATGTAAAGCAATTTAGTAAAAGGGCAAAGAAAAAGGCAGTAAGGCAAGATAAAGTAATTGGTATTTATTGGCGGACAAAAGAGTGGATGGCGTGCTCCGCAGAGATTAGAATATAAATTGTCATGATTCAGGTCCATAATGAAATCTGAGACGGAAGGCTTGATGGCTCCAGTCGGCGGATGAAGGAGATAAACCTCCGAAATCCAATCTGAAAATGAAAGAGATAATTAGTTTAGGACCAGTAGAACTGGAGGGAGTAATGATGAATAATGGGAAGAAGAATATTAGATTAGGACAGAACTACTTTACAAAGTTGAGCAATGAAAAGGGAAATAAATGAGATGGTGATGTCATGAGACAAACACATGTCTCTGAGCAGGCGCGCCGGGATAATAATAATAATACTTGAATAACATATTTGTAGAATTCAGAGTTGGAGACAGTGAGTTCGTTCAGAGGGAGCATGGAGACAGCATTGAGAGTTGGGCACTCATATCTGAGCTAACTGTTAGTAGCTAGATACCATTAGATCACAACAGGGAGTAGCCTACCTCTGTCAAGGAAAGGAGCATTCCAGTAGTGGAGATTCAACATGCACTTGTTAGTAATAACATCCTCACCTTTCACAAGCTGGGTAACTCTGGAGGTTGCTCAGGCATAGGCAGTTGGGACTTAGAACAATACTACCTAGGAATGATAGGGTTTCAACTTACGGACCTATTACAAGGAGGAGATAGCATCTGACAGCAGTAATTAACATCAACGGACTCCAGGCCTGGGAAGGGCCTCTCCCTCTCCATGCAGGGATCCTCCCTGCATGGACCTAGGATCCACACTAAACTTGAATCATCATAACAACAATTAAGACTCTCCATGTGAGTACACTGCATTAGTTAATCAGGGGATGAATTGGGCTGGACTTGCCTGTTGCCTTACCTACTATGTGATAATGCGCGATCTTAATAATTGGGAGTTATTGCCGAAAAGACTTAATGTGAAAAGGAGATAGAGTTGTGGTGTCATCATTGCATGAACTAGAGGATATAATGGAGTGTTGATCATCAAAAGTTGTCGGAGTATTTGATGAACTGTTGTGCTCTTGTTGTGCTTGACGTGTTAGTAGCCGAGGAGGAGGAACAATAAAAGTCTTCAGTCAGGAGGTATCTCTCACTAGTTTTATTTGAGTAGGAGCACTGCGCGGCTGTTATGTGTACTGGGCTGTGGTAGTGACGCGCTCTACCATTTATAGGAAGCTAACTCAAACCCCAAAATGTACTTTACTACATCTATATGCAACAATTAGAAAGCAAGGTCTAAATAACACCAAATTAATAGAGTAAACACACAGTACACAGTGGTGAAGCAAATCCTAGGGTGCTGACCCTTTTTCATGACTGGGAGACCCTTCTCGTTGAGGGGCACGTCGGGCCGAGCCGATCGCAGGTTTCATGCTCCACAGGCTCATTCAACACCACAACGAGAGGAAATAGAAGGCGAGGGCAGCCAGCGTGTGCACCATGGCAGCTCAGCGGATAGACAGAGGGAAATAGAAACAGAACTCCATGGTAGTGCAGAGGCAAGGCAGAAACTGGTAGAAGGAGTTAAAAAGGCATGGTCCGAAACATTTAGCAAGAGAGCCACGAGAGCCAGTGGAAGTAGTGAAGGATATGTAGCAGTGCAATTAGGAAATAAAGGTGAGGTGCAGATAGATGACACGAATGTGCATGGTAAAGTGGTGAGGACAACATTGGAAAACAGAGAGAGCCCGGAATTTAGGTTAGTAGGAGCTGTAGGTGGAGTAGGCCAGAATCGACATCTCGCGGCGGAGCGGGTCGGGGGCCCACGCGGCCGCCATACGGACCCACGACCAGATCAGCCAGCCGGTATAATTAGAGGCAGAGGTGGCGTTGAAGGTGAATTTAGTGAACAACCGGGATCTTCATCCCACAGTACTGGAGTGAATAGAGGACACACACGGTGTGTTATAAGGCCCGATTTGCTACAAGATGATTCAGAAGATGATGAAGACGTAATTTACCAATCTCAGGAATATAAAGGGGGTAGATCTGGCAGAAAGGGCGAGACTCTATTCGGGGGAAGACCAACACCTCAAGAGGCGGCCTCAGTGAAGAAAAGATTATTTCAAGAGGATGAAGAAGGTACAGTAGGTGGCTGGCAAGATGTCACATTTGAGGATATTGAACAATTGCACGGTGACCTGCAGCAAGATTCTACTATTGGGAGTTTAAAGGAGATACATGGAGAAGTACAGGTTGTGAAGAGGAACCTTAAGAATATCAAGCGCACAGTTAGAGCATTTAGAGGGCGTAATCTAGAGGACTCGGGGGAGTCCAGCGGAACAGACGGTGCAGAAAGACAGAGTGAGGATAGAGATACACAGGAGGACGATCAAACTACAGACGCGGATAACATTCAGTCGTTGGATGAGGAGAGGTCAGAAGACGACGGGGATCAACCATTAGGAGAGCATTTGGGTAACAATAGTAATAATTCATCGGAAGAAGAAGAAGGGGCAGTAGATGTCCCCGACAGACACACGCCGCCCCAGCAGGACCCACAACACAATCCACCACAACAATTAAATATGCAGGCCACGCCAGCCATTAGGCATGAAGCACATGAGAATTATTTTGAAGAAATGGACCGGTTAGGAGTGGTTTTTGATTGGACGCCGGCACAGGCATTAAGTATGGTAAAGCTAGGTATTAAGGGGAAGGCCCATGAATGGTTAAAAACAATACCCGACAATAGAAAGGACACCATGGATCACCTGAGAGCAGCAGTAGAGGAGACATTCAGAGATAGAAGACCGGGATGGCAGAAGCTCAGAGACTTGTTTGGCCTAAAACAGGAACCGGGACAATCAGCTCTGGATTTTGCGATTAGCCTGAGTAAATATAGAGTAGTGGGTGAGAATGATGATGCCATAACATCAGCTTTCATCTCGGGACTAACACCGGCTATTGGAAAAGAAGTGGCAAAATTGCAGAATCAGACATTTCAGGACTTGATACAGGCCGCGACATGGTATGAGACACTGGAAAAAAAAACGGATGGAAAGAAGTCCAGCATTAATGCAATGGGCCTGTGTTTGGACCAGGAGACTGGGGAAGATGGGTCCATGGACATGAGAGATTTGACAGCAAGATTAGGGGACCTAACGGATGCAATGCACGTGCAGAGCGCTCAGCTGGCTATGATGTCCACGGGACAACAAAATAACAACGAGCAGCAAGCTGGGATGGAAAGTAGGCCAGACGGAGAGTATGGGCGTGCAGGTCAAAGACAATACCATCAGCCGAGAGGAGGATGGAATGGAAATATGAGGCCTCAGTTCTATACAAGGAGAGAGAATGAAAGAGGCTATAGACAGTATGATGGAATAGGAGGAGGTCCAGACGGTCAAGCAAGAGAGGCATCATTTGGAAATGGTCGTGGCTATTTTAATAGAAATCAGGGGGTAGGTCAAGGAAGATGGGAGAGTAGAGACAGGGGTCCCATGAGACAACCATTTGGCAAAGGCTACCCCAGAAATGATTTTTTCTACAGAAGGGATAATTACAATAGGAATGCTGGAGAAGAGGTCAACAGGCCAAGTGGCTTCCAAAGGACGGGAGCCACTGACACGGGACGCACCAGCGCAGAAGCAGGTGAGAATAACAGAAAGTTTTGTGTCATTCATGGCACGGGCGGACACTCCACCGAGGCCTGTTTTTGGTTCTCGAGGATCCAAGGCATGGGTAAAGAGACACAAGATAGTACGGAGGATACATCTGGAGGACAGGATGTGAGAGTGAGTAAAGCTGCTGATAAACAGGGAAACTAGAAGATGGGTCCGAATCCCCCTACAATATCAGCCTGTGTTGGGCAGACGGACCGACAGAAAAACGGGGATATGGCAGCGATCCGATGTTTATGTCTATGAACATGGGAGGACATGACGTCCGATGTTTGGTGGACACTGGGGCCAGTGATTGTTTTGTAAGTGAGATATTCAGGAGAGAACTAACAACAAACGATGTAAGGGATATCTCACATAGCTACCAGAAAGTTGACTTTGGTAATGCATCTACTTCTGATATATTGGAGACTGTCAGAATAGAATGCAGGATTAAGAATCTTCCCATATTCTATGATTTTCATGTGGTGCCAAATATGTGCTACAAAGTAATATTGGGAAGGAACCTTTTAGAAGACCTTAGAGCAGATTTGGTTGTAAAGGCAAGGAGGGTGAACCTGTTCACAGACATACCAGTGCCCAGCAAATTAAATGTAGAGATCGAGCCAGGTCAAGAACAGATTATACCTGTGGCACCATGGAGGGAGCCCACATGTAAAACAGCACAGAGAGATGTACTGTGTACACCATCTAATCTAAACATGGTCTGTGTGGGCAGGTGTGTTAATACAGTAGGGACGAACTGGTGGATTAAAGTTATGAATCCGGGAAGGATTAATGTGAATGTGGGCCCATTGGACATTTTGGCATATGTAGAAGAGGCACAAATACCGCAGAGGAATGAGGCTCTGTGGGGTGAAATATTAGAGATAAAAGAAGAAGGAGCCGGTTGTGTGAGAAACATACAACTACAGGCTATCAAAATTCTGACGGAGAATGAAGTGGGAGATCGCGAGGAACATAGGAAAAATGATGAAGAGAAGATATGTAAGATAAGAGGGACTGACCTGTCAGATTCGTGTCTGAGTGAAGCTGAGAAGGAGGAGTTTATTGAGATGCTTGTTAGGAACAGGGAGGCGATTGCATATAATGCGTCTGAGATGGGTCATTGCACTCTGTTCCCATTGAAACTGCATGTTGACGAGTCAGAGGGGCCGACTGCAGTAAGGCCATATAGGTACTCGCCACAAAAGCTAGAAATTATTGATGCTCAAATACAAGAGTTGGACTTGGGGGTTATTGAGCCCAGTAATTAAGCATGGAGATGCCCCTTAGTAGTGGTTACGAAGGAAGGGAAGAAGCCCAGGTTATGTACTGATTACCGGTATTTAAATAGACTAACAAGGAAAGATAAATTCCCGATGCCGACCACAAGACAGCTCTTCCTGTATATGGCATATAAGAACCCGACAATGTTTACTGCAATGGACCTGCTTAGTGGATACCATCAATGTGAAATAGTTCCAGAGCATAGACACTACACAGCATTTGAATCGCCCACTGGAGTGTACCAGTATAGGCGTGTCCCATTTGGCTTGGCGGGAGCGCCATGGAATTTTACAAAGGTAATGGCCATTGCTTTAAGAGGATTGCTGCCCAGAACGTGCCTGGCGTACCTAGACGATGTGGTGGTATACAGCTCGGATTTCCAAAGCCATAAAGAAGGGGTGGAACAGGTACTGCAAGCCTTGGTTAAGGCCGACTTGAAGGTCAAACCATCGAAATGCGAATGGTGTCGTGCAGAGATAAAATTTTTAGGGTATCTGGTGAACAAAGATGGCTTGAAAGCACAGCCAAAACTTATAAAGAAAATTCAGAACGTCACAAGACCTCATTCCCATAAAACAGTTAAATCTTTTTTGGGGCTATGTAATTATTATAGAGGGTTTATACCACAATATAGCAAGATAGCAAGACCATTGAATAAATTGACGTCAGAATCAGTCCCCTTCAAGTGGACGGAGGAGTGCGAGAATGCATTCAAAATTATTAAGAGTAAACTGGTAAATCCTCCATTGCTGATACACCCTCAAAAAGGAGGTCACTTTTATGCACTGACGGATGCATCTAGAGTTGCAATAGGGGCAGCCATATGCCACATTGTGGACAATATGTACAGGCCAATAACATATTATGGGTACACATTGGGAGCAGCTGAACTAAATTATACAACCACAGAAAAGGAGGCATTGGCAGTGGTTAAGACTTTAAAGGAACATGAGGATATGTTACAAGGGGGCAAAGTGACAATTGTCACCGACCATAAGCCCCTTATACCATTGCTGCAGAATGCCATAGACGCCCCGTCAGCAAGACTAAGGCGTTGGGCACTGGCACTGACTGGTTTTGATTATGATATAATATACCAACCAGGAGCAACACATTATTTACCGGACTATCTGTCCAGGGAAACACCAGAGATACTGGATAGGGATGAGTCGGAAGTAAAGGAAGAATTCCAGCCAGAAGTGGGAGCTGAGTTAATGTGTACAGAAGTCGTACATGGGGACGATATGGCAGGTAAACCAGAAGCAGAAGGAACATGGGAGGACGAGCAGGTGGAGCAAGCAGTGGAGGCACGGACAGGGGAGACGATAGATGTTCCCGAAAGGGGACAGGAAAAGAAGAATAATGACACGAATGAGACGAAGACAGAGCCCGATGTGGGTCAAACATGGGTAGCAGAGGCCAGTATGAAGGATGAAATCGATGTAAGGGAATTGGCTGATGCACAGAAGAGGGACCCGGAATGGCAGCCCTTGATTAAATTTTTGAAGACAAATGAACTGCCGGATGATTGGGAAATAGCAAAGACAGTGATGGCCAGGGCTGATTCCATGGGAATGACAGATAATGATATACTTTGTAAATATAGGATAAATTCTGGAAAGAAAGGACGCAAGGTCGCAGAGATACAGCCAAGAATGGTGGTTCCAGCATTGATGATTGAGAAGATACTGTATTTGAGGCACAACGATATATTGTGTGGTGGGCATGTAGGAGTACAGGCTTTATCAGAAAAAATGCTGTCTAGGTTTTATTGGAAGAACATGCTGCAAGATATTTCTAAATACCTGAAGGCATGTGACAGATGTGCCATGAGGAAAAGAGCGCCACATTTTAAGGCACTATCTAAGTCATGGGATACGCCCAACTACCCATGGGAGTGGGTGCAGTGTGATTTTATAGGCCCACTCATACCGTCCAAGGACGGGGATTTGTATGTGCTGACATTTATTGACCTTTTGACAGGATGGCCGGAGGCATTCTGTACACCAGATTCGACGGCAGAAACCGCAGCGAATTATTTTTTAAAGTATATAGTGTGTAGATATGGTAAGGTCAGTCGGATACACACGGACAGGGGGCCGTCATTCATATAAAAATTGTTTAGGGAAATAACTGCTAGGTTGGCATGTAGGCACAGCATGACCAGTGGACGGTTGCCAACGGGCAATGCTAGGATCGAAAAGATGCATAAAACTATAGCCAATGTGATAGCATGTTACATAATGGACAATCATGCATCATGGTCTGAGTTGTTGCCGGTGGCACTATGGACAATAAGATCTACTATTAGTGGCAGGACGAGTTTCTCACCATATACGCTGTTGTTTGGTAGGGATCCAATAGCTATGGGATTCCCGGAAAACAGGCCAGTCCCACCTACTAGGAATGAACAGGAGTGGTTTCACAGAACGAGGCATTGTATTGATATGTTCAGAGACATGGCCTCGAGATATACTGATGACTATGAGGACGATTTAAGAGCGCGAATGGATAAGTCAGCACGCCCAGCCAGTTTTAAAGAGGGTGATCTTGTGTATCATTATGATACATATGTACCCAAGGGAAAATCCACAAAATTCTCTGACAGGTACAAGGGGCCATATAGAGTTATTGAAACAGTGGATGATCACCTGCTGAGACTGCAGTCGGTGGCTACAGGCGTCAAATTGCCTCACCTTATTAATATACAAAAGGTGAAGAGGGCGTATGAACCATGGACGCTGGCGCTGGCGGATATACCAGAAGATGACCATATAGCCAGCCAGTTTAGAAAATATGATGAGGAAGTAGAAAATGAAGAAGATATAGTAGAGCGCTTAGTAAAAGAGAGGGATCCAGATATTATAGAGGAATCAGGGGAAGAGAATAATGAGCAGCCAACGGATCGGGAGGCTGGTATTGATAGGGGGCTAGCTAGACAGAAGCCCGCAGTTGAAAATGTGGAGAATAAGGACAATGAAATACCCCGTGAAGGGATGAATAGTGGTATACCCCGCACAGGGATGGATAATATAATACCCCGCAAAGGGATGAATAATGAAATACCCCGTGAAGGGATGAATAATGGTATACCCCGCACAGGGATGGATAATATAATACCCCGCAAAGGGATGAATAATGAAATACCGCGGGAGGGGATGAATGCTGAAGTACCCCACATTGGGAGGAATGAAAATAAATCTCCTCAGATGGATAAAATGCCCCAGGAGGGAATAGGCGAAAATACTGGCACAATGATGAAAGTAGGTAAGACCCCTGAGGGGCGGAATGAGAGAACATTGAAAGGAGGGAATGAAGGGTGCTGAAATAGAGGTGCCACAATTGGGGGGAGATATAGAAAATAATGCTGGGAAGGATATAATTCCCCAGGAAATGGATGTGAGTGGCCTGCCTAAAACAGTAACACAGGAGATAAACCCTAATGAAGTGCAAAACTTGAATGTAAATAAAGGAGAAATGAACAGGGGTCCTCACGAGGAAGTAACCCAGACATTGAATATGCCTCCACAGGGTAATTATAATTTAAGAGTTAGAAAACCAGTTGATTATGTTGAGGGGCCAGACTTTATAGAGCCTGAATAATGGTTGAGAAGCGGGCAGTGTAAATAGTTTGTGTTAGGGCCCAGATGTATAGTAACGTAATCTTCTTGTGTATGGTACTTACTGTTGGCACAGGAGGGGGTAAGGCTGCCGCCTCCTGCGCTCGTGCGTGTGATATATGGTTAAGAGCCAAAAGGAGTGCAGATGAAAAACATGTGCGGGTGTCCGGCTCTGGTAAACACATGTTAGGGAGGTATAAACTACTCCGTGTGGAATTTAGGATTGAATAAGATGTGAAGGACTGGGGTTGAGTCTTGGTTGCATTAAGGAATGAGTTGCCGGCTGTGGTAAGGAGATGCACAACGATAGGTGACATTGGGCAAAGTCTCAAGGACGGCGGCCAAGGTCAAGGCCGTGTAGTCATTAGGACGGGAACGAAAGACGCCTCATGACAATAGAAACATTTGGGGCGTGTAGTGACGCCGACAGACGCAAGTTGCCGGTGCAAGGAATAATTAGACAAGATGCATCATTAGCATAATGGAATGCATCATTAACATAGGGAAATGAAATGAGCTGCAGATATCACAGGGATGCAGGATGAAGAGTGGCGCATTTCCGCGCACCCGGGCATGGTGACAGGACCAACATGTCATCACAGAAGGAAGTGATACTGAGATCTCTCACCAGTTGGTTGAGGACATGGGATCTCTATATGGCGGCGGACTTAGAAAGGAGATCCACATTTGCAGCACAAGACAGAATTGAGGCAGCCCGAGCCACAGCACAGGAGATAATGCGAGGCAGATATGAAACATCCTCTGATGAGATGGGACGAGTTACTCCTGTGAGTAGAGCAGGTGCCACCCGGACATCAGACACACAGACATCCTCAACAGCTGGGGATGATCATGGGAGACGTGTCTATGGGCCGAGGCCATAGTGTTATACTGTAGGGGGACAGGTCAGTGTTTGGTGAGGAAGCCTCACTGATAATTACATGACTGACTTTACATGTGAGTGGCCGGACATTTACATTTGATGATGGGTTGATAGTATGAGGGGTGACGCATACCTGGAAGGCGACCTACCAGCCATTGGTGCGGCCCATGGAGAGTTTAGACACCTATTAAGAGCATTAGCTTTTGAGTTTGCACTGGAAGATACAGATGCAGCTGGAATGAGCTGGGCCACATGGCAGAAATATATACTATGCTCAGAGGAATACAGGCTGCAGTTTGTGCGAATTTTTTTGTTTCTGTACTCCAATATGTTGGAAAATACTGGTATGCCAGATGAGGGTGAGATCAGACACGTTATACATCTTGGACAGAATGATCCTATGGGTCTGATATGGGCAGCTCGGGACATTATGTCCACCTTTGGCCCACCCGAGCAGTATATGCCGGGAGCATCTAGGGTAGAGAGAGATCTGTATGAGGAAATGCCGGGGTTGGCCCGCAGGGACATGTAGAACAGTGAAAAATGAACTGCAGTGGACAGGAATAGAAATGTAAAATGTACATAATTTGGGTGTAGAGCCAGAAAATAGTTGCAGGGGTCTGCCTCTGGAATGGTATAGAGTTGCTCGGAGGCCTGTGGAACTGTATTGCATTGCTGCTGCTTTTAGTTAATATATACAAGCTTTGTATAGGATGTGAGTAGTACAGTAGGAGGGGTGTGCATGCCCTGAGGAGCAGCTATGGTTCACTCTGAGGAACAGGTGTTAGGCATGATGGGCTTATGGCGACATGTCTTAACAAAAATGTATATAGAAACATGCAGTGTGGAAAGCATGGAGGGGGACAAATAATGGAGATTTTATAATGAAAATGCCTACCAGAGACTTGATAGCGGTAGACACGACAATTAGGCTAGTGCGGGATCGACCTTCACTCAGGGACATCTGTAAAGTAATGTGGAGTGAAGAGATAAGAGAAGGGAGCACGAGATGTACTATGGAACTCAGAAATAGTGAATTTTTTTTGCTAAGGGGATAAGTGCATAAGATGGGGGCCACTTGCTGTAGGCCTGCTGGGCTTAGATATATTGCATATATACTGCGGAATAGGCCTTGCATGGGAGCCCAAATGCACATGATTAGACATGGGGGAGTAAAATGGAATATTAAGGGTATTAGGAAGTAGGAACTATACCTCAAGATGGGGGGTATTTTACGGTGCATTTTTGGAGGATGCGTTGAAGGGGATGATAATCGTGCTACGACGACCTCAGGTACAAACATGAAGAGGGGCCATTGCACAAGGAATTCCGGCAAGAAACCGTTTATAAGGCCGGCTGTTATATATACAGATCAACAGATGAATAACATGGCTGTAAATGCAAGAAGGTATTTGACTGAGCCCTCTATTCCTTCGGCGCCATATGCATATGGTGAATAGGAAGCTCCACTTACCCTTGTAGTCAGGAGACCGGATTTGATCAGGGGGAAGACTGAGGCCACTGACTGATTGGAGGCGATGCATGGCATTCATTAGGTCATCTATGAAGCCGCCGGTGGAGCCGATCGGGTCGTCGGGAGACACATGGGGGGTGGAGTCATCAAGTGGTGCCAAGGATCCGGATGAGGAAGGATCGCCATTGTTGTGCTCGAGGCGGCGACGCTTGGGAGCTCTGGTGGATCGGCGAGGATGCGGCTGATCACTGGGTCCGGCGACGGAGTCGGGCAATGGACCGGACGTGGGGCCGGTCAAGTGTTGACAGACTGGTGTCGTGGTTGTGTAGCTGTTGCATGGCAGAAAGGCAGGAGGGGCGACCGCCGACCCCGCCAGAAGGTCTCTCAGAGATGGAGTTCCAGCACTTGTTGACGCCAGAGGAGCTGTCAGAGAAGCTGTGGTCATTGTTGGTGGTCCAAGAGCTGAGGCTGGAGCCGGAATATCAGGAGATGATGGAGGAGCAGGAGGTGACTGACCGGTAGGGCCCTGAGAGCTATCGGAGGGTCCGCCGTTGCCGTTGCCATCGCCCACGTCGCTGGATGGTACGTCAGTGGAAGGTGAAAGAGAGGGGTCATCAATAGGGAGCAAGAGGTTTTGTGCTGTTTGAGAAGAAACCCCGCATTTTTCCACTAGAGTCTGTCGGAGCTCAGATGAGGGCATCATGCGCCCTGGAGTGCGGGAAATATCCAGCAGCCGAGCCGACATGGGAGGAAAGCCTGGAAGTGGTCCAATAAGAGCGGGGACAAATAACATATAGGAGTGTCCTCTCTCCAGAATATCAAAGGGTAGCAATAGACGAACGCTATCTGCGATGACTGTGCCGTAGGAAGTCATGGTAGAAGTTGGTGCACAGGTGGTAGACAGATAAGAGTGCGGAGAGGGGTTCCTCACGTTGCACCTTATATACCACTGGCGATAAGGAGGATTGCGAGCGTCTACCGAGTGAGGGGGCAGACACCCCCCGAATTAAAAGAAAATGCAAAAGATATAATGGATTCTGTGATGCCCGATAGTGAGGGAAAGAAGCAGGTGGAATAGACGCACATTATTTTCTTCCGGGGGTCATCGCAGGGTTCTACCAGGGATGAGACGGTCCCAGGGTTTGGTAATCAGTGCAATATGTCCGGAGAGCCGAGTTGTAAACGCAGAGCATTGCCCGGGGAAGATGTGAATGGTCCCCCGGCAGACAGGCAGGGACAGGAGGTCAACGGGACGAGCTATGAAGTGACAGGCAGAAAATTGCCAGAGAATACAGAACATGAGTCAAATGATGTAATGAGGGGAGAATATACCGTAGTGCGTCTGGGCTCCAGGAATGAGACAGGAATGTACAGATGGGAATTTGTTGGTGATGTAGTGGGAACATCAATGCTGGAAGTGAATATAAGTCCTGGTTGTGACACAGTGACAGTTAGGGCAACATATTCAATGCGTGGTCAAAATTAGGTGTGGTGGACCCCAAGGCCGATGTTTCAGATGACCTTTCCATAAAGCACGGCAATTGCTAGGGAAGGCTTAAGAATGGCAGCGACACGCCTCTTTTTGGCGGTGTTGGCGACAACATTGGGCCGCTGCCTCGCCTTTGAGGTACTATCACGCCCCACGCTCGGTGTTGTTTTTATACCAGGAAGAGAAATATCAACAGCTGATGCCGAGTACATGTCTCAGATATTTACTTTCGAGTTACCACCCACGGCGAGAAATGAAAGAACACTACACATCGAAGCCTTGTGTAAAGACGCTGTAAGAAGAAATGTATTTAATGGTACCACTAGCTCGCTGAATACATGCGGCATAATAAAGTTATATGAGAAGTGGTCGGACGAGGTGATCTTGTCCTTGCAAAGGGCTAGAAGAAGACAAATTCATAAGACCATGGTCACTATCCCAGTTGAGGGTAATAACACGAGGACATCGCACAAAAGACAACCCAGAATGGGAGAACCTTTTATGGTTATAGCTGAGGCTATAACGGGGATGACAAGGACAATTGAAATAGCCAGAAATAGGGAGCATATAGAGGTCATATATCAGGGGCTCGAAAACCTTACAAAGACGACAATGGGTCTTATGAACCTTACGGGAGAAAGGTTAGAGCTGCTAGAGAACACTGTGATTGTAGGAATGGGGGACATGGATAATCTGTATAGATTTGTGGACACTCTGAATAAAGAAACTGAATGGTATAAGGAGGAATATTTGTCCACACAAATGCGATTTGCAGAACTTAAGTCTTATGCAGCGCACTTAGGGCTGCTTATACGCACTAAGATTGGAGCTATTATACACTATATAAATGAGCTAAGGGAATTAGACACAGTGTTAGCGGAGCTGAGGAAAATGGCTGAAGGGGAACTGTCGGCAAGGCTAGTATCTCCAGAACATATAAAGAGAGCCATTAGAAACACAGGCTCATATCTAACAAAACATTACCCAAGGTTCGCGGTGGCATTCCAGGACCCAATGTTTTATTACAAAAACGCCAGGCTTAAGGTATACAGGAGACATCGCAGAATGATGATAGAAATGCAGATTCCAGTGGTCAGTGAGGAACATAGGTTCTGTGTGTATAAGGTGGTGTCGTTCCCAGTGCCGGTGCTTATTGCTGACAAGCCGGCAGACGGGATACAGATTATGGGCCTGCCATCGGAAATAGCTATCAGCAGAAAAGGACAATATTATAATAATGAGCCAGTGGTATCGTGGTCTCAGTGCCATGGAGGAGATGTGGCATTGTGTCCGGATGTGCCGCATATGCATAGATTGTCAGACGACGTCTGTATAGCTGGACTAATAAGAGGTGACAGAACTGTGGTGGACAGTCACTGTAATGTACAGTATATAGTGAGACCGGCTTTTCACCCGATGGCGGTGCGGATAGGCCAGGGTCGTATTCTGGTCACCAGAAAAGAAAGTGAGGCAAGGATACTGTGCGGTAATAAGCCGCCACAAGTGGTGCCGACGGGACAATACGCCATAATAAGGTTGGGGTGTGAGTGTGCATATACGAGCACGGAATCATGGATCCCATATAGTCTAGGTGGCTGTACCAAGAGAAAGATCACCACAGAGATAGAATTGGTACATAATGATCTAATTATGTCAGGGCTAGACGAAAAGGAATGGCAACAAGCCAGGGTGAATGGAATGAAGGTGAAGGTTTTAGGTCGAGATCCACTGACACCAGGCCTCCGGAGAGACATTGAAAATACAGCAGATCTGGTTAATAGGTCTGCCAAGATAAAATTTAAGAGGTTGCTCGGTAAAATGAAGGAGGACCAGTATAAGTTGAGTTCAGTAAAGTCGGAGGTAGACGAGAAGTTTGACATTTTGAGTAGGAGAAATGTGGGCGTCTCAGCGGGAATATTGTCTTTCATTATCATAGTAGTGGTGATAATATTGGTGTCCTGCCTATGCTGTAAGAATGGACCAGCGGCAGTGGCGCTTGTGCTGGCAGGGAGATGTAGAGGGGCCAAAGCCGAACTACAATGGTCATACCCGGAGGTTGTCACTGATAGAGCATGCCCGGCATGTGAGGACCAATTGGTCATGGTGGCAGGTGTGGCCGTGATGATATTAATACTATTTACCACAGTCATCGCGTTTCTGTACAGATACATAAGGAAACTGTCATCGAGTAAGGAAGATGGATTATATCTACAGCTGGCATCCACAGACACGGAGGACATGATACATCTAGGGGTGTCGATGGTCCCGTTAGATCACCTGTTTATACAGGTATCCCTGGACCCGCTGATAAAAGACATTAGTGTAAACCACTTGTGTGGCAGTTGTTTGGCAAATGTCACATGGGGTAGAACATTGTTCAGTGAATCAAATATGGCGGGAGGAAGGCCAAATCCCGTTCCACTGCCCACATCCCTGAAGGTATCGGATAGACTGGCGACAGCTGTGGTGTCGGGAGAAGAGCAAGTGGTGTTGGCCAGACTGTTAAGGTGCCAGGGGGGAATGGCATCGGTGGTTCCGGTGGGAAGCCCTACAATGGTTTATGATGGGTGGAACACGGTGGGCCACAAACCCCCCCGACGGACACTGGAGGAACTGGAACTGTATAGTTTGCGGTCAGCGGCCAGGTTGGCAGTGATAGAACCACTGCCCAGTACGTCGAAGCAGGTCTTCAGGGAATCGGGCCCGCAGAACAGTAAGATTTATGAAGAGGCGGTGGATGTCTGATGTGCGCGTGCTGGGGGCTCCCATCTGGGACCACCTTGGCCTCAGTCGTCTGCTTACACCAAGAGGGATGGCGAGTTATGATACCCTGGGGAGGCCTCTACGTGTGTGGGACCCAGGAGGGGTGTAACCTCTAGACATGCACGGGAGGATTTTACTGTGGTAGCTGACTGATGAAGGAACCAGCCAGGTAATGGAAGAGACATTGAGATAAAAAATCACGACTATAAACTTACGAACCTGAAGGTAGAATGCAGACAGAGGCTTGACTAGTGAGTGGACTTGAATATCAAAGGCTCTGAGTCAGAACTTTGGACTTTGTCTGTTTAGTGAAAGGACTGGAATGGACCTAGGATCCACACTAAACTTGAATCATCATAACAACAATTAAGACTCTCCATGTGAGTACACTGCATTAGTTAATCAGGGGATGAATTGGGCTGGACTTGCCTGTTGCCTTGCCTACTATGTGATAATGCGCGATCTTAATAATTGGGAGTTATTGCCGAAAAGACTTAATGTGAAAAGGAGATAGAGTTGTGGTGTCACCATTGCATGAACTAGAGGATATAATGGAGTGTTGATCATCGAAAGTTGTCGGAGTATTTGATGAACTGTTGTGCTCTTGTTGTGCTTGACGTGTTAGTAGCCGAGGAGGAGGAACAATAAAAGTCTTCAGTCAGGAGGTATCTCTCACTAGTTTTATTTGAGTAGGAGCACTGCGCGGCTGTTATGTGTACTTGGCTGTGGTAGTGACGCGCTCTACCATTTATAGGAAGCTAACTCAAACCCCAAAATGTACTTTACTACATCTATATGCAACAATTAGAAAGCAAGGTCTAAATAACACCAAATTAATAGAGTAAACACACAGTACAACGCTATATAGTTTATTATACTGACTGACTTCTCCCAAATAGGTATCTACTCAAATCCCCTTTTTTAGCACCATACTTGAATGACCACTTGTGAGCAACAAAAGGGACAAGTTATAGCTAAATGTAAAGAAAGGACTGGAAACAAGGGCATTTTAAGCCAGCTCTTCCTTTTACTATAGGAGCAACACCCTCCTGGGGTTCAAGGCTTCTCCTTGGTGGAAATTTTACCAACTTTTTTTTCAGTTTTTCCCCCCTTTTTTAGGTAGGATTTTAGTAGAAAAAACGTAGAAATACGTATTTGTGAATGCTACGTAGCTAGAACATACTTAAACTTTAACGTTTGTACGTCCACATACCAAGAAAAAATATGTAGTTACAACCAAAATTCTACGTATCTATACCTCTTACAATGTCCAAATACGAAGTTGTATTTACTGGGCAAGCACCACTGTGTCCTTCTTTTTGCCTCATCATTAATATTAGAAGCCACTGACAGATTGTACTGTAGATAGTGCTGATGGAGAACGCTAAAACCAGCCATCATCCAACCATATTCATAGGAAACAAGTGACAAGGCCTGGCGGTTATTTTGAAATATCATTTTTTTAAACGAGATTACTGTGTTATGCCATTAGATAAGCTGCAAGATAGATTGGTTTGGTAATTATTTTGTTGACGTCTCACTCTTGAAATGGCCACCTAAAATGCCTTAGATATTTGATTTGAAAGAAGGACCATTGATGTAATTTTATTGAACCCCCTCGTTTTGTGTTACAATAGCTCACTTACATCTCTTTCTGCCCTTGGTCTTATCTTTTACATCACTCTGAAAGTAATAAATTATCAAAGTGGCCCTCCCACTGAACAGGACTCGAGCTGGAAACTTATCGATCCATGCTCGAAGGTACCACTATTCGTGGGGGGGGGGGGGGGTTTCGGATACAGGAGGGCGTGTGATCAGTGGGACTCATTCTTCCCTCAGATAACAGTAGGTTATTTCAAATAAGGGCACGTTAGCACTGTAAACTTCAAAATAGCCTCCAGATATCATCTTGATTGTTGAGTAGACGTTCAGGCCAAATTCAAAGGGGGCTTCAAGGTATTTTTTCATAAACATGGGATAACTGAACAGTGTGACCAAGCTGCTTGTAAATGCACTTCTTACCTACTCAGCTACTACCCAAGGTGAGGTAGCTACCCTTTATTGGCTATGTTAATTCATTAAGCTAATTTGTTGCCATATGCATCAATCCAGGAAGGCATTTCTCAAGGCAGTATGATTTTGACCCCTTCAAATCGTAATGGGATCTCATTCCAATGCTATTAGAGCCCTGCATATGGTGGGCAATACTATCTGCACTGGTACAACTACTGTATCAAACCCTCTGTAATAACTACATAAATGATGATCAAAAGGAGTAGTCGTAGTGTATTACCTATGGTCCACTCTAATTTTGAGGATTTCTAGACATAGGCCTAGTGGTTGTTCACAGTCATACCATCTTGACATTAGACCTGTTTATTAGAATTGCCAGCATGGAACTGGTGAATTATGATTCGAAATGGATAAAGTAATACAGAAGAACCATTGCAGCCTTCATCTATGATTTGGTTCTGATGTATATTTTACACCAACAAGGGTAGTCATAACCGTTACCAATATTGCAAAATGATATTCTTATCGACATCAAGATGTTCATTGAGACAGTTTCTTCTTAGATCTTACTGTTTATGTTATTCTTACTGTATATTGCTATTTGTTCAGGATTGCCAGCATCTACTGGTGAAGGCAGAGGAAAACTCTACCTTCACTTTGCCCTCTAATTCACCACCCAATAATAGTTATGAGATGGCCATTGAAGTTGATATCACCACACATGGTGGCAATGATCCACAATGATGCATGTCACAGAAGGAACGACAGCAGGAATGGAAGATATCCTGCCTAATGCCAGCTTTAATGCCACTGACACCATATTTAATATTCAACATTATGATTGTAATGGTGATGACTTGAAAGAGAATGGACAAGAGAAAAACACCAAAGAGGCCACTGACACTAGTACAGCAGTTTCCACTTACAGCTATCATGATTGGATTCAAAGTGAATCCCAGAAATTCACACTGTATTCGGCAGGGTGGTATATTGATCTGATGTGGGTGCCAATAGGTATTGCTGGAAATCTCATGTAATTTGTCATTATGATGCAGAAGGACAATCAAAGAATCTCATGCTGTTTGTGTATGGCTGCATTAACAGTAATGTTCAGATAGTGTAACATTATTCAGAAAAGGATATGAATGGCTGATGTATATGTTTGGAAAACCATATACAATTTGAGTGCAAGGTTCTGGCTTACCTCGGTCTCAATTCAATTCACTATTGGATGTTTTTGATTACAATTGACAGGGTGTTGGTGATTAAGTTTCCTCTTAAAGCACACCTATATTGTAGCACTGTTCGAGCTAAAGTAACAATCTGTGTTCTCTTGGTTATAGCCTGTCTGTACAACATTCCTCATGTCATGATGTCACGTCATCTTGGAAATCCACCATACACATGCAGTTCATATATAATTCATATACCATGTATGGATGTGTATGCCTGGTCGTCATCTGTCATCAATTTCCTTGCTCCTTTCGTCGGACTTATTGTGATGAATGTAGTTATCATCAAAACTATCCGCAGACGTGCAAAGAACCTGAACGTCAGCAATGAGAATACAAGAAGGTCTGCAACTAATTCTGCTGAACGTCAGCTATCCATCATGTTGACTCTTGTTTGTGTTTTCTTTGTTGTTCTCAATTTACCTCAGTGTATGCGTATTCTTATGGTCTATTTTTTCGACAAATGTTCATCGCCATACAACCATGCCATATTCATTTTTGTATTCCACTTTGCAAACAAGACTTACTACACTATTATTGGAATCAACTTCTTTCTGTATTGCATTGGAGGTAGCAAGTTCAGAGAGAGCCTTAAAAGCTCTGTTGTTGCTTTGTGCTAGCTGTGAGAAGAAGAGATATACCTCCTGTTGTTAGTATAGATCACTTTTAAACTACTGTGGATTAATTATGACCAACATTATGAAAATAATTGCGCCCCTCCTGAAAAGAGCATTATGCTATTAATTTGATACATTGTGCAGTATAATATATGCCCCTGAATAGTCAGCATGACGCGGAGCAAAATAACATGAACAACAACATGAGAAATACACCTACATTTCTAATGATTGAGTTGAGGGGTGTTGAAATCCATCTTAACCACTAAGGGCCGGGGGTAAAAAGGTATTGAAATTAATGACTGCCCAGGCACTTAAACAGGCAACTACGGTATGCCCCTCTAACTTACCCGGAAAACTACCTCTCAACAGCTGACTCGTATTCCTATAGGTGACAGCTGTAGTGCATGGTGTTGTCTTACAGCCAATGCCAATCTTCAACTAAGAGAGTGTCTCCCTGTGTCAAATACTACATGTTATTACACGATTTATGTGATTCTGAATGCTTTTCCTGGATATTCCCATGCACATACGTAAGTAATATATAATGCATAGACTTGCACAAGTTGGCTTCAGGGGGTGATAGAAGCATGAGCCGTAGGCGAATGCTTATATCAAACCTCTGAAGCCAACGAGTGCAAGTCTATGCATTATATATTGCGCTTATAACACGGTTTCCACCATTAATTCTAAATATTTACCTTCAAAAATGATGTAATCCATTCATTTCTTATGCGAGTCGACAAGACGGCCCTCCGCCATCTTGGTTTCATGTTGTCGTATGCTTAGGCTGGTGAACTCCTCAAACTCCAACTCTCATAGACCTACTACTGCGAACATGTCGAGACAGAGCTGCGCCAGTCTATTATATATTCCATTCTGTACACACCAGGCGGCGGCACCTGTAGTGTTTACAGAACGGGGAAGACGCACAGCAAGTCGCTCGATTCGAAAGTTTAATAATTTTTTATATCAAATACAGCCATAATATCAAGGAATCTAGTCGACAGAGAGGTAGAATATGGTTTCAACTATGTTATGTCCAAAGCATTTCGCTATATTTGGTCTATAAGCTTCAAAAATGGAGAATTTACTTTAGTCTTGCGGTAGGTTTCAACATGTCCGCCCCGCTGTCCGCTCGCCGTGAATTTTGGGTGCTCTATCGCCAGATATAGGAACCGATATTATCCATTTTCGGCACTGAAAACTCTCTAACCGTGTTATAACTGTCGATATTGCATGGCATGCTGCATGCATCATGACCTTCGTAAGGTTTGCAGTTATCCAAGGATAACAGGCACCCAGTGCGGTTATCCATGGATAACATTGACACCTTACATATCATATGTTACATGTTAAAACCTATGATGAATGTATTACTCAAGAGGCGATATGTAAATTCACACATAACAAAATTGCCTTTCAAAATGCTGAAATTCAGTTTTGGTGAAGTATAAACGAAGAGATTCTGAGTGTGTTATGGAATTTTCAAATATTTGAGGAAGAATCCCCAATTTGAATAATGGAATAATGGTATCTATGACAAGAAGAAGTTGTCATTTACTGCGTCCTAGCACCCAAAAACCAGTCCTAAATTGGGCCCCCCCACCTTGCAACTACCTCCCCCCTCCCAGCCGGCCTACAATTACAAAAAATGTTATAAATACGTGGGAAACGTGAGTTCATTATCTTGGTCAACTGAGTACTAAAATCAGATAGACATACCTGAACAAGGAATATTACAATTTCTGTCAACTTGCACAGATAATATCAGAGTTGGGCATGATTTTGTCCTTATTTGTGCTGTAAAAGGAGCCTGTGCCCATTATACAGGGTATGCCATTGTCCAAATATGTCGGAAAAGTATTCTGATATTTTACATCAAATTACCCCCTTGTAAGTATTATATATTATTATATATTGTGGCACCTAGTGGCTGTGAATAGCAATAAATCCCCATAATGTTACCTTTTCCCATGTTTTGTCACAATTTATAATTGTAATTCTCAATATTAATTTTCAATTTGCGATTATCAGCTTTAGTAAAAAACAAATGGCAGAACATTGAGAGTAATAAACTGTATGCTGCCCTTTCTCCCATACCCCCTTCATCCAATGACATTCCCAATGCAATAAGAAATCAATAGGTCGTTCTGAAAAGACTGTCCTAGTTTGACCTGGAGTTACATCTGCAATTACTTGCAAAAGCACCCTCTTATTCATGGCATTTAATGAAAATGCACTTTTACATGGAATTGTATGAATGTTAGTCTCAGACATTTGTATACCTTATACATGACGTGGACTTATAAGGCCTATGAACAGAAACTGTTAATTGAATGAGAGTAAAGAGGTGCGTCCACTGCCGACGGATGGAACATCCATAGGTTTCATCCTTATCATTTATCATTGATTTCTATAGAGAAAATACGGATGAAGGGAGACGGATGGTCCATCCATCGCAGTGGATGCACCCCTTAATAAGAACCCTCGACATCTGCTTAATACTCTAACAGTTCTAACCATGATATATTCCTTATTTGTGGAAATGATTCTTCGTTGTCTGATGGTTGGTTTATATCCATTAAGGTATTCAATTGATAGTAAAATAAATAAAAAGATAGTAGCTCAACACACAATTGGAGTGATTGCTATAGGTTACCTTCCCCAACCATCCTGATTAAATAAAAACACGTCCTGAAGTGTTCATGTCCTCACATAATGGGCCACTCACAGCAGGGGCTTTGATTATAAGGGTGGAAATAAATTCTATCATTCCATGAGGGAACGCTGACGCTACACAACTAACCATAATGATGATGTCCTTCAGGTGTGTGATTGAGCTGCTTGTCATTGATCTTATTACCTGCTCAGCTGTGGAGAATCAAGGTGAGGTATTTGTGTCACTCTACATGTACAATTCATGAGCAGGTAAAGGGTTCGGTAAAGCCAGCATCCGCTTCATAAATAGTTTCTAACGTCCTGCCCTGATGTGTAAAATTATCTTCAAAGAGAAACAATCACACCTTTAAACAATTATTATGTCAATGGCCATTATAGCCTGCTGTTATTGTGATTCTCAAAGGTAACTGGAAACCTCGGAAGCAGGGACGCCTCGGAAGCAGACACCTCGGAAGCAGACATCTCGGAAGCAAATGACATTTCTGAATGATTGTTTAAACAATTTTAAAACATATTTTTGCTATTGCATGATTATATGGCGTAGGGATAGTATTATTAGGGTTGTTGTTTTTCAAATTCTATAAGAAGAGAGGGATATTGTCATGGTTTTGTCTGCTTCCAAGGTTTCCTTGCTTCCGAGTTGGCCTCATGCCTGCTTCCGAGGTGTCTGCTTCCGAGGTGTCCAGCATTTATTTCAATCAATATGTTTGTTTCAATCCGGTCATTTAGGCCAAGTGCTTAATTCATCTATTTAGTATCTTGATCTCATGCCTTAGTCATATTTCACTTTGCAAACAAATCGTACTTCACTCATAATGCAATCAACTTCTTTCTGTATTGTATTAGAGGCAGCAGGTTCAGAAAGAGCCTAAAAAAGCTCTGTTGTTACTGCACAGTGTAACTGAGAGTTTAGGTCTGAATTCTATATAGCTCATTTTGATTTAGTATTCCATTGAAATCTTATAGTTAACATTGTTGATCTTATTTGCCCTCCTTGTCCATATTTAGGAATTGTCAGATTTATACCCAATATCGTATCTTTGGAGTGCATAGCAAAAACTCATCCTTTGGAAATTCACTCTCAAAGGTCTATGATAAGGTCCATGTGACCCCCTTTCTAAGCTTGTATTGGCTAAAGATAACAGTAAATGGGCCCCAAACACCTAAATACGGTGTTATTACAGTGTATATGGAATACATTTGAACAGGATTTGAAAAATATATAAGCAAATGTCCACGACCATGGAATATTTTTGCATTGTATTCACTGAGGTGAGGCTGTCTGTATTCAACAATGCCTTATATATAGGCGGAGTTGAATGCGGACAGGCCTCACCGAGGTCTATGGGGTCATGGTCTATGGGGTTAATTTGCTTTTAGATAAAGAAAAAACAGCTCAGCTCCATTCAAAATCCAAGATGGCAGACCCCATTGAATACAAACATATTGTATTTCATATAGTAACGATCGTATCTGCCATGACATAAAGTGAGTGAGTGAGTGAGTAATAGATGTTTAACGCCATTTCGACAGCTAAGGTTATATTCATGGCGACAACTACATTACACAATTTCACAGAGGAATGTGTCGGTGCCTGCGCATATGTGCACGACACACATCTGAGGGGATAGGAAAGAGAAGATATAGACCCTTTTAAGTGGGCTAGGGAAGCCCCCATGACATAAAGAGGCATTGTAGACTACAGTACAGCACAAGAATGATAGATAGGCCTTATCTGATCTGCACATAGGATATGCACTTACAAGGTGTATGCGAGGCATCACGGTATAAATATGACTAAAATTCTTAAATAGACTGTGCACTAGGATTAAAGACTAAATACATGTCCTGTCTTTTAATGTTTGAGTGAATGAAGTGTCACCTGCCCTGAAGTCTATTTTGCACTCTTCATGCTAGGTGGCAGCAGTGGTGATGTGCACTACGGCCATATGTGTTCTTTACCCGAAAATATGTTTCCCTCTTGCGTCAGGACAGCTCCTGTCGGGTTAGTTGAAATAGCCAGTGTAGGCATATGATATTGTATATGAATTACTCATATAGTTGTACCACCATAATTAGAGTCTGTGGATGCAAGGACAGGAATTTCCTATGCCCCAGTAAAGTTTAAGGTTATCATACCGTAGTTCAGTTCTATCTATCTTACTCTTTATTTCCCTCTAGGCTCATTAATTTTTGAGACATTCTACAATGCAATTCATTTGTGTTTCTAGGTGCTCTCATATAATTATAATGGTAATTAAGCAAAAGATTATCTACCTGACCTACTGGCCCCTTTAAAACCCGTGATCGCCATTTACAATCCTTTCCCACCTGGTCGTTCATGTAGCCTGAGATCTGTTTGACCTGCATGAATACAATTTAGAGCCCGTATGAATGTATCCTCCTTGGGTAGATGTTCTCCATAGATTTATATAATTTGACCAAAAAGGAAAATGTTCCAAGACATCATTCTTGATCAAAATTATTTCTTACTCAGAAACATAGGTCTTAAAGGTTAACAAGAATTAAATGGAAAATAAACAGGGTAAGGGTTTTAACTCTGATCTTTATTGATTACATATGGAATAAGATGTCCACAAACAAAATACCAAATGTACAGAAGCCAAAAGGTAAAGCAAAGGTTGCAAAATTAAAACCAAAAGACACAAAAACTTTCAGAGAGAGAAATTAGTTACAAACTATCAAACAAAAGATGTTTTTTGTGTAAGCACTGAACAAATGAAGTTGGTCCTCTCATGGCATTTTCCTTCAAACCACACATTAGAGATTATCAGTTATTCATTTCAATACCAGATATCGATTTAGTTTTATAGAAACAAAATATGGCAGGACACACGTTTGGTTTGACCCCATTAAATGTTTTTTTTTTACAAGAGTAAGGCTGCACCATGAGGCTCATGTAATATACATTATAGTAAGAAAACGCAGGTATGAGATGAGATAAACTTTTTGAAGATCTGCCTCTTTCAACCTACCAAATATTGAAATAAATATCTAAAGGTTACATTCGCACTAGAACTTGGATTAAATGTTTGTCAGATAAACAGAGGAGAACAGAAGGTAGCACTAGGTTTAGCTAAGTATGTACATAAGAGCAGCCTGAGTTCGGGCTGAAAGACAAACAACAGTCCATGCACAATACACTTATAAGGGGAACTTAATACATTGAACCCCTTCATGAATGCTACAATAAAGTATCTGGAACAGTTAACAACTCATTGTCCACTTGACCATGGTATAATATAGTAATGGTCAAAGATCAAGAAGTTGTACAGACACAACACAACCTATGATAATCCATCCTTAAAAGGCGGCATGACACATCATACTAAAATGTCTTCAAATGCACTGACGAGTGCCGCTGAGCACCTCGTCTGTGCTACACTGGCACAAGCCCTTTTGATATTGTATCTGCCTCATCAGGGTGACATGATGCATGCATGCAGTGCTGGAAGGCATTTGGTACGTCTAGACCCCTTCAAGTCATAGTGGGATCCCTCACTCCAAGGCCGTTATAGTAATACATCAAGTGGTCACAAGGATTGCACCGGTTCAACTGCCCTACCAAATTGTTAGGACTAAATTAAGTGCCGATTCTACAGACAAGCCAGGAGGCTGTTGCAAAAAGATTTGGAATTCAATTCTCACTGTAACTAATGCATCTTCCAGGATTAATTCCACCTGAATGCTTCCCATAGGTGAAAGGCCAGGGAATTGGAGAAAGGAACTGGCTGGGAATTGGTTCTCAATTAGGAAGCATTCACCAGTTCCTGACCACTCCTAAACTACTTCTATGACCAATCATCTTTTGGCAACCCAACAGGGAATTGATTCCCTGAGGTCAGTCAGTTCCATTTAGGGAATACCACCTCCGACAAAATCGTTTCCAAATCTTTTTGCAACAGCCTGCTGAGGACACTGCCTACGATCACCCAGCCTAAATTTGAGGGTTTCAAATTGTAGTGGCTGTATGCAGTCACACCATCTTGAGAAACGTCCTATTCATGCATGATGATATCTAGAATAGGGAATAGTTCCTGCAGGCATTATTAAGGATATAAACTATTGCCGAATGGAAAAGGAGAGACTTGACGACATCTGAGGAACAAGGTAGATGGTTGTTCCTGCTCAGAGGCACCTAGCACACATTTCCTAGCTCCAATTTCAACACTTTGAGATAAATATTTACATGTCTATCATTCATTCTATAATAATTCTTGTATTCATTGACTGTTAAAGTCTCAAAAGGGTTTCTGTATAAATTTCCTCAAAACAAGTTACGATGAGAAAAGCTTATTTCCAGTTGCATTGATTTATGGCAAACTTAAGTTATGGTAAAACTGTACGTTTAAATGCTGTTTTAATCGAATACCAAAGGATATGAAAGGTCGATAGATGATTAAGGAAACTATTTCCTAGAGGCATCTAATATGGAGGCATACATCACAATGCTTGGCTATTGAAACACGATATAAGAGGTGTGGACACAGAAAAGTAGGCCTGCATGAGGAAATGTCATATGCATATTTCCACCACCTCTTTGCGAACTGAAATCAAACCAAAGAAGGAATGACGGTCATCAATCTTTCCCATTCTTCCACATCCCTCTCTTGCATGAAAATGATATTTTTGATGAAATAAATAGAAAAGCAACATGATTGAATACTTTTACAACACTTGTCTTTGTACTACTCACATACTAAAATAACCATATTTACCATACATGGATTATCAAGCGGTAAAACCTTTTCCTCCCTCAATCGTTGAATCTGTCCGGTCGAGTTTAGATACAAATATACCATAATGACGTTGATAGTGTTGGCATCTTTCCTTCAACATACGTTTAAGCACCAGACGTGCAAGCCAACCTCTGTCTTCACTTTTTTCAGTTGCCAAAGAAACCTGATTGAGCACCTACTTGCAATGGACTATTCATAAACACAAAGAAAAGCTGATAATTGCAGCTAAATATTACTTAACAAAGTCGATCGTTCTACTATTTGGCATTTTCTGTCAATCTGTCCCATTGCTTTAACTTAATCTTTCAACACAATCATTTGAATGTACACATAATCTTATGCTCCACTTGTACTAGTAACATATGGCCCTCTACTCCATATGATCTATGTGTATATACTGGTAGTTTGGTTTTCATTTTAAAGCATATTTAAAAGTGTCCTGGTAAACCAGCCTGTCAGCGTTAGTATCATTGATTCCATCTTCTTAAGAAGTTACCTCAAAAGTAGTAAAGTAGTCTACTCCATAAAAGCTGTGCTTCAGACAGCACCTCACCTCCAAATGGATCATTCCCCTATGATGATTTGGCCTTTCCAGTCTAAAATGGTAATAATGGCTAGTCCTCATTGACTCGGCAATCACATCCTTGCTAAAAGTTTTTTTCTTAATCCACAGTACACTTCTGAGTACTCCATGGTCAAACTGAAACCTTGTTAAAATCTATTGGTATTCTTTTCTCCTGAAATCCATTGTCCTCCTCCTTAGGTGGGCGTGGATGATTTGGACGACTTTCATTTGGCTGTGCGCTTGGACATTGGACTCGGCCGTGGGCTTGGTCTGGGGCTGCGACCAGTGCCCTTCGCGCCCCTTGCCAACTGAACAGTCTCCAGTCCGCCCTCTCCAAGTTGCTTTGCGGCAGCCTTGACTGTCAGCATTGGGGTGCCGGATTCCGTCTTCCGTAGGGGGATGGTGCCCAGAATGACCTCCACCGGCACCTCCAATGACTTGCCAGGACCGGCCGGTTGGGCAACGACCTGAAAGGTACAGCAAAGGGAGGAACAGCATTAGAAATTTGGAATGAGTTGAAATGAGCAAGTCCCAAGTCATTCAGATCCCCTATGAGGGAAGACAAGTGTAGTGTAAGCATATGCTGTGGTGCTCATTCTGTAAAGTTAACTTTGTTTTGTACTAACATTTAACATTTAGGGTAGATATTATTTGAACCCCTAAAGGATATTGTTTATGCCATGTCTCTTCGGATGATGGTTTCACGAAATATAAATAAATATAAATGAAAATCAGTCAGCAGATTGGTACCCTTCTTCCAACAGAGCTGTTAGAATCGAGAAATTGCCTCATTCATTAATTACTTCTCAGAGGGACCTTTCCCGAATTGGCCTACTTTTTCCTCAAAGCCTTGGAGACCTCCCTTCTGCTGGAACTGTCTCATTTCCTAAGTTTATAACATCGTCTTTATGTTTTACATCCCCAAAGCACTCTCTGAGGTCGTGTAGAGGCCCCTGGCTCTCCTGGAGCTTGTAACTTGCTACTCCAATTGATTAGTCTTAACAGAAATGAGAACACGGAATAAGTCAAAATAAGAATCAGATGAGGGGAGGGTCAACAAGTTCGTATTTTTGGAGTCATCTCACAAACAAATAGTATGCTATTAGCAAAACATGACGTGCATGAAGCTAAGTCAGCAAACGCCGTTAAGTTCTTAGTAAAGATTTACCGGTCTTATCTGTATAATGTATTCTACGGTGACTCTATGACTTCATGGACTATAGTATTGTTAGGTATGAGGACCGCTATCTAGCATTTCCCCCTAATTCTTTGAAAGTATGTCTGCCTAAATCTAAATTACATTTTTAATGTTCATCATTGTAATTTAATTATGCATGCAGTTAAGCGTCATTGGGACAGAAGTTCTAAGAGTCAAGCATATAAAAATGAAGAAATAGAAAAAGAAAACATGCCCATATTCCTTTATGGAGACTAGTCCTAGAACATACCATAATACTTCGGATATATAAGAACCAGCTTATATCAGAGGAAAACCCCTTCTGCACCTTATAAAAAGTGCCTGATGTCAGGGGTTTTTGGGGGTTTCTCTGCTGAAAACCACCCACTAACCATTCATGCCTTGTACGGACCTCATCCCATAACAATTGGTGTGTGATGAGATCGAGCGACCAAGTCTGGTTGCATGGGTAAATGTCACCAAAAAATAAAATAAAGTGATTTCAGTGTATGCTCTATACTCAGGGTGCTGCTTATATGCGGGGTATTATGGTAGCAGGGGAATCCGCAAACACACATATCTTTTTGATGCAACACAAATATTCTGACAAGCAAAATCAACCAAGTCAATAGAAAATGATCACATGAAATGAGTTTCATCAAAATATAACTGAAAAGATGCGAAATTATTAAGTGGACAAACATAATAGAGTGATGTCACGGAAAGAACAAAGTATTAGATGAAAGTATCATGATAGAAAGAATTCAAGAATTTGATTTAGAGAAGGTATGTAGGAGTTATTAGTATAGCATTTCAATGTTATTTTTAGGATTTCACATTTATTTCATAAAATTTCTAATGAACTAAAGGTTTGTTATATATACAATGTACCGAACAAACTAGTTAATGCATGAAATAAAAGTCCTTTTATTTTCTATAATATAATTTTAAGTTGTAATCAACTAAATCATCCATAACTTGTTAAATAAAATCATGCATTAACTAGTTTGTTAGCAAGATATAAATTAGGGTTTTCTTTACATATATGAAATGAGTTGATACATATGTAACCCAAATTAGTGCATGGTTTAGTTTAAACATAAGTAAGATATAACGGCTTTCTAGATCTACCTACCGATAACAGATATTTGACTTCAATATTCTTGCAGCCTCCTCCTAGTTTTGTAGGGGGTATGGATGGGATATTTTCTACCTCTCCGTCCCATGCAATGTTCTCGCCTGGAGCCACATCGCCTTTGGTCAGTCCCTTCAGCATGACATTGGTTTTCCGAACTTGTTTATCGGCACGGAAGGTCACTTGCTGTAATAAGTTAAAATAGGTGGATGATTTTGATGGAAGACCATACATGTTAGTGTTGAGAAGCTTTTATAAGTCCAACTAAATTCAGATTACCAAAAATTAGATTACAAAGTGCACAATTATCTTAATACTATTATCTCTATCATGAATCTGTATGAAGGGTCTTAAGGCATCTTCACTGTCACTGAAATTCATCGTAACCAAAGCGGTGTGCTGTGCAAAAGGTAATCCGTGGAAGATCTGTAACGAAGCATTGTATAATAAAACCCACCCACTCATGTTTTTCTGGTCTGCATTTATGTAAATATATATCCCTAGATTCTCTCCTTGTTGTATTCTAACTGAGCATGCTCAGTGTCTTACTGAGCACTAATAAACAGCATCTCACGTACATCTCCACCTGCCAAGCAACCATGAGTACAGATGCAAAAAAATGAGAGGCTAGTTTGTCCTAGGCCTTATACAAGCAAACAACCTTTGGTTCCCCAGTATGTCGACATATATACAAACATGTGTTTTGGTGGTTCCTACACCGTTAGCTCTGTCTGGAGGGTGTTGCTCCTATAGAAAAGGGAAGAGCTGGCTAAAAATGCCCTCATTTTCAGTCATTTCTTTTCATGTAGTTATGACCTGTCCCTTTTGTTGCTCACAAGTGGTCATTCAAGTATGGTGCTAAAAAAGGGGGATTTGAGTAGGTACCTAGTTGGGAGAAGTCAGTCAGTATAATAAACTATCGAGTGTCAGACATGAGTAGGTACCTGATAGTGCAGCTCTCTCTGTTTTAAACAAGACAGGTGACTTTTCAGACTAATGTGGTGAGTGCAAGTTGAATGGTGAAGCAGAGCGTGACTTCTTTTGAAAAGAAGGTACCTACTGACAGCTTTTTTTACCATAGGAGCAACATGCTCCAGGGGTCCTTAGAGCAAAATTAACGCTCAATGGTAGCCCTTTCCTCTGCACATCTAGTGCATCAGAATGCACACGTGTAGATACCTCAGGACCTATAGCTATTTCATTTGGAAAATAGAGACTGCATCTAATTTTGGAGACAGGTACTTTTAATCAAGGGCATGAGATCATCTCGATCTATATTTCGATAGAAGTACTGCCTGACTACAAACACCAGAAATGGGATATTTCGAATGATTTGAGTTCTGCAAAGGCTGGGGTCTTACAGCTATTGAATACAGAACTGTGTAGAATGAAGATTCCATAAGAACCTAAAAAAAAAGAGGGCATACTGAAAGCCCCTTTGGAAACTGATAAAGTAAACAATACGGAAGTCATTTAATAAACCACATTGGAAGTAATATTAGAAGCCATATTGGTAGCCATATTTAAAACCATATTAGAAGGCATGTCTCATTTATGCTCTGAAATCTGTGTTTTTTTTTGTCTAACATATGTTAGGTATTATACCTGAATCCATACATATATATCTCTTACATACGAAGCTGTCAGACTTCGAACTATTAAGGGCAACGAGAGTCTAAAGCTGATTTTCTTAAGCCACACAAGAGGTCTTATTCGTATCACCGCGTGGAATCCATATTGGGAGGCCATTTCTTAAGGAACTATGACTGCACACAGTCACTACAATTTGAAACCCCAGAAAATAGTGACTGTAGGTATATATAGTGCCATACTACATGCTCTATACGATTATCATATACGTAGTCTTTACATAGAGTTTGCTAGGGCAGTCAGTCGTAGAACAGTAGGGAGAGCAGGGCTATCAATATAGGGCAGTAATGTCCCTGAAATAAGGTGAACAGTCATAGCGTGTTAAGAAATGGTCTCTGGGGGAAAAAGGTTAACCTTATCAAGACCCATAATCAAAGCAGCAACCGAAAGAAGTACAGAGGATGTGTTTAAAGCTATAACAAACAATTTTAAGTATATAGGGCCTATAGTGTTAGAGCACATAGAAGAACCTTTCTAAATAACACATAGTCCTACCTGACACAACTGAACGCGGACTCCGCACAACTTCTTTTTGCTGCTGTTTTGGAGCCTGACGCTGAAGGGGATGCTTTGGCCAGGTACGTAGCCTCGTTTTTGCAGTGAGATATGTCCTGTAATGGGACCGGAAGTACAGCACATGGTGCCCGCCATGATCTCTGCCACGCCCTCTATCGGTTTCTGTTAGAATCAACGTAATAGTCCAGAATTTGAATGTGAGAAGAGGACAAAACACACCTGGAGATTTATCATTACCTTTATCTTATGGGAATAAGTAATCAATACATTAGCCAATACTCTCTCTCTCTCTCTCTCTCTCTCTCTCTCTCTCTCTCTCTCTCTCTCTCTCACACACACTCTATCTCTCTCTCTGCCCTTCGTTCACATTCTAATCTGACCCTTGAATTATATACCAGGCATTCCACAAACTTTAAAGTGAATCCTCATATATCCATAATGCAGTGTAGCGGTGTATTTTCTACAATGAAGCCCAAAAAAAACATTACAGGAAAGCACCTCACTATCAAGTAGTCTCTGTGAAAGACATTGTGAAAGCTTCATCTCAAAGTATCAGGAGAACAGTCATTACTTTTATTATATCTTCTTATATCATACTTATAGTATACAAGTACACAGTTGTTTTCTTACCTTGGCATCGGGGTCAGTGTTGAGGTCTAATTGTCCGTGGACCTGGAAGCTCTTGCTGACTTCATTATCGCCCTTCCATGGCCTGTCAATGACAGCTTTGGCCCAGTACATGACACGACCCCATTGTCCTTCAAAGCTGGCTGGTAGGTAAGGGGGTATACGTAGTGTGAAAGGCCATGTGTGGTGACCAGGGGACAGGCCGGAACCATCAGCTGGTGATAGATAGGACATGGAACCTTAAGGTTACTGTGATGACCAAAATTTTGGTTGTATTCTACACATATGCAAACAAGATAATTATCCTTCAAGTGAGATATATATTAGACATAGCAATACTGCCAATAAATGTTTGCATTTTCATTAGGTTAACCTCGGTAAAGTCCAAACGAATTTTCTTGAAAGTCAGTTTTTCTTGCTGTATTGATTCACATATGTGTGCTAGCTGTGGAATCGTGTGTTTACAAAGGACCCTCGCAGCAGGTATATTGAACAAGTAACCAATGGATAACTCATGACGAGTGTGGGTTAGTGAAGGATAATGACACGAGGCCGTAGGCCAAGTGTTATTATCCTTTGCTAACACACACGAGTCATAAGTTATCCATTGACTACTTATTTTATACCACGAAACCAATAAATAATCAATATTATACCAATAAATCCAATTTGAAAACAAAGATTATTCCCCCTCCCCGGGACTCAATAGTAGTATATACATGCAAACTGAGCGCAATGGATTAGCTACTAACTAGGTCATGACCTACTGGTAGACCGGAAGTGACCTAGTTTCAGCCAATCAGAGGGCTGGATTTGACAGGAAGTGACGTCATAAGGTTATGACCTAGTTTTTTCGACCAATCAGAGAGCTGGATTCCATTTGACCTAGTGACCTGACCTAGATGCATAAATTAAAAGAATTGTGCAATACCTAGAGCTGACCTACTTACAAACCGGAAGTGACCTACTAACCTACTTGCAAAAACGTATGACCTACGTATGAGGGTGCATTGCGCAATGCTTGTAAGAATTTACACAATAACCATGACTCATTTTCTGATGCAATGTTCCTATGAATTTACGCAATACTTATGACTCACTATTTTGATATGAGATTAAATGCAACAAAGACACAACTCGTTTTTTTTAAATTCAATCTTTTTATTTTTTCTTCCTATCAGAGTACATGCTAGGTATGAATCATTATAATCAGATATGCTTTGCAAGCAGAGTACATGGATATTATATGGAAAATGAATTCTTGTTGCAGTACCAACTGCACCCGGTCTTGGCTGGAGTAGGACTTTGACTACGGTCCTCTAAGGCCCGCATTCTCTCCATTAAATCCTTCAAGGCCTTTCTTCCTATGTCGTTCTCCTCCAGGGCTACCACTTTGTCCATTAACTCGGCCATGATGATGAGAATCTTGTCTATTACTTCCGCCGTGCTCTGAAGCCCGTCTATCACGTACAGTTCACGTTTAACTTTTCCTTTCACCAAAAGATTGCTCACGTCTGCTTTGACTGCTACTTCTTCTGGACTCATCTCGAAATTCATTGCCTCTTCTTCTCTCTTTTTCTCAGGAAGGGCCTGACTATTTTGTCCATTAAGTTGAAGGGGACCTGAGAAAACCTTTTCACAGTGTGGTGTGGATCCTTGGTCCGACATGTTTCTATGAGGAAGTTAATGCAGTGGGCTCCACACGTTTTAGCGTAAAAGTTTTGCACTTGTTTTCTGCTGAACGACCCGTGACCATCTGACGACTTTTGCATGAACCTCTGGTGATATATAGTAAACGGAGGTAAGCCATAGGGATCAAAGTAGAATACATTCCCGTTATGAGAAACGTAAAATGCCACCCAGTGCTGACCAGGTTTAGAGCTTGGATCTGTGTTACTGACGAAACATGTAGAGGGAATTGGTTTTTTAGGACATTGATTACTGGCAAAAGTTCCCAGGTAGAAACGCCTTGTGTGTGGATGGTTTCCCAGTGCACCTGTTATGTCTGAAGTTCTCATTTTTTTTCTCAGTTCATGTGGTAGTCTGTGACAGGAAGACAGTCAGCCGTTAGTTGGATGTTGTTGTCGTAGAAGGAACACAAGACGGCAGATATGGCGTGAGTAGTCGGGGCGGCAAACCTAAGGGAAATGCCCAGCTTTCCTTGCTTGATGAGATTTATACGACTGTCTTCAGGTGCTCTGTCTGGGGTGAGGTCGAAAACAAAGAAGGAATATCCATCTTTGAAATCTTCCAAAGTTATGCCACAGTCTTGCCCCAAAGCCGACAGCCCACTGTCTATGAACATTTGACTGTAGGCTCTGATGCAGTTGCCTGTTTCGAAGTCGGTCTTCAACTCAAACTTTTGATCGTCATATCTCACGCATATTTCCTTCACGTTGAAATGCCTGCAGTTGAAAGGATTTTCTGTCTTAGTCCCAGCAGCTGCTGTTTCCTTTATCATACACAAGACTATCCTGGTGGGGATCTGAGTAGTGTCAGGTTGAGTCCAACTGTAGTCTTGTGAGCCACCGTCCAAAGTGTGTTTAGTTACTTTACACCTGGCTATGTGATAGTTGAAAGGGCCCCAATGTGGATTCCTGACACTGCTGACGTGAGTTTTCACCACCTCGTCTTCGACACATTTTTGGAGAAGTGTCATTTCAGCTTTGGTGATTTTGACCCAGTAGTTTTGATCGGCTGCTTGCATCATGTAGTAATTGGGCTGATTTTTTTCGAATATGAACTTGATTTCACAGTTCGGAGGCAGCACCTTGCATTGTTTAATTAAATCCAGGTGCGGCTTCATTACTAAGGCATGCTTGTTGCGGGCACTGAACTCTGCTCTCCGTGCCGTCCATCCAGCATTTTCGCCCGCTCTGGCTTCCATGTGACCACAGGTGTCTTTCATGTACTTTTGACACCCTTTCAACCGAGTCTCTTTGTCTTCTTTGTTGCAACAAATTGTGTCCAAAATGTAGGCCTTGAGACCATAGTCTTCATTGTTGCCGGTGACTTTCTCCCCATTTATCAGCAACTGGCAGGAAGCAAAGAGAGCGTGTGCCAAGTTGTTGACTGGAGCAGCTTCTATGCCTACGGCAAGGTGAGTTGTTCCGTCTGCCGCCACGGCTTCCAGTTCCATGTACAGCTCAGTTTCTGAGAGGTCTGTGTACAGGTTGCTTGGTTCGAAGGTGAAGTCAAATGATTCAGTGTGTGGAGTCAGGGCATTGTTGGTAGTTTTGGTTATTTTTTGACATTTTAATATGTCCTTTTGAGTGACAGGCAAGGCGTGTAGGTCTAGTTCACCTACTGCACATACCTGACCCTTGGGATGAAGGAGACTCATGACTAGAACAAGGTCCTTCCTCTAGCTTGTCCTCTGCCTCTGCCGCGTTGCCCCTTACGTCCTCCGCGCTTGCCGGTTGCTCGTCGTTTGACTGGAGGAGGTTCAGATGTACCTTTTATGTATCCTTGAGCAGAAGAAGCAGCCCTTTTGAGTAAGTTCTTCCCTGTAGCTTTACTTCTCCTAACTACACTTTTCTTGAAGCCTTTTCCTGTTACCACGTCGGACAAGACTCCAGCTCCTGTAGTAAGCAAGGCTTTGCCTGCAGATTTGGCAGCTGAGCGTCCTATTTTACTTAAGAGGGGAACAGCTCCTCTCAGTAAACCACCTATTAACGAACCAAGTCCGTGCCCTCTTTGTCTGCCCCTGCCACCGTACGCTGGTAAAGCACCGTTCCCAAACTGTGATTTTCTGTAGTATTCAGCGTACTGACCCCTAGGGGCCAGGTATGGAGGTGTTCCATAGTAGTGAAGCATGGTAATATACTCCTATCCTTGAAGAGGTCTGAAGGCAAGTACCACCGACACTGATCCGCTTTCAAATGGTATAGGTTCCCCAGTCTTGTCTCTTAAGTATATCCCTATCTGTCTGAAGGTGGTTTTAGTGACTGGCAGATATATCAAGTTCTGGAAACTTATGGTCTGCATGTCACCGTTGTAGCGATTTATGTTGATTTGCCTCAGAAGGGGTGCTTTAGAATCACCCACAAGACTGTGCTTGACTATGTCAGAGTACACGAAAGCACATCGACTTTTGTACTGAAGGTCTACCACGTAGGGGCTTTGTGTTTTTCCACTTAGGAAAACACTTCCGTCAAAACCTAATTGTTTCCCTAAGTTTTCTGGGAGTTGCATGACCACACCAGGAGGCAAGGAAACTACACTTTTCATTGTGTATTTGTTGTAGTGAAACACGGTGGCTTTGTTGTTTTTCCTGTAGTTTCTTAGTTTTCTCACCAACATGCTCTGTAGTTTATTTATGGTCCTGTTCAAGTATCCTATCAACTCTGAGTTGCTTTCCAGGTTCACACCTTCTAAGGCAAACATATTGTAGATACTACCTTCCTTGAAGTAATACTTAGACAGGTATCTGCTAATTTCCTTGAAGCGTGTACATATTTTCACAGCCTGTAACTGACTGGGAGAGAGCGGAGAAACATTAGCAGAGTCTGTGAAGACGGCCTTTTCTTCAAAAAAAGAAAGAGACCTTTTTTCCCTGTCATCCATAGACATCACTTCAGCCACAGCCGACGATATTTCCCTTTTCTCTCTGCCTGCCGTGTCACGCTCCCCCTCAGCCTCCTCCTCTTCCTTTTCCTCCTTCTCTGGCGTGGGTTGGTTAGAAGTGAATCCTCCAGATGGCGTCTCAGTCGCAGCAGCAGGAGTTGGTGGACTTTCACTTGCAGGACCAGCAGGAGGAATGGTTTCAGTCGATCCCACAGGGTTGACATGACGTAGGTTTTTTGTTATTTTTACTCCTCTCTTCAAAGCAGATTGGGCTGATAAATTTGATGTAGAGCTTGAAGCTCTACTGAAGACACTATGGGCTCCTGGTTTTTCCAGAGGAAAAAATTCTCTTCTGCGTTTGTTCAATAAAGCTACTACAGAGCGAAGGTTGTTTGTCAGGTCGTTTTCTCCCTGTACCAAGAGAATGGGTTCTTCTTTGACGTTGTACCACGTGGTAGGACAGGTTATTTCTTGAAGAGCACACTCTAACTGAGTAGGAGAGTTAATGTATTCTGCCAAAATTGTATTGTAACTAGTTAAAGTGTTGTCAGGAAAAACGTTCATAGATGAGTTACTAGGTAAAGTTAAGGTAAACGCCATTTGCTTATGTTCTTGACAGGTTCCCAAGAGTTAAACTTGTCTCCATAACCCTTCCACTTGATCAAGGCTTCTCTTTTCTTGCCTTTTCCTCTGTATTTTACTATTTTTTCTATGTTGTAGCGTCTTCCGTGACGGACTTGCACCTTCTGAACTTCAGGTTCGTAGAAGCTTCCTTTTATCTCTTCTCCAAGGAGATCTTTCAGGTGGTACCCTTTGGGCGAAATGTTGTCGACTGTGTATATTTCCTCAGTCCAGTTAGGTTCGTACCCTCTGTTAAATGTTTTCTTTGTTTTCAACATTCGCACTTGATTTTTTCTCTTCAACTGAAGGACAGGAACTTTTTTCTTTTGAGGTTGATCGTACAACCTGTAGAACAAGACTTCAGAGTTGTCTTTATTTATGTCTGAAGGGGCAGCTCCTAAGGATTTGTGGTAAGTCAAATTGTAGGACTTAACCAAGTCGGGCAGCAAGTCAACCCATTTGTAGTTATTGAAATGAGAGAAACATCTCCACATTTTTCCTTGTAAAGTAGAGTTGAATCTTTCGGCTAAGGCACACTTCACGTCGTCGTTCTCTCCTGTGAAAAAATTGATTTTTTGATCTTCACAGTGTTTTTTGAAAATTTTGTTGACAAACTCTTTGCCCTTGTCAGTTTGAATTTGTTGAGGTTTTCTTTCTTTGCTCATTTTTTTGAAAGCCTCTGTCACGTCATCAGCTCTCTTACTTTTCACAGGTTGTCCAAAACCATACCTTGAAAAAACATCTATTCCCGCTAGAATGTACTGGTATCCTTTGTTTTCCTTTGAAAATTCTCGCATGTCTATGAGGTCAAGTTGCCACTGTTTGTCTATCCCCCATGTTTGTGTTTTTCTTCTTGGAAATCTTCTCTTGTAAGGTTTGTGTCTGGTGTAAGCGTCTACATCTTCCAAAGCTTGTTCTATGTTTTTTTTCTTTGTTTTCTTGAAGTGATGACGTTGAAGTTTAGATACGCTGGTGAAACTTCCAGGTTGTTTAGGATCTGTGTAAAACCTGAGGACATCTTTTTTCAAAGCCTTGTGCGCCATATAAACTTACGTCCAGTTCCTTTTTGACTTACTTTCCTCTTCTTGATAGGGGAAGCTCTTTTCAAGGGACTGGCAGCAAAGGAAGGACTGTGCCCTGCAAAAGCCGACTTGTTTTTGACAAATTTTAAGGTGGGGTTCAGCCTTTTAACTGCTCTCATGAAAACCTGGCTTCCTTTAGGTTGGTCCTTTTTCAAAGACTTTGGTCGGGCAGCAAAAGCTAACAAATCTGTTATGTCAGTTCCAGGCACACGTTCCCCGTTAACATATATTTCTCCGTCTCTGTTCCAATTCAAAATTTGACTTCCGTGACGAGATAATTCTCTGTAGAGATTTTTAGCAGTCGTTCTGTAACTTGCAGGTATTCTTTCTTTTATGTCGGCGTCCATACCCTCTGTGTTGTCTCTTGCACGAGGTTTAAAGCCTTCCTCCCCTTTGAACTCGTCTACACTGTCTCCGTCTGAATCGTCAGGAAGTGGTGGATCGTCTCTAGTCTCTGTGAAAGTGTGGTCATCATCGTCGTCGCCGTCGTCGGTGTCTTCTAAAGAATTGTTTACACCCCCAGCTGCTGCTGCTGCTGCTGCTCCTGCAGGGCCTTGTCCTACTGCTCGACCAGGATAGGGACCTTCCCTACGTTGTCCTAAGGCCTTGGCTTTTTTAGTTAAAATTCCCGACTTTATCATAAGTTGATTGTACTGCCTTAACTTTTCCTTCAGTTTGAGGTTAGGAGAGTTAAGCACCTCATGTGCTTTACTTTGAAGGTGGTTCAGGACTTGAACCAGGCTGGAATCAGGAGTTAAACCTTCTCTTAAAAGTTGAGTGCTGTAGTACTGGTCTTGAACACTAGGTCCAGGCTGGGGAGGAGAGGAAGGACTAACAAAAGAAGGTTTTTTTTCTCGGGGAACAAGATCCGCCCTTACGAGGGCCATCCTTGAATAAGACATGATTTATTATCGACGTGCTCCTATGAGACCTGTTATCAGGGGTAAGGCGAGGCCCAAAATGGTTCCCAAAAATCCACCCTTTTGCTCAAAGGTTTTCCTCTTCTGCTTAACGGTAGCCTTGTGCCTTGTGACTGACTTGAGTTCTTTCTTGTAGGGTGATAAACGTTTGACTGCGTCGGACTCGTTACGCAACAGGTTTTTGTTCATTACGTTGACGCAAATTTGACTCATCAACCTAATGACCTCATCGCTGAGACCTTTGATAATGTGGGAACACTCTGCCGAGGAACACTTGGATATGTGTTTCAACAAGTGGTAATGTTTCCTAATTGTTTTAAATTTTCCTCCAGAAGGAGATCTTTTGGTCACCATTCTATCTTTTTCTTTTCGAAGCTGAAGCTTGAGGAATGAAAACCAAGGTGTTCCAAGGAGTTGTTATGCTGTTTCTTACCCTAAGCTCGTTAGGTGTGCTCTGCTTAAAGTCCAATAGGATGTATGAATGTTTCTCTTTGGTTTCTGAGTTATATACCTCCGTCAAAAAGGATTTCTGTCCTGGAAAGGCCTGTTTGCTTATGTGCCCTATCTGACTCATGTCTCTAGGGTTTTTAAAAACAACTAGGTAGTGTGCATTTAAGCTCAAGGTTCTGAAGGCAGGATTGTTGAAAAACAAGTTTTGAGTAACAAAAATTACACTTAAACTGCGATGGTGAGAGCCCACAGTGAAAAGTTTCATTATGGTGGGAACGTACTCGGGATCCATGAGATCGTCTATTACGACCAGTCCATGTTTAGTCACGTCTCTTTCATCCTCGAACAAAAAGTTTTCTGAAAGAAGACCTTTGTTGAACTTAACCCCCAACTTCGCCATTTCGTCGAATCCATCTTGCCATTGACTGTAGCAGTAGTATATGTCGTGTATTTTTGGAGTAACAAGCTCGTCTACACCTTTAATCAACTTGAAAACAAGTTGACTTTTCCCACAAGAAGTAGGTCCAGCTATGATCATTGTGAAGGGGCTTTGTAGACGTGGGTCAAAAATGATCTCCTTTTCCTTGTGATCCATGTTGGACGATATCTTAAACCAAAGTGACCAAAGGAGCAACCTCGTCCTCTTTTAAACCAGTAGAACCCTTGTTCAAACCTTCCACGTAAAGAGCTACATCAGAAAGTCCCATGTTGTATAGACTGGCTATTAGGCAGCTTGGATGAGATATTTCTCTATATTTCCAAACCATCAGAACTTCGAATACAGGATTTGTGACACCTTTTTTCCCTGGAACAGGGGTGGATATCAGGTTAAGCTCGTGGTCGCTCAATCCAAGTTGAGTTCCCAGTTTCCTCCAGTCAAGCATTTCGAACTTGTCTGCCAGGTTGACGAACAAAGTATCAACTTTCCACTGTTCTGGAGGAATTTCACAATGGTCCACTACGTTGTAATATCCCATGTACCATCTACAATAATCAGTTAGATCGTAACGACCTATGTCACTTAATGCATGTCTCAATACCATCCACTTGCAACGCAGGTTCTTTCTGCTCCATGAAATAAGCATTTCTCTCCCCATAGAACGAAGAGACGGTATTTTTTCCATGTAATCCATTAAACTTAGTCTAAGTCCTAAGTAAACCCCTAATCGAGGGTAGTCTTTTTCAGATATTTTTTCACTGACCTTGAATAACAACTCGTCCGAAAGGTGAAACTCCATAGCGTCCAAATAAAAGGTGTTGAGCAAGTAAGGTAGGCAGGTAGGAAGGCAGGTAGGTTATGACAGGCTAGAAAGCATACAGTTGACTTATATAGGGTAGGGTAGGGTAGGGTAGGGTAGGGTAGGGTAGGGTAGGGTAGGGTAGGGTAGGGTAGGTGGGTAGGTGGTTTAGGTGGGTGGGTGGGTGGGTGGGTTAGGTGGGTTATTTGGGCGGCCAGCCCGGGCCAACAAGCCCCAAACCCCCCATACTTGAGGGGTGCCCCCACCCCCCCACCCCATAGTTTTTTAAACCCAACCCCACCCTTTCCTACCCTACCCTACCCTACCCTACCCTACCCTACCCTATATTATCCTACCCTATTCTATCCTATTCTATATATCTCTCCCATTCCCTTCCCCCTGTTTAGGTAAGCATGTTACATCGTTCTTCGTTCGTTTAAATTTGTTATGACGTTGAGTGTAAAGCGAGCTGATTGTGGTGAAAACAGTGAGTAAGGGAGATAAGCTGGGTGCACCACATAGCCAGATAAAACCAAACTTTTTCTTTCTCCTCTACACTGAAACGATCCAGGGACGATGATGGGATGTGAAATATGGGGCAGGAGGAAAACAAAGTTTTGGTTTCTAAGCACTCAGCTAGAAGTTCCAAAATAGACATGAAGAAATGAAGACGCTGGTTAAGTAGGCGGGGATTTTCTTTGGCGTGATGCTCTTCTGCCGCTTTCAATGCTTCCAAATGGAAGGGGTTTTTCAGTGGGCCCTTTCCCTTTCTTCCATGCTTCAGGGCATAACCCAAGGTTTCCACCGCTGAAAATTTCGACAAGTTATGACTCAAAACCATTTTCCTCAAGGTTTTTCTGTCTTTGGATGTAAAACTTGATGGCACTGAAGAAAAAACTAAGTATAATTTTTTCCGGTGAAGAACACATTCTTTCAAGTATTTGCACACGTACCTGAAACAAATTGAAGAGCAACATATAATTTCATTTCTTTCCCTCACGTATGTCAGAACTTGAGTGTCGTCGGGGTGACGTTGTTCTAATACACGCTGCAGGGAGTAACGCGACATAGTAGGTCGAAGGTTGTCGTGTCAAATAACGATGGTTTAGTCCCCGTTTAACCTTTATAGGAAACCTGTCAGTCTTTCCTTATCGCACTTTCCTGAAATGATTTATTGCTCAAGGACGAAACAAACGTCAGGGTCAGTGCCTGAGCGTTCTGAAAAGAGGGGAAAACATGTGGAAGGGTGGGTTTGGCCCAGGGGCCTTACCCGGAGGATCATCGTTTATTTTTGTTCAGTTTTATTAGGAGGACCAAAAATTAGATACGGGGTAGGCTGTTACCACCTTCAGCTGACCTTTTTCATGGGAGGTAGTTATTTCAGTTATAACTCTCACAACATGACAGCATCCATGGTAATTGTGTCCAATTTCTGTCCTGAAACCTCTTTCATAGAAAATTTTTGAACCTAAAGAGTGTGTAATTTTGTCTGGGTGAAGTAAAGTGGCTTTAATTAAAGCCTTCACCATAGTAGAATCGATGAAAACTGAATTACCAGGCCCTCCCCCCAAAGGTTGATCCCTTAGAAAAAAGGGTTTTTGTCTGTCTGAAATGAATTTCTTTGAACTTCCAGAGGAAATGGAATGTCTAGACATCAAGTGTACCATGGCACCATGTCCCAAAAGAACACCTGAAAAAAAACTTTCCCCATTTTCTGAGATAAGTTTTTTCACAGAGGGTCCACCAGGAACCAATGCAGTGGTTTGGTTGTGCAGAAAGCATTGTTTGAAGTTACAGTTAGGAGGGATGTAAAGATCCCTGTTCAAATTTTCAGGACAGAATTTCCACACAGCCCACACCTTACCTTCTTCTACGCCCCTCCTGATGTCTGAAATAAACACCTCCTGACGCCTTTTGTGACCTACGGTCAAAGACAAAGGCAAAGGACAAAAGTTAGCCATGTCTGCTTGAGAGAAGCTAGTTCTGATAAATGACGAATGGTCTGCGTTAATTACAGAATGGTAACAACAAGATTCGTTTTACAAGCCTCACCCTGAACGTTGACTGAACGTTATCACGTTTTTTATTTGAGTTAAGCTTTTTACTTTTTTCCAAAACAACACTGACTAAGTGTAAAACATACTATGAATGGAAAAGCAAGGTTATCTACGACTCATGGACGTGGTTGTACGTTATCTGAACGACAAGGGAACGTCCCAGCATCGTATCAGGATAGTTACTATAAAGTAGACTTGAGCTGCTCGATCTTCATCAAACCTTTTCTGACGTTTGTCTGCTGTTCGCCGTCCTGCTCCTGCACCTTCCAGCCCTGCCACCCTTTCATCTTCAAGGAGAACAATGCCTGGTCGCATGAAGACGGGACTTAGTGTCAGGAGAGGAGGAGCTAAAAAACTGGCTCCACTAACTTTTACTACTTTTAAACAGACAGAGGAAAAGACGTCGGGCATCGCCCCTCCTCCTACCTCTCCAGCCTCACCTGATAAACCACCTGCAACTCCTGCTCGGCTTCCAACTGAAGTGCCTGATGCAGGAGAACAGGAAGCCGCTCTTGCAGCTCTTCATGGCGAAATCACTGATTTCCTGGATCGCGTCCGGGATCGCTCTCCTCAGGAAGCTGGCGACGGCGATTTTGACATCAGGGAATACATCAATCCCCCGGCACCTTTGAACTACCAACCCCCCACTGAAGCACCTACGTCCGCCTCTTACTCACCCGTGACTCCGGAGGAACCTTCTCCCCAGGTCAGTCCAATAAAGGTTATAGACCTTACAACCTCATCACCGGCAGTTAAACCCATAGAAGTGGTGGACTTAACACAAGGGACACCTTCACCTGCTCACCGCGGGGGGTATTCGCAGGTAGAGGTTATAGATTTAACCGGCCCTTCTCCTCTGTACTCTCTCCCGGTTCCGGTAGAGGAGCTGCTTCTTAAAAGCCCGCCGGAAAAAAGAAACTGTTCCAGTGAGAGAGAAGGGGAGCCTAAGAAAAAAAGACAGAAGCGCGCCTACCACAAGAAAACCCCTGTCTCTACCCCTGCTTCAGTTTCCTCAGCGACTTCATCCTATGGTGCCGAGCCAATTGGTTCTGTCCCAGGTGTTCCTTCTCCTAAAGACAAGTCACACAGGCAAAAGTTTGGGGAGGGCACTGCCCCCAGTTCTTCCAGCAAGCTTGTGGGCTTTAGGTCAGTGCCTTTGGTGGTAAAAAAGTGGCCTGCTCGATTTGGTTTCCAAGAAAAGTCACCTGCCCCCAACCAAGTTTTTTATCCGGAAGGGGATAACAACACCTGCATAGAAATATACAGGGAACCTAGCATCAGGGGAGTATGCTTGAGAACCTACCTGGACAAACCTTACGAGCGGTGCTTGAACCTAGAGGCGCGTGAATTCAGGAACTTAGTGGACCAGATAGAGTGCATCCTAGGAAAGTACAAGGAGTTACACCGCCTAGCTGCCCTTGGAGAGAGGAAGGTGGATAATCTTTTGTTGTCCTTGAACCAAGACTGCACCGACCCCAGTGGAGGCCGGGCTATGGTCCTGGTAAACTTGTACAAGGGAACTCCTAAAGTTCACATAGGAACAACCAGCTACGTGGAGGAAATGAATGCCTCGGTGTCTTCCAGCTTCAGAATGCCCCCCTCAGCCACACACTGCGGACACACTGTGTCCCCCTTTATTCTGGAGGACATAAAATCACGAGTTGGTCCCTTCCTAGACGAAACGACCGATTTCTACTCTGGGTAAGTGGTCAACTTTGTATAGTGTCTGGTCAACAGCTCCTTGTTCAGTGCTTTTACATTATCATGTATATCAGCTAATTTGTAGTTAGATTTAGATGTACTCCGTTTTTAGTCAACGTAGCCCAGCGTAGGTTTAAGTTCCATATGTACTCCATGTATACTTAGGTTAGGTTTTAGTTATAAGTTTGTATATAGAACATAAAGTGAAACAAGAAAAAGAAACCTTAAAAAAAAAATGCCGCCCAAAAAGGTAAAACAACTTTACACCGTCAACTGTCCAATGTGTAACACCCCTAGACCTCCACGTTTGGTTACTGTAGAAAACAGTGGAAAAACTTTATGTAACTCAGATTCTTGTAGAAGAGAAACTTTTTCCGCCAGCTTAGAACTTCCAAAAGAAATAGAAAAAAATTCTTTGCATAAAAGCAGTTACCGTGACAACTTCAAGTCCATAGCTTCAGGTTTGGCTGTGCTTGGTAAGCTTCAGTCCATTTTCAACGTCAGAATGACAAGTTTCAACAAAGACTTGGGAGCCAAACAGGTAATAGAGGCGCTTACCTCTATTCATAGAAATCAAGTTATGGCTTACAAAGTGGCTGTCTCTTTTGGAAGGTTGTTGTCTTCCTCTAAGGAGGAAGAAGAAGAAGAGAAAGTCATGTACTTTCATGCTTCTGCCAACAACTCGTCTTTGTTCTATGACAGTGAAAGTCATAGAGACCCTTACATTTTTATAAGGGACGACAAAGACTTTGCAGAGTGTTTAGATTTAATAGAAAACAACATTAAAGAAGACACTCAAAGACCCTCTACTAAATGGAGTGTAATAGGCAACGTGAACGCCAACATCACACTGATAAGGGCTACGGGAGGAGAATATCTTTTAGGTAAAATGAAAACTGTTCCACCAGGTTTAAGACAAAGAGGAATGCAACACTTTCACAGAGACCCTAAAACCAAAAGGGCGTACAAGGACAACTTGTGTTTCTTTAGATGTCTGTCTTTCTTCCTGTATGAATCTTTAGAAAAAACTCAAGAGCTTTTCCTAGAAGCCTATCCAGGGGTGAACAAGGAGACTTTTGAGGGTGTTAACATAAGAGATTTAGACAGGTTAGAAAAAATGTTTGAAGTTAACATAAGAATCTTTTACCTTCCCTCTTTTGGTAAAAGAAAGGGGCGACCTAAAATTATAAGGTCAAACATGTGTTCATCCAAAAAAATCATGAACTTGAACTTACACAGAAACCATGTAAGTTTAATAACTAACATGGGACTGTATGGTAAAATGTACCCCTGTGAAAAGTGTCATAAAGTTTTCACTCGTAGCTTCCTTTTGAAACAACACAATGGGGTGAAAAAAGATTGCACCAAAGTCAGCTTCAGGTACAAAGGTGGAGCATACAATCCATCCAAAACAGTTTTTCAAGTTTTAGAGGAACTGGGAATAGTTTGTTCACCTGAGAAAAAAATATACCCCTATAAAATTGTTTTTGACTTTGAAAGCTATTTCGTCCAACCTGAAAATTCGTCCCCAGAAAATGCTAACACTGTGATAGAAAAAACTCACATACCCCTTTCTGCCAGTGTAGCTTCTGATTTTCCTGGGCATACAGAACCAGTGTGTTTTGTCAGAAATTCCAACAGGGACGACGATCCTTTGGTTAAAAATGTGTTGGAACACATAAACAACTTGGGGCAGTTGATAGGAGAACAGGTGAAAGAGAATTTTAGAGATGTTTTAGACGAACTAGACTCTCTAGAAGAAAAACAAAAGGAACTAGAACATAAAGCTAGCAAAGTTTTTCCAGCAAAGAACAAAAAAAATCCCAAAAAAAAAATCTCCCATGTTCTTGAAGTGAAGGAAAAACTTCTTACCTACATAGAAAGAGTCCCTGTTCTAGGTTTCAACTCTGGAAAGTATGACATTAATTTGATAAAAAAGGAATTTCATTCTTTTTTATAGACACAGACAAAACAGAAATGAAAACCATAAAAAAATGCAACAAGTACATAGCAGTGTACACAGACCATCTTCTTTTCCTTGACATGTTTAACTATTTGGCACCAGGTTATTCCTACGCAAACTACCTGAAAGCCTTTCTAAAAGGGAAAGCTGAAAAAGGTTTTTTTCCCTACGAGTGGATGGACAACATAAGAAAACTGAACAACAAAGCTCTTCCTCCACGCCACTGCTTCTACAGTTCTTTGTCGGGTGGTGGAATAAGCAAAGAAGATTATCTTGAATGTAAAAAGGTCTGGAAAGAAAACAAAATGAAAACTATGAAGGACTACTTGATATATTACAACAACCTGGATGTTAAACCCTTTGTTTTAGCCATAAACGAGCACACAAAATTTTTTATAGATCGTGGGGTAGACATGTTCAAAGACGGTTTAACTTTGCCAGGTTTAACCTTGAAGTTTCTTTTCAACAACACTGCACCTAATGCCACTCCTTACATTCTTTTTGGTGAGAAAGAAAAGGATGTTCACTCCTTGCTCAGACGCAACTTAGTAGGGGGTCCCTCTATTATTTTTCACAGACATCACAAAAGTGGAGAAACAAGAATAAGACAAAAAAAATACGGGTCACAAAGCAAAGTATGCAGACACATAGTAGGGGTAGATGCTAACAGCTTGTACCTCAAGTGCATGGGTGAAGAGCACTGCACAGGTTATTATGTGGTGTGCAGGAAAGAAAACGATTTTCAAGCTGTTTGCAGTCAACAAATTAGCTACTCAGCCACAGAATGGTTGCGATACAAAACTGTGACAGACAAAGTCAAGATATTACACCAATACAACTACGGGGAAGTAGTATTGGGTTCAAGGAAAATAAAAGTGGACGGTTATAATCCAGCTTCAAAAAAAGTATACCAGTTTCACGGGTGCTACTGGCATGGTCACATATGTCACCTCACTAAATCAGTTTTGAGAGACCCCAATGGAAAGGCATGGTTAGAAGAAAAAAACCAAAATACCGTTTTGACTACCCTATATCTTCAATCGTTAGGTTACCAAGTAGAGGAAAAGTATGAGTGTATGTGGTTGAAAGAAAAAACTGAAAACTTGTGCAGAGAAACAAAAAGTGAATGGGAAATTAAAAGACCGTTGTGCCAAGGCAGAAAAAGTCAGGATGAAATACTGAGAGGGGTTTCTAAAGGAACAACTTTTGGACTTATCCAGGTAGACATAGAAACACCTGAATACTTGAAAGAAAAATTCAGTGAAATGACACCTATTTTCAAAAACTGTTTAGTAGGAAAAAAAGACGTAGGTGAACATATGAAACGTTACCTGGAAGCAGCAGGTAAGCTAAAACAACCGCAACGCCAACTTATAGGCAGCTACCACGCAGAGGGAATTTTGTTGGGAACTCCTCTCTTGAAGTGGTACCTGGAGAAAGGTTTGGTAGTTACGACAGTACACCTTCTCGTAGAATACACTCCAGAACAGACTTTTTTACCCTTCATGGACGAAGTAACCAAAGCTAGGAGGAAGGGCGACGAAAATATAGACTGTAAGATTTTGTCAGATCTGTACAAACTTTTGGGAAATGGTTCATACGGAAAAACCATATGCAACAAACAAAACTTTGTTCAAACAAAGTATCTTCACCCCTCTAAGGCAAGACGTTTGGCCATGCACTGGTCAGTGCAAGATGTGCAAGACATAAGTGACAACACGGTAGAACTGTCCTGTTTGCCCACCTCCATCACCTACGATCTCCCAGTTCAAATAGGGTTCATGGTATACCAATATGCCAAACTTAAAATGTTGGCTTTCTATTACGACTTTCTCCTTGAATACATAGACGAGAAAGATTTTGAAATGTGTGAAATGGACACTGACAGTTTTTACTTTGCTTTAAGTGCAGAGAAAATAGAAGACGTAATTATTCCTGAAAAACGTGAAGCTTTCTTCAGAGAACGTCACAAATGGTTGCCCTCTGAATCATGTGACAACAGTCACCACAGAGAGACCTATGTTCAGACCAAAGTATTGGGTGAGCTGTGGCTGCCTCAACCATGTTGTAAGAGCCGTCTGGCGTTTGACAAGAGAACCCCCGGGTTATTCAAAGTGGAGTGGGAAGGTGACGAAATGACTGCCTTGAACTCCAAATGTTACATAGGCACAGGAGTAAATGTGCCCGTTAAAATGAGTTGCAAAGGTGTAATTCAAAAACAAAACCCCCTGACCACTGACAAGTACAAAGAAGTACTGGACAGTGAAAATGTTGTCACGGTAGTCAACAAAGGATTTAAAGTAGTTAACCACAGCGTTACGACTTACTCTCAAAGGAAACAAGGTCTAACCTATCAGTACATAAAGAGACAAGTATGTGAAGACGGTGTTAGCACCCTACCCCTTTCTATATAAAAAATGGTTTCTTTTTCTAGTTTCACTTCCAGTTGTACATTTCGTTGAAAGAAAAAAAGTTTTAAACAAATTGTTCAAATGAACAAATTTCCTTCATAGAAAACAGTGTTAAAATGGAAAATGTTCATTTGAAAAATTGTTCAAACGAACATTTGTTCAAATGAACATTTTTCCCCATAGAAAACAGTGTTAAAATGGAAAATGTTCATTTGAACAATTGTTCAAACGAACATTTGTTCAAATGAACATTTTTCCCCATAGAAAACAGTGTTAAACTGGAAAATGTTCATTTGAACAATTGTTCAAACGAACATTTGTTCAAATGAACATTTTTTTCCATAGAAAACAGTGTTAAACTGGAAAATATTTTTTGTTCAAATGAACATTTTTCAAATAAAAAACAAAGGTAAAAAAATGTGTACTGTATCATGAAAAAAAACTAATAAAAAAGTAAGAAAAGTGAACTGTATCACCCAAAAATAAAAAAAAAACTTTTCACAAAAGTGAACGCTGTACATGTTCACGACAAAAAATAAAAAATCCGGCGCTGAAGAAATTAAGTTGGAACAGAAAAAAGTGGTACCAGATTTCTTAACTCATAGCGTCACGTTCACCAGATTATTAGTATCTGGTTAGATTTAAGCAACCATTTTAACATGGAAAGTTTAGAAGCTATGCTTGTGGAGCAAACCACAGAAACTCCACCTTATGACTATTACATGCGTCCAGTTTTACAAAGTGTTGCTTCATATAATCAAGCTTCTTCTATAACACCTGACAATGATATAAGTTCTGTAGCATGTGGATGTTCAGAGAATTTCTTTTGGGAAATAATACCTGCAGAAAACATTGGTTATTTTAGAGGAGCTGAACCAGACACTGTTGAACACTGTATAACTAGTGTTAAAATGTACAAATATTTCTCTTCAGCTTTTTGGGACGCCTACAGAAACTGCATGTACTATTGTCGAGTGAAAAAAGTTAACTTGATAATGCATGATTGGTGTATAGGAGTATATCAATTGCACACTGAACCTGGCTGCCCAAGACACTACACAAGGTACACTTTAGGAAGTGTAAGAAAGTTTGCTCTTACTCTCCAAGAGTTAGAATGTAATCCCATAGTAGGAGTGTTTTGTCAGTGTAATTGTAAACTGGAAGTATCTGCTATTGCTAAAACTATTTGTTTCACATGTCTGCAGGTCTCTCTGGAACTTCATGCCTTAAGTATACCTGGAGTGAAAAATCATTTCTCCTTTGAGGTAAACTTTAAGGATGGTTTTTTATCTGGTCTTTTACCTGGACCCAAAAACAGTCAAACTTACTTCCTGGCCCAGGCTTTGTTCGAGCATGCTATATCTAACATAGCCAAACTTAACAGTTATTGTTTCCACAACACATGGAAAACTAGTGTCACTGGCCAAAGCTGGTATCAAGCAAGTAAATTCACACACAACAAATGTTTTTGTAGTATATGTGCACGCCCCGGAAATGGAAAATCTGTCTTCATCTGTAAATATTGTGTCTAATAAAAAAATATAATCTGTTATGTGAAATAAATGAGTTGTGTTTTATTTTAATGCATGAAATGAAGAGACATAACAAAATGAGTCATAAGTATTGCGTAAATCCATAAAAGTATTGCATCAGAACATTGTGTAAATTCTTACAAGCATTGCGCAATGCACCCTCATACGTAGGTCATACGTTTTTGCAAGTAGGTTAGTAGGTCACTTCCGGTTTGCAAGTAGGTCAGCTCTAGGTATTGCACAATTCTTTTAATTTATGCATCTAGGTCAGGTCACTAGGTCAAATGGAATCCAGCTCTCTGATTGGTCGAAAAAACTAGGTCATGACCTTATGACGTCACTTCCTGTCAAATCCAGCCCTCTGATTGGCTGAAACTAGGTCACTTCCGGTCTACCAGTAGGTCATGACCTAGTTAGTAGCTAATCCATTGCGCTCAGTTTGCATGTATATACTACTCTCAATGCCAGCCATTGTGTGTGTACATAGGTACATACACCTCCTCGCCCGGCAGCGGACAGGGAAAGCGCCCGTCTCAGCTCGGACAGGCAGCGGCACATGGCTAAAGGTTTCAATACGCCTTGCTGTTATGTTTGTGTATAACACACCTCCTCCCCCGGCAGCGGACAAAGACAGCACACACGGCGAAAAAAGATGCTTCTCGCTGTTATGTTTGTGTATAATACAAATCCTCGCCTGGCAGCGGACAGCGACAGCGCACACGGCGAAAAAAGATGTGTCAGTCCTTGTGGCGCAGTGCATAAGGAGTTGGATTTGGGATGTGAGACTGCAGGTTCGATCCCTACCCTGGCCTGGAAAATTTCATGGGTTTTAACATATGACATGGGAGGACATGAGAGGTGTGCGGTTATCCTGGATAACCGCATGCCTTACATTGATAACCGCACGCCTTCCAAAATTGATGTTACAGCCTATAGGGTGTGCAATATCGACAAATATGTGTATGGGAATAGCCACCAAAAAGCACTGTGTAACCCAGAAATGGTGGTATAAAGTCTACTAAGGGCCTACATTTAATGCGGCTATTACCAAAAGGCTAAAGGTGCATGCACTAGGTTCTAACTAGTCTAGGCCTGTGTGTCTGGCTGACACAATCACCCTCTGCTTCACGCTAAAGATGACTGCTTCCTGACTACCTTTGGATAACACAGAAAAGAAAGAAAGTAAGGTACTTTAGGTGAGGTACTGATTCAACGACTATATCATTTTGGCAAGACCCTACCCTACTACTCCTAGGGGGGGGGGGCTTTTATGTTTAAGGAACGATTATTTTTCACGAAGTCGTATAGGAAAAGTGTTTCTATATTGAAAATCGTGACAGTTTGGGGATTATATATAATCGTAAAAACGATTTTAAGAAGAGTCTCCAAAGTAAACGACTTTTGTATTTCTAAAAGGGTATTCACCATGATATTTGATGACTAATCTGCGACTTTAAAGTCTTTCTTAGGGGGTTTACTTTTTACCTGTCCCCTTAAAGTAAAGGAGTCATTTTTTTTTATAAATAATTGGTTTATCTTTAAAAAAACAGTTACTACATGTTTCAAGAAAAAACATTAATAACCCATCATGAATTTGATTTTATTGATTTTTTTTAAACGTGACTATTCTATGAAAGTGACAAAAACAATCAGTAATTTTAAAATAATTGATTCAATAGTAAAAAATGTCTCGGAGATTTCTTTGAATTGACTGAGATTCTTTGAAGATAATCTGATGATTATCTCCAAACCTCCGAGACTAGCCATTACTCAAAGGAAAATTGTGAGATTGTTGTAGGGGCCAGCTCTGCCATACAAAGCCAGCTGCCCCGTTCCGGTGTACAGCCTAGCCACCTGGCACCTGGTGGTAGCTGCCCTTATGTGTGTCATACCGATCCAGGTGTAGATGGAAGGTGGTAACGTCAGGCCAGGGGAAGTACCTCAGCTGTAGACCAACGGTCTCCAGGTTCGGGTCCGGGGTTCGATTCCCGGTTTCTCCATGTTGTCAAAATAATTGTCAGATGATCGTCAAATAATCCTAATCAATCTGAATAATCGTTTTATGGAGCAGGTACTTCTGGTACTGTAAAACTTGAAGCATGTACCTTGCATACTTACTTTTACGGAGCATGTACATGGTTTCGTCCAGGTACACATCTACATTTTTGTGTGAGACTTTGCTGGATGAGCCCTTGGTGTAGGCCCTGCTCTCATCCCAGTTCACGCGGCCCACACCCTGCAGACATAACCGTACTCCTGGTAAAATAGAACATAAAATGCATGAGAGGACAGCCATATCAAAACATAATATTTCATCAAATTCTTAAAATAAAACTACTGTAACGGTTCGTACCAACTTTATATGTTGGGTGGCTCTTTGGCTCGCTTAACTCTAGAGATACCAACACTACACGAGTATTTCGGGTTGGGCAAAGCCCCAGAACTTCCTACCTGCTCGGGTAGGCCTTTATTGAGGAGAAGTAACACGTCTGGACTGGACTAGGTCCAGTCCTCTTCTGCGGATCATCCGGCTCCTTAGTAGGAGCTGGATGCGAGTCATGGTGCTGCCTCCTCTTGTACCAAACGGGTATCGCAAAGCGACACCTGGTTGGTATAGAAGGAACGAGCACCACCCGAACACGTCTCTCGGATGAAGCGCACTAATATATAGGGGCCGGCATTGTTATGTATATATACATAACGATGCCGTCCCCTACACTACTATACCACAGCAGTACATTTTCGCAAAATTACAATGTTGTTTAGTCTGGAAATTGCTAAAGAAATGTAACTTCCACGTGCTTTGACTCAGAACAATTCAGTTCTTTTAACTTCGAAAGTTTTCAGAGAAGGATATTTTCAGTGATAGTTTCTGTATGAAAGTACATGCACAGCCTAAGATAAATGTTCTAAATATTTTTTTATGGGTTGCTGTTAGCTTGGATACTTTCCCAATCCCTTAATTGTGTGTTTTGACATGCAATTGCACAGACAGTACCGGGCATCATATTTAAACTGACCTCTTAGTTTAAGCTCTGATCCCAGGTCTAGAATCACGTGACCTGCCACCACATCCCCCGCCTTGTATATGGCATTGGGATCCTTAAAGCTGATATCAAAGTTGATGATTTCACGAGACATGACTGTGGACTATCTGGTCATACTTCACACCGAGACGGCCTCTGTTGTGGACTGTAATGAAAAGGTAAAAATTTCGTTAAGAATGGTAGCAAACAATGTCAGTTTGAATAATTGAACTCTCAACACATTAAAATGCCTTTGATATGACACATGATAACAACCCAGAATTGTATTACCCAAGCATTCCAGGTGCCCTGAACCTTAATCATGGGCACAATACGCCATAGGTAAGTACTTTGTTCTTCATGATGCATGATTGCAACCCTATGTATTATCACCCAAGGCTTCATTAATGTATGATCTCGTCCTATACACTGCCAAGATACCATTTAGGTAGCGCAGATGAAATAGGCGAGTCATTTGGCAAGACTTTAACCTGATGGTATGTGGAGGTAGCAGTATGTATTAACAACCAATGAATTCCCTTCATGCCCTGCAGAGCTTTTAGGAGGCATTACTTAAGCCCTGTGCCCATCATGCTTTTAAGAGTTATCAGTGCTTATCTTGCAGGGTACCAGATCAAGCAATGGCGTCTCCACTGCATGAATGCCGTGGAACCTCATTATATTCAGAGACGTAGGAAGCAAATCTTCATTGGGGGGGGGGGCCAGCGGGGACCCAATTTGAGCACCTTGAATTATCGGCACAAGCGCGATGATGCCTAGATACATACCCATAATAGAATTTAATAGAAAAGTATTTTTGGTGAATTTTAGATCTGATCTGAGGCTCAGGGCTCCATTTTCCCTTTCCCTTTAACATGTTAATCTAATTTGGAATGGAAAGTTTTAGCTGCTTTTACATTTCATTATGACTTCTTGGTAAATTTCTTGGGGGGCCCAGACATAATAAGGCCCCCCTCCTTTATGATTGGGGGGCCCAGGCCACCCTGCCCCCCCCCCCTTTTCCTACGCCCCTGATATTTCTAGGTTGGTAATCCAGGTAACCATTGCCATTACCTCCAGGTGCCAATATAAGCACCAGGGCCTCCAGCACCTTCAGGTCAGGTCATGACCTTAATGACCTTGACTTGCACCTGCCAGACCTCTATCTCCCCCTGGTGGTAGACGGGAGAAGTAAGCACTCCTGACATTTCCTGTCAGTAGGGAGGATTAGCAACCCCGCGTAATCAACGCAAGCGTGGGTGTGACATAGATGAGTATGTATGTTCCTGACGTAAAAAACCAGTCTCTCTGCATCAAAAATACATATATGCCTCCCTTGCTACATTCCCACATATTTTGGTCATTAGAATTTAGCAGGGATTTTAACTATATGATGCAGCAATTACATTAAAACATTTCATTTACTTCTTGTTTTAAACTCCATTCTCCAAGAGTGTGTCTGAGGCTAAGTGCATGTAGAGCGAGTGCCAGCCAATGGCATGTCATAGTTGAGGGGGTTTCACACAATCCTTGATGACTTTGTTTACAGAATACCTGCGTTAACGTCCATCTAAACGCATACGTAGTGGTTGCTAAACCTCCCTAATATCTGATTGGGAGTAAGGGCATAGAGTACCCATATATGAACTCTACACTGGTCCCCAGCAGTTATTTGAGGGCATGATACCCACAGGCCATGTCTGATGACATTTTCCCCAGATCCTGGGGACTCCACTAGATGGAAGTATTTCTATTCTCCCATCACAGACTATATCCAAATATCTTTATAGGAGAGACAGGTTGACCATTGGGGTGCTAGGGGGCCCTCTTGTGATTAACGGTTAAAACAAGGGATGATTGATTGCTAACTTCTTAGACATGGCCTGCTTGCATGATGTCCCCAAAATAGAGACAGCTGCAGGTCGCCAGCCAATGTGAACTCAGGGGCGTGGGAAGCAGTTTCAGAGTGGGTGGGACCAGGGGCGGTTTCTGCAATTTTTGACCTCCCTTTCCTTGACTTTTAGTTTTGATCTTTTGAGGAGTTGGCCAAAAGTGGGGGGAGGGACATGTCCCCCCTGTCCCCCCTGCTTTCCACGCCCATGGAACTCTCCCCCGCCTCTTTACTCTCTCATAGGGTTGAAGACATTGACAGAGAGGTGCAAAGCGGTTTCAATATGAATGAACTGAACTTCAATCAAATTCAACCAATTCAGAATTCACCCATTTTCAAATTCAACCATTTTTACTAATCCAGACATTCTTTAAAACCTTTACAACTTTCCCAGTGCCCAGAAAAGATCAGAAAAACTAACACAACCACACAGTGAAACAAAAAGAAAACACCTTAACCCCGTCACCGTATGCTGTTTTGCTCCACATTGATATAAGAGATAATAGGTCATTTATGAAGTTCCTTCCCATCCTACTTCCTACCACAACTTCCTAGCTGTGACACCAAACCCTTAAGCCCAACACCCACCCCCAAACAAAATGCACATCAGTGGTGGACCCAGGATTGTCTAGAAGCGGGGGCCGAAGACTTGGTGAGAGCTGATGAGGTACTATACGTGGCCCTGAGCAATGTTTTAGGCCCCATCAACACTCTTCTTTTCCCTCTTTTTCCACTCTTTTTCCTTTTTCCCTCTCCTTTTTTCTTTTTTTTTTGTGGTGGGGACACCTATGGTCTCCAGAACTCGTCAATAGTGATGACTTTAGGTGCTCAGCTTGACAATACCCAAAACTACAGCTTTAGGTTGTCAGGGGGTCGTCATATGAACGACCTTAGGTCATCAGTGATGACCTAAAGTCATCACTATTGCTGACTGTTATAGCTTTAGACCTGGGTAGAAATTACATACAGTATATATGTTTTGTATTGTCTTTAGTTACATCTCTTTACCTCACCCACCATTAGAGAGTTAACTTTGGGTATATGCCCAACCCACTGTCATGGCTTTAGTGAAACATTATGGTGTAGTATATCGTGAGTTCACTCATCTACATGTATTATATCTTAGGCACGATCAAATAAGTGGTCATACTCTAGCAATAACTAAAAGAGAGGTGTGATTACCAGGATGATCCATCTTTTTCTACATTTTCTAATTAGAAATTCCTTACTTTTACTGGTACATTTGTATCAAACTTTGCCCATATTCTCCTTCTTATAGTAGACTTTACAACAAGAGCAATGTAAATATAAGGGTCAATGTACATCCCAGGTCTCATCCTTTGTATCATAGAAATGCATAGTGGGGCCCTCTCATGGGAAAATCCCAGACTAGTAATAGAGCCAAGGTGGTCAATATGACAACTTAGGGTCGTCATATTGACCTGACGACCATCTGACGACCCTAAACTCATCATATATGACGACTTTCTTGGATCCGCCACAGCACATAAAAGCAGATTAGCAGTAGGCTAATTGTCTGGGACTATATACGTCTATCCTCCTACCCTGTAGACAGACAGGTCTGTCAGCCCTGGGAACAGGGAGGCCTTTAGCTATAGCCTTCACACCTGTGTAATTGGCACCAGGCGGGGTACCTGTCTGGGTGTACCTCTGTCTGCTGATTCTGATGGTCTTTTCTCACATTTTGGCTACCGTTGATGTATCATTCTATAGAGGTATAGAGAGCAAAAGATTATAGGTGGATGGGGGGAACACCCAGACCACGTTGAATCATCGGTTTGTATTATGTTGATGTCTCTACATTCCAGTGTAGCATCTTGTATAGAAAAGTAGTCCTTGGTGACTGCTCTCAGACCCAGGTCCCATTTACTCCTGTGCGATATTGGTCTACAAGATTGGTCTAATTGATTTTGTGATGTAAGGAACAAGATTATTTATGCATTTTGTTATGAGGTTTTAGCCGAATATTTCGAGTAGCCAGAAATATTCAGGGTCTCCTCCTTTGTAATTGGGTGATGGGGGAGCCTGCACTCTCACATGTCATCACATTACTACAACACACTATGAAGCAAAATATGGAGGTTAATTCAAAAGGCTCTGCCATCGCTACCTATGCGATGTTACTTATTTCCCTCCCTTATTCCTTACTGCGATAGTAAGGTCAGCCTGCCTTCCCTTCTGATAGCCAGCTACTTTTTAGTGAGCGCTGTTAGCCTCCGCCCTGCTTTCACTATTCCAAGCAGAACACACTGTGCACAGTGGCAACAGGTCCACATAGAAAAAATAGCAGTGGAAGACAAAAAATAGCAGTGGAAAAACTTGTTCTCTCAAGAGTGGCTACACTGGGGTTCTGCTAATTATATATACCCTGTCGGGTGCACTTGACCCTGAAATGTCTTCAAGTATGTCATCAACTAAAAGAGAGAAGGGAAGCATGACGTTACTATGCCCTTAACGCATGATTTGTCTCAAGAGCCCTCTAGGACTCTCAGCAGGTGCATTCACTCTTGAGAGGAGGAATTTCCCCTCACATGTGCACTTGCACTCAGGGGAAACCACTATCCTTTCTCAGACTAACATAAGGGGTGGCGTTAGTACTGGAAGTGGAATAGTGAAGGACTACATAGTACTCGCTATTCCTGACTGGCCTAACACCTCTAGAAAATTTAGTGTAGGAAGACTAGGTCTAGCGATGGCAGAGCCTTTTGAATTAACCTCCAGGTACACCTTCAATGTTAACTACTCCAAGCTTCCCTCCACCAAATGTGAACCAAATCTATGTTAATCAAACTAATACTTGGCAGATCCAGACTTGACCTTTCAGGGCCATTTGATGTCCAATCGGGTAGTATGAAGTACCAACGATGTGCCCAAAAGTATCTTGCCGTCACACATTGATGATCACTCTTACAGATTGATGAGATCATAATGATGCATTGATGCAGCACCAGCCATGAGCAGACCCTGGTGCTCCGGTTCATCAGCTGACCTACATATTTTTCAGGTGTGTTGGTGGAGAATGGAGCAATCTGAAAACTATAGACACTGACAGAGACACAAAGTATGACACAGGATTCAATTTTAGACCTACACCAAAGAACTGGACGATGATGATCCTGCAAAACATAACAGAATCAAAATGCCTTACACAAACTCGATCTATAGGGTGAAAAAGCATGAGCCTGCCTCACCATTATCTCCGTTGTAATCTCTTATTCCTTTACTGCTTTCGGCAGATGCGGCATTTTTGTTGCCGTTGACTTAGCACAAGTGGATGTGGACATTTTAACCCTCAATTCTTGCATTTTATCATTACTTCACAACCACTTCCACAGTACCTCTACCGTTGTACCCTACTGGAGGTGTCTGACATTGCACCCCCAGCCTACCTAACAACTCGCCCTGACTAGGACTAAGTAGGCGCAGCCTCTACATTTAGCACCCCATGCTATATTTACATTCCGGAAGCCACATTGGTTGTTGATGGCTTCCCCGGGTGACAGCTGACACAGAAGCCACCCGAGAAGCCAGCTACAGCTGCTGTACTGTGTTAAATGTCATACACTGGGCATAGGGGTAAGAGGAAGCTATACCACACTGCCAGTTACCTTAACCCTAATGTCATACAATGTGTGTGGGGTCTCTGAGTGTTGCGGGGAGGTCTGCGGAACCTATGTCCCACTGTCATTTACCGTCAACTGAACTCAGCACTGTGTGTAGGCCTAGGGGTGAATGAGATTTAGAACAAGCAACTTTGATCAAGTATAGTTACATCTCAGAACATTTCTGGCTTGATTGTCCCCAAATGTTTGAATAGTGGCTGAATAGCTAAGATATAGAAAATGATGGTGAGCAGGTTATGTCCGCGTGTAACATGGGGTAGGAGGTGGTATGGCGGAAGTATTTTGGTTAAGGACATTCCCTGTGCACATGGATAAACTCTGTTATACCTGAAATGTTGCCCAGAATCTCAGCCATTTTAATGCTGTACACTAGGCCTACAAGTTGATGCATCATCATATATGCGTGCATATGCAGACCCTATGGGGCGGAATCAACCCATATGAAGTGGCCATGGTGCAGAACTGCAGCCCTTGTGAGTATGACAACATGGGCTAGATGCACTATTTAGACTAATGGACATAGCGCACCAATGCTGCTATGGAGAATTGGAAATGTATAACAATCATTTTTGATTGACATACAACCTCAGTGGTTAAGCCGGTTGTTTGGGGGAGATGATCTACATTTATTACCTTTTCCAATGGAAAAAGTTACAAGTGTGACCTGTGGCATTAAAGATTTGACACATTAATTAGAAACAGAGATTAATGGCAGCCTAGGATGTAACCCATGACAGATCCAATCAGGGAAGGACAGCTTAGTTAATGCCATTGCGTGGATAAGATCTAAATCTATGATTAGGAGGACGGATCCAAAATGTTCTGTCCGCTTCAATTCTCTCCATATTAAATTTCCCTACTTCAGTTTCCCCCCACATTTCAATAATTTCCCTCTGCCTATCGACTTTCATCCCACCCTCCCTGCCTTTGATAGGTGTACAAAATCTCTTACTACATTACTGACTTTCATCCTGCCCTCTATCCTCTTTGGGGTTTCAGGTTTCATGAAATATTTTCCTAACATTTCGATATCTTCCTCTCTGCCATTCTCTATAGACAGTGCAGTGTGAATTGTTTTACATGAATGAAACCCTGGTATATCACGTGACGTTAAGAACATCTGGTTCAATGGAATGGCTCCGTATTCAGCCTCGGATCAAGCCAAGTAAGAATCAGCTAGAGAACTATTGCGTTAAGAATCCCTGGATTCAGATAAATTTGAGCATATTATGCTGTATTTATCACATGTTATTTTTGAGGAAGAAAACTATCAAAACGTCACTATTTCCTATGGACTTGAGGTCTATCAAATTACAAATTACGCCACAGTCAACCTTTTTTTCTTTTTTTTTCATTTTGAATTCATTTAGCCACTCTGAGAACGACATTTAGTTTTTTCCTACTGTCTATACAGTTCTCCTACAGGTTCTCCACAGCGACAAAGAAGAATGTTAGAGGCTATTAAATGGGTATAGGCATTTTCACTAGGCCTGCTAATCTAATGCAATTGCCAATCCAAAGATTCCTTGTAATATGAAGTTCCTCAAAACTATGTATTAAACATACTGCTCTAGACAACAAGGTATGTGTTTAGGGTGGTATAATTGGTGTGTTTACATCTAGGTTTACCCCCCCCCCCTCCGTCAGGAGGTGCAAACAGACTAGTTTTAACCTATTGATTGCAGCATTCTGCCTCCAGAGTTGTTTCCCTTATAGTCATCATGATGCGCAAATGCAATCCTGGTCCCATACCGCCAGCACTGCATTGGGGTATTATTCAAACCCTTCGAGATTTAATCAACCCTGTTTGGTCAGCCTGATGATTGCAACACCAGCAAGTTATTCACAAGGCCTTCAACACCCAGAGGGTTAACATAGGAGCTCATTTTTATTCCTCTGATGGATGCTGTCATGTTAAAAAGAATAGTTCCAGGTGGGGTGCAAGGCTTGTTTCCCAGTGAGTCGGCAATTCTGCCACTCCTCGGTCCAGTCTCACCAGTTAAGTCAAGTCTATGCACAGCTCTACAACAGCCTTTCATCATTCTATACAAGGAATTAGATCTAGTTTCCTCAATCTTTTTCCAAAGGTTGTTCCTAATAATTTCAATAGCCCAATATGTCTAGGCATACTGTGGATGTTCTGTTGTACTTTAGTGTTGTTTTCCTTTTTTATCTTTTCCCTTTTCTGATTTTGGCTCGACTTGTGAGAATGCACACTCCGTCCTTAGACTCCTCTGTGGGCACTATTCTTGTGTGATGGACTGGGCGGCTACCTCGAACCCCCAGACTCCTGTTTACCACAACCACTCAGAGTCTGGGTGCAAAAGTACTTTTCTACTTCTAGGTAAAACAGATATAGTGCTATTGTGTTGCAAATAAAAGGACGTTGTATAATTTGCAAGGTCCAACAACAACATGAAGGGACTAATTTCAGATAATTCTAGTTTTGAATAATTTGATGTAGAAAATTCCTTCCTATACCTTTACCAATCATAAAGCGCACAAAAGGGCCTACCCACAGCATAAATCGTGTCTTATAGGTGGGGTGTTATGGTAGTTGTAGATGAAAAAAAAATCATATGTTTTCAAGAATGAATGGAATTTTAATTCAATTCAATTCAATTCAAATTTCTTTATTTAGACTGCAACAGGGGGACGCATCTTTGGTCCGAGTTATCCAGTTACAGTGTAATTGTATACATTTATGTTATCAGGTTGTTAAACGAAATATAGATAAATGATGTCAAACGTAACATTCTAAGCAAGTGATAATTTTATATTCTCAGAGGAACCTTCCAAAGCTGTAGTTAGTGATCCCTGGGCCTTATTGATTGATCATAAAATTACAATACTACAATTTCAGCTTGGTTTCCCTTTGACCAATCAGATATGAATAATGTATGCATGGTAATACATTAACCACAGTGAAGAGACAGGGCTTGGTCCCTGCAGCCTTACATTGAAGAAGCTGAACAGAACTGAATGCTGAGTCCAAAGCCTACACTGTATAAAATAACTGTTAAATCTACCAGGGATCCTTGTAAACCTGAACACTAGACCACCGTAATTGTAAAGCACTGAACCAGTGTAGTTTTAACACGAAACCCCAGGTGGCAGTACGGTGGTGCACAAATATACAATGAATCTCTATGAAAATAACAACGAGGAGGGCACCATTATTTCTATACATCTTTTTTATAGGGTAGAAACCATGTGAGCAAAGCAGTATACCTCGCCCAATGTCTAAGGCATAGAGCCACAGCCATCAGTTATCTTGGTAACACCTGCCTTCCAAGTAGGGGCCAACCTGCAACGAAGTGGCCTATACATCCTTGACAGTAAACATTGGGTAAATATGTATTTTTGGGGACTACATAAATTTCATAACTTGCTTCCAGTGTGGCCAAAAGCTGTATGACAATGCTGGGCCTAGGCCAAAGAGTAAGTCCATGATTGAGAAAAGGTGGTGTCAGGGTTGTACTTGTGTCTTGGTAGGCGAGGTGTAGTACAGGCCAAGGAGACAGCAATTAACTAAACATTGAGTGCATATAGGATTGGACACGGGACAGAGCTTACAGTATGGCAGTGAAAGAGAAAGAAATGAAAGAAGATCAGCTACAGGGTAGGAATGATAGGCATTTGTGTTGGTAAAATACATCGAAGGATAAATCAAAATGAAACTGAAATAGTACTTTCCCAGTAGTCTGTGGGATCAATGTTGCTGGCCGATCAGCTAGCTGACTTTGTTGTTCACTGTTCTGTGTCCAATTCAGTTCAGGATGTATACACCCCACACATAGAACCATCTATGAACTTGTCCCCGCCACTGTATTGCAATTGATGTAGGGAAATCAGCCAAAACAAATGTTGAGAGGCTGGGAGTGACACAGGTAGGGTGGAGGGGACCGAGGGGACCGGGGTAGAGGAGGACCCATGGAGTTAGACAGTATAGGCTACCCAGACTATGGATGATGGATGAGACAAACCCACCCTAACCTCAACAACAGACCTCCATCTGCTAAACCTGACACCTGGATCAATTCTCATGAGTTCAGCATGAATCTAAGTAATTCACTATGGTACTATCAGTATCAGACCTCCATAGCCAATTTGAAAGTGGGCTTTATCTCCTCTCTTCTGTCCACCCTTATTTGAGTCTGGTACCCATTTACGAAGGCGTGGACATAAGTATTCAAAGAATTATTAAATGCACTTTTCTCCTCGTGGATGTTAGAAGGAGCTGCTAGAATCTAGAACAGCGGGCGGATGGCTGCGAGATTTTGACAATCTGTCACGAGTAAAACGATGGCGACATTTTTGTAAGATAGTCTCTGTATGTACACTTCTCACTCCAATTTTTGAGAAAGGAAGATAGTATGATCTTCATTTGGTATCTGTCCTGTCTTTATAATAACTTCCTTGGTTGTCACCAAAGAAGGCCAAATCTCTGATATTCAAATGTAAATATCTCAGGAAATAAAAGCAGTAAAGACTTGATTCTTGGTGCATTAGAATCGTATGGCTGAGCTCTATCAGGCCTGCTAGTTGGGTAAAAGATCTGAGCCATGTATAAAATTTACCTGAACTCCCTATAATAGGTCAGATACTACTTTAGATCCACTGCTCTCGATAAGATTACATACGACCTCGACCTTCCCATCCACCCGCTGTTGGAGATTCTACGGCTCCAATGTTAGGATGGTGTACTCATGATCACTGTATGGTATGGATTTCTGTGGGAAAACGGATTTCGTTTTATGTTTGGATATTCATGTCAGATTCAATGGTCTAAGCATTCTAGACATTATTGCAGATTTTGCAGGTAATTATCACCCACGCTTGTGAGAATGGACTGGGTATACAAAGAGGGTACACTTCTAGGCTGAACATGTCCCCACTTACATGGATGCAGACCCTATGTCACAAGGGCATTGTACCCTTCTTGATGTACTCTTATCAACTGAGACAAAAATGACTTGCATATCTACATAGAGGGAACAGGGAGAAGAGACAGAGACAGTACATTATAGACATATATATACCAAGGAGAGGAGATGGGTGTGTGAGTGAAGTAAATCTCGCAATACTTTTTGGATTGTATCAAATAGATTCGACAGCAGTCCTGGGCAAGTAGCAAGAGAGAGAGAGAAAGAGAGAGAGAGAGAGAGAGAGAGAGAGAGAGAGAGAGAGGGGGGGGGAGGGACTGAGGGACAGACAGAGGCAGACAGACAAAAAGAGACAGACAAAGAGAGAGGACAAAGAGAGATGACAGAGAAAGAGACAGGCAGAGAGACAGTGGACAGAGAGATAGAGATAGAGAAGTGTAAGTAGCAGATCATTCCTCCTGACAGGAGTAGGAAGTTGGCAGGACCTAGTGACAGAAATATTTGAAAATACACGCCCAATGGCCTCTATAGGGGCATACATAATATAGATCAGGGTAGGTAAGATGGGTAGAATATAGACATGACAATTGATAAGAGAATGCTAAACTAAGGCTAGACATACCTAGGAGGAACCTATGATTAGGTAGGCTACATGTGGGACCCAGAGAACGTGGGACATCCCCAAGTACTCTGGCAGACAGTGGTGAATTCTATGGGCATTTCCATAGGTGTTGGGGTACATGATATAATGACATCCAGATCCTACTTAAGATGGCAGACAGAGGGAGAGCAGCTAAGAGCGGCAGAGCACCATTTGGTGCCGTGTTATCTATGTCACCATCTATATACACAATACACCTCTGCACACTCCACCTGTTTTCTAGTTGTAAACACAATCATCAGAACCATTTCTGCACCTTCTATGTGGCTATAGAAACTGTAATAAAATAAAACAACACCCTCAAAATTTCATATATATATATATATATATATATATATATATATATATATATATGTGTGTGTGTGTGTGTGTGTATATGCATCAGTCTATAAAAGAATGATATATATGAATCTTTAAAAATAGAATTTTCCTCACAAAATCACACTTTTATCTAAAAAAGTGAATATTTAAATAAATAAAATGATTTTCTGTTAGTCTTTTGACAGTAAGTGGAAGTCTGACACCCATATATTGGAGCAGGTATGCGAAAACCTGAATATCTTAGGATTTTCTCCCCATAAATGAGGCCCAAAGAGGGGTAGGAAAGTGACTCTTTTAAGGCTATTTTCTTTGGGGAATTATTTTTTAGAGAAATATAAGGCAGATAAAGAAGAAATTCAGTTCTACAGCACCTTGTCATTTGATTTCTGAAATTTCACTTCAAAAACAGTAAATAGTGATGTTACATTCATCAGATTGATGTTACGTTCATCGGATTCACATAGATGATTTAGCTATAATATTCCTAATTCCTCCATAACAGTGAAAACAAATATCAATTGCATACCCAAGTAGTGCACTGCACCAGCTTGAGTAAGAATTTTGTCAATGTAGATTATCGTTCTGCTGTAAAATTAACGCAATCATAAGTGTTACGTTCATCAGATTTATGTTATGTTCATCAGATCATTTGAAGTTGCATTAGGCCTTGATGCAATATTAGATATTTCATAGTTGTATATATTTTTGAGCAGTAGGTCACATGTGTGTCATCAAAATGACAATTCAATTAAAGTCTGTAAGAATATTTGAATAATTTCTACATTTTCCATTAAGGCCAAAGATATATGTCCCCTATTTCAAGTGATGTTACCTTCATCAGATATTTTTGAAATGAGAAAATTTTAATATTGGCTCTAAATATGATAATAAACTTCATATCACCAGGGTAAACCTTTGACTTCCTGACTATATCCACTTGTTTTTAGGCGGATATTTGATACCTTTTTCCTTATTTATTATTGTGTTACGTTCATCAGCCTGTTACGTTCATCGGATAAACTGATGATAGCATATATATGGCATAAATCATCCATAAAGAAAATTTTAAAAAACCATCATGGCTGAGAAAATCATTTTAATCATTATTGGATATAAATTTTCTGGATAGTTATATTCTTTTAAGAGATATTTCATAATATTTTCTCATTTTCCCAAAAATGTTACGTTCACCGGATTCAGGCTAAGCACCTAGAGGAGAGAAAATCCTTTACTATTGTCTATTCTAGAGTGAATGAAATTGCAATAATCTGCAGGGATGTTGGAAGCAACTTGGCTTTTGGGGCAGCCAAAGCGCCCTTAAAAGACATGAAAATGTGAGGATCGACGATTCTAGAAGTTGTATGTTGCTTTATGAAAATGATACTAGAAAAAAATATATAATTCACACAGAATGGGTCTGTGTGGCATCTACATGAGTTTCATTGAGCAAGAACTTAATTAATCTTTATCACATCCTGCATTCTAGTAAAATGTAGGAATTGGTTTCCAGGAAGCCTGAGTTACAGGAAGGGGTAGCGAATAAGATTCCTGGAAGATTGGATCCAGGGGCTCTCTTGTAGAATAGATCTAAGAAAGTAGTTTTTACAACTGCGTTACCTCACATCCTATGAGAAATGAAACCGGTTCCACATTGCTACATGAACCTTAGTACGCCTTCCATTCAGCAACAAAAAGCCCCCACCCTCAGCATTTGGTATCTATTAGCCCCTAAAGGGTGGACTGTACAATGCCTCTAAGTCTGTGTTCTGCTGTTGTAATTTACCGTTAATCTATTATTACCCCTTGGATCTACTTACTTCAATATACCTGCTTATATGTGATGGGCTTGTATGTGCATTCTGTGAGGAACTCACCGGGGCTGCATGCATATATCCTCCAAAGGATCAAAACCTTGAACATTAACAAAAACTATATCATTTCATGCCTTGTATTCCAAAGTAACGTGTATAGACTTGGAATGTACACAAAAACCATGCCCTGTGAGTAGTGTGGCCTTTGGTTGTAATTCGCCCTGGGTGGAAGTTGTGAAGCCATGATGTGGCTTCTTATTGAATGTGTGGGGAGGGATTTACCACGTCTATTTACATCAGGGTCACAAGATCTGGTGAATGGAAAGGTATTAACACACAAGAAACATATACCTACAGTCTAGTGACCTTAACTCTCTGTCTGTTTCTATCTCTTTGTCCGTCTCTGCTTCTGTCTGTCTGTCTCTGTCTGTCTGTCTGATTCTCTCTCACTCTCCCTCGCTCATGTGCATACCTATCTTAGCTCACTGCATGAATGCTGGGATTTAACTTAATTTTACATTGATTACAGTTACTATCTATGTAACTTCAAATGCCAATTCAAGTTTTGAAGTGCTATGCTGAAATCTAAGCAACCTTAAATGACGTTTACTGTACTTAAAGTTGATTGACAAAGGCCTTTAAATAATCAGTTCTTTCTCATCCAATCTAGAAACAATCATGAAATGTGAGGTTCATGGTTATGTTCTATGTTAGGAATTAGATGTTTAGATGCTTATATAAACTGTATTTATTAGATAAGCTTGTTATACCAGGATAATGTATTGATCCTATACCAATAAATTGTTCAATCACTCAATCAATTACCAGGGTAGGAAACAGACCACACAGCATAGCTATTTAAGTACCACATGATAGCTCCACATCCACTATCCTTTGTGGTCATAATTGACTATTGCAGTGCTTTGAGCCTATATCGGGATCATATCAAACCAAAATACTTATGTGGCGTGTAGCAGGTTGAATGCAAGGTTCGTAGGTGTGATGCATGGCAGGAGTCAGGGTAGAAGGTACAGTAGGGTGCCGATGGGAGAGGCTGGGGGAGGAGGTATGGGGTGCTTTTTTATGGGGATGTTTACCTCTGTGTCTGCCTGCCTGCCTACACAAAGGTGTGCAGGATCAGCGACTGGGATCTACGGCACAGAAAATATGTACCCCAGGTATACAGAGTCAGGACTACAGGGCAAAGGATAGCTGGGTGGGGGCAGAAAGCAAGGTAAGAATTACAATCACACAGTCAACAAAGGATAATTTGGAGGGGTTAGAAAATGGTTAGAACTGCAGACTTAGTCAACCAGGCTTCAGGAGATAGGAGGGAAAGAGACTGGGATCTACAACACAGAAAGTATTATACTCCAGTGGTCTTTTTCACCAAGGGCGAAGATATCTTCAAAGGGGGTGATAGGTAAATGACATTTCCAAATTCTACTGAAGATATCTATGAATTCTTGAGGATATCTAGATAAATCCTCTATCTAACCTGTCATTTTATAGATATTTTTGCATTTCTAATACATGTCATCAGCCTTTGAAGGTTACCTGAAGACCTGCCTTTTCGCAAGGCCAGTCTATTGGGAGGATGAGGTCAGCTATAGACTTGAAAAAAAGTTTCCAACGCACCATTAGGTAAGGCAGTGAGAATTTTTCTCTTATGCTCATACTCTGAAAAGTGATTTTAATCATAATACAGAATGCCAGGCATAATATTTACAGCAAAATCATTGACTAAATAAAGCAAACTATCTTCACTTGTCTCTGAAAGTGAAGAGAGGGCCAACAGTTGTGATAAGATAGGATGGTGGTGGTGGATGTCAGGTATGAACCAAGTAAAACCCAGGCAGTAGACATACTACCAAACTGCTATATAGCTCCCTGGAAGGTATTTCTCAAGATGGTATGACTAGACTCCATTCAAAATGTAATGGGATCCCTCACTCTACGGCCATTATAGCCCTGCATCTAGTGGTCACTAATGATAACATTTGTGCAACTGCTACCAAGCCCAATTATTACTGCATTTAGTGCTGATCGTATAGAGCAGGTATAGTGTATTACCTATGATCACTCATTCAAAATTTGAGGGTTTCAAATCATAGAGTCTGTGTGCACTGGATTCTGGTTGGTGGTGTGTGAGGCTCTGCAAACAAACATTTGTAGATGGACGTTGCACACAGGTAAATCTACGTAGACGTTTGGGGCAAACTACATAGATTTGCTTTGGTATGTGGATGCTAAAACTTTAAGGTTTAGTTACGTTCTAGATATGTAGATATCAGAAATATGTTTTTCAACATATTTCTCCAACCAAAAAGCTAAAAAGCATGGGGGAGAAAAGGAACACTGGAAAAACAGTAAAACATCCATTCAAGGTGAAGCCTTGAACCCTAGATTACCTGCACTGTCAGACTGGAGCAAGCTTTTTACAGTAGATTGCTTCTATTCTCGGAAAACAGTGGTAGTTGCTGTCAGTATAAATACAATGACCCAACAGTGGGTTGCCCTGTACCCACTACAGTGGTCTTTATTGCCCATTTACAATTGGGTCTGAGAGTGTCGTAATCTCCGTCAAGGGAATAAAGGTTTTCAAATGCAGGGGCCCTGAGTTCAGTCCCAGCCAAACAAAGAAAAGGTTTTGATGTAAGGAGCATCATAAATTGTTTTTTCCTCTTTTTCAAGTAGCATTTTAGTAAGAGAAAAATGTAGAAAAAAACATATTTAGAATGTAACTAAAGTTTGAACTTCCATATACCAGGCAGAAAGTCGCAATTCAGACCATTTTAGTTATACCAAGGATCTATATAGCATTTTGGCATAGTGTTTACTAGGTCTTTGTACTCCATTAGAAATATGGGAGTTTACAGTATATTTCAAGGAGAGGTTATTGTCAGTGATTGTAGGTTATGCCCTATGACTGCTCTGTACAATTGGCACTTATGCAGTATTATTACATAAGGTTTGGTAGGGCAGTCTTGGTGCTGCAAGTACAATGTGTCCCTACTACAGTAACAAGGCTGCAGTTGATATGAAGAGAACAACCTTGCCAGTCTTTTAAGGTTGCTGATGACCTGTCTTCAGGCAAGCCTAAAAGTAAATGGTGACATCACTGAAGAATGGGAAACCCCCTAGGGATTCCATGTATGGCTATTTATAGCAAGAAGATAGGTTGACTTTGGCATGAAAATGGTGAGTAGCCCCCCCCCCCAGTTTTCATAAAAGATAACATGACACAGAATAAAGGAAAGGGGAAATAATAGCATGAAGATATGCTTATTTGAAGATGACATGACTAGTGAAGACAACCCATATAGAAATATAATTTTGAAGATATCCATGAACCTATCTTCAGCTTATCTTCATGTGTGCCGATTGTTAATAAAGATATCCCATCACCCATGAAAAAGACCACTGGTGTCAACTGGAGAAGGTAGAAGGGGATAGGAGGGTCTACAGTATAACAAATATGCCACACCAAGTCCGAGCCAGTCAACGGTAGACAACAGGGAGGGTGGAGAGGGCCTACAGGTTAGACCATTTACATATAACATTTACACAACTAGTCGGAACTAGTCAACAGGGAACAACAAAAAGGGGGTGGACTACACTACAGCAATTCCATGTATGGCATACCTAGTGAGAATTAGTAAACAGGGGACAACTATAGACAATGAGGAGGCACAGTGAATAAGTGTACATTATACACATAGTAAGGGCATAGGTGACGATTATGGGTTCACAACATTATCTGAAGATAGAATCACCTTGTGAACCCATAATCGTCAACTATGGCCTTTATACCATGGTTTCCACCATTAAATTAAATATTTTTACCTTTCACAGCCATGAAATTGAATGTTATTTGTTGCGAGTCTATGTGGAATTTTCCATGGGTTCATTTAGTGCATGCTATTCGAACTGCATTATCACGTCGCCACACCATAAATCGTTCAACTGGATAACCATGGTATAACCTATGTATACTAATCAATCAACCAACTGGTGGTATATTAGGTAAGGGAGGGATGGGAGCAAAACTGCTTCAGGGGAGAAGGATAGAGACAGGAATGAAAGAAAAATGAGGGAGAATGAATGGGAAAAATTCAGAAAAGGAGGTAATTTGGAAGGAAAGTGAGAAAGAAGGATCAGGAAGGGGAAAGAGGGAATAGGAGCTCTTTGAAAAGTACTCACAAGAGAAATACCCTAGTTAAGTAGCATTTAATCTGCATATAAAAATGTAAATAAATGTGTCAGTGCTTATTAGATCCACATTGCATGGTGTGATGGCTTCCATTTGCCTTGTTACATTGACAATAACATGCCCTAAGGTCTTATACTGTCTGCACACCTGGGGTACCTTATTCGCACCTCCTTACCTGCCCCCTCCAACACACCCCAGCCCCATAATCCACTGCCAACCCTGTAGGTGTGCTAGTGTAGCAAGTGTAGTGGTGGGAAGGTAACCTGAGAAAGGCAGGATCCAGCTGAGACGTGGATGTGCAGGTAACAGGTAACAGGGGTGTAGGGAATGTTATGGGGTAGAGATGGGGGAAGAATCAGGTAAGACACAGAGAGCAAGGGGGGAGTTGGCTGATAAACATCATGATTGGTCTATGCGACCACCTATTTCTACAGTTATTCAGTTTCTTATTTCAGCAAAAGTCAAGATACTTTGAGTCTATCCCCCTCCAGCCTGGCGCTTATTAGGGACCAAACCTTATTTAAGGTCAATCAGTAGAGCCTAAAAGCAGCTTCTCATGAGACTTGCATGCTAGTTACTGTTTGATTACGACGAAATGATAAGATCTTCAAAATAGGCTTTATTTTGTTAATGATGCTGAATAGCCTCCTACAGCCAGTAGAAGGCATCCATACACATGGCAGTAGTATATTAGGAAGTCTACCACACGTGAATAGGGCCATGTACCCCACGACTCCAGATGGGATGGGTGTGGTGAGGTGATCCTTGCTGGCCTCTTCAACCACTCTTTGGAACCAAACTCAAATCCCATAAACTCCTGACCAGGGGGGCTATTCAAAAACCTTGACAATCTGTCTATGGTCATGTTACGCATATAGAAGCAAGCGTTTTAGAAACAGGAGATAACCATAATTTTGAAACAATAAATTACACATTCCTAACTGGCAGAGAAATGATGCAGAAATTTATGTTATCTATTCAATGGGGCCTCCTTAGATGACCTTTGGATCCTGACGAAGATTGCAAATGTATATCGTGAGTTCTTGTGAAGAGTGTCACACTTTCAATTGACAATATTAACTTAATTATAGTGACTCTGCAAAAAGAATTACTCATATCCATTCTATAATTCACTCCCCGTTTTCTAGAGCAGAAAAGATAATCTATACTGACCCGTGCCAGAGGTCTCTAGAGGGAAAATTACTACTTCCGGATCCTTGCTTGATCTTTGAATGTTACTTCTATTGCAAAAAGGTACTTCTGAGGAAACGGATACCTGAAGGTCCACAGGTCACAATTTAACCTTACATCTGCACTATATCAGGGTTTCAGACTACAGTACCTGAATACCTTGACCTGAATCTCCTCAATAGTTTTCTGCAAATGCCCTAAGCCGCTCTTGCTGCATGTAGGATTTTTGCCACTGGCTTCCATGGTGTCTCTATGCTTAGAGTTGGACGCTCCAGCGAATAGCATATTACTTTGTCATACAATGTTATATCTATATACTAGATTTTTTATGTACGAGGTGTTTTCTATAGGAAACTGCTACGTTAATATATCCGACTTCTATAAAGATGATTCAGACATTAGTCAGTGGGTGTGTGGGTGGTAGTCCGGGACTAGATCAACATACATCTTCCTGGAAGCCACGTGTGCCCCTACCTTCCCACTAACTCCCTCCGAACGATGGACTATACACAGGGATCATCTACCTACTAACCTTCTTTTTTACACGCTACCTCTTCCATCCCATCTCTTACTACGTCTTCCCCAGCATCATTCTGTTCCAGCTAGTGACTTAACTGTGTCTAATATGGGTATTTGTTGGCTAACTACCCTATAACTCTTTCAATTTTCTCCATCCTTTTCTTAAAGAGAAATCTTTTCTCTTTCTATGAAGATTCCGCTAGTGTCATGATAGAGCAATTTCCTCTGGGAACCACAGATTAAAAGCTGGAGCATTATCAGAAGGCTGATTACCATTTTTTGCTGTTTACATATTCCGCATCCTACTGTAGTAGACCCTGCCTGAAAGTCTTTCAAAGGTTATCAAATTCGGAAATTTGCATTCACTAAAGACGGGTTACTTAATCATGAGAATAGAAAAGAATAGAATAGTAGTGGGAAAGCATTCAAACCAAAAATGGCCTATCGTGTGAAGTAAATGAAAGAGCTTTGCCACCAGTGAGGGATTGTCAGGGATATATTGGAGGTCACAAAAACCTTTGTTGGCAGTCTGGGAATGGTGGCAGCTTGCCGTGGCAGCCATTGTTGCACCAAATCTGAGAAATTAAGAGGAAAGGTAAAGGGAGGTCTGGAATCCAGGCTTAAGATTCTCTAGATTGGCTGTAACAAGGAGGGATGGAAGATGATTACTATGCCTTATGGCTAGTGAGGTCATGTCAAGGTCATTGATGGTCAAATCTCAAAACACTGCCCAAAACTTACCTTTTTACCACTTTTAGATGGATATCAGACATAAAACAATGAACAATAACCTTTTTAGACTTTATTACGGTCAAGTTAAAGACATTTACATCAAGGACAAGTTTGACTTCAGCATGGCAAGAGTATAGAATGAAATGAACCTTTGAAAACTTTTGTGAAAAGTTTCCATAGACAATGGAGATTATATCCCATCTAACGCAACCATATCGGGTTGACCTAGGTTACCCTGGTGGCAATGTTTACAAAACCTAGTGGTGTATCAAAATCATTCAGACTTCAACACCTATAATGTATAATTATATTTCATAAAAACCTATGTATATGCCAATGAGGATTATATAGATCTATTAGGGGTTTGTGTCATATTTTGACCTTGACCTTTTTATCGTGAATTTTACACTGACCAGTTCTTGCCATCACTCTGCTTCTATGATGGTCTTTTCTATGATGTAAAGTGTAAACTAGCACCTTCTGGAAGGGGCATATCCATTACAGAATACTGTATTTCCCCGTGTAAAAGCCCGGGCTTATACAGGCACTAAGTGGCAAATTGACCAGGCTTATACATGGGGCAGACCTATACATGAGGCGGGCTTGTATTTCTAAACATGAAATAGCTCTCCTCCACCTCCTCATAATTTGCCAAAATATCCATTCTTAGCACATATTTTTTGTAATATTTCTGATAATTTATCTGCCATTTATGTGTTATTTCTCGACATAATACTTACAGCCACAAGGGAAGTTGCTGGAGTGAATAGAACTGAAGGAATTATGAATTATGAAAACGTCCCATGTAGAAGTGGAGATATGTCCCAAAGTACTATTTTCATTGATCCCAGATTGCAAACCCCGGCCTAATACGGGGGCAGGCTTATATACCTATCAACTATGTGTAGGGAACTTTGTTTACTTCTCATAGAGCAAAATGAGAAAACACAACAGAAATCTAATAAAAATGCCTCTATTCCCTAACTTCTTGTCACTTGTAAACAGTTGATACTGTTGATCTTGAACTTTTTGTCAAATAACATTTATCTGTCGAGGTCAAACATCATAGCTGAGGTCATTACATACACTAACCATTCAACAACCAATGCAAGTTCCTTCTTATTCAAAGCACCAAAATGAATATAGGACATTGCCCCTTTCTTCCCTTAAATGTGCCTCTAATCAGTTATGAAAAGTTGTAAGGCACAATGTTGGATCAAAACAGACAGTATACCCTGAAGGTATGTGCCAAAAAGCCCTGATGAAAAAGCCAGGATTCAAATGGTCAGAAAATGCTTCAAGAATTTGTAGTGCAACGCTTCATACAAACCACACCAATATTTTGGTCCCCAATGACCATGGGAAAGAAGCTCCAACTTCAAACAATACAGAAAGTTAAAAGAGGATCGCCCTATCTTCATGAGACTGATGATGATGGTATACAGACCAGACCAGAAATCAATGTGGACGAGGTGGTTAGAATATGAATTCTCTGTTGTTCTCCATGCATTATTTGTTGCAGATAATGTTACATTGCTCTCAAAAAAATATGTTGCTTGCAATCTCAGTGAGCATAAGCCCAGCTGCAGCTCTTGCTACAAGCAAATTCCTACAGACAGTTGCTGTAGTTGATGCTATGGGAGAAGTACAGGCAATGGGGAAACCACAATTCAAGACTTGTGCCCATCTTGGTGATATTTCACAACATGAGTGGCCAATAAGTATGGTCATTTGGAGGAACTCCAGCTTGTCTTTGACCATTAGGATGTTCCATTGTCTCTTAAGACAGGAACACATCAGCGAAGGCAGGGAGATGTACAGGCAGTGTGCTATCATGTAACGTATTCCACAAATATATAGCAAAGGTTTCACTCAAGTGCCTGCTAGTACATTCTGACACAAAGAAGGAGCTAACTGCTTACTTAGCTTAGAAGATATTGTTTAAGGCCAAACCACAGCATATAAATGTTGTTTTATGGAGTGAGTTCTGTGAGGCTAGCCACAGAGATGTTCACCACCTAGCTAGTATTCAAGAAGAGGCAAACACTAAATTCTTGCTTCATGCTGTTGTTGCATCAAATATTGGTACTACAAGTCTTCAAATTAATTCCACAGACACTGATGGGCTAGTATTGACACTTTGAAGGTATGATAGGTTTTGTAAAAAACCTCCTTCGATAGCTCCACAGGACAGCATCAGCCTCACATCCCTTTGTAAAGAATTGCCCAGGAACTTAGCCCTCAGAAGAGTGCAGCACTTCCAGCATTCCATGCATTAAATGGGGCTTATATCACAGGTTCCTTTTCGGGAAAAGGAAAACAAAAATGCTGACAAGCTTTCATGGATGCCAATGCCATAGAAAATGATGCACTAGCCAAGCTAGGCACTTTGGGGAAACCATCAATAGAGATTCTGGCAGGGATTGAATAGTTCATCTGTAGGATCTATGCACTGAATGGAAAGTATGTGTCAGTTAAATCCCTTAGATGGAAGCTGTTCAAAAAGAATCAGAAAGAGTCAGAAAAAACTACCTCTGACACAAGCGGCCCTGCATTAGGCAATATTGCGTTTGCACTACCAAATGATGGCATGGAACAATGACATTGTACCTCACCCTTGTCTGCCCTCACCAGAGGGGTATGGTTGGACACTTGAGGAATAAGAATGGATCCCAGTGATGACAAAAGAGAACCCTGCCCCAGAGTCATCCACCTGGTCAAATGTGGATGCAAGACAAGGTGCACAGCAAACAGATGCAAATGCAGAGCTGCCGGTCTAAATTGCACTGATCTGTGTGAATGCTCAGAGAACAATGAATGTGAGAACACTGTCAGGCATGAACATGTCTTGACTGACAGTGACGGTAGGGATGATGATGATAGCGATGATGAGTAAACTCTCCATAAGATGTCCATTGATTGGATTTTGCTTATACGAATGAGGTACAGACATTAATTACCAACCATGATCATAATGTTAGTTTATTTTGATTGAATCAAATTTAACTGACCTTCACCTTGACCTTGATAAAGGTTATCAATTACTTTATATCAGCTCATTTTAGATGATGACACCCAGTGCTTAACTTCAGTTATAAGACTGTCTAAAAGACACAGAGGTGATAAAACATTATTAGCAAGATGTTATGATAAATAGGTCAAGGTCGAAGAGTATCATAAATTCATATCATCTTTGCTTGATATCCAGATCATGAATACTCCAAGGGTAAGAAGAGTACACATACATCCTCTCTATATCTCAGTTATATCTAAGTCTTATATTTTGATTATATTGGTAAGTCTTGACTGCAATTTTACTATGGCAACCTACATCAATCGAATTTAAGGGTGTGTCAAATGGGACTTGAGGTCCATAGTATAAAGAAACATTGTACAGAAAATTTGAAACCATTAAGGTATTCTTTTTAACATTCAATAGCTGTCTGATGATGAAAAAGCTTTGTTTTAGGTAGTGTTTGGGATCTGACTTTCAAGTGACCTTGACATGAGCTACTTAATAAATCAGAATATGCCATATAAAGGTATAATACTTGTCTTCTATCCACCCTTGTTAAAGCTGATTTAAATGACCTTAAGTAAGGCTGGGTTCCGGGCTATTTTTTATGTGTCTTCTAAATTCCTCAGATTTGTGACAAAGATGGCTGCCACGGCAAGCTGCCACCATTCCCAGACCGCCAACAAAGCTTTTTGTGACTTCCAATATATCCCTGAAAATCTGTGATTGGTGGCTAAGCTCTTTCATTTACTTCACATGAAAGTCCATATACTCCCCCACTATAGCTTCCATTTCCTAATCTGAGAACAAGCCACTAGAGGAGCATACCTGATGATAGAATAGAACTGAGGTTTTACTCTATTGTGTACCTCTGGTGTATTCTCCAGACCTCCCAATGCAATTTGTGTATTCACCAATAGACCAGTTGTAGCTAAAACTACTTTTATTCATGTCTACGGAGAAAAGCTAACACAAACCCAGATGGAGCCCAGATTGAACTATCTGGGTAGGGCAATTTTAGCAATAGTAGCACAAATAGCACTATCCAAATCCACTATAGAAACATCTGACTTACAGCCTGAGGCTGAATACAGAAAGCGGACAGCCCATGCACACTAATGCTGTGTTCATGTTCAAACATCAGTTGGCCTCCTGTTATGACATTGCCTTTAACTTAGGCTGAGGGATAGTTTCCGGTTGCTCTTGATATCGGCTTCAACACTTGGCCTGCAGTTCATCTGTTGCTTGTCGGCAAGGATCTAGAAACAGCATGATAGCAGCTCCAAGAACCCATTTGTTCGCCTTCTCTCTCGTCCATTCGCTCACCTGCATTATCTTTTACAACAACATATCTCATTCCCACACATCTGTCTGCCTCCTTCTCCCCGTGTTTGTATCTACCTGTCCATTTCTCATGTTCATATCATTTTGCAGGTTTAGGCACCCGGGTCTCAAACAAGAGTTGGGGTTATCTAAATCAATCTCAAGCACTAGCAATAGTGTTGAAGATAAGCGCCTGTCTCAAATAGAGGGAATCTTAAATCTATGAGCACTGGGACGCTTAAACCTTACACATATCTTCTATTGGACAAGTGTGATCTTTATCTCTCCATGTCTCCATCTGTGACTATCTGTCTGTCTGTCTCCGTCTCTCTCTCTCTCTCTCTCTCTCTCTCTCTCTCTCTCTCTCTCTCTCTCTCATGTTTCTTCTGTATCACAGTAAATGTTGATTGACCACCTCATATGGGTGAGGTGTTTTAGGTAATCGAGAATAGATGCATCTTTCATGTTCATAAATGCTCTACCTATCAGGTGCACATCCGCTGTAGTCTTACATCCATGAATCCGATACCTTTGCTATGATACCCTCACTTTTTACTTTTATCTCCATTCACTGGAAACTACAATAAGTGACAGATGTATGGGACCAATAACCCAAGTGTGGGAAAGTCAGCTTAAGCTGCACAATATTTCCATCATGTAATTATACATCGCCTTCTGTGTGTTTTATATACCCAGTATCGGCCACGGGTATATGCTTCATTTACAGCAGATAACCTGTTCTTTTTGACAGGCAGTAATGTTGGCAAATACTAAAAAGTAATTCCCAATGGGTTTCTATAGACGGTGGAGTAGCCAGGAGTCTCTCCAAGTGATTGAACCATCTCTGCACAAACATCAGAAACTTCTTGGGAGTGGACTGGAAAACAGCTGATGTGCGTTTTGGATTTCATTGTCAAAATGGTGAGCGATTTGAACATCTAGCTGTGCAAAGCATAGGCCCTATCTAATTTCCACAAAGTAGACAAGGCCAACAGTTATCCTGTGACACTCCAAATTTGTTTGTCGGTTTTACCAATTTAAGACAGGGAATGGAATTTTGAGGTTTTGCAAGGGACTGTGTGGGGAAAGGTTGCCTGGCTTGCATTCCAAGCCGTCTACTACTCTGCTGCCTTTTATATCAACATCCATCAATTACTAGTGATCGCTTTTATCAGAAAGAATAAACCTTTTTGGCACGTGATAATGCAACGTTTCCGTGCTGACACCATGCTCCAACAGAGAGAATGCTTCTGCATGGAGAGTAAGAAGCCACATGTAGGCTTAGACCCAGACCGATAAAAAGGCAGTGTGAGTAGTCAGACTCACGGTGGGGGAGGCATGTTGGAGTGGAGGGTAGGGACTTGTTGGCACTTGCCTGCACATACAGCTGCTGCCACACTCACAGCATCACCATTAATCATGACATATACAGCCGCTGTGGGAGATAAAGGCTGTTGAGCTCTTTAAGGACTGCATGTAGTGTTTTGGTGTGTTGTTGACATTGGTTGTAATGGTGAATGAATGAATGAATGCAGCCCCACATGTTGGATATCTTACATCAGGTGCACTCAGGTATCATATCAGTAACTGTAAAGTTAGGGTCATTTCCATCACCACGGCATGGTGAACCCATACAGACTGGCCAGCACAGGGAAAAATACGATCTTGACAAAAATGAACCAGGTTTACACCCATGCAGCTACCACGCCTGAATGTAGGAAGACAACAGGGCTGACCTTATACAACCATGCAGTGTTACCAGAAGGAGAAGGTGCACAATCACTGCATTAATTAGTGGATCCTTCCGACAGGGGTAGACTATCCTGGAGGCATCGCATAGCCCTTAAATGGTTAACCATGACTGGGGTGTTGGAAAAAGGAGCTATAGATAGAGTGTGTTGTAGGTTTGTAAATTTCTGAGAGGCAGTCCTGGTAGTAGGAGTAGGTACTGATGTATGACAAAGTGTATGAGTGGTGGCGTAGGGTATTTGTGGTGCTGAAACATTTAAGGGCCACGCAGTGATTTGATGCACTACGCCCTTTAGTTTTCATGATGCTTGAATAAATATACTAAGTAGACTTGTCAGACCTTCATTCATGCATCATGCCCACCCCACAGGTCTGATGAAGCCCCAAAAGAGCTCCAAATTGCAGTGCTGCTGATTATAGGAACATCATGGGGACAAGGAAACACAAATGCGAGTCAGCAATTGGCATCCAAAGGGGCAATACATTGAAAAGCAAGAATTGTGAGAGAACTGCGCCTATATTATTTTGGGTAGGAGACTTTTCTCTCCATGGAGCGAGCTGCATTCCTCATTTCATTATAATATGATCCTCTTGATTCAATAAACAGTGTGACATGGCTGCGAACTGTATTTTAGGTATTTTCTCTATAAATCATAAAATGCATCACGATAACTTTGTCATGTCATATATCATCATCCATTTTACAACAAGAGTTCCAATAATAACCACAAACAGATTTCATGGAGCATTAGTGCTGTGGTGTTATCTTTGGGGTATTTACCAGTGCAGGCTGAAAGAGCGACAGGTGCACTGTACTCTATCACCCTATGACACCAGACAGCCCTAGCCTGGGGGCAATTGCTGCAATTTCCGTTAATTTTGGTACGGCTTGAATGAAGCAGTCGTAGCGTGTTAAGAAATCTCTATGCTGTCTTTCCCTCCTGTCTTCCCTCAGTAATGATTCTGCCCCCAGTTCACTAAGGTCATCTTTCCCTTTTATTCCTCAATCTCCCAAACGTGATTGGGCAATGTTTCAGTGTCCCTATATTTTCTCTAGCCTGGCTCCTTGGTTTCTCTCTGACTGGCTTCCAAAGTTCCATCCTTCCTTGTCCAATCTCATTCTTGGTGCGTCACTTCCCAGCAACTTACATCCCTCCTTGGCCATACACTGTAGACCACTACAACCCACTTCTGACCTCTTTCACTTGACTGAAAAGCCAATGCCATCAAGAATAAAACCCTTCAAGGCTCCACGAGTGACACATCCTACACACAGTGTATGTAGGTTGGAATATCAAATTTGCCCAATTCAGGTTTTGGTTGGCTGAGTTACAATATGTAAGGCCAGTTATATAGAACTTACTGAAGGCATTCAAAGGATTGCACAGTACGAAAGCAGTGGGCCAAAGAATAGAGCCTTTGAAACAACGTCCTGATAATCCTATGTTGCTACAGCTTTGACATCTCATCCTTAGCTTGGGTTGTCAAATTTGTGTGTGACTCTATCGGCTGTTTATTTGGCACGTCCCTGCCTGATAGACATGTAGAACCAACAGGGAGAGAGAACTATGGCAACAGTCCCTGTCCTCGGGGTGGGGTTCCCAAGTTGCTGCGATAGCAAACCTGCAAAGTCTTTAAAAGTACCCTCACGTCTTATTTTACTCTAATAAATTAATTGTTCAACGTCCGATGGTTGGTCCTCCAAAAACACAGATCGCATAAGACCTAGAGGTCCTATTTCAAATCAAAGTGTGATCTCTCAACTTATTGACATTACAGCCCAGCATTAAGTGGCCACTAATGGTTGCATTAGATTGCATACCCTACCCAACACGATGCAATTGTCACATTCAGTGCTGATCGTACAGAGCAGCTGTAGCACATTGCCTATGATCATCCTATGATACTTAAATTGTCGGCTTAAGTAGAATGAGTGTTTATCCCATTCTATTTTGTGATAATTCCCCCTGCTACCTCCACCCCCCCACACACACGCACACCGCACACACACACACATCCTCAGACAAAGAATACCATGGTTGTTATCCCTCCCTTAATGACATGGCTACAGGACAATGATATGAAGCCAGGGCTACATTTAGTGGGGACATACCCTTGGCAGCCGCTTATCTATCAGGATAGGTGCTGAAGGAGGGGTGAGAGTCTCTACCTGGTGGTACCCCCTGCCACTAATATAGTATCTAGATATACGCACTGATACTCACAGGGCAAATATCCATTACCTCATGTTGTGTCCCTGGTCTAATCTTTCACATAATCGTATAAGCTATGTGCATTGGCCTGTTAGTTGCTTTAGTCGAGAAAATATATATTTGGTGGATTAAGAGTAATTGATTAATATTATGCCCCCTTGGTGATTTCTGAATGTAAGCCTAGTCAGTTTTGTTGTTGTTTTTTTAGGCCTAATACACACTACACATAGTCAGGCCAATGTAGAAATGGCTTCGGATGTGGCTTCATTATATACTTTGAAACATTCCACTTTGTGTTGACTGAAATGATGTTTTAAAGATACCATTTGCCATAGATTATGATACAAAATACACTTCCATTAGGCAACCATTCTTGTTCTCAGATATTTTAATATTAAGCAGCTTCTGAGAGTTACTCCACGTAAAGTTTGGTATTTGTATAAGGTTAAACAGATGGTATCTCAACCGGTCCTAAGCCCAAACCTCACACTTGTGATATTAACAGAACCCTTCCTCTCATATATTGATACCGACATGCTGCTGGTGCTGTGCATATTCTTTGATATTTAAGACTTTGGCAGAAGCATGAAGACCTTTTCCTGCCTATAAAACACCTGAGAGTGAGCATTTACCTGCTGACATGTGCTCTATACGTGATGGTAATTCGGAATCCATCTAGAGGTGAGCCGCAGTTTGGACATTTCTTTTTTTTTTTGTCCAATCATGTTTCCTCTTTAAAACTTGTAAATTCACATAACTTCTAGTGGAGAAGTATGCATACTATACGGCCGAAGTCCTGAGCTACACCGCATTGACATGAATAATGGTAATAAGTAGACATGGCTTACTGGATAGGTAAATCGATAGATGAATATAAACAAACAATATAACATCTAGCATATGACCAATATAATGGCAGTAGAGTACATACATATTTCCCCTATCCCAAGGTCATTGGTGGCTATGTAAATACACTCACACCTACCCATACACCCCACGTACACCCGGTGTCCATGTAAACCCATTAACCAGGCTGTCCTTGTAGCTGTGATGTGCTACAACCCTGATAACCATGGAATAGGGGCGGAGGCCGTCTGTTCTCATGGCTTTGGCCACGATTTGACAGTAAGTCAAGTTGAGTCAGTTTAGAGTATGACTGAATTCTTTTGGCTGTGTAATTGTAAATAGAGGGACCATGAGCAAATGTTCATCATTCTCATAGGAATAGCATTGGCATATGGCAGTCGTAGTCCTGGGTGCGATCGTAGTGCCTGAAGAAATGGCCTCCTGCACAGATCTAGAGCAAAGGGAGGGGCGCAACTGGAACTGCTTTGCTCATTTATCCTGAGACAAATTCAACAATTGAAAAATACCCCCCCCCCCGCCCACCTCCTATTCTCTCTAGACCAGCGACTATCATGTTGTAGGGGTTATGCATGAGTTTGGCCAAAGCTCTGAGGACTGACCAGGTAGGGCAGGGGCGGGGTCCAGGTGTCCCTATATTAACACACCTGTGGCTCAGGTGTACTAAGTATAGCCAGCAGTAGCCGGTGTGTGTGGGAGGGGTTGAGGTGCTCAGACAGTGAGAGCTGCTAACCGGTCAGTTCAGGTGGTGGCTACTAGGTGTCCTTACCTGTCCTTGCCCTTGGTGTAGGTGGTTGGCTTTGATACTAATGGTTTACCAGTAGCTAGACAACGCTGTGTCAGGTCTGAATATTGTCTGCATAGTGTCCTGAGGGCCCTGGCCTAAGGCCCTGACAAGGAAATTGCCTGACATAATGGGCTGTCAGTTGATAAACCATAATCCCATTATACATACATTGAACAACACAAAAAAGTATAGATCTATTAAATATTGAATAAAACATAGAATTATTTACATTCAGGGACAATGGAACAGAAAGACATGATAATTTGAAGGCAGAATGCAACGGTGGTGAGCTGGAGAGCCAACCTGTCGGCAGTGCAGCATCCCATACACTCTGCTTGGTGCATTAATGTAGCCCCAACTGCTACGCTACTTATCCCACGTGCATGGCTCTACTGGTGACGTACAAAATAAACTGTGTTGGTGAGTCAGTGTGTCCCTCCCCCTGCCCTCAAACTGTGACTATTTCTAGGATGCTTAGTATCTACCCACAGGTGTAACACCATAAATCATGCATACTTATGTACACCGGGGATTTTCATTAGCAAAAGAAAAATACAGTATTGGATGGCTGCACTGTGGTTTGCTGCTTAATTCCGAAAGGATTTCGATTGGAAATGCTTACGATTGGTGAATAGGTACATTTTGTCATTCTGGTCATTAACCTGGTTACTTTTTATAGATACAAGTGTGTCTCCGGTTGGGTAGGTCAGGCGGAGGGCTTGGTGTTTAGGTGCCCACCTGGATGGTGGAAGAGGAGATGGTTCTATACTTTATGTTATAGATCTGCTGGCGCCCCCCCCCTCTCAGCTATCTCACAATCCACTCTATAAATTGCTATCAATCTAACACTCCCAGCATCTCATTTTAGCACCATCAATCTCAATTGATTAGCGGATTAATCCCAAAAAAAAGGTTCTAAGGCATCATGTTCATTTGATTTCATAATACATGAAAGCTGAACAGGTCAGTCCTGCTCCACACACATTCATACATTACGCTAACCTCATAATTTACATGTATTGTTCAGGTGCAAAGTCTACCTGGTTAAGTACAAATGAGCACAACTCCTTATCATGGGCTGTAGCACTTGAATATTGACGAATGGGGCCATTCTTTGTCATGATGCATGAGTCCATTTGCATTAATTCAGTCCAGGAAAGCTACACATAAAGGCTGCAAGCATTATTTTCCCCGAAAGGGCCAGACTAATGCACCGTGAAAAGGCTCCCCAGCAAAGCATCGCTGCATCATGATGACCAAGGATCATGTAGCCGGAGAAAGGGAGGGCACAGCCGTTCAGGTGTTAGGACCCTTGAAGAGTGGTTGTAGGTGTATAGGGTTTGATGTGTTACGGTGAGAGATGCCAGCATCTGGAGGAGTAGGTGTAAAGATGGTGAGGGTGGAAAGGATGTGACTGATCATTTTTGAACGACGATCTCATGTAAACAAAGAGATCTTATTTACACGACAATGTCGTATATATGCTAGTTAGCACACTATCATAATAATTATCATGGTGTGTAATATATAGACACACAGAACGTGTACTACACCTGGTATCCATATCTACACGTGGTTATCGAGGGTATAAGATCAAGTTATCAACTCAACTTCGGCGGGTAGATAACATCATTTCTATGCACGAAATTGCTGTGGAAATAAGACCCAGTTATATACACGATATTGTCGTGCGTATATTGCTGGCTACAAGATGGAGTAGGTGTAGACGTGGTGTAGGTGTGAGATATGTGTTCATTAGTCAGCCGTCCTCTGACTGATCTACACCTTGACTTGAGCTACACCAGTGCCCTTTCTGTAAATATGTACGCCTCGTCCAGGACCTTTTAACTTCTTGTCTCCCAGCTTAACTGAGATGTCGTATTCTTGAATTGAGTGACTGTACAGTTTCAACACAGAGTTGAGGAGGTTATACAAGGGCGAGGAATCTACGAATGCTACGAATGGACTTGAAATAAAAATCATTTTTATTCTGGAAACCTGTTGGTGATCTTTTATAGTTCGTCTAGCCTAAGGCATAAACTTGAGACAGCTATACGACCATCAATGACCAGATGGAAAAAAAGGATTGTGATTACAATTCTTTATGTAAAATATACACCAGGTAGAAAACCTCCTTTATGATATTATGCCACTTAGCTCTTATTGAAATCCGCCTACCTTTGCTTCAGGATGTAGCACATTGAGATAAAAGCATGTCTCATAATGATTTAGGTCATGAATCTAGTGAACAAGTAATCAATGGATAATTCATGATGTGTGTGTTAGCAAAGGATAATTACACGCCCTCATGTAATTATCCTTTGCTAACACACACGCGTCATGAATTATCTATTGACTACTTATTCTATTACACGATATCAATAGATAATCAATAGAATATCAATAAATTTAAGTTGAAAACAAAAATTGTTCCCCTCCCCGGGACTCGAAGACTGCCATAGTGTGTGTACATGATTGGTACACACACCTCTGCGCCCATCTAGGCTTGGCTTTGTTTGAATGCGTCCCGTGGTTATGGTAGCGGACACACGGCGAAAAAAAAGATGTGCCTGGACCAGGACTCGTCCCGCCTACCTCTAGAGGCTGAGCGCAATGCACTAACCACTAGACCACCGGGCAGCACACCTCAGCGCCCGGCCTGGCTTGCATTGGTTTGAATGCTTTCTGCGTCTCGCGGTTATGGCAGCAGACAGCCCGCCGTTATGCGAGCAGTAGCGACAAAGCTGCTGGGGATTTTCAGACTTTGAACGTATAGTAGTTATATGTGAGTGACCTCCCCAGGCTTTGTATCATATCAAGACCTGGTTCTAGCCAACCACTTCTCATCAGTCCCTGTGGCGCACTGCATAGGGAGTTGGATTTGGGATGTGAGACTGCAGGTTCGATCCCTACCCTGGCCTGGAAAATTTCGTGGGTTTTAACATGTATTATATGATTTGGAAGGCGTGCTGTTATCCATGTAAGGCATGCTGTTATCCATGGAAGGCGTGCTGTTATCCAGGATAACCGCACGCCTTCCAAAATTAATGGTACAGTCTACAGGGCGTGCAATATCGACAGATATGTGGATGGGAATAGACCCCAAAAAGCACTGTGTAAGCCAGAAATCGTGGTATAATAAGAGAGTAATGAATGGGCTATCGGGCACCGAGTTCAGTGTATCGTAGGATATCGTAACGAGTGGCACGATACACTGAACGAGGTGCCCGATAGCCCATTCCTTACTGTCTTTATTACACGATTAATCAATAAAAAATCAATAAATAATCAATAGAATATCAATAAAAACAAGTTGAAAACAAAAATCCTTCCCCGGGACTCGAAGCCAGCCATTGTGTGTACACGATCGGTACATACACCTCCTCGCCCGGCAGCGGACAGCGGCAGGGCCACGGCGAAAAAAGCTTCTCGCTGTTATGTTTGTGTATAATACACCTCCTAGCCCGGCAGCGGACAGCGGCAGGGCACACGGCGAAAAAAGATTCTCGCGGCTATGTTTGTGTATAATACACCTCGTCGCCCGGCAGCGGACAGCGGTAGGGCACACGGCAAAAAAAGCTTCTCGCTGTTATGTTTGTGTACTAAATACACCTCGTCGCCCGGCAGCGGACAGCGACAGCGCACACAGCGAAAAAAAACACGTCCAGGCCGGGACGCGATCCATGTACCTCTCACGGCTGAGCGTGACGTGCTAACCGCTAGACCACGGCGTCTCCCCCTTCAGCGGCCGTGTCGGCCTGGATTGATTTGAACGCGTCCTTTGGTTATGTATACACGATCGGTACACACGCCTCGGCGCCCGGCTAGGATTCCTTTGTTTGGTTAAGTTCTAGCCAACCACCTCTCGTCGGTCTCTGTGGCGCAGTGCATAGGGAGTTGGATTTGGGATGTGAGACTGCAGGTTCGATCCCTACCCTGGCCTGGACTATTTCGTGGGTTTTAACATGTGATAACATGTGACATATGACATGTAAGGTGTGCTGATATCCATGGATATCAGGCACTAGTGCAAAAGTCATGATGCATGCATCATGGTGTGCAATATCGACAGGTATAAGCATGGGGATATCCAGAAAAAGCACCCAAAATCCAAGAAATCGTGTAATAACCATGGATAACCGCACTGGGTGCCTGTTATCCTTGGATAATTGCACACCTTACAAAAGACATGTTGCAGGCATCATGCCATGCAATATCGACAGATATGTACATGAGAATATCCAGGAAAAGCACTTAGAATCCCAGAAATCGTGTAATAACCAGAAATAATGGCGTCTCAAGTAGTAGCACTGTTAGCACTGATATCAGGTTGACATCTAAATGGCAAACATATTTAGCACAGGTTCTTATTGGACAAATCTGAGTAATCATTTTAATAAATTGATAGATTCGAGATGCTGCCCACACCGTTTCTACAGGTCCATACAGCTGGCTCTGGATGTCTGAAAACTTATGAGAATCTTCAATTGGAATCACACCCTCTAATTTCTGATGGAAAGCGTCCGTGTCCGAATAGCTGAATCCTTGTTGTTCCGTTTCAATCTGCATTTCTCTAGATCTCTTTTACCATTTTCACCCAACACTGATTAAACGATGTGTTTTCCGCTTTACCAATCTCTTTTCACAATCAATGCATGATCTTTAATGTTCATTTGCTGTTCATAAACGCAGTGACCCACTCACCTTTTGAATATAGGTTCAAAAATAGGAAGACAGATCGACAGGTATAGGGGTGGCCATATGTAAAAGTCAGCGGTATTTATCTATAACCTATAGGCCACATGAAGTCCTGACAATCATGAATTCCTACATGCTGGTAGGCCCAGGTCATGTTCTGTTGTCATTGTTAACATGATTCATTGCACTTTTGCATTCATATGGTACCAGCATTAATGGCCGCAGAGAGACCCTGCCTTGTGGACTAAATACAATATACTCATTTACCACCAACTTCATGCTATAATGTGTTCATTGCACTAAGATATATGGCATTTAGTCCAAAAGCTTCCTGCCAAAAACTATACCTACACAAGACTTACTTTGTAGCCACAAACCATTAGAAACTGTGGCCATTTTCTAAGCTATAAAGTTTCTCAAGTTACTACGTTTCTCTTATTCCACGTCCTCTAGTGCCAATATAACCTGGCAAATTGTGTATGGCAATTAGCACTGATTAGCAACTAGTTAGCCGCACGTCCACCCTAGGGGCCTGCCAACAAACACTCTAGTATTAGCTCTACCCCTGAAGGTCATTTCTCCATGCAGAACGATCAGTCACAGCCCTACGACTGCAAATTGCCAATACTATTCTATTCCTATGAGAATATTCTCGTTTCAATGAAACCAACCAGCGTCTTTAATTCAATGTATCCTCACGTTAAAGGTAGTCGTAAGGTATATCTTACCTGTACGTCTTTGAGGGTGCAGTCGTGGTGTGTTAGGAAATGGCATAGTGATTCACTCTGAACTCTGCCAGGAATTGTAACCATAAACACTAATATATACTCAGATGATAGATGTTGGAAATACGTTCAAATCTGCATGCCCTGCCTTTTCTATGATAAGTCTCTTCTAAGTCCTTTACGAGTACCCTATTGAGGGAAATGGCAAAGATTTCATAGACATGTCCCCTCTACTATGACATGATATGAAGTCATATATATCCCTCCTTTGTCATTGTACTCATGGTGACGACTGCCAAAGCTAGATGATTAGCATTATTAAGAAATGACCTCCCCAGTGGCCACATAACCTCGAATCAACATTGACAACTTGTTGACCAACGTTGATCAACCAGATGTCATCATTGATTCAGACCCGGGATTGAAAGGTCTGTACCCCCTGCGTCCTGACCAACTGACAATGTAAAAGCAGAAACATTTTGCTTTGTGTCATTCTCCATTATTAGAGCGGCCTAACGTGAAATAGGTATAACTGAAGATAACATGTCACAAGAGACAAATAGCTCATAGCCCCCATTATATTTTTCTCTATTCTCTGTGAGCAGGTGGGTAGATTATTTTCTTTCTTTCACTGCCAGCTCTGCCTACTGTCAGAGAAAATTGACTGATGGAGATTGATCTTCATGCTCTGTGGCTTATGCATTTGAAAAAAAAATCGTAATACAGATATATGAGAATAAATGTAGGCAACTCAAAAACCAATAAATGTAAGCAACTAAAAAAAACAATTTTCTTACAACCTCTATCAGTTCTTTTTTGTCTGCTATTTGATATTATAGAACTTATTATCTTGAAAGGATGTGATTAATGTTGTCAGTGTGGAGTTGTTTTTACACCTGATTGTGGGACTGAGGTTATCCTATGTGTACAACAAGACATGGCATGGACGCTACTCCATCTCCATCCATGTAAAGGTCAATGTTGTGTTTGTCTGACTCCTGTGTAGTCTGGAACATGAGCCTGGAATCAGCTTCAGATCAAGCTGATCGATATTACTACGGTGGGAGCTGTTTTTTGGGGTTTTTTTTACCCAACCCTTACAGTGTTGCATATAATGCAGGATAGCAAGCATTGTGCCAGTGGCCATCAATACAGGACTGTGGCCCTAGCGAAGTTACACACAAGTTGTGCATTAATACTTCAAACCCTAGCACATCTTACTTACCATTATCGCTGCATTCATGCATTTAGCTTGTCTTGTAAGGGTAATACACGCCTGGTAGATCGGCATGATGCCCTAGCACGTACAGTGTCCGGTAAGTATAATTATGCCAGCACCTGCAGTGGTGCATCATGGTGACAAGCAATCTCAAGAACCCCATCGCATCAAGCAGTCTGGTAAGGGTCAAAAGGTCTAAATGTTCGTTTTCAACTTGCATCCATCTGACAGGGGATTTGTCAAACGTTTTTTTTGCTGTACTGTGGTTGTGGGCCTAGGTTGTCATGGTGAACTTTATTGAAATCAACCTTGTTGCAATTTGTTTCATTTTTCCCCCACTGTATAGTAATTCTGTGACCTTCCATGCCTTGTGACAGGTTAAGTGGCTCTGCAATATTAGAGATTGTATTGATATGACCCCTAAAATATTTTGTCGCTTAATTACAGAAGTGGCTACACTGATCACATGGTTGATAGGCATGCCATCAGGAATATCTAAAGTGACTGAGAACTCGACAGATAGTGATTTTTGCAAACCTTTGCGAAAGAAATCTTTTTAAGGTATTACAAAGGTATTTCCTCCACAATACAGGCTTCAATGAACTGGAGACTTGTTCCAGTCCCGAGTTGGTTTTCAGGTCTTCAGTTGATTTTCAGTTTAAAGGTGGTTCTCCTAGTCAGATCAGCAGGGGGAGCCTATCCCAGGAAGTACTAGATCTATGAGGTAAATACCCAGGTATGTTTAGTATAAACATGAGCGTGGGTGTATAGTCTAGTACAAGGGGATCTGGTTTACCTTTAGTGATAGCCACTGATAGCACACAAACACCTAACTGCAGGTATAGGTGTATGGTATATGTTTGTTATATCATCTGTTGGTGTACCTATACAGTAATCGTGTTTGCTATGACATTTGATACTTCTGTCAGGATATGTAAGGTGTAATATGGGTCGTGGTATTTGGAAGTATCTGGGTAAGAAAAAGATACATTCTATTAGTTTAGTAACTGATCATATAATGCATAGTGTAAATCACGATAACATGTAACCCATCTATAATCTGATAGGATTTAATCAGGGTAATAGATAAACGAAATTATACTTCTCTTCGAACCAAAACTATAAGCATTGCAATTATGGACAATTAGGATATGTGGACAAAGAATAAGGTATAAGGACATCTCATAACCCTTTATTGAATATTGTTAGAGTGGCTTTATGAACATTATTCACTGTATGTTTCCATACTTATCTGACTACCGTATAATATGTCGGAGTATGTTATGGCAGTACACTTCGTTACTGTCTCCGTTTTTGACCCTGTATGCTGCACATAGATGTTTCTAAAGGTGTATTTTAGATAATCACATACGACTCTTTTTAAAGAAAATGCAATCATTGATAGTGACGAAAGTAGAAGAACTAGGGCCCCAGAAGGAAACTTTGGGGGGGGGGGAATTATAAACGGTTAGTGTATCAATTGTAAATCTTTGCGAAGGGTGATCTCTCCTGGCACAACACCAAAGGTAAAAGCAGAAACTCACCTGGATCTAACAGTGAATAGCTAAACCTACAGACTGATAGAATGATCAGACGTCCACAGGTGACTGTCTGCCTCCTGGACCACAAGGTGTGTAAACAGAAGTGAGTTTGATTCTAGGGGTGAGACATCAAATATACAAATCTAGATTACCTAGACATGATGAAAAAAGGAGGGAAGAATCAATGCCTACTCTAAGCAAAACTACAAAACCGATAACATAGTCACACATCTATAGGTGACTCTCCAGCCCCTGAACCACCCTATGTCAGACACCTATATGTGGATGGACAGGAGGAAGTTTGATTCTATGGATGAGTCACCAAATACAAATCCTGAACATCTAGGTTTAAAAGAGGATTGTAAGAGAGAGAGAGAGAGAGAGAGAGAGAGAGAGAGAGAGAGAGAGAGAGAGAGAGAGAGAGAGAGAGAGAGAGAGAGAGAAAGCAATGCCTACTCCGACAGATGAATTTGGCCTAAGAGGATTATGGGCATGCTCCTATGTTTTGCTGCCCAGTAGAAAGTGCACCCTGACAAAACAGAGATTGCCTGAAAAAAATCTTTACTTAGAGCAACATCAAAAAAGAATATGGAGAATCTAGATGTCCTAGTGATCAATATTGACCAAATTCGTGAGAAGGGACTATACAGAGAAAGGGAGAGAGATAACGGGACCTTAATGGAAGGTTGAGAAAGTAAAAAAGCGCAAGGGATTCTACTTTCACTACTAAGACGAAAGAATATGAAAACAGGGCCAAATAAAAGTGGGCAATAAGCCGACAGAATTAACTGAGCAAAAAAGGTTTGAAATGAAAATATACAGCATGTTAAATGTTTGTGATTCAGTGAAGGCCTTTGCCACTAACCATGAACATACCTATCACATGTACCTCCTTCCCTTTTACTCAGCCTCAGAGGGGAAATAGGGTAGATTCACCTCAAGTTTGACACCCTCGGCATATTAGATTCATACCTATCTTTGGCTACATGCTTTTGCAATGTTTGTTATTAGTAAGAATAGACCCTACATTAAAAAGGCCTATGTGTATCACCCATGTAGACAAAAACTGTCAAAACCCCTCTTTCTACAAGCTTGTTTTGATATGTGCGCTTATTTGAGACCCCATTTAAGTATTGTATAGGCCAATACATCCCATGTAGAATATGGCTACATGTACAATGGTTTAACCCAACCTCGTTGTCCAACACCAAGTCAGTCTACCCCCAACGGCTAGGGGACTAAATCTGTAACCAAATCACCCTTACACTTACTCATGTCAACAGGGGCCTCTGATAGAGGGTTTTAGTCTTTTTTTTCGCCCCTCTATAATCCAAGCAGCCATGTTGTATTATAGCTGCCTATCAGGTGATTATCTGGATAACATTAGTATTTAAGGCATCTGGATAATGTTAATTTGCTTGTTGGAAACGTATGCATCCATTCATCATTATCTTGCTGTGGCCAGGACGTGGATTGAAGGCAATAAAAAACAAAGGTGCAGCTAGTAAGCATTACATTTCATCTTTTTTATACTTTTATTCTTGTTGGGGGGGGGGAGGCAAGGATTTGATAGGTAACTAGTTTCTAATATAGACTGAGTCCAGCTCCTGCACATGTGCTACTCCATGTAGTGAATCAAACTGTAGAACATTCCCTCTGACCTGTGTGGGAGGGAATGTCAGTTGTTGTTTTACTTCTGTCACCTGTAAATTTGTCTCTACTTTCTTCTACACTTTCGGTTACACTTTCTTCTATTTTATGCCTTCTTCCTTCTTCTCCATCTCTAATCAAAGTTCCTCAAATTAGATCAAAACCATTCTGTTAATTGCACTTAGGAAATCCCCCAGTGGAAATGGAGCCCTTTTTTCCAAATGGCAGAGAAATCCTCAGGTGTTCGTCTGATTGAACTAGATACTTTTGCCTGCTTTTTTTTTTTTTTTTCTTTTCTTTGTTAGTTGTTTGTATTTCTTAGGAGGAGGGATATTTGTTGATGTTGTTTTTTATTACTATTTCGTTGTGTATATTGTTTGTTTTTTTTTGTGTTTTTTTTTTCATTCATAATCTCCTTTTTCAGTTTGTATTAGGGAGAGCAGTGTAGTTGCTCTTCCCAATTGGCCCCTACTTGAAAATCATGTAGTCAGGTCTGTAGATATGGATCTCGTAGTTTCAGGTACAGATGTCACACAAAACATAGAATATGACCTTGTATTCATTCCCTGGACCCTGGGATCAATGTGTGGTACCATGTAGGGAGATCCATGTCAGGTACCCCCCCCCCCCTATCACAATGCTGAATAATCGCTTATTCACTCCCCCAAGGATTTGTTTGTCAGGGGTTATTTTTTCTGACACACCACAAAGTATAAATGTTGTTGCCTGCCTGCTATGCCTGGTGAGGTGTTTTTGTGGCTGCCTCTTTGTGATCCCATGTTTTCTGGTAGGGCCTGTTCCTGCCCACACCCAACACTACAATAACTGCACAGACCCAGGATGTATACATTTACCAGGGGTGTCAGCAGCCACCGCTATATCTCCCCCAAAAATATACACACCCACTGCTGCAAAACTGCCAACCGTAATATGTCCAGGCAATTTAATAAGACAATTGATAATACCGTTAAAAGTATACCCACCTTTTATGTCCTATGTCTGGCTGGAAATCCTAATTTCCTCCAAGAGCCGCAGACGTGCGGTAAGAGCGGCAACTGCAGGCAAATCTCTTGTATTCCCTTCTGCCACCTGGTGGAGCTTTCCGGAAGCTCTGTCCTCGAAGTGGGCTCTCCTCTCAGCCACAGGCTGATCCAGATACTTTAATGCCAATTAATCCTTACTCCAAGGTAGACAAGCTCTTGTCTCCCTCGCTTATCTGCTTGGTATTGCCCTTCTACCAGCAGTCTGGTCTGGAGACACCTAATCCTAAGATATAGATAATTATCCACAAGGATGCTAGGCTGAGACCAGCTCTGGTTGGCCAGGTAGACAGGTAGGAGACTGAGTATGCAGTAGCACAGGCAGAGAGAGGTGAGCATCCAGTCCCCCTCTTGTTGCTTTCTATTTTCTGTGTGGGGTAGGGAGGGTAGAATTTCCGTGCTCCACTGGGGAGTGGGCCCCCACCGCGCCTCTGCTGCTACTGCGGCGCTCCTCCCGGCAGTCCGCTACACTAAATATACAGCGTCTGAAATAGTGGTAGTGGTGTGGTCTCCTGGAGATCTACAGCCCTGAACGTGTACCCCCCCCCCCCTCCTCTACAAACAGTTGTCCCCATATCCCACTTCCCAGTGTCCTGTCTGTCTGCCACTCAGGTACATATAATCTACTGCAGCTACTGATGAACACAATTCAATTATTATAGTCAGACACGTTCATACTACAGGCCTTTGGCATATTCTCTGAGTCGAACTATTAAGGGCCGCGTGCTTTTAGGTTTATATTATTGGTAAATCACTAGTTGACAAACTTCTGGGATAGCTTAGGCAATAAATAGTGATACATGCACCTTCCCCAAGTACAAATGAAAGATGACAAACAATGCTTTACAAGTATATATAGGCCTACACATGACAGTGCAATTGATCCAATCCATTTAACGACAATCTCTACACACAAGTTTGCAAAAGCTTGCCAAATTCTCAGCTATATCAGATTGCCTTATGTCTCTTTGTTCTGATGATACATTGGTGCAACTCCAGCTATGAACAGGCCAAGAAGGTAATTCTCAACACGGTATGTCAGAACAAAGCCACGACAGTTTGAAACCCTCAGCTACTCTATAAAATCGGCACTAATTTTTGTGATTATATAGGGTTTGGTGGTGCATTCGTACCAGTGCAATCATCAACGAGCACTAGATTTATAAATGGCTGTAATGGCGTTAGAGTAAGTGATTCTAAAACGATTTGAAGGGGTTTAGTCGATGCTTGAATGTACCATGACCATGACGTAAGTCTCATTTACTTCGTGTGGACTGTGCGTATTGTTCCTTCTTGGGGTTGATTCTGTTTTTTTAATTCTTTCAATATTTTCTAGGGGGGTCTTTGTTTTATATTATTGTTTTTCATTCCTACTTCAGTCTCCCTCGACATCCTTTCAATCTTTCGTCCTGCTGTAAATATAGGCCCTAATGTGCTCAGAATTTCAAAAGTAAAATGTTTTTTTTTTCTTTTCTTTATCATACCCATGTGGACAACCCTAGAAGTCTCTAATGCCCTTGTCCAGTGCAAAATCAACGACCCTGTAAACCAGGTACCCTAGGCTGTCCTACACTTCATCCCCCATGCTCCCATCATCATAGACATGTTGAGGCCCTTACTTATTTGTATGAGTATTGCAATCGATGTCACCTCTATGCGAATTAAGATATTTTTGTAACTTCGAGGTTCAAGGTGTACCTTTTTTTTAACAAGATGCTATCTTTTAAAGTCTAATACAAAATGCATAACTAATGTCCTCTTACTAGGTGCATGGTTGTGATAGCAGTTGGAAATTCCCCCATCAGTAGGGGGGGGGGTTATTTAGCCAAAAGGACCACACAGTATGCAACTAAAAAGATGATATTCAACATGAGAAACAAGATGTGTAACCCCCCCCCTCCGTATGCCCCCTCCAAAGATAAAAAGTTCAAAAATATTAAATTTACTAATTTTAAATTCATATTTCATTCATATATGCTTCTTTTGACACCATTTAACATTGAGATGGAACATAAAAAAATGCCACAATGAACTAAACTCTTTTTTCCGACAATCCAATATGGCTGTCAGGGCCAAAACACTTGCTTTCAGCTCTTTAAGAAATAATTTATATTTAACTTTTTCCTATGATCTAATAACATTTTCCCATTGTTGGGCTGAACCATAATGGATAATATGATGCAGCAAATATGGTCTATATAGTCAGATAGATACTCAATAGAATATGCAAAAATTAAATGTTGAGATTGAGCTCCCTCAGCAAATGTATTTTTTCTACATCTATTGGAGAGCATCAGAACTTCTATCCATGGACTTGCTTATGCTCAGATGCTGTCTCTGTTTCCCTGAAAAGGCAATAGAAAGCTAATGCATGGTGGTTATAGTCCCCTTGCCACCTACATTTATATATGATACAGCCATATCCATCTATATCTTCATTCCATCACTGAGCTAAACTCAGATTCTGAAGACCTATTTCTTTTCTCATGGATGGGAAATGGGGTTTATTATATCAACATTTACCATGTGCCATATGCAGTCAGAATTATAGGGTAATATCCTTTATATAATATGCCAAATTCCCCACTCCAGAAGGAAAGAAATGATAATCAGATTCTGAGTTTACCTCTGTGATGGTGTGAATGAAGGTGGATGGATATGTTTATCAGATATGAATATAGGGGTTAGGTGGATTGTATCCAATATGGGTGGATTTTCAACTCTTTCTTAGGAGCAGGGACAGCATTACAGCATGACAAGTCCATGGATAAACTTTATGATGCTCTCCAATAGATGTAGAAAAAAAATACCTTTGCTCAGTGAGCTTACCCACACCTTATTCTTTTTGCATATTTTACAGAGGACCTATCTAACCATATGTGTTCTGACTGCTGCCCCATTTTATCTATTTAGGTTCAGCACAACACTGGGAAAAGGTTATCAGATCACAGGAAAAAGTTTTATATTAATTCCAAATTACTTTTAATAAAAAAGCTGAAAAATGAGAGTTTTGGCACTGGCAGCCATATCGAATTTTCCTAGAATTTCAAAAATAGGTCAATTTAGTATTGTCTACTTTTATACACCATCTGAATATGAAAATGTGTCCAAAAATGCACTTGTGTGAAAATCTATGAATTTAAAATAAATGAATTTAATATTTCCCAACATTTTATCTTCAGAGGGGGTGTACAGGGGGTTTATGCTTCTCAAAATCAAAAACGATTGCCCGATTCCTTTTTCCCATGATGAATAGCATCTTTTCAGTCTTTTTGTCTTAACCTCCCCCTACCGTCAGTTGGCACAGAACCTTCATTCAACATTAATATGTGGTTTATCAACGTTGACTGTTCATCTATCAGTGTTGAGGTTAGTTTTGTGTCCTATAACAGGCCTATTTCAGTACAATGCATGCATATTACCTCTTATTCAAAACTGGTTGTTTATAAATGATGTCTAGTTTGAACTTGGCCACTGGGGGAGGTTATCAAGATGAGCTAGAGAGGTACATATGATACAGTTTTGAAGATGTCGACATTCATGATTAGAAGAATATTTCAGATTTAAGTCCTGGAACACTTATGAACATATGGTTGCAAACTAGAATTGCTTTAGGAATGTAACATCCACCTACATTTAATGTTCAGCCATACCCACCATGCAATGAAAATCCCAACGACAGACCTTAGCTAGTCTAGCAGCATGGCGGTTTGTATGGTGAAGGTGTCACTGGGTATCACCTATATACCAATAACCAGTATATCACCCTGCCTGAGCAGCCCCCTACCGGCCACCTGAGACACAACCTAGTACTTTTAGGGTTGCAGAGGGCAGCTTTTGTGCTTTGTGGTCATTTGCTGACATGATGAATTGATGGAATCGCAACTCACCAGTGCTGCATTCATGCATCATGCACACCCTCCATGTTTGATGTGCTACCATAGGGTTGACTTGATACATACTTAATGTGGCAGTGGTGAGTAGATTCAGCATTACATAGGTGCATTAAGATGAAAAATGAATTTGAGCATGAATGCATCCTGCAAGGGTTAGTTTGAGGTTGAGTAGGATTGAGTTGACCCTGTCTCTATGAGCTGCTCTCCCTATGGGGTGTATAATGGGGCAAGCCGATGTGAGGTAATAGGCAGAAATTGATGTTTTTTGTCATTGCAGCTACACAGAAAGAAATGAACCTGATTATCTTAGGCAAACATTAGCTGAAAAATGCCTAACTTTGAAACCCAAGTTGGGAGTTTGCATGTGCGCAAACCACCAAACTTTTCTTAGGAGTTTACAGCTAACTATTAGGAAAACCATCTAACTTGCCTGATTTTGCTCATGATTCATACACCATTTTCTTAGACCTGCTCTCATTTATATATGATTTCTGAACTCATTTCTGACACTTAAAGATGGGATTTTAACATATAAGTATAGTACTGACCAGCCTTTTTAAGCAAAAGGTGCAGCTTTTAGCCTAGGATGTAGGGGTTACATGGCATTTGCTTTAATTCAATTATCAAGGCAGTCAGTGTAAACTCTATGTTGCCTAGAGTTTAGACACCTGCAGCAGTGCCTCATCATTTAAGATGCATGTTCAATGCCTCACTTTTTTTCAACCTCTAAGCTAAAATGCTTTGGGTTTATTATATGGTCATAGATGATGATGATGATGATGATCGAATTTTATCTCACCTAGTGCCTTCCTTATGGCCGACACTCAAGGGTGAGATTACCCTTGTCGCGTTTTTGCTTGGACCCTAGTCTAGTGGGGAGGGGGGATGATGGTGACTGAATCTATGGGAAGATAGAAAGCAGGCATTTACCAAGGCAATGGTTCTTTAACATCCGTCACTACATAGTGAGAGATGGACAGGCCTGTTTTAAGTCATTTGTCTGCCATGACCGCCGAGAGACCACCACTGTGCCCCGGCCGGGCCGGGAACCGAACCCACGACCTTACGGCCCATGAGCGGATGCGCTACTGACTGTGCCACGCCTCCCGGCTATGGTCATAGACTCACCACTACATATATGAGTATATTTGAATATCCATAGGACAGGTGTTTTACATTCTCCTTCCTTGCTTTTTCAATGATCTATTAACTTATCAGGGGTAAGTTCTTAATTATTATGTCAGGTTGAATTGTAAAAGCTATTTCATACCAATAGTCATTGAAATCACCACTGTTTTGATATCTATGGGCCTTTACATGATACACACATACTGGAAAAATCCTCATGTAAACCACACTGAAGGAAACTACTATCCCTTAGACAAATCTACTATTCCTTATACAAAGTAACTAGTTTTCTCTCTTGGCAAAGTCAAGTCACATTGCCTTAATAGGTTAGTCAATACTACTAACATGTTAGATAGATGTTAGTCATGTGTTAGGGATTTTGCCTAATTAGGTGTTTCACCTAAGTTAAATTAGATTTACTAACGTAGATTTTTCTGTGACATAATCCTCCCAGAGTATGGGCATAAACATGGAATTCTTCACCAATTGCAACTTCACCGTCTACAATATTTTACTGTTTTTAAGTATTGCCTATGCATGGGTCTAATATATAATGTAATGTTTGGGTATTAAAGTAGGAGAAACAATAGTCACTTAGTCCTTCTTGAGATTCCATTATGTTCCTATGTTCAATATTTCCTCATACATATGGATTTACTGATTAAGCCTTTAGTATTATGGACCCCCTTTTTATATTAGGTCAGTAGGGTATTTTTTAACATATGACTACTGCTCCCTTCAAGTTGACATAGGAATAACATTATTATAAAGATTGCAGTCGTAGTGCTGTTTGTGATCGCAATACCTTAAGAAAATGACCTCCTGAAATAATGTTTATGGATGTGTCATTCTATAATGCCTCCTACCGCTAGGTCGAGGCAGGAGAGCAGACGATACGAACTTGTACCAGTGTGTACGTGGGACGTGAGGGTTGACAGGGAGGGTTGATGGTAAGCCAGGGTGAATAGGTAAGGATAAATACAGGGGGCTGGACACTGCAGAGGGACATAGAGTGTTTTAAATAGAATTTCACATTTTGTACTACAGAAAAACAAACAAGTGGCAACGTTATTGTCAAATGAATTAAATTGGAAAGCATTGGTTGATATGGTAATAAAACCTTGACTCTAATTTAGACCAAAAGACAATGTTTAAAATCTTATCAGTCAAAGGTACTCCAAACGTCTTACTTTCTTGCAAAAAGTAGCAAAAGGGCTATGCATATACATTTAGAGATTTTTTTTGATTTTTTTTCACATGAGCCAACCAGGTTAACCCAGTGGATCATTGGTACCCGTTTGGGGTAAGGCACTGGTAAGCACAGATCTACCAGCTAAAGCCACCTGATTAACCCAGGTCACCACACACGAAAGTGGCCTAGGTAGTCAGAAACACCTAAATGTATGCATGCAAAATGACAAGGTCATGGTTATCCTAGTGCTTACTAGTACCATAGTATAGCGCCAGGTACAAGGGTCCACAGGAGGGTCTTGCCAAAAAAGAGCCGTGAACCAGGAAAGAAAACGTGCACGCTTTTGTCTTGCTAAATAGTTCTTTGGATAATCATTTAGATAAAACGTGCACTTTTTTTTTACTTCCCATAGATTCTGAGCCATTTTTCTTTTGTCAATGCTATGAAAATGAGTTAGGCCATACACGTTTTCCTCAGCACTCTCTGAAAAAAACTTACAGAGGTTCATCCTCGTTATCTTTTGGCAAGACCCTCCTGATGTCAGCAACGAAATGGTACCTCCCACATGGTAGGCAATCTAGTGGCTCCATCTTGTGTGTACCTAATAGAAGGATGTGACGGTAGCTGTATCAGGGAAAATTTCAGGCCCCCTCGAGAGGGCCCAGATTTTCTCTGACCACCACTTTTTGAACTGCGAAGTCTTTTTAGTGAAAGAGATTTCACAATGAATCTCCAAACATTTCAGTGGCGGATCCAGGATTGTCTAGAAGGGGGGGCGAAGACTTATGGGCCCCCTCTTTTGTGGTGGGGGGCCCAGGCCCCCTGGGCCACCCCCTGGATCGACTGCATTTGACCCAACAGTTCCATGCTTTCCGCATAGCTTTTGCTGGCTAAATCCAGGTACTGCCAGTCAATACTTATGTACTGACATGCTATGTATCTTATGTATCTTATGTCCTTTTGTATAAGGTCTTGGCATAAAGAACAAGTGGGAAGAACAAGTAAAACCCAATGGTTCAGTGGGTGTTCATGTGAACATCCTTTTCTTTATTTTTTGCTCGGACGAGAGTGATAGTAATAGTAGTCTGTCAATGTACAGTGACATACTCCTGCCTTATACACATCATACTGTAGCAACCATGACTGACCGGGACAACATGTATTCATGTTCATTATAGCTCCAGCTCAGCTATGCGATACTCGCAGCAGCAAAGCAGCGTAGCCTTCAAACCTCCTTGTTTTGGTAATTATCGCATTTATTTCATGCAAAATCTGCACACATTTCACATGAAATTTGTATTTTCAATGTATCTGCTATGAGTACCTCTCTTAACAATGAACTTGTGAGACTGCTGTATTTCGCTACTGCCAGTATCTCATTGGTGGAGCTATACCTCATTGGTAGAGCTATGCCTCATTGGTGGAGCTATGCCTCATATGTATATGTATAGAGGCCCCATGTGTTCCCATAAATTGCCAATATGGCCCTGGGAATGGGAAAGTGGTCATTTATAAATACTTATCATGTATAACCTTAAAGCCAATTATACTATAAACCTGCTTTATATGCAATTAGCCTTCCCTAAAGGCAATTGCACATTGCCTAATTATCCCCTATGAACAAATCTTGGCAATGAAGGTAGTTTTAACTGTTAGCGAACACAGCCATACTCTATCCGCTATTCCAGGCATGACTATAAGCAATTGTCAGCCAGTTTATCTGATACATGTGCATATGTATAAAATCACTTTCATATCTAAGCTTGGAAGGAAAAATACCAGAATTGTGGGTTGTATAATCATATGAATGCACATGGAGATATGATTGTTTGCAGTGGGTTGATGGTCACAAATCATAGAAAGTGTGCATATGGGGCCTTACATGTCATTCGCCCAGACATGTGCCCAGAAAAAGAATTCTTATAAGTATGCTTCTTTTACAATAGCAAGGACACATCTGACATAAATGATAATGTGATTTTCTTAATTTACAGGTCAAAAAAGTCTGGACCTGAGATTTTCATTGAGGTATGAAGATTGTTTCTGTAGGAAATTAAGCCCTCAACATGGCTTGTAACTCAAATGTCATTCTCCCAGACACAATTTCGCCCAGACAATTTTGGGCTCATTACATTTTTACCCCCCTGGAGCCCAAAATATGCATATGGGACCATCAAAACCCATATGTAACATGAAGATCACATCCAGGCTGACACTTTGAGCCAAAGAAATAGAGGGGGAAACTAAAATTTGAGGGGCTGGAATACCTCCAAATTCGTCATATGCAAACCTTCTATGATTTTCGACCTGATAATTATACGTTTTCTTTTCACTATTTAAAATTATTGTCTTTGCACAATATCCCTCATACTTTTGATATGTGAGGTTTCAACTTTGGTGAACAAAAGCACCCATAATGATAACCTTGATTTATATTGAAAACGATGCCATGTCCTGTTTAAGAAATTAACAAACATTTGACGATCGGAAAATATTAACCTGAGTTTTGGGTTTCCATCAAAAGCACAACCTGTGAAAGCAGACTTCTCCCAGTTGAGAGGATATATCGATATGAACTTGACTTGTTGCTACCCCAGATGGTCTGTACAACATCTTCCGGACAGTGAAATTCAAACCAGGTATTGAAAGAAATTGAATCAAATTTTGAAAAGGTAGGTTTCTCTTCATGAAGACTATAAATTTCAATATCCACATAGTCTGACATAGTTGGATATTAAACCACCCTAGAAAGCGACTCAAGTTCTCTCAGATTGGAGCTATTTGATATCTTTGATATATTTTAAGTAATGGGAATATTTTCCCCACTCAATAACTTCTGGTCCTAATTGTATATCAAATGAATGTGAATCTCTCACAAGAGGGATTAAATCCGTTATCTAACATAGGGGTACCTCTATTTTTAAGTTGTTAATGTTTTAATAATTTACACATATTCAACAGCCCAGCTATACCCAAAATGATATAAGCATCTAGGTACAGATAACAAGAAGATATTGGCAGTATATATTTATGTATACACCCTTTATATGTATTCAAATACACCATAAAGAGTACACCTACTACCTACATCCATTCTAATTGGCTTGTTCATCGGTCAGTCAAGTATAATACATATAATAATATTTATGGTTATATCACAAATCAAGTCACATAAAGATGACATTTAACAGAAGATCAACAACTTCTTTCTCCATATATCTGAAATGATATTTGTCAAGACAATGGTTTGACTTGTTGGGTGAACACAAGTGATATAATCGGTTAGTGTTGTTGTGAAGTATCCCAAATCTGACTCCCATTATGCTATAAATTATAGCTTAACTACAAACAATAGCTTTCAGATCATATAAATGTTTATATGGAATGTTGAAACCATGCAATAATCATACCATCTTGGTTTCTCACATTCAAATAAAATACATTAAGAACCATGACTATTGCATCCTAGGGTAACCTTAAATCACTGAAAGCTAGAAAGTTGATATGACCTTTCTTAAGACACTGATTTAGAGGAAGGAGTTCCATTTGAGTGTTTTTCCTGAAATTGGAGGATAAGAATAAACAGCACAATATTATGATTCATCATCCATGCTTACAGTGTCATGTAGTACCTGGGTAAAATAAGTCCAATCTAAAGGGGTTCCACCTTATTAACAGACAACTATGTCCTTACATGCCCTTACCCTAGTCCTTAAAATACTGGTAACTAGATGTTTCCAAAAACAATTTATCCAAGTGCTAAAAGTTCCCATCAACTATATCTCCAAGTGCTACAAATGTTTCACAATGCTCTAAGGCTCTAGGCAGGCTAGCAAGGTTTACACTGGCTGGGGAAGCTGCTATGCACCTAACATTTGTACAATGATATTGTTTTATATGAATATATGGTTTATGGATAGACATCCTTATGTATTGTTTAAACCGTGTTTGATTTACGCCTTTTTGTTTATCATTTAAACATACACGCCAGCATGTAGCTTAGAAATGTTAAGTAATAGGACATCAAATCTATATATGAAGGTGACATCACTATGAACTCTCTACTATACAAAGAGAAGACAAATATACAGTTGTGTATATGTACATAGATCTACCTTGAATATGAAATTCCCTCATTTGCTGTATTACTCTTCATCAGTTGTACACTGTACATATTGAACAACTTTCATACATACATGTTTAATACACATGCACTAACAATCTTAAAGAGCTATACTTGTACTAAGATAGTCATGCCATACAACACAACGTTGAAGGACCATACCATTTGTAAATACATTCTGGATATCATGAATTTCTGTTACTAAGTTCTTTGGGAATAATTGCCATTCAGCATAAAATGCCAGCTATAATCCAGTAGAATATTGTGGCTTATTAAACGTTGCAGTTTGAATATCAAATGAAAATGATTTTCTGACTTTTGTAATGTATCACCATCTCGTTGTCTTGAGGTGCATGGGCGGGTTGCAGGGGCTTGTCTATTAAAATATAAACTATAATATGCTTGCTATATATTGCATTAGAATTCTCCTGTGTGCAAAGAGTAAGGTAACTTACTCTAAGGGTATCAACCCTCCCCTACTATTTGTCTTTTACGTATAAAACATCCTTAAAACTCTCAAGTGCATTCTTTGCCTTTTCTTACAAAGAGCTTTGAGAATAATCCTCCTCTGTAGACACATATCTAACAAGAAACTGGAGACAAGACTCTATGTTGTTTTTATAAGGCATTCCCTTGATGTAGAATGAGTTCAATTATTTCGGTTTCAGGACTGTTGCTCAACGATGCGGCAATTTATGTTCAAGGTCATTCTCTCTACCATGGCTCGAAATAGTTTTCCAGTGCACCTCATCTGGCTTATTTCTAGGTTTCTTGTGGCATTAATCCTTCAGAATAAAACATGTTGGTACAAGTACATAACCATAGCTGACTATAAAATATCATGAATATAATGTATCTTACAAGTCTATACACTTTCATAAAGATCACCTAAATCTAGCCCATGAATAGTATCGCTCTTTGAATACTCAAAAGTTAGACCAGAGAATAAATGAAATGTAAGCCTCAGAGAGATGTCCAATATTCCCTATAGGGTAAGTTACAAGAGAAAAAAAAATGAACGATCGCAGGCATTGATCACAATGAATCAGGGTTATAGTTCTCTGAACAGTCACTAGGTGGTTCTGCATACCCTACTACATGACCGGAAGTTAAAGGCAGTGTCCTGGGAATAAAGCTCCCTTATAAAATTTGAACCCGTGGTCCCGATACTGAGCAACTATCGGGTGAGCCTTGAGGGACGCTCCGTCACATTATGTGTGACCTTATTAGGCATGTGCACAAGGCAATATAGCCAAGTCTTAATGACTAATGGCAATGTCAATGACCAAGGACATGTCTCATGGACCCTTAATCTACTTTCATTATCCTTTTATGATCTACAACCTTTTGAGTTATAAATCAGTCCAGGCTTCCTTTGGATAACAAAATGACATCTGATGCTTCATTAAAGCCTTCATTGCTCAGAGCTTTCTGTGTAATGTAGTTCCATACCAGAATACAGAAGGTCAGCCAGAATCGACTTTGTCTTTATCATCTGTATACCCCCAAACAGAACTAATCACATAATTTATCATCATGGTCATACCATTTAGCAGTGTTTAGGTTTGCCATTGTTGTGACAGTAGCCTGCTTTAACTCGGCTTCGACATCATTGCAAGGCTGGGCACTCAGAGCTCATTTTCCTGCAATATTCTAAAGGGAGTGTTACAGGTGTCCAACAGAAAGTGATGCAGTCTGCCACGTCTATCCATCTTTTGTAGGGAAAATACACATTGGTTGAACTGGGAAGGTGTTCACTTCATCAGAGATGTCTTGCATGTGAAACAGACTTGAAGAAAAATGTTGCAAACATCCAGTTACTTGACAAATAATCTTGATCACTTAATCCTGTTCCTCTACAATATCTTCTTCCATTCATGATGAGAATACTTCCGCTATGTGGAAAGCAATTCTCTTCAGATTAACTTGTGTAGCTACAATCCCAGCTGAGAAATTCTCAAAGGAAACTTTTTTCTACACCCACATCTGATCAGCACATTCCAAGATATCCATTTGCCCTTAGTTTGCATTGTTGTGGACATTGTTGAAAGCATTGTTCTGTGCATTGTTGTAGTATGTGTAGAGAGGGGAGTATGTGAGCTCCCCTCGTATCGACTCGTTGTCTTCTGCATCTCTTATACTGACAGAGCCAAACACACTGGCTGCCAATGAGGGATACAAGTCTGGAAAAGTAAGATAACAGACCTTTTAAGTAAAGAATACAAAAGAATTCATGGAATGATTAATTGACAAATTGATGATTCATGACTAGCAATGATATATTACCTAAAGGTAGAATTGCTGGTGATGTTTTCGACAGATATCATACCCTCAAGTATTGAAATATAGAGTAATACAGGTTGACTGATTGTTGGTCAAAAACACTGTCAGGTGGTTGGCCTAAGGTTGCATCTCTATATTTCCATCATCTTGTTAGCTTTCCATTATATTTACCTTTGACCAAAAATGAGTTACAGAAATTTAATACAGCTTGGGCATAATTGTTCTTTACCAATATGGAGGGCGTGTGGCTGAGACTAAAGGATTCTTTGATGCAAATAAATTAAAACTCACTGTTACTTGGTATGAAGTCTGCCCAAGGCCTGTTGAGAGTCCTGTCTGTAGGTGCTGATGGGGGGAGGATGATGGCATTTTGTGGTGCGTAAGGAGGTTGGTTCACATCTATGGCTGGGGAGGGAGGAGCGAATGGTGGCGGTCGCTCATCGACAGGTACAGGAGGAGGAGCAGGGTGGTCTGTTGGAGAGTCTGTTGGGTAGAACAGAGGTTAAATATTGTAGAGGTTTTTGACTTGGATTTGACTAAAGTTGTGGACTTTATGTTTAGTCTAATGTTTTGAAATGAATGGTCATCATATCATGAGTCTGTAAAATTGTAGTGACTGTCATCAATCAAATCAGTTTAAGACAAACAGAATACTTGAATGCATATTGTTTTTTTTATTACACTATTGTGTGCACACTGTCAGCGTGTGACGCACAGTATCATTTCTTTTTTTTTTCAAAATAGTGTGTAGAAGCATGACATTGCGAAAAGCTAGAGCTCCATAAAATGGAACCTAGCAGAATGACTGTGAGGAATAAGGACTGTGAGGAATAAATGTATCTACTTTTGAATGTCTTCATGCACCCAATGATTTATACTTTAAACCCCGTTTATTGAGGACGATAGAAATCTATGGAAAATGTGAGAAGATGCATTACTCGCCAGTGCATCCTTGTAAGTCAGAATTTACCAAAACAAAAAGACATAGAAGTAGTAGTAGTGTGTACACACTACTACTACTCATAGAAATACTTATTTTCCTATCATAACAGTAAGCAGATGCACTGAACTGAAAAGTGGATAAATCTATAACAAATATAAATGGTATATTGGAGCACCTACCTGTATCGGGTGGCTGTTCTATTGTACACAACATTGGCGCTGTGGGGTCTGCCCGTTGTTCTGCTACACTGACACTCGCTGCCGCTATGATCTGAGTCAAAGACACTGTCGAACCCTGAGTTACACCAGGCCCCAGGAACTCAAGTGACTCCTTATATGGTTGGTTGAACATGCCTGCAATACATGATTTCATATCTCTTCGAGAGATGGGGACCGTACCAATGAAGATCTCCTTTACATAGTTGATGGGGGAATGCTTCCCTTCAAATGAAGCAGTGAACTGCAAAGATAAAGATATTTTGGATTAACAAAATGGTTGGTAATTATGACAGAATAGGGTCCTGACAGATTTCTCTCTACAGTTTTATTTCATTACTCTGTGACATGGCTAAAAATAGATGGGGGAGGGGGTGAAATCAAAATTCCAGTGACATTGTCTAGGTTTTGCTTATGTAAATATAACATTACCCACAGCATTATGGTATATAAACTTGTAATGTCAAATATTGCTCAAATAGAAAATGGAATGTTCCACTGCGAGAACCCTTCTTATTGCCAAAGCTCCTATTAAGAATAGGAAAATATGAATCCTTATAACACTTAAGTGAAAAGGATCCTTTGTAGGAAAATTCCTTGGCCTACTGTTACTTTTCATTCATCATCCTTTTTCACATTAAGATCAGTAAGCCTTGATACAGGAAGTAGATCAATTGACATTCAACCTATTCATCCTCTGCACCCACAATTTCCTTTATTCTTCTCTCTTTTTACTTTATTTTTGTATTGAGTACGTATTGTTGGGGATAGGTATCCTAGTGTTTTAGATTTATAAGTATGCTTACCCCTTGTCAACTTACACAAAATAGACAGTTGCTCAATGTCCATGTTTAGTACATAAGACACATTCCATTACCCCCTATACCCACAGCAATAAAAGGATGGTGTTTATTCAAAGCCCAGTGCTTTATTGCAACAGTATGGGTAATGTCGCTCCAAATGTGGGAGGAGGTTTGATAAAAAGTGTTACTAACACAATTTCTTTCCAGGACAACTACAGCAGATTTTGGCAATTGCTACCAGTGGCCTTTTAAATGTCTTGACAGTTATTAGTGCTCGGTTAACTAAAGGTTTTAATGTGGTCTAAGGAAAATGCCAAGTGAGCACTGGTCCGGAAGCTCAGTGCAACACATACAATTTATCTTCTTACCACAGGTAGGACGTTAACAAAAAGGAGTAACATCAGCATTATCTATACAGTCTGGTGTAATGCCTTCAATATATAAAATCCAATATAATTCCGATGTGTGTGACACATAATCCTGGGATTATTAGCCAATTCAGATAAATTCCTCTATGGGTCTTGCAGCCATGTCAGGAGTAGGATTTCCATAGTGGTCTTTATATCAGATCTACATTTCGGGCTGAGAGTGTAGATAATTTAATTAATGCAAGAAAATCCAAGTAAATGAGAACCATGGATGTCATGCTGAAGCTTTTGATATTGACCTCCTATTAAGCAAGAAGATTTATAATCTCACTAAAACTGTCAGAAAAGGATAAGATCCACTGTTCAAAGAGAATCAGCAAAACTGGAAACCCCCTTAGGTTATACATAGCAGGTTGAAAATAACAATTGGCTGAGCACTTGTGTATGACAATACAGGTCTCTGTATTCCTTTCAGTTGTGTACACACAAATGTCTGAAAGTGATTCAAGATACTTTTGCAGTTGTTGGTGAAACATTTTCCCAGTTGGGTTACCTGAAGGACTTACCTTAACATAGACTGTAGCAGAGACTATTGTATATATATGCTATATATGGTATACCGCCTAATTCGCAGTGTGCCTCCTACAATAAGTCATATAACAAAGACCCTGCCCACACATGGCAAACAAAGCGGAAGTAGACAAATTGCCTTGTTTTCAGTTGCGGTCTCTTAGTATGCCAATTCTTTGGTAGATAATTACACGGCTAACAGACTAAAACAGCCAAAGAACTTCCAGCATGTTGGCTTCGGCTAATTTTCTAGCTTCTGGCTTTTTACATCACGGCTTGTCTTAGCGCATAAGCGTGGGAGGTAGCGAACGTGTTGTGACAGTTGATATAATGTAGGCTGGTGCAGGATGTGTGGGTGATTATAAAATCAAATCCATGTTACTAAAAAAATTGCAGACAAGAAATGTAATTGGGAATTTAAAGTGAGAAGGGATATCTGAATGTAAGCAAGAAATTTCTTATTTGTGTATTGTATTTGATTCCAGGCATCATATCATAAAATACATTTATATGATGTGTAATGATTGCATGCTCAGGGTCAAGCATGCACTGTTGAACACTGTTACACACATAAGGCTTTACTAACTTGTAGTTCATAAGTGATGCCCATATAAGGCAATACTAACCAGTACCTCATATATAGTCGATGTCACCCGGACCAAAATGCAGTAGAAAGACAGTAGAAAATCAGTGTGAAAGAAGTTAGTCTGCCAGTACCGATTCAGTGCCAACCCAGTATTAGAAGCAGTTGTCTGTCAGTGTATACTGCTATACTGCTACCTAACATTACAGACCAGGGGAGTATACATTCAGTGCCCAATCAGTCTCTTAGCAGTATGTATGCAGTATTAAGGCTGTGTGTCCGAAATATTTAAATTAGGTGGCAGTACTTGATCAGTGCACACATATTTAACACTGCTGCTTAGTGGCAGTGCCTATTCAGTAGTAGGGGGGGGGGGCAGTATGGACCTAGGATTGAGGCAGTGTTGAATCAGTACTACTGACTAATAGTATTAAATCAGTAGTGCTGGAGATCTTCCATCAATTTTCAGTTGAGAGTCAGGGGACCACTGAATCTTGACTGAATAAAGAGTATATAAGGCAATACTAACCCATAGTTCGTAGTTGCTATCCATCCAAATAAGGCTTTACTGACCTCTAATTCATAGTTGATGTTGATGATATAAGGCCTATTAGGTTTATACCACTAATTTCTCCATTTTGTATTAATTTCTTACCTGATATCCACAGAATATAGCCAGGAGAAGACATTTTGTAAGTGCAAGCGATACGGCCTGAGTCGCTCTGTGTGAAGCCATTATTTTTGTTCCTTGCCGGGAGAGGTACCGCCGTGTTTACACACACTTTTCGTATTGAATCCAACCATGACAAATCGAGAAATTAACAGGTTCATATCCTTAGATAGTCCAGGTGATCCCGCCATACATACTTTGTCTAATATATTCAAAAACGGTCCGAAAATTTTCAGCGTCTTCCTTGTACGACGAGAAAATGACCTATATCTACATCCGGGCCACTTACACAGTTTCGTCAGACAAGGAGGCGGGTGGGAATGGCCGGACCGCGACACGCGTACGATGAAAAAATCAATGGATTCTTCTTTATTGTTAATATTATGGACTCATTTGTCATGGAGGGATCGTCTAGACTATCTAAGGATGTATTCTTTTTAATATCTCGACATGTCATGGTTGGATTAAATATGAACAGTGGGTGTAAACACAGGACTACCGCTACAGGTAAGAATTTATTTACTTTTGCATTGGGTTTCATCACCGTTCATTGTGGCATAATGGCTAAGGCCCTCGCCAACCAGCACTGCGGCCGGGGTTCAATTCTCCTACAAGTTGTGACGATTTTTCACATTGAAAGTCCAACTTGACCCCGAAAAAGTGTATACTAAAAATTTCAAAAATGCACATGGGTGGTATATGCAGAATAATGCACGGCTAATATGCACATATCAGCACCGGAAGTGCCAGAATCGTGGTATTAACGGCAATACTAACCTGTAGCTCATCGTTGTTATTCATGTAAGGCAATACTAACCTGTAGGTCATAGTTGATATCCATATAGGGCAATACTAACCTGTAGGTCACAGTTGATGTCTATATACAGCAATACTAACCTGTAGCTCATAGTTGTTATTCATGTAAGGCAATACTAACCTGTAGCTCATAGTTGTTATTCATGTAAGGCAATACTAACCTGTAGCTCATAGTTGATGTCTATATACGGCAATACTGACCTGTAGCTCATAGTTGATGTCTATATACGGTAAACCAAACCTGTAGCTCATAGTTGATTTCTATATACGGCAATACTAACCTGTAGCTCATAGTTGTTATTCATGTAAGGCAATACTAACCTGTAGCTCATAGTTGATGTCTATATACGGCAATACTAACCTGTAGCTCATAGTTGATGTCTATATACGGCAATACTAACCTGTAGCTCATAGTTGATGTCTATATACGGCAATACTAACCTGTAGCTCATAGTTGATGTCTATATACGGCAATACTGACCTGTAGCTCATAGTTGATGTCTATATACGGCAATACTAACCTGTAGCTCATAGTTGTTGTCTATATACGGCAATACTAACCTGTAGCTCATAGTTGATGTCTATATACGGCAATACTAACCTGTAGCTCATAGTTGTTGTCTATATACAGCAATACTAACCTGTAGCTCATAGTTGATGTCTATATACGGCAATACTAACCTGTAGCTCATAGTTGATGTCTATATACGGCAATACTAACCTGTAGCTCATAGTTGATGTCTATAAGCCGACATCTGCAAAGTCCTGTGGGAGGTATTGGAGGTACATGTAGCGTCTCCTGCCACACTGTGACGTCACCAGGCAATGTCTCACCCTTATCTACTGCCACTATAAGACGCCGCTCCCGTCGCTTCCTCTTCTTGGACTTGTAATCTACCACCTGTAAAATAAGAGAAAAAGAGATGAATGAAAATTTGAAAGCATCTTTTTTCATTCTTTATATATCAGTCTTATATTTCAATGCATGACCTTCAGGTTATTGCAATGCAAATGTAGCCCTTATACGGTCCTTTTATTGTGATTAACTCACAATGACTGAATCATACCACCCCTAAAGTATGGGTTAGACACATTCCCAGATGGTCTAAACAATATAATTAGGTAGTGTCAGCGTTTTTCTTTTGTTGGTATCAGGATCCAACTGGGACAAGTTTATGACGCAAACAAGAGAGAAATGGAAAATAGAAAAAGACAGAATCCACATCGTCCTGTCATTCACGGCTACTTCAGTGACATCCTGAAATCCAGACCCTGCATTAAAAGCAGTCTGGTGGTGCAGCTTGTAGGACGTTAATGGGTAAAGGTGCCAAATTTCGAAAATTAACAACACTGATCAGGACAAGTAAAATACATGTAATGGTGGAAGCTTGAGGCTGGTTAGTTAATTAATGCATGTAACACTATCCCTCTTCACTCCTGTAATAAGCTTTCCCCGAATTGCAGCATTAAAGAAGCTGCTTTTGAAGTTTCTCCCTCTGCCTTCAGATATCATCAAATTTCTCTTGGGACTTCAGAAACTGATGATAGATGTCCTAAATGTCCTTCCATTGGTGTCCTCAAACTAGTTTAAAGGACACTTTTGTAATCTGTTTGATTTCTTCGGACAGGAAAATTGTGTTTTCTGCAGGAACCAAATAATTATGGTAATTCCACCCAAAACTAATTCATGTGTGCTCTTTTTTTTCTTTTGGTTGTTGTTGTTGGTGGTGGTGTTTGATCTGTACAGTATGAAAGGTTTAACGGTGTTAGCTCCCTATATGTGAGGGGTTATAGGTTGGAAACGGATCAAGACCTTTTTTTATCCATACCCCCTCCCCCATTACTATGATATTATCAATAATTTAGTGAGCTACACCTAAGGACATTTTCAGCCATTCGTTTGATGTTTTGAAATCTAAGACGTCTGATAAAAGAAGTGTTTTGTTTGGCTTTAATATGATACAGCATCCTATCATGTCTACTGTATCATGTCTGATCCCTGCTACATCTCCCCTCAATGACTTATAGTGTGAATTGGGTGTATGTTTGGCCTATGACAGGGGGAATGTTTGCAGGGGCAGACAGAGAACAATGTGGTAGTTAATACAGGTATGATCCTTTCACCATCTACTCCTAGTGAGGCCAGGTAGGGTCAGTATGACATCAACTTATAGCATGACTCCCCTCGCCGTGTAAGGGTAACACCTGTGGTGATGCATACCTTTCTATTGATCTGTTCCTTCTTTTAACTCTTTAAAGACTGTTGATGCAGGAGTGCATCATATCATGATGCACCAATAACCTTCGGGAAGGTCTGCTTACAAGTGCTTCAATGAAGCAAACCCTCCAGGAGTGTACCAGGGTCAGCATCACAATAATGTAGTCCTGCTGAGCTATTTACCCGGGCTACATTCATGCATCATGACAACCAATGGACATGATGCAATAATGCAGGATACAATGTCATGTGATCAACCAAGTACCATTCGTCAAAACAGTCAGACACTTAACTTGTGTGTATTAACAAATGCTTTGCTTATAAAACTTACAAGACCTTTTTGGGAAAGTTCACTACACCCGGCTGGCCTTGTTATCCTTTCTCTCCATTCATTTCTGGATGAGCGGTAAGCAAATATAACAGGCTTGTATAGCAGGTTATGTTGCTTTTCGCAATTTTTCTTCTTCTTTTTTTCAGGGTGACAACCACCTTTTCTACAGGACGCCTGTCCAGCCCAAGTAATTCTGGTCACACAGGTAAAAGACGGATTAGCAGAAAATAGACCTAAGCGACGCAGTAGAACCAGCCCTTAAGAGGGACTTCGTGAAAACCCTTTTGGACTATAAATTGGTCCCTATTCACTTGAATATGTGTTGTTCCGTCACTGCCAGTTTTAATCATTGTGAAAAAGCTCAGTACTTATGATAAGCTCATCCCGGATATTTCGTAATATCAAGTGGTAGGCCATTGTCTGGACTACGTGCACAATCTTTAACTCTGTCTCATATATCCTCACAATCATATCGTTTTACATCGATATTGGTCTATTCTGTTTGTTTATATGAGAAGTACATGCAAGGCTACATACCTCCTCCTACTATCAGTTATATTATGTACATATTTTGATATGATATAAGGAGTGTCAAATTACACTAGTGTGTGGCTATGATTGGTTAATTCAATGTTCGGCTGTATCAAGATGCACTTGTCTTCAGAAAGTGAATAAGAGTTTAGCATTTTTTGCATCTATACCTATAGACACTTCCTCTCCCTAATATTGATGCGTCTGTCTTAATCTACCAAATATGATATTAATTTTCTCGAATCAAGTTATGGTTAAGATGGCATTTTAACCATATACCCCCCCCCCACCCTTGTCCTCACCTATACAATCACCTGTTCTAGAGATAAGGGCCACAGCAAGTCTATATAGCACATCTAATCAACACCCAATCAGATGATACTTGACTGACCTTTGGCCACGGTCCAGCTTATGGCTGTTCTTTCCCCATCCCCTTTTTTCTTCTGGGCTGACCAGTCAAAATTCCCAAGGAAAGTGTCACATGTATTGTAAGCACTAAATCAGCGTAAGGGAATTCCATCCACAATATTTTCTTTTCTTACCATTAAAACATGTATCTCGAGTAATTTTAACCCCTTCCAAGGCTCTGCTACACAAAACCTGCATGTGATAAATCAGACTTCCTTTCCTCTAAATCTATCCTACTATATTACAATGGTTTAACTGCATGTGTCTGTAATTGCCATTATAATGTGGACTTAAATATATCGATTTCATATAAGAATATGTGAGAGACATAATTCCAGTGTTGATATCAAGGATGAATAAAACATGTTGACCTGATTAAGCATACACTTTAACCGAATAGATATAAAACGTTTTTATTCAATTCATAGTTCTTCCTGTGTTACTGTACTGATATAGTATACACAATCATTATGTGTAAATACACACGTATTGGTGGCCGGCAGCTAGGGCAGGTCTCTGGGAGGGGCCTGGATCTAGGTTAGCCCACTTTGGGAATCAATTTTGCTACTTGCCCAGTTGTGTGATGTGAGTGTATTATACTGTATAGAGCATGTGTGTGTCATATTAGGAGTAGAAATGGGGGCATGTATGACAGGACAGTCTAGAACTGTCACACCAAAAAGCTGATAGAATAACACCCTCTGGTGAAGATAGAGTGGGTAGAATAGAGTAATTCCCCAGCTATTTGATGATCTAATGACACAACGCTGGTGTCTAATGCTTATTAAATTGCCCATGGCATCAATGGAAGTTTTCAGTACCAGGTAGAGGGCACTCAGTAAAAGGGGTGGAAGAGGAAGAAGGATCAGATAAAATGGACTTTGAGCCACCATTTAGCATCATTAAATCAAAGCCTGTGGGCGAGAGAAAATCAGGCCAAGAAAGAAAAGGCATTGTGCACTGAAAATATAAGGCTTAAAAAGGTACTCTGTAGTGATCACCTTTGCTTCTTGATGATGTCAGGGGAAAGTACCCCGTGATCTTTAAGGTGATCACTACAGAGTATCTGTCAGACCTGATCAGAGAAGAGTTTGTGAATGATAACTTTCTCAATGATTAAGATTTTGGCATAACTTTGCATAATCATCCGCTTCAAGGGAAGGCTTCCCTCCCCACAACCAAGCATCTCTTATAGGCACCTACAGCTGACTTATGTCCTGATGAGACAGACGTGTAGATGTTTGAATAAGGAATTTTTATCTAGTCACCATGGTTATAACCATGGTTTGATGACAAAAGAGGTGTCAATTATCAAACATGCTTTTGCCTTTGAAAATTCTGACCAAATAACCTTTTAGATCAATGAGAATTACAGTGTAATGATATTTTCACATCATCCATCTTATAAACACTGATGCTCCAGAGGATTGTAAATACAAAACCAATATAGCTCAGAGAGCAAGCATTTTCTATCCCAATGTCGTATACTAGGGCCTCCTGGTGGCAGAAAAATGCCATCAAAGTGATGACCTTGGGTAACCATGAAGATTACTTTAGGTCATCAAATGGGAAAGATCGCCCTAACTCATCAATGCTGATCAACATCACAGAAGTCTATATCTCCAGTGTTTTCTGTAAACAGTGTTACGAATACAATAATAGCTTTCTCATATATTTTGGTAGACAAAACAAACTAGTAAAAATGATTAAAGAAAAGGTCAAGAAACAGAAGGTATTTGGCACTGGTTATTTGAAATGACCATATTTTGTCTCAAAAATCAGTCTTTTTTGAACAGACAGAAGGAAAATAAACTAACCTGATAGAGGGCAGCTTTTGAGAGTGAGACGGTCTCGTTACTCTCGTTCTGCACAGCACCATGTACATCAATGTCCTGACCAGGCACAAACCCAGACCGCTCTACCGTCCAGTCGATGGTAACCGAGCCCGCGGTACAGCATGTATTACCCACCTCTTTGTACTTACAGATCTCTATCCGTGACTGGAAATATAGAAAATAATATTAATATTGATAATGTTAGACAATGAGTGAGCTGCTGTTAATTTTTCTACATGACCTGATGAGTAAGCGTGAAACAGCAGATTTGTCTCATGAAGACACTAGGCAGCGATGGCCCCACATACATTTGATAAACCAGAGGGCTATTTTAGAACTCATCACATATTCTACTAAGTTCAACTTATGAGGATATTGGTACATATAGCCTCGTGTTGAAAATTCTGGACACCAAATCCAGTAACAATGATTGCTCAGTTTTCTATAACTTGTTCCTTGCACTCAATATATATTTTAACATAAAGCTCATAAATATTATGCTACTGGACCTTAAGTTGTTCCATACACAACAGTCTACAATTATGGTGATCATTTATATAAACTCAATAAAATTATGCTATCTTACGGCAGCTTCTGGTATGAAGTTTAGATCAAGCCCGCTGAGGACTGTGAATGCTTTCTTGGTGACAATATTCGTCTTCCATGACCGCTCGATGTAGGCCTTCGCCATGTACCGAATCTGTCCATGCTGACCTTCAAATGAACTGGGCAGCTCTGGGGGCAGCTTGCAGTCAAAGGGGAATTTGTAGGAACCTTTCGCCAACACTGGGTCCTTGTCCAGGAAACCGCCCTCTGAAAATACGCCACCACCGCCCTCTGTTGAGGATAGGTCGCACAGTATAGAAAATAATACACAATATTTAAAGCGTAAACAAAAGGGTGAAGCATACAAAAGTGGTGGTAGGCCTAATGCTAGCATTGCAAAGTGAGGGCTATAAATAAACAAATTATTTATTTTGCAAATTGATCGCATGGTGATATTTCTATGAAATGAATTGCAAGATATATAAAATTGAGCAAAATGTGATAACAGAACGGATGCAATTTAATTACAATAAATTACTAGTATCAAGAACAGCAGTATATGAATACAAAATATGTACAAAACAGCTTGATCAAATCCGAAAAAGAAGCTATCCATTTCTGTTCGAATGATAAATTACAAGTGCACCTATAGTTGATATGGATATGAAGTATATCCCTAAAATTCCTACTAGGTCATCTGGACTCATTCATTTGAAGTTTAACATCAAAATATGGTTGTTTTATTCTGATCTTTACATATTTCCTCTGACATGCATAATTTCAAATGATTCGCTGGGGCTATTGTGAGGCTCCATGTGATCCATGTGTCCATTATTTTTAGAAATCTTTGTTCAACCCTCTCATCAGGTGGTATTACAGAATATTATCTCCGAAGTGGGTGCTATTTCTGAGCCAATTGTGCCTATTTAGGATTGCCATGCCCTTATGCAGATTTTCATCTTTGGAAAGATCTTTGAATTTTTCTGTGCATCAGAAATCTGTTTGGGATGATAGTCAGACCTGGAAAACGACTTTCGAAGCGATACAGGCAGCCAAAGACCAGAGGAACAATCATGTCCAGCAGAGGTATTAGGAGAAAGTTATGGTAATTTAGGGTATTGCAGTTCATGTTAGTTCTCAGAGGTCTCAGGAGCACATTGAGACTAAAATGGCAGTTCCCAAAGGGAATGTTTATATCTGATATGCCTTTGTTCTGCTAAAGGAATCTTGAACGAAAAATGAAGTTTTTGAGCTAAATATGGTGGCATACTCCTTGTGTATAAGCCGCATCATCTATGTGAGGATTAAGGGAAAATATAAACCTAATTCTATTCTAATGTGAAACCCACTTCTTTCTATTTGCATGTTACAGGTGGGAGATCCCTTTGCTGTCTATTCAAAGACAGAACTGGTAGAAACCTCTAGTTCTTGAGTGAAGTGCATACCAAAGGGGCAGTTATAGAAACTTTAACTGACTGGTGGCTGTTCCACAAAGATGACATTAACTTAATTGTTAACCAAAATGCTTTAGAACTTAGATACAATCACTTTCTTTACAGGTATTGAGCCAAATATTGTTTGAAGTCCTTACAGCATTATTTCAACTTAAAATCAAGTAGACTTAATCAATAAAAAGATATTTCTCAGTTTTTGTGAATATTTCATCTATTGTAAGACACCTCCTTGAGAGTGCTTGTTTCTATAAACAGTCATAGAGAGGACCACTTCCTCACAAAAATCAGCCTAATTACTCGTAATTAGGAATAACGACTAATGAACGACTAAAAGTACACAGCAGCAAGCGAAGGCCGGAAGGCGACATGAGGAGCGGCTGTAGCAGAAGGAGCAGGCGTAAAACATGACAGCACAAAATTAATAAGCAGCCCAGAGATGAAAAAGGGTGACATTCTCAGAGTGCTTGGTGGGCAGTGTTAAGGGGACAGTGGGCAGGCTGGTACAGAAGGGAGGACAGGGGTCGGTTTGGTGGTGGGACCTTTCGCTGGAACGGTTTGGGGACAGTAGCAACCATGGACATGTCACAGGTTTTCCCTTATCTTAATCTAGAGGGGCTAAGGGGATATAATAGTTTGTTGGAAGTCTCTATTACCTTTCAAGAGGATCTATGGATATGTTGGGGGCTTCCCCTTACCTTTCTCTATGAGGGTCACAGGGTGGTTATAGGCATGGGTATGATGGGGGTTTCCCCTTACCTTTATCTAAAAGGGTTAGAGGATAGTTATGGTCATGGGTATGTCAGGGCTTTTCTTTTACTTTTCTCTGGGAGTGTTAAAGAGGGGTTATAGTCATGGGTATGTTGGGGGTTTCCCTTAACCTTTCCCTAGGAGGGTTATATGGTGGTTATATCCATGGTTATGTGGGGGGGGGGTCCCTTACCTTTTTCTAGAAGGGTTATCCGCTTGTGGAAGTACTGTTCCTTGTTACAGTCCCCTTTCACCTTCTGGTCAAAGTCCAAGACAAAGTCTCCACCCGACTGGTCCCATTTCACCAACGCAATGCCGCAGATCTCAATCCGCACAGCTGGAAAGACACAAAAGATATATTCCAAGTTAATAATCTGGTTTGTTATATTCAAATTTTCAGTCAATGAATCGCAGAATTAAAGGAACTAGCTAATTGTTACACCCTTTCTGAGGGAATCATAATTCCAATTATTTTCAACAAGTTAAGAGTCTATTTTCCCCTTTTTCACACAGAACCATCCCCAAAACCAGGGCATGTAGTCCCCTTTATAGTACATGAGATAGACCTTCAAAAAATCACCACAACTGCCATTATTAGGCATTAATTGCCACTATTATTTTCTGATAGGTATATGTCTGAGGTATCTGAAAATGTGAGGTGGACTTCTGAGGTGAGTAGCTTAAGGTCAGGAGAGGCTCGTTAACATGATAACTAGGCAATATATTGGACCCAATAGTAAAATTACATAATCACCTCTAGATGTGGATTAAATCAACCTTTTCACACATTTCAAAAACCTTGAATATACTACTCAATGAGGCCTATTCAGAACACTTGTTTTAGATGACCCTGGTCAAGGTCAAGGTCATGTAAATCTAGGTCAAATGATGAAAAATGGCTTAAAATGGGATTTAGACATCATTACAAATGCTGTATTACCCCAAAATATGCTTAGATTGGGGCTCTGTGAAAATATAAGTTGGAACTATATCTGAATGACATTCAGGACAGTCTCGTTAAAATAATAATAAGTCAATATATAGAGCTGATTAGAAAAATCACATAATCACCTCTAGCTTTGGAATAAATCAATCTTAAATATACTACTCAGTAAGGCCCATTCAGAAAATCTGTGGTAGGTGACCTTGATCAAGGTCAAGGTCATGTAAATCTAGGTCAAATGATGAGAAACCCCAGGTTTTATAAATATTATTAGGGACTATATCTGGAATACCTTAAAGTCAGGGCAGGCTTGTTAACAACGAGACAATATATTGAGCCCAATAGAAAATCACATATTCACTTCTAGATTTGGATAAAATCAAGCTTTTCAGACATTTCAAAAACCTAAAATATACTACTCAATGAGGCTCATTCAGAAAAGTTATTTTAAGTGACCAAGGTCACGTAAATCTAGGTCAAATGATGATAAATTACTTAAAATGGGATTCCGACTTCATTCCAAATGCTGTATTACCCCCAAATATGCTTAGATAGGTGCCCTTTTAGGTTTGCATATAGTTACATATCTGGGCTCTTTGAAAATATAAGCTGAAACTATATTTGGATGACCTTAAGTTCAGGACAGGGTAATTTCCATGGAGACCCCCAAGATGAGAAAAGCAATGTACAAAGAGCATTTTCATTCATACATATTACTTCAATCAATTTACACATCTTATAACCACATGCTCTACAACCTATTCAGGGCAATTTAGAAGAGACATTTTTGTTGACCGCGGGCAAGGTCAAGGTCAACTAGTTCAAGGTCAAGTGATGGAAAATGGCATAAAATCTTAAAACTTGTCCTCTCTTTAAATATTTGGCTCTGAATAGACATAGCTGCATATATGTTAACAGAGTTAAGTGAGGATCATCCAGATGTTTACCATCACTATGTAAATGATGGAGGCTTTGCTGCTCAGATTGGGCCTGAAATTCCATTTGGCAGGATTCCTCTTGACCAGAACATTATTTATTAGAAGAAAAAAAGACAGTGAACAAAGACACTCAGACTGCAGGTGGTACTAAGGGGTTCAGCCTCAAGCCTTCAACAGTAAAGAAGTCCTATTTGACTGCTGATTACCGTAGCACCTGCATGCATAACATTAGAAAAAATGGTTCAGACGTCATCTGGAGAATGCAAAACATGTAGACCTCCAAGAGTCCAGAATAGAGAAAGATAAAAAGATGCCCAGTCAATGGTTACCATCTTGGAAAATAGTTGGATCAACCCATTTGATACAAACAGTGAGCTTGTGAAATTGCCGACAGACACTGCAGCATCCCTATTGGTGAAGAGTGACTTGCTGTCTGCAAAGGGCCAGGGAGGAAATGCGTACAAGGCCTTCAACAACAAGAGACTTGGTACAAATCCCTCTGAAAAAAGGTTCCAAAATTGAAGCCTAAAACTTTCAATGACATGACATAAAAAAGAAGAAAAAGATCACTACCATTATCTCCCGCGTATAAGATGCAGTGCATGTATGGGACGCACCTAGAGTATTGCATTATGCTAAAAACAATGAAAAATTCATAACTTTTCTTGTACTGAATGGGTTCAAATAGCTATATGTAGCTCGGACCCCCCCCCCTATGTAATATTATGAGTGTAATATATCAAATTAAACCTCTTGGTGTCCCCATCGTGGATTCAGGGAGAACTAAACCCCCTCATATAAGATGCTTTTTATATGTGGAGACGTATTTGTAATAAGGAGGTTGTTCTCAAAGCTGATCGTAAGTTGTTTAACCATTTGACATAAGTGGCTGAAATAAGACAACTTGGTATGGAGGAGGTCTTGTTGTACCCCTTGGACCACTTCCCTGGTCACTGGCAAACTCAGATGGAGGTTTGAGGACAAGTGACAGCTAAACTAGCTCGGCATCTAGAGAAGAGAGTTGCACCACATGAAAATATTACCCAGTCTTCAGCATGTGTCATTGAGGCTATGAGTGTTGTGTGCAAGACAAATGGCAAGAACCATATTCACAAAGTGATTGAATTGATGTAGTGTTTGACACCTATCGGGGCACATCAATCAAGAACCTAACATGTGAGACAAGAATGACTGGAGAACAAGTGCAAATACACAATATCACAGCAGGACAAAATGTACAGCGCTGAGGAAGCAAGAACACCTCCGATCCGCAATGGAAAGCTTAGGGAGAGACTAGGTGATTCCAGATGGACTGTTCAACACACTGCAAGAGTTTGTCTGGAGAATGTATTCAGCAAAGTTGAAGACAGTAAATACAGTCAATGAGTTGACGTATGAGATTTTCAGGGTCAAAAGAGGGGATGTGGAGTCGGGCCAGTTACCTCCCTGTGAGGACTGCTTTTACCAGCACTGCTTTCGTGCAAATTACCAAGCAATGATCTGGAAGTGAAGCCTAGAGCAACATCCAGCCAACCCAAGTCCTGAGGCACATGGCAGGACCATTAGTGGCACAGATGTGTCAATTAAGTAAATGAGTAGACTTCCTGCTCCAGAGGCTGTCTTGGAGATCATGGCATGTTCCTGCTCCAAATATTGCAAAGAAGGCACATGCCTATGTCGAGAGAACAGACTACCCTGCACCCCAGCTTGCAAACTATCTAAGTGTTAGAATATAATGAAGGACATACAGAAGTATTATGATGGTGGTGGCAGTTCTGATTATGAGGAGAGTGATGTTGATTAGGGTTATCCTCATCAACAATAAACCTGAGAATCATTTTGAATTATCTGACACAAAATATCGTCTAATTTCTTAAGAGATGGAATTGGGATGGAAACAAAGAGTAAAGTTAAACAACTTTCCCTTATTATACATCTTGATGAAGGGATATCAGCTTAGGCATCTGGGGTTGAAGGATAGAGGTGGTAAGAGTGGGCCTCATTATACAATAGACTGTATAATGCCAACAAAGAGGAGAATAACCATTTGCTCATTTGTGCTATCAACTATAGAAGAGCAGGATATGTATCATTGACTGCATTTTTCATGGATCAATATACTGATCAGGTGTAAGTGACAATAGTGGTAAGTGCATTGTATAAATATTTTTCTATTTCATGGTTTTACCAAGTTCCCATGAGAACAGGTTTGCAGTGACCTTGAAATACTGTCTATAAATTATGTGTGTGCTGACCTGAAAACATAAAAAGGTACATATCTAAGCATATTTGATGGTAATACAGCATTTGAAAAACCGGAAGTAGAACTCACATCACTATGTACCTCCCCTTAATTTCGGTAAACACAACTGTAAACAATGATCAGTTTACATATTTGGAGGCCTTGGACAGACTTACTTGGGGCCACACTTGCTTTATTAGCTCTTTTAAAACGAAAAATAAACCAGAATATCGGATGCATACCTTATAGATTAATGCGTTTTTACATTGAAGGACATGGTACTGAACCACCCTTACTTCCGGTGGCCATTTTGGCTGTTGTCATATTTACATTTCTCTCTACCTCCAAAGAGGGTGCAAAAACACTATTCACCTAGTGGGCATACATACAACTACAAATTACAATATGGCGCTGGATTTAAGTTGAAGGGAAGATGTCGATACATAACAGAAATAGGCTGCCCAGCCAATACAGGTAATGCCATGCATTTAATGCATGTAGCTCATCTCTGAAATGTATCATGAAGATGACAAAAACATAGGCAGAATCCCCCAAAAGTGAGCCAGCCACAGTTTACTGGGGTCTATGTTCCTAGGTCATTGCAGAGCTCAGGCCCCTGTAACGTTAGTGTACGGGGCCTGATCAGACCTAGGAAGACCCCGTGTTTGTGATTAATATCAGTCAGCTCATGTTAGTCTTGGGACATGCAGTACAATCATCTATTACATCATTCCTGGACATCCAAGCTGCACAATATATCCCAGGACCGACTCTTTTCCTCATCTTCAGCTTTAAGGTGGTGATGATGCCTCTGCCTCAATACACTATTATGCATTCGGTAATGCAGGGAAACTATAACTGGATCGAAGTAGTTTGATGTATAATCACTGTTTTAGGAGCAAGCATCCCATCTACTCTGGATATATTATCACACACAGCAAATTCAAATGAACTACCCTGATTAAAAGAAGTGTAAGAATTCATCTCAAGTAAAGTCAATTTCAGACTCACGTGTTCTCAATAGAATATAAGCCACAGATACGGGGCACACACTTTTGGTACACAAACATAGGGCCTACGTACTGCTAAGGTATATCGATATACAGATCTTGATATTAGCATCTCGAGATAGAAGAAGTGTAAAAGATATCACTGTAGTTGCAGTGTCCAGTGCAGGGAAGGAGTATAAATATGATATTGAAGGAAGAAGGCCATGCAGCTGGACGGAGTAGAATTGCAGGGAAGAAGGCGCCAGCAAATAACAGCACAATCCTTGCCCCACAGCTACCAGAGGTCCGTTGTTATTTACAGGACTCCTTGTACATTTTCATTTGTGCCACTGTACTGCCACCTGGGGCTTCTTGTAAAAACTATATTAGATCAATACTATATAATTATGGTCGTCCACTTTTCAGTTTTGTGAGGGTCTCTGGAGTATCTAACAAGTATTTATTACAGTGCAATGGGGCAAGAGAAATGAGAGATAGAATGGTGAAGGGGAGAAGACAAGTGTAGAGAGGGAGACATGGAAAAGGGATCTCCAAGAAGTGATACATTTATATGCCCGTCATGTATAATGGATATGTACATAGGAACTATACTTAGACCAGGTGAGAAGCCTGTCCAAGGCTGAAGGGGAGATGTAAAGATGACTAGAATAGAATCTGGGATGAGAACATTGCATGGATGTACGCTGGTAACGTCACAGGAGCCTGATTAGCTTCGCTGAGAGCATGCAGAGACAAATAGACAGTATGACGTCAATTACCCATAATACCACTCGGCTTTCTCCGACAGGAAGCCGTACAGATAGCCAGTTTATAGGAAGCTCTATGTAGACGACAGCCAACAAACAAACTCACTTTCTTTTTCTTCTTCTTCATCACACAGTACGTTGCTCCTCGGTACTAGATTAGCTGAGCTGGTATTTCATTGGTTTAGGTCATTGGTATTATACCCTTATCTCGCTATATACTATATATCAACTTTGGTTGGTAGAAGTAAAAATATGGACAGGTTGGCTACAGTGTGAATCTTTCTGCTTCAGTTCATATCTCCATATAAAGCATCCTTGTAAAATTGATCAACTGTATTGGTTTTGATATCAGAGAAGCTAAATACTTTAAGAACAAGAAAAACATGTATCTAAGACGTCCAGCCCAGCATGCTTGCATCCTTTAGGGGCGTATTTCATCATTTCTGACAACAACATAGTGGCTTTACCAGGTCTATGCGGCCTCTGTTGTCGTCAGGGAGATTGAAATATTTAAATCCTCAGGGGTTTATCGACATTGAACTCCCCGTTAGGGGGAACATTGACACCCCCCCCTCCCCGTTAGAAAAGGCGGCAACTATGGACTCTGTTATATAAACGATTCCCATAACTACCAACACAAAATAAAATAAAAAGCGTTCAAAACTTCTAAAGGAAACCAGTACATCTTATCTCGACTGTTAACAAAACATATTTTTGATATGTCTAATCATGTGTGTTTGTGCTTGCTTCCGTTCTTTTTACCTATCTTGGTAATCCAGTGTGCCTCATAAAACTACATGATCATGATGTGTGCTTATATCCCCCAATGTTAGCATAGTGTTTCCAACTGAATCGTGATGCTCACGTGTTTCATGAAAGTAGAAACATGACTGACGCCCTTGTGAGACCAGTGTGAGTGGGGGGGGGGGGCTCCATGACTGCATTTATGACTGCATTCATGCCGTGGATTCAGATATTGATCAGCATGGCAAATGGACAGAATGTATACTAGTGCACCTAAAGGGTTCAATATGTGTCTAGAAGCATTTTATATATGCGCATTATATACTCAAACAGTATACACCAAACACAGCTGCTACTGCTTCCATACCGGTGTATGAGTACCATCTGTTGTACATTAAAAGAAATCGAGTATACTACTGCCATATCCTCCATAAAGATTTGCCGTGATCTCTCAACTCTATTTGAGATTTCCCTGTCCTGGCGGTTATTTTGCCTTTGTTATGTTATAATGCATTGTCTTTCTACATATTTTATCGTATCTACTCTGTCAAGCTTTGTCAGGGAGAGCTATAAAGGCAATGTATGTGAAGGGGATGTGACCCTGCATAAAGGCACCATCAAATTCCATCCCCTCTACCCCAGTACTTCACATCCATGTGTGAGTGATGGGTGAGAGAAGGTATCTGTGATCATTCATATCGATATATTCACAAAGGAACATCTCACCTCAAAACAGGTATGTTCTATGATGACATTATATCTATATAGAAAGTGGAGTTGATGAATAGGCCTTTCAATGCAGATCTGCTTTAATAAAATGGCAATGCATAAAATATGTGTACGAATGTCTCTTTAAATGGGTCAAATATGAATAAATGCTAGTTATATCAAACCAATGAGCTGTCTCAAAACAGGCGACGTTGCTTTGAACAAACGTTTTAAGAGGCTGAAAATATGATGGTGGATTAAGTTGGCTTTAGGCCAATGGCTGATGATACATATAACCAGTGTTTGTCGACAAAGACTGGGGGGGGGGGGGGGAAGGAACTCGATCAATAAAATAATTACTCAGATAGAAATCAATCCGTTAATTACCAAAGAGCAACCATGTATATGCTTTGAATACATCAGAAACTAGACGAGAAAAAAATGAAATATAGTTGCATTTATCATTGGGCACTAGCCAGAGGTCATCTCTGCTGTCTTGGCTATTCACAAACTGATATTCCTGGTCCCCTGTTCTGATCCCATCTGTGCTGCCTTGACCCTTCGTCTCTCCATCCCCTACACCCATCACCAGCCACATACTCTGGCCACCTGCGCCCTGACATGGCTATTCTGTTTATGGTATACTCTAGTAAGCACTTTGCCAGTTTGTTGGTGGTTCCCTGGGACTGTGCTACCAGGATATTATTCTCTTGTTTATTTGCTGTTCAGTGATACATCCCTGAAGACAGAAAAACCTATTACACCAATACACAATGCAACACTGAAAAGGCTCCTTAACATGCAATCAAACACCCAGGCACTCAAGAAAATAGAGATTGGGCAGTTACGTGAGCTCACAAAGTGCTAAAGGGTGATGCAGTACATGTGTTTTTTTATAACTAGCGATATCGATATCAGGGTAAGGATAAGACCTCAGTTTGCAAAAGGAAGTGGTTGAACAATTACGCCATTTCTACAACTAAAGTGATATTCATACCTAGAAGACAACATTAAACCTCAAATGATGAATGAATATCTTGTACCCTAAGCCCATGTGCACCACACGCAAAGAGGGCTCAGAAGAATTAGATTAAGACCCCTTTCAAGATAGGGTATATTCTTCTCGGCTATTTTCAGCCCCCCTTTTTTTGTCTAGGTTTGGTACAAGACACGGAACCATCAAGTTTTCAACACTCTCCCAGCACCTTACTGCTACCAGACCTCATTTTGAGATTCAGTGGAAAAAATTAATGTAACTGCTATGGTTATTAAATGCTGAGGGAATTAATGTAACTGCATTTCGTTAGCAATATGCATGCTTGAATATAACCCATGTAATTCACCAGTATTGCATTTGTGACTTGTGCAGACTTTACTGATGCAGTTCCTTCAGGTAAACCCGTGGTGTGCTGGTGCTCTGGAGGCCATTTCTTAAGGTACTACGACTACATACCACCACTACGATCTGAGTCCTCTAGGAATAAAGCAGGTGATCGTAGGTACTGCCCTATGACTGCTCTGTACGATTAGCAGCTATGCAGGAAATACATTAGGCTTGCTAGAGCAGTCGTACTGGTGCAGGCATTAGTACCCACTAATGCATGATACTTTAATGGCCTTATCTTAAGGCCAGTCCCTATGATTTGAAGTACAGCAGTCGTAGTGTGTTAAGAAATGGCCTCCTGTGCTTCGTTGGTGCTCCATTTAATGACAAACAAAGCAGGAGCCTTAAGGGATATGCCATCCTGAAAAGGCTAACTTTGGCATGAGAGTATATTGATACCCAGGACCCGCCATTCAAGCCAAAAGCTGGATTATAGCTCGATTACTGTATTAAACCAACTTTAAGTCAAGTATTAACCCGACTTTAAGACAAAAAGGAAAGGGGTGCTGGAGCATAAGAATGGGGAGGGGGTAGTTCTAAGGGGTTGGTTATATTGATCCTGAAGCGCTGAGGAAGGAGAGAAGGCTTGCACTGACTGACTCCTGCAGACTTGGCAAGAAGACTATGGTGTTGGTTGTATAGGGACTTCTTAGTGGTATAGTACAGTGGTGAGTGAGTCTATGGTGGTGTGTAGATATAGGGACAGCTGTACATTTCATTAGACACAAATTGTCATGACAATGATGTACACTATGTTCCACCTGTGTAGTATTTAGATCAGTTTGATATAAGAGACATAACAAAGGTATATTCCCATGTAATATAGAATGGCCAGGCATAATAATAGTACAATGAAACCTTGCATATAAGCCGTACTTCTATGTAAGCTGAATCCTGATTGTGTGAGAAAGCTAAGCTACAATCCATAGCTGGGGTCTAAAAAGATGGCCATTCCTTACTAATGTTTATGTATGTAAAACCCTGCTTATACGCTACAGCCTGAGGCATTTGAAACTTTTTATGAGACATTGCTTATATATGTAGAGAGTCTTATAGTACATAGTGTAAAACTATGTTTTTATAATGTGATAGGAGATATGATAAAGACCTCAATATTATGGCTGTACACCTGAACTGGCTTTCCACCAACACAATGGGTGTGGAGATATCATATTATGTTATCGTGTGTGTGATTATATGGGTCTCCAGTAATTAGCTTTCGTATCTACATATTCATAACCAAATGTAGATTTTCGTACACAGAAAGTAAAATTTCCCATACGGTACCTGATGATATCTGATATCAATCTGCTGTGACTATTGTGTGTGTTATTTTCTGCTGTTCGATTGGATGCATGGGAACAAGAGGGAGCCAGAATAATATGGCGGTATACAATATAATCTGATACCTGTACCCATGATTAACTCACCACTCTACCCCTTCTTCAAAATGTTTTGAGTGTTATCTTACTCCCGATCTGACTGGGAAGGGGAAGCATGACAAAAAACAAACAACCTCATAGAAAAACTAATGGAAGCCAAGCGGGCTTAAAAAGTAGTTAATTTGGATATTGGAGAGTTTTGGAGAGCCTTGTGTTAGTTTGTTAAGTGAGGAGGATGAGGTCCATTTTTGTTCACACTTTTATTGGAAACAGAGACGTCACAGTATCTCTACTTGTTTATTTGGCTTTTATAAAATCAGAATTGTATTCAAAGAAACTCAGTTTTATGTTGAGCTGTGAGACGAAGATCTGGCAGTGTGGATTCATTTATTATTATTATTATTATTTGTTTTTGATTGTAAATTAAATTTATGGTTACCTTTTTGTTAATTACTTTAATCATGGTATTATTCTTCTCTATTGTATCCTCCTCGGTGTCTGAATCTTGATTTTTCGTTCTCACCCTTTTCATAACTCCCCTCTGTCTGCCTATCTTCTCTTTGACTATACCTTAAAATGCTGTTCACAGATAAACCCTATTGAAATGAAGTATAGTTCTTTTAGCACTAGTATTTTACAAGGGGACAGACTGAGTACACACATTACAAAAGAGGGTAGATCCACTGCGAGAAAGCTTCCCTGACGATGCTCTGAGTATAGAAGCACTACCTCAAAGTAAGATGCTCTTTGGTCTCTAGGGACCCTTCAAATCCCTATGGCAGTAATAACTAATACATAGAAGGACCACTTGTGTCTGCTAATGCAGCTCTAGTAGGAGCACGGTCTACAGAAGCACATCTGCCATTCGAGCACCACACTGGATGGCGTCTCTTTCTGACTCCCATAATCAACTATTCCAAAATTAAAAGATGTCTACACTGGGTATATGAAAGTAGCTGATATCCACTCGATAGGGCAGTTGCATTGAGAAACATAGCCGATTACGACAGGGTCTATTCAAATTGACATTTGGGTGTTTTATGAGGGTTGTCACTAATAAAGGGTCGCCCAAGATCCATGCTATGAATCTTAATTCTTCTTTGGGCACTGACCACTGATACAGACAACCATACACTCAGGTCTGTTGTTTGTCCCATCTTCATAGCATTTTGATAAGACCTTCAACATGCCCCCAGGTTTACATTTTCTTATTACCATGATTTATAGATATGATGATGTCCCTTCAGGACTGTATCAACCAAGCAAACTCAGCATGATACGTAAATACAGCACTATACCCTGTGGGATGGTGCTTGAATGCCCTATGTTGGCCTACAATAGTTATTTGATGCACATTCCAGGAGAACATTTTTCAAGATGGAACTACTGCACATATCCACTACAATTTGAAAGCCTCAAGATTGGAGTGGGTGATCGTAGGAAATGCACTACGACTGCTCTGTATGATCATCACTTAATGTGGCATTGGAGTGAGGGATTCGACTACGATTTGAAGGGGTCTAGTCGTACCATCTTGGGAAATGCTTTCCTGTGCATACTTCAAACCTATTTCGCCTCATCCTTTGGTCATATCTTAGCCGAATCCATGAGGGTGGCCCATCAGTTCACCTGTACCCCCCAGGAGGTGTCCAGGAGGCCATTTCTTAATGTACTACGACTACACACATTCACTACGATTTAATATTGCCAAGAATAAGCCAGGATATCATAGGTAAGGCCCTACGACTGCTCTGTACGATCAGCAGCTATGCAGTAATTACATAAAGTTTGGTAGAGCAGTCGTACTGATGCAGATATTAGTTATTACTAGTGCATAATACAGTAATAGCATTGACTCAAGGCTTCTCACTACGGCTTGAAGGACAGCAGTCGTAGTGTGTTAAGAAATGACCTCCTGGTGTATGATACACCTGTAAGAGCTCCCATTAAGTAGGTGAATACCTGGGTACGTCATCGATATGCATAACACATGTAGAACCCAATATCTCTATGTCTCACCTGCCAAACACTGCCAGTAGGGGTCATCATGTCCTTCACATGTAATAACTTCCTCAAGCCATTGAGGCTCACTTAAAGTGAATCTTCTGGCAACTGATAAGTAGGGTAAGGTCAAAATCATAAATGTTATATTTGTAGCAATCCAAATACCTTGTGGGAGTTCATTGACGATTTGAAGCGTAAGCTGTCGTCAGAGATATGGAAATAAGCCCCTGGTGTCAAACGAGGAACGAAATTCTGGGGCCATCTTTAATTGGTTAGTTAGGATGTGGCAACATGAAACGCCTTTTTAGCGTAAGCAGCATATGAAACATGCCGTATACGCCCTAGCTATAGGTAATATGAGTTTAAGCAGAGGTGGCACCTGACATGGCATTTTGTGTAGAGGGGTGAGGCCATTCTGCCAAGTGTTTAGTATGTACCGTGCGAAGATACCACAAGAAAGTGTCTGATACCACTCATGCAGAGTCCTCTAGTGGGAATGGTGAGGTAGTATGTTTTTAAAGAGATGAATAAAGAGAAAAAAAAGCAGTAAATGTTCTTCGTGTGACTATCATCGTGTACTAGACTGGGCTCAGCAGCGTTGTATATTTACCCACTAAAGGACGCATGATGCTGTCAGGTTCAGCTTTCCCTTGTCACATGTAATGTTTCACATATGCAGTGATATAATATTTTGCAGACTCAAACACCAACAAGCTGATCCTTCACGTAGGCACAGGATGGATGGGTGAATGCAGCCTTAGTGAGGTGCTTGCCAAGGCTGCCTTTCAGCATTCAGCATCATAACAAACCGTGCGCATCATGCAATACAGGATTAGACAAGCTTTAAAGGACTAAGAATTTCAGAGCCAGACACCTGTTTTCTAAGTCAGCACTAGCCATCTCTATACCATAGGTTTTACTACCTGGTGACCATATAGGTGGGGTCTAGAGGTGCGGCCCATATTGCCGGCAGATGTCTAGGCTACATATATAGTTATTAGTCATTACACATACATTGATTGGCAATCCCATATGTACATTATCATCATTAGTGGAGCATTAGGCCTGTACTGATTGTCTGCATGTACCGGGCCAATTATGGCTAGTTATCAGTAGACGCTGTGTGAACTCAACCTTGTTACATAAAGCTTATATAATCATCCATTCTCCTAGATCTCTATGGATGGATGGACCAAGGACACACCATCGACTTGATATACAATTTTAGATTATCACCATGGTACGAGTATGAACCTCCAAGGGGTTGATCAAGTTTGCTGACAAAATGAACGATTATGAGAATCCTAGGTGACTGAAGACATTATTCATCCATGCTGCTCAGTACATGTACTGAGCACTAATTAATCATAGCAGACATTTCCAGGCCCCACTCACCATGCATCAGCGAGCTTCGCAGTTTACAAGGGTGTGACTGTCAAGGCTGTTGGCATATTGTTTTGTTTTTTGGGGGTTTTCTTTTCATATACATGCATCATGAATGTTTTATAAAGGTACCAACATCTATATTTCTAAATTAGGAGCTACAAATTGACCATTTAGTGAGTGGTTATTCTGGGCACCATACCTGTAGCCTTGTGTGCAGGTGTTGACCTCTAGGTGAGGAATTACATCACCCACAGTCCCCCAGGGTCTATTTGATATGTGTGAGTTAATTACAATCTCTTCCCCCAGGGACTGCCATATATGGGCAGACTGAGCACCTCTAACGGCCGCCCACACACACGATTTGCTCACCCTTGTACCGTATTGTCTCATACATAGGCAGGGGGTCCTAAATGTGTGCCAGTCATGAAGGGGTACCAGGGGTACATTTGTAAATATATGTATAAACCACGTAGAACCTAAATGGGTGTATGTTTCATATAGGCGTGGCGGTACAGTGATATTGAAATCTATAGCATCTGAGTGCTTCTATAAGCCTTTACCATATAACATTATAAGGGCTCTAGACCCCTAAAATCGACATGGCGACATGAGCATTTTTTAGCCTAGTGACATGGAACATTGGCACTTTCTTAAAATCGACATGAGGACAGAAGCTTTTCTTAAAATCGACACACTGACATGGACACTTCTTAAAATCGACACACTGACATGACCATTTCTTAAAATCGACATGGGGCACTGGGGACCCCCCATCAAGGGCCCCATTATATGTGTTTAATGAATGTCTGTGATAACCATTCAAAATAAAACAGAAGAAAGTGGCTTGATGCATTAGAACCTTTGGCTTATTGATGGTTATGATCAATAATTAGCTATTCGCCTGATTTAAAAGCTACATCCCAGTAAAAACGGTTTTCCGCCTTCCCCTGGAGTGTCCCTTTGGCAGTTCGTCGAAATACCTGGCTGACTGATTGAATACATAATTTCCTATGACCATTTAGCTTTTTAATTAGATCTAACGTTATTTAATAGGTTAATGGCTAACTCAGAAATAGAGATGTACTAACCTATGTCACAAGTAGTGCTGGAATTCTTTAAGGGGCACTGGTGGCTTCAAAGTTAGTAACACGTGCTGCCTTACAGCCCACTCTCTTGAAGGTTGTGAAAGCTGACAGCACCCCACCCCCCTTTCAGTCCTAATTGCACCAATAGCCCGTATTTTCAGTCGTAATGGCACCAACAGCCCTGGTCTTTTAGTCAAGGTGCACCTGACAGCCCCTGCTTTTCAGGGTCCCAGGGCGATCGACAGCCACAGCTCAACAAACTCCAACTTGCAGAGGCTCCAATTCTTATATCTCTCGCCCAGGATGACAGCTCTACAGACTTGTGCTGCAGTGGTTATCCAAACCATGGTAAATTTAATTATAGCAACTCTGTCTGCAAGGAGTGGTTATAATTCTGACAGGTGCATTAGATGCTGTATTAGGCTGCGTTGATTCTGTTAAATTGACGAGTATACTATATTGATTCCTCTCTCTCTCTCTCCCTCTGCCTCTGTCTCTCTATCCGCTTCTGTCTATGCCTCTATCTGGCTTTTTATCTCTCTCCCTGCCATCCTCTCTCTGTCTGTCTCTCCCTGCCTCTGTTCCTCTCTCTCTCTCTCTGTCTCTGCCTCTGTCGTATGTCTGTATTTCTGTCTCTCTCTGTCTCTCTCTCTGTCTCTCTGTCTCTCTCTGTCTCTCTCTGTCTCTCTGTCTCTCTCTCTCTCTCTCTCTCTGTCTGTCTCTCTCTCTCTCTCTCTCTCTCTCTCTCTCTCTCTCTCTCTCTCTCTCTCCCTAATATACCTGTTCCAACCTAACACTTCATTATAATTCATACACATCTTCTTCACCTCCCCATTGTCTGACTAGACTTGCTGCTACATAGCTAACGTCCCCCCCCTAGCCTCCCCAGTCTGGCACATGGCCAACTAAAACCTTTATGGGCCGAATTATGCACTAATGTTCCCTGAGTATCACCATACATGAATATAGCCCAGAGAATAAATCACCACTGCTGCATCAATGCACCATGCAGATCATTCTGCAGAGATACACCCCTAGCCATAGGGGTTTGCAATAATCACATCCATTTCCAGCACTATATTGGTTGATGATGAGGCTAAAGGAAGATGAACCCTTTTGGATCCATGCTGCCCTTAAAGTGTGCATTAATCCTTCTTCTCTAGTCTAATCATGGCCCTTGTATGCCGTCCAAGACACGCCATAGTCCTAAATCTAACTTTAGTTTTTTAGATGCTTTATTCATCTATTATCACCGCAGTGGCTGCACCTCTCTGTATGGCGTTTGGAAATCCACTGTCTGACTGGTATTAAGCAAGAGGGTTATTTGAATATGTGGGATTAAGTGAATTGGTGATTCCATGCATTGCCATTGTATGAAAGACAGAGATACTATTATGAAATGTTTTCTAACTTAATATGAATATCAGAAAGGCATTTCTCAAGATGGTAGGACTGTTTACAGCCAACTCTATTTGAAACCCTCAAAATTATAGTGGGTGATCATAGGTAATGCTCTACGACAGCTCTGTGTGATTCGCACTTATGTAGGAATTACTAGTGGCTTCGCCACTAGATAGTGGGAACAACAATCAAGATTCATTTCTGCCCCCTTGTGTCTCACACTAGAGGCGCGTAACATAGCGGCGTGTAACAGTGTGTTAAATAGCAAGCCAAAACAATTCTACACTCTCTCAGAAGATACTCTCGGAGGTTTGGGTTTAAGGAAATTCTCTGGAACTACTCATCAGAAAGTAACTAATGACCTATCAAATAAAAGCCCTGGACAAGTATAATTTAGATCTACAAAGATCGAGAGATTTCCATCATAAATATAATTAGGATGGGTGCCAATCTATTTGTAACTCTTTAGATGTCACTGAGTCTTCCCATGACTCTCCTGGTACATGAATGCAGCCCTGGTGGGTCAAATGAATGTACAGCGTTGAGGTAATGATGCTTTCCCTGTAGATAGACCCTCTGTTAGAAACATCCAATTACAAACTAACACTTTTCAAATATGTTCAGTTAATTGCCTCTCTGATCTTTCCAGAATGTTGCATTCATTAACTTGTAAAAGCAAAAGTTTCTTATCAAAATAAAGAAGGAAATCACTCTGATAATAATAACAGGTGCATGTGATGGCTGTCAAGATAATTATTTCTGCCTTAGAAAATGCACTGCCCATTGGCGACGGACAAGGCATCCTCTGAGCTTCCCTGTACTGCTAGCACTGCTTCAACAGGCATGACCTTTGCTTAGAGTATCAAGATCCCAGGGCATCAAAGACCTTGGGCACCTTTGAGCTTTAAGGCAGGAACAGGAAGGGGCTCAAGGCTAGTCTTTCATCCTCTTAATTCTGACCGTGCTTTGTTGCCGCTTAGAAACCAGCATGCAGGACTCTTCTAACCCAAAGGACTGACCTTCATATTGACATGGCCGATAACGTATCCAGTCACGTAGCCATGGCAGCTGGCCATGGGTTCTAAATTACTGTAGTACCTTGTCTATAAGGACTTATGCATGAGCATGCATAAGTCAGGCCCTGTCCGAGCCTTAGAGAATATAGCTGAACTCAAGGTGCGCCTTATAGACCATGACTTTTTCTTCCTACCTTAGAAAAGTACCAAAAGTCCCACAATCAAGCGCCAGCTGCATTTTACAGGCTTGACTTTAACTAGAAAGGGAAGAATGCAGAGAATGCAGCTGTGGTGTGCGGATGTACCAACGCTGCATTTATTCATGATGGCAACAAAAAGGGCATATATAATACACTACTTGTACGGCCTTTAAATGGTTAGAAGGTGGAATGTAATAATGAATAGGGACATGGGAATTATCCTCATGACGTCCACCTGTCAGATCTCAGTCAATAAATATCAGTAATACACGGTATATAAAGCAGACAATTGTCATATACTCCCCATCGCATAAATGAAATCAATTCTTTTCTTTAAGCGCTGGTTCCACAGACCTAAATCGGTCAGATTAGCACTAATCCAACCGATTTTTTTCTATACTTTTGATATATTATAAATCGTCGGATTAGGGCTATTCCGACCGATTGTATGGCTGTGGAACCAACGCTTTAGTGAAGGAGAACATGCATACTATCATTATAAATGTATAATTCAGAGTATTACCTGACACACAAACAAACCTGTATAAAGAAAATCAGCAAAGCAAAGAAACATTAAGCACTTTCAAGCCCTAAAAGGTTTGACCTCTTAGTTCCAAGAGGTTTTTCCCTTAAAGATTTCCTTTGTGAGAACCGTTATTTCTCTGACCTTTTAACACAACAAAGGAAGGAGGAGGCCTTCCATCCCGATATCCACACAAAAGAGCATTCTTTCAGCTGCATTCTAAGCTAAGGTGAGGTTTCTGGGCAAAAAAAACATTCCTCAGTCCTAATAACTGAGAGTGTCAGAGCCTGCTGATGGGGTGACTGAACTTTAGAAGCACCAGGGTGGGCTATAATTAACTGTTCCACAGGGTCTGTCTTCGTATACCACTTCCCTATGATTACTTGAGGTAACATGTCATCAAAAGATTTCATGAAAATATCAAATGTATTTTGTGTTAAAGTAGAAGTAAGAGAATATCCCTGCCATGAATGGGAGAGGGGCATAAGGATCATCTGGTTATTTGGAACAAAACTGGTGGGTGTGAGCGGCTTCTATGTGGACATAATTATTTACCCAAATGCTGCCCCGTCCCCAAGACGATGAGTAACACCGTGCTCTATATGTATATGGGAAATCTCTGTCATACCTGAAAAAGGTCCTAGACATAGGCATATTCTGCTAGTACTGTGTGTATCTTTATGAATAGTACCTACTTTCTACATCTTTGTTCCGATCTCGTGATGTAAAATATCAGCACTTCATCGTGCTGACGCTGTGAGAATGCATAGATCTGAACCAGGAGGTCATTTCATAAGGTCCTACGATCCAACACAGCACTATACGACTACAGACATCAGTGCTTTTTCTATGGGAGTTTCGGTACAACTTGAAGAATGCAGTCGTAATATGTTAGACCACCTCCTGTAGGCCACGTATATACTGAGTAGGTCCTAATACATTGGTGCACCCTCAGCACGACCAGGAATGTGCAGTGCGGTCTCACGTGTCTCAAAGAGAGCACTAGTAGTATAGGAAAAGCTGTGTTTCACTGGGTAGGGACAGAAAGTCGGTTCACCATGAATTGGTGCAGGCCTAGTTAGTGCATCAACCTGGACCCATGCTAAAAGAAAAGTGATTTTCCACATTTTTGGGTAACCTTCAATTCAAATTTTAGATCCAGGCATCCATTCCCCTTATTCCTCTAGCATATTGGAGAAATATGAGAGGTAAGGTTTGGGATCGTGTGTATTTTGTTATGATATATTTAACATCGCTTTTGACCTTTCTATAGGGGTGGCGGGGTGGGGTGGGAGGCTGCATATAATATGGGCAAGCAACGAGCAAATTGCATGGGAATAACCTGTGGTTGAGCACTGTTCGTCATTTCCGTCAGTGTACTAAGGGCAGGCGTCTTTTGTTTCCTTGTAGCTGAGGTAACACCTTTTGGAGGAAGCCATTTTAGGCACTCTTTGTGCTTTTAAAACCCCTGCAGGCTTTATGAAATGGGAAATGTGAACAGAAAAGCTGGATGTCTTGTTATGAAACCAGACAACCTGAAATGGGTATTATGTAAAAAGGACAACATAGGACTCTTTTTGAAGGCAACGCCATGGTGGAAAAAGAGAGATGACTTTCTCACATCATCTTCTAAAGGTGCCGGAAACAGCAAGTTTAAAAAGGTTGAAGCTCTTTTGAGTCACGATGGGTCTCCAGATCTTTTGGATTCTGGGGACTTACTTATGGACAGCAATCACATGCCTCGAGCCCGCACCACTGACGACATTTAGACCTTAACGCTACGGGATGTCTCATCACTGTTTGGGTCAAAGGCAATTAGGTCATGAGATCATGACATCACACGCAGCAATGGTGGCTGCCATCGGTCGCCCATGTGCAGTGATAGTGGAATCTATAGATTAGGGCTTAATTGTCAACCAAATAATCATACTTTGAGCTCTAATAGAACTAGAAAGCCAAGGAGGACTAAGGATACCGTTCCTATGCTGTCTCTCAGTGACTGATGGGCGTCAGTTGGTCATCAGTCTGCAGTCACTTTATATTTTGTTTAGATATATAGCCTGCCTCCTAGCAGGTGATTTCCGTCATCAACGGCTAGTTTGAGGCGGGTTACAGTGTGTGGGTGTAAGTGGAAAGTGTACTAAGTCAACCTCTACATGAACTCATCAATACAAAAATAACATGCCCAATCACTCAGTTCCACTGTTATCAGGAATTTCAAATCAGACTTCAGACTGTTTAAAGACGCCTTTTTTTATGTTGGGTGTGATTAGTTCTACCCACATAGATTGTTATTAATCAGGTTTTGTCCAGTTGGTCAAAAACCAGGTGCGCCTCAGGTGAAATGACCTTGCCTCACGTAACAATGCCCACGTTCCCCAGCAGGCAAAGAATGTTGAATCAACGTTGAAATAACGTTGACCAACCTTGATCTACGTTATTTGAGCGTTGATTCAGCGTTCTGTACCCACTGGGTAGTACCCTGTCGACTATAAGACGTTGCTGCATAAATGAATCGTGCAATTTTGAAGTTGACCAATCTGGGAATGCTCACGAGTCTTGGGGCAAATAGTCAATTAGACCGATACATCTTTTTCAGCCAGGTCTAGTGATAGAAGATAATGGTTCATATCTCTCACTTCACCACAAACACAGTCAAACTATTATTGGGAATCACATGAGCACTGGTAAGTCATAATAGTAAAACCAGACAAAGTCTTGTCTTCTAGTATTGCATTTTCAAAAAGGCTGCGGGACAAAACAGCTCCAGCCATATTTAACCGTAAAATCACCCCTCAATTTGCAGTTAGGCATTTGCAACAGAATTATACCCTGTAACACGGCTGATGCACTCTTGCGTGACTGGCATGACGCACTAATTGAAGTAGTGAACCTGGAGGCATCACGGGGCATTTAAGGGTTAATAAAAGGAAGCCATTAAGAGAACAAAGCCTCCCACCATCACATTAACTTTTACTGACAAAGGCAATCAACACTTCCCACATGCAGCCATGCAAGGTCACTTAAGCTACAACCTATAAAAGGTCAAGGTTAACTTCTAATCTAATGGCCAGGCAAAATGGTGAGCTGGATTCTAGGAAAGGCATCAATTTCATTTTTAAATTATATGAGTGAGTGGGAGGAAGGAAACAATAAGAATATCACAGTAGATAATCACAGTAGTGTTCTGTTTTGCTGTGAAGAGCTTAATAAGTTTTGATTGTATAATATTGTCCCGGTATTGGTGTATTTGTTTGTGTTTGTGTTTTTTTTTTCTTAAACTAAATATCAAATGTCAACATGTACTTCTGTACTGGTCAGCACATGCTAAGGGCAATATGTGAGGTATAGATGCATGGAATTGCGAATTTGAATTGCAAATTTAATAATCAAGCCCTATGATCCTTCAAATGACGGCTTCTGATAACGCATTTTGGAAATAAAATGGTAATGAAATTATGAAAACTTTAGCATTAATGCCTTGTGTTGAGTTTAGTGCTGCGGGTAGTGGGAGGATGAGTAGAGATAATGGGCACTTTGTCTACAGAGTGACTGACTACTGGGGTGTAAATTAGCAGGATAATTGCTGTATTTAACCTGCTTTTATAACTGGACTGAGTCAGTGGGAGGAAGGAAACAATAGGAATGTCATGATATATAAGCCACTAGCCTTGGGTCTAAGTCATTATAATTTAGACATGAGGGCGTAGACTGGGTGGAAGTCAGTACAGATTAAATAGATCATTAGAGCAGTCTGACGCCCACCTTAATAAACTATAATAGTAGAGGTAGATTTAGGTAGGTTTTAATCACTGGCATATCATCTAATAATCATATTATCTAATAATAATACCTCTATCCCCAGGCTAGCAGCAAGCAAATGATATCAGTGGCTTTAGCAACCTTAGATACAAATTATAAAGGGCATCCCATTATGTTTCCTATTATGAAGAGGCGCCCTCATTGGTAACACCAAAATTTCACAATTGCCAAGGCCAGTTTGATTCTTTGGCTTCTGTTATTAGATATTTCTACGCCACTATATTTGCAGGAGCAAACCCGATTGCGCTGGATTTTAATAATACCAGAGCTACGTGTGACCCAATAATGACTTTCAGTGTTAGGAGATTACAGTGATTTCTTTTTGTAAAGGTATCCCCAATTTGTCCTGTCCAAAGCTGAACAAATCTCACTTTTTTCATAAATGTACCACACCATGAAATGGTGGTTATGGTTACTCCATTGGTGTGTGAAATGATATGGTCCTGGCTTAAATCGATGGACCTCTCATATGAAACAAACACAATGTAGGAGTGGGATGACTGTTTGCCAAGAATTCATAATGAATTGAACAAGAGCTAAGATTATGCGCCTCAAATAAGATTGATATAGTAATGATAATAGGGAAAATGGGGGCCTGGGCCTCAAATCAGATCTAAAATTTTTCCAAAATTACTTTTCTATACACATTTTAAATAACTATGTGTAGGCACTATTGCGCTTGAGCCGACAATTCAAGGTGGTCGAGGTGGGGGCCCTTACTGGGCCCCCCATGAAGATTTGCTTCCTACGCCTCTGCCATGATAACATAGTTTTGAGAGTTTTATTAGATACTATGGCTCATATTATAATGACGATATAATAGGCTCCTCTTACAAACTTATCGAGAGAAGCACTTTTGTAGCAGGTGTTCTCAGTTCATTTCAAATTTTAGAAATTGAGTTGTTACTTGTAAGGGGTGTTTTTATCTGTCACGTTGCACTAGATTTCCATTTGAACATGCTGAGAATGCCATGTGAGATCTCTACTAGAGAGGGAAATAAGAACACATTGTCAGGGCCTGCATGAGTTACACCAAGTACTTCTGGTTCTAAGGGTCAATCTTACAGAGTGGCCCTCTCCTACAACACCAATACATTATGGGGTGTGAGAGGGTGAAATCAAAATTGATTTTTGTGGACATGTTATGGCAGACTAAACAAGAAGAACAATTTTATGATGGTACCACATCTCTTCTGGCAGAATTTCCTGACAAATTTAATGCGGAATTTCCTCAGAAACCTTTCTCATCTGTAAAGTATTATACTGCGCCCCATGCGGCAATTAATATTATTATTCCTAGTTAAGTGATGGAGTGAATGGAATAGTCAGCAAGGAATTATGTAAAGATTTTGAATGGAGCCCTATGTCTGGGTTGACCATCTCGGTGGACATTGGAATAAAGGGGTTAAAACCTTAAGGTCGCCTCTCAGTAAATAATCAAGTGACAGTTTCTGCCAATATGGCTCACCATAGATCAATGCACATTGGCCCCCACCCCTTCAGGTAAGAAGGTCGGTGAGGGGAATGCCATGGATGGTGGTGCTGGGCGGCTCCTCTGGGCTGCCCTGAAGGCTGACCTCTTGACCTGAGCTCCTCAACCTGCAATGTGGGTTTTCTGTGAGTGACTGTAATCAATGGCCCCTTTACAACCCAAGACCCCAGTCTACCGGTCAATGGCCCTTACCAGAAACAGGGCAACGTCCACCAATATACCGTAGAGATCCATTTTAGAGACCTGCTGCAGTTTATAGAGTCTTCTTTATGAGCTAAAGGTGGGTTGATATAGTTTGGCAATATAGAGATGTGTATAGAGACGTGCCTCTAGCTCACACCATTGATCCTATCTTGGCCGTAACACTATGGGGAATAAAATCACTGGTAGTGCTATAGGCAGGTGATCCAAATCATGCTGCTGCTAGAGGCATGTGATCTCCACGTTTTGAGGCCCAACTAGGTCAACAGGTCATGATGTCACATGCAGTGATGGCGGCCAACCGGCAGCCAGAGTCGCCCGCCAGTGTGCAATGATAGTGGAATTATAAAGATTAGGGATTGATAGTAAACTAAATAATCATGCTCCAAGATCTAATAGAACTAGAAACAATTAAAGGGCTAATGATACTGTCCCTACACTGTCCGTCAGTGACTGATGGCCGTCAGTTGGCCGTCAGTTGAGGGTTTGTTGTGTATACAAAGAAAAAAAATCACCTGCCTATAGCACGACCAGTGATTTTATTCCCCATAGCTTTACGGCCAGGATATGATCGGTGGTGTGAGCTAGAGGCACCTGATCTCTTGTTCAGAGGGGACACACCTGAAGTGACAGGGTTCTTGTCAATTTACTATTCTATACACCCTTGGCACTTGGACCAGTCTTATTCAGGACACACATTGTATCTATGTTGTTCTCTCTTTTTTAATATTTATGCCACTGAGTTCCTGGTGCATAGCTGAAAATAACCTAACCTCCTAAAGTATGGGTGTGTAGTTTCTAATTTACGTTTTATAACACTATTACCCTAACACCTAAGACTACAAGTTTGAATACTTTGATGCCATGCAGTAAGGGTGACTGTGAGTTCATTGGCAAATATGCCCTCAGTAAGAAGGAAGCTTCTGGCCTCGCAATCAATGGCTTTGATAAGCCTACTATGCAGGGGCCTTAGGGCAGTAACAGTAGATATCCGAACCATAGGGCAATGACCTATAGGTCTCAAACAAATGAGAGATTTTCAGCCTGCAAACAACGCGACTTAATTTAAGGATTTAACACACCTCAATGTGAGCCAGATATCAGAGGAGCATTTACTACTAGATGGGGTGCGAGCCTTTTTTTTTTTATTCTGATTTTTTTTCTTAAATGAAATGGAAACCAAGCTCCTCCAAATCTGCTTACAATTCATCACTATTAATTTTGTTTAGTCCCAAACTTTGAAGGTTTTGCAATCTTAACACCACGTATATTCTAAAAGGGCCTCTTTTTGTAACATGCTTTCCACCTACAGATATCCACTAAACCCTGTTTCCCAGCTAGCAATTAATGACTGACCCAATGATATTGGGTGAATTAAATTGAATCATACAAGTGAATTAGATCTTACTTAAAACGACTAAAAGGCAGCATTACTGAATACAACCTCTTCAGATTCATCAGCTGCAGATCCTACTGTTACACTCTCACCAAGTGTATCACTCCTTTATCAATAGAGAGGATTTTCTGCTTTTACATTTCAAGGAAACATGTTCCCATGAGGTTATACAAGCCTCCTTTTATATCTGAAGACAGACACCAGCTGGCCCCATTTGCTGTAATTCAATGGTCAGTGGTAAATGTGGGTGTATTATTATAGGGCTCTGGATGTTATCCTGCCCCCTCCTGGGGCTGACATTATAGCCAGCTTTTGTCTGCCTCACCAGGAGCCTAGAAGCAGACCTTATGGACATAGTCCCCCTCCTCCTCCCCCCCTCCCCTGATGCCACTGGCAGCAGCACTAGCTTTGCCTGACACCAGTACCTCAACATGTCCCCATCATGGCACTGTAGTCATGGCAGCTAGCCCTTTGTGTTCAGCTGAACACTGTATCCATGGTAAAAGTGTATCTATGGTTTAGGTGTATCCATGGTAACAGCATATCTATGGTATCAGTGTATCCATGGTATCAGTCTGGTTGTATTCATGATATCAGTGGCTCCGTGGTAAAAGTGTATCTATGGTATCAATGTGTCCATGGTAACCGTGTATCTATGGTATTAGTGTGTCCATAGTAACAGTGTATGGTATCAGTGTGTCCATGGTATTAGTGTATTCTTGGTGTCAGTGCTTCCATGGTAACCGTGTATCAATGGTATCAGTGTGTCCATGGTATTAGTGTATCGTTGGTGTCAGTGCTTCCATGGTAACCGTGTATCAATAGCATCAGTGTGTCCATGGTATTAGTGTATTCTTGGTGTCAGTGCTTCCATGGTAACCGTGTATCAATAGCATCAGTGTGTCCATGGTATTAGTGTATCTATCATGTAAGTGTTTCCATGGTAATGTTCAGTGTATCTATGACATCAGTGTGTCCATGGCAACAATGTATCGGTATATCCATGGTAACAGTCTGAGTGTATCAATGGTATCAGTTTGTCTATGTTAACATCAGAAAGATATGAGTTCAAATGTAGGGTATCGGTATGTCCATGGAAACAGTCTGAGTGTATCAATGGTATCAGTGTGTCCATGATTAGAGTGCATTTATAGTATCAGTGTGTTAAGGACACAAGCCTTCATGTCTCCACGGAAACTGTACCTAGGGTTCCCATGGTGATAGCATACCCATGGTAACAGTATTAAATGGTAGCAGTATAACTGGTTCGTAGTCAAGCAAAGAAAGGGGTGTTTGGGTTATGCAGTAGTTTTAGAGCATATGATTGGCAAGTCATCATTTCAAATATTCGTGTCATAGAGCTCTGAGGTGGATGGGCCAACTTCAGGTTAGAGTAATTTTAAGAAAGAGGAAAATGAATACGGCTAAAGGCTTTTGGACCAAAAACCTAACACACCCCTATTTTAATAGAGCATCAGCATCCATTATCCTAATCAGGGTAATAGCAAAGGGATATAATGCAGTCTTCCCCTGCTGGTTACATCCTAGGAGTGGCACTGCTTCAGCAAGCCTACTTTCTCATCTGAGAGGAAAAGTAGAAACCCCATCCACCAAGAGCAAGAAGATGGTGTTTTTCTTGGAATTGCTGACCATTAGGGAAAATGGGTGCTTTCCATGGAGAAATCTATGCTCCTTGCCTGGCCTGCTGAGCAGGGTGGGTGTTGTGTGAGTGAAGGGATGGATGTATTCTCTACTCTGTCATTCTGCTGAGTGGTTTGCCTCGGTGGGATGTGAACTGTGCTGGTTTGTACGGGGAAAGGGAGAGGGAGGGGGGGGGGTAAGATGGCCTATGCCTCTAATGGCTGGTGAGATGGACACTAGGGACAGGAGTCCTCGTATACATTAGTTTTACCAGGCTGATACACTAGATGGCGCTCCAGTAGCCCTGCTGCTTACATGGGCATGTCCAGCATCCACTCACAGGGCCCCATAGGGTTACCCTTAGTGCACATACACCCTTTACCAAAATGCCGATTTGTAATGTAAAATGATGCTCCAGGTTTTAGAAATCAAAACAGCACAGAGGGAAATGGTGTGGTTATACCCACTATCGATATTAAGAGAAAATAATGAGCCAAAAATTAGACAGACCATTGCAAACATATGGGCCTGTTACAGGTACTGGAGTTCATACCAGTCATGCCCCTGTAGTGGGAGGAAAGGGACATGGCCGCCACTAGCGCCATCTGCTGTATCATAGCCAATGAAATGGTTGTATAGGATAGAAACGTTTATGGGAGTTTTAAAGGATATAGACACCCGACGCATGAGGGGTTCTGTAGCCTGCAGGAAACCCCATAAAAGTTTCTATCAGACTTATAACATGAAACTTTTATTGCTCAGGGTTCTACAGCATATAGATGCACTCAAACTCTGCCTTCTCATTGATCAGTTCAATCCATCATGTTCTAACTTAGGTAAGGACCTGATGTCTAGTGTGGTGGGCTCCTCTCTAGCTGCAAGAAGGGTCTACAGACATTAGGGAAGCAGGAATGGAGAGACAGGAGCGAGCCAGTGCGTTTCTTTGTGGAGGCTGCCATTAGGAACCACAGCAAGACAAATCATGAAGAAAACTGCTGGGGACTCAAGCGATAGGGTGCACTCTAAGAAATAACTGTTAAATATATCAGGAACTCTGATAGAAAATGAACAATGAACCACCATAATTGCATTGCACTGAAGCAGTGCAGGTTCTACAAAGAAGTAGTGCATTGTTTACAAAGAATCTCCACGAAAATTACAATAGACCTCTGGTAACATTAGGGCAAGGGTTTTACCATTATTTCGATTTTTTTTTACAGTGAATGAATTTAAATATAAGTAGATGACAAATGAATAATGCCATTGGAACATAAGACTGTTAAGGGGTACATGCACACATACACTGTCCATAACCCGAGAGCAGGAGGGACAATCTACAGCTGATGTCTACAAAACCCCCCACACCCCATCCCCTACTGACGGGAGAAGACAAAGGAAAGACCCTCCCTTTGCACATGCGCAGTGAGTGTCGTTGTCTTGGGTGGGTTTTGTTTCTATGGTCCCAAAATCAATACTGGACCTGCTTAAACATCCCTCACCCTCAGAGACCCTCTCACTTCAGAAGCAGTACACCATTAAGGGACACATAGTGCTTTAATCCCTTAACCAACTGTGGCCATGATGCTCGAATGCAACCCTGGTTAGTCAATCACCAACGCTGCATCCATGCATCATGCTTTAAACCTCTGCTGCATCATTCACCAGCAATGGGTATATATATGGTTCCAAAGCAGACTACATGAGATAGTATCCCGCCCTTTCAGAGTGAGTGAAAAGGGGTTCCACTCTCTGGTAGGTTGAAAGGAAGCAGCCTATGTAATGCTACTGATCTCTCCATTTTCCCTTTTAAACATTAAATTAGACTCTTGAGTTAAGACATGGACAAGACCTCTAAATCCTAACCCTATATGGGCATTTCAATACTTCCATGCATTATGCCTGCTCTGAATGGGTCAGCATGATGCATCAATGCAGCTCTGGCTTTTACTTAAAATGGCCCCCTCCCCCTCACCTCTCCCTTATAATGCGGTCAGCTGCAGTGAACTGAAATAAAAAGGTACTGTGAGACCTGGCAGAGACGCTGGTAAGGGACTCCACTCTCCTTAACTTGATGACAGAATATCAATCTAACGATTAAGGCTCCCGTCCCCATGGCAACCAAACTGCTACCTGCGTGAGGGGAAAAAACAGCTAAGGGTGTCTAGGATGGAGAGATCCGAGGACGGGGAATGAGGGAGATGCATTGAATGAAGATGGTATAGACAGGTGATATGGTGGGAGGGGATGGGGAGGGGGCAGGGGAGGGAAAGGTGTGTGGGAAGGAGGGAAAGGAAGGGATATGCTAGAAGAAAGGGAATGGAGGAGGGGTGAGGGGAGGAAGAAGGAGAGAGGCCGAAGGAGTGGGGGTGTGAAACCCACACTGAACAGGACTCCAGTTAGGAACGTTCGCAATTGATGGGTGAATTTGGGGAGGTGGCCACTTCGAAGAGCTCGGGAGTGTCTCAAGAATTTAACACATCACCTTCTACAAGAAGAAGTTATTTAGGGGGCATCTATTTATTATGTACGCATCAAGGGGGGGGGGGTGAGCCAAATGCGTACAGATGCGTATAGGGTAGGGGAGGGGGTCCTAGGCTTTGAGTATGTACGCATAATGCCTAATAATTTAGGAGAAATTAAGCCCTTTTCTTTGCTGGTCGGTGGTGGGAGTTGATGGTAGGTCTCTACTAATGAACACCACCCCCTGTTGAAAGATTCATTAAAACTACAAAATAAAAGGTATACTTACATGTACATACCGGTAGTATTGCCTATGATTTTACATTTACCAGAGTGCAAAGGTAGTTCAAATGCGTAAATGGTGCAACATGGGGGGGGGGTCAATTTTGGGAAAGATTTTGTGCATAAATAATTAATAGATGGCCCCTTACTCTGGAGACAAGCTCATCATTTTAGGATCTTGACAACTTTCTTCAGTATAAGATATTTTGGCATTTCCAGGAGATAGTCACACATTCTCAATTCTTGCAGTATTCACACGAGTTCTGAGACCTCCTGGAGATGTTGTTCAGTGGGAAGGAAGATAGGAGGAGGAGGGAGGAGGAAGGGAGTAAACGAACAAATCGACAAATGGACAAACGAAGGAAGGAACAATAAACAAAGATCAAACAAACAAAGGAAGAACAAGTGAAAGAACAAACAACTGAACCGACAAATGAACTAACGAAGGAATTATGCCCCATATGAAATGAAGGAACGACCCAAAGAAGGAGCGACAGACGGACAACAAATAAAGGGACACAATATTAAAAATGAAGACTAACAGACATGTTGACAAGTGGGACTTGTAAAATGAAGGTCTAAAATTAGTAATGGACATGCTGCAGAGAGCATTCACTAAGGGGGATTGGTAGGGAGGGAGCATGCAACTTTCCAATCAGAATAAAAAATAAGGATGAGGACAAAGGGAAAGTTACCCAAGTCATCATACCACGTGCTGGGAGAAAATCCATGCTGCTTTCTCCAGTACAGGCCACAACTCTTGACCCTCTAAAGGACCACATATTGCTATAACACAGAAAGCCCATTTATCTATATAATATATAGGAAGTAAATCTCATTGCCTTAAAGGGATTTCCCACTATTCAGTAAATCCTGAACCACCAGCAGTTTCTTCAAATCACTTGGGATCCTATTAGTTTTATGTATTATGAGATAGTTGAAGCAATAAAACCCATGGTTGATTGTGCTAGTCTCAGATTTCTTTATTTCTGAAGATGGGGAATCCTTAACAATGGCTGCTTATGGGAGAAACCCCCATTTTTTATCATTTTCTCAAATATTGAAAATTTGACTAGCAATATCTTAACCAAACTTCTCATATGTCTAGGAGACATCATTTGAACCATGACCAAGCAATAAAATTAATAGGTATTCATTGGACAAACAAAAGAGTCATGAATAATTCAAGCAAAGGAGCGGAAATGAAAAGTGTTGAAATTTCTTACATTTCTCACTACCTGTAAAAAACTGGCAAGAATTTGTTCACCAGCCTTTGCAGGGATTAAGATACAATCATTATGAACACTTTATGAGCAAATAATTGGACGATTACTGGCAGAATCTAGAAGATACAGATTCATGAAAAAAAAATCTTTTTCCTCAATTAAAGAAATCTATGAAGTTGGCCAATACTGAATCTTTATGTTTTTTTTTTCAGGAAAAATGCAAAGGTCTCATATTCAAAGGTTGATAGTAATAACTTAGGGCAAATACAAGAGGGATATAAGCATATATCATGAGTTTAGGTAAAATTAGAGTTTCAATTTTTGGCCACCAGGTGACGATGAGATAGATTGTGGGAAATCCCTTTAATTGCTCTGATGCCAAGAGGCCTATACTGCCATAACGGATTTAAATAAAAGGGTAGGGCCTATTCCTTGGTGTGTTTTCTTATTTCTTTCTGGCCCAGGTCCCCCTTTTCCCTATACCACTACCTATTAATGTGAGCAATGAGGTATCGGGATCTTATGTATAGTTCCTTAAGGCATCGACTCTGCTGGACAGGACTTATAAACTTTTCACTAAACAGGCATATGTATGCTTCTAAAAGAGGAGGTCATTCATCAGCACCTCCAGTAGTTAACACATTGCCAAACCTTCACAAAAGGGCGGGGGGATGGAATTATAAACTTTAACAAAAAAAAAGAGTCACCTTTGGTGATGGGGGGATCCTTTTTATTGTCTCTTTGAAAATAGGCTATCTAAAGGTAATTCTACAATAATCCATATGCCTCCTTAATCTATGCATTGTATAAGCTACACAGAGAGCCAACGAAATAACTTATTGTTAACAAAGCTTTATTAGCCAAAGAATTTCAGCTTTTCTGATATTTTTGCCCTCTCCCAAACGTCTTCATCCATCCTGACTCCAATAACTTTTCTGAGTTAATAAATGGGAACAATAATATTGAAACATTATACCTCCTTTAAAGGGTTAGACGCAGGGCACCACCAGGGGGACATTTGGCATGGTATAATCAATACACTGCTCGTCTAGCGTCTAATTTGGTGACCTCTCGCAAGGGGTGCCGGGAAGGAAAGCAGCCTGCCTAGCCCCTCTTGAGACTCTTGGCTGCAACACGGTGCTATCTAACATTCAATGCAGGCCCGGTGCCTCCTACTACGGGGATTTAACCCTGTAAGGGCGGCATGTTGCTTCAAGCTTCTTGTTCCTTGGTCGGCATGTCAATGCATCAATGCAAAGCTGATAAGTCTCATAAGTGCATCATGCCGACCCTTCAGTGGTGTAACAACGCTACCTGCATGATCATGACAACCAATTGGAAAATGTATCGAGGCAATCTAGGGCCTGGACGGTGGTGCTTTAAATAAACAGGTATCGACTTTCAGAGGGGATGGGGGAGGAAGAAAAAAAAACCAAGAACATTGATCGCCTTGGTTGATCAGATTTCTCAGGCTAGCCTGTAAACATGTAAACACGTGAACAAACCTGGGCAAGGCATGATGACCTATGGTGTCCTGAGATGTATAGGAAGAAGGTATTGTGGTCCCATCTTGGTCGGGCTTCCCTAGCCCACTTAAAAGGGTCTATATCTTCTCTTTGCTATCCCCTCAGGATGTGTGTGGTGCACATATGCGCGGGCACTGACACATTCCTCTACGAATTGTGTAATGTAGTTCTCGCCATGAATATGACCTTAGCTGTCGAAATGGCATTAAACATCTATTACTCACTCACTCCCTCCCATCTTCGTTATCTGCTGACAGACATTCAGGGACGGCAGATGTAGCTTGACGGAATTCTCCAGATTTCTATTCTGGTCTAGTGTTCCATACTATGCCATCAAGGTTTAACAGGATCGAGGTAGTATGATAAAATAATTATATTTTATCCAGTCAATCGGTGATTGAGTTCGATCTGGATCTGCTCAAATCCCAATGGCCTATCTAAACCTTCTCCACATGGCAAAATATCACACTTAATCATATTTCACACATCTAAGCCTGTAGTTTCCCTTGGTCATCAAATCCTATCTATATTCAAATTATTTTCACAAGTTTAGCCTAATATGCCAAATGCAGTACCAAGGCTGGCTTGAATTTCGACACTTCTATGTCAAGCCAAAATAGGACTTAGCAGACTTAAAACACGCTCCACAAACCCCATCTATAGTCTAGCGAGATCACGTGCAGCCTCGTATAGTCTCGCGTGATCACACACGTACCACAGCGCCCTTCTGCTCTCCAATCACTGTTCCGGTCGCTTAGCTCTACAAGTACTATTGGCAACAGTGGTTCGGCTGTGAGAGTGCCTACATTTGTTCTAGCATTGGAACCACTTTTCATCATGGCCTGCCACCATCAGTCCATAATTGGTCACCATATGCTACAGTCAAACCCAGCAAAGGGGGACGCTGGCTTTGATGTATACTGGGGTTTTTACTTGATTCATTTTCTGCCTTGGCTCATAATGGGGCTTCATGGGATTGGCGTCTGTATCTAGTAGGAGTCTGGACCACACACCAGGGTGGTGCTACAGAATTATGTTAAATCTATGGCGGGATCTATATAGCCCCTAGAGGAATAAAGGATGGAAAAGGGAACCTATAGGTACCACGTTCTTGTGGTTCAAGCTGAGCCCATTGTATGTGTGCCTGATATTCAATGTGATGGCGGACATTATATTATGAAAAAAGTAATGAATTTGCTCTCTTGCTCTCATTCTCTAAAATGGTACTGAATGTAATATGCACCCGGGTGCTTAAATTGACCACTAGGGTAGATATCCTCAGTAATGGAACTTAGATACGTATAAAAGAACGCACACACCCCATTTCTTTCTTTCCCCCTGACTCTCTCTCTCTCTCTCTTTCTCTCTCTCTTTCTTCCTCCTTTGTAACCACCTCGCAATCTCTTACTCCCATTTATTTGTATACATAGTGTGCCCTCTGCTAACCCTGTCTTTTGTGAATGTCATCTGGTTAGGCCTAAATGTCATTCTCCAACCAGGTATCAGGGGAGCCCAATCAGGCTTTTAGTCACTGTAGACTTTGCTTGGGGAGGTGTGAGGGGCGCAGGTACCGGAAGTGCTCAGGTGTTCAAGGTGGGAGGTGGTGAATATCACCGGCTGAACTTCAAGGTGACACCATGCTTACGGTGCGACAAACGCCGAAATCTATCAAGCACCGCTGACCTTTTTTAAAGGGCTTATTTGTCCTTTGGCTAGCTTTTATCTTAGGTCCAGATCACGCCGCCAGAGGGAGTGAAGGTCCTGAGCAGACTGTCCTAAGAGATCTGCCAGAGATGATTTTTGGAGCATTAGGTCTGGGCATATGGTTTCTTCTATTCATCTTCCTTGACCAATGTTTATCTATTTTCTTCTTCTTTTTTCTTTCTTTTTTTTTTATAATTTTTACTAATATTAAACTATCAAGACACTTATGGACATCTTGGATCTAGCTGTAGGGTCAGGTTGCTGAAGTCACACAATACATTCACTGAAAAATATATCAGAAATTCCTTGTACATTTGTGTACCACCGTACTGCCACCAAAAACTACACTGGTTCATTGCAGTACAATTATGGTGGTTCATTGTTCAGTTTTACGAGGGTCCATGGTAGATTCAACAGTTATTTTTTACAGTGTAAAATTGTCAATAACAAGACCCAGTGGGGACCCAGTACAAGGAGTAACTTTAGTTTGTCTATTCATGTGAATAAGACCCTAGAGACCCGATAATTTTGTAGTATGTGTGTACAGAGAGTAGTGTAGAAATGGTTTTGGTGCTGTCTATAGCTTTAATATAAACCAGGAGTTTAACACCTGACTATGGCCCACAGATCAGACAGCTCAGCCATTAATGGCAGGATAGTGCTGTGAAGAACGATGCTCTGTTGGTTGCCATGATGCCTGAATGCATGCATGCATCATGATGACTCTACAGACCCTACTTGCAAAGTTTCAGCATGATGCACTAATGCACTGAGGCAGATTACTCGCCAGTAATGCATTGGTGCATCAGGAGAACCAAGAAATAATATCCTGGATATATCATAGTAGTCATTAAAGGGTTAAAGAGTTAAGGTGTGCCTGGAGGGATGTGATTGGCTGATTGGCTGGCGGGATGTGATTGGCTGATTGAGTGCCACCCACCACTCCCTCTGTGCCCACAATTAGCACCTGTAAAGGCTGTGTGAGCCAGCAGGCATGCTGGGTAATTACAGAGAGCACTTCCTGTATAGACGATGCGTGGGAGGCCCTCTCTAAAATACTCCTTAATAATAAAACACGTGTATACCCGGCACATTGATAGTACCCCAGGGATGCCGGGGAACAAGTGAAATTGAATTTATTGACTTTTTTCTTGACGTCATCTCGACCAATTTGAGAATTTCCTTACCTGTTACCAAACATTTTTTTCTTGTTTCCCCGCCTTTACATTGTAGGTTCCTGACAAATTTACATTAGTGATACAATTCCTGATATATAGCGTTCATTGATTCCCAGTTGGATTATTAAATATGAACAATTATTACCGTCTCTGGCTCTCAAAAGCCACTCACTGTCCATGATGAATATTTTTTCCAATGGAGGGTCACATATTTGAATTGTGGTATTCATGTATGTCTTAACTCATGTTCGTGTTTCAATTTATCCTCCAGAAATAAACATACTTAATTGGGGGAAATATTATTTATGGGGAATAAGACTGTTACAGGAATGAGTATACCATCCGTAAATTCGCTAGTCCATAATCACTCTCGGCTCCCATCAGCTCTGATCCTACCTCGTTCTCAGTTCCTCATCCCTCCCCCCGGGGCCCTCCTTCATTCTCTCACTCCCTTCGTCGCTCTAGCTCTCTCACCTCCATCGCCCTCCCTGCCATACCCCCTCAAAAACACCCTCACTCATCCCTCCTTCTCCTACTACAGAGTCAGTGTACATGGGTGCAGTGTACGAGTAGCTCGTACATGGAGGGAGCTGCTCAGTACAGGGGGAAGGGGACTGGGGTACTCATACTAATATACACTCAGCCCCAGGACAGGGTCACTTATATATAGGCCATGTCATGTGGGATTGGATCTGTTTTTCTCCTGCCTGTCCACCTTTTTATGTACATTTTACTCATGCAGTATACATGTACTGGTGCTGGCAAGGTCAGCAGGCTGCATTGGATGATGTAGGTCGAGGACATTTTGCTTGGTGTGTCATTTTTCGTTTGTTCATTTTGACACACAATGTCTAAATACAAGTACACCGTAGTCGGATATTCGCTGTTTTATATTTTCAAATATGTCTCTATTAAAGATAGAATTTAGTATGTTAGTGTTAAATATTACAGGAAAATAGCCTTTATGGGGGCTGTATACAAATGACGTCAATCGGGAGGGGGGTCCCACTACTCATGACCAAGCATGACAAGGGGGGAAGGGGGAGGGTCATGCTTGACATCATATCATCAAGAAATCACAAATAGCTTTTGTTTTGACAAGAAAAAAAGATTTGTGAAGGTAGGAAAGTCCAATGCATGTATACTGTCTGCATATTGAACAAGTAATCAATGGATAATTCATGACGCGTGTGTGTTAGTGAAGGATAATTACACGAGGGCATAGCCCGAGTGTAATTAGCCTTTGCTAACACACACAAGTCATGAATTATCCATTGACTACTTATTTTATTCCATGAAACCAATAAATAATCAATAGAATATCAATAAATTCAAGTTGAAAACAAAAATTATTCCCCGTCCCCAGGACTCGAAGCCAGCCATATTGTGTGTACACAGGTACATACACCTCGGTGCCCGGCAGCGGACAGCCACAGCGCACACGGCGAAAAAAGATGCACCCGGACCGTGTTGTCTCCAATTGGTACATACACCTCGTCGTCCGGCAGCGTCAGCGCCCGTCTAGGCTTGGCTTTGTTTGAATGCGTCTCCCGGTTATGTTTGTGTACAATCGGTACATACACCTCATCAGCCGGCAGCGGACAGCTACAGCGCACATGGCAAAAAAAGATGCGCCTGGACCGGGACTCGCCCCGCGTACCTCTAGCAGCTGAGCGCAATGCGCTAACCACTAGACCACCCCGTCTCCTCCTTCAGCGGCCGTCTCTGCTTGGATTGATTTGAACGCGTCTGACGTATACATGATCGGTACACACACCTCGGCGCCTGGCTAGGCTTGCTTTGGTTTGGTTCTAGCCAGCCACTTCTCGTCAGTCCCTGTGGCGCAATGCGTAGGGAGTTGGACTAGGGACCTGAGACTGCAGGTTCGAGCCCTGTCCTGGTCAAGACATTCATGGGTTTTAACATGTAACATATGACATGGAAGGACATGAGGCATGCGGGTTATCCATGGATAACTGCACAGCATGCAGGTTATCCATACACGCCTCTCAAAAGTGATGTTACAGCCTTCAGGGTGTGCAATATCGACAGGTATGTGCATGGGAATATCCAGAAAAAGCACCCAAAATCACAAAAGTCATGGAATAACATTTTATAGTTAAAGCCCATAGGACATATATTTTGACTGATCTTAGAGTGTGCATTCCTTAGGCTGCTGCCAATATATAATATCAACACATCTAAATGTCCAGGGGCGTAGGAAAAGGGGGGGCCAGGGGGGGCCTGGGCCCCCCAATAATGAGGAGGTTCCCTATATAAGCTTATATAAAAATATAGCAGCCCCCCCCCCAACCGAGACCCCTGGGCCCCCCAATAAAAATTTGCTTCCTATGCCCCTGATGTCTTGAGTTGTTACAATAACCACAACATTCTATCTGATGATATTAGACAGTAGCTTGCTCAAGTATCCATCGGGCAGATTTCTTTAGCAAAATCCCACTATTTGGTTAGGATTTTCTTCCTTTTGCATTTCAGAAATGGGAGCTGTTGTAAAAAGAATATAATGACACTGAAGACGTATTCAGAATCTCCTACAAAGTAGGGCAATATGGTTTGACATGATCTGTCATGCTTTCATCAGTTTTTCTGTGAATATTAGCATTGAATACCATTTCTTGGTAAAGAATATTGCTCTATGCAGATCCCCACCCTCCATCACCCAGAGGTGACGATTTTACGCATGTTCTTATTATTTATTTTCTTCTTGAGGGCTCAACAAACTTATGGAAATGTTGCCTCATAGGTACTGATGGCCCAAAGCAAATGGGGCGTCATGGGCTTTCTAATGGTGGTTAAACTTTGGGAATTGACCTTGTAGAAGTACCTGGGTGATCCTATACTTTTATATACTTGTTTTAAGGGCCAAAATCACGCCAAATGGCATGCCTGGGCACCTAAGGACTAGGCCCCATACCGATTCAAAATACCCTTAAAATTGTATGTGTTTTAACATAGGCCACCATGAGTAGGATCTGATTCTTTTATGTGCTAACCATTACCCCATGAAACCTCAGCTGACATGGCACAGAACCTGTTATTACACCTACTAATAATTTAAAAATGGTTTGCACACAATTGTGCACAGTTTTCCATACTGTAACCGATAGCAGCTGAGATGTCAACTTGTCAGGACATGGGTTTGTATCCCATTTGATCCTTTATGTGTTTTTTTTTCATCTAGTTCATTGATACACTAATATTTCTTTTTTATATATACATTTTGATCTAAAAAATCCACTTTGCTCACAACACTCTGGGGCAAAGTGGGATTTGAACCCATCTGCTCTTGTGTTAGAGGCGAATGCTCTAGGCATAAGGTGGGCTTCCCTAGCCCACTTAAAAGGGTCTTTATCTCATCTTTTCTATCCTCTCAAGATGTGTGTGATGCACATATGCGCGGGCGCTGACACATTTCTCTGTGATATTGTGAAATGTTGTTCTTGCCATGAGTATGACCTTAGCTGTCGAAATGGCATAAAAAAAAAAACCACCCTTTTTTCATGTTGAGCTATTTTGGTAGTTTTTATGCTAATAAACAAGATTTTGGCATACTCAGTGAAATATGCATTACTGTAAGGGAGAGCAGCAGGCCGTTCTGCTGCATTGTATGACATCACAATTGACCAAATACAGCAGGTACTGCATTGATTATGTATGGAGGCTGTTGTAAAACATGATTATAAATAGAGTATTGAAGTGCACAACAGTATGATATCATTTACAAACCCTCTCCGTGGTTATTCAATGCCATATATCAAAGAAAATGAACGACCATGGTCTAAGGAAGGACATGGAGAGCATTTCACTGTAGTCTAGCAGTGCTGTGCAGTCACAGGTATGCTGAAGTTAATGTTGATTAGTCTATACATTATCTATACCAGTGTGTGTTTGAATCCCAGAAATGCTGCAAACCCCATTTTATCATGTAAATGGAGAAATATCACTCTAAAGTATGCATACACAAATACGATAAAATTCTCTCATTATCTCTTACAGATGGAGTATAAGTCAGAAAACCTCCTTGGACCTGGAGGATCTGCCACAAAACCTCTGAGATGAAGCCAAGTTTTTTGATTACATATAATACCCCGTGTATAAAGCACACAGCACTTATGTTTTGAAAGCGCATCCCACACGAAAGGTGCATCCCCATAAAGGATGCATAACCTTAAGCCAACAGTTTTCGGCATGTTAGGGAGCATTCATTATTTATGGCAAGGGTGGGGGTGAGAAAATTGAGGGGGGGCATTTATTTTCAATGGCATGCACACCCCCCCTTTTTCCAAGTACATAAGAGTCTAACTACATATTTTGGACCCCACAATTTGTCCAAAAATAGGGGTGCACCCCCTCCTTTTGGGACCACCACTCCTTTTACAAATCCTGGATCCGCCACTGATTTTCAAGGTATTCTTAGGGGGGGCCAAATTTGTTGGGTGTATTATTTAGGGGGGTTATTTTTGACCTAATCTTTTCACCAAAATGCTTACCACCCACCCCTGCCATAAAAAATGAATGCTCCCTTACTCTGTTCATTGTTAATCCATGCTAGCTCATCTTTTTTACATTGCATGTATGTTATCCTTGATTGCCAATTCACACCCACTGTATGTCCCTTTGAACAATTTAAATTTGTTTATAGGCTACACAACTATAACCAATTGGGGGGGGGGGTATCTATCTGCATGACGTCATGTTGAGGGGGGGGTCAAGTGTTGTATGACAAAACATGACAAGGGCGGGAGGGGGGTCAAAAATGGTCCAAAAAGCATGACGTCATTTGTACACAGCCCCATTGCTGGAGGCTGTTGCAAAAAGATTGAGTTGTTGCTTTCCAGGGTAAGTACCTCACTTCCCACTTCCCTCCTCTACTTAACCACTCAGTATCACTTCCAACACTGTAGTTCAGAAGTAGTCACTTTCCCACAAATCAAACTGTGTTGCGAAAAATGGTCATACCTGAGTGCTTCCTAGACTGCCCACGCCTACATACTTATGCGACAGAGTGTAGGAACCAACTTCCAGTTGAGAGGTTGTTAGTAACCACTTCTTGATCACTTCTATTGGGAAGTGCCATTTGGCAATGCAATAGAGAAGAGCCTACTAAAGATGAGTGCCTTCCGTTTTTGGAAGTACACCTCCGACAGAAGTGACTTCCAAGGGTTTAGCAACAGCCACCTGACCAATGCATGGCAGTCGCCCCCCCCCCTCCTTGTTCTCTTTCTCTCCTTTTCCTACTCTCCTCTCTCTCCTCCCCTCTTTCCTGATTTCTTTACTGACCTCTCCCAGGTCTGTCTGACTGGCCGTCCGTCTGTTGCGTCTGTCTGCATGCCTCCCCTCTCTCTCTCTCTCTCTCTCTCTCTCTCTCTCTCTCTCTCTCTCTCTCTCGGTCTCTCTCCCTCTCTCTCTCTCTCTCCCTCCCTCTCCCTCTCTCTCATCTAATCACCTGTTTCCTTATATTACCCCCCACCCCCAGCCTCTCCTCACACCCCCATCCCCTGTAGGTAGGCAGCCATGGACGCCGAGCTGTGATCTTGAATGACGTAGAATCAATAAGTCACTATTGATCTCAGTTCTCATTCAGGTGTACAGGGGGCGCTGTGGGCACTTGGGGACTTATATAGGGATGTAGCGGGTCGACTGTATTGTCATGTTAGGCATAGGCTATGTGTACCAGGTGAAAAGATCCCTGTCGTCACTGGTTTTCTATACGCATTAAACTATAACGACAAGGAAACCTAATATCAACCCTCGTTAAAAAGGACAATATATCCCGCTTTCAATCCATTCCTATGTGCATGCTGTGCATTGCTTAAGGGCTAGTTTCAGAGACAATGTAATTATCATTGGATTTTAGATCCTACCAACGATTGAGAGGGGCATGTCTTTCCTACCTACAGCAGGGACAGATCCAGGGTTTTCTCCCCAAACTCAGTGGATAAGCTGGCGGTGTCCACGGAGTGACCAGTTAGAATTGTATGAAGGTGATGGCTGCTGGGTTTGTGTCATGGAGGAAGGTAGGATCTACAACCCTATAAACAGCACAGACACCAAAGGATACATCCCAAACCCCCCAACCCCCTACCCCTCTCAGATCCCCACCCCCCCCCCAACCACCCCCATCCTCTTCTGTATCTCTCTCATGGCCACTGCTTATTGCACATGTATTTTTTATGACTATTCATTTCAGGTCCCACATCTGCAAATAGTACATACTGTTTACACATCACTGACTCCTTCCCTCCTCTCCCCTCTTTACCTCTGTGACTAACCGCTCACTCAGTCCATCCATCCATCCGTCCATACCTACCTTTGACCACATTGACTGGTTGATAAGTGATGGATATGAATTCCTTATTAATTAAATTAATATGGTTCTGATGGGACGCATTCTATATATGCTAAACATTTAGCTGCCACACCGTGTATTACAGGATCACGCCCATTTGCCGCCATTGTGCATGAAAGTAGCCCTGCTGAAACAGCATTGTTTCACTGCATCGTGCCGACTCGGACAGCATGATGCACAGAATGAAGAAAACTCACCAGGGCTGCATCCATGCATTATGGCGACAAATGGCTGAGAGCATTGATAAAGGACCAAATCAAACGTGTGCGTGCCATCTTTGATTACATTACTAGTACCAGGAAGTTAGATGGCATCCAGGGTAGGCCTACTCTATCCAGGGTATTTCGTCAGTGAAGTCAAGAAGGTGCGTTAATTATTCCTAGAAGTATAAACAAATCTGAGGATCCTAAAGTCAGGCCCAAAGGGTGGTTTTCCTAAACCTGGTTACTGGATTAACTTTTCTTTTGCTGTGCCTGCATCTTAGTTTACCTTTACATATGAGTATACAGGTGAAAATGTTTACAAATACCGGTAATGAAAAACAAGCCGAGCACATATAGAAATCATCTACTTTCTCCGAACGCTATAGGCCTATGCTGAAGTAGATCAGAGGCACACTGATTCCCACCCCACAGGGAATATACTAGTAAATCTTCAAAGAGGAAGCAGAGGTCATATCCCCAATTGCACCAGGAAATAGAGCTCTTGGCACATGATATATATAGGAAGTGTGCAAGTCTAGTCCCAGGACTGCATGTAATTAGCGGTTTGGATGTCAAGTTAAATACGTAGAACTAGAAGAGATAAGGGAGTGATCATTTTTTAACAACAGGGGGGGGGGGTGCTAGTGAGTTGGCGCACAGATGCGCAAAAAAGATTTTGACCCCCCCCCGAGGGGGTAAAATTTTTTCGACCCCCCCCCCATAAGGGACAAAAATCGTGCGCGAACGTCCCCTTTTAGCCTATAGTAACGTGCGGGGTTTTCCACTGAAAACAGGTGAAATTATTTTGACCCCCCCCATCAGAGGTATTGAAAAAATTCTGACCCCCCGGTCAAGGGGTTGAAAAAATTCTGTCCCCCCCTCAAACCCACCGCCCCCCCCCCCTGTTGTTAAAAAATGATCACTCCCTAACATGCCCTGTAGGGCTACCTGGAACTGGAGGTCGGCAAATATAACTACAAGTACGACATGAATTGTCTTTTTTTTGTCTTTTCCTTTTAATTTCTCATGTTTTCATTTAATATTGTATTCGTTTCTCTTTCTTTCTCGGCAATTTATTAACTTTTAGTCTGCATTCTCATGATTTAACCATTAAAAAATCATTGCCTCCTTTTTGGGAAAACTGTCGTTTTTATGCCATCTTTTATTGAGAGCCATCTAAATATCTTTTGCTCAAGCACCCCCCACCCCCAAATAAAAAAGGAAGGTTAATATATCTTACTCTCCTTGAGAGCATACATGTAACCTTCTGAGCATCCGCACCTCCAATAAAAGGAGGCAAAATATATCAAGACCCCTCTGCCATTTTTCCTCTACCACCCCCCCCCCCCAGGGAAATGCCCACTCTCCAACCCCTGCATGTATACCGGCTTTGTGTACACAGTAAAGCTAACCACGCAAAGTCTACACCTGCACGCACGTGCATGAGTAGCCGTGCTCGGACACATCTTAAATAAACAACTTGATCACTGTTCAACCACACCCAAACCGGCACCCATACACCCAATCTGACTGCCTCCTAGATCTCTTTATAATGCAGCCACCCGCCAGATACCAGCTGGAGGGAGATTGCCAAACACCTACAACCCAGCTTTACACCCCAATGCTGCCAAATTGGTTTGCACCAAACCCATATTTGTTAAATCATCCTGGGTTGATATCAAGAAATAATTGGATCTTGCGTCTCGAATCATCGAAGGGACTTATTTATTTCTATGGCATGATATTGCTCCCCCCCCTTTCCCCCAAAAAAGAGAAAAGAAAATACTTTATTTTAGAGACTCCAGAAGGAGGGGCATGAGGAATATACTGGCTGGCTTCTTGATCGGCTATCGGAAGGCTTAGTGATATGGCGGACGAATGGTGGCAAATAGGTTAATTAAGGTGGCAGAGATGTGGTAGTGCTTTAAGGGTGTGAAGGATCAAGGGATCAACTAACCCCATTAACTACAGTATACCAACAAGCCTACTGTGGGGAGGGGGGAGGGGGCAAACATGTACAGGGCATGCACACCACCTACCACTGGTCAGAGACTTAACCCCTGCAGAGTCCCATAAGGTCATAAAAATGGCACTTACCCCACAGCTACAGGTCAACATTTAGCACTACACATTAGCAAAACCACCTGCCCTGGACTTCTCCAGCCTCTGGTAACCCTTTCAACCCCAGAGGTGCATCGTGCAGACGAATCAGGTCCAATGAGCATGATACATTAATGCACTGTGCGGCCCTAAAAGGGTTAATGCCTTTTTTTTCTTTCTTTTTTTTTCACTGCATGTGCGATAGGGCAGATCAAAGGGGACACCGTGGGCATGGGATAGATACGCCGTCGCCACGAGCCTTTTATAAGCTTACTGTTGTGTGACCGTTATGTAATATTCTAGGAAGCACAGGGCTGACATGAGTTGGCATGGTTCCCTACCCCTCAGTTGGTCTTTCATGTGATGTTTTGAACATCACATTTGTTGCAGTGTTGACACGTTCTATTGCTCGTTTTACATTCTGTATACATGTATGCAGTGGTTGCCACACGAGGTGCTCATTATAGATGGATACTGTGCCTTTTTCTCTCCACATATTATTACAAGAGCAGTCTGGTCTATAGATTGAATTCAATCTAGACGCGCTAGACGCAGCCTCCTATGATCTAGACAGGGAACCAGTCTATCCCATCTGTGACAGGTAAATGTACTACATCAGGATCTGCATTTGTATACCGGAGCATGTTCATGTAGTTAGATAATAGAAACCTACATACCTGTATAATATCAGTTAGGTAATAGACATGTTCCCTTATCTCTGCACACCTGCTGCAGTCCTGGAGACCACTCCCTACCCTCGTGGATACACTCCAGGACTATGGGTCTGGACTTTAAACAGGTTCGCCTTTTTAGTGGCCTTTCCATAGGACAAACAGCTAAAAATCAAATATTCAACAAATAATCCCTTTGAGAAATAATCAAATGAAGACCCCCCCCCCCCGATGCCCTATCCTAGCAATACGGCATTGGCACAAATTAATAATTCGTGCTTGTCTTTTATTTGCTCATCTATATTATCACATTTGGCTATCACTATATGAGTGACATACTTTCTATGGCTATCACTCTGTGATTATGAGTGATATAATTCCATATTTACATTAGCCCCACTCATATTGCTGCCCGTCAGAGACCAAGGCACTGTTCCTTTATCGGTGCTGTTCCTGTCTGGTACAACAGGTAGACTCATCATACATACCTCACATATTCGGTGCGTCTTATAAGTGAAAGAAAGCCTATAAGAATAGAACCTTATAAGAACATCTCCATGCTGGATGCGCCTTATAGGTGGGGTAAGACTTGACTTAAAATGACCCAAAACAGCCCTCAACTGCGCCTTATAGATCTGAGTTAAATGCGGTGTTCGTCTTATACACAGGTGCACCTTCTACGCGAGGTACTACGTTAATAACTTAATCATAGATAACAGGTGTAGCAGCTGTTTCACACCTACCGGAATACCCCAGGCGCACCTCACGTATAAGGAGCACCTCCAACTCAGGTCCATGTCATAACTTTATAAGGTACAGCACGTGGAAAATGTTTGAAGCCTCAGCTTCAGTGCTTAACAGATAAAGATCCCCGCCTATAGGGCACATCCACTCCTTCTGTTAATCCTATAAGGCGCAGTAGGTATCCATCCTCACGTATAAGCCGCGCCTTGCACATGGGGTATTACGGCAAATGCTTTTCTACCGGCATGTGCTAAATACTAATTAGAGTATCATTATTGAGAAATGCCCCCCTTGTCTACCTGCTAATCACTACTAATCACCTCCCACGGTATCCTGTACAGGTGACAGGCGTGTATCATATGTAGCCAGCTATCGTCAGGTGAAAAGAACAAATAGGGTTTTATATTTCAGAATTGTGCCCAAAAAAATGAAAGGAATCACGCAGACCGGAATAACGACTTATGATATCATGTATACAATTCTGATGACAACTGTAGTGAAATACAACAGTTGAATAATTTCATCTGTACCGCTGCTGTATATGGAACGTTATGGGAGTGAACTCACACTGATGTATACATATAGCATCTCATAATGTGACTCGTACAAAATACGATATCCCCAAATGTCGATTAATCATTAAAGCTGAGGAACCAATTTGGGTTTGTAAGTATATGTACCATGACCCACATACACCTTTTGTCTCAAGGAATGGGGGAAGTATTTCAAGACTGTTTAGGAAAAGTGAGATGACGTTCGTCCCCACAATAGATTAAATGGACATGTATGTGAACCATAACTGGGGGCTATATGAGGCATACAAGTCAGTGTTTTGTGGCCGACTACGAAGGGTTGAATGCAGGATGTGTGCGACGTACTGTCATCATTCGTCTGTGGATTGGGGGTCATGGGTGTTTTATAGTTTTACATATTTTATCACCAATGCTGGGCGACGATAAAATATTTCTCTCCTACAAATAAAACATCAAATAAAACATTTTTCCTACATTATTAATGTAATATATTCCCCTTGGTCCAAACCACCAATGGGGTATATAGAATAATAGATGCCCTGGATATGATGGGTGGGGGTGTTATATAATGTATTATTCAGTCCTACATGTCCATGAGGGTGGTGGGGGTAGGGTAGTGGGTGAACCAGGCTGTGTATGGACTATAGAGTGGAGCAGAATAATTCATGTATGGTTAGTGCATCCCACGGGGGTGCTTATATTAACCCTTCAACCATTTAAGAGTCACATGATGCCATGTCGACAGACAGGCAGATAGGGACAACTGTGCTGGGGTGTTAGGTGATCTTTTCTGCTCACCTATTCGCATAAATCTGCCCCAGGCCAGGACTTGACCAATGCTGCATGTATTTGAGAGAGGTCATTTTCTAACAACGGGGGCGTGTGTGTATGCAAGGGTCTCACCTACTCGGCACCCTTTTGCTCTTTAGTTATGTGTAGGCTTTATCGCTGTAAAAAGTGGACCCCCCCCCCCCCAGCATCGTGCCTCACAGCATCTTTATGCCAAATGAGCGCTTGTTGTTGTATTAAGCGCCTGTTGGATACTATTGCTATCACCTTGAACTGCTCAATGTACTCAGTATTGTAACATGCTGAGGTAGGTTTCTGTTTCTGACATTCAGTGTGATACACCAGGTTAGTGCTAGAGGTTTTAATACCGGTACCTAGAATCAGCGCGACAACATTGGTACATGACGAGTCGATGACCAATCAAGATAAACTTAGATAAGGATCAGGATAAACTATGATAAGGAAGATATATCTTGATACAGAACCCCGAACCAGGTATTCTACTAGTAATTGCTTGTGACGCTAGTTAGCCCACCAACAGGTAGTATGTGTGTATAATAAGATTAAACACATATATTTATTACATTGAGACCTGCTGGGCTGGCACCATAATCCTGTAAGGGCAACACGATAGAGAGATCCTCATGGTACTAAGTTACTATCGGATAAAGTCGTCATGATGCATCAAAGCAGTGCTATTGACCATGCATCGCCATCATGTCTACCCTGTGTGAGTGTATCAGTCACATATAGCTCGGGCTGAATAGTTCACCAGCGCTGCAGTCATACAGGAACTATTAGTATGGTAAATGAAACCATGGTCCTTAAGGAGTAGCCTCATAATGAGGTTCTTATTACATATGTAGATGTGTAGTGTTATGTATATTGTGTTGTATGTGGTATGGTTTGAAGGAGGATCATAGAGGCCAATAGAGGTCTGACTGCAGCCACTTTGTTAAAATAACTACATGTACAGACTGTTCATATAAATATGCTATGCTGTTCCTCTAAATGCCTTTCTCCAAGGACCACTGGATCGGTCTGAATCTAATAGGATGACCTAAATTTCTGTTCTCTCTTTCTCTGTATGTTTATCTACCTACCTTTCTACGATCTGTTTTTTTTTCTCTCTGAGAGAGACAACAGAAATTAGGACAAAGGGTATATCTACCCAATTTCCCAGTATGTGGATACCGAAAAGGGAAATGTAGCATCTAAAATAAGTGGGAAGCTCACCTTTTGTCTTTATGTCTTCATTAATGTCCAGTTTGACAGTGCCTGAGACACTGTCCCCCTCCTGGTACACTGCCTGGTCATTGTCATAGACGATCTCAAACACATCGACTTTACCCTGCAGCTTGCTGCTATTCATCCTGATACCGGGGATGGGCTGAAAGTAGAAAGTAGAGTAAGGTATCCCAGTCATCAAAACAACGAGGATGTTCTGAAAGTAGAAACATGCATCGCAGGCATCTGTTCAACAGGGGTATAAGGCTAAAAGGCACTAAAAGTAGAAGTAGAAGGTAGAGGTAGACATGCTCGTAATATGACATGCTGTTAGGTTTAGGGATGGCTGAGAGTATTAAGGTAAGTTTATAGGAATCCATCCGCCGCCCCCCCCTACTTTGTGTTTTGCTACTAGTCGTCTAGGCATCTGAATGGTTGGTGGGGTGGGGGATGGAAGATGGAATCAAAGGATCCTCAATCAAGCGTCAATATGGAATGGGGAAGGTTATGAATGATGCAGTATTGATGTTTATATAATTTATTCTCTACATTCTCTACGTTTTCATCAAAAGATATGCATCTTTACCCGGGCCAGAAGGCAGTATCTACTTCTCCTATCAGTGGCTACTGAGAATATGCTGATCAAAAACTGCATATTGCAGTAGATACTGCTGAAATACTTCCAAAACAGCTGACTCTACACTGCATTTTCAGTCTAGACTCAGTTGTGTACTGACTATCAACTGAATATGCAGTGTATTTCAGGATAGAATCAGTAGTCTACTGACTCTCAACTGAATGTTAATAGATACCAGAAATTATACACTCTGTGCAGCAGCATAGATGAAGTAGTCTACTGACCATCTACTGATATGACTCTGTCCATTCATGGATTGTTTACCTGATGCTTCTAAGACAGTCCATAGTGTGAATGTCAGTATGGTTATTTGCATATGAATATCTTATTCAGTGCCAGTAATGGATACATATATGGATGTTGGGGTGTATGAAAGTGAGGAATTATACTCACCAACTATATATAGGGCACAAATATACTGAATCATCAAGTATTCTTTTGGTCCCCATCTTGACACTTTTTTTTACATAGTATACATGTATCATTGATAATTACAAAGTGTTTGTCTCATCACCTTAACATCAGTAAACTAAAAGGCATTATACTATAGCAGCACTCTATAGATATGTCTACTCTTACCCTTTTGCTATGGTAAGAGCTACCCAGTACTACTGAATCAATACTGCCCTAGCATCCTCCTACATGAGTTGCATGCAGTACTAGGACGTAGTGACAGATCCACATAGCAGATGGGGAGTGGCTGAGTGGGCTAATGCGTGGGTAGAGTAATCCAAAGATCCCAAGTTCAAATCCATCAAGGACCACCTAGAGAGGCATTGGTAATGCCAGTACTAGAACAGCGGCTCCTTTAACCTGCCCCCTAGCAGTAGTTTTCAGTATGATCTACTGCTTAACTACTGCTATAGCAGCAGTCATGCAGTAGTGCTGATTGAACACTGCCCCAGTCCCATATATATGGGTGTGGACCACTAAATTCGACATGGTGACATGGCCATTTCTTAAAATTGACATGTGACATGGGCCTTAGTGACATGAGCCAAAAAATTAGTTACATGGCATAGGTGCTTTCTTAAAATCAACATGGGATATGTGACGTTCTTAGAGGTGACATGGGACACAGGGATTCAAGTGACATGTGACATGACCATATCTTAAAATCGACATGGGGGACCCCTATCCACACCCCCATATATGGTCATGCAGCATTGAATAAGTAGATACTGTTCAACTGCTGCCATCTAATTTACATAATTGGGACAACTGATTCAATACTGCTTGCATGCTGCTGATACTTCTGTGCTACTACTGTACCTATGCTGCAAGTTCTCTGGTACTGAGCAGTGGAATGCCAGTAGATGCTGATACAATACTGTTTCTGATGCTGCTTTCACACTGAATAACTACTGCCACGCCACACTGTTTCACAACTGATTTAGTGCTGCTTTTCTACTGCATTATGGTCCGGGTAGAAGTACCATGATTTAGCATTTATATATAGAGCAAGAGCCCCCTTCCTCTCCTTGTATCCCCTGTGTGCTATTGGCCTATGGACCTGTGTCAATATAACCTTATGGAGCCTAGACTGGATGTAGTACGTGGGTAGTACATCGTCTTCCACCCCTTGACCAAACTACCCCAGCTAAATGTCCCGTAATCACTCCCCTGAGGCTGATCGCCATCACTAAAATATGAGCCCACTCTAGCTTCCTCTGCACACAGGGCGTGTTCTATTTGCTGCTCCTCCCTGACAGGACTCTCCCCATGGGCTCTTAATGAAGGGCCACATGCCCGGGGGGTACTCCCTATCTTTTCTATAGTTTCTTTAGATTTAGGACCGTTTTCAAGGGGCAACGCCAAGTATTATACCCTTATCAAGGGATACTCCTCAAAAGCACGCCCTAACCCTTTAGTAAGGTATATTCAGACATTGACACTGCCTGGAAATAACCACTTCTGGAAAAAAAAAAAAAAGCTATGGTGTGAGAAAAAAAACTTACATTTTTGGTCTAAAAATTTACTTTCTTGGGCTAAAATTGTACCCCTTTCTCTTCAAAATTGCCTAAAAACCAACCCTAATCAAAGGCCCTCGAGGACCCGTGCCTATGCCCCAAAAATAGCCCCTTTCCCTTGAAACCTTGTTCACACATGGTATCCAAAATTTGGGAAGTGCCCCCCCCCCCGGGGCCACATGGTGTCTCCCAGTTTATGTTCCTTTGCCGCCATGATGCACTAAAGCAGGGAATCAACCACCAATCTTTTTCTAGTCTATTTTAGATAGGGAATATTACACTAGGTCCCAGAATTTTCCTCTTGATATCTTTGATTTTAAGAGTACCCCGCTTCCCTAGAAAAAAGTGTCTATACGTCATCCCTATAAAGCAAGGCCCCTAGAGTAGAGGGCCCGTGACTAGGGTACCTCCTCCCCGTCTTATCTTCACTTATGCCTACATTTCCTCAGTCCTCTGGCATCTTCTATATAGCAGCAAATAAGGAAGATTTTTGAAATAACATATAGGCTTATGCACAAACAGAGGGCTGAGAAGAGGGAAAGGGAGAATAAATTAAGGCCAAGAGCCCAACTGGGTCGATCCCACGGCAACACCTTCCCCAACCGTTCACCAATATATAGCTATATTTTTATATACATTCTACACCTTATCTATAAATCAACAGAATTGTCACCTGGTGGCGAAATATAACACCAACGGTATGATAAAGAATCTCTCAGAGCTGCTCCTGGTGCTATAAATAGATCGGTAACAGCTGGTATCTACATGAGAAAAACACTGCACCTCTCCTACTCCTACCTGGCACGGTCCCCACACCATTTCTCATGTACCATCATGAATTATATTTAGCACTATAGTATGGGTCTTACCCAATGGTTGAGAGTATTATAGTGATGTTTGTAATGCCCTTATATTCCAGTATGCATTAATTGAGTGTATTTTCTAGTATATGATGGTATACATACCCAGCTATGGAGGCTAAGGTCAGATATTGGTTTATAAATTCTTGATCACTTCTCATCAGATTTTTGCGTCTTCTCTGCCTTTCTACGTTTCTTCATCTAATTGGTGTAAGAGCTAGTTGTCAGTCAGCTCTCTCTCTCTCTCTCTCTCTCTCTCTCTCTCTCTCTCTCTCTCTCTCTCTCTCTCTCTCTTACACACACACACACACACACACACACACACACACACTTCAAAGAGTGGTACCAAAATAAGAGCTCAATTACAAACAGCACAATGATACGGAGAAATTTAAACATATAATTATATACTATAATATGGAATCATAATGATATGGCTCTAGAGTCCCAAAGTACACAGGGTGGCAGTGGCATCAACAATGTACATTTATTGCATTAGATATCAAAATAGACAGGTGGCATTGGGACACCCCCACACACAGTACCCACCAATAATGGAAGCTCATCTTCATTACCAAAGAAGCATCATCACCACCATATTCCATCTTGATACCTCACTCACTTGCTGCTACTGGTGCAGTATGGCTCCTGCTGCTGTTGGTGGTGGTTCCTGGCACCCTTGGGCTATTCAGCTGTAGTCTCCTTCGTTATTGATTATGCCAGTGATACTGTGAGTAAATGTGGGCCCTGATAATGTGATAGTCCTTCCCTCAGGGCTGCTACTGCTGCTACTACTGGTAGATGTTGCCTCCTGGTATTGGGGTCAATGAGAGTTAGTTGTAGGATGGGGGGGGGGCTAGAGTAGACCAGTCTAGATCCTCAGCTAGCTACTCCAGTACTTCTAGGATGCTCCTGTATCTCCTGCTAGGATATAGTACTGGTGGTGTAGCTACCCCCAAGGCTCAGTGCTGTATGGTTAGGGTGTGGGTTGGCACATCAGGGTGTGTTACTGTTGGGGGTAGATCCTACCCAGCACTCACTGTGTATTCCTATCTAATCAGCCCTGCACCACTCACTAGCACGCCCAGCAGGCAACAGCATCCTTAATCACTCTCCTGCTGTGTGGGCCTTATACCAGTGCCACCATTACCATGTGGTGTTACATGAAGACCAGTAATGGCAGTGCTCTCCTAGTTCTACAACTGATCCTACTGATCAGATCAGGGTTATATTATAACTGCTTGTGAGGTGGTGGTTGTGGGTGTTCTGACAGGTCCAATGCTGGACTATGGCGGTGGTTTATTATGTATATATGGCCGTGTTTACATTCACCACAATGTGTGGATCCACGACCAACACCACTCAACACTTAGCTACTCCCACGGTGGTCACTCACCCAATACTGGAGCTCCTGTCCCCAACAGATCCCCAGACCTGGTCAGCTGTGGTCTCGTAGAGTGAGTAGTGCAGGCGTTCTGATCAGGTGAGCTACTGTTATATTATAGGAACAGTAAATCCACCTTATGCAATCAGTCTCAAGCCTTTGTATGCCAGCCAGGGGACCAGCCTCTGTGCGTTAGTGACTTCCAGCACGTTGTCCTACCCACTAAACTTATCTAGTGAAAACCCAGCCTTTATTGCCTGCTCCTGCCCTGGGGTAGAGCCTTCTCCATGGCTGTTAATACCAGCTCCAGTGGTGGGGTTATAGTAATGGTGGATAGGCAGACCGTGGGTGGGCTGGGTGGTGCACTGGAGGATCTGTGATTGTGGCAGAGCTCCTCCTGTTGTGTCAATAGTTCTAGTACTAGCCCTTGTAGTGAAACAGCAGATCTTGCTCCTGCATCGACACCTCCTCCATGCCTTGTCGGTGGCCGACACTACTACAGCAGATCATGAATGAATGAGGGAGTGTTAAAGAAGCAAACTCCTCCTCCGCCTCCAGCAGCTGATAACAACACAGAGTGATGCTGAGGCAGTGGCGGTGTGTTGTCACTGCAGCTGCATGAGTCCTGCTGCCTCCGTGTGGTACTTGTGCTGGAGCTGCTGACTCCGAATCTATGTGTCTGCTGGGACTGGTGCAGCCAGCTGCTGCAAGCAGCTGCTGTGTTGTGGGCTGGGAGGATGCAGAGTGATGGGAGGCTGTGGTGGGAGTGTCTGGGGTGGTGGGGCTATGGCTAAGGCTGATCTAAGGCTGCTGCTGCTGCTGCCATCACTGACTGGCCTGCTGCTACTTATATGTCCCTGCTGCTATTATAGACTAGCTGTATCACCCCCTTCTCAGGAACCACAGACAAAGGGGTTAATGTAATAATAAAGACTTGACACTTAGCAACACTATCTTGCAGGAAATTCCCTGTGCAATAGGAAATGATCAATCTATGCTGTCAGAAATGCTCATTTAGTAATATTATGATTATATATCCATGTAGTTCCATTTGTATGGATTCCCTCGTATACAAACAATGCACCATACAACGGAATTACTGAATTAACACTTTAGGGAGTGGTCATTATTTATCAACAGGGGAAGGTGGTGGGTTTGGGGGACGGGCGGAAAACCTTTTGATCCCCATCTTGGGCCCTCTATTTTCAAGGAGTCAGGGAGTAGCACCCCACTTAGGGGTCCTCCTTATGTGAAGTTTTGATATATTGAAAAAAGGTGGATATCATACCAAAAGGCCCAATATTGACAGTTCCTGAACAGTTATAAATGGCTTCCCTCTGAGCTGTAGAAGCACTGAAAGTAGACTTTCATAAGTCTTTTGATATCAATTAAAGTGAAAGAAATAAAGTTTTGAAAAAGATTAAATCACAGACTTCTAGTGGGTGGGGGGGTTATGAGTTAAGTCTACACTGAAAGCAGGACTTCATGTGAACTAACTAGTAAAGAATCGGAACACTGTATTCATAAAACTAGCACTATCTGGACTCTTTCCTACTAGTGGCTGAGACCGTGGGTGGACTAGATTCATTGCTGCTGCTGCTGCTGCTGCTGGGGTGGAGAAGACTGAGTGATGGTAATGATGGGTTTCCTGCCTGCTACCCTCAGTGCTGCCTGCCACTGTATACTATGTCTCCCGGCTACTGAAGAGCATGACAATTAGCATCAATGTGCTTAGAAATCCATAGGATGCGCTTAGTGGCACAGCTTAGGGAAGATATCGACCAAAAGAAGAATAAAACGTTCTACAAAAGCTTGGAACCATGAAAGTAATGACGATTGGCTGTATGTCAGTGTTTGTGGCTCATAACGTGGCACGTTTCTAAGTTTCTGAAAGGGTAACCATTAAGAAATGGGGATATTCTGCCCTGTGTGGCCCCCTAGCATTACAGATTTCTGTATTCCTACAAATCATTCCAATATGAATTTGTATTTTACTGAGTTTCGTCCTTCCTCCCTTTCTGCGTTGGGCAAGGTGTATTTAGCGATTCTTTTGCCAATGTATATTTGCAGTTCATATGTACAATGAGTGATATGTTTCAATTAGATCAGGTCACAATGTTACAGAATCAAGAACACGTAGTTATACGATTGATATTAAGTAAGACATTATAGGATATGTGAGTTTGGTAAATTCTTTTCCTAATGGAAGAACCGTTTAATGACACTAATAGGACCACAGTCCTCTAAACCAACCGGGGATCCCACGCATAGTGCATAAGTCGAAACGTCGCACGAACTTTAGCAACATACCCTACAATTTCCAGATGTACAATTTCCCCAATAAGGAAAAAGTCTTTAATTCAACTTGTCCGGTTTTGTCTGGATATTTTTTTTTTAAATCATTTGTCATAAATATCAATATGAGTATTAGATTACATAGCATGTGTAGGAATATCTGAAGAGTACAGAGATCTACAGCTGAAATCCAGATTGGCTGTCTTCTGAGAGCTGAGAGATGCTGTATAGTGTCGGGTGGGTTACATCTGCTAATGTTGCTGCTGCGTCTGCTCGTGTTTATGTTGACGTAGACTAGCTTCAGTCCTCTACGTCTTCCCTTTATCTACCCCTGACATTAACTTGCACCATCTTAGATAGAACGATGAAAAAGAGAATGAAATGTAAGAAAATAAAAGGAATAGATGGCAATGGGTAAGACTTTCTGGTTAGGTTCATCAAGCCACTGTTATACCCCACCATCGGTCCTCCCATATATATGCCCCTTCTAACAAATGTAGTTTGATCGTCAAATATTCAGGGACCTTGGTAATTCTAGTGCTGCTGCTTGATCTGCCCAGCGTCTCCCCCACAATAGACTGGCTGCATTGCCCTTTTTCCTGAATCCGAGTGTTGTAATTATAGTATGTATGGTGCCCCTTGTAGCTCCACCTAGAAAATGCTGTTGGTCAAAAGAAAAACTTTGAGCATTGTTTTAGCATTTGACAGACAATTTTAGGATTTGATACAGAATGCTTATAACTCTGATGTCAAGTTTAATATGATAGAGTACAATTAATAATGGCCTATTTACGGGGATATGCTACTAGAAAAGAAAGTATCAAAATATCGATGAAACCATTATCAGGATGGCTGCACAGGCTATAAAGAACCACGATTTGTATAATAATGGAATAGTGTCATTGATTGAGTTTGAGTATTTTCTGAGTTTTTAAATAGGTTTATTGGCCAATAATATCTTGTCACAATGAAGCTGTTACAATTATTCACCAGTTGGTAAGCAATACAACAGTCTACATGCACATTATCATAGTTATCATACAGTGTGAAATTAATGGTTTCCATGAACAATCATCTCAGTCTAGTATCGTCATATAGAAAATATATATCTTTATAATTCTTATCGTGACAAAGCCCAGGTTCTTATGTTATGCTTTTACATAGTTTTTTCTTCAGTACATGCATGCTCTCACGTTGTTGTATGTCCATTGGTAATAACTCCCAAACAGCATTGCCTCTATATAGGGGGCTCTGTCAATATAGTTTGAGTCTCGGTCTACTGACCTTAATTTTAACCTTATTGTTTTCCCTCAACAATCTGTTTGGGACAACAATATCATTAGCATCTTGTTCTTAGACAATGATTCTGTAATATATATATATATATATATATATATATATATATGTGAACTGACGTAGTCAATATCAATTCTATACATGCCTTTATTAATAAGACAATAATTTAATACAATACAATAATAATACAACACAATATAATACAATATATACAATATAACAATAGATTTAAAAGTTAAAATTTCCCGCACCACCCAGCGTGGTGTGTGCCGCTCAAAGGATATCCGAAGGATATTTATATATATATATATATATATAAGTTAACTCGCTACCAGGGAATAATAATACCGGTAATAACGATAATAATAATGTTGATATACAGTAATAATAATATATGAACAGTTGTATAATAAATGATCATATCACAGACACATGAGTTTGGTGGGTTACTGACCTTGGGGGTATCAGCACCATACATGCCTTTATTAGAACAACTATAATAATTAGTTGACAATAAGCAAGTCAGTAAAATGTATAATATAATAACAACAGTATAAGTAATAACAAGAGTAAACAATAGTATCAACAATAGTAAAATTTAAAAATCAAGGAAACACCCAGCGTGGTGTTACCTGTACAGGTGAATCGACCCAATGACCGTTACCTTGAAAATCCCCTCTTATATACTGGAGGAGTGTTGATCATGACGTCATGCTATGACATCATAGAAACCAATGCGCGCTGCAAATAGTCCCTAACCGTTCGCGGTTAATTATATATATATACACGAGTGTATATAGTTCCATAAGTTAACTCGCTACCAGGGAATAATAATACCGGTAATAACGATAATAATAATGTTGATATACAGTAATAATAATATATGAACAGTTGTATAATAAATGATCATATCACAGACACATGAGTTTGGTGGGTTACTGACCTTGGGGGTATCAGCACCATACATGCCAAAAACACACAAAAACACGCCAAACACATGTGAAAAAACACATACCAATCAACAATGCAATTGAGATTGGCAAAGTCTATCCAATCTTAAAAGTTCACTTTTATGATTATGCAAATATGTAAAAACAGCATTAGATTTCCAATTTACCTTTTTCTTAATGGAGTCTATACTGAGTCCAGCATCCTTTAACATAGTAGCACCTCCATGCCTAAGAGAGTGAGTGGAGACTGAACCCTTGATACCAGCACGTAGAGACAAAGATTTCAATCTCGAATTAATATATTGGTATTGTAGAGGCACACCATTAATTTTAAATAACAAATCCCTCGCACCCCTACCTGAGCACAATTTTTTCAAATCTTTACAAGGACATAACAACGAGGAATCGTCCCTACATAAATATATATTAAAGGAATGGGTACCAAGCTGGTTTGTTTTAGAAGTTTTAATAAGTAGACTAGCATAATTTTTAAATATTTTTACATCACCTACCCGTAGTGTATGGGGAGAGGATACAACATGTCCTATCCTGAGGACTCCTCTATAACATAAAAGAATAGCTAACCAGAACTTCAAGTCAGCCCTATTGGAGAGATCCAAATACGATCTGATACATAACATTTCCTTTGGACTCAATGGGTGAGTAACCCTAGTAGGAACAGCATAATTTCTATCAATACCATCCAACACCTTTTTTAGCATGAAATTACTGCTATGGTCTAGGCCACCTCTAAGTTTTTGATGATACCAAATGGAAGATAAATAATTTCTTACAGATGAAGGTTTCATATAACTAGATAAATATACTGCATAAGTAGCAGCTTGTGAGGGAGAACAAGGAAATTTAGGTAAATTAAATTTATCACAAAATTTTTTGTACCTTTTAAGTTGTTGTTTCCTTGTTCTCCTTGTATTCTCGGACACACCCTTCGCTAAAAGACACTCTTTTCTTTTTTGTAACCTTTTCCATTCTGGAATTAAAGCAACACATATTATTTTCAAGAAGGGAGTTTACACATTTGTCCAGTACACCCTTGTAAGCAAGTCTAGATAGCTGGTCGGCCAGGACATTGTCTTCTGACTTAATATAAGTTGCATACACCTCCACATTATTGATGAAACAAAGCCAAAAAATTTCTCTAAGCCATTCCATACAAAGCTTATTCTTTGACCTACCGGTATTAATCATAGCTAGAACTTGCATATTATCAGTAACACAGTGTATTCTTTTATTTTTACAGCCAGAAATCCAACGTCTAAGTCCCATAAGAAGAGGATATAACTCGTATACATTTATATTTCTATGGTGATTTTTCAAACTGTCTAGTATTGGTGGTTGGGTAAAATGACCACCACCCAGATTGAATTTATCGTAAGATGTCCAGTCACCATATAAAAAATCTTTATCCATCCAAGCCCCGAAGCCTTTCATGGAAGAATCTGAGTACATAGGTGCACCAATATCATCATTTAGAATTAACCTCTTACAGTTAAAAACTCTACAAAAATCCAGCCACCACTGAATATCTTGGCGAGTGCAAGCTGAAACCCTAATATAACCACCGGGCCGTGCTCGAGCGCAGAGATCGAAAATTCGCCTACTAAAAGTCCTACCACCCTTAACCACCTGTGAGCAGAACGACATTAAACCACCTATCCTCTCTAAGTTCTTTTTAGAAATAAATTTCTTATTAACGTTATCCAATAAGAGATTTTCCATTTTTTCAACCTTTTCAATAGGCAAAGACAGTTCCAACTTCACTGAATCTATGTTAATGCCCAAGAATTTACAAAATTGAGATGGTTCGGTTACCTTTTCTTTGGATACTACAAAACCCATGTATGCCATACATTCCATTAATAAATTCCTCTGTCTAAGACACTCATCATAAGTATCAGCAATTACGATAAAGTCGTCTAGATAATTTACAATTTTTTCTACACCGTAGAATTTTGCCACCTCCACAATAAAATCAGAGATTTTATTAAAAATATACGGGGCACATTTCAGGCCAAAGGTTAATCTGTTGCTTACATAATAATCCTCTCCATGCCCAAAATTCCATCTGAAACCCTGCATGGTCGTGTGAGGTGCATACACATTTATAGACCTATAAGCTGACTTTAAATCCACCACACTCATGAAATCGTTCTTATTCAATTGAGCAGTCACCGTGCTAATATTATTATAAGAAAACGTCGAGCTAGTAGTCTCCATAAAATTATTAATAGATACTTTATCAGGCATACTACAGTCAGTTATGGGTCTTAACTTGCCATTTGATTTTTCTACACCACCTAGAGCATGGATACAACGGGGTTTATCTACACTTTTAGAGACTAGACCAGCTTCTAGTTCATCTAACAATATACCACAGTACTCATTATAGAATTTTCCCTCAAGGATTGACTTATAATTTCTGCACTCATAAGAAGTATCGCAATTAGGGTCCACTATCCTGAACCCCTCAACAAAACCTTGCAATAAGAATAGAGCCTCCTTGTCATCTACATTAATAATACCTTTCTGGGTTAAGAATGAGGCAACTCTGCAAGGTAAAATTTGAGAATTTTTTCCATTGATATAATGAACACATGTACATGTACCTTCTACACACTTGTCATATACCCTGATGCCGGGTAAATCTATAACACTAACCGTAAAAAGTGGTTCAATACCAACCTGTATTGGGTTATAACCAATAACATCTATATTATTTTCCAACGAATTAGATTCTTTGAAAATACTTTGTTCTGCTACATTCACCTCCTGTACTGGAGTTTGTGAAGGCGAATCGATATCTACCAAACCTACCATAACCTGGTCCGGCATCACACAAATATCATTACCAGCTATGGGATATCGATCACCTGCAGTTTCCTATTCACTCCTAGCCTTCTGGCATTCAGTTTTACTATGCCCAGAGGAACTGCAAGCACTGCAAATATGTCTATACTTGCAGGGGTCCCTTACACAACCTTCTGCCCTATTAAAGGCATAGCAAGAATTATTTGAGACCTTTTGTTTTGTACCATTCCTAGCCTTAGTAGCATAAGCCTTCTGTGCTTGAACAGTACCATCATATGATAGGTGCCTAAGAATGTCAGAGTTGTCTATCACTCCAAAGGCCTCTATCCCATCCTTATTTGCCCTGGTCCTAACCGATTTATCGTAAGCCAATAGAGCTGCTACTGTATACATTCTTGTCCCAGCTTTTTCAACCAGGACTTGGAGATGCTTCAACATGCCTTCTACATCACTGTTATCCTTGTAATAATCTAAGATAAAGTTCAAGTTGACTAACATCAATTTCTCAACGGTATCGATCTTTTCCCGTTTTTTTACATATATTTCGTGGTCAAACTCACCATATTTGGTACTGGTGTGAAGCTTGGATGTAGAAGAATCTACTGACGACCCTCCTGAAGACGACCGAGGTCTGTGACGAGCGGAGAAGGATGATTTTGATCTCTGGCGACGACCACGATGCTCGACTTGGTCCCATTTCGAACCGTCGCTAAGGACGCTAGGAGACCGCTGCCTGGTTACGCGGCTGCGCTCTCGATGCGATGACGTCACCGGCCGTTGACAAACATTCGCACGTGTATGCTGCCACGCCCCCTCCATAGATTTCGTCTCGTCTTTCTTGTCCTTTCCTGCTACCAGCTCCTGCAGCAAGCCTTTGATACTGCACAACTCGTCTTCCAGTGATTCCAGTCTCTCCGTCTGGTCAATGAGCTGTACTCCTTCCAAACCCTTAGTGTGGTCGGGTGAGATGGATCTCCGATCCACCCCAGAAGATTCCAGCTCACTCGCAAATCCTGAATTGACCGATTCCACCGTTTTCTTAGCCGATTTGGCCGATTTTTTGGAGGCCATAGCCGCTTTGGCAACTCTAGTTGATTTCCTCCCCATCTTGATTTGAAAAATCAAATTTCAATCAAGAAAAACCGTTAAAAATCAAGGAAACACCCAGTGTGGTGTTACCTGTACAGGTGAATCGACCCAATGACCGTTACCTTGAAAATCCCCTCTTATATACTGGAGGAGTGTTGATCATGACGTCATGCTATGACATCATAGAAACCAATGCGTGCTGCAAATAGTCCCTAACCGTTCGCGGTTAATTATATATATATACACGAGTGTATATAGTTCCATATATATGTGTGTGTGTGTGTGTGTGTGTGTGTGTGTGTGTGTGTGTGTGTGTGTGTGAGATCAACTAAGGTATTAGGACCACTCTCTAGGATAAAACTGCAATATTCAAATAAGGGCACAATCATAGTTTTGTAAATCCGTAAGCTAGTAATATCATCAAGATATTTTCTACAATATTTCTTAATTGTTTTAACCTAGCTGTACCTTGCAAGTCAACTTTCTTACAATGTGCTTCAAAATTTAGATCAGAGTCTATCACAAGCCCTAGGTAGTTAAAATGTTCTACCATATCCAGTTTATTGTTGTTCAAAAAGATATCATACTTGACAATACGTTGTCTATTTGGGTGACACCATAGAACTTTTGGTTTTTTTAGCATTCATTGTTAAGATATTTTGTCTACCCCATTTTTCAACATTTCCTCTAAATCCCTCATACTCTGACTTAAATGGCCTCTATCGCTTCAATTCATTAACAACCTTAATTCTACTGCTCGTGACCTACCCAAAGCATAGCCTAGTTGGAGTTGAATACTGTACATTGTATCTGCTCACAACCAGGCTTCCGCAAATCTACCTTCAACCACGATCCATATACGTCTTACCTTCCTAGAAGAGAACCAATCGCAGCTTCTAGGGAGACAGCCATTAATTTTACAATAGAACAGTACTCTGACAGTGATACCTTATCAATATATTAATCCTGTTATCTTTGTGCCCCAAACCAGTTCATGCCCTGATCTAGGTCACGCTCATACTCAAACTAGAGCAATCTCTAATGACATCACTTTCAGCCAATCAGAACTAGGTCGGCCTAAAGACCTCATTTCCGGTCAATCTCCAGCTATGTAAATTACCTAGATAACATGTTGTGTGATCTTCCAATCCAAAATTATCATTACTGCTTTTGATGGGACGATTCTTTAAAAGAATGAAATTATATACTGCAACTGGAAAACAAAGAGTTCGATCTACAATGAAGCCTTTCAGTAGTCTTCTTCTTCCTCTACACTTCCCTGTAGATATGGATCATTATAGCATCAGTAATTTAGCAAAATGTCACAATATCTTTGTTTTATCACCCAATGTTTGGAAGATACTAATTTCACCTTAAAAGCAGTTCATTCAGGAACACAAGGGGGCATGTCTGTTTTATGAATAGGCTGGTATGAAATGCCCCCTATAAAGTCTGCAGTGAACCAAGGGAATTTTCTGATTGGCTGTTAATGCATCCCGCTACCTCTATATATGGCACATTTTGGTTCATTGGATAATTCTACCATTCAAATTCTTAATTATATCCCAAATATTTTATATATCTCACATGGAACCCAGAACTGAAATCATATCTTGAAAACACCTTCTAAAACCAATTTTATGGTTAAAAGTATCACATTTTTGGATTAACTATCAATAAAACTAGGCTTTTGATGTTATTTGTATAGATCTATGATATGATATACTGCATATATAGAGCTTATTAGTCATTTTCAGTAGTGCACAATTACAACAACACATGTTTCAATTGATTTAAATTTTTTAAAGTCGTTTATTGGGCATGAAAACATATACAATAAAATGTATGCGTTTTTCCTAGCTCCTATGCATTGTAGTGCTTTCGCTAGGACCCCTTATATCCCTTTAACCTTATACACAGCATTTAATCCAAAAACTAGCAGTCACATGTCATAGTTTCTCATAAACACTACATTCAAGGGTTCAAGCGGGGTTGACTATCCTAAGTACCATATTTCAATACATATCATATATTAATGGTAATTGCATTAGGTGAAGGAATCAATACAATATTACATGTCTATTTGATATTGCTTATTTTAGATAAAACAGTTTGGATAGACTTTTTCACACTATTCCATCTATTAATTGCTCTGTAAAGAGCACTTCTCAGGACTATTGGTTTAAAGCTATGTGGCACAATCAGTCTTTTGCCTCAATGGAACCTAGTGGCAATATCTCTTCTATCAACTAAATTCTCATTTTGTGTCAACAAATAACCATAGGATAATAGATGTAAGTCTCTCCTTATACAGAGATCCGAGCAATTGCCCCGTTCTTGTATTTGCTTTGTATTCATTACAGGATTTTCCTCTAATTTGACTTTATACACCATTCTTAGTGCTCTATTTTATAACAATTGTAGTTCCCTATTTCACCCTCTATAATCCCTATCCCAAATGAAATCACAGTAATCTACTGTCGGTAGAATCATAGCTTTAAGTACAAGTAAGAGCAGCATATTCATTTAACAAGTTCCTTATTCTACCCATTTGATATATTTTGTGTCTGACAGACCTCATTGTATTGGCTCGATGCTCAAAAAACTTTAGTTCTGTATCAAGGATTAAACCTAAGCATGAAAAACCTTTTCTAATACTACATTATTTAGAGTGAAAAAAGTCTGATCGTTGGGATTAGTATTAAAGGCCAAAAATTTCAGTTTGCACACTATGCTTATAAAAGTTGGCTATCTGCCAATCATCATCTAACATGGTATTTTTGGCAGTTCTATACAGGCTATCACGTAGTCTCATCAGATCTAGGATTTTTATTGACATGAAATTCTCCTATCGCTGGGGGATTTCAATAAATGTCACACACCAGCGTAATATGTCTGAAAAAATAATTGGAAACAGTATAAATGCTCTCAGAAGTGACCATCAGTTCCAAAAATAACTACTTAGGATATTTTCCCTCGTCTGGCCATACATTACCTGTTTTGCCTCATTGGCCGCCACTCTACACCCCAACCTCTATCACCCTCCAGGGTTATTAGGAAGACCTTTAATGGCACATCATGTCTTAACATTTATGTCCATTTGTTGTCCGGATGCATCATTACAATGCTGCAAGTATCTCCATTTATGCATCATGCAGATCGACCCTGATGCATGAATGCAGGCATGGTGGGCGCTATAGGCTAATGCACCGTTGGGCAAAGTTATTTTCATCTTACATGGTCTAAAAGGTTGAAATTATTCATCTTTTCGATCATTACCTTTTCGTAAACAGGGTCTCAAATCCACAAGGTTTGAAAAAAGAATCTCTAAAAACCCTCAAATAAATAGGTTGTTAGCCCTGTAAAGCTGAGGTCGGTCTGTGACCGGAGACCTTTTTCTATTATTGGTCTCCCAATTACTAGTGTTGTATTTAACTGAGTGAATGATAAGATCATGCACACAGATTTACATTAGAATTTTTATAATGACTCATTGAAATATTGTTATTTTCTTTGATCTTTCAATTGGATTTTTAAATTCTATGAAGATTTTTGCAGCCTCGATTAACACGGTGAGGTCGAGAATGCTCTGCCTTTTCTTTCATATCCAAGGGACACAATCCCGACCATAAGGGTCTAGCTTACCCTCAACCACCTATAGATTCGGTCATCCATATTGATTGACGCCTGTATCTGCCAGGCTACATTTATGTTAAAATTAGAAGTTATCGATTAGCTAAATGTATGTTTTGTCCCTTTACCTCCGCCCACACATCTAGGCCATATCAAATATACATGTGCTGCAACTCTGTGTGTATTATATACATTTATATATAGATTAATCAATCTCAGGGCACTATAAATGCTACAGGCATATACGTGAACGTGTCCACAGGGATTGTTTGCCATTTTATCGACAGCCCCTATACTGGAGGGGGGGGGGCACAAAATAGAAGATTGCGTACCAACTGTGTTAACGTAATGCCCCTGAAAGCTGTGGTTGTCAAATCGTTGGTCTAAGAAGTATTGAGAAAAAAAAGAGAAGGAGACTCCAATGGTATGAAAAATCGGGGACACACAGTAATTTCCATGATTGCGGATGAAAATAAAAACAGAACCTACTAAATCACTTGGTCATCCACAAGTGACGTCGGAGACCCTACAGGGGTTAAGTCAGCCGCCGTTTTGAGAACATACACCCCCCTAAATTTACCACCCACAGAAATAAGAATGATAATAGATGTAAGAAGGCATTGACGCAGGGCTTAGGAGGGCTGGAGGATTTTGCCCCCCCCCCAGTATTTAGAGGGCAGTAATATAAGGGGTTGTAGTTGCCCCGCCCCTCCCTCGGTTCAGGAATCGACCAGACACATGAGTACCCTGTAGTACTATCACATCAAATCCAGATCAATGCTCTGGTGTATAATATCAACCACAGCCCAACAAGTTCTACAGGTCTAGACTTTTTAACTACTCATTATTGACATTAATTTAATCTATTTGTTAGTCATCTTTTTCTTTCTTTTTTGATAAGAAATTAGCATTTGCACTACACTCTAGAGTCTAATCTCAGTTGTTGATGGTTTTCTTTGATTGTTTGTTGTTTTTGGGGTGGTTTTTCCCCCTTTTTTTCTTTCTTTCTTTTCTCTAGCCCTTTGTTGTTCAGAACCCGGTGATTGTGCTGGACTGTGTAGTCCCATCTTAGGCATAATGCCTTTATCGGTAGGATTATGTGACCGTTTGGCTATGGAGATCACCATTCTTGTTAAATGAATCATAAAGAGATATCTGTGACTAATAAAGGTCTAGTTAAGAACTGGAAAAAGATGTTTCCATAAATCCCTTCGTTTAGATGTTTTAGTTCGGTTTTATGGTCTTTGTATTAAGCCCCTTTTCCCATCCACCCATACTTTCTTTGTTCTGGTTTGGGAACAAAGATTTATAAGTGTTAGACCTGCAAAGTATACATTTAGTGTTAAATGTATTGTGTCCTTTGGTATCCATGATAGGTTCTGCTAGATAACTTGCCAGTGCTAAACACAGGCATCGTGGTGACCCGCCATTCACTTCTGAGATTTGCTACCCTGTAAATAGACTCTACAACATTGCACTGATCATAATACATTTATGTCAAGTTGAATACGTGAGCCCCATAGGTTTAACCAAGAACCTCCATATCACCCCCCCTCAGTGTGATAACCCTCCCCTGTATCACACTGACAGAGAAAACATCCAAAATTGTCAAATAACTACTGATAAGATAATTTCTAATGCCAAATAAATGGAATTTTGAACATATTTGACTAAATCAACTTAGATAAATACAAAGGAGAACTCGAATTGGTCAGCACTGAGGATTATCATACTCCGCTTCACCTCTAGAGATAACCCTCAGTGCTGACCAATTCTCGTGCACCTTTGTCTATGTTAGGGTAAGGCTGATTGCCTACCGTCACTATGTGGGACAGATATGACCGCACACAGATTAGGCAGAGGCAGATTTTGGGCCTTTTCCCTAAAGGTGATTGCTTTCTACTATAATTACACCATATTTCGCTTATGGCTTAATATCAAGGTTTTAGGGATCAAAATATATTACAAAATACCAAATGGGAAGCTAGTATGCGGTTTATAATATATTTATTAATGTTACTCACTATCTCAGGAGATATCCATCAAAAGGTCACAATATTCTCAATAGTAGTTCATATTATTAAATATCCAATACCAGTCTCACAGTACATGGCCATACACAGTTCACAATATAATAAAGTTCAGGTCCCAGAGCTTAACAAAATACAACATAAAAACAGGCAGAGGGTTCTAAATAAAGTCACAGTACCTTTAGGGTTATAATGCTACAGGTTCCTGGTAGCATATATAACCCACCCCTAGAGTCCTAGCAGTCCCTGGCTATATCTGCTCCCATAGCCACTCCACACTGGGAACTGCTGCTCCTAGACTCCTAGCTCCTTGCTCTCTGGACTCCTACTGACTGTCTCTAACCTTTCTAACTCTATTTAACCTCATCATTGTTAGCCTGCTATAACCATATTTGGACATTGAACAAGCCCCAACTAGTGTGTGGCTTGGTTGTCACACCCTGAGTGGTGGAGGTGGGGGGGGGGGGGCTGGTGGCACTGAAACTAAGTGGGAATACCAGCTTTAGCACCTCCACCTCCACCCTGGAGCTGACAGCCCACACAGTTGCACTCTAATACCCATCATATTTCTAACCAAATATATATCAAAATGCCTTTGCAACATTAATATACAAATAAATGACAATTGATAAGATTCCAATATTATATGTTATATAACATTGCATCATAATACCAAAGCTCCGCACATATAGCCCTACATTACACCTCGGGAACTAAAAGGTTTTGTACCACTCAAAACTAATCATAATCACCTGAGAATTCACCGCTTTTATGGGTATTTTCATTTTTTTTTTTTTTTTTTTTTTTTACATAAGTTACTTTACTTAAATGGAATAATGCATGAAAAAAATTCTTATTTTGTACACACAAATAGTATAACCAAACATCTAACTGGTCCTTTTAAAACTCACAATTCTTGAATATAACACACTGTCCATAAGACTACCATATATCTTTGTTACTGATTATATTTATCAACCGGGATCTTATTCAAGATCCTATCTTATCACTGACAAAAACAAATAATTATTCATCAAAATTATAAATGTGAATTATATCACAGCATAGAAATAACTAACTGATTGTGCATCAACCAGGATCTTATTCAAGACCTTCACATACATATAAAAATTTCAACATTAAGTTTGAAACATTTACATTGTTGAAAATAATCAATACAACATATTTTCTTTTCCAGTTACAATAAATTGAACAAGCCCCAACTAGTGTGCACATGTGGCTTGGTTGTCACACCCTGAGTGGTGGAGGTGGGGGGGGGGCTGGTGGCACTGAAACTAAGTGGGAATACCAGCTTTAGCACCTCCACCTCCACCCTAGAGCTGACAGCCCACACAGTTGCACTCTAATACCCATCATATTTCTAACCAAATATATATCAAAATGCCTTTGCAACATTAATATACAAATAAATGACAATTGATAAGATTCCAATATTATATGTTATATAACATTGCATCATAATACCAAAGCTCCGCACATATAGCCCTACATCTATGTATCATGACGACCTGGAGACATCACAGTGTCATTAAAGGACTATGGACTGAACAAAGCCTGGGACATATATCTCTATATCGATACGTTGTTATAATCCTCCCTAAACTTGATAAAACCACTTGGGACCACTGCCATAAGTAATGATCAGCTAAACACAAAGCAGGATTTAGATTTATGATGTGATAGGTTTAAGTTAAGCTAACAAGTGGGCGAAGCTTAGCACACCTACTGCAAGTCAATAGGAAAACAAAGAACGAAAAGGGAAAAAGCCTACTATAGTCTGTCAGTGGAGGAGGGATTTCGAGCCTAACCCTGATAAACGTTTTTTCTCTGTTGATTGTTCATCTATAAGGTCTGGTTAACCATTTCCAGCATGATGTGTTCATGCCACCTTTGGGGAAATTGAGATATTCAGATGGCCACCAGAGGTATAAGAAAAACTAGAATATTGTATATCTTGGCTTCTAATCATGTTAGAGGCACAAATAAAAGTTCCAAATTACATTACTGATAACAGGGAATCCAACCAGGGCACTTAGAGTTATGTGGGGCGCACCAATTTTGAATTTTTGATCAATATGGCCACCATAGTTCTACAAAAACTTGAAAATTGCATATCTTCCCTTCTGAACATGTTAGAGATGCAAATAAAGGTTCCTAAAATACATTTCTGAGATCAGGCAGTCCAACCAGGGCACTTAGAATTATGTGGGTGGCAGCCATTTTCAATTATTGATTAATATGGCCACCAGGGTTCTAAGATAAAACTTGAAAAATGCATATCGTCCCTTCTAATCAATTCAGAGATGCAAATAAAAGTTCCTAAAATACATTTCGGAGGTCAGGGAATCCAACCAGGGCTGTTACAATAATGTGGCTGGCAGCCATATTTAATGTGGCTGGCAGCCATAAATAGTAATGACTCTTAGAAATCAGTGTAAAATCACAGTGTGTTATGTGGTAATGCAAGTCCTGTCTAGAAACATGCCAAGTCATCTCCAAATTATAATGCTATGTCTTCTAAGAGGGAAATGTAGAAATAACAAAAATTTAATACTTTCCTAATGGAATACAGTATGCTTTAAAAGATCCTTTATAGAGGTAATACAGTGTCCCTCTCTGCAGAGTGAGAACATGAGAGAGGTAGCCACATCCCTCTACACTACATATCAATGTAACCCTAAATTGTTTCCATTCTCTCTTTATTGCTGCAATGCTTTATGAGTCCTCACATGAGTTAAATTGGATCTATATGCACACTCATGGCAAAAACTGGTAGAGTAGATTTATTAGGTGTGGCATTTGGTGGGGGTTAGAAGATGCTAACAGAGAATAAGTTCCCAGATAATGTGAGGGCATTGAGAATGCTTGTGGAGGAGTTACTGAGACCTCTCTTTGAAAGAACTGAACGGTACGGATGATCTCCAGAAGGCATCGAGCGATGCATCAGAAAACAGTACAACATCCAATTGCAACTATGGTTACCTGCACTCTATTACTTAAAGTCCATGCCTGAAGTTGTAAGAAAAGCATCCAGCAAAGGTCAACATACTATGCATCATAATGCCAGCATATTTAACGGTATACAAATGATATGGCTATGGAATCCACCTTTATGAGATATGGCCATGGACCAGGAGGTATTATTGGCATCACTCTCAAGCCTGAGACTGTGAAGATATGGACATACAGTCTACACTCATGCAATAAATATACTGACCCAGTATGCACTTTAACAAGAACATAAATTTTCTCACAGAAAGACTTTAAGGTTAGTTCTTAAAATATATTTCTTGCAGTTTACGGGATTAATACCCACAGGCACTTATGGCTCATGAGTTGGCACCACAACCAACCTCTATGTTTGACAATGATGGAAACATGAGAGCAGCCAAATCCAAATCAGTATTCTCTCAAGGTAGGGATGTCGGCAAGGCACTACAATACATATTCAGCATTCCTTAATGGGTGTGCTGTCCTCTGGGTCATATTTTGGCCTACGAATGTGACATGTCCTGGGAGAAGGGGTCTTAAAGCCCTCTGCACTAAGCCCCCTTTTTCGCAGATCGTGTCACGAATGGCAGTGTACAGGATTTCGATACCATATTTAGTTAACTATAAGCCAGTGAAGTGCACCTGATATTTCTACTGTTCTTAAAAAGCTAAGGCCAGGGAAACACTCTCTCAGTGCAATGGGAGAGACAACAGTTCCAGGCATCTCAGTTTGTCTTAGCATGTTATGGACAGCCGACTTCTGAATCTATGACGGCTGCCCGTCATGAGATCTGGTCCAGCAAAATATTGAGGAGCCTCGGTGGAACACCAAAGCTCAAAAGCCTGCCCCCAACAAATGAGATCTTTCAGGAAAACATTCGCAGGGCCCACTGTCATAATGAGAGGACAAGGGAAATCAAATGAAATAGAAATGATATTATATCTACTTTCAGATTTTGATATTCATGCCTTTATTTAGTTACTGTAATGGCCCGTTAAAGCTGGGACAAGATCTGAAATATATGGATTTTCCAATTTCTGCATACCTATCACCACTCCACTTGTGAAAGTGTCCTGCCAAAATCTCAATCTATTCAGTGCATTCTAACCATGTCAAGTTCAAGCATATATGTGTGTAGAAATAAAATGCTTCCAGCATTTTATTCATATCAACAAGCAGTCTTGATTGTACCAGCACAGTGGCTCCATCTGAAGCCATAAAGCAGAGTATTCTATAATGGTGGTGAATTCAATTTAGATGCCTGGCAGCAGAGCAGGCACCACTCAGTGCTGCCGTCATAAGGCTGTGACCAGAACTAATTAACCAAGTGGTTTCCCTTCCCACCAAAGAGGATAGACCAGCTGAAACTAAAGTCCAATGATGTGCATATGATGAGCCATGGTGTGCCATAATAAGTGGCACCCTATTACTTGGGAAGGGGTATATAATCCTCTGAAATACATATCAGACAGCACTGTATTAGCTTTTATACCAGCTTTAAGTGCCGGGGTCTCAAATAAGCACAGGTCTTGAATAAGTGCCAGGGGTACAGGGGTATTGAAATCAATCCTATGCACTAAAAACAGTATTCAAATAAGGGCCTGTCCCGTAAAAGCATGGGGGTACAGTGGGTTTGAAATCAATGAGCGCCCGGGCACTTATAAGGGCCACTACAGTACTTTCACCTCAGAAATAAATGAAGATGGCTAAGCATGTTGGTTGTAGAGGCGAGTGAGGAAGGAGGCACACAAGACCAGACCATGGAGCATGTTGGTGTAGAGGCGAGTGAGGAAGGAGGCACACAATAGCAGACCATGGAGCATGTTGGTGTAGAGGCGAATGAGGAAGGAGGCACACAAGAGCACACCGTGGAGCATGTTGGTGTCGAGGTGAGTGAGGAAGGAGGCACACGAGAGCAGACCATGAAGCATATTGATGTAGAGGCGAGTGAGGTTTTGATATATGATGTCTTATAAAGAAAGCAATCATTTTATAGGTGAAAACCCATTAATTATTCAGGATGGCTGCCAGCGACATAGTTCTAAGTGCCTGGTTGGACTCCCTGATCTCAGAAATATACTTTATTTGCATCTCTAACATGATTAGAAGAGAAGATATCCAATTTTCAAGTTTTTCATAGAGCTCTGGTGGCCATATTGATAAAAAAATCAAAATGGCTGCCACCCACATAAATCTAAGTGCCCTGGTTGGATTCCCTGACATCAGAAATGCACTTTGGGAGCTTTTATTTGTGTCTCTAACATGATTAGAAGCCAAGATATGCAATATTCAAGTTTTTCTTATACCTCTGGTGGCCATCTTGAATATCTCAATTTCCCCAAAGGTGGCACAAACACATCATGCTGGAAATGGTTAACCAGACCCTATAGATGAACAATCAACAGAGAAAAAAGGTTTATCGGAGAATTCCGGGTTAGGCTCAAAATCCCTCCTCCACTGCTGAACTACTAGGAATAGAACAGAGAGCAAGAGAATCCCACAGCCTTGACATAAAGCATGGATGAAGCCCTGGTGAAGAAATCGAAAGGGTTGCAGAACCATGTAAGTGTAAGATCGTATATAAGATGAGTTACTGGGAGAGAGGAAATTTGCCATGATGGCATGGTCATTTCTTAAAATCGAGATGTGGGATGGGCTTTAGTGACATGAGATGAAAAAATAGTGACATGATATAGGTCCATTTATGAATTTGACATTGGTCATGGATGGTTTTTAGAGGTGACAGGGGACATGAGGATAAGTGACATGTGACACAAGCATTTCTTAAATCGACATATGACATGGAGGACCCAATCCACATCCCCACTTTTGTCCACTCCAGTCTACTAAATGGGTATTTACATGTAGGTGGTTAACAAATGGTGGCGCCACCTAGTATACCATAGAGATGGAAGCGGTACTTCAAGACTCTCCCTACAGAGGGCGGAACAGTATAAGTTCACACATTTATTGCCTTTTTCACCCTGAAATCCAAGACATGGGTATCCAGGTTGCAGTACACTAATTGACGGGAGGTGGCAGCAGGAGACACTTTGTAGCTCCACACTGAAGGGTGTTGTACAATGATTATTGGTCTAAAATCTGACAGTGGGTAGGCAAACCAGGTATCAAATTAATCCTTAGGGTGTATATTAATAGATTTGAGTGTTATTTAGGCTGATATTTGATGGTAAGTTGAGGGGGGTGCACTCTATTTAATTAGAGAATGTATTGAAATCATTCACTGCAAAACCCCCAAATCTGGGTATGTCCGCACTCTAAGGCCTATAGCAAAAAAGTTAATCACATTGTACCACATGCCATGGCCCTAAATTATTGGGAAAAATGTATATCTACAAGAAAATAATAGTGGCTAAGCCCAGATACTTGCACAAGTATTTTATTTTCGCCCAAAAGCTATATAGGCCAACAGTGGAAAAATAATTAGTGTTCTGCAGCCTCTACGGGCTATATAGGGCCTTCTACCAAGTTTGTCAAATCTCGCTAAAATGTGTTTATTTTGCTTAGGGCAAGTCAGTTTGACAATGTTATGGTGAGAAAGGGCAAGGGAATCAATAAAATTAGTGAGAAATCACTGAAAATCGTAGTAGCGGAGTTTCGGCCTTGGAGAGGTTTATGAGAAATATTCTGGTGTCAATCCGCAAGCCTGATACTTCTCTCTTGGGGGTGCCAGGTAACCAAAATTATGGTTTTCAGGGTCAGAATGACCTGAATTTTACATTCTCAGCTGTTTCCATCTATTTCTATAGTCCTCAGTGCTCTATGGGAGGCCTTTTCATGCATCGGGGGAAAACATCATTTTTCTCTCCCCGAGCTATGCAGCCAATGAATGTTTACTGACACTTAATAAAATGTCCTTGTATTCACCATATCTGGTAAATTTTGTTGTCCTTATATGGGGGAGCTTGAATAATGTGTAAATGGGGCCATCTAAGCCATCACACATGGAGTTAAGATGCATTTTGTTGAATTTATTCCTTTATATCATTATATTTCCGAGGGTTTTTCATACATTTTAGCCAGATATTTCTGTGAATTATAGCACCTAGAGAGAGAATAACACTCAGCACGTCACGTGGTGCCCCTTGGCTATCAGCATGTCAAATTTCTTGGCCCTGTGACCATATTTTCTATGTGAAAGCACCATATGTCCATGTCAATGCTAGAAATCGATAAAATCTACAGAGAGCGCACAGACTGATACCCGCTCTGGGAAGTGATTCTCAGAGAGATTTAAGGGGCCTGAGGGGCATAAAAGTAAAAGATTCTGGATGAGACATTACTGGGCCAGTGAATAAAAGCTTTCCAAGCTATTTCATTGACCACCAAGATTCCAACCCAGGCCTTTAGGTTGCAGTACACTAATTGACGGGAGGTGGCAGCAGGAGACACTTTGTAGCTCCACACTGAAGGGTGTTGTACAATGATTATTGGTCTAAAATCTGACAGTGGGTAGGCAAACCAGGCATCAAATTAATCCTTAGGGTGTATATTAATAGATTTGAGTGTTATTTAGGCTGATATTTGATGGTAAGTTGAGGGGGTGCACTCTATTTAATTAGAGAATGTATTGAAATCATTCACTGCAAAACCCCCAAATCTGGGTATGTCCGCACTCTAAGGCCTATAGCAAAAAAGTTAATCACATTGTACCACATGCCATGGCCCTAAATTATTGGGAAAAATGTATATCTACAAGAAAATAATAGTGGCTAAGCCCAGATACTTGCACAAGTATTTTATTTTCGCCCAAAAGCTATATAGGCCAACAGTGGAAAAATAATTAGTGTTCTGCAGCCTCTAGGGGAAAGGCCCCGGGGGGGGGGAGGCCGTCACAGTTGCTACAAATAAACACATACATAGAACAATAGGAATATGATTTTATAAAAAGTATATTGCATAAACCATAGGCCTACACCAGTCTTTGTCAAGACTATCCTCCATAGATGAGCGGCCCTTGAGATGCACCTCTCACACTCACGATTTTCGAATAATTAACAAATTTCTTGGAATATTTATAAATGCAGCGCAAGGTTCAATCGGAAATAATCCTCAACTGCTTTCTACGGTGTTGACTGTGAGAATTATCGTTATCATTGTCAAATCAAAGTAAGGGGGGATAAAAAAAAAAGAGAATGAGGGATGAGATTTATAAATCTGCCTCCTCAATCTAGCAGTAAGCCTGAGAGGCTAATACTGACGGGTCTCCACAATTAAGCTCACTATAGCTTCTCTGGTTTTAACATATTTAATAAGATTTGGAACTTGTAATTCATTCATAGGCTCATGACGAACTTGAAAACTCGGAATCGACCCAGATTAGCTCCTAACCCATCTTTAATATTGTAGAAAACAAATGGCACAGAACGAGCAGCAATAATCCAGCAATCACAATGTATCGTTCAGGATTGTTAGCCGAATGTGGACAGACTGATAAAGAAAGCCCTCATGTCACCTCCATCTTTCTTAAGAAGGTTTCTTAAAAGTTTAAACAGCAAATTTGTTGTTTCTCTTTATTTGTCAGGTGGGATAAGTTATCGTAAATTCTAAAATTGATAAAGCCCAGTTTCTCTATATGAAATGTATGGTCCTCCCATTACTGTTAGGCTTATGATTTTGTATCTAGAACCGTCGTTTTACATGAGATTCTCTTTGACTGAAAATGCACCTTGAATGTACAACTCAAATACCACAATGGTCGGGTTATCATTCACCTTTAAGAGCAATGTCTAATTGTGACTACTTTATGGTTAAAACTCATTGATGTTAATCATTGCATACACCAAAATATACTTAACAATATTTCTTTTAAATCCAATTTACCCAGGTGTATGTGATGTACCGTACTATCCACGCGTATAGGACATACCCTGAGTTGAAAGAAAGGCTATATGTGCACATGGCCGGGCTTATTTGGCCAGTTAAGAAAAAAAAACCTCTATAATTCTACCCCGCCTATAGGGTAGATTAATTTAAAGACCACATACCTTTAGTCGTCCACCTGTCATCTTGCTTTTCTCATATTTACATGTATTCTATAAGCCTAGAACCCTAATAGTGTTGAAATAGAGGTGTCAAAGTACCCCATGGAATGATTTCTGGTGATATATCAAGTAATTGTCCTTGTATAATAATACCCTGAAGTTGCCCTGTCTGACCTATTTTTATCATGACCAACTGGAGGTCGTTACACAATGAAAGAGGACTCGTTATGATGCTTCCTCGTACATGGGCGAGAAAAGATACGAGCATTTTTCACACCCGTTACACAATACCTTCTGCCTTTCCCGAGCGAGTCTCGTAGCCGAAACGAGACGAGGAAAGTAATCGTCGTTCCGATTTCCTCGTAAGAGCAACGAGGGTTCAGCACAGCGAGAAATAAGTGCGGGACACCAGCGAAACTTGACCTATATACTGCTGAACGTCACTTCCGGGTAGTCCACTGCCGCCAAAACAAAGAACGGTGGAGAGTTACTTGACTGCGGCTTGCACCATGTATTTCGACGAAAGACAGGTAATTAAAGTTTACTGATGAAAGCAATCTTGTTTCATCTATTCCGATCTTCAGCATAACAGTGGTATTCAAAGTTGTTCTGTCTTTTCTTTTCTGTTATCTCCATTTCTCCGCCAGCCGGCATGAGCGATAATAGAGTAAAAGCACACGCCCTTCTCTCTTGTGTCTATATGGCTGTCTCTCTCTTCCTCCCTGTAGGACTGGCTAGTTTCCTTGTGCCTATAGAGCATTTTTCTTCTTCTTTTACCTATCCTACCCTGACTTCTGTTAAAAGAAGCAACCAAATTTGTGTCTTAAAGTTTATTTATGACAGAAAATGTCCCCCCCCCTCTGCTTCCTGTGGTTTCCTCCAGAAGTAATATAATATTAGTGTAATTTTTTTTTTATTTATCAGTACCAAAAAGGTTACGACTTGAGCTCCACTGACGAGGACGACAGTTATATGGAAGTTCCTCCAGGAGAGGAGGTATCGGAGCATCACCAAAGTTTTGAGCTGCCCGAGATACTAACCATGTCTAAAGTAAAGCAGGAATATGTTGTGGAAGACTCAAGTGAAATCAGCGACGAGGATAACACAGAACACCTACCTGGCCCTGTCACTCCTCGAAAAACCACACGAGGAACTATTAGCAAGAAGGAGTCTGTTTGGAACGACAGGGAACACAGGGCTCTGTTTTACTCGTGCTATAACCAAAAGCACTTGTTGAAAGCTCGAGGTAAAGACTCTGGTCAATTGAGGAAGGAAGGCTGGGACACTGTCCTAGATGAGTCTTTTTTTTCTCTTCATTTTTTACTTTGGTTTATGTCTAATGTGTCCATGAATTAATAGAGGTCTTCCCTTTAATATTTTTAATATTTATCACTTCATACCTTGCCTTTTTTTTTTAAACAAGATAAACCAAGCATAGACATAGAAATTTTTTTTTCTTCCATATCAAAGAGGCTTTTCTTTAAATTTTTCAGCCACTGTGAACAGTGTGAAGAACGAGGACCGCAACATAGACAAGATGAGGAACCATATAAACGATTACTTCTGGAAGGTCAAAGCTAAGGTAAAAGAAATGTTTCAACTCTCTTTTCTTTTTCTCTTAGTGATTCTTTCCTAAAAATCATCACATGGGACGAAAAAATAATTTTATATGTTAGAACCTGCTTCTTCTCGTCTTTTGAAATCAATGAACTTATTTTTCAAAGGAGGATATTTAAAATGAAACTATAAAAAATGCAAACTATTTTATGTTCTTTCTTCCTTTCAGAACGAGCAAATGCTTGCGGCTATAGACAAGGGTCGTAAAGTGGATGGTGTGACGCTGACCGAGGCTCTATGCCTTAAGTACAAGGGGGTGTCGCGCATAGCAGGTAAGCAATCATCTTCTCTTAAAGACCATTCTTTCTGTCGTTATCATTTAGTGCTGTACATTTTGTTGTCTTCTTCTTCCAAGAAGCTCTTGGTTCAATTTATTAAATAATTGAGGCCGAATAAAATACTTTTATCTTTTCCTTAGTGTGAAAGCGTGTCACCATAAATTTTGCTTTAATCTGTTGTTTGTTTTGACTTATTTTCCTGAAGGTGAAGGCGGCGTAGTGATATATCACACTGACAAGGTCGAGGAAGAGAAACAAAGACGCCACAAAGCTAAAGAACAGAGAAAACCCCAGCCTAAGGCTTCTCCCCACCAAGCAGCTTCCCCCAGGCACATTCTCACCCCCAAAAAGATTATAGTAGTGCCTTCTGAGGAGGACATAAAGGCAGAACATCAGCTTTTTTCTGCCGTGAAGACAGTTAAGGCAACCTCTGCTAAAAGTAACAAAACATCAACCCCCCCCACTTCCAAGGCTTCTACCTCAGGTGTTCAAAAGAAATCCCCTCCTGTTAAGCCACCCGTTGCTAAGCGTCCTGCTGCGGCAAGTTCTTCTGCCAAAGAGCACAAGCCATTCGTGAAGCCGGGGAAGAAAGGTGTGAGAGGGGCAGCTTCTAGGGAGGTCCATATTGACCTCACCGGGGAAACCCACTTCAAAGACGACTTGTCAGATGACATGGTAGTGAACATTGTAGACGACGATATAGTAGATATGACTGGGTGTGAGAACCCCGTGACCTCCACTCCTAAAGGATCAAAACTGAAATCATCTTTGCGTAGGAGCCCACGGCTGCAAGAGAAGGATAAGCCACCAAAAAGTGGAAAAAGCAGCAGGAAACTGAGCTTCGAAGATGAGACAGAACAGGAAAGTGGAACACAGGAACATAATGCCAAGGACCTTCCCCCCCCCCTTTCTCGTTAGACCATGACTTGAGGATAGCCAAGATAGAGTCTCTTCTGTCCACGATAGAAGTGAACAGGCGGCAGACAGATGAGCACCTTCAGTCTTTCCTGTACCGTAACACTGAGGTAAATGAAAGGACGCTATCAGTTTTAGAGAGAATCGCCAGCGATCGACACCTGCTGTTGGAGTCGCATGCCCTTTCTACTAAAAATTCAACCCAGGTCGTACAAGGTACTAGTAAAGATTTTTTAACTTTTTCTCTCTAAACATAAAGAATTATATCTTTTCTCTCTCTTTCATGTGAACAAAAGAAAAAAGATATGTCTTAACTTAAAAATTTCACTTGAAGCAAAAAACTAGATGTCCCTGTCCTTTCGAGATTAAAACTTGACATCGCTTCCTTGTTTACTGCAGAGTACTATGATTCCTCTCAATTAATTCTTCCCTCCTCCTTTCCTTCAGCCCTCGGGAAGCTGATATATGTGACAGAGGGACTCGTGTTCAAGACTCCCCAGAAGCAAGAGGCCCCTCTTCCGCAAAATTAGGAAGTACGGCCCTTAGGTCTCCAGCCAAACCCCCGTACTGGCGATTTACAAAGTAAGACTTTATTCTTCTTCAAAAGTTATTTTCTCTGTTAAGATGATAGAATATTAATCCCAAATCTGACTAGACCAAACTAAGCTAAATATGAAATTTTGTCTTCTTTTCTCTTCTTGTTTTTCTTGAAAAAAAACTTACCTTATTCTTTTTTTTTTCTGACAGTCGTGTCCCTGGATCCTAACTCTGCAGACACCAACAACCTGCTGCACCTGAACCCTGATGGATCTCTTGTGGTGGGTCCTACTCCGTCCGCTGCCCGCCCAGTCACCCTTACCCGTAGCCCACCTAAAGTTCACTCCCAACCCGCTGATGACACTCGAGGAGCAAAGCCTCGTTCAGAGGAGCAATTGCCTTGTGAGAAGCCAACAACAGAGGCCACAGAGAGACGGCAGGAAGAAGGGGACGACGAAAAGGAAGGAGACGGGGGAGAAAACCTAGAACATAACGCTGATACACAAGAGGATGTACAAGATGATGCCGAAGGAGAGAAAGAGGAAGAAGTAAACGAGACAGAAGAAAAAGAGCCTGCAGGAAACAACAATGAAGCAGAAAATGGTGACGACAATGAACCTCAAGTTAATGAGGGTACAAATAATAAGTCTGAACTCAGCCCACCTGAAGAGAAACAAACTGAAGGAAATGAGGCTACAGACAACAACTGTCAACCTAACCAGGCCCTGCTGAAAGAAAATGAATCAAATGACTGTAGAGAGAATAGCTGTGAACCTAACGAGGACCACCTGAAAGAAACAGAAGGAAACGAGGCTACAGAGCACGGCTCTGAACCACAGGAAGAGGATGGACTCAAAGAGACTACTGAGAAGGAGGACTTTCAAAAGGTGCCTGTTATTTTATCAGAAGAAGCTATAGAGGAAAGAGGTTCAAATGAGGACAATCCAAATAATCAGGTAGGGGATCAACAGGGGCTGTCTCAGCAGGCTAAAAAAAAACCATGACTCTGTCATAGACATAGTGAATGAAGACCTCCCTGAAGAACCTTTAAACCTTCATCTTGATGTTCTTTCTTCTGCCCGTACTAGGGGAGAACATGTCAGAAAGCCTGCCCCTTCCGGCTCTCTGTGAGACATGAAGTAGATGTGTCAAAAGGTGGAGTCAGGATCCATGTTAAAAGACAACCAGACTCGGACCCGGAAAAAACTAAGGAACCAAAACAAGATGCTGATATTTCAGACAAAGTTATGGAAGCAGCTAATGTGCTGCATAACATGCACATGTATGAAGAAAAACGCGTACCAAAGGAAAAGTCCCGGCCCCCCCCTGTCGTGCCAGGTCCCCCCACTACTAGGAAACGCGCAGCAGTTGCTAATGCTGCAGCTTCTGGCAAAAGCAAGAAACCCAAGAAAGGGTTCCCCAAAAAGATGATATATGATATATGTGAAGACTATATTTCTGTCAAAGGACATCCTTTCTTTTTAATCCTGTTTAAAAATTTTCCGATCTAGTCAACTTGTACATGAACAGCAAAAATCAAAACAGATATTTCATGCAGAAGGAGCAAGAAAATGTCAAGAGATCATATGCTATTCTTTTTCTCTTTATCTTATGCATGTATGTGTTAAAAGTTAATTACCCTAGTGAAGAAGGAAATCATATCTTCATACAGCTTGGCTCCAGAAGAGATAGCACAATTAATGTGTATCTTCTATATAGATATAAGAGAAGAAAAAATTGCCATGTTCAACTTTTTTTTATGAAGTATTACGGTGCTGATGTGAGTTCTCAAAGAAAATAAGCATGTTATTTATCCAAGACCCCATATGTCTTCGTCTCAGAAGGAAAGAGGACATTAAGGTCATAGTTATGAGAGACAATAAAGAGTTTGTTCACCTTCAGACCTGTTTATTTCCCTTTATGGTAATTATTATAAAAATAAAAAGGCTACAAAACAACAGAAAAAAAGATTCATCTTCTTCTGAAAATCCCATCCTGATAAAAGATGGCTGACTATGATCAGAACCATTTAAAAATCAAAATTGAACTTCTCTTATCAAACAGAGAATGAGACGAAGGATAAAAAAGGTTTTCTCCCCTGTCATAAATGCCATGCAGCACAACGAGAAAAGGGCAATTTTTCTCGTTGTGCGAAGGTGGCGCCACTGAAACACAAGTAGTGTGACGTCATCTTTCACCCAACGTCGTGACTTCAACTCCTAAGAAAATGGACGATTACCAAGCAAACAAGGTTCAAGTGGGTGTATTTCATAATAAATTTACTGCTATATATATTCAGGCCTATAAAAGCAGTCTTTAAATGAGGAGTTTGTTATAAATAAAAGGGAACATCCGTTTTGTTAGACGTCGCTGCGCGGGAGGCAAGGCGACGAAGCACAACGAGAAAAGGATGTTAACCCTCGTTACTAGAGTTTTTGTCTCGTTCTGCTGTACGGTAATATAAAAGACATATTCTTTGCTTTTATTCTACTTGTCTTTATTTTTTGTTCTCCCTTTTCTGTCACAGGTAACCCGCCCCAAGAAAAAGAAAAGGCAGATGACATTAAAACCCTTAGACAACCAGTCAGTCGACTCTGCTGCCTCTACAGTGCTCTATGTTCCAGATGTAAATGACACTGATAGACCCTTGAATGAGACTCTGTACGGCAAACAAGGAGCTGCGGATGATAATTCTAATGCCAGTTCATCTGAGAGCGAGGCAGATGACACACCCCTGAGAGAGGACATGCCTGTGTCGACTGATAGGTGGAAAAAGAGGGAGGTAGATGCCTTAATGGACGCTGTGAACCATAACAGAGCAGCCCTTAAGTACCACTTCAGTGGGACAGGGGGTGGAAAGGACATCAGGAGGCAGGCATGGAGGGATGTAGCTTGTGAGTAACCTAAGAGATATCAAACGGCCTCTTTTTTTCTGTCTGTGTCGGTTTTCTATAAGAACAAGATAATTTTGAAATGAAATAATTTTTAAGAATTAATAGCTCAATTATATCCCTTCTCTTTTTGCAGTGTACGTTAATGCAGAAGCTAAAACCCATCGCACAGTAAAACAATGTTCCTATAAAACCTCTGATTTCACCCAGAAGAACAAGCAAAAGGTGAGACACAAATTTAGAACTGTAAACTTATAAAGAGATTTTTAAAGTAAAAAGGTGCCCTTGTCTAGCATAAACCTTATCTTAAGAGTAGGAAACTTTAATTATTTTCTTGTTTTGTTCTAGTACAACAAGCTGAGGAGGGAATTGAGCAAGACTGGCAGTGGCCCTGTGGACAAGAAAAAGAAGTTAACCGAGACACAGGAAAAGGCACTGGAATACCTGAAGCCCGAGGCAGTGAGAGGTAACCTGTGGCTCTTGTCTTACACCTTATTTGTGGCCAGAATTTAGAATAAATTTCTTAACAGAAATAAAATTGAAGGATAATGTTTAATTACTCAATTATTTATTTCGTAAAGGTATTCCTGGCATAAAACCGATGGCTTTGAACCCAGCGGACCACAAAGAGGCCTTCGATGAGGACGCTCTCTGGAAACCTGGGTCCTGTGATTTCACTAAAGTTCAGGGATCAATGAAAGTTACAAAGATGCCAAGGAAAGATAAAGACAAGGAAAAAAGGAGGAAAGAAAGGATGAGGAAAGAGGAAAGAAAGAGGGCCCATGAGAAAAAAATGAAAGAGGAGAGAAGAAAAGAGGAAATAGATGCCAGAATACAGAAAGAGGTTAACGACATGTCCATGAAAAAAGAGGAGGAGAGGAAGAGACTTTTGGCTCAACAAAAGCAGGAAGTCAAACCCAAACCAGGACTGAAGGTCATCCAGTGCACTGAGGAAGAGTGGAAAATAATATGCGCCGAAAAGGCTAAGAGGAAAGCTGAAAGAGCAGCCATAAGGGCAGAAAGAATGGCAAGAAAGATGAAACAAGGAAAATGAGCTCATTCTGTTTTAAAAAACTAAAAAAGAAGAGAATTAAGGCCTGTAATTACATTTCCTTTATTAAAGATAGTCCGTGGATAGACTTTCATGGTTACATCTTAAACAAAAACACAAAAATCATTTTTTTTCTTTCTTTAAACAAAAATCTTTCTGTAATGAAAATACCGGTAATTTAGGTGGCACATAGAATAACAACTACATGGCTATAAAAGAATACTGCCAGGACTAGGTCAGTTTTTGGACATCTAGAAATACTTCTCAGCATAGTCTTTCCTGAACTTCTTGACATAGTCACTTTGTTCTAGCTGAGTCCTCTGTGGAGGCTGGACAAGGGGGGCTCTCTTGGGCCTCCAAGGATCAGAGGGGCTGTTCACAATCCGTATCCCGTGGTCCAGGGCCACGTTGTGGAGACATGCACAAGCCGTTATGATCCAGGAACTCCTCTTAGGTGAATGCCGTATGTACCCAGCCGAAGAGTCCAGTATCCTGAATATTCATAAGAGAGTTTTTTACTTTTCAGTTAAAGCTTATTTTTCCTCTTTATATTCAAACTTGTGTTACTGTAACATGCTTTATTTTTTTTAAGGGAGGACCATCTCGTTATTTTTGAGTTCCTTTGATAAATAAAAAGATGTTTACAATCAAAAAAAGATTCAATTTTTTTCACCTCCAACGCTGCTTGAGTATCCCAATGCAGTGCTCTACTCGTACTCTGCTCCTCTTGTGCCACACATTGAAGGAGCGCTGTTTAGGAGTCTCCTCATCTTTGAAGGGGGTGAAGAGATTTCTCCTCAGACCGTATCTGAGAAAGGAGCCAAAAGATAATAAGAAGAAGAGAAAAAAAGAAGAAGGTGGACTAACTGTGTTAAGAAATTTTTGTTTTCCTCTCTGAAAAAAAAAAATGGGGGAGCACGTTCATATAGGAAGCCCTTGAGTATCCTTTTAAGTAACTCCAGAGTACGAATAAAAAAAAAAGAAGAATAAAAAAAACAACTCACCCAGAGTCCCCTAAGAGGACAAAGTCCTCCCAAGCCTCCGCCTCCAATTCGTCTCCAACCGGGCTGGAATTCAGGGAATATGCGTCGTGCACCGATCCAGGCCAGCAGGGGTCCACAAAGAGGATTCTTTTGTCGTAGTCACAGATCACCTGATAGAACAAAGAATAAAAATTAATTTGGGAAAAGAGAAAAGTATGTAAGAGAACTTGTTCATGCACACTTATGAAGACTCTTACTTAAGAGAAGAAATTTTCTGAGCCAGTAAGATATATTGTTTTATATGTATAAAGAACTACTATTACAACAACAACAACAACAACAACAACTTACGGTGGTGTTAATAGAATGGTACCCTTTCCTGTTCACATACACGCTCTCGTTCTGGTATTCAGTAGGGGTTTTAACAGGTACATGAGTCCCATCTACATATCCAAAAACGTATGGTGTCTTCTGCTCCTCTTCCTCCGTCCCAGGCTTCGGATGGCGATACAGCTTCAGTGCGAGATGGAGCTTCTCCTCGAAAGAGTGAGGCCATTGTATGAAGAGATGGCTGTTCCTGTAAAAGAAACCGGCTACATCCTTCACAGCACGGCATACGGCAGTTCTTGACACCTTCTGGGAATCACCTGTGAGCGCATAGAAGCTACCTGTCGCAAAATAACGGAGGACCAGGCAAAACTGAAAAGAAAGATGAAAAGTTACTTGCAAGAAGACAAGGGTGAAGGGGGGGGGGTCTCATAAAGAGGAGAGGAGGGAAGGAGTAAGAAGAATATATCCTGAATCAGTCTCCTTCTATTCTCTTTTAATATATGCGTGTTTAGCAATTAATTCGACATGGTGACATGGTCAGTTCTTAATATCTACATGTGACATGGGCATTAGTGAGATGAGGGAAAAAATTAGGTACATGAGATAGGTGTTTTCTTATATTTGACATGGGACATGACAGGTTGTTAGAGGTGACATGTGACATGGGGATTCAAGTCACATGTGACATGACCATTTTTTAAAATCGACATGTGACATGGGGGACACACCATGCACACCCCCTTACATGAAATGAAACCTAAGAGACATGAGTGACATAAGTGGGCTGCTGAAATTTTTTAATTCAAAAAGAGAATAAGACAGAGAGGAAAAGGGGAGGGGAATAGGATGTCTGATAAAGAAAAAAAAAAAGGAAAAGAGTTTCATTTGGATAGAAGAGAAAAATTTTTACCCTGTCAATATGTGTCATGCCTCCTGCCCTCTTGGTGCCCTTGAAAGAACTGTGCTTCTTGTATTCTTCTACTAGTTTCCTGACTACGTCTTTGCTGAGGCGATACCTTGCCACAAATTCCTCATCGTTGAACAAAGAAAAAGGCGACTCCCTTGGCTTACACTTGCCGGTTTTCCTGCCCAAGCGATCCCTTAAAGGAGGCATGATGTCTTCTTCCTTCAAATTTACCTCAGAAAACAGAGTCTACACTGGTACCCAACTTGTCAGGATCAAAACGATGGTCCCCATTGAAAACAATGCTGAAGAAGTAAAAGGCAGAACATCTAGAGTAACTGCCTTTTTTTATCTCGTGAGAGACTCAAAGAGGACACAAAACGAGACTTTAACAACGAGACTTTATTTGTGTTACGCTTTTTTCCTCGTTGTGAGGTCACACCAGGCAAAACACAACGAGATTTCTTTTGTGTAACGGTTGCACGGCAGCTGTACGAGAAACACTGCATTCTCGTGGATTCTGTAACGACCTCCAGGATGCTGAAGTATCACCAGCGCGATTCTGAGAAGTGTCGTCACCCTCTGTGCCGTCATGGGAGCCTGCGTAAACAGGGAGAGAAAAATAGGACCATTTTTTGTTCCTGGGACCAACCACATGGCCTTCACACAAGCTTTAACCGGACAATAGTGTGAACCGTGTATTCTAGGAATAGGAATAGAAACCACCTTATCTTTAGCCAAAGTCTTTGTGGACATAACAGTTATCCACATGTGTTCTTTAGTTACTTTAAGATCTTTACGACATACCATACATGTTAGGGTTATCATAGAACCACTGAGTGGCTAGGAAATTGGATTGTCTTAGAAACGAGCATGTACCAAATAGCAGTGACACTTCGGCCACTTGACCTTCTACAGATAACTGATTCAATAGCAAATACACCTTCTTGAGAGTCTTGGTTGAGAGAGCTGGTGCTCTTCTGGGTACACGGGATAATAACCTCTCTAAACATTTGATCAATTTCTTTACGGTGGGATGATTAAAAGCATGTACAGTGTAGTCTCTGTCTTCTAGAAATAATTTTGCTCCAGGCATAAGGTTTCTCACCATCTGAACAGACATGAATGATTTATTACAAAACTGCGCATACCATAGCACTGACAACAGGTCTGAATAGAACACAGAAAACCCACATACTATCATGAATGTCATGTACAACTTGACCTGTTTATACTGGTTGACCTTGGTGCCCGCTGACACCCCTGCCTCATAAGACTTCCGTATCTGCCCGTACAGCCTAGAGTCACTGATGTCTGCAATTAGAGTACAACATCAATAAGCTAATGCAGTCCAACAGGTGACACCTTCTGAAGTCTCTTCTCTCTCACTAATTCATTGGGCAGAGCCCTCATCTCCGTTGATTACCCCCGCCTGCTAAGGGCATCCGCCAGCACCAATGTCACCCCTGGTGTATGGCGAACATCCAGGATGATGCCCCTGAGCACCGTCATCATGGCCATCTCCCTGACACAGGAGGCCATGACCACATCCTCGGTCTTCCCGGACGAGATAACCTGGGCCATAGCACTATTGTCTGTGACGATAAGGAGATGGACATTTACTACATTATCTCTAACCAAAGTTTTTGCAGCCATTACCAGGTTTATCGCCTCCAAGCGTGATATATGATGATCCTCCGACAGATCAGTGGGATAGTCAAAATGTTAGAATGCCCCCGCCCCAAGACCTCCCCCGCCTCTTGGGCATGCGTCACACTGAAGTTCAAGGACGGGAAGGGACCCCTAGATGAGAAGGTGACCATTGAACTTGCCCGCGAATTCCAGGAACCACACCACATCCTCTCTTAGACCTGCTAAGACCCCCACCTTGCCATACTTAGGGGCCCGCCTGAGATTCCCTAAGATTCTACACATGAACTTTCTCGCGTTCAACACACAGAGGCTGATATGAGCTAATCCCCCAGCTAGCTGCTGCAATTCCTGCCTCATAGCACTAGTCTTGGTGAGCCAAGACCGGGCCTCCTCCATCACCTCATTGAGCTTCTGCTCTGGTACTGTGATCTCCATAGAGTCACTATCCACTACGAAACCTAACCACTCCATTTTTTGTGCCTGGGGCTGGCATTTTTCCGGCAGTACCTAAAGCCCTAAGTACTGGCAAACTGCATGGAAGTCCTAGTAACCTTTCTGAGATTCTTCAAGACTGCTAGCCACCCCACAGAAGTCATCCATATAAGCCAATGTAGGGTGACCCCTCTGTCCCATAAGATGACAAACGGCCTCAGATACGCGTTGCTGTGATGTGCCTGCTATTCTGCATCCAAAGGCCAGGCAAAGGTCTAGATAGAAGGCCCCCTTATGTCGGATACACATGAGTGGGTAAGCAAGTGGGTTGGTCCTCAACTGTCTATACGCATGAGATAAATCGCATTACCACATATATGAGCCCTCCCCGGCCTTGTGCACCTCAGCACCCAAGTCCAACACCGTTGGTAGGGTATAAGTTAACGGTTCCCCCAGCATTGATTTTCAATCCCGGAGTTCATGCTAGCCCCCTCCGGAAATGAAAGGTCAATGATCACCCTAAGTCTTTCTTGGGCAAAGTGAAATTGGGCTCACCTGAGTCCATCTATCAAAGGGTGGTTCCCTGAATGGCCCTACCATCGCATCTAGGCTACACTCTTTATCAATGAACTGATTTACTGCCATAGGATTGGCAAGTGCCAATTTGTGATTGCTGAGCGTTGGTGTGGGCCACTGATCTGCTGTATAGCTGAGGGGCCATCAAAATCTGATGAACTCACACACCTGGGTATTCTTGTACCCCACTGAGGCCCTATCTCAGTTATCTCAATTCATTTGGGACGGAACTTCCTGTCAGCACCCAAATAATTTGGGACATTAAACTGCCTTACCACTGTATACAGGAGCATGGGCTCTAAAACCTTTGTGTAAGCATGCATAGTGGGGTATGGCCAGCTCTGCTTGATGTACCCCATGTATTGCTGTGGCGTCTGGCCGAGTACAGAGTTACTTACTGGGGCCCTGTGTACCGAGGGTGCTGGTGACTGACAAGCGAGTTGTTCTGAGATTCTGCTAGGTACTGGGCTAGTTGGTTGTTCACTACACTGTATATCTGTCTTTTCAACATCAGTTGAACTCTTTCCAAACTTTTCTCTAGAGTTCACACTGATGCCTGAGTCTGAGTCTGAACCATCTACTTCCCAAACCCCGCACCTGTCTTCGCATTTGTCTGTGACCCATTCCCATTTGCTTGGCTATTTGTGTTGTTATTTTGATGCCATTTTTTCTCTCCTGCTTAATTTGCTTCCTTTTACAAGAGTGTTGTGGATGCTGATAGAAATCACATTTGTTGTACATACAATGTTAGCAGATGTGCAGATGCCTAAACACATTGACTACGTGAATTCCAGATGCCTGACACTGCCCTGGATTATACTGTCTGCACAGTGGGGCTTTATTCGCTGCTTCTACTTCCGATGACATTTCGTGGAAAACCCCATCTTGCCCATGCATCCACTAAAAGGGTGCGTATCAAGTGGCCGTCTCAAGGTGCAAAGTGGACATCTCAAGGTAAAAATTGACTAAATGGAATGTTGTTAAAAAGGGTAAGAAACTAGAAATAAAATCTGCACAGCGATTTCCAAAATGTGATTGGTATAAGCGCCCAAACAATTATCTTTCATTTAGTATCACAGGGAAGTACCAGGGCTTCTAAGTCTCAGTGATATCAGCAACCACAAACAAATGTCTATAAGACGCAGTATGCAGATTCCCATAATATCATAAGCGATGGCTTACATGCAAGATACTACGGAAAGTATCACTGTTTGTATTATAACCCACTCATTTTCATGATGAATGGTACTTGATTAGGGGCCATCCATTAATTCCTTATGCACTAAGGGGTGCCCATGTAGCAAGCCCGCTCGGGGCCAAATTGGTTTTACCCGGGATAAGGTGGTTCAAAGCGGGCAGTATTCAGTACATGGGTTTTAGGTTCGGCAGATGCTGGGTTTCCAGTCAGGGCCACACAGGGCAGCCCAAATCGGGCAAACCCACTTGAGCCCTCTGGGCTCCCAACGGGTTTTGTCCTCAGCATACGGTCTGGGCCACATTGGGCCGCCCGCTTTTGGGCACTGGTCAGCTTTAAAATGGGCAACCACATTGGGCCCAGGATGGTTTCAAAATGGGCATCCCAAGATGGGTACTTAGCTGCATAAAGTCTTCCCAGTCTGGGGCGAGAGTGGGTTTGGACAGGGCAGCCTCATCTTCTGAACTGTTCTAAAATCTGTGATGAGTGTTCCCCCTCCCTCTCTCTTTTTTGTTCGTCCCTCCCCTATCCATCCCCTACCCCTTCCATCTCCTCCTCATTCCACACAACCTGCCCTGCCCTTTTCCCCTCTCACCCCGCTCTGCCCTGCCCTTCTGTCACCCTGCCCTCCCTGGGCCTCCCTAGCCCACTTAAAAGGGTCTATTTCTCCTCTTTCCTATCCCCTCAGGATGTGTGTGGTGCACATATGCGCAGGCACTGACACATTTCTCTGTGAATTTGTGTAATGAGGATCTCACCATGAATATGACCTTAGCTGTCGAAATGGTGTTAAACATCTATTACTCACTCACTCTCACTCCCAGCCCTCACCCTGCCTTGCCCTGCCCTGCTCTTACCCTGCCCTGCCCTGCTCTCGCCTTGCCCTACCCTGCTCTCACCCTTGCCCTGCCCTGCTCTCACCCTGCCCTGACCTGCTCTCGCCCTGCCATGCCCAGCTCTCACCCTGCCATGCCCTACTCTCACCCTGCACTGCCCTGGCATCTCCTTCGCTCACATGCCCTGCCCTGCCCTGCTTTCACCCTGCCCTGCCCTGCTCTCACCCTGCCCTGCTCTCACCCTGCCCTGCCCTCTCACCCTGCCCTGTCCTACTCTCACCCTGCACTGCCCTGGCATCTCCTTTGCTCACATGCCCTGCCCTGCTCTCACCCTGCCCTGCCCTGCCGTCATCTCACCCTGCCTTGCCCTCTTCTCACCCTGCCCTGCCCTCCTCTCACCCTGCCCTGCCCTTCCCCCTCCCTTCCCTCCACCACTGCTGTAGGACACTTTCCCTATACCATTAATACACAGGTAGGTTCATAGTAGGGATCCAGATATTTCATGTAAAAGGCAACACTGACTAGTCCTGGAAAGAACAGCTTCATGTCTTTCTTTGTACTAGTAGGCTTGCAAGGTGTATTTGTGGTGTGGGGGCAAACAGGTCCCACACTTGGCCAGGTATAAGAGGACTATATATAGAGGCAATTGAGAAACCAAAAATATCCCCTGCCCCTGTAGGCCAGTCCATGGCAGACTCACTACAAAGTGGTTTCACAGCACTCCAGGCAGAATTCTACTACCCATACCAAACTTATTTCTTTTAGACATAGGACAACTGGAATAGACTACTAAATCAGATCTGAAGTAATAATGTGCAGACTTTCTCATAGTCTGGAAATACTTAGATGTTTCTAGTCAAAAGTGCAAATCAAGGTCATCTGAGTAGTAGTGGAATGGCAACACCATTTCTATTGCACTGAACTTGGAACAAGAGCAGATATGCAGAGGTACAGTCATTATGAACTTGAAGGCTCTCTTCTCTACTCCTACATAGGGAATTAGTAGGGGAAGATTGAGGCCAGAATGTCACTTTAATGAATCAAAGTGCCTTGTGTTGGCTGAATGAGTTTGATTCAAATGAATGGTACTGCTCTGCCTTTCCACTTGGGTAGATATTGCATTTACTGCTTTGGTGATGGGGGGGGGGGTTAGATTAGCTCAAGGATTTGTTGCTTATTGACCTTTAAAAAAAAAGAAAATATTTTGGATAAATTTCTCAAAAAGAATTTTTAACATGTCACCACTAATTTTTCATCAAATCGGGCAGCCCACTTTAGACCACACCAAAAACCCATGTTAAACTCACTTTGAGCCCAAATCGGTGAGCCCAATTTCAAACAGATCTGTGCCCGAATCGGTTAGCCCAGTGTGGCCCAGACCCTTTGCTGAGGACGAAACCCATCGGGCGCCCACTGTGTTAACCCAGTGTGGCCCACATCAGGAGCCCGCTCTGGCCCAGACTCGGGCCACACCATTTTTGCTACCTGGGTGGGGGTCAAACCAAATGAGTACAGGTGCGTACAGGAGGCGGGGGTCTGGGCCATGCTGGTATAAGCATTGTGTATGCATTTGGGTAATTCGGTGTATTCAAGGCCATTTTGAGTCATTTCATAAGGGTAAAATTATGTTCATCTTATAACTTTGTTGTGTTTTTCTTCCTTTTTTTCTTTTTTTTTTTTCCTTTGAGGGGGAGGGTACCCTAATGCTCCTTTTTCCTCATTGAAATACTTTTGAAAAAGAAGAGGTCAAAATGCATCAATTCTTCATCCACGAGGCGCGTCTTTACCTACCAGCTATATGCTTGGGTGGTGGAGGTGTGTCCGTAAGGTATATAAGAGTATGTATGCGCAAGTGGGGGGGGGGGATCCTAATGCATAAATACTCCAGAATAGAAGGGGAAAAAAGGGGATGTAGTCATCTGAGGTGGATATCAGAAGGTGGATTTCTAGCGTTTGCTGTAGCTTTCATATATCATGGCGAATAATGGGTATATTAGTTTCATTAATACTTGTTTTATTAATACTTTCTATGCCGAGATTGGCCCTGGACTGGCTTCAGCTCATCATTTACCATATGTATTTCAAGGAGAAAGATGCATAGAGGATATGCCTGATTTTGATTTCTCGGACGATGAAATTTTGAAATGTGTCAAGGACATCGATACGTCTAAGTCCTCTGCTCTCCAATACTTGCCTACACATATTTTTAAAGCTGCTGCTCTACATATGCCTACCAAATTTGTGAAGATTATTAGGCTTTGTGTTGACAATGGAGACATCCCAGGTACATGGAAAATTGCCACTGTTACACCGCTACCCAAGGGGGGTGACCCCACCAACGTCTCAAACTATAGGCCCATTAGTATTTTACCTGTTCCTGGAAAAATTCTTGAAAGATTAATACATACAGCCATCTCAAAACACTTAGATTTACATTCAATTTTATCAAAAAAATCAACGGGGTTATCAAAAGAAAAAATTCCACTTTAGATTCAATCTCTAAACTTGATATTTTAGAAAATAGAAATAGGGGTAATGTCACTATAGCGGCTTTTATTGATATTAAAAAGGCCTTTGACTCTGTAAATCATAATATACTTCTGGACAAAATTGAGCAATATGGGATTAGGAATAGAAACCTGACTTTGATTGAAAATTACCTGTCTCGTCGCCAGCAATGCTCCATTGCCAACCCACAATAAGTCTGCTAATTTGCCTTTGGTTTGTGGAGTACCCAAGGGTCAATACTGGGACCTCTCCTTTTCTTATTGTATATAAATGATTGTATAAATCATGATGATGCCCATTCTACTATGCTTTATGCAGATGACTCTGTTCTCTATGTGTCTGGAAAGTCAATAGAAAACATTTCAGCTATGTTAACAACTGCTCTGGAAGGTTTCTACCACTGGTCCTCAAAAAACAAGCTCACCATTAATGAATCAAAAACCAAAGTAATGTTTTTTGCCAGTAAAAAAAAAATTGAGAAACTTGAGGAAACCGAAAATCAAATTAAATGGCAAGGTCCTAAAATATGTGGTCTCTTATAAATATTTAGGTGTGCTCTTAGACCAGGAGCTAAACTTCAACATGTATGTTAAAAATATTATAAGCAGTTTGAGCCATAAGTCATTTCTTTTATATAAAACAAGAAAATATATGTCTGCAGGAGTCAGGTTAAAAATTTACAAGAGTTATATGTTACCTATAATCGATTACTGTGACATCCTTTATATGGGAGCTAGTGTTATGAACCTAGAGGAGTTGCAAAGAATGCAGAATAAGTGTATTAAGACCTGTTTGTCTCTACATATCTTGACTCCAACTATACAGATACATAAGGAGGCCTGTCTACCAACACTAGAAAACAGGAGGTTATTTCACATTAAAACATTTGCCCATAAAAGATCTAAACTAAGACAATATGTTAAACCAGTGGTAAGACCTACCAGGTTGAATCAAGCACCTTTATTGTGTTATCCTACCCCTAAGTGTACAGCATTTGAAAAATCTCCTATGGTATTCACTGCTTCCATTTGGAATAGTCTTAGTACTGAGGTAAGAAACTTAGACAATTATGATATGTTTAAAAACAGGGTAAAATTGGATATGATAGCATCGATTCCTACCTAATTTAGTTTCTTAAAGGACCTGCTGTATTATCTTACTACTATTAGTTTCTTTTAATATTTTTTCTTTTTAAAGGGAGTCATACTGATAATAATTGTAAAATGATGGTTGCCTTTGCCTTCTCTCAACGTTACCATATTATTCTTATCCTACTTGTTTCATCGAGATTATGATTATATTATTTCATGATAGCATTCATAAAACAGTTTACTGATGATGCTATCATTAACTTTATTGACCAGTATAACCTAACATATCCCTAAGAATGTGATTGTCAAATGTCAAATTAATGTTTGGTCAAATAAAAGTTTAAATTGTTCAAAAAAAAAAAATTAGTTGTATCAAAGCACCATGCGGCCATCAAAGGGTTTAAGAGGACGAGGTCAGATTCTAGTCCTACCTGTTAATATGTCAGATATGGCATTGTGGTGAACATTCTGAAGCCTTTCAGTGAATGAAGCATTCTCCTTGTCAAGTGCAGGAAACAGCTCAGACTAGCATCATGCTATACATATTCCTGGTGATTTACATTTTACCACTTAGCAAAGTGACGTTGTTCCAACGTTGTTAGGACTTTGTGTGAAGTTGGGTTTTTTTATCATTGGCGTAAGTGCAGCTTATCGGGCAAAATTACTGCTTGTGGCAACATTAGCACGTAAAATAACGTTGGGCCACCACTGGGCCAAAATCTAGCCAATATGTCAGATAAATGTTGGCTCAGCATCCCTCCAACCAAACCCTGGCTAAACCCTAATTGTGCTCCACCATCCAATTAATGTCGGACTATCATTGGTCGAACATGTTGTGTCAGCACCTCGGCGACCATTTTTCTCCACTTTGTAGTTAAATCCATTGGACACATTGATGGCTGACAAAATAGTCGTTTTAGAGACAGCCACTTCAGCATTTTCACCTTAATCTCAGCATTATGGATGCTAAGTTACTTCTACTGCCCATCAGACATATATAATGATAGATAGGTATTATCAGTAACACGATGGTGCCTTCATGGAAATGTTACAAACATTTTATCATTTCAGAAGGGTTATACATTTAGCATCTGGTGGTTAATACATGGAATATCTCTGGTTGTAAAAAGGTTGTAATGAGGAAAATATCTTCAAACTGGCCACAATCCCCTCTTGCTGGGGTTGTGTTGTTAGTATTGGGCCAACATTTTTATCTTATACACTAAATAAGCTTATGTATGTTAGCAAAACATTACTTTGCCAACGTTGGCCTCGTCAGACATTGAATTAATGTTGAATGTGACTCAACCATTGCCAACGTTTGTTAGCTGAGTATTGACTGTAGGGAGAGCTGTTGGGCATATTACCATTTGACATTGGACATCGAAGGGAGCGAACAGCAAGGGTGCACCATCTGACTTGGAGAAAATAAGACCATAGATTTGAATCAGCCCTACTTCTAGACTATAGATTCAAGAAAGAGACTTGGCTTTTAGGACTGGGATTGCATTCGGACGGACAGCACAATGAATGTTTCAATGAACGCAACTGATTGTGGTCAGATCAGTGCTTGTCTGACCTTTGGCCGTTTTTCATGGTTGTTCTTGTTGTGGGACATTGCAGACACACTGCTGGTGGTTCTAACCAATGGCATCACCATGTTCATCATGATAAGCAACAGTCTGCTTGATACTTCGAGTAACATCTTCATCGCCTGTCTCACCCTTGGCGACATGATATCTGCTGCCGCCCTACCATTCCGCATAACGGCTGAATACATTGTTCCTGGCACGGTATGGAAAATCTCATGTTTTCTCAATGTTCTGATTTCTAATGTGTCGAGTATGACCAATGTCATCACGCTTTTGGTGATTGGGGTGGATAGACTGGTATACTTTGTATACGCCCTAGAATACAACACCCTCCTCCCAGTTCAAAAGGCAACCAAGATAGTTTATGCCATATGGGGTTCTGCTATCGTGTACATTGCAGCTGTATTGGGATTTGGATACCAGTATTACAGAGTGGCCGATGAAGGTACAAAGATGTGCAGTGCATACTACAGCATGCATGTGGTCTCAAAGGCAGTGTATATCATCTGCTACTGCATCCTTATCCTAGCTACCATTGGGATCTACATCAAAATTGGTCTTGTTGCTTGGAAACAGAAGCACAGCATAGCAGCTGCTGCAGAGAATGGAGCAGCCTCACCACCAGCCCCAGATTACAAAATAACCAGAGTCATGTTAAATGTCCTGGTCATCTATATGATCTGTAACATTGAGATTGTCTTACTACCTGTGGCTTTCAATAACCTCCCAGAACATCTCCGCCCCATGGCAGTGCGCATTGGCTCATACATATGGCGCGTGAATAGATGGGTAAACCCATTTATTTACGCCCGGAAGAGTGCCAAGTTCAGGAAATATGTGAAAAAACTCTTCAATCCTGACTCACCTTCAAACAATCAACCTTCTGAGTTATTTTGAACCATCAATTATTCTGTGGAAGCAGTGCATTCAATTCAGCCCTGGCAAGTGGCTCAACTGGGCTACATTCATGCATCACGCCAACCCCAAGAGCTTAACATATCGGAAAAAGGGTAGCTTATCTTAAAGAGGAACTTTAACAACAGATTTCGTTAAAGCAAGACAAACAAGTACTTTATTCTCAATAGAATTATTAGAATCCCTTCCCGGCCCCCTTCCATACTTGTGCTATTGGCTGGAAGCGGGTCTGTAGCTGGTTCTGACGACATGCACTAATAAGAACTGATAATATGGGACCAGCATGTCCCAGGAAGTGGGTGTTACCCAGGGACAAAGTACCCATCATGGTATGTATTATCAGTGGAGTTTACCTCAACCAGCAAAATTCAAAATGGCGGACCCACAGGACGTCCATACTAAGCTCTATACAGGTTCCTTACAAGCTGCCGCATGCGAGGCTTGGTCTTCCCTCTAGATAAAGCTTCGGCTAGGAATCGGGAGGTCATTTCTTAATTTACTACGACTAGTCCATCCAAGTCGTATAAAAAACCTGTAGGGGTAACATAGGGTTTTGCCAGTGTATGGCTAGCTGCGATCGTAGTACCTGAAAAGATGACACCCAGTACAGAGGCGATGCCTATCCTCAGCTGAGTGAACCACGTCATCCACCTTACGGCTGGAGCAATCTGCAATGATGTAAAGTGATTTGAACCCCTATACATGGGGGCACACCTTAAGATATAAACCTTTAGAGGAGGGACCTCAAAGGTATGACGACACAGAACTATAAACAGTACTAAAACAAATGACACGCAGAATTACAGAGAAAGATAGCGAGAACAAAGGTTAATGCTAAAATATTGCAGATATAACCCACTTAGGTTAAATTGTTCGTATCGAATTATAGAAACTATGAATATCATGGAACCTACCTCTACAGTGTAAAGTTGTTACACACATTTCATACACCACAAAAAAAAAGAAATGCGTGCGTGAGTGGGAACAAATATGATGATCTGAAGATGGAAGGGCAAAGGGCAGTGGGGCGGTATTGACAGGGCCGGACTTTTGGGTATACAGTGATTCATCAACCAGTAGGTGGGGGTGGTGAAGTAGGAGGGGTTATATTTTGTATGGACCCATTAAGGGGTCACATTGACACGCTGCAAATAGCCGAGCCAAATGTTGACTATCTAATGTAGTTAAAAGGGGACTACGGTCACAATCTGGCATTTAATTTAGGTCTCAGAGAAGGAATTGGTTCCGCACTATAATTTAATGTAGCGCGAAATGCGATAGCACCCATTGGAACATGTTCATTTTCTAAAAATCACCCCAGAATTAATAGATACATCCTTCCTTCATAATATAGGCTGACTTAAAATATGAATTGACCACGAAAATTTTGAGCACTGGACTATAGCGTAAAAACACCCTGATTCTGCCTAAATCTGCACTGAATAAAATGTAGATTCACTTTTTCCAATTTAACCTTTGAAAAAATAGGTAAGCACTTTGAGAAATGCCCTCCTGGTATTTTATTCAAAGCAGCAAATGTTCAACAACATGTGTAGTGGTTTTATATTTATTGGCATTATTTTCAACATGGTTATTGACCATTCAGTGTGCCTGCAGTATTCACTTCTGACCACAATCGTATATGACTTCCGGTTTTCTGCGGGATTTCCTTCACTGAGACCTACTATTAATGGGCTGTGTGCATGTCTTGTCTATAATTGAGATTTTTATAATCCAATAGATGTTTTTACACAGGCCCCTAGGTTTTATCCTCCTTGGACCGCTCTATCTCATGATATAGGGTGCCTTTCAGGCCAAGTAATACCCAAAATCAGGCTGATTTCTATGTCTCTGTCCGAGGACACCGCCCTCTTCATCTTTGAGTCATTTTCATGACAAGCAGTGCCTCTAGGATTATCAAATTTGGCATGGATATTCTTTTGATTTTTCTCTATATTGTGTAAGTGTCCTTGTTGCAGTTTACTGTGGATATAATTGACAAATTATGAAAAATTGTAGAAAAATACATAAAAATCACTGCAAAAAGTACACAATATTCACATGCCATGCCTGGGAAGATTTATGAGAGTATGTAACATGGATACTGGGTAATACAATCCTACATTTCTAGATGATTTCAAGAAAATGTCCCAAAATATTATACCCTGGATAGTTTTCTTGAAGCGGTAGATATACCATTTGCGGTGTCAGTGCCTAACTTAACTAATACAGATGATATGTCAAAGCGCAAAAATAACCCCTCTCTGTACTACCTAGACTAGCTGCAAGTGGCCAATACTACACAGATATGAAATGCCTACCCTGTTAAGAATAAGGTAAAAATAAATCGGGCCTATCAAAATAATCTGCACTATGCCAGTGGCCCTAGACTGAAATGAACCTGCAGCGCGGCCTGCGGACCACTCCGACATCAATATAAACATGATTTTTCCTTGATTTTGGACACATTTTAGAGACCTATGAACACATTTTCCATAGAATTTGGCAAAAACAATCCTTCTTTAAATAATTAATATAGAAAAAAACTGATTTGAGGGGTATTTTCCTTTTTCATGCTAATCCCCCATATGCTTTAGGTCTCAGAGAAGGAATTGGTTCCGCACTATAATTTAATGTAGCGCGAAATGCGATAGCACCCATTGGAACATGTTCATTTTCTAAAAATCACCCCAGAATTAATAGATACATCCTTCCTTCATAATATAGGCTGACTTAAAATATGAATTGACCACGAAAATTTTGAGCACTGGACTATAGCGTAAAAACACCCTGATTCTGCCTAAATCTGCACTGAATAAAATGTAGATTCACTTTTTCCAATTTAACCTTTGAAAAAATAGGTAAGCACTTTGAGAAATGCCCTCCTGGTATTTTATTCAAAGCAGCAAATGTTCAACAACATGTGTAGTGGTTTTATATTTATTGGCATTATTTTCAACATGGTTATTGACCATTCAGTGTGCCTGCAGTATTCACTTCTGACCACAATCGTATATGACTTCCGGTTTTCTGCGGGATTTCCTTCACTGAGACCTATAGAACAGCGTGTGGGCTTTGTTCCATTCATTAACACTAGAGGTTCTTAGCGCATGGTTGACTTCCCATTCAGGTGCATCCTAAGTTACATAGGGTTCATTGCAATAGTATGGTGACCTTTGACATTTAATTTGATTTTGTTCCGACCTAGATAGGAAGACACGCACCCCAGATCCAGATTCAGCATTGTCTAATTGCCCTGATCCATATCTGATATCTTGTGCTGCTTTCAACACCAGCACTTGTCCATATCGAGGAGCTGGCCCCCGAACTATTATGTCTTGTTTTTCCCCAAAAAGTCAAACCTAGGATCAGAAAAAATTAAATGATCTTAACAATCTTTATTCAAATAAGAGGACTACCAATACCCAAAATATTTGATTGCTTTACGTAAGCATTATGTACAGTGTATCCTGCTGTATATATGTTTAACAATATACTTTGGATAAGAAATTATATGAATTATTTAGTTTCCCATATAGCCCATATTGCAGATAATTTGGCTCTCTGGCCATGATCATACCACAATCAGTATTCCCCTTCGTAGAGTAGATGTTGTAATTGATTCATCAATTATTGATGAAATACACGTGCATCAAGGTAAAGCCTGCAAAAAGAATGTATAAGATGAACAAAGGGAATAACAAACACCCTGCAGGCAGCTTTGCAATATACACTATATAACATATATGCTTTCGTATCCATATGTAAATGCTAAATTCAATGTATGATTGTAGGAAGTACATTGATAAAGGATGTGGCAGTAGTAAAATCCACAGCAGTTCTAAATGCTTGTACGAGCAATGTATAACAATAAATGGGATCGTGGTGTCCTTCTGTTGATTCTATTGATGGGAACTTTGTGAAAGATGAAAGAGCTGAAGTATATATTTTTTCCCACTCTTCCCACTGTCTGCCTATCTATCATCGCCCCACTTGTGCATGTGTCATGTCAAATATTCCAGCCATTCAGTGCATTCAAACCATGCTAAATTCAAGCATGTACATGTATATAGGTAAAAATAAAATGCTTCCAGAATTTTATCCATATCAACAAGCAGTGGTGGTGATTTGGATTTGGATGCCTGACAGCAGAGTAGACCACCCTGTGCTGCCACCAGCAGGGTGTGACCAGAACTAATCAACCAAGTGGTATCCCTTCCCACCAAAGAGGAGAGACCAGCTGAAACTTAAGTCCAAAGGTTAAAGTGTCAGTATATGTTATTTATGGTCTATATTCCACACACAAGTGCTCAATCACCCATTCCAAATTTAAAAGTGTCAATTGAAGAAATAAATCCTTCCCACTGATTGTTTGATGACATAAAACTGTTACATGAATGGTGTCTCAATAAATCCTTGCATTTACCCCGTCTTTGTTCAATGATTTATTTGTCACATCAGGACAATTAAGGCAGCCTGGTCTATAAGCTGATAGATACATTTGCATCTATAGAATTAGTTCTAAATTAACCAACTCAAATTTCAGTTGTAATTAGCTGTATGCTTTCAAGATGTTTCTTTGTGTTGGTTGAATCAGTGTTCAAAAATGAATTCAAATTTGGTAACCCCCTCATCATGATTATTACGCTTCACAAGGTGGACATGGTCAACTGCCGCTTCATCAGAAAGCATGGTTCTCCAAGTGCCCTTCAGGTAGTCATTGCTATGGATGACACCCCCTGGAACATAAATGGTGTGTCGAGTAGGGACCTTGAAAGCTGTCAGGTGCAGCTCGTCACCCTCCATCTTACCCATTATAAAGTATCCACTGGCATTCGCCATTGGGCAATCCAGATGGGCAAAGTCATGTGTCTCAATACCACAGCCACCAGCATCTGCCTGGACATAGTCTGACATGTATTCATTCTCATAGGTGAAGTCTTGGATGCCATGACGGTACATGAGTGACACTTGTATTTGGTTACTGTCAGCAAGGGAAGCCCCATAGTACCTCAAGTGCTCTGAAGTGGCAATATCAATCGGAATTTTACAGTCATAGTCTGCAGGGAAGATGGCCTGTCCATGACCACCTGGCTGTGCCTTAACCCATCGGAAGTTCTTGATAACTGCATGAGCAGGTTCAATGGGTGGGAGGTCACTGAAGCAGGCAAGGTCGAGAAGGCTATAATTACCTGGTAGGACATCAGCGACCATATCCTCAGAGCCTGTCATCACTGACTCACCTGATGAGCCAGCACGGCAGAAGGCAGAAAAAGCCTCCCAACGATCTTGAAGGAAAGAGGTGATCCCCTCTGCATCAACATCCTTGAACATGTTCTTCAGATTAGCTTGAAGACATTTGCGTTGGCCCTCCTCTGGAGCAAGATTATCCTGTGCTGCAAATAAATCCATGAACTGATTTAAGTTGATTTCACCTTGCTCATCACTGATACTTTCAAAAGCACTCATCACTGCAGACATTCTCATTGTTCTCCTTTTTTCCCAAAGGTACTCTGCAAATTCACGGAAGTCTACAGTGCCAGTTCCATCCCGGTCTGCTTCTAAGAATGCTGCCTGCAGACCCACTTCTGACTCACCCATTGACTCACCAGTCTCATCAAGAACATTGTTCATGAAGTAGGTGGTAAACTCATCTATTGTAAGAACACCTTCAGCACTATCATCAATAGTGGAGAAGATTTTTTCAATCTCATCATCGCTCATATTTATTCCCATGTCCTTAATGAATATACTAAACTCATGGACGTCAATAGAGCCATTGCCATTGAGATCCACTTTATTAAAAATTGCATGGATCTTGTCCATCTGCTCTTGAAAGTTCGCATCTTGAATCTTCATATTAGAAGGCATTTTCTGCTGTATTTTCTTTGACTTCACAGATTGGCTCTCATGCCGAGCATTCTTCTGAAGTCCAGGGGATTTTAATTTTGATGTTGCCTCATCTATAGACACAGATTTGCCATTTTTTTTCTGTACTTTTCTGTCTTTAAGGATGGCCTGTATGGGTGTGGTTCCTGATTTGGCAGCATCAACTATCTCCTTTAAAGCTGCCATCCAAACCCTAGACTCCTCTTCATCTGGTCCTTCCACTTCCAGTTCCAAATATGGAGAATTCATAACTTTGAACCTGAAAAGTTTGTGATTTGTAATTTCCTCTATTCTAGAGAAGGATGTGATGGGGAATTCACCCTTCTTCTTAACCATTTTGTCATTCTCATAGTACTCCAAGCAACCTGGGACAAGCACACACCAGCGTTTAAGCCGAGAGGTCCAGTTGGCCTGATTCTTTGTGCGTGTATTAAGCCATCCAGTCATGGCTCTTTCTTGCACCAGCCACCTATGCAGGACTTCTATGGCATCAGATGAAAGTACCTGGGAAACCCCTGAGAAACATTTCTCAGCTAGAATCTTCATGAGTTCATCATAGCAGATGTGTTTCATGTTAATGTTGTCCCAGCTCTGTTTAAGATGTGCACTTAGCTTCTTCACTAACCAGTTCACCTCTTCTTTTCCCATTGTGGGTGGCACAGTACCTTGTTCACAAAGTCTGTTGAAAAGCTGCCACAGCTTGTGAGATTCTGACTCTTGCAGGTCATATTTCTGTAGGTCATAAGATTCCTTGGATATCTCCCAGCACATGTCCTCGATTGCATCTTCTACAGTCTTGCAGACATCTGCTGACTCAACAAGGTAGTTATGGACATAGCTAGCATACTGGTCAAAATCTACTGTTTTACCTTGAAAGATGTGATTGAATTCCTTGACTGAGAACTTAACAAGGGGATTTTCAGTGAAGGACATTGTGATTAAGCGGACTAGGTTCTTTCTTGCTGAGCCTTTAGTTGAGGGATCAGTGGCATAAAGGGCCTGCCATACACACATCAGACGTTGTTCAGCCATAGTATGGCATTTCTGAAAAGATAGAAAATGAGCCATGTCTTGAGATTTAACCAACCTGAATTCGAGGGAAACGATGTGTTAACTGGACATACTAGGTTAATGTCGTCCGTTACCATTTGTGTGACTCCTAGTCAGAGCAAGTACAATTATTACTTTAGTTCTGGATAATAATTCTCTATATTGAAATGATCTTACCTCTCTGGTTTCTACTTTTCCATTTGAAATTCTATTGTCAACCTTCAACGAATGATGACTAGGTGGATTAGGGGGAGCGCTTTTAGTTGTATCTAGAGGCTTCTTTATCCTTGGGGGATCACTTGCCAATAAATCTGCTCTAGTGGTGTCAATGCCATCTTCCAGTTCCTTAATCTTAGGAGCATCATGTACCACCAACTGTGCTCTAGGGGGGATCCCAGCTCCTAGTTTCCTCATCCTCTTGACTTCTATACTTCCACTGCTCTTATACTTGCCCTGGGTTTTGATATTGAGCACATCCAGAATGTTATGCTTGGATGAATTGGCACCCATGTTGAAGATGTGGGTCGGTTGGATGGGTGAAGACTTATTTACTTATATGTCTGCAGTCACTGTTGTTCTGAGTTATGAGAAGTATACTTGGTCAGGTAGTAATGTGTGGTGCTTGAAAACCTGAAACAAAGAGAATGTACACTATAATTGCAGTACAGTTGGGTATCAATCATTACCATGTTAAGACAGACACTCGCTGTTTCAAAGCTAAAATATATTCCATGTTATAAATGTTAATCCAAAATAGCTATACTTATGAATAACTTGATATGCTATGTCATCTAAATTTGCTAATATTAGTCACTCGGACTCATATTTTCATATTTTAATGAATGATTATCCCTCGCCCTTACAGAAGGGAAATATTTATTCAAGCTCTATTTTTGAATTCTCATGAGCTGTCAGCTGCTGTCTCAACATATACATTCTCTGATATACATATATATATATATACATATATATATATATACATTGTGGCGTAGACCGAGAGCGGGACAGCGGAGTCGAAACCACCCTCGTATGGGGGCGGCGAGACTTATCAATAAATTAAAAGAATAAAAACTACCTTCCCTTGAGACTTCCCCTGTCATGGACCATTAACTGGTGAGCGAAGGTTTATGATTGTAATTTGTATGACTTAAACTGACAATGAGAGTCATTTTAGTGTACATCATTCCGCACACAATTATCATACTTTCAAACATTGTGAAGTCATCATGTAACACAACCTCTCATCAGGAATGGAATCTATGTGTTTGTATTTATACGGGTATACTTTGAAATGGGTACAACAGTACAGGCCATTTTGGCGCTTGATTAAACATTTTATTCATACATACAGCAGTAGCATACAAACATCTATACGCATATCATACTAACATAGTAGCCATGTATCTTTTTGAGAGACTATGAAACAATAAAAAGATTGTAACTTAAACTTGAAACCTGAACTACTAAATCAGCATGTCTTTCTAAAACCTGTCTGGTGAGCTCAATTGGTTGAGTTTCTGGATCTAAATCTGAATGTAGGGTGTTCCAGCCTCTCTTGGAACTTCCAAATTAAAATTGTTCTCAAAGAGGCCACACACCGGAGCGGTATTCATTAGCCGCACGCCAGCCACGCGGCGGGCACCACAGGCGCACCTCCTCTCTAGCTGGAGTGCGAGCACGTTCAGGTCCGGGCGCGCGCCGATGGCTGGGCGTGCCGCCTATTGAATACCCCTCAGGTTGGGCTATTGTGCAAGCTACTACACACTAGGTGGCATTGGTGCGCATGTAAAAGTTCTCAAGGCATTCAGGTTGCAGTATACCAATTCTTGCTTAACCCATTATATAAATCTAACACATATGAGGAAGGATTTCTGCACCTGTGCACAACTTTATGGCATATTATGCCCTAGTTCTCTGCTTACCGGAATGTTATCATCATAGCTATTATAAAGATATATATTGGAAAATATATTATAATATCATATTGTGGAATACAACAATTACATTATCACCAAGGATATGTACTTCCTCAGTTCAAAAGCAAATAAAATATCAATCAATCAATCAATTGATGGGAGGTGGCAGCAGGAGAGATTTTATAGCTCCGCACTGAAGGGTGTTGTACAATGATTATTGGTCTCAAATCTGACAGTGTTATTTAGGTATTTGATGTTAAGTTGAGGGGGGGGGCTATTTATTTACAGGATTTATTGAAATCATTCACTGCAAAACCCACAAATCTGGGTATGTCCGCACTCAAGGCCTGTAGCAAAAAGTTAATCACAATGAAGGAGTGAAGGATAATCAAGCCCCAGCTGTGCCTTATAGCATTTGCTTCAACTCAGTGTACATCTTATACATGGGTGCACCTTATACGCTAGCTATTATGTTAGTGTGTTTCTAATCACTCCACCTACCCTAACAACATTTTTCTAAATTTTGATAATCTTTTCGTATTTTTCATGATTTTTCATCCACCTAGATTAGAATAAACTTGTATATATGAATCAATCAACCAGGCGTGACATCCAAATGTAGGGGTAAGTCGCCCCTGAATCGACCACTTGGCATTTTGGTACCCTGAGTAGACCACTCCATCTTTTTACAGGTTATTTTCATGACCCATGAGTTCTGTTTGGGCATCTACGGGGAGACCATATTGTAGTTATTGTTGCTGGGTGCTATTTCAAATATGTTAACCCAGGGTACTAACATACCTAGTGGTCAAGTCAGGGGCGACTTACCCTTATAATATTATATACATAGTTCTTAGGTAGCGGACCGAAGAAGGCTACCCTATTTGCCTGGATCTATGGGCAGAAACCAAGCCATAACATAACTGTATTCTCGTTCCTCTGGGAGGTCACAATCATCTGTAAAGTGGGATAGTATTAGTTAATCAAATCTAAGATGGCTGCCATCAATACACTGAAAATGATATTCTTACGCTGAATAGGATATAATAGAACATGCCTATCAAATTACTGCTAGGTATCATATAAAGGTCATTCACATTGATTTAACATAGATCTAATTGAGCGAGGGTCTATGTGTCTCTGATAAAATTTAGATACTTTAGAAACAAAGAAGAGAATACATTTTTTAATGAATTCATCTCTAATGCCTTCCACCTTCAGAGTACTCATACCTGTGGACGGTTTAGGGTATTCAAAATGAATGAAACATGTTTAGGCTGAGTTCTTTCGAACGTTGCACTAATTCAGACATTATCAGGAGGTGACACGATCTGCGATAAGGGGGCTTAGTGCAGGGGGTTCTAAGACCCCTTCTCCCAGTATATGTCACGCTGATTCTAATGCATATACGGCAAATTGTTGGAAAATGACTGGTGTCATTGTAATAGTGGTTAATAGACCTACAAGTCTTCATACCTTTTTTGTGGGGGGGTCAGAATATACTTTGCCCCTCCCCCCATTTATTAATTGGAAGGGTGGACGGCATGGCCCACCACCAGGTAGCATCCAAATGACCAAATGAGATAAGTATAATTATGTTACCAACTCTTGACAGACGAACAGTCCTGTCTCCATTAGCATTTCCAAAAAGGAACAGCTGGGTCAGAATTTCGTTTTGTATATTTACTGTGTATTTACCTTTTTGATATCCTCATTATTCTTGACTTTTATACATCCAAATGGGAAGCCATGCAATCGGTGAGCAGCTAGGCAAAATTAGAGGATACCCAATATACATCTTTAAATACTAGCCCATTGGAGAAAAAATGTTCAAAAACATTTGTCAGACAATTTAAGCTTGCGGTGCGGGAAAGAAGACTATTCAGTATTGAAATGACGCATCGTGGTCAGCTGGTTCTTTGTCAGGACATTGTGAAGGTCGGTGCGCCAGAGTGTAGTGATGATCCAAAGGTGCACTGACAATTACCCTGTATTTTATACATTGTGGTCTGCTGGTTCAAAATAACTTGGTTAGTGTCTGAGAACAGGAGAAGTTCCACTCACCGTTGCAAATGATGATGTGAAAGTACAGAATATACAGACTATATCTAGATTGAATGGGGGGAGGGGGCAGCCCTGACAATCCCCCAGAAGCACATAGACATTGAGCTAAAACGAGCTGCTATAGTGTTTGGGTGCCAATCACCATAAACAACAATTGATGTTTTTGTGATCCATACATGCCAAGGCAAATCACTTTGATGGACATCTGGGTTGCCCAGCATAGGATAACAAGGAGAACATGTTGTAGACTAGTGTTATTCCCATGTTGATATGTCTAAACTCACCGACAGACATATATCATGTTCGCGTTGGACATCAAAACTAATGAAAATTCCTTTTCCATCATATGTCTGATGCTGTTCAACAATTGGTGGGATGGATTCTACAGCAGAGCTGGGCAGAGTACTAGACCTACTAGCAGTTATTATCTTCCTGTCATTTCCTCTTGTTGCTGTATACTGTCATATAAGAATTTATAGGACAATACATGATATATGATTTTGCAGCTAAACTGAGTGTCTCAGATATCTAGCAAAGTGATTTCATGTCCCTAGATTTGCAGCAATCCAAAAAGCATTGCTATATTTACTTTCTAAAGTTGGCACTCAGATCCCTCTGGACCCATGGGCTAACATCCTATAGTGCCCATTAAAGACATGAAAAGTAGGAGGTGTGACTTATTGCATGCCCTATATAGGATCAATGCAAGGTCACAGGGTATGGGTCTTATGTGTGCACTCAGCTGTAAATAGATGTCACCTCAATCTAGGTGGTATGCAGAGAATCGAGACAAGTCAGGCACAATCTAATTGACAAGGTGTCACATTACTAATAGGGCCAAGGATTTTCTTACACCATAAAACTGACATAGATCGGTTTCTAATTTGATAGCGTTCATAAATTAAATTAAAGCTGAAGCCATTCCTAATCTTTTTAGCATGGTCAACAATAATGGTGTCAGATCCGTTTTTGCACCAGTTGCCATGGAAATCACCATATTGAGTAAATTAAATGATACGGGGTGCCCCTGACAAGTCACAAATGTGACCTTTCACCCCTCGCTGACACAGTAGGTTTCTATGGTGACCGAAAAGGCCTAAATGTCAATGCTATTCCTAGAGGGATTCCTGCACGACTAGAAGGGTGTAGCCATAGCTTGTAAGAAATAGCATACTGAAAAGAAATTCTAGGTCAAAGTGTAAGGGAGTGGTCATTTTTTAACAATAGGGGGGGTTGGTGGGTTTGAGGGGGGACAAAGAGGGTTTTTGCCCCTTTTGAGCGAAAAAGCCAGCACACGACTGTAGAATAAAAGCGGGGGGCCCGGAAAAATTTAAGACCCCTCGGAAAAATTTTAGCCGCACGTGTGCAGAATTTCACCAACCCCCCCATTGTTTAAAAATGTCCACTCCCTCAGTTGTTTATTTCTTGGGTACAGTAGGTAACCTACCAAAGTTGGACATTAATTCCTAGCACACCTTAAAGCAGGTTTGTGTATTTTTGTTTGTTTTTTCTTTTAGTTCTTTCATTCTAAGATCAATCAAGAGTCAAAAAAATGAAGAGGATTTATCCAACATTTATTCAAAAAAGAGCAATACCAATGCTCATGCATTTGATCGTTGTAAGCTTTATGTCCAGTATAAACTGCTGCATATATGTAACAGGATGCAATGGTTCTATAGCTATGATCAATTGAAAGTAAACAGCAATAATCATGGGTATCAGTATTCCCTGCTCTTATAGAATTAGCTAGCAAAATCTGATTCAGTTATGAGTCCTTTGAACTTACACTTTTTTTTGAGATCTTGATTTGTGCCTGTATGATTAATGCTTAAAAATGAACTCGAATTTGGTAACCCCCACATCATAATTATTACGCTTTACAATGTAGACATGGTCAACTCTTGCTTCATCAGACAGCATTGTTCTCCAAGTGCCCTTCAGGTGGTCGTTGCTGTGGATGACCCCTGCGGGAAGATACAGAGTGTGCCTCATAGGCACCTTGAAGGCTGTCAGGTGGAGCTCTTCCCCTTCAATCTTACCCATCACAAAGTAACCACTGCTGTTTGACATTGGACAATCCAGATGGGAAAAGTCATGTGTCTCAAGGCCACAGCCGCCGCCATCTGTCTGGACGTAGTCTGACATGTATTCATTCTCGTAGGTGAAGTCCTGGATGCCATGACGGTACATGAGTGACACTTGTATTTGGTTACTGTCAGCAAGGGAAGCCCCATAGTACCTCAAGTGCTCTGTAGTGGCAATATCAATAGGAATTTTACAGTCATAATCGGCAGGGAATATGGCCTGTCCATGACCACCTGGCTGTGCCTTCACCCAACAGAAGTTCTTGATAACTGCATGAGCAGGTTCAATGGGAGGGAGGTCACTGAAGCAGGCAAGGTCCAGAAGGCTATAATTTCCTGGTAGGACATCAGCAACCATATCCTCGGAGCCTGTCATGACTGACTCACCTGATGAGCCAGCACGGTTGAAGGCAGAAAAGGCTTTCCAACGTTCTTGAATGAAAGCAGTTATCCCCTCTGCATCAACATCCTTGAACATGTCCTTAAGATTACCTTTAAGATCTTTGCCATCAACCCCTTCTGGAACAAAATCTTCCTGTCCTGCAATTAAATCATTGAACTGATCAAATTTGATTTCACCTTGTCCACCACCAATGTTTTCAAAAGCACTCATCACTGCAGACATTCTCATTGATCTTCTTTTCTCCCAAAGGTACTCTGCAAATTCATTGAAATTAACAGTACCAGTCCCATCCCGGTCGGCCGCTAAGAATGCTGCCTGCAAACTCACCTCTGTTTCTCCAGCTGTCTGTCCAGTCTCATCGAGAACATTTTTCATAAAGTAGTTAGTGAACTCATCTATTGTGATGACACCCTCTCTACTTTTATCAATTTTGGAAAAGATATTTCCAATCTCATCATCACTTATATTTAGTCCCATGTCCTTTATGAATACATTGAATTCATGGGAATCAATAGAGCCATTGGCCTTGAGATCCACTTTGCTGAAGATTGCCTGGATCTTATTCACCTGCTCTTCAAAGTTCTCATCTTGAATCTTCATATTAGAAGGCACTTTCTGTTGTATTTTCTTTGGCTCAACAGAGTGGCCATCACAATGAGCATTCTTTTGAAGTCCACAGCATTTCAATTTGGATGTTGCTTCATCAATAGATGAAAATTTTCCATTTTTCTTCTGTACCTGTCTGTTTTTGAGGATGGCCTGTATGGGTGTGGTTCCAAATTTGGCAGCATCAACTATCTCCTTTAGGGCTGCCATCCAGACTCCAGACTCCTCTTCATCTGGCCCTTCAACTTCCAGTTCCAAATATGGAGAATTGATGACTTTAAACCTAAAAAGTTTGTGATTTTTGATTTCCTCTATTTTTGAAAAGGATGAGAGGGGGAATTCGCCTTTCTTCTTCTCCATCTTGTCATTCTCATAGTAGTCCAAGTGACCTGGAACAAGCACACACCAGCGTTTAAGCCGAGAGGTCCAGTTGGCCTGATTCTTTGTGCGTATATCAAGCCATCCAGTAATGGCCCTTTCTTGCACCAGCCACATATGTAGTGATTCTATGGCATCAGATGAGGCTGCCTTGGAAACCTTGGAGAAGAATTTCTTACCTAGAATCTCCATGAGCCCACCATAGCAGGTGTGTTTAGCGTTAATGGGGTCCCAGCTCTGTTTAAGATGTGTACTTAGCTTCTCTGCTATCCAGTTTACCTCCTCCTTGGCCATACTTGGTGGCACAGTACCTGGTTCACACAGCCTGTTAAAAAGCTCCCAAAGCTTGTGAGCATCTGACTCTAGCAGCTTATTATTCTCTAGGTCATACTCTTCCTTAGTTATTTCCCAGCAAATGTCCTCTATTGCATCTTCAGCAGTCTTGCAGACATCTGCCGACTGGACAAGGTGGTTGTGTACATAGGTAGCATATTGATCAAAATCAACTGTTTTGCCTTGGAAGATCTCATCAAAATCCTTGAATGAGAACTTTATCATTGGATTTTCAGTGAAGGACATTGTGATTAAGCGAACCAAGTTTTTTCGTGCTGAGCCTTTAGATGAGGGGTTGATGGCATAAAGGGCCTGCCATACACACATTAGACGTTGTTTAGAAGCAGCATGGAATTTCTGAAAATAAGAGAAAGTGAACCCAGGTCATAAGTGTGAACCATGCTGAATTCAAGAGGTGTAAAATTAGAATGCTTAAAGTATTTCATCCATGTAGACAATGATACAAAAACCAGACTGGTAAAGAGACAAAATTTATATTCCATATTGTAGTAAACACAAAAGGACCAGACGCAGCCAATAAAGTTCTATAACAGTAGAAGGTGTTTGGTTTATTTCTTTTAGGCCTTAGCGCTAACAGCTCTCATTAATTCTGGTATCGACATCAATTATCCTTGCTTGTATTGAGATGCACCACCCTTACAGGTATCCACCGATCGCAACCACCGAACCCGGAGTCACTGACCACACTTCTGCCACCTGCAAGTCTCTCATCGCATCTCCCCCCGCGACCACCGGACTGCCTTTTTATGGCGTCACGAGCGTGACGTCACCGGTCGCTACCGTGTCGCCCCCAGCTGGGACGGACCCTAACTAGCGCTCCCGCGCCGGTGGCTACCACCGGACTGATCGCCCCAGCATTATAATTATTATACAAGTGATATAATCACTACAATATACTATGTACAACATATTTGTAATGTCTGGCAACATTTGAAAAGGGTTTATATCAGAAAATGTTTGTAAAAAAATATATCAACAACGTTATCAGAAAAAAAAAATCTTGGAATCATTTGAAAAGTCTTTTAAGTCTAAAATTGTCAAAAGAAAAACATTTTCAAATTACATCAAAATAATGCTTTCTCGGATGCACATTTCGGCTTTTTAGGTTAATTCAATTAGAAAGAGGACAATAGGATAATATTTTTTTGTGTCAAAGGAGGGCAGAAAGGTAAAGTTCATGGATTTGTGGTTTATTTCTATTCATGTGACTCACTGCCAGATCACTTCCTTTACCAGTCAACTTCGAGTGTAATTAGGAATACTGATTCTGAATCTGAAAATGATAACATCTTACTTCTTTAATTTTTACATGCCCATTCGCCATTGTATTGTCAGCCTTCGGTGAGTCATGACAGGGTGTTTCAGAAGCACCTCTAATGTGGCCAGAATAGTCAGCTTTCTTTTTCCTTGGGGAATCACTTGCCAAAAGATCTGACTTAGTTGTGACATCATGCTTGCATGTAATGGCACCCATATTGAAGGTAAGCGTTTGTCTTATTACCGCCAGTGATTACCTGAAATAAAAGAGAAGGTATACTGTGAGTGCAGAACAGTTGAAAATTAAATAGCAATCATGTCATTTTAACCCAGATAATCAACCTTTCAAAGGTAGCAATGCTTAGTTCCCTGAGGCAAATTCACAATGTCTCTGCCAAAGAGGTATAACTTTGAATATATTTATGTTTCATGACCATGCAACTCAACACCATTAGATTTGGATGGATATTTATCCCGTCATCAGAGACATTTGTCTATTTGAGATAGATCTTCAATCTCTAAGACCTATCAAAATGCATTTGAAATAAACTCCCCCCCATCCGATTACCGATGTCCTTTATACAAGGCCAGTCCTGGCCCAAAAATCTGGTGCTTGACCACAAGTAGCTATACTTTATATGGCCGTAATGGATACCATATTTATGTAAATTACATTTGTAGATAAAAGAAATTATGTTTATGCTCCATAGGTTTAGGCAAAAGAGGGGAAACTCTGAACTACAGGACGTTGCCTCTTGCCTCTTGTGTAGACTATATATTGATAAATTTCTTCTTTAGCGGCACTTAATAGTGTTTTATGTCAATTTCATAGGTTTATTCATCCAATCAAGAACAGAAAATAGCAACGAACATGTATGAAGTGGAGTGATACCAAGAGAATACTAAAATGGAGTTCACTTCAGAGCCCCTTCTAGTTGCATATAATAAAAATCAGAACATAGAAATAAGGAATATGATGTTAAAGTCTCAAAGCACTGATGGTACTGTGCTTATTGGATGCGGGGTTTTTGTGTCAGCTGAAGTCTATCTTTTCATGTCCTCAGATGCATTTTGGTTATATCTTGCAATGTAATTGATTTAGAGTAATGTGAATGGTTTCTAATGAGTCTCAGAGAAATTTCCCATTAGCATTAAGATGTCTCCATATGTTATTTCCCCTACAGTAAGGATGTTTAATGTGGCCAAACAGTCAAAAATGCCCGTCCTCAACTCAAATTCTCATTTTTGAAGTATAATTGTAAAATGATCTCTGAGAGTAGTGTCCCATATACTTGAATAGCTGGAAGTATGTTCATCTCAAAATGTTAGTACATTTTAGATTTTGAGCCTGTGATAAATGGACAACTTTCTATGAATTTATTTCTCATGTCCTCAGATTTTAGTTCATTTCTGAACGATTAATTATAAAATGCCTTAAAAACATATCTAAAGAGCAATAGTTATTTGTGTTTAGATAGAATAAATATACATAGGGGGCACTACCAAATGACCTATGACATTTAGACCAGGCAATCATTGTAAGTAATTTATGACTCTACAAAGTTGTGAATGAAACATGGAATTTTTAAGTGTTTCATTAAAGGCACATACAAGTATTCAGTTTATCAAAAAAATGTCATGCAACTTTGCTTCAATTATATTGCCCTGGAAAATGTTATTAGGGGGTAAAGTGAGGCATTTAGATAACTGTATTTTAGCTATTTCATAACATTTTTATTTCTGAACGTTTCATTTCCGAACATTTCAAAACAGTCAATGAATACCATACTTTTTCTCATGGAAATGCTTCTGAAGAAATTAATATATCACACACAAAAACAATAGTGGTACCAAATTAAGCTGATGCATAGTGTACCTGATGGAGATATACATTGTCTGGCCAACTTAATTATTACCCTACTTATGGACTTGTGAATTCAACTAGCACATTTCTTCTTGTACGACACACTGTGGGATGCTTTGCCTTCAAAAACCTGGACTTAACATGGAATGTGCCAATAATGCTTATTGGATGTGACATTTGTGAGTCAAATACTTATTGGACGCGATTATTGTATGTCTATCATGCTTATTGGACACGATGTTTGTGTGTCTAATGCTTATTGGATGTGATGTTTGTGTGTCTAATGCTTATTAGACACGATGTTTGTATGTCTAATGCTTATTGGATGTGATGTTTGTGTGTCTAATGCTTATTGGATGTGATGTTTGTGTGTCTAATGCTTATTAGACACAATGTTTGTATGTCTAATGCTTATTGGATGTGATGTTTGTATGTCCAATGCTTATTGGATGTGATGTCTGATGTTTGTATGTCTAATGCTTTTTGGACATGATGTTTGTGTGTCTAATGCATATTAGACGCGAAGTTTGTATGTCTAATGCTTATTGGATGTGATGTTTGTGTGTCTAATGCTTATTGGGTGTGATGTTTGTATGTCTAATGCTTATTGGACTGTGATGTTTGTGTGTCTAATGCTTATTAGATGCGATGTTTGTATGTCTAATGCTTATTGGACTGTGATGTTTGTTTGTCTAATGCTTATTGGATGTGATGTTTGTATGTCTAATGCCTATTGGACTGTGATGTTTGTGTGTCTAATGCTTATTAGACACGATGTTTGTATGTCTAATGCTTATTGGATGTGATGTCTGTGTATCTAATGCTTATTGGGTGCGATGTTTGTATGTCTAATGCTTATTGGACTGTGATGTTTGTGTGTCTAATGCTTATTAGATGCGATGCTTGTATGTCTAATGCTTATTGGACTGTGATGTTTGTGTGTCTAATGCTTATTAGATGCGATGTTTGTATGTCTAATGCTTATTGGATGCGATGTCTGTGTGTCTAAGGCCTATTAGGTGGGATGTTTGTATGTTTAATGCTTATTGGACTGTGATGTTTGTATGTCTAATGCTTATTGGATGCAATTCTTGTATGTCTAATGCTTATTGGACGTGATCCCTGTATGTCTAATGCTTATTGGACGTAATGTTTGTGTGTCTAATAGCATTGCATAAGATATTAGTGTATAATTAGTATTGCGTTGTATAGGAGAGGGGGAGAAGGGAGAAGAGAAGGCCAGCATTTTACTACAGAGACTAGACTCCTCAACGTGCATACGAATAATGAGTAAAAGTGGATACCTTACCATGAGTAGGTGATGAATAAAGAAGAAAGTTCCAGGATGGTGTTAGTAACAGAGAATCATTACTTGGAGCCAGGTGTTAGAGTTCATGTACTTATCTGTGTTTCTGCCAGCTGACTGTAGTTCATTGGGTGATAGTCCATGGGTCAGATATTCTTTTAGTTTCAGCCCGGGGGGGTGCATTCACTATATGTCACTGACGGGGGTGTGTGGCTGGCAAGGCCAGTTTTTGGTCAAAATCCCTCTCAACAATGGTCTAGTTTTGGTCAAAATCCCTCTCACCAACTGTCACTTTTAGCCAAAATCCCTCTCATCAAAGGTCTCTTTTCTCATATTTTATACCTGTGCGTCCAAATAAGTGACAGTTTTCGGAATTTTCAACAAAATTACTGCCAAATATGGTCAGTTTTGATAAAAGTTTCTCACATCATGGGTGAATTTCAAGATAAAATCTTAACCGTGGACATTTTTTACCAAAACACTCTCACCTTTTGCCGAAATCCCTCTCACCAAGGGTAAGGGTTGTCAGACACCCAGCCGCACACCCCTGTCAGAAGAAATCTGAGTGCCCACCCCCTCCCAGAGTTCCAGTCGTGCATAGTAAACCTGATAATGCCTTTCTGATTGCTAAATGTCTCGGTAACCCAAACGACTTTGCTAGACATCTGAGTCACCAAAATCTAGCTGCTCACACCAGGATTTCGAACAGTGGCACCACAGGTCTGTGTCTTCCCAAAAAGTGGGCAACCTAGCAAAGTGATTTAACCCCCCACCCAACCCCACCCCAACAAGTTCCAATTCAAAAACCATTGTCATGTGGGCCCACGGAATATGGGGTCACATTAATACAGTGTGACCACTGTCTAGAAATGAAGAAAATGAAGTGTTTGGTCCAAAACGCAGTAAACACAGTTTTTGAATTGATTAATGGAGTTGACATAAGGAAATTATTGTTGATTATTAATTAGAAATCAGCTATACGGGCGCGTCTGGGGGTTGAATTTGACTAGTACCACTAACTTTGGATGATTCTATAAGGTGCGCTTGGTGTCCATCGGTCCATTGTTTTGTCTGAATACAAGTATGCAATATGACACCGAGTTTCAACCATGAAGGAGGCATATAATGCAATAACAATACATACATCCGTTCAGGGGTTGGCGCTAACAATGCCCCATTTAAGCAAATTATTGGATGGGGGTCCCCATGTCAAATGTTGATTTTTAGAAAAGCTCTGTCACATGTCACCTAATTAAACGTGACTCATGATGTTGCGTCTAAGAACCTGTCATGTCGCCATATATGGAGATAATGGGGCCTACTTACTCCAGTCTCAGACCTGACTCCATCAAATAGTCTGAGCAGAAGTCTATTTGTAGTTTGTGATGACCCTGCTGCCCTCTAGTGGCATATCTTATTCATTTTGCATGGGTACATGGCAATTCTTTTTAGTTGGTTGTATGTTCCCATTTTTCTATCACATCTGTTTCAGTGGGTGCTGTGTTTCACATACATGTATATATATATATATATATATATATATATATATATATATATATATATATATATATATATATATATATATATAGACAAAGGTTCACGAGTAGTGGGAATGACTGAGGGTTATCTCATGGAGCGAAGCCAAGTGAGATAACCTCAGTCATTCCCGCTACTTGTGAATCTTAGTATTTATTTCATGTTATCTGAGTCAGATAACATGATTATCTGAGTTGAAATTACATAAAAGATAATTATTTACATGTTTTATAACCGTTTGGTGTCCTCTTACTGGCCATGAGATACGGGAAAGGGTTATCTCATGGGGGTGTGAGATACAGAGCTTCTATGTTAATCCGATGGGCTGTCTGTATCCCACTGTTCCAAACATTAAATAAAACCAGAGATCACATGATTCCAAGTGTAGGGGCCGGCATCGCTGTATATATATTAGTGCGGTTCATCCGAGAGACGTGTTCGTGTGGTGCTCGTTCCTTCTATGCCAACTAGGTGTCGCTTTGCGATACCCGGCTGGTACAAGAGGGGGCAGCACCATGCCTCATGTCCAGCTTCTACTAAGAAGCCGGACGAGCTGCAGAAGGGGACTGGACTTAGTCCAGTCAAGACGTGTAACCATAAACAGCTGAAAGGTTAATAAAGTCCTACCGGAGAGGTAGGGGTATCCGGGGCTTTGCCCAACCCGAACTACTCCTGTTGTGTTGGTATCTTTAGTGATAAGCGAGCCAACGAGCCACCCAACATATAAGTCGATACGAACCATTACACTGGTGCCGTGACCAGTTGGTTCGGGGGTGGAGCGCGGCCACATTGGCCGAAAGCCTCGGGAAGCCTGATGCGGATCCCTCCAGCCCTGGGCTAGAGGGATTTGAAGTGGATGGTTTCACATCCCAGCATCTGTTGTTAGACTGGAAACGAGGTCAACAACAAATGTTCAACCCGGAGGGTGTCCAGACTGTCTTCTCGACACCCGGTCTAACAGACGGTGCCACCAGAAATGGAGACGACATCGTTAAGTTGTATCCGGGTACACCTCAAATGGTAGCACCGGATACAGGACTGTTTAGGGGGGTACTAAGACCCCCAACTTTGAACTTGAGCGATTGGTCCCAAGTTATAACTAGCAGACGCCAGCTGGGTCCTATTATACCAGCAGGCTCGGCTAGCAACTTAGGTACCCCAATAGCACAGAGCCCTATGCAGCGTACCGCGACCCCCCCGGGAGCGATACCAGAGGGGGCAAATGGGGTAGCCCCACTAATGACGTCGTCGGATCATGATAGCGACGATAGTAAAACTGTAAAGGACCCAATGGTTCCTAAAGCAACCCCGAAGAATAGGCCTCGGGATGCCAAACCGAGGAGTTCGGAAAGGCACTACCTAGGCCTATCTTTGGACGAAGGCTTGTCTGACTCCATGTTCAACCCTTGAGGCAGTCGTAAGTCAATATACGGACGTCGGATGGGGCCCGGGTATAAAACTACTTCGGCCTATTTGAAAGCCAAGGAGCAGGTAGAGCTACAGGCTAAGAGGCAGCATGAACAATTCATGGCAGCCCAAACAAAGATAGAAGAGGAGACAAAATCTCGGATCGGTAAACTCCGATCCGTTGAACAGGAGGCGATTCTAAAAGAATCAGACCTCAAATATCGTCTATCTTCTGTAGCCCATCGATTGGAGCGAAAGGAGAAAGACGAGAAGGAAAAGGAGAAAAGATTGGCTGAGCTGGAGCTCGAAGAAACCAATAAACTCAGAGCAATCGAAAAGGCTAGAGCCGAGGAGGTTGCTAAGGCCCGGGATGTAAATAGACTACAATCCAAGTTGCATGCCATGGAGGAAAAGTTAAAGAAACTTCAGCTCCGCAAGGCGGAGACGGAAGCCAAGTTGATCTCGGAACAGGCCGAGATCCGGAGAGAGACCAATGAATATCAGCGGTCTCAGAAGGAAAAGGGTGAAAAGTATCGTCTATTAAAGGATACTTTTAAGCGGGAGGCAGTAGCCGCCCAGGAGTAGCGTAACCGAGCCGTTGCAGATAACGAGAAGATTCGATTCGAGATCTTATCGGAGAATGCACAGCTAAGAGAGGAGCAGCGAAATCTCACTACGGATGTAGCTACCCTCACATTAAATAAGTCTGCTATGGAGAGTTATTTACAGGAGCAAGAGCAGACGAATGCTCCTCCGGCGAGTAAGGATTTAAACCCGAACTCGACGTTTGTTAAACAGGGAAACCCAGTTTCCTGTTCGACACCTAAGCATCCGCAGTTCAATCCTTTTGTCAATGACAATGCAACGCGGAATGTAGATCAAGGGGGAGTTTATATCAGAACCCAAGATAAGCACGGCCGAACTAGTAGAGTCCGGATAAGTGAGGTCCCTATAGTCCACAACTTAGACCCGGACTATGTACCTCGGGATGCCTCCGACAATAGCGCGGAAACTAGTGGATTCCACATACATGTGGATCAGACAGAAAATGTCGGATTGGGAGCTGGTAATGACAGCAACCAACAAACTCCACCTAACGATGGCAGTCAACCAAACCAGCTGTCTGATGGCGGTCACCAAGGTACCCAAGGGGGAGACAGTGCTACGGGTAATGGAGGTAGCAATGATACCTCGGGTACCGGCCCTAACCAAGGTGGTGGAGGCTATACGAACTACAGTGGTACACAGTGGACGTATAGCCAACCGCCACCACGGCCTCCACCAGGCAATACAAGCTTCGGTGGAATGGGAGGCAATCGAACCTTGAACGAAACCAAGGCGATTGAATGGAGCAAACAACAATGCACTAGATTGATGTATGCCCATAATTCAGCCCGAAGGGTAGCCGTGATTCCTAAGGAATACGATGGTACCCGGCCATGGAAAGAATGGTTTGAAGATTTCATCGATGTGATGAATTGTAATGGTTGGACCCCATACGAGGCCAAGCCGCATCTGGTTAGATGCTTGAAAGGCGGGCCGGGTCGCATGGCAGTAGAGCAATGGCGGACCTGGTATGGTCTCGTAGGAAGTTTTGAGCAGTTAGTAGAATCTGCTAGTGGACTATTATGTAACATGGTCAAGGAGGATCCGATGGTCCGCTTTAAGAAACGCACACAGAAGCCTAGCGGAGCTTTCAGAGCATACGGTATGGAACTCCATGCCCTGCTAAGCTAGGCCAGGCCCGGTACTGAAACCCAGGACTGGTATATGGACAATTTGATTACACAATTCGTTAAGGGTCTGAGAGACCGAGATGAGCAAATTGCTGCTAGAGATGCCTGGAAGGAAGGCATAACATTACACGGTATATTTAATGGTATAGATACGGCCGTGAAGAAGCGAACCATGTTAGCTGGGGACATACCGAATGCCACGGGCTCGGCTCCCCTAGCATCGGTAGTTCAGCGGTCTGAGGTAGATAATACCTCGGATGATTTTGAACTAATTGAAATCGAACAGGAGGACAGCACCTTTTGTTCGATGCAGCTCAGGAAAAATACTTCAGGTAGGAAGTATATTCCGAGGAAGGCGTTTAGTAAATCGAGGGATTCTAAACCGTCATCCGAGGTCAGGAGTGACCCGAAAGTTGGTGGGAAGGCAATTAAGTCTTCTGACAACGCTGATAAAGCGAAGGGTCAGTTTCCGGACATGACCAAACTTATGGAGGATATGTGTAAGAAAATTACAGACGCCCTCCAAGCCAGCCGGCAAAGACCCAGAGTGGATCGCCGGATGGTCAAGTGTTTCAGGTGCCAACGCATGGGACACTACTCATCTGAATGTACCGCTGCTAAGCCGGTAATGGCTGCCTTCTATGAAGCCGAAGATAACGGTGAAGGTGAACAGAACGCTACGAGTTCCGCTGATGTGGAAAACTAGTGGGGGTTGTATCCACGGCATTGGGTATAACCCCGGGAGGGAACGAATGCCAAAATGCTACCGGGGGTAACCCGGTGGAAGATTTCGAATCAAATTCACCTGGAGGCCGGGTGGCTGTGGGTGCGCACCCCTGCACCTCGGCCGGGGCCAGTGACCCTAGTGCTCATGTGTACGGTGGTGAACATATAGAGGCGAGTGGCCGCACTGGGGGAGAGGAAAGATGGATCAAGGAGTTGATTCGAGTGTGTGGGACACGCCTTCCCCCAAGTCATCCGTGTCTGGAGTTTTTGAGAGGACTCGGATTGAATCTTGGTGATTCGGGAGACTTTCACCAGTTTACCAGCAACCCCTCTCCTTTAGGGGGGAGACGGTGGTATGTACCCATATCTGTGGAAGGCCGGGTAGGAGAATTCTTGGTGGATACTGGAGCCAGCCACTCCTGTGTGTCCAAAAGATTCTTCGACTCGGTGGCCGGCAGCCATGAGAACCTCAAAACAGGGGTAAATGCTTGCACAGCCGACGGAAGCAGTATGCGTACTTTTGGTAGGACGTTTATGCCTATCCGTATAGGAGGCAAAGAATTCGTTCTTTCGCCAACTATAGCAGAGGTTAGTGACGACTTGGACGATGTTGTCGTGTTCAGCAAGTCGTTTCAGGAATGCCATGCAAACCTGCAATTGGTACTCGACCGGATACTATCCAATGGTCTAAAACTTAAACCCAAGAAATGTAACCTGTTTAAGAGAACAATTACATACCTGGGAAGGATCATCACCCCCAGCGGAGTGAGTGCAGATCCGGAGAAATTAGAAGCTGTAGAAAATTGGGAAAGACCCACGAGTGCTAAGGAGGTGAGATCATTTTTAGGATTTTGTTCCTACTACCGTGATTTCATACCGAATTACTCTCGTGTCAGTTTTCCAATGCAGTGCTTAGCTCACTGGACCCCGGGTAGGGCACGGGACCCATTCCCATGGACCAGCGAGCAAGAAGAACCTTTTAATAAAATAAAAGATTTGTTTAGAAACACACCCGTATTGAAATATCCCACTCCCGAAGGACATTTCATATTAGACACCGACGCGAGCAATGATGCAATCGGGGTGGCTCTCTCTCAGGTCCAGGACGGAGTCGAAGTCCCAATAGCATTCGCTAGCAACACGCTAAGCAACACGCAGCGTAATTATAGTACCACTACACGGGAACTCCTCGCGGTAGTGGTGTATATGAAGAAGTTTAAGCATTTCCTTTGGGGAAGTGACTTTACTTTACGAACCGACCATTCGTCTCTTAGGTGGCTCCTTAAGGATGCCGAGGGGGTTGATTGGATGATGGTTAGCTCATCTATCCGAGTTACAGATAGAGCACCGGCCCGGTGCTAAACATATCAATGCGGATGCCTTGTAGAGGCGACCCGTCCGAAAGTGCCAGAATGCCACTTGTGAAGACTGCGGGGCCCACAATGCTGAGGTAACCTATTTAATTATACCACCCCCTGTATCCCCTGGGAGGAGGCTGTATGTAGCTATCTCGATTGGTCCTCGGAGACCATCAAGAAGTTCCAACAGTCGGACCCCACCACTGCGCGCATAATGGAATACCTACGGACAGGTATTAAACCGGCAAGGCCGCTGGTATCCCTAGAAGATAGGGAAGCGAGGCGATTGCTAGCTCAATGGACCGAGTTGGAGATCCGAGACGGCATACTGTGCAGGTGGAAGACAACTCCCACCAACGGTAGGCTGTTACAAATAGTGATTCCTACCCCGATGAGGAGGGATATCATGTATTATTGCCATGGCCACCAAACTAGTGGCCATTTCGGTAAGAAGAGGTCGATAGAGCGTCTACAAAGACGTTACTACTGGCCTGGAATGAGAGGCGACCTACTTCGGTGGATCGCCACTTGCCCGGATTGTTGTAAAAACAAGCCGGGACCCGGCCTGGGAAAGCAACCCTTATCCCAGGAATTGTTTAGTGTCAGGTTCGCTCGAGTAGCGATAGACATCATCAGCGGGATCAAAACGACGCCCCGAGACAACACTTGCATGATGGTCGTAACCGACTATTACACCAAGTACACTCGGGTGTTCCCTCTTCCTAATCACAAAGCCGCCACATGCGCTGAGGCGTTTGTAAAAGGCTGGGTGCTTCATTTGGGTGTCCCCCTTATGATGCACAGTGACCAAGGGAGAGAGTTTGAGTCAGAGCTATGGCAGGAAATGTGTCATTACCTAGCCATTTGCAAGACCCGAACCAACCCATACCGACCACAGTCGGATGGACAGGTAGAACGGTTCAACAGAACCCTGATACAAGTGCTAAAGCCCCTGGTTAATACCCACCAGGACGACTGGGATGAACAGTGCGAGTTTGTAGTACACGCCTACAACAACACTGTCCATTCATCTACTAATTGTACTCCAAACATGCTAGTGTTCGGCGAGGACATCATAATGCCCGCCGACTTAGTGTATGGAGTGGTTGGGATAGACCCGGAGGCGCCCTGCACCGTGTTGTTTGTAGAGTCGTTAAGGGATAGATTCAAACAGGCATACGAGGCCGTTCGGAAAGAACTGCTGAAGAGTGCGAAATGGCAAAAGGTGGGTTACGACACCAATGCCAAAAGAATTCGTTTTAATGTTGGGGACAAAGTACTAAGGTACTACGAGCCGCTGGAACGGTTAAAGCTCGTAACGCCTTGGGAAGGTCCATTTAAAATTATTCGCATCATCTCCGAGTCCACGGTGATGATGGAGGACTGCCTAACTGGTAGGAAATGGAAGACAAATGTCGGAAAACTTCGGCCCTGGAAGGGACGCGAAGAGGCGGAGAGGGAGTTCGGTTACCAACCACCTGAGTCTGCGCCTAGCAAACCTAACGTGGTGGTACCCGTGAAATGCCCTAGGGGCCGGCCGAGGAAAATGCCGGAAGATGAGAGAATAGTCAAAAGGAAGACGAAGGCCAGGAAACGACCTAATCATAAGAAAAGGAAGAATGTCTCGCTGAGTGAAGGCATTACGTATGGGAAAGGTCTCGCCGTGGCTAAGCGGGACCGAAGGCGTTAGACGCAGTCCCCGGTTGAGGTCTGCTGTAACCTAACTCAGTACACAACGAGCTGCTGCGTGTTGTCCGCCATAGGTGAATAACATACGTTCCACGGCTAGAGATGCCGAACGCGCCCTCCCCGGGTAGCTGTATCCCGTGAGCGGCGGACGGATTAACCGGTACATTCGCTTTGAAGCGTTGTATATACCGCCAAGCTCCGGACGATAGCACTCGGGTAGTAGGCCGTGTCTCGCATCTCAAGTTGAATGTTAGTTCGGATATAGTCCCCTAGGTGGCGCCGCGGGTGCGGCGGGAAAGCGCAGAACTAGGTCACCGGATAGCCCTTGCGGGATCTCGCGAGACAAGAGGTCTGACGTCATATTGTTCATAACTAGAGCGGACTCGTGGCGGTAAGACGCCACCCGTTTCGCTCCGGTTATTGTCGGCGTTTGGCAGCCGGTAGCTGTTGGGTTAGCTTGGCTATACCTGTCCCTTCTTGTTGGACGAATCCTTCGGGAGGAGTCCAACACATTTGCCAATTTTTAATAATTGGAAGTCGCCCTCAGTGCCATGGCACAGGGGACGATTGACGCCGCGCGTCAAACCACCAACGTCCAGTTGCAAGGGGATCCGAAGCCGAGGAGGCAGCCCTCACACTCTCTGCTATGGCCGACGTCACGGACAGAGAGAGGATGCCACCTCCACCACCACCACGCCCGGAGCCCATGCCTACAGCAACGGCTTCGGGTGGCAGTCTTGATGTCCTGGACATTCCACTGTATCCTCCGGGATTCAGAACGCGCATCTAGCACATGGCCCACGTAGATGCGGCCACTGGTGTCGTGTACACCTCCTGGGGGACCTACATCCCCATGCATCCCTCCATGTTCGGATGCGGTCCGCTTGCGGAGACACCCGGCGTGCCCGATGCCATACCAGATGACTTCAAGACTCTGGTTATGGACTCGTGCACCGACGAGTTGGCTGAAAGTATGCCAGTTTCTTGGCTCCGAAACTACCAACGGTTGGCGGAGGAGATGGCGGTCAACGAAAGCTTGGCCCGAGCTGTGCTGCTTTCCGAAGGCATTACCCGGAAGGCCGCGCAGCTAAGAGAGTCTGAATCCGACATGGATACAGACTCCACCGTCACACAGTCGTCGGTGGAATCCGGACGGGTCAAGCGATTGAGCCATAAGCCAGCACCAAAGGGTCCTCTCACCGAGAGTGACCTGGAATTGGAAGACGTCCGGATCGCCATCGAGAGGTCCACGACCGAGCAGGAGCCAGGCGCCAACATACCGGAGGCGGCTGGTGAGATCTCGGAAGAGGACATCTCACAGCAACAGGCTGCTGTGTAAGCCAAGCGAGCTGAGCTGGCTAAACAGCAGAAGGAGCTTACCGCTGCGCGTCGGGCCCACCGGAAACAGCAGGCCCAAAGTAAGGCGAAGGCCGCCTCCGACTCTGACTCCCCGGTCAGTGGTAGGAGGAGCCCTCGTTCAAAGGAAAAGGATCCACGTCAGTCGGATTCTAGTCCCGAGGTGCCGGCGCAGCCACCCAAGGTCGTGCGTCGGAAAAAGAAGAACGGAGCGAAGGCGTCTCCGGCGGAGCCCACGCCCCCCACCAAGCCGAGGGGTAAGGGCGACCCGAAGACGCCCGCCTCCAAGACCCCAACAACCACAGTAGCCACCTCGGTTACTGCAGCGTCCTCTGCTAGCACCAGCGGGACGAGCGCCAAATCCTCTACCAAGGCTTCGACTGGTACTACTACCACCAGCCGAGCTAGCCGTAAAGGGGAGGGCATCTACACGGACAGTGAGGGAAGCGCAAGCGACCCAGAGCTGCCCGAGTCAGCCAAATCTGATTTGGAGTCTGTGACGACGTGGGAAGAAATGACCACGGACGTCCCCAAAGACGACAATCAGAAGTGGATGTGGAAGAATGCAGCCGAGGGGTTCAAGGAACGGACTCCCCGCTGCTTCGCGGACTGTGCTTACGACACAGTCCACTGCCCGGCGCCGTCAATAAGGATGGTGATAGCGATGACGAGGAGCGGATGAAGTCCGGCCCCTCGTATACGCCAGTGGGTAAATTCTACCTCATTTGGATTGACCAGCTCAAATCCAAATTGGGGTTAATTTACAACTATGAGGCCCGGACGAAAGTTCAATGGGCTATGACCTAATGGGGACCATCCGGCAACTGCCGAAAGTGCCCATTCGAGTCCTGTCAGCTGGCCCTCACTGGAGAGAAGATGTTTGAGACGAAGCCTCGCTTTGCGTCACATGCACCACAAGCCACTTCTTCAGTGTGTACTCGGAGACCGTCCGAGCAAACTGTGTGACGGCTCGTTTTCTACCAACCGGCGTCGGGACATGGCTCTGCATCTGCAGAGGGCCCATGGCACCGGCCTGGAGAAAACAAGAAAACGGGCCGTAAAGTGCTTCAACGAGCTCCTGGCTAACTGGGCCTCGTTGAGCATTAAAGATGTTAAGGAACAGGCATTCGAGACCGGATTCTGTTCATGGAGGAGTGGCAACCTCTTGGCCTTCTTCCAGATAAACTTCTCATCAACCAAGTTTGGGATGCCCAGCGAGGTACACCTGAAGGTGAAGAAGTGGAGGGGGGATGACAAGCGGGAAAAAGTCAAGGCCTGCTCGAAGGGTCCTAATGGAGGCACAGCCACGGCTACCGGTGCTTCCAAAAGGACCCGCGCAGACCGATCCGTAAGCCCTTCGGGTAATAAGGATCAGCCTAGACCAGCCAACCCAGCTGATCAAGTCTCGGCTCTGGATATGCCTGGCAACCAGACCCGTAGGGTGGTTAGCCAGGCGGCCACTCCAGCCACCCCAACACCAACTGCACCCGAGGAGCCACCCCCGAGTGAAGCCACTGGCAGTCCGGATGACTGGAGCACATTCTTTGGTGCCCCATCCCTATACGGATCTTGGTGGGCCGGTGAGGGGTCATCCGTCAAGCGCCCCATGTATAGTGACTACGCGGCGAAGTTCCCTGCAATGGGACCAGCGGGACCCGAATCTCAGGTCCTAACCTCCTTGGGTCGGTCTAAACCCCGGGGTAGGGGCCGCGGTGGCATGGAGTCCACCCGAGCTCCCCCGGGCGGCGGCCAAGGCCGGGGAGGTGCAACAGTTGAGGGTCCCTCGGTCCCTCCAGCAGGCGCTTCGCCTGTCACTGTGGAGGCCGCCGTGCCCCCACCGGTTATAGTTCCACCAATGGCCCCTCGGGTGCCCGTTATGGAACTAATCGCAGGTATGCTGTCAGGTCTTCAGGATCCGAACACGTTTGTCGATCATCGCGACGTTCAAACGGCGACGATCCAGAATGACCTGATGGCGGAATGGCAGGCATTGCATCGACAGAAGTCAGTCGACTACTGGCGTACAATGACTGAAGCCACCTTCAACCTGGTCTACGAGGTCCAGAAGAGGGAGGAAGAGAAGATTCAGGTGCAGGAGTGGAAGAATGTCGAGGAGGCAATCCAATCCTGCCGGCGCCAGCAGTTGGAAGCTGAAAAGCTTAAGGAGTTCCACCGTGCTGAGAACGCCGGGTACATCCATAAGTACAAGGAGGCCGACCTCAAGTTCTTCCTCACGTTCGGGAAGCACCTGGACGAGTGGGATGGCTCTGCGTCGTCCCTGTCCCTCGCTCCGGCTGCTCCCCCCGTACCCGAGGCAGTTGACAGTCCGTCTGCGGGGATGGGCGCGCTGAGCTTGGGAAGCGAGTCGCTCAGCGAAACCCCAACGCTGCTCGCTGTGAGCAGTTGCAGCAGCTCGGCTCCAGCTGCCCCAGCGGAGTCAGCTGAGAAGATGGACACTGATCCGGAGGATCTTTAAGTGTCCATCTGAAGAAGTCTGTGGTACCCGAGGGTAAAGGCATTTACCATGCCAGAGGTACTTATCCTTATACTGGACTCGCCGATCTGGAACCAAACCTGCAGCGAAGGTGGACGCTACCCGAAACACAAAAAGGATTACCACACCAAACCGGGGCTCCATCTTCCCATCTTCATCAGGGCACATCATAACAGCAACGTGGCTTGCCACCACACATATGTCGCCGGGTGGAGCTGCAGACACCAGTTGTTCCAGATTCGCCAGAAGTTCGGTATTTTGTAAGGGCGATCCTACTACCCTGGTAGGACGTCTATTATTATCAGTATTAAAATTTTGTGTAAAGCTATTTTTATATAATATTTATATTTTTGTAATCAAACTAAACAAAATTTTTTTTGGGTTGTTAGCCCACCTCGGGTCGGTTACTGCTATTGTATAATAATGCTAATACCATATCACCACATGTCTATCGTTTTTATCACGTCTTTAAACTATAATAACACTGTAACATCGTTACCATTTATCACCTTAGGTCGATGGTGCATAAGGCGCCACTTCCTAATTGTTATTATTAGTTACTTCGGATTATATGCGACGATGCCTTATTATGTACATATTATTTATAATGCCCCTTTAATGTTGTATAATCTATACGAACACTTGTGTATAGACTTACCTATGTAAATATAACTTATTATTGTATAAAGTTAACAATAGGTATTTGTTAAATACACCCAACCCTAGGTATAGTCTAGTGGGGGTGGTGTAGGGGCCGGCATCGCTGTATATATATTAGTGCGGTTCATCCGAGAGACGTGTTCGTGTGGTGCTCGTTCCTTCTATGCAAACTAGGTGTCGCTTTGCGATACCCGGCTGGTACAAGAGGGGGCAGCACCATGCCTCACGTCCAGCTTCTACTAAGAAGCCGGACGAGCTGCAGAAGGGGACTGGACGTAGTCCAGTCAAGACGTGTAACCATAAACAGCTGAAAGGTTAATAAAGTCCTACCCGAGAGGTAGGGGTATCCGGGGCTTTGCCCAACCCGAACTACTCGTGTTGTGTTGGTATCTTTAGTGATAAGCGAGCCAACGAGCCACCCAACATATGAGTCGATACGAACCATTACACAAGGAACAGCGGTGGTTTTTATAATCTTTAGTAAAGGCACAGACCCTTGACCTTTTCAGGTGTAATTTAGTGTAGTATAATGCTCTAAAAGCTCTTTGCCTAGACTTTCAGTCTCATTTTAGTCATTTCCTGATGTATTTGTAATACCTTAGATAAAATGAAATCCAATCTTAGGTTAATATTCTGTTATTTCAGTCTTCTAAAGTGAGCCACAGCAGGCCCCTACACAGAGAAAATAAAGGGAGTCAAAAGGGGAGTCCAGGCTTGCAGCCAGAATGACTCCCCTTTCTGACAAAAGGGAGTCAACTGACTCCCTTAAGGGAGTCTGGAGTTTTTACAGCCAGAATATATTTAAGGCCCGGCCTATATTTAATATTGATTTCATAGCCCTCCTACCCCTGGCTCCTATTCAAGACCCGACCCCTATATGCGACATTAACGTATCTCATGCAGAGTATGACATCACAATTGACTAGATGCAGCCCAGTATTGACTGCCCAGTACTGCCTGTAAACAAAAAAAATGATGCTTTAAGACAATTGTGCACCTAGAAATTGTCACCCCTGTTTTATAATTAGGTTTAAGCCTAAATTTGGTGTCCCGAATATGACATGAAGACAAAGGTATATGGCCCCCCATTACCCAGCAAATCCTAGTGAACATGAGTCATGCTGGGTGAGGAATGTGTGAGTACATTGAGTGATAATGAATAATGTCATTTTGTGTGATACAATGTCAACTCTCACTCAGCTTGACAAACCTTCACTTACTTCAGTAAGACCTGAGAGAGCATGCGTCAACATGTGTCAATACTTGTCAACTCTCACACCGCTTCACATGTCTTCACTTATTTCCATAAAGATGTGAGGGGAACTGGGTGAGCAAGTGTCAACATGTGTCAATACTTGTCAATTCTCACACAGCTTCACATGTCTTCACTCATTTCCATAAAGATGTGAGGGGAACTGGGTGAGCAAATGTCAACATGTGTCAATACTTGTCAACTCTCACCCAGCTTCACATGTCTTCACTCATTTCCATAAGGATGTGATGGGAACTGGGTGAGCATTCGTCAATACTTGTCAACTCTCAGGCAGGTTCACATGTCTTCACTTACTTCAATAAAGATGTGAGGGGACCAGGTTGAGCACATGTCAACATGTGTCAATACTTGTCAACTCTCACCTAGCATGACATTTCTTCACCAAGCCTTCAACAATAAGAGACTAAGGAAACTGTATGGATTCTCATGGCTTGTACTTTGCAGAATGGGCCTATTGAGTAAATGTCAATATGAGAATCTATGTTTCACAGAGCAAGTTCCTTTCTTACATGGCATGGAATACATATGAATCAGGAACATAATGATAGCCAAGTATATGTGATTTAGTGCATATATTAGACATAATAGCTCATTTGTTTTGTCTATGGGACATAGCACTGAATTGAAATTGCATATGTTTTACATGATATCTAAGTATCTGTTTGTCCTGGTTTGATGGGATATGAAGGTTTAATGTCTACTGATCAGCTAGGTCACAGCTGATTAGAGCAAATATACAGGAACTCTTCATAGGCTGGTTAAAAAACTCTGTATTGAGTGATAATAGGGGCAGATACTTTGTCCAACATTAGCATGAGAGACTGTGTGAGGAGATGTGAGCATGCATCAAGATTCGCCAACTCTCACCCACCATGACAGAACTTCACGCACAATGACACATTATGTACTATTCTGTGTTTTGATTGGTCCATTTCAAATTTCCCTCCCATTCCTTTGTTCTCCTCCTGCTTTCAAAACAGTCAGGCAGAGGTAGCCATGGAGAACAGATCTTGTGGTAGGTGGTCACACAGTTCTAGATTGATTTGACTTGAAATCCTATGTGATAAGCATTTATACAGTAACACATTGATATTATCTACAATCCCTGAACATCTATCTTGTTGCTGAATTCAGCTATTTGTCTCAACACCCCAAATTAATGTAGAACTTTCTATGTGAGCAAGGCTCAGGGAAATTCTGGGGGATTCAGGCTGCCATATGGGAGTGGTCATTGTTTATCAACTTGGATGTGAGTGGGTGGTGAAAATTAGATTGCTGCTGTTTGTTTATGACCATTTCTTATCATTTCAACAGGCATTCTCAAGACTGATACAAGGAAAATTCAACTCACACAGCTGACAGAATATCTATCCATTTTCAAGCAAAGTGGGCAACACATGACATGCAGAGGAGAGATATCTTCAATGGGAACCAGCATGAACAGCTGAATTGATGTTAATAAAGTTATGAAATATCAGAAATCCACAACCACCTGCAACCCCCACCCCTGCCTATCCCCCACCCACAAATTAGTCTGTGTGTCAATATATGTGATACTGTGTCATGACCCATGTGTCAGTGTGTGTGATAATGTGTGATGACACATGATGTCATCATGTGTCATTGTTGGTGAAGGTTCACGCATGTTGACTCAACTTCACAAATTGGGTTGGGATATTCACGCATGCGTCACATCTTGTCATGGTCCGTGATCACCCACGTGTCAAGTCCTAAGAGCGCATGGGGTGAGGCGGGCGCAGCATGACAAAAGTTGACACAGATTTGCTGGGTACTGTACAAACAGGTGCCACACCGTGCCTACACAACTAGTACTATCACAATGTAGAGAAACACCCTACTACACTGCATAACGCCCTCCAGGCTGTGTGGGACACATGTATACATGTATACAGTGAGTGTGAAGGGCCTACATAGGACTTTACAATGTCCTCATGCACAGAAACAGGGAAGATAGCTGCTCCACTGTTGCTAGTTAGTTAGATAGAACAATTGTCATCTTTATGGAATGGTAGATATAGTCAACAAACACATGTATCTCAGGTAAGGTCTTACCCCCCTACCTCCCACTGTGGTAGCTGCCTTGTTGATCTGGAGTTACAACTGGTAATACAGGTATTGTGCAGTGTAACAGCAGAGTACTGGGACCACAGAGAAGCATTTATAAACTCAGGGGGCCAGTGTGTTTGCACCGTGATCCTATGGATATTAGTTTCTCCTTAGACTACAGGGGGAGCCAAAAGTAACCATCTGCAAATAGACTCTTGTCCAGGCCCACATGTTCGCATAGTGGGGCTGGGCTCGAGGCTGACTTACTCTAGCTGCCATGAGCTGCTATGGTATTACACTCGTACCTGGCGCCATATTATGGCACTAGTTACCACTAGAATGGCCCTGAACTTGTCACTCAAGTATGTTTCAGGCTAGAAAAATACAACCTATTCTTGGATAGTGAATAACATTTCCAGTTCCTAGCAGGTGGAACAGGGGCATAGTGGGCCATAATATGGCTACTACTATTAAACCAGAGACATCTTTATGGAATGGTAGATATAGTCAACAAACACATGTATCTCAGGTAAGGTCTTACCCCCCTACCTCCCACTGTGGTAGCTGCCTTGTTGATCTGGAGTTACAACTGGTAATACAGGTATTGTGCAGTGTAACAGCAGAGTACTGGGACCACAGAGAAGCATTTATAAACTCAGGGGGCCAGTGTGTTTGCACCGTGATCCTATGGATATTAGTTTCTCCTTAGACTACAGGGGGAGCCAAAAGTAACCATCTGCAAATAGACTCTTGTCCAGGCCCACATGTTCGCATAGTGGGGCTGGGCTCGAGGCTGACTTACTCTAGCTGCCATGAGCTGCTATGGTATTACACTCGTACCTGGCACCATATTATGGCACTAGTTACTACTAGAATGGCCCTGAACTTGTCACTCAAGTATGTTTCAGGCTAGAAAAATACAACCTATTCTTGGATAGTGAATAACATTTCCAGTTCCTAGCAGGTGGAACAGGGGCATAGTGGGAGTGAAATGGAGTGAAACATAGTAAACTACCACTATGTTTTGCTGGTTCCCGTACTGCTTCCTGTACGATGGGTTTATACCTCGGGCACCACAGTACTACGGCGGGAACGACCTGTTCACAGGGCTGCATGTGCCTTGCGATTTTAAGAAATCACCTATGGCATGTCTCTGCCTCATGTCAGTAAGGCCCATATCACATGTCAATTTTAAGAAATGGCTATGGCAGCATAGTGGTACAGACCCATTCATTCCCTGGTCATCCAAAATTAAGTCGCAGATGCTGATCCATTAAGTGAGAAATATAACAGAACAATACATAATGACCTGTTTGTTAAAAGACCCCAAAGGATTCCCTATAGAAAGCTGAATTTATTTTGACAAGGTACACAAAGGGTGCATTTTATAGTCATTAGTGCTGGGAATGATAATTGCATACCATCAGTATAATGGGATATCAGTGCTATACAGACATAGCGGGTATTTCTTATTAGTATAACTCCCTGGTAACAGGCTCCGGCAATGGCCACGCCCATTGAACAATCCGCTACCTCGGTATATTTAGCAATTCAGCTAGGGTTTTCACAGTGTGCCCCGGCAGTGTGCCCCTCTTCCCCAGGCCCTCTGCCTATTCATCATTGTTTGTGTTTGCATTCCCCCCTCTGTCTCTTTCATTAACAATATAACCCCAGATACATAGGAGCCAAAGGCGAAGCATATGTACCCAGTGTGCACAGAATATTGCATCAACGTTGACAACCAATTGATATTGTGACGATTACCCTGGCTTGAACACTTTTTCAATTATTTTGTTTCAATTTAGTCAACCATGACCATTTCAACATCACATCAACATTGATTCGTTAACAATCAATGGTATCGATTTCAATGTTGATTCAACATTGATTCAATGTTGACATGTCAACAAAGATTCACCTAAAAACTATCAATGTTGCTTCAACATTGAAACAATACTTCAGGAATGGATGTTGTGGATGTTGAATCACAGTTGATTTGATCAACTTTCAAATTCAGCCATATTTCAACCCTGAATCAACTGTTGAAATGCAAACATCGATTCAACACTGAATTGACGTTGATGTGCCCACTGCGACCCCCCCCCCCACTCCTGCAAGGCCACATTGTGTATGATTGTGTCACACATACAAAATGTTTGTTCTTAACACTGAGTGAGGGGTGGTCCCTGCTTGCTAAGTTCCCCTGAGACTGTGATATTTTGGTTCTCTCAATCTCATATAAGTAACATAAGTAAACATGTTAAGTCAAACATAATACTCTTGTTAGGTGCACTTCGAGCACATAACAATTCAATGCCTTACTAAGGACCCTAACAACTTAATCCTAATACATATGTATACATATGTACACTACCTGTGTGAAACCTGAGTGAATGCCAATAGTGTCTTAAGTACACAAAGCCATCTCAACTAAACTCTAATATATTTGCAATACCCTGTAGTACTAGTAATCAGTATTTATTGTATCTGTAATTACGCTAGAACTTAATGTTGATCTCATCTGTTCACGGAGCTTTCCAACCAATTATAACTGCTTGGGTGCCGCTAATACAATACTGTTGACGCTATTGCCCAAGGATACTCGTGATTTGGTTTGAGGTAAAGGTAAACTATCTGGATATGCCAAACTTTAGGGTTTTAATCTTTGACAAACTTTGACTAACTCACAAGCCTTAAGGTGGCTGGCGGGGATAGAATCAAAGTAATCAGATTTTCGCCAGATTATCACCAGAATCCCAAAATGATATGTACTATTCATATATGCAATAAAAATGTGGGGGTCCCAGACATATTTCTGAGATACAGAACTTTTACTATTATAAAGGATTATACAGCAATATGCAACATAAATCCAGAGTCATATCCAAAAGTAATATATTAGATTTTCTTCCTCAGCACTTAGATTATACACATATCTTTGCAGTGAGTGTAGTTCTAACATATGGTCCCAGCCATATTTCTAATGTTTTGGTGGAAATGGCTAGAATAAGTACATCTAGATTATATGGTACATTCCAAATTCCCTCCCCCAACTGACTCTGTGGCGCATGTGTTACATCCCTGCCTTGTATCCAAGAGGTCTGGAGTTCAAATCCCTATTCAACCCATTCAGAATTTTGCATATTTTGTTCTCATAATTTCAATAGAGCACAGGAGACCCCTGGTGTCAAAATGGAGAATTGACAATCCCGGCCAGCCACCTTAAAATGAGATATTGTGAGTTAAATGTCCCAGATAGTTTTGCTGTAATTGCTTGTCAAACCTAGGTTTGTGTGTATAATTGAAAATGTCAAATGGGCTCTAAATGCATTATCCTCTGTCATAAATGTTGATAATGTAAAGGATACAATAAAATGTTGTTTTGTCTTTGTTAATTTCTCTCAACCTCTTTCATTGTTAGTAAGGAACTGCTTATTAAACACAGTTTGAGCCAGATATTTAACGTAAGCAAACACTGCACCAATTAATTCTCATTGAAACTAACCACAAAATCAAATCTAACGACACAACCTTGCCTAACTTATAAGTAAGTAAACAATCAAAAGTTTTTGGGGAAATAAGGCTAAGATGATTTTTTAAAAAGTGAGAGGAAATCTTGACTTACATCATTTGTAACCTTGTAAAGTTCTTGTCAGTTGGTACCAGGAGGACTCCTACCAAGTGGTCCAAAGCCAGTCAGGTGGGAATTTGCAGTGCCTGTGTTTCTGCCTCATTAATACACATCTTTTATATGGAGCTACTGCTACTGGGATGGGGAGGTGGAACTCATGCAGGGGGGGTCACTCCCTTTAAATGGCTATACCCATACAATGAGTCGACTATTTTGAATTCACTGGGGACGACCAAAAGTGGCAAAACAAACTGATGAGACTTGAAATGATGGTTTCCTTGTTCCTCAACAATAATACCCGCTTCCAGCTCCTATCAGTGAATGCCACCAGAACCGGCTATGGACAGTCCCACTTGGAGGCTATTTTTCATAGTTTCTATGATCATGAAACTAGATTTGATACCCTAATCAAGAGTCCAACAAGCTGTCCATACACATCACATTTCTAATCTATATGGTAACAGTTATTATGAACATAATAACCCCCACCTTGATGACTGTTGAGTACTGTCCATAGTTGGTTTTGAAACCTAGGTTTAGTGAGTGACCCCCCTCCACAATGGCCTCTTTCACACACACACACACACACACACACACACACACACACACTCTCCTCACTTACCTAGCCAGCAAAAAGAGAATAACTGGTTCCGTTGTAGCTAGCAGGCCAGCCAAGTCTAGTGGGTATGACTTGGCTGGTAATAGATCCCACTCAATCCAGTGGGGTTGAAAAACAAGTCATCGTTTTAGCCAGTATGAGGATATCAATACAAATTTGCAAAATTGGCAAATCATGCCCAGTCGCTATCCAATAGGTCCCCCTCTGCAGTTAAACAACCCAGCAAATTAGAGTCAGCTAGTGTGAACATTCGCAATGTTAATGAGCCATTTTTGAATTCAGACACCAGGTGTTATAATGGGTAGCCGTCGTGTGATCTGGCTCAGATCTCACACATCCTCACTGATACTCACCCAAGTGTAACCAAATATTCACATCTGGTGTTGAGGATGACTGAGGGCCTGCGGATAGCTAACCTAGCTAATTAGGCCTTAAGCTTGTTTCCAACCTCAAATAAGATGTGAAGATGACTCAGTTGAGTCAGCTGACACTAATATGACCCATCCTCACTCCAATATAAGCATTGACTTACTAGATGAGAAATGTGCATAGCCCTTCTGTTTTGCACCATGTAAATGTGGCAGATGAAACATTTGGTACTAGTTAATTTACTCTGCAAATCCATCAGATTTTTATGTGTAGAAGCAATGGATTGGTTCTAATATTGATAGTAGAGGGCAGCACCTCTCTTGGGGCATACCTGTTTATAAGTAACGAGGTCACCCCAGTTCACCCCTTCAGCTGGAAGAGTCAACACCGCTACCTATGGAGCTCTGGGTGTTATGTGAATATATTGGGTTTTTTTTATTAATAAAGAAGATGGTCACTCTTTTTATGTGACAAGTCCTGTACCCAACATTATATTACGGCCTTGTCTCCTTTCCTCATACCTATAAATATATTTTTCAATGATGTACATGATATGTTGGATGGGAGGCAGCTAAAGGTAGTCAACGACTTTAATTACCTTGGTGTAACTCTGGACAGTTTCCTAAGTTTCATCCCACATGGCAGCAAAATTATTTGTCTAGTGCAGCGAAGACTAGGCCAGTTACGCAACATCAAGAAAAACTCCAATGGAGCTACTGCCTTCAAAGTGTATGTCTCTATGATACATAGTTGTATGGAATATTATAGCTTTGTCCTGGGTGGATCACCAGACTGGGTAACAGACAAGCTGCAGGTTCTCCAAAATGATGCGCTCAGAATCTGCGAGGGCATCAAGGACAGAAAATTCAGGGCTGGGCAACTGTCGCCATGTAGCCAAAAAGTGGCGACAATGGCCTTGAAAATGGTGACAGGTATTCAGAATTATGTCCAAATTCTGGGCTTTTCAGCAGTGAACGAATTTTTCAAATATTCCCAATAGAACCAAAGTTATGAAATGATCACCAGAAGTCACCAGCTAGAATGCATGTTTTTACATTGCAAATTTCAAAATTGTCTAAAGAAATCAGCCCTCCCCTCTGTTCTCATCAAATAACTACAAGCTGACAGTTTATTTGATGGGGGAGGGCGGTCATACATGCTCATTTCCTTTCTCCATCATTCCTCACCATTCCTCCACCCTAAGTCCCTGCTCTCACACAGTCTCGATCACCATTTCATTGTCCTCAGTCTCACCCTGCCCTCAGCCCCAGTTGTATCATCTGACCACCCTCCAGTGTCACCCTTCCCTCTCCTCTAGCCCCACCATTATTTACACCACAGTCTCAACTTGGCCTCATTCTTCCAACACTAAACCCAATGTAGTCTAGAATGGCTAGATTTAAGATTTCTGTTGCCACCTTGGCAAGAGATAGAGGATGTCAGGGCAAAATTATTGGAAATAGACAATCATCACCTCAATGTGCATGAGAAAAGAACCCTAGTGGTCATTTTGAGAACTAATGAGTATTAATCTTTCTTGGTGAATAAAACAGTTCCATCAGCAAGATGAACCACGACGTCTGGCTTCGTTAACTATCTCTCCAGAAATACCTATTCTTTCAAAAATGGACTGTCTTTTTTAAATGAATAAAACCCATCCCTAAGGCCACTCAAAAGATACTTCTATCTCATCACCAGGCAATGAAAAAACTTACAAGAGAGGATTTTGATTAATTCATTTTTCAATAAGTAGTTGATGAGGACTCGAAATCTATGTATCCAGGTAGCCTGGGGGAAGAAAATGCCTTTTAAAAGTATGGTATTTTGGCTACCAATGGTGACTGCCTTTGTCCATTTTATAGTGTCATTTTATCTAATAGAAACAGACTCAAATGACGATTTTTCTGATGAGAGTGCTGATGAGAAACAATTTTCTTTTTGTAGTGACACAAGCAATGTCCACAAAATTATCACTCCCAAGATACACCAGAATGCACCAAGTGGCCTCCAAAATTCGGAATTTTCCTCTTGGTCATGCCCCAAGACTCCAATATTACCAAAGTTACTTTGCAGCACTGGCAAATTCCCCTGACCTTGGTTGGCAATTCCATCAACCCATTGAGGTACCGGGGTAGTTTTGCCAAAATGTTTAATCTAGCCTTTCTTCACCCCCTGGAATTTTGCAATGAATTTTTGTAAGGTTCCGTAGCCTCAATTCTAGAAATGTACCAGAATGCACCAAATGGCCTCTAAAATCAAAGATTCTCCAGGGTACCATGTACATATATAGTGCCACCATTGTCACTTGCAAATTCAGTGTGTTTTCTTTGTGTTGAGCCTATCAGCCATGGATTCAGCCCCATCCCATGCATGGTCTAGATGTGCTACTCCCCTTTCTCAAAATGTTGGTTCTGCCCCTGTATCCTATATGGCTTTTAGATGTGACAAGGTTACTTTGTGGCTTATAAGGTAGTGGGGGTAGATGAAGTTTTGCATGCATGTGGTGAAAAATTCTCTGTCTCCCCCTGGAGGGGTCTGAATGTTTTCAGCCCCTGTCCTTTTATTATTTAGTAGCGTACTGGCTTTTTTGCTTAAAATGAGTAAAAATCTTTTTACCTAAGACCCCCCCCCCCCCCATTCGTAAAAAAAATGACCACCAAGGTTTTTGGTCCTCGGCTACAGCGCCTCTAGCATTGGATCCAGGATTTTCAGAATTGCCCAGCCCTGAGAAAAGATGTGCACAAAGAGGACCTGCACCAATTATATGACTTGGAAAGGCTGCATACCAGGAGGAATAAGCTGCTATTGGGAATAATGTATAAGTATATCCAAAATGAAGACAATTTCATACAAGCTGTGAGAGATCTGCATATGAATGATTGAATACAGCCCAAATTACCTCGATCTAGGAGAGTCATCTTTGACCGGAGCCCCCCCCCCCCCCTATGCAGAGGGGGCTCCTGTCAAAAATACTATGGGATGCACTGCCAACTGAAAGGCAACACCAGGGAACGGAGGATGCTTTTCTCCTAGAAATCTAGCTAGTAGTATATGGACTAAGTGGTATGCATGTTCCTAAGCTCACATATTTAAACTACAGTATAATCTGGGTTAAAATTATGGGGTTTGAGATTACTATGAAAATGGCATTTATGAAAAACTCATATTCATGTAGATTTTGTTGCCAATAAAAACTCAACTCAACTGCATGGACAGTAAACTTAAGTGAGGTCCTTAACCTTTTGGTGCCCAGAATTATTTGAAGATTTTAAATTATTTCACAATTATATTACTTAGTTGATAAGCCCATGTGTTATTTTGATCTTATCTTTTGATATTGGCTCTGTATAGCATTTCCTGAATACTCATAACTCAGTGAAGACTTTCAGTTAAGGACATGAAATTTATTGGTCATGTTTGGTAACCATAGTTACCAAAACATTCAATGTGTTGTCATTGGTAGCATTTGGTCTCTCTTGTGTACTATATAGACTCCCCCCATCCATAATACCTGTAATTCTGAGGCCTCATTCAATTCTGCATATATATGTGTACTACCACTCAGGAGACATAATGTGCTAGTAACAATGTGTAAGGGTCTTGCGGCCTTACGGACCTGGGGGGTTCGGGTCTTACGATTCGAAAGAAAGAGTAAGACGGTAATTCAAGTGTATGCCAACGGTTAGTTTATTTCTTAGTGTACACTCACGGCTGCCGGATGGTATAGAACAAGCAGCTAAGATGGATGGAGAGATAATCTACATGGTGCGGAGGCCTGGAGGACCCAGGTGTTCGTCGTCAGATGTCCCCACAGACCCGGATCAGTGCTGCCACCTATCCGGAACCTGAGGAACGTCCGACGACTCGACTCACCCGCCACGTCAGACGGTACCCAACTCTACGGTTAGACAATACGTACCTCTACACCACTCCCCCAGACATTAGGAGGGTGTTATAGTTATAGTAATATTACTAGGACAACATATCTATATGTCTTAACCATTAGTAATAGAGGTACAACCATAGATATAACGTTAACACCAGGTTAGATATTATTTGAATGTCATATACATATATTCGATAGTGTATGTAGTTACAAAATGGCAAGGTTGAATGTTCGAATATGATACCAATTAATTATATGAATAACAGTTATATGTATCGGAACTGTTAATTAGCTTATTATACCATAGGATATCATATCGTGTGTACGGTATAAATTATAAGATAAGTATCATAATTCGTATACATGTAATAGTAACAGTTATGTGTAACGGAACTGTTAACATTAAATACATCAAGTAATAACATTCATATGCGTTTGTAGTTATTAATACCACATTTGATTATGTAGTCTTAAAAAAGACTGTTATAGTAACTACACTATCTAATGATATATAAACTTGTAACATCATTGTATGACATAAACATATGGATCCGTTAAGGATTCCGTGAGTAGTACGAATAAAACCATTTGTATTATACACTTGAAAAGAAAAAAATCACGGTGTAGTAATGAATATAATGACATATATGATATCACCGTGTACCAAATAACCTTTATAACACCAGATTAATATATTTACGATATAATATGTCTCGCAGGACAATAATAAGTAAGTTCTGGTGTAGTTTATCGGATCTTATATTTTAATATTTAACACTGATCTAAGATCCGTACCAACATACATATATATATATATATACCCGTATTACAATATAGTACAATGTGACCAATGTAGTCTTATATATACATACAAATAATGTTATAGAAAAATAGACATATGGTAACATTTACAATTTTAGAAAAGATGATGGCTGCTGCTGGGGTCTTCTGCTGTAGCCCTTCGGATGCTCCATGATAGGTGTGGTCAGCTAACCACGGGATGGACGTGCTAGAGTCTATAGTTATTAAGGTGTACACGGTAGGTGAGTTTGGAGCAGCTACCCACAATCCTCTAGATGTGCTAAAGTTTATAGGTAAATCCGAATGGTGTAGAATGTAGAAGTGAATTGTAGATCCGGTTCTGTCAACTGTATAGAATCGTAATCCGTTTTAAGTTTAGTTGACATAAGTAGAAAATAGTCCAATATAGGCTGGTCCGGAAGTAATAGTAGAGTTGTACAGGTAAATCGTAAAGTCCATCCTAGTAAGTGGTTAGCACGGGTAACAGCAGGAGTCTGGAACTGGCAGCCGGATACGTCTCACAGCAGCAAGTCTACTATCGGATTGTCCATTAGTGAGGTTATAAATCCGAATAGACTATTCAGGGTACAACAAGGGTTATACAGCCTGAATTATACAATAAGCTGGTCATAAGAGGAACCCGGAACACATACGATAGGTGTTCATATACTAGTGAAGAAAACATTCGCAGACCTATAGGGTTCTGCAAAGACTATATCTGGTTATTTGGTGGTGGAGAAAAAAATTATGGGAAATAACCCGTAGCATGCTTAGGCAGATTTCTTAGCATGCTTCTTCTTAAGAAGAGCTAGAGCCGACTCGGGAGTGCCGTCCCACTCGTCCAGGTCGACTCCGAATACCCTCATGAACTTAGTGTTCAAGTTGGTATTCCGAGTAATCTCCTCCTTTACACGTTTCTCCAGCACGTGCACGTCCATAGCTGCCTTTTCTTGGGCAGCTGTGGCAGCCTCCTCCTGGGCCTTCACATCGTCCCGAATGAGGGTCTCGAGGCGCTGCTTTTCAGCATCCGCGACCTCCTTCATACACAACAGGGTGTCGTTTAGGAGTCCCTGATGAAATTCTGTTGCCTTCTCATGGACACACTTCTCCCAGTGGGTGTAGATGGCCTTCTGGACATCTGCCTCCCCTTGGCGAGATTTCTCAAACCAAATTTCCGCATTACCGGCCTTAATGGTAATAGCGTCCTTTGGTTTCGCAGGTGCAGCGACAGCCTTGGGAGGGGTCGATGCGGCCTGTGGACCACTTCCGAGTTTGGGGCTTCCGGACACGCCTGCCGTTGGTACACAGTAGGCAGGGGGCGCGTTTTGCTTCAATCCCATTTGCAGGTACATGTTCAACTGCTCCTGGGTGAAGGTAACTGGCAGGGCGGCTGGAGCGGATGCAGATCCGGTGGCAGCAGGTGCTGTGGTCTTCTTTGGGACAAGACGACCATCCTTTCCTACCACCAAGGTCTGGCTCTCAGGTCCAGGTCCCTGGTTTAAGGACGGAAAGTTACGAGGATTAACTTTCCCAGGCTTAGATACGGCTCCAGTGTATCCGGCAGGTTCGGGCTTCTTGAACACTGGAGTGCCCTGAGCCTGCTCTGCGGGGTGCCTAGCCAGAGGGGACCTGGAACGGTCCTCTGCTCTGACTTTCGGCTTAGCAGTGGTGCTCTGACCATTACCGTTGCCACCACGGTTTTGATCTCTTCTGCTCCTTTCACGAGCTCTCTTTGCATCCTTTCCGGATTCCTCGCATTTCTGCCAGAGAGACTCGTGCATGTCCAGTTTACCCTTTCCAGGAGTCAGGACTATCTTCGCTCGGAGTTTCGAATCCTTGGTCTTCGGAACTTCGCAGAGGACTTGGTCCCCCGGTCGGACCTTAGACCAAGCATCCTCGCTCAGGCTATCGAACTCCTTCATGAGTTCCTGGTGAAGCTCCATGATACGCTTCCGAGCCATCTCCAAACCTTCGGCGTGGCATTTCTTCTGGTGTCTCGCCAGATCACTACGTCGGCTGTATTGCACCTTAGTAGTACACTTCTTACCCTTCTTGCCATAACTCGGATCACAAATGTAAACCGGGTGATGGTGGAAGTGGGTCTCGACGAGATGTCTTTGGAACCGAGCTGGAGTGCTCCAGGTCCGGACCGAGACATCACTCGCATCCTGGCAGATAGAGAAGGGGCAGGACTTCTGGTCGTCACCGTACCACTTCTCTAGAGCCCAACATAGCTTCCTCCTCTGGGTATAGGTATAATACCCTTCGGTATGGTTAAGCATAAGCCACATCTTTCGATAGGCCTTGCTCGGATTGGGGTCCTCGTCCGAAAGACGCATCCAATCTTCATCATCTGACTCATCGTTCTTATTGATTGAGTCCGGGCAGGCATAGAGGGTAGAGCCGTCCTTCTTTACTCCGTAGGCACAATCGGAGAAGCACGTCGGAATCCGGGTTTTGAATCCGGATTTGGCGTTAGCCCAACGTTCGGCCTCGGTTTGAGTTGATGGAGTGGCCTTCTCATCATACTCAACCGAGGACTCGTGCACCGACTCCTCGTCAGACGACTCAACCTCCATGGCGGTACTACCAGTGGTTGAGGTGCTGGGTTTCGGCTCGGCTCTAGCAGAATCCAGGAGATTCTTGAGCTTCCGAGCAGCGGATCATCGGTTCTTACTGACCTTCCAGTCTTCCTCCGGTTCCTGGGTTCCGGATGTGCTGGAGGTCGTGGCTTCTACTGGGGTAGTAGTACTGCCGGTAGCTTGTGTAGCACTGGCTGAGCTCCTGGTGGAAAGCTTCAGGTCGGGGATAGGAGGTGCGGGTACTTCCGCAGCTCTCTTAGCCTCTTCCTGGGCCTCCTGTTCGGCAGTCATTCGGCGGACAATAACCATCCGAAGGGCTGCAGCTCGGTCCAATCCGATTAGTGAACTGTTCTGGACATCCACCAATTCCTGCTCGGTTATGTAGAAACCGTCATCCCACTGCTCGAAGTTCGCAGTGGCCTCCCTGAATTCCTTAGTGGTCCGGCATTGCTGCCGGGTAGCACTAGGGCGTGGGTAGGTCTGTCCATCGGTATCCCAGACACAGCCTACCCAGTTGATGTTCGTAGCCTTGACGTTCCACAGGGATTTGTCAGGCTTCGGATACGCTCCGAGCTCGAAGGCTCGGTTAGCTGCATACACGGTTTCACGGAAACCAGCGTCTACCATAAGTCCCCGTTGGAACCACGGCCAGTCTCGAAGCCACTCGGGAGGCGTCCTGGTCAGCTGTTCGGGAGCCATGACGCCCTCGATAGCTATCCTGACTTTCGGGTCCATCCTGACTGGTGTCCCGTCCGCGTAGGTCACTTGTGCCTGCAGTTCCGGGTGGACATACAGGTAGCGACCATCATAGCTAGCTGGAAAAGGTTCCGCCACTGCTGGCTTCCACTCGTCCTTCTGTCCGTCAACTTGGGTAGTTTCGGACTCAGTTGCTGCGGGTTCAGCACTCGCAGCCCCTCCGGATCCCTCGGCTGGGAGTGGAGATAAAAGTTTCTCTGGCTCATTTAGTGAGAATGAAGCCAGCTTCTCCTCGAACGAGTGATCCGTGGATTCCTCCACATCCATCATCTCGCTCTCTTCCTGTGTAACAAGTGACAAAGCTTCCGGAAAAGCTTCTGCGGACGGAGTCAGCTTATCCGGGTCACCGGATAGCTTGGCTGCAGCTACGGATTCCTCAGCCATGACCGGGGAATCACCTACGGGAGTAAAATACTCCTTTTTCCGGCTTTTACGGCGCCGGGGCCGACACTGACGGAGTCTGCCTACTGAGAGACAGACTCTGAGGGCGCACAAGGGGTTTGCTAGATGGTAGAATTCAAGAGAGAAGGGGTGACCCGACTGTCCCAAACGCTACCAAAAAACAATATGGCGACAGGCCAGCTTTCGTGACGTCATTTCCCCGCATCCCGCGAGGTCACGAGAGGTCAGCCGAGACTGGACACGGTGACGTCATGCGGAAACGCACGTGCTACAGGCGGAACATAAACAAACTGATTGTTTTTAGGTAATTATCGCTCATGCCGATGACTCGTCTGGGGATTTAAGTGGAGATTATGGAAAGCTTTAGCAAATCCACCGGATTATCCGTCCACTACCCATTGGTACATCATGCGGCGGCGACAAATAAGCCTTTCGGGTCAGTTGTCATCCGTTCCTCTAAATGTAAACATTACACTCGTTGTGTATACAGGTTAGGTCACTGCAGTCCTCTGGGCAATTCGGGGGCTGCGGCGAACGTATCTCCCCTTCTCGGATAGTTCTTTATCGGACCTGACAGTCTGAAGAGCTTTTTCTAGGTGTTTCTTAGCCTTGGAGACACCTTTCCTCTTCTTTTTGTCTTCACCTGCTGAGACTTTTTTAACTCCCCCACGCTTAGTTGGTATTGGCGTGGGTGTCACTGATTCGGAACACTTTTTAGGCCTACCACGGCCTCGCTTCACTGTAGTGTTCTTTACCTGGTCTATTATGCGATTCTGGTTCAGGATCTTTCCGGAACCTTCACCATACATTTCTGTGGAGGTCTCCCTCCCAGACCATTTCCTCAGTCTGGCCACATTTGACTTATACAGTCGACCAAGGTCGGATTTAATTATTACGGTACAGTCACTGATAACTTGGGTTACCGTGAAGGGACCATCCCAATTAGACGCTAATTTTATGTGCCTAAGTGGTTCATGTAGTCTGAGAACTCTATCTCCGGATTGGAATTTCCGATGCTTTAGATCATATCCAACTTTCTGCCATTTGGCACTTTTCTCCAGATCGATCCGGACAGACTCATATGCTTTTTTAAATCTGTCTCTTAAACATTCTACAAAAACTACATGGCAAGGTAATTCCGGGTCCATCCCTACGACTCCAAATACTAAGTCGGCAGGCATTATCAAATCCTCTCCGAATACCAAAAGGTTTGGAGTACAATTTGTACTTGAATGTACAGTACTGTTATAAGCATGTGTCACAAAATGACATTGCTCATCCCAGTCATCCATATGTTCATTTACAAGCGACTTTAGAACTTGGATAAGGGTTCTGTTGAACCCTTATCTACCAATCCGTCGCTTTGTGGCCTATACGGATTGGTTCTAGTCTTGCAAATAGCTAAGTATTCGCACATACCTTGCCAGAGATTTGATTCGAATTCTCTGCCTTGGTCACTGTGTAACATTAGTGGTATGCCAAAACCGAGTACCCAACCTTTTACAAAGGCTTCGGCACAAGTAACTGCTTTGTGGTCCGGTAGTGGGAATACTTTAGTGTATTTTGTGTAATAATCACACACTACCATCATACAGGTGTTATCATTAGCGGTTTTGTTCAATCCACTGATGATGTCTACCCCGATTCTTGCGAATCTAACTCCGAAAAGTTCTTGGGATAGGGGAAGTTTGCCCATCCCGGGTCCGGGTTTGTTTTTACAACAATCCGGACAGGTGATTACCCATCTTTGCAAGTCTCTGGTCATGCCAGGCCAGTAGTATCTTTTGGAAAGTCGTGCCAACGAGCGTTTCCTTCCAAAATGACCACTGGTCCGATGTCCATGACAAAAATACATAATGTCATGTCTCATGGTATGTGATATTACCACTTGCATGATTTTCTCACCATTATTACATGGCTTCCAACGGTATAACACGCCTTTCCGGACTTCAAGCTCAGTCCATTGAGCAAGAAACCTTCTCATTTCTCGGTTTTCCAGAGAGACCTCAGGCCTAACTGGACGTATACCCTTTGGTACTAATTGCAATAGCTGCGCAGTTATCGAGTCAGCTTCCTGGAAACGTCGTATGTGATCCATAGACCAATCCAGTACACTGGCAACTAGGGGTTCGAATGGTCTTCGAATCCCTGCTAGCACTGCCCTATGAGCTCCATAATCAGTACAATCCGGATTATCACATTTCCGGATTGGTATTCGAGACAAGGCATCAGCATTCAAATGCTTCACTCCAGGTCTATGCTGAATCTGGTGATGTTCAAGCCCATATTCTGATAGATGGGCTAACCATCGGCCTAACATTCCTTCAGCATCTCGGAAGTTCAGTAGCCATCTCAAAGAGGAATGATCCGTACGCAATGTAAAGTTCGTTCCCCATAGGAAATGTTTGAACTTCTTGGTGTATACAACTACTGCTAACAGCTCTCTTTTGGTTGTGCAGTAATTGCGCTGAGTTTTACTCAGTGTATTGCTGGCAAAGGCAATTGGTACTTCTCTCCCATTTTGGACTTGCGAGAGAGCTGCACCAATGCTGTCATTACTAGCGTCCGTATCCAGTATGAAATGATCCGTTTCATTCGGATATTGTTATACTGGAGTACTCGTGAACAGATCCTTTAGCTTTTGAAAAGCAGATTCCTGTTCATGCCCCCAAGGAAATTTTTCCTTGGTACTTCCTGGAGTCCAGTTAGCTATTGCTTGCAATGGATAACTGACTCTAGAATAACTCAGAATAAATTCCCTATAATAGGAACAGAATCCTAAAAAGGACCTCACTTCTTTGGGTGTTTTAGGTCTATTCCAATTCGTAACTGATTCGATTTTCTCCGGATCAGCTTTTATTCCTTCATCACTAATGATGCGGCCCAAATAGTTTATGGACTTTCTAAACATGTGGCATTTCTTAGGTTTCAATTTGAGACCATTTGAAATAATACGTTCCAATACCATTTTTAGGTTATTAGAACACTCTTCGAATGTTTTTCCGAAGACTATGACATCGTCAAGATATACAAGACACCTTTTCCACAATAAGTCACTTAGAATTGTTTCCATCATTGCTTCAAATGTTGCTGGTGCATTACACAAACCAAACGGCATTACGTTATATTGGAATAGTCCAATATGACTCGAAAATGCAGTTTTTTCCATATCTGAAGGGTTCATTCCCACTTGCCAATAACCTGATTGCAAGTCTAGGGTACAAAACCAACTGTTTCCTCCTAGGGAGTCAATGGTTTCGTCTATTCTCGGTAGTGGATACGAATTCTTTTTCGTTACTCCATTCAACTTCCTGTAGTCTATGCAAAAGCGGATAGTACCGTCTTTCTTTGTTACCATACACACAGGACTACTCCATGGACTATTGGAAGGGACTATTACATCCTGTTCCAACATCTTGTTTATTTCCTCTTCAGCTACCCTCTTTTTCGCTAGAGGTAACCGCCTATACGGAATCTTAAAGGGTTCCGCATCTCCAGTATCTATTTTATGTACTACCTTATTTGTCGTACCTAGTTTTTCACCAGGTTTGGCAAAGGCAGTCCTATACTGACAGAGCAATTCATAGAACACATTCCGGTATTCCGGATCTTCTAATGAAGTTTCTTCATACATCTTGAGTAAGTCTTCCGAAATTTCATCATCTCCTGTACCCTTTTGTAAGTTTCTCTTACTATCCGTTACAGTTTCCGAAAGGGTCACGTTTCCGAAAACTTGCCCCTTTTTTAAGTAGATAGTACTGTTTCCGGTATTGGAGACAGGTACTACCGACCATGATGCATTTGCTACAATAGTATCTGCGGATACTAATCCGATACTTGACAGAGTAGCTACATCCGGTTCTATCACTGCAGGCTTATTGCGCATTGCAGGATCACTTCTTACAAGCACATCACAGGCTACTCCCGGAGGGATTCGCACAGTGTGTGCTACGCTGGCCATACTGCTCACTTGTCTCAGTACACACCTAACCTTTACGGGATATGGGTATTTCACACTCAACACTCCTGATTGAGGTTCCAACACAGCACCATACAGGGATGCAAAATCCAACCCAAGTATCCCCTCATCTGCTATATCCGCAACGGTGGCGCTCATGACATAGTCATGTATACCATCCAACTGTAGTTTCACACAAGTTCTACCATACGTTTGCAAGGTACTGCCATCGGCCGTCTGAGCACTTCCTCCCGATTTGAGAGTATCATGTTCATCTGGTATAAGATCGTAGAACCCCCTGGAGATACAAGAGTGGCTAGCTCCCTTATCCACAAGGAATTTGGCAGATCTTCCGTTAACAGTGAGGCAAACATACCACCGCCTTCCGTTTAGAACAGAGGGCATGTCCGTGAGGATCGGAACGTCATTTTTCACACCAGGAGTCGATCCACATCCTTTCAGGAATTCCAGACAAGGATGACCCGGGGGCAGGTGGGCACCACAGACCTTGGCTAACTCATAGCCGCCTGCCTCGTTACTGATATTGGGTTTCCCCTGTGCTCCCGTGGCACCTGTTATATCAGCTTCCCTAACCTTCCGGGTGTCTACAACCACCTCGGTGTTAGGCGAGTTTGTTACTACATGCGAACTATCATCACGGATGGTGATATCATCGCAAGATTTGTCACTGGGATCCCCTTCTTTGCCCCTCGGGAGACCCCTTCCTAGTTTTCCTCTGTACTTATTCCAGAGACACCTTCCTGTTTACGCGGGACAGGTTTCTCAGCCATACATTCTGGAGCAAAATGCCCCAGTTTCTGGCATCTTAAACATCTCCTCTGAGATTTATCAACTCTCGGTCTTTTTAGAGCTTCTATTAGTCCGGCTATTAGGGTTTCCATTACATTAGTCGGAGTAGCAGTGGCTGCCACAGTTGGCTTCGCCGCAGAGGCTACATTCGATCCGGAAGCTGTCTTACCAGCGGCGGATCCTCCCTTTCCTTTCGAATGTATTTTCCTATACCGTTTTTGTCGGTAATACTTTCCAGCTACTTGAACTGAACCAATATATTCTCCGTTTTCATCCGAGACATATTCATCCTCCTCATCAGCGTCATGCGAATCAACCGCGGCTAACTGGGAAGTATCATATATCGGAGCAGGTGTACCTCCATATTGAAAAGGTGCTGCTCTTACCGGATTAGGTCCTAGACCTACCAATCGTTTCTTCATGTCATGTCCATCGATTGCTATGAACAGGTCACTGAAGGAAGTGTCATCTTTCCAAGAATCCCAAACAACTTGTTTGTGATCCGGATCCCGCAATCCATTATAGAATTGTATGAACAATTCCTGTAGATAACAGTCATCATCATGAGCCCAATTTGGACGTGCTTTTGAAAGCAAGTCCTGTAGCTCCAAACCAAAGACCTTGTGAGATTCTTTCGGTTTCTGCATTCTTTTCTTGAAGCTTACCCATGGATCTTCTCTAACCATGGGTCATTAGAATCGTATGGAGGGGGTCTACGTGCCGGATTATTACATGCGCGTAGTCTATCTGCTTCTCGCATGCTCCAGTTCATGACTTCCATGCCATCCGCTCCCTTTCGGTAGCAGTCAATGCCCAAATTTTGGATACATTGGCTCCTATCAAAGATGGTTTGCATCCCTGCGGGCATGGAAGTTCTCCTATTTGGCTTCCTGCCATCTCCTCCTGATCCTGATCCTCCCGATCCAGATCCACCTGGGCCACCTGGGGGGTTACCTCCTGGTGGACCATTATAGTTTCCGGATGAGCCGCCAGGGCATCCACCATTATAATTGGTGTTTCAAGAAGGCGCATACCTAGGATAAGAATTATTTTGATTCCATCCCTGGTTATAGTTATTACCATTTTGATAATAACCACTTCCTGATGGATTATAATTATATCTATATCCATCAGGAAGATGCTCTCGGTTGATACATTCCGCCATTAAAGTTGTTTTGTGGCGGGTTCGGTCTTGGAAAACGTCCATCAGTAGGACCATTACCTGGACCCGAAGATGGGTTCGGTAATCTCGGACCTGCTGGTGTACTATGGCCAGGTTGGGAGAAATATGAAGGTGGTGTCAACATATGTCTCATTGGACCCGGTATTCTTGGTTGTGCTACGGGTGTATTATTGTTGGTTCCGGCAGCACTATCGCGAGTCGTTTTAGTTTTGTGACTCAGGTCTGGTATTGGTGGTGCCGGACCTATTGTATCCAGCGCTGGAGCTGCTGGTGTAGGTGCGGTTCCACTATCTACGGCATTATCCGGTTTCTTATAGACTCCGGATACTACATTCTTAGTAGCCCCATCGTCAACGAAAGGGTTGTATCCAGTTGGAGTTGTCTTTCCCAACATTTTAGACACCACAGCTGGATCTATATTACCTATAGTCAACTGGGCAGCTTTTACATACTTATCTAAGGTTATTGCAGTAGTCTGCATCTCCTGAAGCTCATTTGTGAGTTTCTGTCTATCTTCTTCCAGTTGTTTATTGTAAGCTATAATGCCTACTCGGATAGCTTCATTGTCTTCAGCTTGTTTAGTACACTGAAGTTTCAATTCCTCCAACTCATTTTGATAGTGGCATATTTCGGATTCGAATTTGGCCTTATCATGACTTAGTTGGTCGTTCGTATCTATACATGTTTGGATACGGATGTGTCTATTGTCATACTCCTTATTGAATGACTCTCTCATTTCTTGGAGTTTTCGTTCCTCATCCTCGAGTTCTTTCATGTACTCGCTCCTTCTGGCTTCGAATTCTTTCCGCATGCCAGTTAGGTCTTCTTCTAGCTGAAGTTTTTCATGGAATACTTCATCTTTAGCTCTGACCAAGGTATTTAGATTCTCGTTCAGAGTTACGTAAGTTTCATTTAACAACTGGACGTCCGGTTGTTTAAATTCTTCACCTTCCGGTACCGCATAGGTTAAGTCGCCATCTATAGCGCTATAATCTAATATGGGTAATCCGGGTCTGGGTAATCTATAAGGTAGTTCTCCGAATGTTACCCTCTTTGGCATTGGCGCCGGATGTTCTGGGTTGGTACTACCACCAACTTCGAACATCGAATTAGTTAGCTCATCAACAAGTGATTGTTGGCTCATTAACTTATCCTGTCTCTGTATAGACTGTTCGCGTCGTACAGAGTCTGGTAGATTCTCCTCACTATCATTATAGTGGGGTCCGGGATCTCTCCAAGATGTAGATTCCGCATCTTGGGAGTTCGAATGGTTTTGGAGCACTAATGATCCATTGCCATTCTCCTGGGCAATCAGTTGCCCTACTGGGTTAGCTTCCCTAAGGTTATCTAACCCATGTACCAGCCGTTCGGACGTTATGACGTCCGGGCTATACGCCAGAATTAACTGGTCACGGCACCAGTGTAAGGGTCTTGCGGCCTTACGGACCTGGGGGGTTCGGGTCTTACGATTCGAAAGAAAGAGTAAGACGGTAATTCAAGTGTATGCCAACGGCTGCCGGATGGTATAGAACAAGCAGCTAAGATGGATGGAGAGATAATCTACATGGTGCGGAGGCCTGGAGGGCCTCTGACGTAGCGGCTGAGCCCTGGGCTTTATATAAGGACCCAGGTGTTCGTCGTCAGATGTCCCCACAGACCCGGATCGGTGCTGCCACCTATCCTGAACCTGAGGAACGTCCGACGACTCGACTCACCCGCCACGTCAGACGGTACCCAACTCTACGGTTAGACAATACGTACCTCTACACCTGCATGGATTATCACTATGGATAAGAACATTTCTTTTAGAATCTAATGGGAGTATGGGACATTGGATGTATATGATCTAGCATAATAATTGTGTCATGTCTGGTCTTAGCCCCCTGGAGGGTGGCCCTCTAATGAATCATTTTCAAATTTTGACTCCCTGTGTTAGGTATAATGGTGTGATAGAGAAAAATGGATGGTTGTATTGTGGTGGGGAGGTTATGGCCATTTTTTAGAGGGTCTAACTTTGCACATTGGACCAGTAGAAGTACCTAGATGATAGTTTCCTTCAATATACATATATTTAAGCCCTATTTAAGCCCAAAATCGCACTTTAAAGTGCGCTTGGGCACCTAGGGGTTAAATGTGGTTTCAATATTATATCTTTATTTTGCTTTCTATGGGATGAAAATGGAACAAAAACGTTCTTTTTTTGCTTCTTTTGCTTTGAACAGCATTATTGGATAGAATTTTGTTATAGATTTGTCTTCTGTTAATTTTAGATCAACTTTGTAGTGATTTCGCAGGACACTTTTTTTTCTTCTTTTTGTATTCCAATTATTAAGCTCTATTTTCGCCCATTTCACCCTAAAAAATCCCATTTTTTAGTAACTAGGCAACTTTGAAGAGCTCTGTAGACCTTAATAATTGGAATATCAACAAAAGAAAAAATAAGTGCCCTCAGAAATCACTCCAAAATTATTCTCCACCTAACAAAAAATTTTGACATGATTCCATCCCATAATCCTATTCAAAGTCAAAAGAGCTAAAAAAAAAAAAAAAAAAAAAACGTTTTTGTTCCATTCAGATTCCATATGGAACAAAATGATACAAAACAAACGGAAATCAACTGAGGCATTAATTATGCTCCCAACCATGTATGATATGTACAGGTTTGATATATTTTCACCTTTTTTTCCTTGTCAAAACGTTTGTCTATGGAACAAAGCACTGAACCAGAATGCACCAAATGCCCTCTAAACATAGCACTGAAGTGGAAGAATCTCGATTTTATGCAGTTATGGGACAATGCAAGCCTATGTGATAAAATACTTCTTGGTGTGTAATAATAGGGTTTTCTACACAGGGGAGGTTAGACAGGGTATTTTCACTCTACTTGACACATTTTCACACACGGTCACGCATCCTGACACAAAGACATTCAAACAGACACTCTGTGTATGGTGTGATACTATATGCTCCTCTCTGCTTGGTCTTTGAGTATGGTGGGATGAGGGGTTGTCCCATTGGGAGTTGTCCCATTTGCATGGTTGCTTGGTTTACTACTGTGTTATCCACTGTTCACGTTTTAACCCTCTCTCTGTGAGAAGGGTTTGCTTTGTTCCAAGGATAGGTAAAGCATCTTTGAATAAAAACATTTCAACACATAGGATTACTGTAGGAATGTCAAAATGGTCATAAGTGGTACACAGAACTTACGCTATAATGGTGAAAAATCACAGATCACCTTCTTTCTAGGGGAACCTCACTTTCACTTTTACTCAATTTTCACATACTTTGCAGATGACATGGGGTAAATGTTTTACATGATGAGTTGGACCTATATAAGGTTGATCTCTTGATGATATGATATGCATAATGTCTCAGATACATATATGCTGTCTGTGACATAGACATGAACACATGGGGCTAAAATCTCTTAGAGAAATCACTGAACTCCGATTCCTATAGACTCAGGATGACAACCCAGTTAGTGACATTGGGCAAACGTTATGTGAGTGCCTTGTCAAAAACCATAGAAACAGAGCATATCCTATTTTTGGCACTTCCGTCGGCCCCTGTACTTAGATTTTTGATTTTTTCTTGTTTTGTTTTTTTTTTGCTAATATCATTGGGCTCGATGAGTTCTTGATGTTACATATGGGTTTTTGGGATGGGAAAATTCTTTTCAGGAAATGGTACCAAATATGTGTGTTTCCATTTATGTTACATATATTTAGTGGTTGGACATTGTATCAGAGCCAAACAGCCCCAACCTGACCTCAATTCTTGTATATTATGGGAGCATTTGAAGTTTGGTGAAGGTGTGTGTCTTGGCAGGTGATAGACCCATCTCATTTCGGGAAGAGAGGCCACTATCGGCAAGACATTTTCGACAAGCCCTCGTGTAATTATCCTTTGCTAAAACACATGTGTCATGAATGATCCATTAATTACTTGTTCCATAATAATAAATATGGGTTGAAACAGAACAGATCATAGCCCCAAAGCAGCAGTGCATGTGTTTTGCGGCAAAATATCCATGATAACTTTGTATGGCCTCCCCGCGCTGTCAATTCCTTGAGCATTCCATACATTTGTTTTCATTTTCTAAAAGGTAGTCTGTGTGTAGGTTTGCTTATGGGATTAGAGCAGTCAGATAGCCAAATTCCAACAAACTATCAGTAGTATAGTATGTATCCGAACGGGACTATAGCTAATCTAAGGATATTACTCACTGGGCATGCAGCTAATCAGAGGCTTCCTTTTTGACGGGAAATCAAATGTGGGGTCACGCGACCTAGACCCCCCGTGGTGTGGCGCCAAAATGGACCAATCAGAGCCCTCTCTTTGGCGGGAAATTCAAAAATGGTCACGTGACCCAAACCCCCTGTGGTGTGCCGCCCTCTGATTGGCTGGCTGTTTAGGTCACGTGACCTCTATTATGCAGATAAGGTCACGTGACCCGTATTTGAATGTACCAATCAGAGGTCGTCATTTTGGTGGGAATTTTGACAAATTTGGTGACGTCACATTATTTTTTTTTTTAACTTTTTGCAAAAAAAAAAAAATGGAGACCTCGGATTGGTTTGCTGACCGGCTGGCTGGCTGGCTGTCCACACGTCATACCATCAGTCAGCTGTGTGCAGCAAGCAAGTAGTTACGTGGTGACCTTATTTTGATAAAGAGGTGGTTTATTATGTAGTAGAAGAGGGTGCGAGTATAGTGAGATATTTTTTATATGAATATAAGAAAAAAAAAGAAGAAAAAAACAGGAAATATTTGGGGGGCCCCTGGGGTGGGGGGGACTTTGGGGGAACCATTGGGTTGGGGGTGGCTTTGGGGTGGGTGGGGCCCCTTTTTTTTTAGTAAACCCGCCACTTGGCTAGGGGCGGGTTTAGTAAGAGTAAAATTCACATAAGGTAGTTAAATATTAAATAGAAATACAATAGAACCCACATATGGAGTGTACACATTTCACTTTTTATTTGTCGTAATCTCATTTTTCATTTTTTTTTACATACAAAACTATTTTGGTGTCTTATCTATACATGAATTGTGTGGATGGTCTTTGGTCGGTTCATATATGTTGTCCGTGGTGTCTGGTGTATATATGTTGTTTCTCATTTTTCTACTGTGTCCTTTGACGTTACACCATTAAAAAACATAGCAGTTGCTTGTTCAAAAGTAAAAACTCCTTCACACCGCTTATTTCTGAAAAGCTGCAACTCGTGGTCCAAAGAGTTCAATTTCTTCAACATTTCCGCCAGCAAAATTTAACTCTGTGGACTTAGATTCATACCTTCCGAGGCCAACGGACAGGTAGGAGAATGTCTGAAATGCTCCACGGTGATGTTGTCACTTTCTAACCATGTGTGTATAGTGACTCAACATTGGTAGCATTGAACAAGTTCCTTACCTCTGATGTAAAAGAATCTGTGGGCAGCGAGTTTCTCTGTGAAAGGACAGGGTTTATTCCACATAGATGTGTCGAAAGTGTTGAGTCTCCTTGATAAATCAACGAAACGTGCATACTTGACCATTCTCTAAGGTAGGTAGGTAGGTAGGTAGGTAGGTAGGTAGGTAGGTAGGTAGGTAGGTAGGTAGGTAGATAGGTAGGTAGGTAGGTAGGTAGGTAGGTAAGAAGGTAATGTGGTGTGAGCAGTGATGACGGTGGTAGTAGCTGTGTCGAGTGTGGACGTATCACTGGTAGGCGAGGTGGTAAATGAGACAGCAGAGACCTGACGTAAGTGGTTTATATAGATCTGCTTAATCCCCTTTCCAGCTGCATACTTTTTATCTCCACCACCATGTTCCTGTGTAGCAACTTAAGATGGGATTCCCGTGGTGCACACCTCCTTTACATAAGTCACCACGCCCTTCCACAATTACTCTCTACGTACCATCTCTTTTTCTTTGTTTTCAAAGTGAAGTAATATATCTGGCAACATCAAACCTCCGCATGTCATCCATCAGCACTGGAATGAGCTGATGATGTGTACTGTCGGGTTTAGCTTGCCCGATTTTCAACACTTTGAAGGCGTGGAGAGACATATCTTGTTCCAGTTGTTGTGCGATTCTATTTAGCCTTTCAGACGACAAACCTATATACGTCCCCATATCTTTCCACTCCCTGAATAGAGATTCAGAGATGGTGACAAAGTACCTGTCCATTGAAAACTGGTCGGGATTGTTGTAATCCATTTTGTGCGTCTTAAAAAAGCTCTGCGACTGAAGTAACAGATCTTGTCGATGAACACTCATGAAGGCGTGATGGCGTTCTCCCCATCTGTGATGATCCGTAGTTTTAGACCACTAAGTTTTGAACATCTCCATAGACATATCCTGCACCGTGTTGATAACGACCATCTCCTGCAGACGCTTGCAGGAGATGTCCAAGTAGAGATCCAACTAACAGCCTTCCTATTTCATGAAGCAAACGATCGCTATATGTAAATTTCATTTCACACATGACATGATCCTGTACACTCACTTTACATACGTCGTCAGAGTCAGATAGGGAGGGGTTATTTTCAAGACTCATCTCGCCTGCAAAAACTTCAGAAATCACTTGATGAAGGTCGGTAGGCGAGCAGGTAGGCAGGGACCTGGCGGGTAGGTGGTGCTGGTGATGGTAAAGGTAGTGGCGGTAGGTGCGGTAGTCGTAGCGGTCAGCAGTGATATATCCTTCCAAAGAGAAATTGGGGTGCTTTATATAGGATGATCTAAGCCTATTTCCAGCTGGATACTTACCACCACCTTTTCCTTTCTGGGTAGCGACTTATTAGCATGAGGCTTTTGAATTTGTTAACATCAAACAGGGGGAAAGACGTTGTGACAAGTGTATTTGGTGAAAATTAGGGTGAAAGCTTTCATTCTGTGTAGTGACTTATCTTTAAGAGCTGTTGACATAAAACAGGTGGAAAGGTATTGTGAAAACTGTATTTTGGCGGGATTAAAGGGAATTAAACTGTGATAATTAGCTTAATCCACTTTACAGGTGTGAGGGAGGGTTGCTCATTAAGGTATTATGAGATTTCTTAATTTTTACTTCTCCTTTTGTTAACAGGGGTGTGTAATTACTACCGACTACTCTTTGATGTTTTTCTAATCCTATTTAGACGAACTTTCATCTGGATCCTCCTACCGTTTGGTTACCTGTGGAGAGCAGGTAAAATTAGATTTATAGACACCCTACCGAGTGAGGATCTCTGTGATCAAAGGGATTAGAGCTCTTTTCTAAAAAACTATCAAAAGCCGCCTTTGCTGGTGGTGGTGGTGGTGGTGGTGCTGGTGCTACTGCTGCTGCTACTACTGCTGCTGCTGCTGCTGCTGCTGTTGCTACTGCTGCTGCTGCTGCTGCTACTGCTGCGGTGTGGCTATCATCTTCTTAAAAGTCGCGAGATACCGACGCGAGCATTGCTCCTGTTGCTGGTTCTGCTGTTGATTCAGCTCACACTGATGGCACTTCTCGTCTTACTTTGAAACCCTCTATGGGTATAAGGAGGCATTTTACCAAGAGTGGTGACCAGGCATCCAAGTAGAGAAAAGCCGTAGTGAAATGTGAACTACCTACACCTTCCACAGTCCCCAGATTGGAGTTCTTCATCAACAATTTGAAGCTGGAGATCTGGCTCGACGGGGTTAGGATCTCCAAGGAGCGCCACAGTGCCATAAAGTGCACCTCGATGCCCACCAGAAAAGTAAACTTTGCCACCGACGCACTCCTCAATCTAATAGCGACCATCACTGACATCCAAGAGGAGGTACGGATACGCGACAGAGCAGTTTCCCAAGGACTACCCAATTGCAACACATGGTTCGTCGTTCTGGATCTGGAAAGTTCTCTGTTTGTTGCTGTCAGCTATTACAAGGGTAAGAACGTCATCCATGTGCGTAGGTAGGAAGGACCCCAGAAAACTCCGACACAGGACAGTGTGACGCTTTCGACCAAGGGACTGAAAGAACTGGGTGACAAATAGATAGATAGATAGATAGATAGATAGATAGATAGATAGATAGATAGATAGATAGATAGATAGATAGATAGATAGATAGATAGATAGATAGATAGATAGATAGATAGATAGATAGATAGATAGATAGGAAAAAAAGCAAGTTGGATAGATAGATAAATGAAAAACATTGAAAAAAAAACTCTCTTCACATATAAGTACCTCAGTGAAATATAAGTACCTCAGTGAAAATGGATCATCATATCTGCAAAAGTGTTTTAAAAAATCTAAAAGAGTGTACAATTACGACAGACACATGGAAAAATGTAGGGTAATACCTGGATTTTGTCCTCTATGCGGCGAAGGAAATTGCAAAAAAAATCACCTGTCGATGCGAATCTCTCGACGGAGTGACTATTCCACTGATAATACGCACTGTACCGGTGGGCCGCAATACAGGAGTCAGGGCACACGGGAGTGGCGTGAGTGTAATAAACTTAAGACTACCAACCAGTGAGTTGAGTGACACTGTAGATACCCTGCGTCAGATTCACATCACGCAAAGATTCAGATACAAATTGGGATTTTTTTTGAGGTTTGAAAATGTTTTATTGTCAAGTCACTATTCATACAGAAAGTGGTAAAATTAGACAATAATGTGAATCCTCGTTCAGTTATTACATTAAGTGGTTGTTTGCACATAGATCAATGAATAAAGATGGGAATTTATACAATGAAGAATGAGAACAATAATATAAACAGAAAAAATAAAATCTATATAACAAACAGTATATACTATGTACACAAATAGCAACCTCTATAATCTTACAATAAAATTTCAAAAAGAAGGGCAGCAGGCATGGTACACCAGTTTGTTACTATCAACAAGTTTTATACTAGCATGTATTACACTATACCAATAGGATATATATGGACAGATCAGTAGGTACAAAACATATCTTAAACAGATGATCAGCAGATATACAGTATGAGAGTATAGTCACTGTGAGCTCATGGATGAAATTCATGCGGTGTAGTCTTTCAACAGCTCCATATGAATAAATTCTAACAGAGGGTGTAGTCAGCAAACAACAGCTCCCTCTACTCAATCAGGATAAGGTGTAGTCTTTCAACAGCTCCCTAACCTGTATCTTTTTTCATATTACTCATCCAGCTCATTCAGCTCATCACCCATTAACATCATCTTGGACAAGTCTTGTATCTGCCTAATTCTTGCTTTAAATTTAAGTTTACTTTCACTGTGTTGGACATCAGCTCGGAGATTGTTCCATAACTCAACTCCTCTATATAGCGGCGAGTTGTTGAATCCCATGTTACGTGCTCTGGGAATGACTATCTTGATCTTTGATTCTGACCTCATACCTGGCCTTCTGATTTCCTCATCGACCCAATCTGGATTTCTTGATAATTTGTACATGAAGCTAAGCAATAATTCTTGTCGTCTCCTCATCAGGAGTGGGATATTAGCCCGTTCATGGAGCTCTTCTTCATTAAGATCCAAACCTCTGAAACAAATTTTCAGGCCTCTCTTCTGCATTCTGTCTAACTTTTTTAACAGGCCTTCATTAGCCCCCTCGTAGGCAAAACAAGCGTAATCAAAAACAGACATTATGGTGGTTTTATAGACTGTTACAGCAACTTTTTCAGATAACATGTTTCTGAATTTACTGAATCTAAAAAGACGGTGGTTAATTTTACTATTTAAATCCTTTAGTGCAGGTTCAAAACTCAATAGACTGTCTAACTTTAATCCTAAGTAGCAGTAGTTATTTAGAGTTTCAAGTTCTTTGTTATACAAATATAGTTTTTGGCCCCTGGACTTTGGTAACTTTTTGCATGAACCATACCACACAACTTTGGATTTATCCGTGTTAGCAGTAAGCCTCTTGGTTACAAACCAGGATTGTAATCGATTTAATGCCGTTTGTAACCTATTGGTTATAGTTTCAATTTTGTTGTTGGAGCTGTATATTACCAAGTCGTCTGCATAAAGATAATGTTTACAATCAGCAAGAACATCACTGACATCATTTATATATAGTATGAACAAGAGCGGTCCCAATACAGACCCTTGCGGGACACCAAATCGTACTGGGGCTTCATTAGAAACAAAGGAACCAATTTTAGTATACTGGCTTCTCCCAGTTAAGTAACTCATTAGCCAATTGAGTGTTGTGTCATGTAAACCAAGTTGTCCTAAAATTTCAACAAGATAGGCGTGATTAACACAATCGAACGCCTTACGTAGGTCAAGATAACAAACTCCAGTCAAATGGCCTCTATCTCTATTTTCATAGATATCGCTCAGGAGTCTGAAGACTGCATCTGCAGTCCCCAGTCCTGATCGATAACCAAATTGTTTTGCAGAAATAACATTTTTCTTATTTAGAATTTCATTTAGATGGCAATACATTATTTTTTCCGCAATTTTGGAAGGTACAGGTAATAGTGATATCGGCCGCCAATTGGTGATTAACTTTATATTACCGGGCTTGGGTATTGGATTCACCCTTGCCCTTTTCCATTTTTCAGGAAATATGCCACTGGTGAAGCTCAGTTCGTATAACCTAGTAACAGGATCTAACAAAAATAACAGTGCTGTTTTCAAAATATCACATCTAATACCATCAATTCCGGAAGTTTTGTTGACATTTATTTCTTTTATGAGCATCTCAACAAAGCCTTTTTCACCTCGCACAGGAATTTCAACTGGATCAACAGGTTCAGTCATTAATACACGCTCAGGATAACCATTATCTGTGAAAACTGAAGATAGTTTAGCACTAATATTTGAGAAATAATCATTTAAATAATTTACAGATTCATGCTCTGACTTGATAAAACCATCATCACCTATCAATTCTGGAGGGGCAATTTGCACCTCTGGTTTCAAAACTCCATTTAAAACTCTCCAGAATCGCTTTGGGTCAGACTTAGCCTCCTCCAGTGCAGACTTGACCTGGTTGGCTTTTGAGTACCTGATAGCCTTATTAATTCTACAACGTAGCTGCCTGGCTTTATTGAGATAATAATCATCCTTAATTTTCGAAAACATTTCCACATTGTCAGTAGGCTTCATTTTACAACACAGAGAAAACAGAAACAAGCTACGCTACTTTCACGCCTCCCAAAACAACGCGTCTCTTTTACAACCCCTCCCCACCATAACTAATTCAGAAACTTCGGAAGAGCTTTCTCTCCCTCATGGAAAACACTGTCACTTCCGAAGAAGTAAAGAAACTTTGCGACTCTGACACCAAGTGGAAAGTTCTTTTTCCCACCAATTTAAATGTTTGCGTTTAAATGGGACCCAGAGAATTCCCCATAGGAGGTAGGGTTACCCATTCGGGTCGACTTAAAAAGAGAGGGGGGTGTTAGATTTTCCCAACAGGGACAAGTTATGCGTCTTTCGCTGCATATCCTTTCACTTATACAAGACCGGCAAACACGCTTCAAAATTGTTGCGTCTGTTCGATTCCACTGCGAGACCTTTCCAGGTTTGGTCATCAGCGACTTACCCGCGTCAGAGAACTTGTTCTATATACAAATAACCGTTTACACCACCCGTAAAGTGAGGGGTCAAAACCTGAAAACCCGAGTTACCCTGATCAGGCCATCTTCCAAAATATCGGTAAAGTCAACCTACACCTGTCCGCGACGGATTTCAATGAATACGCTGGCATCTACGAATGTCCCGAGTGTAAGTCGGCGTTCACGACTAAGTTCTTACTGAAAAGACACAGGAATCAACTTTCCCCTTGCAGACAAGTCGCCTTAAAATACATAGGTGGAATCTACCAAAATTCAAAAACGGTTTTCGAAGCACTAGCAGGTTTTTCCATTTTTCCTCCTGACGGAAATTCAAAAATGTACCCTTACAAAATTACCTTCGATTTCGAAGCTTTCTTCAGACCGCCCAAAGAGCTGTCGACTTTCCAGGTCGCGAAGGTCCGGTCTGCTTCATGAGACAATCCAACACAGATTCAGACCCCTTGTTGGATAAAGTTTTGAATTGTGTAAACGACACCGCCAAAATCATTGGGGAAGCAGTGCTAGAACTTTACCGACCGACGTTAGCGAAGTTAGACGAGAGGATAACTGAAGCTGTCCACCTAGAGGAGGTGTTCAGTCCTCCTGGTGTCGACTTCAATGAAACTCGGAACAAGACACCCTTTAGTTGAACTGAAGAAGAGACTTTTGAGATATCTCAGCCAAGTTCTGGTCGTAGGTTTCAACTCGGGGCGCTATGACTTAAATCTAATCAAAGTACAGCTTCACTTGTTCTTCTCCTCCAAAGAGCGTGACAACGAAGAATTCAGCGTCATAAAGAGAAGTAACCAATACTTGGGGATTTACACTCGACACATTGTTTTCTGGGACGTAGTAAACTATTTGGAACCTGGTTATAACTACACGAATTATCTGCTAGCTTTCACCAGAAATAAGCACAAAGGACACTTTCCTTAAGAATGGATGACATCTACCAGGAAACTGGAAAACAGAACACTGCCACCAAGATCTGCATTCGACAGCAAACTGACTGGTACCAAGATGTCTTAAACTGACTACGCCGAATGTGAAAAAATTTGGTCCAAACAGAACATGCAAACTTTCAGAGATTACTTGATTCACTACAACAACAAAGACGTGAAACCCTTCATAGAGACACTGAATAATCACGCTACATTTTTCAGGTAGCGCAACATCGACATGTTCAAAGACGGCATCTCCCTTCCGGGTTTGACTTTACGGTTCCTTTTTCAAACCACAGACACCCTGTCATGACCTTCCACCAGTTCGACTCCCACCTCCACTCTTTAATCAAAAAAAATCTGGTCAGGGGTCCTTTCATAATCTTCCATAGATTTCATGAGAAGGGTACCATGCTGATAAGGGAACACAAGTACGGCGAAGAAGCGAGAACGTGCGAACACATCCTAGGTGTAGACGCTAACTCTCTGTACTTGCGCTGCATGAGCGAAGCACACTGCACAGGTTACTACATGGTGAGATGACCCGAGACCGAGTTTAAAGCAAAAATCAGGCAAAGACACTCTAAGAGCGCTTTAGAGTGGTTGCGCTGCGTTGAGCACGGCCACAGCGTGAAACTTCGCCACACTTTCAACAGGGATAGGTGTCTCTAGGTTGCCGAAAAATTCGCGTAGATGGTTTTCACCCATCCTCTAACACCGTTTTTCAATTTCACGGGTGTTGGTTTCACGCTCATGAGTGCATACCGCTGCGCAGATATCCGTGTGCTTCAGACAAGGACGAGAAACCTGACAGAACAGCTAGAGTAAGCGCTTACTTAAAAGCTCTAGGTCACAAGTTGATTGTCGTATGGGAGTGTGAATGGAGAAAGATGAAACACTAGGATTCGCAGGTTATGGCGTCTGAAGGACACTGGAAGGTCGACTACTTGAAAGCAGCTTGAAATCCCATGACAGAGAGCGATATCATATCCTCTGTGAAAGCCGGGAGAATGTTCGGTTTGATTCAGGTGGACGTTACTACTCCTCCTCACCTATGTGAATACTTCAAAGAAATGACTCCTGTTTTCAAGAACGTGACCATTTCGATATCCGACATAGGACCTCACATGACTTTGCGAACAACGAAAACCTGATGAACGCCCCTCAAAGATCCTTGATAGGTAGTTACCACGGAAAAAAGATTCCTTTGGGAACACCTCTTCTTAAGTGGTATTTGGATCACGGTTTAACAGTCACCGAAGTACACCTGTTCATAAAATACTTTCCTAGAAGTCCTTTTGCCGGTTTTGCAGACGAAGTAACCGCGGCGCAAAGACGCGGTGATGTAAACGCGAACGAGAAAATTCTGTCAGACTGTTACAAGTTGATAGGAAACACCACGTACGGTAAAACAATTTGCAACAAAGAAAAACACACCACTGTGAAATACACTAGAGGTTGAACCTTCGAATTATTGACCAATTCGTGGCGGATCAAAAAGGGTACAGAGTTGAGCACAGGTGGCTGTCTCACCAGTTTGATGCAATTACCGTTCGGGGAGGTTTCTGACCGGGCCAATTGTGCCATAAATATATGGGGTGGCAAGAAATTTATCAATCTAAAATAAATTCACGATAGGATCAATCCTATATTGACTGGAAAAAAACTATACCTTTGTGTGATGGAATTCAAACTACATGTCAATTCATGTTTTTATAACTGCCGGTCAGAAACCTCCCCGGTCAGAAACCTCCATCAGGTCAGAGAACTTCTAGAAGAAGTGGCTTCCCCTTAAAAAAAGAGAAGAGAGGGCAAATAAGTAAGGAAAAACAGTAGGGATAGAAAGATGTCCATCTAAGGAAAAGGGAGGGAAGGCTAAAGATCAAGATAAGTTGCATACTAGCACTGTATTCTTCATCAAGACATCGATCAGAAACCTCCCCGGTCAGAAACCTCCCGGTCAGAAACCTTCATTATGTGAAGCTTTCTGACTGGAGAAGAGATGGCCAATTGTGCCATAAATATAAGGGGTGGCAAAAAAATTGTTAGTCTAAAATACAGCCAGGATAGGATCAATCCTATATTGACTGAAAAAACTATGCCTTTCTGTGATGGAATTCAAACCACAGGTCAATAGATGTTTTTATAAATGCCGGTCAGAAACCTCCTGGTCAGAAACCTCTTTGGCAGAGGAGGAAGTCAAGAAAATCTTCCTTCTTGGTTTGTCCTGAGTCTGGAAAGGAACAAAAAGCACAGGGAAGGGTGCCCTGGACCATAAGGAACATGGGGGAAGTGAAAAAACAGTAACTTTCTGTGACCACTTTCAAACTGGAGGCTAAATTAACTCTGTAACTGCCGGTCAGAAACCTTGGTCAGAAACCTCGGTCAGAAACGGTCAGAAACCTCTCCAAACGTAATTGCATCACATTGGTGATAATGAGTCATATCTCTTTGAAGTCAAACTGCAACCGAAAACAGTCAGGAACAATCTTCCTATTCAAATAGGATTCATGGTGTACCACTACACCAAGTTGAAAATGTTAGAGTTCACGTTCAACTTTTTGGATAAATTTATCGATCGACGCGATTACGCTTTTTGTCAAATGGACACTGACAGTCTTTACATGGCTCTCAGCGGTGAATCGTTGGACCAACTCGTAAAACCCGACCTGAGAGAATCGTACTTCAGAGAGAAACGAAACTGGATTCCAACAGCGGTGTGCGGTGACCCCTTAGAGCTTTTCATAAAGATAAAAACCCAAGGCGTCAAAGAATGGATCCCCCCGCTTGTTGTCAGAAATGCTATTTTCACGATCAGAGAACTCTGGGTCTTTTCAAATCCGAGTGGGAGGGCGATGGGATTTTAAGTCTCAACTCCAAGACTTACATTTGCTACGATAAAGACTCGATAGGTGAAAGAAAATCAAAGAAATGGAGTGCGAAGGGTGTCATAAAAAAAAACGTTCAAGAACCCAAAGACTTCTTGGATGTTCTTTTAAACTGAAAAACTTTCCGCGCTGTCAATACAAATTTTAAAGTAATAGCAAACAAAATGCAGACTTACACGATAGAGAAAAAGGGTGTGAGTTACTTATATGTGAAGCGTCGCATACATTCTGACGGAGTGCCGACGAGTGCTTTAGAGTTATGAAAATACTAAAAAAATATAATATTAAAAAAAAAAAAAATGTAAATGTAGATAAGCCGGTGAGATAAAACCTTTGTCGTTGTATTAACTTCATCTACTTCGTCCACCGACTTACCTCGTGTATCAGTGTTGAAAAAAACAAAAAACAAGACAATGTGTACTTGCTATCCCATTTTCATATGGGAAATGATGGATGCATCAGATGTTTTGTTCTTTAAGGCTCTGTTGTTAAACCAAGGTGTTCATAAAGTGTTCGTTTCTAATGATGTATTTGATTCTTTGAGCGTGTGTTTTAAAGATGCATTTCAAAGAGTGCTTGGTAGCATCACAGATAGAGTTATAGGAGTATATCAATTCCATGACGAGAACACATGTGCTTTCGTCAAAAGGCGATATACGATAGAATCAATCAACACTTTGCTTTCTCTTTTGCAAGAGAGCTCAGACTTCTGGAGAAAAATGTGTCATTGTTCAAAGAAACCATTCGACTCTTTTTGTCAAAAGTGTGTCGACCGAATGATGTGTAGCAAAGTTCCCTACCCCGGTGTACCAGCTGTTCAACTGAGAAGTATCATGACCAGACAAACTGAATGGAGTACTTGGTATAGCGCTTCAGTGGATTTCACTTGTGATATCTATGAGCTGTGGATGGGAAATATGGCTTACTCCTATCCTTCATTTCAAGAGGGTACTTGCTCTAAAGTTGTACGCCAAGATTACACCATGTACAGTCTGAATTATGACAAACAAAAGTCAAATGTGTACATCTCAATGTGTGAGTTCTGTCATGTTCCTCTCCTATATTCGTCTATAGTATGTGGAGAGTGTGACCTGCATTTAACAACTTGTAAAATAATAAAGTGTAAAAATTATTTATCACAATAAAAAAATGAAAATAAATTTGTTTGTTAAATTTTTATTTTTACTAAACCCGCCCCTAGCCAAGGGGCGGGTTTACTAAAAAGAAAAGAGGTCCCACCCATCCCAAGGGCCCCCCAAATATTTCCCTTGTTTTTTTTGTTTGTTTTTTTCTTTGCAAGCTTTCAGCTTGCCTTTTTTTATTCATATAAAAAATATCTTACTATACTCGCACCCTCATCTACTACATATAAACCACACCTGTTTATGCTAATAAGCTCACCACATAACTACTTGCTTGCTTGCTGCATACAGCTGACTGACTGTATGACGTGTGGACAGCCAGCCAGCCAGCCAGTCAGCAAACCAATCAGAGGTCTCCATTTTTTTTTTTTTTTTTGGAAAAAAAATTTAAAAAAGAAAATAAAGTGACGTCACCAATGACCATTTTTGAATTTCCCGCCAAAAGGGAGGGCTCTGATTGGTCCATTTTCGCGCCACACCACGGGGGGGGTCTAGGTCATGTGACCCGACATTTGAATTTCCCGCCAAAAGGGAGGCCTCTGATTGGCTGCATGCCCAGTGAGTAATATCCTTAGATTAGCTATAGTCCCATTCCGATACATACTATACTACTACTATCCATATTAACAGCATAGGACCTTGTGCAGTGTCGAAATGTTCAGCCTTCCATCCATTTCTATACAGTAATGGAGGAATCATTATGAAAAGGGGGAGGGCTGAAAATTTAACCCCCCACCCCTTAATAATAAAGAGGGGGGTCTGAAAATTTAGTGCCCCCCCTTGTTGATAAATAATGACCACCTCCGCATACAATCAATTTGGCTAGCGTTCCATACATTCCCATACATTTTAAGGTAGTGGTCATTAAACGGGATAGGGGGGGGGGGCATGGGTTTGTTGGGGCTTCTGGGGGGGGGCTAAGTTCAAAATGACATTTATTTATTTTAATTAATTTTTATTCAAGATGCCATTGACTCATGATGAGAAACGTGAACGTGGGAGGGAAAGTACAGCATCCTTGAGGTATAAGACAAAAGATCGCAAGCAAAAGGACAAGAAGTCCAAGGAAGTAAGTGAAAAAAACATCCATAATAAAAGTATAGATATGCACTACCCCAGTGTCTTGTTGTGTGTTCAGTTATAACTATACAAAGAATGGAAAAAGTGGACGGTTCCAATTTTTTAGGTCTGTCTGAGCAAAAAGAAGAGAAGTACACACTCTGTGGCACTTATTATTTAGAACCAAAGGAGTACAATGGCCACAGTTAATTTCCATAGACATTCACGTATATGTATACATTCCAATTTTCTTTTCAGGAGTATGAGCTTCATAACCCAGACAGAAAAGTGAGGTCCTTGATGCCCGAAGATAAGCTGAAAAAGGAAAGAGAGCGTGACAAGTTGGAAAAATGCGAGTAGAGGAGGTTAGAGAAGTTACAGAAGGAGGGGGGGGAACCCACAGGAAAGCCTAAAGGAAAGCCCAAGGGCGGAGGTATATTTAATTTTTGCTGACAAATATTTCATTTATTGTAATATAAAATCAATATATACATGTCTAGACCTTGTCAATAATGACAGCCATTTATACAAACACTCCAACCAATAGATGTCCAACCAATAGATGCATGTACACAATAGTCTGGGAATGCTTCTCCTTAAACTCCAGTTAAAATTTTCTACATTAAGACAAGTTTTACACTACAGATAAGTAGGCTGAGGCCACGCCCGGTACACCAAGATCTACTCAACGCTTAGGAGGGCAAGCTGCTGCAACTCTTGGAGAGCTTCCTGCTAAGAGGAGAAGAAGAAGAAGAAGAAGAAGAAGAAGAAGAAGAAGAAGAAGAAGAAGAAGAAGAAGAAGAAGAAGAAGAAGAAGAAGAAGGAGAAGGAGAAGAAGGAGAAGAAGAAGAAGAAGAAGAAGAAGAAGAAGAAGAAGAAGAAGAAGGAGAAGGAGAAGGAGAAGGAGAAGAAGGAGAAGAAGGAGAAGAAGAAGAAGAAGAAGAAGAAGAAGAAGAAGAAGAAGAAGAAGAAGAAGAAGAAGAAGAAGAAGAAGAAGAAGAAGAAGAAGAAGAAGAAGAAGAAGAAGAAGAACGGCTACCAGTGTGACCCCAAGCACCCCGGCTAAGAAAGTTGATTCTAAATGTTCTCCGAGTGAGTCGCGCATCAAGTGCTACAAGTCAAAGTCACCAGGAAGGAAACCTGCTAGAGCAAGTGCCCTTGCCGCATCCATGCCCACAGCAAGTGCACCTGTTGTAGAGTAAGTGATTTTGGTCATTTCTTTGGGCATTTTTGTGTAGTCATTATATATGTAGAATCACTTGGGAAAACACTGCAATGAGCTTGATATGAAACTAAATCTTTCTATCACACCTCCTGTACCTGGTGCTTCCTCCTCACAACACCCCGAGCCCAAGAGCAAGTCCAAGAGCAAGCCTAAGAGCAAGCCCACAGCAAGTGCCAGTGCCGCTCCTGAGAATATTGTTGTGGACATACAGGTTTATGCAGCAGTTGATGAGTAAGTACATTTATTTCATGTTGAAAACTAAAGTGATTTATGTCATTAATTTCACTTGGGATCCCATTTTATAAGGTTAAATCCCCCTTTACCAAATCTTCGTGACATTTTGTCACACTCTGAGTTCCCCAGACCCAAAACCCTAACTGGGTCACACCCCTGCTACTCGGGATAAAAAGATCCCACGTAGCCCAACATTTCGTTGATCATGATGCCCAACACAAAGAAACGCTTGTGATCTTCCTCGACAGCTCGGCTGCAGATAAAAACATTCGCCTACGACTTGAAGAAGCATGGATCCGCATTGTCAACACTTTCCATCCGCACGGAATCAACCGGAAGTTATAATAACCACGCCTCCCACCATACCTTGCGTGTGACCCGACCTGACCCAATTCTCCATGACAACGCCCACTCGCACATCCATATACAGACGCTCCAAATTTGAAACCGCCACTCAACGGCCAAACTCCGCCCACACTACAAGTTATTTACAAACAACTACACGTGTCTTCACGAAAACATGTCGGACGAGTGGCAAACTTGTGCCGCCGGCTGCGGCAAATGGTTTTCTGATCGACAGGCAATGTCACGACATCTCAACACCGTACACATTGGGGACAAACCCATGAAAATCAAAAGTAAGTTTCCATGTCCACACTGCTTTAAGTTCTCAAGCCGCTCTACGAACTTACGTCGACATATAAATTCACAACACGGGGGGGGGGGGTGTTTTACAAAACAGAACCAATATATTTTGTGGAAAACATTATTCCCACAACTACGGTGGAAAAGCCAACGGCCAAATTAACTATGAACTGTCCTGTCATGAAACCCAAATTTGATTTAGTCATTGACACGCCTCGTTGCAGACAAGCCTCAATTATCCGGCACAGACAACGAGAAGCCAAACTCCAATCCAAACGACAAAACAACACCAACAACGACAAATCCCACCAGTTCAACCCCCATACCAGCCACCATGAAAACCACTCAATCCTGGTATGGACCCCACAGCTAGGAAGACCTCCCGCCATGCTCACCCGCTGAACATCATATTGAAAAACGGCTTGAAGAAAAAGAAAAAAATGGAACTTACACCACGACTAATTGACACTGACACTGACACAGATGATGACACCCCTGCCAAACCATCCACCTCTACTAAGAAGACCAACCCTCCGTCCATCAAACACAGTATTACAGACATTAGTGAAAAACCTACTACCAAACCACTACTTGACATGCCTACTACCATCACCCCTGATTTGAATTTACTACGCGCTGATTTAGCTACCAGTGACAGTGAGGACGAAACCACCCCCACCAACAACAACACGCCACCTGTGGAAAACGATGGACCACCCACTAAGAAGAATGTACCCACCCAAGACGATGTAACAGATCTCCTTGAAATCGACACCACCATGCCCAGCAGATCCATAAGCCCAAGCTCCAGTACCTCGAGCATAAACTTATCTGCCAGTACAAAATCTGTCCACAAACGCAAACTCGTAGTCCATGATTATGATGAATATGAACCTAAGCAGAAAGTAAGATCTCAAATTGTCATACCTCCTTATGTACCTACACCTATAACTCGTACTAGAAATACTGAAACCCAAACTGAATATGATCCAAGATTTTATCAGAGAGTGGTCCTTGCCAAAGATGTATTAAAAGACTTGTATTACTCAGTAAATAATATTGACCAGAACATGGGTACCCACTTGAGACAACGCATGGAACGCGTTGGCATTTTCAAATCCAAACAGTAAAACATATAGCATCATACTTGTATGCCATTTTTTATATAAGGTTAAATTCACAAAATATCTATTATCATGTAAACATTGATACAAAAATCGAAAAATTGTAAACTTGGCTGAAAATCATCAGTAACATGTGACGTATAGAAATTTATTATAATATTTAAATGACATTGACCTTGGGACGCATAAAGGCGACCTTGACCCCATGTATGACCTCATTGTTGTATCTATGGCAACATATACAAATGCCTGCTCAAAGCACTACTTAATAACCAATGTATCTGATAATTATATCACCTGATGAAGGCTAACTACAGCTGAAACGTTGTGATCGACATAATTACTATGGTTTAATAAAGCCTATAAAACCCAAGTTTTGTTGTTCTAGTTGTGTCTATTATATAACTATAATTTAATTTTTTACATGTAAATTACAGCAAGGACGCTACGTCCCAAGAGATGGAGGAGTCTAGTGCAGGTAGTGGAAACCCTCCAGCAGTCGGCCACAGACTCCCCTATGATTGCTACGTCTTCCCAAGGCTCTCCCCAAGGCTCTCCCCAAGGCTCACCTGTGAGAAGATCCAGCAGGTAAGGCAAAGTCCCTGAACAGCTGGCATTATTTGTGTCTACATTTTAGTTTGTATTTATATTTAACTTGGTGTTCCTTCCTACTTACAGCATACTTCTGTTTAATTTTACCATTCTGTTCTCACATTTTTATATCACATCTTTTTACAGGAGGAGAAAGAGTGACCCCAACAAGTTAATTGTCGCTTTTAGGTGGTCTAAGGATGGCAAGAAGAAGAACTATATAAAAAAGTAAAAATTGATGATGAAAATTTTTAAACAAACTGTAAAAGATATTATTATTCAAGAAGTCATTGTAACATTTGATATAAAAATAAAACATTTTTTTAATTAACCTTGACTCAAAAGTTTCTTGTTTGTAGTAAAAGATTATCACTCACTAGTCTCAATAACAAAATATGTTATAGCACACCACGCCTTGCATCAGAAACTCCCTTCAACACTGAGGAAGAGGAAAGTCGGCTGGGATGCAACATGTCAAAGTGAGTATATAATATATATTGATAACCATGTCAATTCTTTTTCCAAATAAATAATTCACTTCTCATCATAACTAAGACTTTGTCTTCCGTTTGGGCCACTCACCACTCTCACTCATCCAATTGCATCATTTCTTTGGGCATAACCCTCCATCACATTTTCTCTGGAGTTTATACATAGGATCACCCAGGAAGACACAGTGGTAGTGTCATGTCTATGGTACAAACCAGAAAAAAAAAGTGGATGGTCCTAACAAGTGTTTGGGATTGTCCTATTTCACTCGGGAAGGCACAGGGGATAGTGTAATAGTTCTAGTAAGGAAAATGATGGATAATATAGAATGCAGACCCACCATCTTGGACTGAAGGCCTCTGGCTCCAGAGGAATGCAAGGTATTTAAGATACTATTACTAAAAAAATAGATAGATATGAACATTCTTTAAAAGAGAGAGACTTATGGTAGATACTTTTCCATTTGGTAACAGAAGCAAGAGAGCCTGGTCCCAAGAGCCAGCAACACATGCCCTCCAGAGAGGGCTAGAGCGCCTAAAGAAACAACAGGAAAAGGACAAGAATCTGAAATTGATCAACCAAAAGAAAGTAGCAACACTTGACCCAACCTCCACCCCTGCTTCTACTCCCTGTCCTGCTTCCATTCCTGCATGCCAAAGCCCAACACCACACAGAGAAAGGGGCAGGCCTAAGAAACAAGGCAGGCAACTCTTCACTTCTCCATCACCCTCACCAGTCAGAGAGCCCCCACCACCAGTGCCCCCAACACCAGCCATCAATGTGGACAAGGATTATTTGGGCCCTGATGCAACACCTCAGAGGAGAGCCACACATCTCTTGAGAAATGAGAGGATGACTCCAAGGACCAGACAGAATGTGCAGAATAAGGTGAAATATGGTTCTAACAAAACAACTCTCAACCGAGAAGAAGAAGAGGAAGAAGACCTCGGAGTCAGCTTCAGTGATGACGAGTTGTCGGAGGATGAGGACAACAGGACAGAGCAGGAAATCAACGAGATCCCTTTGAAGACAAGATCCTCGAACCAGAGGTGGAAGAGGCTCAACCGACCCGCTTCTACGGACAGAGAGCAACCACCCACGCTGTCCGTAAAGTGGCCAAGAGGCTCGTCAAGAAGAGGAAGAACTAGACGTCCTGTTGTCCTTGCTTTCCTGCTGTAACATCCTGCTGTTACATCTTAGTCCTGTAGTTTGAGCTAGGAGGAACAGCTGGCAGTCAGTTCAGTGGCAAGCCTGGGATCACCCGCTTGGGGCTGCCCGCTGTACCCCCTAACCCAAACTATAGCCCTGAGATGTACTGTATTCTATTTGTACATTCATGTTTGATTCTGTAAGATCAATGGATGCATGTATATAGTATCAATATCTCAAGTCTTCTGCATTTTGGATTAACATCTCCACCCCCATAATGGAATTAATAACAATAGAGAAAATATCACTAAATGTTCATCTGTAATTTCATTTTTTACCTTTAAAGATTATAGAGGTAAAATGTGCTTAACGATTTCAAAAAGATTATCGATAGACCAACTATCCATAGGGGAGGGTCACATGACCCTATCTGCATATCCATAAAAAAAATTGGAAAGATTTTATAAAAAACGAAAAATATACAGAAAAAATATAAAGAAAATTTTTCATGTGACTTTAGTCTTTCTAAAACAAAACAGAGACTAGTTTATAGTTGTGCCAAAGTTGGCAGGACATCCAGAAATGGGGAAGTTACAAACGTTGGCCCAATATAGCCTTTCTCATTTGAAAAATATAATACTAAGAAAATCATTTCATGAATATTTAATTTTTGTTGAATGATCCCTGAGAGCGAATGATTGAAGGGATCCCCTCCTGACATTTTGACACCGTAGGGTGTTTCCCAGGTCTGTTCATCAGAATACATGTATGTATCAGCATAGAAACAATAATAATCATATAATATGCCTTGGCTTACATGCGTGGTTTTACGGTAGTTAATGGATATGGACCACTAAATTTGACATGGGGACATGGCCTGTTCCTAAAATTGATATGTGGCATGGTCCTTTGTGACATGAGGTAAAAAAATAAGTGACATGACATAGGTGCTTTATCAAATTTGACATGGGACATGATGGGTTCTTAGAGGTGACAGGAGACATGGGGAATTGGGTGACATGTGATATAACCATTTCTTAAAATCTACATGTGACAAGGGGGACCCCCATTCCACACCCCCTAGTAAGAACCTTGGTACCCTTTAACCTGTAGATAGAAATGTGATTACAGTCGGCCCTTGCTTCCTCAACCATTTAATTCCTCAGATCCCTCATTACCTCAGACACAGGATTAATAAATCCGTCTATATTTTCTATCGTATCTGGACTTGAATCCTCGATCAATTTGCTTCCTCAGACAATTGACACTGCATTTTCAACATCTGAGGAAGCAAGGGTTGACTGTATACCACAGGAGTGGGCGTTGTACTTCTGAAACTTGAAACTTGGATACTCTGGGGAGGTTGTAATGTCCCATGAGGCCCCCTTATATGTAATTGAGCAGTTCTTTCCAGTGGCGGATCCAGGATTTGGAAAAGGAGGGGGCACGGCCTAAAAAGACGGGCTGCATCCCCTATTTTTGAGCAAATTTTGGGGTCCAAAATAAGTAATTAAACTCTTAAGTACTGGGAAAGGGGGGGGGGCGCACACCCCCAAGTCCCCCTCTAAATCCGCCATGACTTTCATCTCATGCAGTCCACATTATCATCATATATTAAAAATTTGCAATTAATCATACTCCTCAAAATACGATGAATTTAATGTTATAAGCATATGGTTTTGATAGTGTTTCAAGGATAGTCGACCCTTGCTTCCTCAGATTTTGAAAATAAGGGATCTGAGGAATTAAAGGGCTGAGGAGGCAAGGGCCGACCGTATAGATGTTTTAATAGCCAGATACCAATTGCAAGTGTTTAGATCAGAAACCCAAGGCTGGGATTAAATGGATATCAACACCTTCAATTCTCACTGTGAGAATAATCTTGTTGAGCCCACCCTGGCGTATCAGTAGCGCCTTGTATGCACTAGGATAACATGAGTAGACTAACGTGAAGCTAGAGGCACCCTAAGGGGTGTAAAATCTCAAAACCCATTTCCTCTGAAGCACAATACACCGGCTAACTAGTTTGTTCTTCTTTTGTAGGGTAAAAGTGATATAAATGGGCAGACTATAATCCCCTGAAGTACAGGGATGTTTAGAGTATCAATGGGATGCTAATGTAGGGGCCGGCATCGTTGTATATATATTAGTGCCGTTCATCCGAGAGACGTGTTTGTGTGGTGCTTGTTCCTTCTATGCCAGCTAGGTGTCGCTTTGCGATACCCCGTTGGTACAAGAGGGGGCAGCACCATGCCTCGCGTCCAGCTTCTACTAAGAAGCCGGACGAGCGGCAGAAGGGGACTGGACATGGTCCAGTCAAGACGCTTAGTTATTACCTACTGATTATTCAATAAAGTCCTACCCAAGAGGTAGGGGTATCCGGGGCTTTGCCCAACCCGAACTACTCGTGTTGTGTTGGTATCTCTAGTGATAAGCGAGCGAACGAGCCACCCAACATATAAGTCGATACGAACCATTACACTGGTGCCGTGACCAGTTGGTTCGGGGGTGGAGCGCGGCCAAATTGGCCGAAAGCCTCGAGAAACCCGATGCGGATCCCCCCAGCCCTGGGCTAGAGGGATTCGAAGAGGATGGCTTTACATCCCAGCATCTGTTGTTAGACTGGAAGCCCGGTCAACAACAAATGTTCAACCCAGAGGGTGTCCAGACTGTTTTCTCGACACCCGGTTTAATAGACGGTGCCACCAGTAATGGAGGTGGCATCGTAAGATTGTATCCGGGTACACCTCAAACGGTGGCACCGGACACAGGACTGTTTAGGGGGGTATTAAGACCCCCAACTTTGGACTTGAGCGATTGGTCCCGAGTTATAACTAGCAGGCGCCAGCTGGGTCCTATTATACCAGCAGGCTCGGCTAGCAGCTTGGGTACCCCAATGGCACAAAGCCTTATGCAGCGTACCGCGACCCCCCCGGGAGCGGTACCAGAGGGGGCAAACGGAGTAGCCCCATTAATGACATCGTCGGATCATGATAACGACGATGGCAAAGCTATAAAGGACCCATTGGTCCCTAAAGCAACCCCGAAGACTAAGCCTCGGGATGCCGAACCAAGGAACTCGGAGAAGCATTACTTAGGCCTGTCTTTGTACGAAGGCTTGTCTGACTCCATGTTCAACCCTGGAGGCAGCCGCAAGTCGATATACGGACGTCGGATGGGCCCTGGGTATAAAACTACCTCGGCCTATTTGAAAGCCAAGGAACAGGTAGAGTTACAGGCTAAGAGGCAACATGAACAATTCATGGCAGCCCAATTGAAAATAGAAGAGGAGACTAAATCTCGGATCGGCAAATTACAATCCGTTGAACAGGAGGCGATTCTAAAAGAATCGGACCTAAAATATCACCTAACTTCTGTAGCCCATCGATTGGAGCAAAAGGAGAAAGACGAACGGGAAAAAGAGAGAAGATTGGCTGAGCTGGAACTCGAAGAAGCCAATAAACTCAGAGCAATCGAAAAGGCTAGAGCCGAGGAGGTTGCTAAGGCCCGGGATGTAAACAAACTACAATCCGAGTTGCATGCCATGGAGGAGAAGTTAAAGAAACTTCAACTCCGTAAGGCAGAGACGGAGGCCAAGTTGGTCTCGGAACAATCCGAGATCAAGATAGAGGCCAATGAATATCAGCGGTCTCAGAAGGAGAAAGGTGAAAAGTACCGTCTGTTGAAGGATACTTTTAAGCGGGAGGCATTAGCCGCCCAGGAGGAACGTAACCGAGCAGTTGCAGAAAACGAGAAGATCCGATCCGAGATCTTATCAGAAAATGCACAGCTAAGGGAGGAGCAGCGAAATCTCACTACAGACGTAGCTACCCTCACAATAAATAAGTCTGCCATGGAGAGTTATTTACAGGAGCAAGAGCAGGCGAATGCTCCTCCTGCGAGTAAGGACTTAAACCTGAACTCGACGTTTGTTAAACAAGGAGACCCAGTTTCCTGTTCAACACCTAAGCATCCGCAATACAATCCTTTTGTCAATGACAATGCAACGCGGAATGTAGATCAAGGGGGAGTTTACATCAGAACCCAAGATAAGCACGGCCGAACTAGTAGAGTCCGGATAAGTGAGGTCCCTATAGTCCACAACTTAGACCCGGACTATGTACCTCGGGATGCCTCCGACATTAGCGCGGAAACTAGTGGCTTCCACATACATGTGGATCAGACAGAAAATGTTGGATTGGGAGCTGATAACGACAGCGGCCAACAGGCTCCAGCAAACGATGGTAGTCACCCGACAGGGAACCAGCCATCCAATGGCGGCCAACAAAGTACACAAGGGGGGGGCGGTGCTACGGGTACTACCGGTAGCAATAGTACCTCGGGTACCGGCCCTAACCAAGGTGGTGGAGGCTATACGAATCACAGTGGTTCACAGTGGACGTATAGCCAGCCGCCACCACCGCCTCCACCAGGCAACACAAGCTTTGGAGGTATAGGAGGCAATCGAACCTTGAACGAAACCAAGGCGATTGAGTGGAGCAAACAACAATGCACTAGATTGATGTATGCTCATAATTCCGCCCGAAGGGTAGCCGTGACTCCCAAGGAATACGACGGTACTCGACCATGGAAAGAGTGGTTCGAAGATTTCATCGATGTGATGAATTGTAATGGTTGGACCCCTTACGAGGCCAAGCCGCATCTGGTGAGATGCTTGAAAGGCGGGCCGGGTCGCATGGCTGTAGAGCAATGGCGGACCTGGTACGGTCTCGTAGGAAGTTTTGAGCAGTTAGTAGAATCTGCTAGTGGACTGTTGTGTAACATGATCAAGGAGGATCCGATGGTCCGCTTTAAGAAACGCATGCAGAAGCCTAACGAAGCTTTCAGAGCATACGGTATGGAGCTCCATGCCCTGCTAAGCAAGGCCAGGCCTGGTACTGAAAACCAGGACTGGTACATGGACGATTTAATTACACAATTCGTTAAGGGTCTAAGAGACCGAGACGAGCAAATAGCTGCCAGAGATGCCTGGAAAGAAGGCATAACATTGCACGGCATATTTAATGGTATAGATATGGCCCTGAAGAAGCGAACCATGTTAGCCGGGGACATACCGAATGCCACTGGCTCGGCTCCCCTAGCATCAGTAGCTCAGCGGTCTGAGGTAAATAGTACCTCGGATGACTTTGAACTGATTGAAATCGAGCAGGAGGACGGCACCTTCTGTTCGATGCAGCTAAGGAAAAATGCTTCAGGTAGGAAGTATATTCCGAGGAAGGCGTTTAATAAGCCGAGGTCAGAAGTGACCCGAAAGTTGGTGAGAAGGCAATCAAGCCTCTTGAAAGCACTGATAAAGCGAAGGGTCAGTCTCCAGACATGACCAAACTTATGGAGGATATGTGTAAGAAAATTACAGATGCCCTCCAAGCCAGTCGGCAAAGGCCCCGAGTGGATCGCCGGACTGTTAAGTGTTTCAGGTGCCAGCGCATGGGACACTACTCCTCTGAATGTACCGCTGCTAAGCCGGTAATGGCTGCCTTCTATGAAGCCGAAGGTAACGGCGAAGGCGGGGAGAACGCTACAGATTCCGCTGAGGTGGAAAACTAGTGGGGGTTGTATCCACGGCATTGGGTATAACCCCTGAGAGGAACGAATGCCAAAACGCTACTGGGGGTGACCTGGTGGAAGATTTCGAATCAAATTCACCTGGAGGTCGGGTGACTGTGGGTGCGCACCCCTGCACTACGGCCGCGGCCAGGGACCCTAGTGCTTATGTGTACAGTGGTGAACATATAGAGGCGAGTGGCCGCACTGGGGGAGAGGAAGGATGGATCAAGGAGTTGATTCGAGTGTGTGGGACACGCCTTCCCCCAAGTCATCCGTGTCTGGAATTTTTGAGAGGACTCGGATTGAATCTTGGTGATTCGGGAGACTTTCACCAGTTTACCAGTAACCCTTCTCCTTTAGGGGGGAGACGGTGGTATGTACCCATATCTGTGGAAGGCCGGGTAGGTGAATTCTTGGTGGATACTGGAGCCAGCCACTCCTGTGTGTCCAAAAGATTCTTCGACTCGGTGGCTGGCAGTCATGAGAACCTCAAAACGGGGGTAAATGCCTATCCGTATAGGAGGCAAAGAATTTGTTCTTTCGCCAACTATAGCAGAGGTTAGTGATGACGGAATCCTCGGATTGGATTTTGCGAGCTTATATGGGGCCGTCTTGGACCCCAGGGATGGTATGATGAGTATACGGAACCCGTATGGCTTGCATGTCCAATGCGTATTGAGACAGGTGTCTTCGGTCGCATCAGTGATACATACGGTGAAGATCCCACCGGGTACCACTTGCGATGTCCTTTGTGGCGGATCGATGGCCCAGAGGAATGAAACTGGAGTCTATGAACCCGACACGGTGTATTTATCAAGTATCAGTGGATACATTAGTGGCTAATGCAGCTTGGACTGTATTACCCATGACTAACCGAAGTGGTTCAGTGATTTACTTGAAGCGAGGCGACAGTGTGGGTGTGATGAGTTCGGTCGAACACGTCGCCGAGGCTAGGTTCAATAAACCACTAAACCCTGTTAGTAAGCATCCATTGGATGAAGAATTTCAAAAGCTGATTGAACAATCAGATTTACAGAATACGGAGGATAAGGAGTGCCTAGCGAAACTCCTACAAAAGTACGAGGGTGCTTTTGGTAGGGAAGGGGGACCGGTGGGTAGATCCGACAAGGTGTTGCACACCATAGATGTGGGCAACGAGAAACCTTTTAAAATCCCGTATCGCAGACTTCCTCTTAAGAAGAAGTTAATTTGCGAACAGGAAATACAAAAACAGTTGGACCTAGGGGTCATCGTGCCAAGCTCGAGTCCCTGGTCCAGTCCTGTTTGTATGACCACTAAGAAAGACGGTACAATCCGCTTTTGTGTCGACTACCGAAAACTGAACGGTATGACAAAGAAGAACTCGTATCCTTTACCAAGGATAGACGAGACATTAGATAGCTTGGGTGGGAACCAATGGTTCTGTACCTTGGACTTACAATCCGGGTATTGGCAGATACCGATGCACCCCGATGACATGGAGAAAACAGCGTTCTCCAGTCATATGGGGCTATTCGAGTATAATGTCTTACCCTTCGGATTGTGTAACGCCCCCGCTACATTCGAGGCTATGATGGAATCCTTGTTGAGTGATCTTTTGTGGAAGAAATGTTTGGTCTATTTGGACGACGTTGTCGTGTTCAGCAAGTCGTTTAAGGAATGCCATGCAAATCTGCAATTGGTACTAGGCCGGATACTATCAAACGGCCTAAAGCTCAAACCCAAGAAATGTAACCTGTTTAAGAAAACAATTACATACCTGGAAAGGATCATCACCCCCAGTGGTGTGAGCGCAGATCCGGAGAAATTAGAAGCTGTAGAGAATTGGGAAAGACCCACAAGTGCTAAGGAGGTGAGATCATTTCTAGGATTTTGTTCCTACTACCGTGATTTCATACCGAATTATTCTCGTGTCAGCTTTCCTATGCAGTGCTTAGCTCACTGGACCCCGGGTAGGGCACGGGACCCATTCCCATGGACCAGCGAGCAAGAAGAATCTTTTAATAAAATAAAAGATTTGTTTAGAAACACACCCGTATTGAAATATCCCACCCCCGAGGGACATTTCATCTTAGACACAGATGCGAGCAACGATGCAATAGGTCCAGGACGGAGGTCCAGGACGGAGTCGAAGTCCCAATAGCATTCGCTAGCAACACGCTAAGCAAGACCCAGCGTAATTATTGTACCACCAAACGAGAACTCCTCGCGGTAGTGGTGTATACGAAGAAGTTTAAGCATTTTCTCTGGGGAAGTGACTTCACTTTAAGAACCGACCATTCGTCCCTTAGGTGGCTCCTTAACTTTAAGGATGCCGAGGGGATGATTGGACGATGGTTAGCTCATCTATCCGAGTTTGGATTAGAGCATAAACAAATAGAGCACCGACCCGGTGCTAAACATATCAATGCGGATGCCTTGTCGAGGCGACCTATCCGAAAGTGCCAGAATGCCACTTGTGAAGACTGCGGGCCCACAATGCTGTGGTAGCCGGGTTGGTATTTAATTATACCACCCCCGTATCCCCTGGGAAGAGGCTGTATGTAGCTACCTCGATTGGTCCCCGGAGACCATCAAGAAGTTCCAACAGTCGGATCCCACCACTGCGCGCATAATGGAATACCTACGGGCAGGTATTAAACCGGCAAGGCCGCTAGTATCCCGAGAAGATAGGGAAGCGAGGCGATTGCTAGCTCAATGGACCGAGCTAGAAATCCGAGACAGCATACTATGTAGGTGGAAGACAACTCCCACCAATGGTAGGCTGTTGCAAATAGTGATCCCCACCCCGATGAGGAGGGATATCATGTATTATTGCCATGGTCACCAAACTAGCGGCCATTTCGGTAAGAAGAGGTCAATAGAGCGCCTACAAAGGTGTTACTACTGGCCTGGAATGAGAGGCGACCTGCTCCGGTGGATCGCCACTTGCCCGGATTGTTGTAAAAACAAGCCGGGACCCGGCCGGGGAAAGCAACCCTTATCCCAGGAATTGTTTGGTGTCAGGTTCGCTCGAGTGGCGATAGACATCATCAGCGGGATCAAGACGACGCCCCGGGACAATACTTGCATGATGGTCGTAACCGACTATTACACCAAGTACACCTGGGTGTTCCCTCTTCCTAATCACAAAGCCGCCACATGCGCTGAAGCGTTTGTAAAAGGCTGGGTGCTGCATTTGGGTGTTCCCCTTATGATGCACAGCGACCAAGGGAGAGAGTTCGAGTCAGAGCTGTGGCAGGAAATGTGCCATTACCTAGCTATTTGCAAGACCCGAACAAACCCATACCGACCACAGTCAGACGGGCAGGTAGAGCGGTTCAACAGAACCCTGATACAAGTGCTAAAGCCCCTGGTTAATACCCACCAGGACGACTGGGATGAACAGTGTGAGTTTGTAGTACATGCTTACAACAACACTGTCCATTCATCTGCTAATTGCACTCCAAACATGCTAGTGTTTGGCGAGGACATCATAATGCCCGCCGACTTAGTGTATGGAGTGGTTGGGATAGACCCGGAGGCGCCTTGCACCGTGTTGTTTGTGGAGTCGTTAAGGGATAGGTTCAAACAGGCATACGAGGCCGTTCGGAAAGAGCTGCTGAAGAGTGCGAAGTGGCAAAAGGTGGGTTATGACACCAATGCCAAAAGAATTCGTTTTAATGTTGGGGACAAAGTACTAAGGTACTACGAGCCGCTGGAACGGCTAAAGCACGTAACGCCCTGGGAAGGTCCATTTAAAATCATTCGCATCATCTCCGAGTCCACGGTGATGATGGAGGACTGCCTAACCGGTAGGAAATGGAAGACAAATGTCGGAAAACTTCGGCCCTGGAAGGGACGCGAAGAGGCGGAGAGGGAGTTCGGTTACCAACCACCTGAGTCTGTCCCTAGCGGACCTAGCATGGTAGTACCGGTGAAACGCCCTAGAGGCCGGCCGAGAAAAATGCCGGAAGATGAGGTAATAGTCAAAAAGAAGACGAAGGCCAGGAAACGACCTAATCGTAAGAAAAGGAAGAATGTCTCGCTGAGTGAAGGCATTACGTATGGGAAAGGTCTCGCCATGGCTAAGCGGAACCCAGAAAAGGCCGTACGTAAAGCCGGGAAGAATAAGAAGCTAACCGAAGGCGTTAGACGCAGTCCCCGGTTGAGGTCTGCTGTAACCTAACTCAGTACACAACGAGCTGCTGCGTGTTGTCCGCCGTAGGCGGTTAACATACGTTCCACGGCTAGAGATGCCGAACGCGCCCCCCCGGGTAGCTGTATCCCGTGAGTGGTGGTCGGATTAACCGGTACATTCGCTTTGAAGCGTTGTATACACCGCCAAGCTCCAGACGATAGCACTCGGGTAGTTGGCCGCGTCTCGCATGTCAAGTCGAATGTTAGTTCGGATCTAGTCCCCTAGGTGGCGCCGCGGGTGCGGCGGGAAAGCGCAGAACTAGGTCACCGGATAGCCCTTGCGGGATCTCGCGAGACGAGACGTCTGACGTCATATTGTTCATAACTAGAGTGGACTCGTGGCGGTAAGACGCCACCCGTTTTGCTCTGGTTAGTGTTGGCGGTTGGCAGCCTTTAGCTGCTGAGTTAGCTTGACTAACTATTCCCCTCTTTGTTGGACGAATCCTTCGGGAGGAGTCCAACACATTTGCCAATTTATAAATTGGAAGTCGCCCTCAGTGCCATGGCACAGGGGACGATTGACGCCGCGCGTCAAACTGCCAACGTTCAGTTGGAGGAAGGCGAGGACCCGAAGGTCCCGTCTCGGGTTGAGGAGTCTATGGACTCTTCAACAGAGGAGGCAGCCCTTACGCTCTCTGCGATGGCCGAGGCCACCGACAGGGAGAGGATGCCTCCACCACCACCGCGCCCGGAGCCCACGTCTACAGCGACAGCTTCGGGTGATAGAATTGATGTCCTGGACATTCCGATGTTTCCCCCGGGATATAGAACTCGCATCGAGTGTATGGCTCACGTCGATGACGAGGCCGGTGTCGTGTACACCTCTTGGGGGACCTACATCCCCATGCACGCCTCCATGTTCGGGTACGGACCGCTGGCGGTGAAACCAGGCGTGCCCGAGCCCATACCAGACGACTTCAAGACTCTGGTCATGGACTCGTGCAGCGACGAGTTGGCTGACAGTATGCCAGTCTCTTGGCTCCGGAACTATCGAAAGTTGGCGGAGAAGATGGCGGTCAGCGAAAGCTTGGCCCGAGCAGTATTGATCTCCGAAGGCATTACCCGGAAGGCCGCGGAGTTAAGAGAGTCTGAGTCCGATATGGATACAGACTCCACTGTCACCCTGTCGTCGGTGGAAACCGACCGGGTCAAGCGATTGACCCACAAGCCTGCACCAAAGGGTCCTCTCACCGAGAGTGACCTGGAGGTTGAAGACCTTAGGATCGCCATCGAGAGGTCCGCGTCCGAGAAGGAACCGGGTGCCGACATACCGGAGGCGCCTGGCGAGATCTCGGAAGAGGACATCTCGCGTCAGCAGGCTGCTGTTGAAGCCAAGCGAGCCGAGCTCGCCAAACAGCAGAAGGAGCTCACCGCAGCTCGTCGGGCCCACCGAAAACAACAGGCCCAAAGTAAGGCGAAGGCTTCCTCCGACTCTGACTCCCCGGTCAGTAGTAGGAGAAGCCCTCGTTCAAAGGACAAGGATCCACGGCAGTCGGATTCTAGTCCCGAGGTGCCGGCGCAACCACCCAAAGTCGTGCGTCGGAAAAAGAAGAATGGAGTGAAAGCGTCTCCGGCGGAGCCCACGCCCCCCACCAAGTCGAGGGGTAAGGGCGACCCGAAGACGCCCGCCTCCAAAGCACCAACAACCACAGTAGCCACCTCGGTTACTGCAGCGTCCTCTGCCAGCACCAGCGGGGCGAGCGCCAAGTCCTCTACCAAGGCTTCGTCTGGTACTACCACCACCAGCGGAGCTAGCCGTAGAGGAGAGGGCATTTACACGGACAGTGAGGGAAGCGAGAGCGACCCAGAGCTGCCCGAGTCAGCCAGATCTGATTTGGAGTCTGTGACAACGTGGGAAGAGATGACCACGGATGTCCCTAAAGACGACAATCAGAAATGGATGTGGAAGAATGCAGCCGAGGGGTTCAAAGAACGGACTCCCCGCTGCTTCGCGGACTGTGCTTACGACACAGTCCACTACATGTGCCCGGGCGCCGTCAATAAGGACGGTGATAGCGATGACGAGGAGTGGATGAAGTCCGGCCCCTCGGATACGCCAGTGGGTAAATTCTACCTCATTTGGATTGACCAGCTCAAATCCAAATTGGGGTCGATTTACAGCTACGAGGCCCGGACGAAAGTCCAATGGGCGATGACCCAATGGGGACCATCCGGCAACCGCCGGAGGTGCCCATTCGAATCGTGCCAGCTGGCTCTCACTGGAGAGAAGGTGTTTGAGACGAAGCCTCGATGTGTGTGCTCGGAGACCGTCCGAGCAAACTATGTGACGGCACGTTCTCTACTAACCGGCGTCGGGACATGGCTCTGCATCTGCAGAAAGCCCATGGCACCGGCCTGGAAAAGACGAGAAAACAGGCCGTTAAGTGCTTCAACGAGCTCCTGGCTAACTGGGCCTCGTTGAGTGTCAAAGACATCAAGGAGCAGGCATTCGAAACCGGATTCTGCTCGTGGAGGAGTGGCAACCTGTTAGCCTTCTTCCAGATCAACTTCTCCTCCACCAAGTTCGGGACGCCCAGCGAGGTGCACCTGAAGGTGAAGAAGTGGAGGGGAGACGACAAGCGGAAGAAGATCAAAGCCCGCTCGAAGGGTCCTAACGGAGGCACAGCCACGGCTGCCAGTGCTTCCAAGAGGACCCGCGCAGACCGGTCCATAAGCCCTTCGGGTAATAAGGACCAGCCTAGACCAGCCAACCCAGCTGATCGTCGTGAGTCGGGACAACAGGTCTCAGCTCTAGATATGCCTAGCAACCAGACCCGTAGGGCGGTTAGCCAGGCGGCCACTCCGGCCACAACAACACCACCTGCACCCGCGGAGCAACCCCCGGGTGAAGCCTCTGGCAGCCAGGATGACGGGAGCGACTGCTTCGCTCCCCCATCCGGGTACACATCTTGGTGGGCCGGTGAGGGATCTTCCGGCAAGCGCCCCACGTACAGTGAGTACGCGGCGAAGTTCCCTTCCATGGGACCAGCGGGACCCGAATCTCAGGTCCTAACCCCCTTGGGCCGGTCAAAACCCCGGGGTAGAGGCCGTGGTGGAATGGAGTCCACCCGAGCTCCCCCGGGCGGTGGCCGAGGCCGAGGAGGTGCTACGGTTGAGGGTCCCTCTGTCCCTCCAGCAGGCGCTCCGCCGGCCACTGTGGAGGCTGCCGCGCCTCCACCAGCTATAGTTCCACCAACGGCCCCTCGGGTGCCCGTTATGGAACTAATATCAGGTACTCTGTCAGGTCTTCAGGATCCGAACACGTTTGTCGATCATCGCGACGTTCAAACGGCGAAGATCCAGAATGACCTGAGGGGGGAATGGCAGGCATTGCATCGCCAGAAGTCAGTCGACTACTGGCGTGTAATGACTGAAGCCACCTTCAACCTGGTCTACGAGGTCCAGAAGAGGGAGGAAGTGAAAATCCAGGTGCAGGAGAGGAAGAATGTCGAGGAGGCAATCCAATCCTGCCGGTGCCAGCAGTTGGAAGCTGAAAAGCTTAAGGAGTTCCACCGTGCTGAGAACGCCGGGTACATTCATAGGTACAAGGAGGCTGACCTCAAATTCTTCCTCGCATTCGGGAAGCACCTGGACGAGTGGGACGGCTCTGCGTCGTCCCTGTCCTTCGCTCCGGCTGCTCCACCCGTCCCGGCTGCTCCACCCGTTCCGGCTGCTCCACCCGCTCCGGCTGCTTTACCTGCACCCGAGGCAGTGGACAGTCCGTCCGCGGTGATGGGCGCGCTGAGCTTGGGGAGCGACACGCCCAGCGAAACCTCCACGCTGCTCTCTGTGAGCAGTTGCAGCAGCTCGGCTCCGGCCGCCTCAGCGGAGTCGGCTGAGAAGATGGACACTGATCCGGAGGATCTTTAAGTGTCCATCTGATGGTGTTTTGTAGTACCCAAGGGTAAAGGCATTTATCATGCCAGAGGTACTTATCCTTGCACTGGACTGGCCGACCTGGAACCGAACCTGCAGCGAAGGTGGACGCTAACCCGAAACAGAAAGAGGACTACCACACCTAACCGGGGCTCCATCTTCCCACCTTCATCAGGGCACACCATAACAGCAACGTGGCTTGCCACCACATATATGTCGCCGGGTGGAGCTGCAGAAACCAGTCGTTCCAGATTCGCCGGAAGTCCGGTATTTTGTAAGGGCGATCCTGCTACCCTGGTAGGACGTCTATCATTACCAGTATTAAAATTTCGTGTAAAGCTATTTTTATATAATATTTATATTCTTGTAATCAAACCAAACAAAATTTTTCTCGGGTTATTTACCCCACCTCGGGTCGGTTATTTATTACTGTAAAACATTGTTAAAACCATTTCACGACATATCTACCACTTTTTATCGCGTCTCTAATACTATAATAACACTGTAACATTGTTACCATCTACTACTAGGTCGATGGTGCATAAGGCACCACTTCCTAATTGTTATTATTAGTTACTTCGGGTTATATGCGACAATGCCTCATAATGTACATATTATTTATAATGCCCCTTAATGTTCTATTATCTATACGAACACTTGTGTATAGACTTACCTATGTATGTATAACTTATTATTGTATAAAGTCAACAATAGGTATTTATTAAATACACCCAACCCTAGGTATAGTCTAGTGGGGGTGGTGTAGGGGCCGGCATCGTTGTATATATATTAGTGCCGTTCATCCAAGAGACGTGTTCGTGTGGTGCTTGTTCCTTCTATGCTAGCTAGGTGTCGCTTTGCGATACCCCGTTGGTACAAGAGGGGGCAGCACCATGCCTCGGGTCCAGCTTCTACTAAGAAGCCGGACGAGCGGCAGAAGGGGACTGGACATGGTCCAGTCAAGACGCTTAGTTATTACCTACTGATTATTCAATAAAGTCCTACCCGAGAGGTAGGGGTATCCGGGGCTTTGCCCAACCCGAACTACTCGTGTTGTGTTGGTATCTCTAGTGATAAGCGAGCCAACGAGCCACCCAACATATAAGTCGATACGAACCATTACACTAACAATTCTCCATCTGGAAAGATATTGGCAGAAATTTTAAGTCAGACGCCCCCCCCCCTACAAATGATAAATCTTTTTCTGAGTGGGTAGATCTCAAGAATGGTCCTTCTGATCATCAAAAACCTGAAGTTCCGCATTTCCGCGAAGGTTTCAAACCCCTGCGTAACGGCCCGTCCTTTAAGGGCCGCTGATACAGGAGTGCATCATGCCCACTGGTCGGCATGATGCACCAATGCCGATGAGACTGTAGGTTACTTGCCAGGGCTGCATGAATGCATCATGACGACCAATAGACATATACAGCATCAGCGGCCCTTAAAGGGTTAATAACCATATGCAGGCACACCGTCGTTTCTAACTTCTGTCAAACTTTGGCCACATTTTAGAGGCTCAGTCCACCAGAATAGAGTTGGTACCTTACAGAAGGGGGGAATGACCCTTCGTCCACTTGAGTGAAGCTATTTTTTCCCTTTTATCAGCATGCATTATTTTATCCTGTGATAAATGACCAACTAACAATAAATTGTAACATAACACAGGCACATTCTTAAGATATCATTGAAATCAATTATAGCACTTTAATTTGCAAATGACACCCGAAATGCTTTCTAGAAAATTCCCATTTCCTTCAATGGTAAACATTTATAAATTTTTAATCAAACGTGTGCACAATACTGATTACTTTGAGCAGTATAAGGGCACATTTAATATGATTCAATTACCAAGTTTGAAATGGGAACACATGACAGCTTCTAAATGCTGCTACGGCGTTATAATATAAAGTACCTTTTCCGCTTTCTGGCCACTTGAAAGAAGCTCTTACGTCGGAATTACTACAGTTAGATTAATATGTGGGAAATCATACCCGGCAAAATTTCTATATGTACAGGTTGTACGATTATATAAGGCGAAATAGTGACGTTATAGAATGAAAATAAATATGTGCATAAATGTACTTTTAAATTATACCGCTAGTTTTTATATACATGTACATGTAAGCAGATTTTCATACCAGAACTAGAGGTGAGCGATGTTAATCGCTGCTAACTCGGGAGCTTTTTTTTTTCTCTCCTTGTGACCCCCTCCCATACACACAAAATATCCACAAAAGAGGAAATAATCTTTCGAAACATGTGGTCTCCACATCAATCAGTTGTATGCCACTGCTAGCTTGACAGTCATAGGGGACATTTTTTTATCACTTATCTGTTATCATATGATATCAGTGGATTTCTTTAATCTCTTACATTCCTACATGATTATAGGCTACTTGATAAACTTAATTATTTTCATATACAAGACATATGAGGACTCTGTTCATACTTTATTTCGATCATAGACTACCAGGTAATGCCTCAGTTTCGACACTTCTCATGCATCTTAATCTATCGTACGTGGCTCCTACAACTCTTACAAGTTAATAATTGTGATGCCTCTATTATTTGAATAGCCCTAACTGGGGACTCCACCACGGGACGTTTATATTTAATGCCTATTAAGCTAAAACGTTATAATGTTTCCATTAATAGCTCTGGTTCTCTTTGATTTGACACACTGCCCGCATATATATACCTACTAGCTTTACAATTTCGTATTTGATAATTATGATTAGGCTTATAGCGTTTTTTGAGCCGAATTAATCATACCATAGTATGTTGTATATGAGGCGGGTATTTTACACTAAGATAAGACTCCTACTCCGGGGGGGGGGGGCTACTCACACTTTGGTGGTATGATAAGCATTATCTAGCTAGAATGAAAGGTATTGTGCAAGACCAACTGGATCAGTTAAAAATGGTGAGAACATTTCTTAACAAGGATAACAAGTTTACAAACACATGGTACTCATAACGTTTCTTTTTCTTTATAATAATTTGGTAAACATACATTCATAAATGTGGCACAACGGGGGAGAACGCACCTCCGGGGGGGGGGGGATTTTTAGTACTGGTTTTGGCCACCAGGGGGCAGTATATGGGTAATTGAAAATTGGTAGATAAGGCAATTTCTGGTTGCCATAGAAACCACTCCCTTATTCCAATTAGGAATTTTTGCCAGAAAACATTTTTTGAAGTTCCTTCAGGAACCCAGAACCGAAATCAGAGCTAAAAAATTACATCTAGAACCAATTTTATGACAAAAACATCACACTTCTTTATTTTCCCACAAAACTGTATTTTTTGCATTATTAGTGTTTTATGATAGGATATACCCAGGTAATGCATTTAGAGCTTATTTCCATTTTCAGTTGTACACACCAACCAAGGTTTGACAAGCAATTACAGCAAAACTACCAGGGATATTTTAGCTCAAGATATCTCATTCTAAAGCACATGACCTAAACCTTTAAAAACCATTTCCCCCCAGGAGGCATGTTTTCCCTCACCTGGCCACAAATATTATATATTTGTCATGCTTGCATCCTGAATGATATCATCAAGGACACCTGTAAACTAGCTAAAGTAAAACTAAAATTTATAAAAGGATGTATGTCAAAAGGGCCATTATTTTATATTATTGTGTGCATATAGTTTGCTAATTATCTACTTTTAATATGGTGCTGGTTGCCTGAAACACTCAACATTGGACATTTGACGTTTGACTACGGTAGAGAGATACTTAGTCTTAAACCTGTGTTGTCTGGTTGCAACACCTAATAGACCAGGAGCTGGAGGCCATTTTCTGTTCGAAGTGTACCAAAAGGTTTGAGGGTCTCAACTAACCCAAAATTCGTACTGATTTCAAAAACCCACCTCTTGGTTGTCGCAGCATATGCAAAATTGCCGAGAATTGAGGTTTCTTGTAGAAAGTTGAAATTTCTTTTTTAATTCATTAAAACCATCAAAAAATGTTGTATGTATAGATTTACCCCAGAATCACTCAATACCAGCTCAAACTATGGATTTGGGTCCAAAAAACACAGGTAATCACAAACAAATGGACCCCCAGACCCCTAGGGGTCTGAAATTAGCTCAGGTCATGAAAATACAGCCAAAATTCAGGCTTTCAAATTCTAAGTAAATCCTCATCATGGATTCATAAAAATGGTCAGAAAAACATTCGTATGGGACCTAAAAAGAGCCTCATAAGCCATCTTGTTGTGATTATAAGGGGATAAGTCATCCTAGGGAGGGGGGTCGGACTTGCTAAAATACCAATAATTCAGCTATTTGGCAGGCATTTGCTCATATACAGTTCATGTGCCCATGATACCATAATACATCAGGACAAGATTAGATTAGGCAATCTAGATCCTCCTTATATGCCCTCTGTTTATTTTAAACACCCCTCCCAGGGGATTCCCCCCCTCGCCATCCCCTCTGTTTATCTTAAACATCCCTCCCAGGGGACCCCCCCCCCCGTCCCCTCCCAAATCCACCCCTCCCCACCATGTCCAATACAGTATTACAATATACATTCAATGTATAGATCTGTGCATTTTTTCTAGTATTTATATAGGCCTTTGAACCTCCTTGGCCTATCCTGAGACCATGGTCTCCTGTTAGAAAATAGGGGAGGGGAGACCCCCCCCCCCCCCCCACTCTACTTGTACAGCATGACATTCCATCCAAATCATACAGGAGGCTCCATTCCATCCAAATTATAGAGAATGATTATGGGTATCCCAATGATGAATTAAGATCACATATTGATAACCACAGCTTTCTAAAACCATTCAAATAGTCCCAGACATAGAGAAAGAAAGGGGTTGGAAGGCCCCCTTACCATACTGCAATCACGGAAAATGGGGGGGAATACATATATCCTTACAACTTATGTCCAGAACCTATGTCAAGCCAAATCTAACAGATTGATATTTGTGGTATCCAAAAGAAATTGTGCCCTTCCCAACATCCATTACTTAAGGTACAACCTCTGTGATTTTGGGTGATTTTTCTGGATATCCCAGTTCTGATATTCCTGCATATTGTGCGACCCCTTATATTGACCAGATCCTAGGTGGATATCAGCACTCTTTGAGGTGGATATCAGCACTCTTTGGGGTGGATATCAGCACTCCTAACATGTCATATGTCACATGTTAAAACCCACGAATTTTCCATGGTCAGGGTAGGGCTCGAACTTGCAGTCTGAGATCCCAAATCCAACTCCCTATGCACTGCGCCACAGGGACTGACAGGTAGTGGCTGGCTACAACCAGGTCTTGATATGGTACAAAGCCTGGGGAGGTCACTCACATATCACTACTATACATTGAAAGTGTGAAAATCCCCAGCAGTCTGGGTTGTGACCCCCCAGCTTTGTCACTACTGCGCACATACGGCGAGGCGACGACAGCGGGCTGTCCGCTGCCATAACCGCGAGACGCATTCAAAGCAAGCCAAGCCAGGCTCTGAGGCATGTGACCAGGGGGTCTAGTGGTTAGTGCATTGCGCTCAGCTGTTAGAGGTAGGCGGGACAAGTCCCGGTCTGGGCGCATCTTTTTTCGCCGTGTGTCCACTGCCATAACCGCGAGACTGATCGTGTAGAAACACTATGGCAGCCTTCGCGTCCTGGGGAAGGATTTTTGTTTTCAACTTGTTTTTATTGATATCCTATTGATTATTTATTGATTTTTTATTGATTAATCATGTAATGAACTTAGTAAGGTATGGGCTAACAGGCACCTCATGGCATGTATCGTAGGATATCATAACGAGTGGCCTACGGCCCTCCTGCTAGAGTACACTCTCCACACTATCAACCACCGTAGGTTCAGGGAAATGGGGTATACTGTTCAGACATGTTGAGTCAGTATGGGTATTTATTATCAGGGCTTAACCAAATTTAAAGTTGTGCCCAGTGGACACACAAAGAAAAAGGTAATATAATCCAATTTTGGGGAAAAAATGAAAACTGAAAATATAGGAATTTTGTAGAAAACTGACCACATTTCTCTCTGATTATATGTGACACAATTTTCCTCTGTAGAGCATAACTTTTTTCAGCTCTTGTGCCTGTGGACACACCTTTGCAGACCCTGACCACAATAATCTAAAGAATCATGTGATACTTTTAGAAGTAATTGGTCTGTCCTTTAATAATCTATCAGACCTTAATCTTTCATTAAGGATTCACAAGATAATGCTTGGATACATTAATTCCCATTGAAAATGAATTATTAGTCTGTTATATCAAGTTTCTGGCTCTGTCAGACTACTTTCACCTTGAATAAATGTAACCAGATGGGGGAAACCTGCATCCAGGGGGGAAGGCTTTTTCAAGGTTAAGTCACAGGCTTTAAAATGAGATGTCTTGAGCTAAGATATTCTAGGTAGTTCTTCTGTAATTGTTTGTCAAACCTAGGTTGTTGTGTGTAACTGGAAAATGCAAATAAGCTCTAAATGTATTATATCCTAGCTTAAATGCTAATAATGCAAAAATAAAAATACAGTTTTGAAGAAAAATAAACAAAGAAATGTGGTGTTTTTATCATAAAATTGGTTATAAGTGGAATTCTTTGGGTCTGTTTTCGGTTCTGGGTTCCCTATGTAAATATCCATCACATTGGTGACAAAAATTCCCATTTTAGAATAATGGAGGGGTTTCCATGGCAACCAGAAATTGCCATATGCCAATTTTCTATGTTTCCATGGCAGCAGATGTTCCTTTTACTAAACCCCCTGGGATGCACGTTTTCTCCAGATGTGTCACAAATGCTTCTAAAGACATACCAAACAAGCTAAGGCAGACTATCTGATGATCATCTATAGATGTATACTATTTTGCTTTCCAATGACTTCACTTCCTTGGAATATGTATAGCAATGGTACAGAGAGTATGCTACAAGTATAACTTTGAGACAGTAAATTGCTAGCTGTTGACACCTCCTCTCATGTCTCTGCTCCATTGACCACTGAACTTCTAGTAGATTTTGGGCTAAAAAGTATAGGTATGCACCAGATATTGATGAAAGATTCTTGTAAGGACCTCACCCTAAAGGTAGGCCTCTCAAATGATTGATCCATGGAGGATTTCTTTTGCTTGGTTTTACCTCCACTGATTGTGATTAAAAGTTAGCAGAGAGACTGTGGTTTCCATACATTAGGGCCCCAGATGGGTAAAATCGACAAGGGGACAAGGCCACTTTTTAAAATCGACAAGTGACATAGGGTTGGGTGAAAAGGGACAAAACCACTTCTTAAAATCGACAAAGGGACAAAGTCAATTCTTAAAATTGACAAGAGACACAGGGTTGAATGACAAGGGACAAGAGGCATTTCTTAGAATCGACAAGGGACACAAGACCCCCCTGTCTAGGGACCTTACATTAAGTCCTTTCTTTTCTCAAGTCTGGACAGGTATTTAAAAGCTGCTTGTCTAAACAACTAGAGGCATTTATATGCTGCTTGGCTGACACAGCAGTGATCGCCTCTATAGATGACCAAATCTATAAGATGATTGATGGAATCTATGAGGAGGGGAGTGGGAGAAAACCGCTACCGGGCCTTCATTCCCCATTCCCACTCTTTTCAAATGATAGCAATTGTTCTTTTATTTGCCTGGTCCCATAGACAGGGCCAGACAAACCACAGCCTTTGATCACAAAGACATGGTTCATAGAGGGGGAATACTATGACAAATTAGCATGTAGGCCTTGGCCTGTGCATATAGATACCAGAAGCCAACACAACCACTTCAAGCCTCCATGGAGGGTGGAAGTATTAAAGTAGAATAAAGTAGAATTTATGCATTTGGATGGGCGGTCGCTTATTTGTGGTAAAATATTAATCTTTACATTTTTTAAAAGCGGGGTGGGGAGGCCCCTAGGAGTGGGGGTGGGGAGAAATGTGAAAGAACATGGGGCTTTTAAGAAAGGTCTACAAAGCCTAATCTGAACTCATCCTGATGTGTTGTGGCAGTCTGAGGTGGAATGTATAGTAGAAGAAATGCCTACCAAATAGCTGACTTATTATCTGTATTTTAGCAAGTCTGACCCCGCTCACTAGGGTGACTTATAACCACAAGATGACTTCTAAGGATCTTTTTAGGTCCCATATGAATGTTTCTGAGCACTTTGATGAATCCATGATGAGGTTTTACTAAGAATTTGAAAGCCTAAATTTTGACATGAGCTAGTTTCACAGGGGGTCCAAAAAAAAATGTGATTCCTTGTGTTTTTCGACCCAAATCCATAGTTTGAGCTGGTATTGAGTGATTCTGGGGTAAATCTATCTGGGTCAGGTCGTCAGAAAGTGTAAGATTATGCACTTGAAGGCCCTGAAAAACTAATTTTCTAATTACTTTATATAACCTTAACAAAATTGTCAATTCTCCTCAGCTCAGAAAACCAAAAAAAATACCGATCTAGGCCATCCGGTTCCATTTTTATTGCTTGTTTTGTGTCATGTAACGTCCAGTACCAAAATAATGAAATATGGAGGTAATTGAAGTTGCTCTCAGTAATATAAGAATGTCCCATTATGCATAACAAACACATGAAATAACAAGGCCAATATGTCTATTATTGACTTCAATTACAGAATGGAACAAAATTTGAGTTATGCATGTACAGCAGAGTTATGCATGTACAGCAGACTGCCTCCTACATGATGATAAACGTAACGTCCGGTACTTTTATCAGAATTATTTCACATAAGCTGCTCTCATATGGAGACAAATGCTGCTAGACACACAATTTCTTCACCAAAGTAGGGGATGATAGGGCCCGTCATATGGGTAATAACAAAGATTTTGAAGCTTCATGTTTTCCATGTTTTATAACCGATTTAGATTTAGGTACCGGACGTTACAAATTACAGATTTCCATTTTGAAAGACACATCATGAAAAATTCTCACTCAGTAACATGTTCAAACCTCATGGAAATGATACCTATGATCATATACAATACAAAAAATAACTTTGGGATACTCTATAGTGTTCTTTATTCAATACAGGACACTTGTAAAAATTACAAAAAGTATAAAAAAGAACAAATTTGGCCGTTTTTTCGCTTCGGCAGGCTATAAGTCCTAAAGTTTTTGATGGATGACCACAAATTTACATTTTTCTGATAGCCCTAAGTGTTCTCTATCAAATGAGTCTATGTAAGACAAGATTGGTTCACAACTTCTTTCTCCAGAGCCATATAAGTCCAAAATGACCCAAAAACACAAAATCTACTGCTTTCTGGCGACCTGACCCATCTACACATTCAACATTTTTGGATGATTTTAATGAATTAAAAAAAAAATTTCAATTTTTTTCAAGAAACATCCATTTTCTACAATTTTGCACATGCTGCGACGACCAAGATGTGGATTTTTGTTTTTAAATCAGCACGATTTTTGGGTTAGTTAACTCTCAAACCTTTTGGTACCCTTCGGCAGAAAATGGCCTCCAGCTCCTGGACTATAATGCATAATAAGCCTTATATGGAAGGCATTTACCGGTAGTAGTAAGTGGGGCTATGGTGTACATTAGGCCAAATAAAAAAAAAGGTTTGTTTCCAGTTACCCAACCGAACCTAGCAAAACAGTGCCGACCCTACCTTTTTTACATTTTTCATATTTTTTTTTTCATTTTTTTTATGTTTTTCTCATATCTCCCCCCCCCCGTTTCTCATGGAGGACATCTAGATACGTCACCACCACTGCTTAATTAAACTAATCTTTTGATATTTTTCACATGGCTTTCAAATGTCATTGAAGAGTCGAGCATGTCTGTCCATATACCTTTATACCTCATTAAAAAAAAAAAACAAAAAAAAAAACGACCTACTGAGTTTTGAGTCATGTAACTGGAAACACACAATTTTTTAGGGCGTTATGTGCATTTACTGAATACTTTGGAATTTTTTAGTTCAAATTTTGTTTTCTATTATAGATTGACATAAAAGTAGGCATAAACTTTCTCTTCATTGTAAAGGTTTATTGATAAACATGGGATAACAAATTTGAAACACTAGGTGCTTTCATTGCTTGTCATATATACACTACCATTATGTACACAGTAATTGAATTATATACAAGACACCATTTCTCCATTTGAATCCTTCACATTTGAGCTGCTACGACATTTCCTGAGCCAATATAAACACTTCTGTTCCTATAATGGGGTATATACAAATTCTTGCATCTTTTTTTTAAAAAAAGGTATATGTGTGAGTAATGGTGGTGAAGACCGAGTATTACATTTAATGTACTGTCCCGCAATTTAGATCATGATATGCAAAATGTAAGTCTATGCAGATCGGTTAATCTATTACCATGATAATGGATGCCGTTAGAAAGAAATCATAGTGTGATAATACAACAGCAACCCATCAGTTCTAAACAAATTATGAGCTTATATAGCACATAATAATTTATCACTTATCACAAAGAAAGAATACAGCTTTGTTAGAAGGATCTGTTTCAGGACTATCAAATAGTCTTCAGTAACGTGGGTCTTTGCTGGCTGGGAAATAGACATATGGTGCTACCCAACCAGAAAGATTTCCTACCCTTTGAATGGTTTTCCCTTAAATCATGGCCAAATAAATAAAAGGAATTGATAAAAATACAATGTGTGGCCGATCCCATCTTATGTACCTTAATCTCCCGCGTAGAAGGAGCAGCCTGCATAGAAGGCGCACCCCCAACTCAGAAAGAGCTGGTTCGCCTAGAAGGCGCACCTACCTTCTCTGAATTAGTATGTAGTAAAACCCCGCGTATAAGGCGCACCCCAAACTCAAGGGGACTAGTCTGAGTCTCCTTGTAGCTGGGGATAGCCTTAGTTAGAGTTAAGATTAGTTCCTAAAAGTGCCACCAGATGGAGCCAATATACAATTTATATACACTTGCTATATGGTTGACTTAAGAACAGATGTTCAAACTATGTTTAGATAATGTTGTGATTTAAATGCATTCCCTCACATGCTTCAACATTAATAGAATATATGAATGTATGAAAAGAAACCAAAAGAACTGATGCTATAATGTTAGAGATAAGTTCTACTTCTGGTTACACCTCATTTGTGCCATTCAAAAAAAATATATAATCAGCATCATACCCAACCCATCTCAATTGAGATATCGGAAAGACCTGCATGTAAGGCACACCCCCAGCTCAAGGCAGCCTGCCTCCCGCGTACAAGACCCATCCACGATCTGATTCGCGTATAAGATGCGCCCTGTACGCAGGAGATTACGGTACTCATTTTTTCCAGTAGGTTACCTGAAGCACAAAATTGATTAGTTATTATGCCTTATCATACAGGCACATGTTGTAGATGTAGGATGGATTCTACAGCAGTGGACACAGCGTCATCCTGCATGGTCACAGTTTGTACGGCCGGGGAGGGGTGCGGTACCACCGCCTGCACTGCCCCCTGGTGTACCACGGTAGCCTCAGTAATAACACATTGCACCTCACCCCCCTGGTCTGCCTCAGCCCCTACTACCTCAACCTCACCCCTATCATTCACCCCCTCTTCAACCACCTCCTCCATAGTAGAGTCAGTTTCCACTGTTATAGTAATGGTCTCTGGCATCTCCATTTCTTCCCTGTCCTCTGCACTAGCGGTGGCAGTATCCACAATCTCAGCCGCGATAAAGTCAGAATGCTGTGTCGCCATGTGTTCCTGAACCACCTCTAAGGAGCTATTGGTCATCTCACATAGAGCGCATTTGTAAACACACAGAGAGTTTTCATCCACCTCGCTGCCCTCGAGTTGCGGCTCTGGCGGTGGTTCGGAGTCCGGTTCCTGTTGGACCACCACCTCCTGACCTACTAGGTTAGAGGATAAGGCGGCACCATCTGCATCCTCAACCATTTCAATCACCACATACTTGTGGCCTAGCAATGGAGTGTTTGTGGCTGAGTAACGCTCTGTGGCGCCTTCTATTCTAGGCTGCTCGTTCCCAATATCCTCAGGCTGCTCCTCAGGAGTCTTTTGAGGCTTATCTGAGCGGTAGGCATCAAGATCAAACCTGACAATAATGTTCCTACGGGTTGGCTGCCCATTGCCTTTATGCTTCATCCCGATGTGCCTCTGCACCTTAGTCCGTGTCGTAGCACAGTACTCACAGTTTGGACACTGCCAGGGTTTAACGCCGATATGCTTCATCATATGAGACCGAATCCCAGTGCGCCTCACTGATGAGTAATCACAGGTATCACAGTGGTAAATCTTATCTGTCTTATGTGTAGTCATGTGTGCGGTAACATAGCTTAGGCTATGCGCCTTATAATCGCAGAGTGAGCAAGCGTAAGTTTTCTCGGCCGTGTGTATCTTCTTGTGTTTGGAGAAGGCGAAGGGGTCGTTGGTCTTGTAGGGGCAGTGTTCACACACGATGTGTTTGTCACTGTTGTGGACGGTGTTGAGGTGGTGCATCAGTGCCCGGCGGTAAATGGTGCGGAAGTGGCAGTTCTCGTGCGTACATACATAGCGGTCCTCTGAAACAGATAATAATGTTTGGTTATCTAGCAGTATTCAAAATGATTAACTTTTCATAAGAAATTTTATATATCTGATTGCAAATTAAGGACCAGTACAAAAGCATGTGCAAGACATGGATTTATATAGAAATAGAATCGTTACAATAATACATTTAACACCTCATGCTTATTTCGTCTACTTTTGTCTACTTTCCTCTTTGTATGGCCTATAGCATTCTCAATGTGCGGCTTATACGTGGGCTGCGGCATACACACATCACCAGGGGTAATATCACCAGCCTTAACATAATACCGGTACCCAAGTACAGGGTAGTAGAATTATTGAGGGCTTTCATTGCATGTATCTTAAAATGAATTTCATCTTAGGTAGTTAAAAGTACATACTTGTGTGTTTGCGGAGGTGGTCTGTGAACATGTGGTGGTGTCGGCACTCGTAGTCACACTCTGTGCACGCATACTTTTTGGTACCTGAAATACAACGGTTATAAAATTTAGGGATAAGTGATACCTGCAGGTTCGTTTGTCATGATGCACCTATGTAGTGCCGGAGGAGTTAATTACCAGGGGTGTAATTAAGTATCATGAAGAGCACAGGTCATAAAGCATCAATGCACCATGCAACCCTTAAGGTTTTAAGATCATTTGACACTAGTAATACATATATACATACGAGGAGGTGTGTATTTGATGGATTTATGCTCAGCTTAAGGTGGCTGGCGGGGATTGTCAGTTCACCATTTGGACACCAGGGGTCTCCTATGCTCTATTAAAATTATGAGAACGAAATATGCAAAATTCTGAATGGGTTGAACAAGGAATTGAACTCCAGACCACTTGTGTACAAGGCAGAGATGTAACACATGCGCCACAGAGTCAGTTGGGGGAGGGAATTTGGAATGTACCATATAATCTAGATGTGCTTATTCTAGCCATTTCCCTTAGGGAAAATTTTCAATCATCCAAAATGTTAGAAATATGGCTGGGACCATATGTCAGAACTACACTCACTGCAAAGATATGTGTATAATCTAAGTGCTGAGGAAGTTATAAGAAAATCTAATTACTTTTGGATATGACTCTGTGGATTTATGTTGCATATTGCTGTATAATCCTATATAATAGTGAAAGTTCTGTATGTCAGAGATATGCCTGGGACCCCCACATTTTTATTGCATATATGAATAGTACATATCATTTTGGGATTCTGGTGATAATCTGGCGAAAATCTAATTACTTTTATTCTATCCCCGCCAGCCACCTTAAATCGAAATATTGTCCATTTTAAGTTAAGCTCAGCATAGTGGAATTGAATTGTATTGCCACATCCTGCGATTTGTTCTCAAAAAGGTGGATCCCTCCCCCACAATTTTTTGGTCAATCAATATATCACCTGAAAGTAAAAAAAAACTTGAGTTTGCTGGTACAAGGTACTTACTTTCATTGTGATAACCGAATGGAATCTTCATGTTTATGAATGTTGATATTGAATTGTGATTTACCATTGTGAGTGGATTCTATGTGACGTGACAGGTCGTGACGTCGACTGAAGGTTTTGGCGCAGGTCTCGCACTTAAAGCCTTGGTGTGTGCCGAGGTGCTGCTTATACAGCCGGCGGTACAGGAACACTGCATTGCAGTACTAGAAAAAAAGATTGAAAAGAAAAAGGTTAATTGATATTGATTTGCTAAAGAAATTCATTTTTTCGCATATCTATTGATCTTATGTTTCATGACATAAGTAATAAGCAGACCTGTACCCCACGTTATACAAAGGCATGATGCGGGTTTTCTACAGGATTTAAAAAAGGCACACATATAATCTTTTTTGTCCAACAAGTGCTGAAGCAGGTGAAGGGCACTATTTCACGAGAATTTGGTAAATTTTGATTCATTTTATCAATCTAAATAAGGCCAAAAAAATTTTTTGTTTCTGGTAACCCGACCTTACCTAGCAAACAGGGCCGAACTTTTTTCTCCATTTTTTTAAGAAAATACAGGTTTTAGGCCAGGTTTTAGCCAAAAAGATTTTACAAAATAAAGAGAGAAAAAAAAATTCGACCTTAGTACCTACGTAATTTTTAAGGGTTTGGTGGGTTAAGTTACCTTGAGACCAGTAGGTAAGGCCTAAAATATTGGATGTTTCTGGTAACATGATCTAAATAATAAGGTGGGGCAGTTTTTTACTTTTAAAATATTCTAGGGCCGGCCCCAATTTGCTAAAGGTCTGCCGGTCTCTTAGCCTGAAATACACTTCTGTTTTAGGGAATTGGTATAACAGACCAACCTCACAGGTGTACATTTGTCCGTCGTTGTGAGCTCCCATATGGCGGCGGAACATCCCTTCCTTCTTGGACACGTATGGGCAGATGGTGCATCGGTACATCCCTGATGAGTCTGGTCCCTGACTTAATGATTTATACACCTTCCCTTTCTTCTTCATCAACCGAGGTGACTCGCGGACCTCGGTCTCTGGTTGACAGTTTGGATCGGCTGGCTCAATATCTGTCTCCATTGCCTCTTCTGAATGTTCCACGACACTAACTGATACCCCAGTGTCAGTGTTAGGTTGATCAGTCTCTGGTTCGATCAACATGACGTCCGACTGAGAACTAACCTCAGGGCAGATTACTATTGGCCCCTGATTATCTATTGGTGCCGCTAGGACAACACCCTCATCTTGCACTTCACAGGATGTGGTGACTTCAGTAGCCACATTGGTGGTCGGTTCAGACAACTCAGTAGCATCAGTACATTCAGCGTCAACATATTCCACCTTAACCAAAGAAACCGGTGTAACAGACTCCTCAGCTTCTATACTGTCACTCTGAGGGTTATCGGTAATTTGCGTGTTCTCAATGACAGTCTCGTCTACAGTCTCTTGGACGGGCTCTGTACACAGAGTGATGTCTGTAGTTTGATTCAATACATCAGTGTTTTTAGGTGCTCGGGTGAGAGTGGCTTTCTGTTCAGGACGGGTTGTGTTGTACATGTCAGGGGGTAGAGGTGCCGGCTTACCACGCACCCCCAGAAGATGCTGCATACTGGAAATCTTGAGGTGAAAGGCCTCCGAGGCTCCCTTCCGTAATCCATAGCGTCTATAAGACAAAAGATGACTCATACTTAATCAGCAATGAAACAATGAATACACTTGTTCTAGATATACAGAAGGCCTGCAAAAGGGGAGTATAACCAACCAAGAAACAAAGAATGATTGGAACAGTGAACTAAAATGGTGTAAACACTTTTTAAGAATTTGTTTAAAGCAAATACCGTTGCATATTAAATGCAGTTTACATAGGTAAAGAGGGAAAAGACACTACCGGTATATTCAAGTCAAGGCTTATCAATCGAAAAGTGAGAAACCTGATCTAATAGCCACAAAGACTGAAGGCCAGGTGTAGCTTTAATATTAATGAAAAGCTTACATGCAAGGTATCAGCAGTCCTTAATTTACAAGAAAGTTTGTACCAAATATGCTTATTGATCTGTTTTTTTTTCCCACTACAATGTACCTTTGTTGTCCGGGGTCCTCGTCGGCCAGTCCTGCTTTAATTGTCTGTTTAACTGGTGGCTTGACTTTGACCAGTGTTTTGGATTTTTGTCGTGGTGGCCTGCCCCTTCTCACTGGCCTGTTTATCTGTGGTTGGACGTATTTGATGTATACGTCTTTGCTACAGGCTACAAGGTCACATGCTGAAGACTGAATGTCCCCGCTACAGGAGTTAGAGTGAGTTGTAGCGGTCTCTGTATCCTGGAACAGGCCGCTACACTTCTGACACCGTACATAATGAATGGCATCAAGGGAACCTGGAGTTAAAAAAAAGGACCTGTATTAGAAAGGTACATCGGGGGACGCTTGGCAGACAGTTCAACAGATGGCCAGTTTGCCAGGTCCGGCAGTTCGACAGACTTTCATGTAAATGTGTGACAATTCCACAGGATAATTTCGACAGATTCTGGTGCAATTCAAACCATAATAATATCCCTCTCTTCTTATATAATTTGAAAGGTCAACACCCCTAGTGATACTGTCTCTACGCCGTAGAATCATAGAAGGGCAAAATCTGTTTTGAAACAGTAAAGAAAATAATTCTAATAGGTTATTTATATCAGTCTCAACCTGTCTAATTGTCCCAAAATCTGTCCAACAGTCCTATTAAATTCTGTTGAATTGTCCTGTCGAACCGCCAATCTGCCTGTCCTTTGCCCAATACGCCCTTTCTTGCCTCCTTTCCCTCAAAGACTTGAGTTCCAGTCAGGTGACCTGGTATGATATTTTTGTTTGCTATTGTCATTAAAACTTTGATTTCCCTCCTCTACTTAAAACAGTGGGTGATATCATTAAGCCATTTAAGGAGACCGACAATCAGTTACATGACTGCAGCAGGGTCTATATGTGCTGGTAATTTGTTATCCTTGGCACTAACAAACATATCAGTCAAGGGGCAAGTGACTGGAACTCAACTATGTGAACAAAGATAAAGTGCTCTGCATTCGCACGAATTTAAAGTATACTCCGTGGCTTTTGGGAACCTCATTTTAATTGGGATGAAAAGTCGGCATTTGTTTATTTTGCTTAAAAGAGGCAGGGAGGGAGGGGGGGGGGTCTAACTGCAGCGGATAAGGAGGATTTCTATTAACCCAATGCTGCCATTACTCGGTAACTTTTATTGATAATAAATTTAATAAAAGAGCGTCTAACATGCTAAAGCTGCCTGATCTGAAAAGCTGACAGTGAGCTCTACAGGACTTGGTGAATACTTTAATGTTTCAAGCAATTTAAAAAAAATTATGCAAGTCCCTAGTTACACCTGTGTGTGTGTTCTCGCAGAAAACCTTCCACCAGTAGATTGCCTGCTGCGACCAAGTTCATGCAATGTCCGAGTGGCGTGCGAAAACATACACAAAAATCTAAATAATTTGATAGTTTCTACTGCTCCACGAAAAGACATGCATGTGCAAGTCACAGGAAATTTGCGGTAGTGGACCCCAGGGCCCAAGGCCAAGCTGTAAAAGACCTTTGGAACACGGGACAGGAAGAGTCATCGGGACAGGCAGGTCTGTCTATAAAATTTAAGCCTCTGAAACCTAGTACTAGTTACGACTGTAACCCAGTCACTTTGATATGTTGTATGGTGATCACGCTCATCAGTCCCAGTAGCACAAAGTAGTGTATGGGAAAATGGTCGATTCGCTCTAAAACCTATTCGCTCTACTCCCTGGACCATTCGAACCACCCATTCGCACTAGTTCTATGGCTACGCCGTAGGGACGGTTACTGGAACGATGATCCCACTGGAACGATGATCCCATTTTCTCCTCCCCAGTAACGATGATCCCATCTTAAGGAACCATGATCCCACATTAGAATATCTCTCATTGCTTATATTAACTGACCCTTCTGCACTAGTATTCCATGATTTGTTGGTGATTTATGCATGGAAATTGATAGAAATGATGAATAATAATGATTAAATGCCCAGAAATGTCTGAAAAGGATTTTTTCCACACTGCAGGCTACTTACATACCCTACACATAATAGTCACAGTAATATCCGATTTGTAATGATTTGTTGGTGATTTATGCATGGAAATAGATAGAAATGATGAATATGACTAAAATGCAAAAAAAAAAAAAAATGTCTGAAATTGTCTGTACCTATAGAACTAGATCTATCATTGGAGTGCTTTTTTTCGTTATTATTTTACATAGAAGTATTTATTTTGTGTGTATCTATTTTTTACCCATATTTCTTTTGATTATTGGGGATACATATCATTTACATGGATTAATCATAGGGTTTCATGGATTAACAGTCAAACTGTGAGCACTGTACCTACACACATATTAGCATTATACTGTCACTCTCAAATTCTTCCTAGATTTCATGGAAAACTCTTCATCTAAATACCACTTTGTCAATTACATGTTCAGAGATAAGATACAAACACAATATATTTGAAAAGTGGGGCCATCATTTCGTTAAGATGGGATCATGGTTCCTCAAAAGCTGGGATCATCGTTCTGGGATCATCGTTCCTTGGGATAGGTATGTCACTAAAAATTGAAAAGCTGTGTGATCGCTTAGCTTTTAGCACAGCCTTTAGAGGCACATGTTAGTAGTAATATGCTTTTGGAATCTTTCATTTAAAGTGAAAATTGATGAAGTTATGGTGGTTTTCATGATCGAAAGTAGGCATTTTTTTCGTCATCATTTTAAACTGTACAAAATAGGAACAAGAGTGACATTTCCATCATTTTAGTCTGATTTTTAAACTTGCTGTATCATGGAAAAGCTTACATCCCCTGAAAGCCTGGAACTTTGCCATCACAATGCAGTTCATCACAGGTCATTCTGACCAAAAGAAGTGGAAATATCAATTTTTTAAGATAAAAAGTTAGTAAAATCCCTTACCGGGTAATTTGGGCAGAAATTATCAATTACAAATTTCTGCTGATCCTAGAAAACTATGTGCTCAAAGATAGATTTTCTTCATATTTGGTAGAGATGATGCTAAGACCATATACTACCGGGTACCTCTTCCATATGTTTTTGAAGGACTTCCTAAATTCCTTCATGTATTTGATCAGGGGGTATTGATTACATTGACCTAATTAAGGTGACAATTAATTAACTAATTAGAGTTGTGAAAAAATCAAACACTAAATTGAAGGAAATTTTGTGTACTTGGGGTACAAATTCTCAGGCAATTAAACCCTCCAATATTTCCCATGGTTATAAGCTAATCACTGAGACCTGTCCTTGCACAAACCTTCCAAGCCTGGCACAGTTTTCCATGACGCAGTCCAGGCTCATATCAGCCCCAATGCTGACATACCTACTTGGGATCATCGTTCTTGTAATCGTAGGGACAGTTTCACTAGGGTTTTTTTTCAAATTCTATAAGAAGAGAGGGATACCATCATGGTTTTAACTAAAAATCTAGTAGGGCGAATGGTCCAAGGCAAGGGGGGGGGGGGGGTAGAGCGAATGGTCTAGCCTCTAGGGCAAACTGGCAGTAGAGCGAATGGTCTATAATTCAGTGAATGTTGAATTGGAAAGTTCAACAACTGAACCCCAGTGCCAGTGCCAGTGGACAGTAGTGTGGGGGTTTCCACACCGTCTGCCGCTCAGGGAGCTCTGTACGTCATATGCCTAGGGACCGGTTGGCAGGTCTAGTGGACAGTGACTAGTGAGTGGTGGGTTGGCTGTGGGACAGTTCGACAGATCGGCAGTTCGCCAGGTCTGCCAATTCGACAGAATTGTGTAATCTATGAGACAATTGGACAGGACGATTCGACAGATTTGGGTGCAGTGCAAACCATGATAATATCCATCTCTTCTTATAGAATTTGAAAGAACAACAACCCTAATGATATAGTCACAGATCTGAGACCCTAATGAGAATGTGGGACCGATGGCCCTAGGGACAGTTGGCCCGGGACTGATGGCCCCAGAAAATGAGACTGATGGCCCCACTTTTGGGACTGATGGCCCCACTTTCAAATTTGATGCCCCTGTGTATAATATGATCAAATAATTCACATATATTTGTTATAGAATGAATGTTTACATGATGTTGACTGCTTATGGAGCATGTTTGGTGTATTTTAGCGCAAGTTTGGAGGTGTTATAGCCACAATAACCAATGCCTACCCCCCGGTCCCTGCACTCAGTATCCAAAGGGGACGTCACCTGCGTTCTCCATTTTGGAAAACAGCCCCTAATCCACTGATTTTTAGGCCTGAAAAACCCCCTTTTTTGTGAAAACAGTGGACTTTTGTGGTTTCAAAAACACCCCTATTTCCTCTACTTTCTCCATCAGCACAGACATCCTTGGTAACTTTCTGAATTTGTAGTTGACACATGTTATATGTCCATATTATTATGGTTCATGCTCAAAGGAGTAAAAAGAACTTAATTTATTCATTGTATCAGAATATCTAATTACCGTAATCTCCCGCGTAGAAGACGCGCTGCGCGTATAAGACGCACCCCAAACATAGCACATGCATTTTCGCGTATAAGACGCACATTTTAATACTGAAATTTGTAAGATTAGTACATTTCTATAGTAAAATTACCCCTCGTATAAGACGCACCCCCAACTTGAAGAGATCCTATAAGACGCACAAGGCTTTTGTTTGGCCTAGAGGACGCTTCTTATACGCGGGAGATTACGGTAGATAGTGAAGGTGTCTCCAAGGTCATGCACCCATCAAACAAGCCCCATTTTCTTGAAATGCATGGACTCTTCTTTGCCAAAATACCCCTTTTCTTTAATTCCACAGAGTTAATTGAAGAAAAATACCCCTTTTTCTGAAATCAGAGGCCATAGGATGTGTGAGAAAAAGCACCCTTTTTCCACGTTTTTAGAATGCAGGTGACGTACCCTCTTTCACACCTGCTTTGAATACACAAGAAATTGAAAAAAAAATAAATAAAGGAAATTAAATAGAAATCGAAAAAAAACACACATTCACACCTGAATTCTATTATTTTATTAAAATGGCAAATAAATCATAGAAGATATGGTTAAAACATATGTAAGACATGTGATTTAATTGTGTTTATGTATGGATTCAATATAGAAAGCACATCTGAAATTATTTTTTTTTTGATTTTTTCAACATTTTTTCTTAATAATTTTCTTTTTTTCATATAATTTTCAATCAAGTGTAACATGGAAAGTGTCATAGATATGCATGATTAATGAAGATAGGTGATAGATGTGGGATGGACCCTGGTTTAAAAGTTGGGGCCATCAGTCTCATTTTCTAGGGCCATGGGTCCCACTTGGGGCCATGGGTCCCCGGGGCCATCGGTCTCTAGGGCCATGGGTCCCGGTACCCCCTAATGACACTACGTTTTAGTCAGAACACTGAGTTAGGCACTGAAATACCTCCACTGTGTGATTCTGCTGCAGGAGAGGTGTGAAACTGTGATAAAGCTGAAACTGGGTAGTGTTAAACTCTCCTTTCTTTGCAAGCTTATTCTGAAGCTATTTACTGGAGGATCTTTACAAACAAGGGCTCATTTGAACAGGCTTGGCTAGACCTTTAAAATGATTTTTTGTTCAAGGTTGAATGCAGGGAATTTTGCCTTTGACCCCATTAAAGTTCAACTAAAAGTTTAGAACCATTTTATTATGAGAAGATCATTGAGCACCTAAAAATAAATAGTTCCCACCTGTTCTATGGTTAAAAATAATCTAGAAAATGTTTTCATTTTCTTTTTCTAAGGGGCTGCAGTATGTTTGACAGACCCTGCAAACTTTTTGGGCGAGATTATCTCTGGACACTTATCCCAACCTCCCCAATGTTGGGCACTTACCTATCAATTAAGATAGGCACTTACCTAATATTTCAAGACTTTATCCCATTAAACCTATCTAATGATCAATGGATGGATCTTGAGAAAAGAAGTGGATTTGCTTTTTAAATGAAGTCTCTATGTCAATTTTGAGTGGAATTACGACCGGTCAAAGGTACCAAATCAGACCCAGAATTCTGCCATAGTTAAGAGTTTAATTTGGATCTAATTTTGTGATCAAGCAAGATGAATCCAAGGTATGCTAGATCACTAAAATGATTATTTTGGGCAATTTTCTTTTCAGATAAGCAAGATATACCCTCCAGAATGTAAATAATGATACATTTTATCATAATCAAACAATGTAAAAGCAAATTATTTATGTCATCTTTTCCCTTGAACTGTGCGCTCTGACAGAACCACGGCAGAATATCGTCTTTGACTCAGGACGCTTGAATGATCATAACTTCCATTTAAATTGACATAATAACTTCATCTAAAAAGCAAAACTACTTATTTTTATCATAGCTATCAATATCCCACCCTATAAAATACATACAACAGAACCACGGCAGAATATTGTCTTTGACTCAGGACGCTTGAATGATCATAACTTCCATTTAAATTGACATAATAACTTCATCTAAAAAGCAAAACTACTTATTTTTATCATAGCTATCAATATCCCACCCTATAAAATACATACAATAAGGTCTTAATTGATAGGTAAGTGCCCAACATTGGGGAGGTTGGGATAAGTGTCCAGAGATAATCTCGCCCAAAAAGTTTGCAGGGTCTGTCAAACATACTGCAGCCCCTTAGAAAAAGAAAATGAAAACATTTTCTAGATTATTTTTAACCATAGAACAGGTGGGAACTATTTATTTTTAGGTGCTCAATGATCTTCTCATAATAAAATGGTTCTAAACTTTTAGTTGAACTTTAATGGGGTCAAAGGCAAAATTCCCTGCATTCAACCTTGAACAAAAAATCATTTTAAAGGTCTAGCCGAGTCTGAGTTGGGCAGCGATCAACAATAATGATACTGTCCCAACGCCGTCGAATCATGGATGCCGTTTTTTTTAATGTTAAAAATAATAATTTCTAAATGATTTTATGTCAAGTCCAATCTGTTGAATCATCCCAAAAATCTGTCAAATAGTCCTTTCAGTTTCTGTCCAATTGTCATGTCGAACAATCTGTCGAATTGTCCGTTTCCCGGTGGGATACTCATTCAGTTCTTGTATTATCGCCCAAGTGTATACATCCAGCAATCTCGGTTGCTTGATACAATTTAGATAAAATGCTTTACCATGAGCGTAAAGCGCTCTATCTAACCACACCACTTACATCATACCACAATGTAACAACCTACCCATGGTAAATCAGGTAAATGCACAACTTCAGACCGAAATTGTTTTCACTTGTGTCCAAGTCCTTGTCTTCAAGTTCAGGTTTCCATATGTACTTTCAAAATTAAAGCCGGGTGCTGTCGTAATTTTACGTACGATGCATTCGATATGATGAAACTATAAACTCTGTCTATGGCATCTTCAAAGAGGTTGTTTTAATTCAATAAGTTTCACTCATCTTGCAAAATATAACTACTGATATTGAAATATCTAATTCTTTTCTTCGCAATACCTAAATCCCGGAAGTTTTGGTATTTTGCTGGGCATCGGTTTGTCGTCTTTCATCATCACAACACAGATGGGTACCGACCATGGTGTAAAGAAAAGTACCGTGAAAGGTTGTGTAAGTCACCAAAAAAATCAAACAAATGTGAATTTCTACACCAGATTGTCGTGAAAAATCACACAGAGGTAGTGTACTCTCATAATTTCTATCCTAGTTCAAATGATGAGGGTATGTACAATGTAGGCGTTGGGTAGATTGTGCTTTATCTAGGGAAAACTACTCCGTAGGGTAACTGGACACCTCGGAAGCAAAGACACGTCGGAAGCAGACACGTCGGAAGCAGAGACAACTCGGAAGCAAATCATTTTTTTTAAATAATTATTTTAACAATTTTAATACAGATTTGTGCCATTCCAGGATTCTACGGCGTAGGGACAGTATCACTAGGGTTGTAGGCTTTCAAATTCTATAAGATGAGAGGGATATTATCATGGTTTGTCTGCTTCCCAGATGTCTCTGCTTCCGAGGTGTCCTAATGTCTGCTTCCCAGATGTCTGCTTCCGAGGTGTCCCTGCTTCCGAGTTGTCCAGTATTCCTCCGTAGACGCTCTGAGGGAACCTCAGAGACCAAGGCAAGTGTGTCTGTTGTAGTCTGTTTGGTCAGCCAGATTGGCTGAGTGCCCAGTTCTCACAGAAGTACTTACTGTCAGGTCCAATGCTTCCACCAACACTTCCCTCAATGTATATCCAAAGATTCACAATACACAGAACACTTGAAATACTTGTAATAATTAATAATCCAGGTGATTTTCAAATCTCCCTCCCTAACTCCAAATCATTGTCTGCCATCTTGAAGCCAGGTGTAGCCACCTAGTGCCAAAAAGACTACACTATTCTTGGTTGGTTAGCCCTATGTTTCAAGAGCAGTCTAACACCAGGTACCACCACAAGATGTTGACAATGGAGGCCATTGAGGTAGTGATATCTAAGCTCAAGATAAACATGTCAGATTTATTGGATATATCTCATGTTTCAGTCAATATAAGCTGATGTACATGAAAACTACATGTTTGTGAATAGGAGGGACAATTTCCAGGAACTGAAAGTGAGTACTTAGTTCAGACTAGCCATGTGTTTGTGCCACTATAGACTTGTATACATCTTGGATCCTGCCTGTGAGCAGGCAGGTATTTCGGCCTAGGGAAAACACACCAAAATGTGGGTAGCCTGGCCCCAGCCTAGGCCAGGTAGTCACTGGGCGCGACTGAGTCGCTGGGACTGGCATACCTAAAACTTTCAGGTGCTCTAGAGACAGCACGTTTCTAAGAATAACATTTGACAGAAATAAATACCCAACAATCAGCTTATGGTATTGACAAGAGTACCACCTTAGTTTTGCTGTGGGAAGAGTGTCTTTTGTTGGAAACCTTTAGATCGCACCCTTTTCCAAGATTTGGCACATGCCGTGTGGGTTGCACAGGTAGCTATCAGCAGGTACATTTTCTGCCAGACAGGAAGTCAATCTCCACTCTCCAAGCAGATTCTCATGAATAACATTATTTCATGACTAGGACATTTACTACGACAAAACAATCACCAAGAGCCAGCAACGACCGTCACTCAACAAATATTACAACACCCAAAACATAAGTTGACTTGTTCCACTCACCTCCAAATTAACAATGCCCCAATCTCCTATAACTGACTCCAACGATGAGCGACGGCCTCCATCGTTGCCTCCATCTTTGAAAGGGCTTCCCCCACCACCTGTGACGTCACAATCGGGTCTCCCCCATTGTGACGTCACAATCGCCTTGGAAACGTCCATTTGTGACGCCTCGCTATAAAAGGGCACAAAACGTTCACACAATGTCAGACCACACCAAATGAACGTGTAGACAACATCTGAGACTCACCAAAACGAAATCACTACGACAAAACAATGTCTGAAAAACCGGAGAAGGACAAGAAGAGCACCAAAAGAGTCAGTATGTCGAATTATGAACAATGCAGATGGTGTACAAAGGTAATTAAACAAACCGACGCCTCCATCTCCAAACACTTGAAGGAGGAACATTCAGGAATTACCAAAACTAAGGGTGAAACTACAAAAACTACCTGTAAGTACTTTTGTCCTCTGTTCCCTTGTTCCAAAAATTTCAGCACACTGAGTAACTTAGTAAGACACCAAAAGTCGTTCCATCAAATGACACATCCCGTTATGACAAAACCAACTCTTGAAAAAATTACAACCAAAACGAAAACCCCACCTGTCATAAGAGATTACACCAAAGTTAAATTTAGGATTGTATATCTGGACAAACCCTCTTTTCCAGGCCCCACGGCTGCTAAGGGCACCTTGTCCAGCAACAATCCGGCAACAACAACAACACCAATCTCCATGCCAACCACCAATGAGGTACTGAACTACAAAGAGCCACAAAACCAATGTGAAAAAACGACAAAACCCACTACCACTCCGCTGAAGGACCCATGGGAACGAAAGAAGACGACCCCAACCATAATCACAAGCAAGAAACGCCCAGACAACACCAAACCCATCTTGGATATTACCATGTCGCCCAAAACACCAAAACCTGCCAAAACGCAACAACCAAAAACGACAAAACAACAACTATTTGGATCAGACCCTTCATCTTCATCATCTTCATCTTCATCAGAGTCTGACAGCGAGGGTGAGTGCTCCACTACCAACTCAAGTTCTGACAGTGAACCCCCAGCACAAAAAAAGAAGAGGTTCAACAAAACAGAAAACAACAACACCAAAACATCCAAAACCAAAACCAAGAAGAACCCTTTAGAGGAATTGGAGCAGGAGATGCTAAAAGAGGTTGAGAAAAAACCAAGACCAGCCAAAGCTATTACACCACCAAGACGTGTCGTTGCCCCAAAACACAAAAGCGTTTTTGAGAGACTATCAGACCCTAAACCGATTGGGAACTACAAAGGCTACGACAGATACCACATCAACAACATCAGAGAAAGACCACATCAAGACCAGGCAAGACCCTACCCAGAAGTACCCAACCATCAACAAAACCCTCAACTAAGAACTACCAACACACGGCGCCTCCTCCATCAATTGTATGAAGTAGTTTTCACTCTGGACCACCATGTAGCCAAATCGATGGCACAAGGAATGAGAGACAAGGGTTATTAATATGAATATTAATATTCATGCTTGCATGTTAGAAATTTTTTAAGGGCATATTTGGCTACCCAAGCGCCGCCCAGTGTTATTAAAATGTTAGTTACTATTTACCAATATTTATTAGTAATGTCTATGAATATTTATTGTCACTGTTATTGTTGTAACTATCACCAGAACTCGGACTTGTAAGTCTACACTACCTGGAACCACTGTATAAATTGTTATCTTCATGCTAATTTATCAATCTACCAGTAACCATGGCAACGGTCTAAAATCTGATCATTTCTAGTACCTCAGGGCCATTTATATCTGTATTTAACATCTTGCCTGAAGAAGACTACTTAAGTTAGTCGAAACGTTGCAACAAAGATCACTCCAAAACAACAATGTACCAACAACTTGTCACCAAAATGAAAAATTCTCCAAATGATAATAAATGTTGAAAACTAAGTTCCAGTGTCTGGTTTTGTGTGATATCAAAACTTCATTTAAAAAACATTATTTCATGAATAACACCTCTGTTGTGAGACCTGAAACCACATCAAACATGGCCGACCGTGGCAGCTAAACTTGATATGAAGGCTAACAGATTTGCTAGAACCAAATAATCTGGGCACCTGTATTAAAGGTTTCTCACAAAATGGCAACAAACATGTCTTAGGAAGCCATCTTTAAGAGGAAATCGACATAAAAAATTTATGTCCTACAATTCCAGCCACCTGACAAATGAGCCCTATGCAGGAAGCCTGACTCTCCGGTCAGGTAAGAGTCAGTGCCCGCCGGACAACAGGCCAGGGGGTGGGTGCCTGGGGATTAGCTATGACACCTTTCAGCTTGCAGCACTGACTGGGAACACTGTACTGACTACATAATAAATTAAAACAAAAAAAAAGAAAGAAATTGCAAAAACGAAATCGAAAAATGGCTTCTGCTATTAATGTCTAGATAAAAATAGAAAACGAAAGAGAGAAAAAAAAAGAAATTGAAAAAGAAATCAAAGAGAAAGAAAAAAGGAAAAAACATTTATTAGAATGGCAAATATGGTTAAAACATATGTAAGACATGTGATTTAATTGTGTTTATGTATAGATTCAATATAGAAAGCGCATCTGAATTTTTTTTTAAAGCATTCTTCTTAATATTTTTTTTTCATATAATTTTCAATCAAGTGTAACATGGAAAGTGTCATAATTATGCATGATGATTAATGAAGATAGGTGATAGATGTGGGATGGACCCTAGTTTAAAAGTTGGGGCCATCAGTCTCATTTTCTAGGGCCATCGGTCCCACTTGGGGCCATCGGTCTCTAGGGCCATTGCTCCCACAATCAGCTGTTCCGTAGATTTTGGTTTTGAGAGACTCTTCATGTACTCATATTGGCTCATTGGGTTGGAGTACAGTTTGATTTTTGGCATCATTTTAACCTGGCAGATCTGATCTTTGTCTCCAAAGTAGGGTTAAGCTATCTGCTGCAGAGATGATTAATTATCTCGATCGATAAATTTTCTTCTGAGCCTCTAGACTTTGGCAAATTTTAAACCAGAACGGAAGTCCCGCCATTTTGTATATCACAAATGGGTACTTGGACTTTTTTAGTGACAATGGATAATTTCTTTAAACTGGTAAATACTTTTGTGTTTTCAGTCAATTAAGGAAGATGAAGGTCTATTCTTTGCAACCTTGCCTCTCATTTGAAAAAATAAATGGAAATTGAGATTTTAAGGTCGTAAAAATAACTGCTTCCTCGGAAGCGATATTCGCACCTCTACGATGTGCATATAACTGTCCTTATTTTCACCTCGCAGGGGCGGCGGAACCATTGGAAAGTTGGGGGGGGGGGCAAAGCTCAGATATTGTCCCATGGGTCATGGGGGGGATGGTAATACAAGAATTGAGGGAGGGGGTATTGAAATTTGCAGAATCATACGTTGCAAGTCTAGAAAGGGTGAGACATAAAAATAAATGTCTTGTTGTTAAGATTATTTATTCTAGAGAATTTCAGTTGGTTTTTGTTGAAAACGAAGAATGGGGGTCTAGAAAACTTTGAAAATTCCGAAGCCAAAAGCTGTATTTTAGTGCCTTCTGAAGATAGCTGGCATCTTCTTTAGCTCCTGTATAACGATGTTTTTATGGGGCAAGATGCTATTTCTTTTGAAAATCTGGCAATTTGGCTGACTTTCCTACACCAAACAGTGAGGAAAGGGCCAAGTTCACTCTACAAGCATATACTGATTTTTTTAATCCTAAAATGCATGAGAAATAGCCTGCTCTGCGTGAGAGAGTGAGATTAGCCCCAAATGCACGAGACTCACGCCAGATGCGTGAGAGTTGAGGCAATTTTTTATGCTTCCCCCCCTTGACGGCGGCCAAAATTTTTTGCGTCCCCCCCGCCGAGGTGGGGAGAATTTTCATGTCCCTCTTTGATCTATAGTAGCGCGTGGCCCGCTGGGATAATGCTAGGACCTGTATATTGTTAGCCAATTTGGCGATTTTGTTCACCTTTTGATTAGCCAAATTTAATATCAATTAGCCTAACTTTTTGGGGTGTGAATTAAGCTAAATTCTGTATATATACATACCCTAACCCTGGCACTTTTTTCTGATGGTGCTTATTCAAATCATGCAGTTGAGCATAACAATATCGCATACGAATAGGACCATCATCAATCATTTTCAATACCTATAATAGTTAAGAAAAAAAAGACAGGGAAAAAATTTTGTTCCTGATCAGAAAACGATAGTTGTGAGAGCTCAAAGGAGTATATGTTATCATCTGAATTTAAGTGGGGGGACCCCTTTTCTCAAGAAAGAAGGTTTTGCTGTTTGATAGCACCAACATATATGTACAACACACCTTTTTGTGTCAGACAAACCTAGAGTTTCTTCATGACTTTGGAAGTTTGGTGGAAAGATTAAGATTGACATACCTTTTGTTATAATTATTAATGTTTTGCTTTCCTACACATAAATATCTACAGGACCTTAGGTGCCCCCCCCCTCCCGAGCACTGTTAGAGGTTAGGAAGTAATATTATACACAGGTACATGTACAATGTCATGTACAGGTGGTTGCAGTGTCCTCTGTCTGTCTGAAGGTCTAGCTAAACACTGTATATGAATCCCTCATCACTGGGTAATATACTAGGTATAGAGCACACGTGAATTGTCCTACAGAAACAAATCGGATTGTAGCTCCCCCACCCCCCATCAAATCTATCAGCAAGGTAGCTGAGAATACTCAGGTTAACTCCTAGGTGGTCACAAATCATAGAAAGTGTGCATATGGGGGCTCACATGTCATTCGCCCAGACATGTGCCCAGAATCATGAAAAATAATTCTTATAAGTATGCTTCATTTAGGATAACAAGGACACATCTGACATAAATGATAATGTGATTTTCTTAATCTACAGGTCAAAATAGTCTGGACCTGATATTTTCATGGAGGTATGATGATTGTTTCTGTAGGAAATGAAGCCCCCAACATGGCTTGTAACTTAGGCCACTAAATGTCATTCGCCCAGACACAATTTCGCCCAGACAATTTTGGGCCCATTTTAGCCCCCTGGAGCCCAAAATATTCATATGGGACCATCAAAACCCATATGTAACACAAAGATCTCATCCAGCCTGACACTTTGAGCAAAAAAAATAGAGGGGGAAACTAAAATTCGAAGAGTAGGGGCTGGAATACCTCCAAATTCGTCATATGCAAACCTTCTATGATTTTCGACCAGGTGATGGTAGGTAAGCATTGATAAATCCTTCCTTGAACATAGGCATGGAGGGCCAAAAGGTGTGGATGGAGAGGAAAATAATGTTCTAACACCTCAATTCTACAAATTTGATTAGCCAATTTGGCGAATTTTGACATCAGCAGATTTTTTTTCCGACCCCCCCACCACCACTACAGGTCATCTTATAACAAAAATGATCGTGACCCCCCCCCACTAAGAACTGATTTTGCAAAATGCCCCCCCCCCAAAAAAAAACAAAAAAAAAAACAAAAAAAAAAAACTCGGATACCATACATGTGTGGAATGACACATTATGATGGGTACCGGGGTATTTGAATTCAATGCCCATATTGAGCTTTGACCCCCCTCCCACCAAGCGGCTCTTTTTCAAAATGACCCCCCCCACCGTCCTATATCTCACAATCACCCCCCCCCCACCTGATCATTTAAAATTTCCAAAAGTATGAACCCCCCTCTTTGAAATTTCTGAGCCCCCCCCCCAGTGGTGAATAAAAAAGATTACCTACTTGAGGTGTGGATGAAAATTGCAATCCACACCTCCAGGAGGTGTGAGTAAATCCCTTATCCACACCTCCAGGAGGTGTGAATAAGAGCATACCTCCTCGAGGTGAGAATAAGGATTCTTATTTTCACCTCGAGGAGCCGAGCGCTTATTCACACCTCGAGGATGTTTAATCATCGGCCCTGCTTCCTGTGGGAAATTTCCCTCCTTCTCACGAGAGCTCCAATTGGCCATCTTGAAATGATCATGCAAAAAAGCAAGGCACTGTGTATGGCATGGCCATGGAAAATTGTATAGGCCAATCTACTAAGGCCCAAACAAAAAGTTGTATGTCCAGGTAACATCATGAAAAAAATTAGGTGGAGTAGGTCAGATTTTTTTTTTCCTTTTGCATTTTTTTAACTGCTACAACGACCCAGGACGAGATGCGGGGACTCGCAATGAGTCATGGTGACGCACGGACAACTGAAATTGACTCAAAACACACCCAAAATTGTGTAAAAATTCAACAAAAATGAAGAAAAAACTTGAAGGTCGGCCCTGTTTTGCCCCGGTTTGGTAGGGTCGGGTAACCTGAAACAAACGATTATTAGGGCATGCTTTTGTTACTATAACTCTGTATGTTAGAAACAAAAGTATGCCCTTTGGTAGTTGGGGTGGCTGCCATTCACCTCAGTGTTAAATCCTGAATATGTAACATTCTATATCCGTCTCCATCGACCTTTTCTCATTGATATATTGCCTAATCACTGCAATGCTGAATACTAGAAAGATAACCAATTTCTATGCTGCTTTTATTTTTCATAAAGAAAGCAGAAAAAGTAGTTTAAGGGTTGTTGAAAAGAAGGTTTCACAAGGACATTATTGGTCTTTAGCAGACAGACTGGCACCTCCAAACATGCCAGCCAATCAGATGTGTGGTCAGCTGTGACAGGCATCCTAGAACGACCTGTTGATGGCATTTACACTTGTAGACATGCCCTCAGTCTTACTGAACAATGAACCCACAATTAGGCTGAATGTGACAGACCTGTTGATGGTATCAATTCAGCCCGCAAATAGCACAGTGTAGTATTCATCAAAGACCTATCCAAAACTGCTATGCTGAGCAACTGTGACCTAGTGGCTAGGTTGGTATGTGGTGGGTTTTTATGAATTTTCTGGCCTTTTAGATAGGAACCTCACCCACGCAACTGTCACCCGGGCTGGGGTTGAGTCTTATTCATAGGGTTTTGCAAAATATGCATTCTGGGCCAGGTGCGCCTTATAGGAAATCAGGTTGGGGTGTCACTTATACTTAGGTCTCCATATACACTGAGTACTACAGTAGCTCACAAATACCACCTGGAAGAGGAATTCAATCACCCTCTCGGAAATTTCTTCAAAAATCAGCACCATGCGTATATTTGTCAGCAATAAGTCAAAATGTCAGTAATTACACATTCTATAACATTAAAGCACAAAAGCATGACCTATTAGTATACAAGATGTTACTAAACCTACGCTATAGATATAAATTGCTCTATTTTTTGCATAATACCGGGGTGTTCCGCACTGAATTATTGCTGTGCTGTGATTGGTTGAAAAGATTTTTCTCTCTCTGATCCAATGTGTTCATTTTAGTTGACTGTTTTTGCAATAGGTAGCATGCAGATAGAGCCTCGGGCCTCTGTGACACTTAGTTCTTTCAATACTCAATAGATGGTGCCACCTCATGACCTTAGAGGTCGTGAACCCTTTCGGAGAGAAACGGTATGATCGGAAGTGTGTCCCTGGTTCCGGTGGTGAATATGCGAAAGTCTTTACAAGCGGAAATGGCGCCGCGTTAGCGCTTCTCCCCCAAAGACTTAACCCTTAGAGGTGACATGGGACAGGGGGATATAAGTGACAAGTGCCATGACCATTTTTAAAATTGACATGTGACATGGGGGACCCCCCATCCACATCCCCTTGTTTCATAAGGCTACATATATTATATAAGTAACACAGCTGGGGGAATGTTTGTAATTTCTATCGTCTCCCCCAATTGTTTACATTTGGACAGACCCCTAATGTCTTACTTGTTCTTGAAAACTTTGTCATAATACATTCATCAGAACTCAGAACTGGTGTAAAACGTGATGGTATGTTCAGTTTGGCATTAGGTTTCCATATTGTCAATGAACCGTTACAAGTCATGAGAATGATTAGGAGGAGTCTAGAGAGTTCAGTTGATAATCCACTTTATTTCCAGATGTACAGAGTGATCATGTTGGATGGTGGTACAATGATACACTCACCAGTATGTCCAAACTGTGCTCTGAGTCAAGCCACTGTGTGACATTTGGTCTAGGTTGGAGGTAAATAAGATTATGTAAGTTGCTCTGAGCAGGTGTATTTATATCAGAGTAACTCACCCAGCTCGTCCCAATATAGCATCACAACGTATGGTGTATGTTGGAAGGTTTAGAACCTGTATGGGGCGAGCTGCTCACTAAACATCATGATTGATGGGAAAATGGGGACTGAGCAGTCAGTCCTGCTTGTGATAAATGTAGGCATGTGAGGTGGTGTGTCCCCGGGCACTGCTCCAAGAATAGGTTGGGAACATTGCTGGAGAAGGCAGGGCAGTGAGTGCACTTACCCCGCCAGGCTTGAATAAAGGTTAGGCGGCTTGTAGGCAAGGCATGAACAGACATGACGTGGAATAAAATATGGTGAAAATAATTATGATACCCAGAATTGTCTACTGACAATATGAAATAAAAAGTATTATTCCCTACCACACACATATAACATATATATAATTTCCCCATTCAATACCTCCACATTCCAACTGACTATTATGTTCCTATGTCCTCCATAGCCTGTGTAATACGACTATAGATGCAAAAGTGTTGTTTTTATGGCGACAGTGAGATCAGCGTGACCCTCAGGTCACCCTACAAACATTGATTAGAGGCTTCTTTCTCCAGAAAATGACTACTTCACCAGAGAAGTCCACAGCCAGCAAAGAGGGGGCAGTTAGTGACACTCCGTCCTCACCAGGTGGCAGCACACTGACTGATGCCCAGAGAGCTCAGGTGGAGAGGAACCGTCAGAGGGCGTTACTGCTCCGTCAGAGCCGCCAACAGGCCCGGCCTGACACTGCTCCAGTACCTGTGTAAGTCTGAATGTTTAACCATTTAAGTAAAGGCATGGAAGTCTTCAGGAATTTCCCTGATTTGGAGGATTTTAAGCCCAAAACATCCACATACAAAAGCAATATTTTCAAGCATTTTAGGGATTTCTTGCCTCAATGACTTTCATCCTTTTAAGTGTAGCATGATCATGATGCCTCCAGTGTCATGTTCCTTTAAGGTTTAATTGACATGAGTACCAAAGTACCAGTACTTCCCTTGACCCATGCAGCCTTACGTACTGTAAATTCCCTCATATATACGCGACAACTTGACTTTAAGAGTGTGCTATAAGCTGCATATGAGGCCTAAAAATTGAAAAGGTTTAGTTCTATTCTATAGGTTTGAATACCCGCCTATAAACCCAGTCTTTGTGAAAAGTTTTCCATCATGCAGGACATTCGGTCCTGCAGATTTTAAATTCTGCAGGCCCGGTTCAATTTGCAGGACAGGAACATTACGAGTACCTCAGGACATTTACTATTTAAAGTGAAATATTACACCGCAAGAATATACACTCTTTTCATTATTTAACTCATTAGGATTTATAAAGTTCGGAGGACAATTTCAAAAACTGTTTTTTTTTTCACTGTAAAAACCTTAATAATGGTCCGATTTGAAAGTCGTAAAAGCTGGCCTGTAGCTCAAGGTCTGCAGATCACAGCCAGACATTTGGTCTGGCACTCTGACTATTTCTGCCGGACCTGCAGCCTCTTTGGCGGCTATAGCCAGTGTCTGGCACGTTTTCACAAAGACTGTTAACCACATCCAGACTTCACTTAAGCCACATTCTATAAGCTGCAGGAGGCCTCTGGTTTGCATATTACCGTAAACTCCCATGTAGAAGATGCGCCGCGCGTATAAGACGCACCCCCAACTCAGCACATGCATTTTCGCGTATAAGACGCACATTTTAAGGCTGAAATTTGTAAGATTAGTACATTTCTATAGTAACATTACCCCTCGTATAAGACGCACCCCAAACTTGAAAAAATCCTATAAGACCCCCCAGGCATTTGTTTGGCGTAGAGGACGCGTCTTATATGCGGGAGTTTACGGTAGCTGGTACCGGGTACTAGAGATTAGATAAGACCTGATCTCAAGTTTGTGACCAGTTATGTTAAATACACATACACCTTCGCATACCGGTAGAATATTTTCTTAATCAAAGGGGGTAATAAGATAAGATAATCCTATAAGGCGCGACATATTCACAAGGATGGAGCCCAGCTGCACCTTAAAGGATCAGCAGAAGTTGGGGGTGCGTCTTATCAGTGAGGATATCAGGTATATCTCTATAGAACGGTAACTAAAGCTTCAAAGATTTTCCCTCGCTATCTTAGGCTTATTTGACGTACAGAATCATATTTTTTCCAATTTCCTCCATAAGCTCCAAAATATCTGATTTTTCTTTTCCAAAATGGCCATGAAAAATTAGGGTAGGTAACGTTAACTTAACACATCCTGTGTTAGGCCTTATAGAACTGAGTTGGGAGTGTGCACCTTATACGTGAGGTGCGCTGTCTCTTATGAGTTATCAAATGGTTGTATTTTCCCAGACTATCCACCTGGTAGGATAGACACAGGCCGAGACTGGTCCGAGTCATGATGATCAAAGGGCATTCATGTATTTAATAACTATGCAGCATTCTAAGTGTTTTCATTTCTATCTGATGGTAACTGGACACCTCAGAAGCAGGGACTGGTCAGAAGCGGTCATCTCGGAAGGAAACGCTATTTCCAATTTAAATTTCAACGCACAATTTTTTTGCATTTTTGTGATCTACAGTATCACTAGGGTTGTCGTTTACCCCCAATTCTATTAGAAGAGAGGGATATTATCATGGTTCTAGTTCATCGGAGTTGGCCATGCGTCTGAGGTGCCTTATTGCTTGCTTCCAATATTTCTGCTACCAAGCTCTCCCTGTTGCCGAGGTGTCCAGTATTCTGAAAAAAAGCCCGAACATACGATTTCTAGGCATACACTATTACTAGTGAATCTAATTTGTGCTCAGTAGACGTCATATTTGTTATCAATGGTGTTCATTTGTTATGTGAGATATAGATTATTAGTTTGTATTTGTTTGCCATGCTGTCTACTCATGGGACACGATATTATTCAGTAAGATTGACAGAATAAGTCGATATCAGCCTATTGAATGTTGTCTCACGTATATAAAGGTATTGTCTTTGAGAAGCACGTCCTGCATATTACTGGAGAGAAATTATGGTCATAAGATTTGTGTGTGTACTCTTCGCGAAAATAAAGCAAAGAATAAACCAAATTAAAAAAAAAAAATAGAAAGAGTGCTACCACTTTTACAAAATAGTTAGTCAACTTAAGATGTGCGTGGGCTGCTTACACCCGGTTCTCCGGTATTTATCATTGTTATCTAATCCATTGTATTTACTAGAATTATACATTATTGAAAAAGGATGACATTATGATTTAGTGCTTGTCATAATTATAATAATTTTCAAGGGCAGTACCAGTCATGATTAATTTTGATGAAACATGTCTTTCGTTAATTACATGTACCGTAATCTCCCGCGTATAAGGCGCGTCTTATATGCCAAACAAAATGCTGCTGAGTCTTATATGTGGGAAGGACATTGCCTTGAGTTTGGGGTGCGCCTTATAGGGGGGGGGTATTTTTACTATAGAACAGTACTAAATTACCGTAATCTCCCGCGTATAAGACGCGTCCTCTACGCCAAACAAAATGCTGGGGAGTCTTATAGGATGTACTGAAATTGGGGGTGCGTCTTATACGAGGGGTACTTTTACTATAGAAATGTACTGGATTGACAAAAATTGGTACCTAAGAGGTGCGTCTTATACGCGAAAATGCCTCTGCTGAGTTTGGGGTGCGTCTTATACGTGCAGCGCGTCTTCTACGCGGGAGATTACGGTAACAAAAATCTGCCCTTAAAGGTGCGCCTTATACGTGGAACAGGCCTCCCTGAGTTGGGGGTGCGCCTTATACGTGGGAGATTACGGTATTGTGAAAGACCAGAATAATACTACCTTAGGTTTGTTTTACGTAACTAACGGTACATATAATATTGTAAAATGTCTAGCACACATACTGGTAGATTCACTGTCGTAAATCCTCGCCTATAAGACGGCACCTTGAGTTTAAAAGGCTACAACATATAGGATGCACCTGGGGTCAAATTGTGGTCACTTTAGTACTGTTCTATGGTAAAAACCCTCATGTGTAAGATGCACCCTGAGTTGGGCTAAATCTTATAGGACACAGGTGGTGTAAACCTTGTGCATAAGCCGCGTCTTATACGCGAAGATTTTCGGTACTGTGAAACTGTGTGTATATGCCATATATGCTACATCTTTCATATGAACCACACCCTGACCACTGTAGTAACATCCCTTAACCCTTTAAAGGCCGCTGATGTATCATGCCCATTGGTCATCATGATGCATCAATGAATTGCTGGCGAGACTACTCGCCAGCTCTTCATTGGAGCATCATGACGACCCTACGGGATTGATGCACAAACTCCTGGAGGGTTGCCATTAGAAGGTGCATCATGTAAAACTTGAACAATAAGCTGTTATAGATTGTACTCTGTAGTGTGAAGGGATTATTATTTATTAGAGCACTATGCAATCATTAAAGCATTTAATTGTGATTATTCCAGAAAGAAAGCTAAGCCATCTGCACCCATAGATACAGGCGGGGGATTCTTCCTCGACCCAGAGGAGGAAGAAGCAGCGTCTCAGGCGCGGAAAGTGGTTCATGCCCCAGGTGAGAAATTAGATATTATGGGGGGAAAAATTAATAGGTTTTATAGAAAGTATAATGTTATCTGAAAAGAATCTAGCAGCATCACAATTAGCTGATTCTGGCATTATATCAAAAACTAGAAGTGAATAGAAAATAAAAGTGTTTTGGGAGTTAGCACAGCGTGACCCCCTCTCCCCTACAACTGTCTTATAAGCGCCAGTCTTGTATGAAGGCCAGAGTTAGAGCCTTTTTGAAATCACCCAAGAGTAAACCCCAAGGTTTATAGGTCTTAATATGGACACCTGAATTAAAACAAGCCACCATCATTCCTCTACCTAAGTCTGGGAACCTGAGTGATATATCCAACTGGCGCCAACTAAATTTAATTTCAAAATTAATTGAGAAAGCAGTACATGCATAAGTCATTAAATATTTGATAGATAACAATCTCATCTCTACAAAACAATTTGGCTTTGTATCGGGTAGATCCACAAATGGTGCTATTTATTTGTTGGCTCAGTTCCTATTTGAGAGCTTCAATAGGGGGAGTGTGCGGCGGTTGTCTTCCTTAATCTGAGGAAGGCTTTTGACACGGTCGACCACTCCCTGCTTTTGGGTAGATTTAGGGATTTACGTTTCTCTGCATCCTCTATTCAATGGTTTGAATCTTTACTCAATGAAAGAACACAATGTACTGCTGCCAATGGTTGTGAGTCTCATAAGTCAACAATCACTTGCGGTGTCCCACAAAGTTCCGTGCTTGGCCCACTTCTATTCATAATTCATATTAACAGCGTTGTTACTGCGATAAAGCCTTGTCATTTTTGTTTGTAAGCTGTTGATTTAGCAGTGTTAGTTAGCGATATGGATCCTCTGATATCAATGATCAAATTACAGGAAGATCTTGACAGAATTAGCAAATGGTGTAGGGCATTTAGATTAACTGTTAATACGGAAAAAAACTCATCTGTTATGGTGCGCCCGTGATGCAAACTATATTAGGGAGAATCTTGCTGACCTAGGGGCTGTTATAGATCGAGGCCTGACTATCTGAGAAGGTAATACACAGTCTTCATCATAAAATGTACCAGCTTAGGAGAGTCAGAAAGTTTGTCGACAATGACCTGTGTATCAAATTATATAAACAGATGGTGTTGCCTGTATTTATAACATGCCAGTTTTCTCCATGATAGTGGCCCTAGAGTATGTACTGGGCGCCTACAACTTATGCAAAATCATTGTCTTCGTCTGTGCTTGCGGATCTACAACACTCGAGATATGTCTATCCATAATTTGCATATTAGAACCAAAGCTAAGATGCTAAAGGTCAGACGTGATCAAAATCAATTACCAATCATGTATGATCTCTCATGTAACCCTTCGAGTGTTCATGTACCGCCTCGGAATTTAAGGGGTAATGTTAAGAAGCAACTAAAGGTAAAAAGGTCTACATGTCTGACTTATGATAAATCACCTTTGTTTAGAGGTACTCAGCTATGGGACATGCTAGAAGCCAATGTACAACACCTCAACAGTAAAGAGGAATTTATGAGTAAGGTTTGAATCTGTCACCTGATAGATAATATAACTATATTGGTTACATCATTATCAGTGCTGTCCAATTGTTAACTAAGGCTGTTTGTGTCATGCCTGGTTGCTTATATTGAAACTAGTATCGTGGATGCTTTTGATGGCTCCTAGTGAGTTTGGCAATTTAGTAATATTGTTTTAAGTTCTAAACTCAGTAACGTTGTGTTTCCCCATGATTACACTGTACTACCTTTTTTAGCGCTATACTGTTTTCCTTGTTGCCGCATTTTGGCCGATCTGAAAAACGTATGTATATGATTTTTGCCAAATAAATACTTGTTAAACTCAAACTCTACTGTCTTGTTTCAGGAGCTTTGTTACTGCTGAACGAGGACGAGCTGTTTGATGACGATCAGCTTATCTGTCAGGAGTGTGGCCGGGAATACCTCGAGTCGTATCTGTACGAGAAGTTCCGGTTCTCAGTGTGTAACGAGTGTAGGTGAGTGAAGATAGTCGTATGTCCCTGAAATCTGGAAAGGAGGGTGGGGTTCAAATTTTGTTGGTGGAAATTTAAAATAGGGTCATTTTTAAGACGGGTTCAGTGTTTTTCATGTCTGGAAATATGCCCAGACATGAAGTCAATCAGAAAGGAGCTTAGTTTAAGAAACAGGCAGGCAGGTGTGTGTACTGTTGGGGTCCAAAGTGCAGGGGCCGGGCCCCGGCTTCACCTTATGGGATAATACCTGAGCTCACAGTGCGCTTTAAAGGAGGGGTTTATATGATATACTGTATAGTCGTATATAAGTGCCAGTATTTGAATAACTGCCAGTCTCAAATAAGCGCCAGGGGCAGAGGGGTCATGAAATAATCCTTAAGCATTAAAACTAGATCTCAAATATATACCTGTCCTGTATAAGGCCTAAAAAAAGAAAGGATTGTTTCCAGTTACCCGACCAACCCTAGCAAAACAGAGCTGACCCTGGGAAAAAAATATGTTTTGGGAATTTTTTATATGTTTGGGGGAGTTTTTAGGCATTTTTCCCATAGTTTTCATAATCTTTCATCAAATTTTCGTGGAGCTCACCTAGGTCCTCATCCATTGGTATTCAGTTAATAACAGTCATTCTCATCTTTTACATGTGCTTCACATTTCTTATGTTTTCATATTTCTACTGTTTAATCATAGAATCCCATACATTTCTATACAAAATAAATAAAAAAAAAGAAAGTTGAAAAAAAACGACCTACCGACCCTAGACATTTGAGCCATGTAACTGGAAACACACAATATTTTTTTTTGGCCTAAGCAAAATGAGGCTGCCAAATTAATGAGCCCTGGGGCGCTTGAACACAACGGTACGGTAGAACAATACCACCAGTACAAAAATGCACAAAAGATTTTGAAGGTCAACAGTGATACAAAGTTTTGTAACATTACGCATATTTGTGCAGAGTTACATTTAATTGTGCCCCAAGGGAAATATCTGTCAAACCGGAACTAACCAGTTCCACTGAGACAGGATTGATTCCAAAACAAATAAAATGACCAAATATTACTGCCGGTGACGTTGTCTCAGAGGAGCTCTCAGCCTTCATTTTAACTAGAGAGATTATTATTAGACCTTTCAGCAGTGCATGGACCATCGGTGAATTTAATTCATTTATCACTGTGCTGCATGAATATAAACCCTGGTAATACTATTTACAAAGATGAATTCTTATATTACCCAGAACCCTTTTGTTCTGAAAATATATTCTTATTTGGTATCATAAGTTGATCGGATAATGGCCTGGTTAAGATGCCAAGGTGCTGGCCCGCGTTGATAAAAGGTTGTTTGGTAACACTGACAAAAGATCATGAACCCAGATTCATCATGTGACCTGCTGATACAGGAATGCATCATCCAGATTTGTCAACATGATGCATCAATAAAGTGCTGGTGATTTTGCTCACAGGTACTTCATTGATGCATCATACCAGCATGATGCATAGAAGGGCTTCATTCATGCATCATGACGACCATTGCGCGCAACAGTCCTCAAATGGTTAAATAGACCCTGGAACAGGATCTCAGGATGATTTCCCTGTGGGCCAGATGTATTCAGCGCAGTTTTAGACTTCTTGAGGAAAAATCAAGCAAAATAACTTTAATGAGCTAAAGATTAGTCTTTTAAGTTATTTGTTTTGCCTTCCTTTCCCTTCAGCTCTCTTATTTTCGAGAAAATCGCATGATAATTGAAGGCTAATTAGTCTGGAGGCAGAGGAAAACATATTGGATAGAATAGAAAATGGCTTATTGATATTGTTTTGATAAGAATAAAACCTGCACAAGAATGATATGTTTATCCATTTACTTAAGATGTTCAATTCGCACAATACGAATCGAGTGAATGTCCTACAAAGACTTGTAAGGGTAGGACAAAGTAGATACTTACAGCTACTCGGACGACATTTCATGAAGCAATTGTATAGGAAAAAAGTCTTCGGATTAGCCAAAATCGAGTAGTTCTGTGGTCCAACCGACTGTAGTGGAACTATCACTCAAGGCTCGCCCCCTCTAGCCCAACAATTTTCAAAATTATAAATTTGATGCTGGCTACTAAAACCCAAGTACGGGGCATGTCTGCATCTTTTTGATCAATTTCTTTTTTGATGCTGAGTCACTCCACCATATGATTTCCAAACTTTCTTTTACTTTTCATTATAGAGACACAGACGAGAAGCACAAACTTATAACCAAGTCACAAGCAAAGGACAGATACTTATTGAAGGACGTAGATATAGACCAGAGAGAACCTCCATTACGGTTTATAGAAAAGAAGAACCCACACAACGAACACTGGGGGCGGATGAAGCTCTATCTTGAACCACAGGTGAGCGGTGCTCAGGAGTTAACATAATATATGTATGTTATGTACAATGCGCACCACACATATAAGGTAACCCTCAACTCATACCAATCAATCCTACAAGGCTCATTCGGGGACAAATTGTGGTGACTTATTATTGTTCCATCTTAAATAAATTAATCTGTGTGTATAAGGTGCACCATTAAATTTGGCTAATCAAAAAAGCGTGTTAGGAGTTGATCCCTGCGTATAAGACGGCCCCAAACAGGTTAAATCGACAAGGGGACAAAGCCACTTTTTTATATCGACAAGCGACATGGGTTGCGAGACAACGGACAATGCCAGTTCTCAAAATCGACAAGGGGACAATATTATTTCTTTAGGATCGACAAGGGACATGGGCTCCCTGTCTAGGGCCCCTATAGGCATTGCCTTATATTCAGAGTATAACGGTAGTTCAAGAGCAATACAGCTTTGATACTGTAAACATTGATAAGGATCATTGACTAGAAAAATAGATTAAAGATATTAACTGTCTCGTCACATTTAATTATCTCCTGCAGGGGGGATGAGAAGCACTTTGAGTGGGGCGAGGGGTGAGGTGGGGTGGAGATAAAGGGAGCTTTCTGACGTCATTGGGTTTTAACCTTTAGGCTTGACCTTCAGTCTTTTTCTTGGATTCAGTCAATGCCCCCCCCCCGTCCCACGCCCATCACTGATTGGCCACATAATACCTTAATAAGTGAGTAACCAATATGAGGTAAGATCATATTCATGGCGAGAACTGTGTTACACAATTTCACAAAGGAATGTGTCTGTGCCCGCACATTTGTGCACCATACACATCCTTGGGAGATAGGAAAGAGGAGAAATAGACCCTTTTAAGTGGGCTAGGGAAGCCCGTAAGCAATATGACTACCAGGGGGCATATGGTGCGGTATACGCCTTAATACCTCACATGAAAGGCGCATCCTGCATGTAAGGGAAACTCCGAGATAAGACCAAAGCTATAATGTGTACCTGGCCTTTTTATTGATCAATTTAGTGCTAAACGAATGAACCTGTTCAAGTAAATGATCCAATTTCTGCAATTTCTTAGGTTATCGCAAGAGCATATGAAGTGTGGGGCAGTGAGGAAAAGATTGAGGAGGAGCGAGAACGCCGCCTTGATGCAAAGGAAAAACTCAAACAAAAACGATATAATAAAAAAGTCAAAGGTTAGTATCTTATACATTGTACATTGGAATCATATGCGGTAGAATGGAGAACTTGGTTTAGTAAATCTGTTCGTGGTACCGGAATACCTATACTTCACACTCACACGAGATGATTGAACTCACTGGTCACTCTAGCGGTTATACAAACATGGAATGCCTTGCTGACGTTATACTGTAGTTTTACCGAATGTGTGAGTTTAGGTCTTTTAAAAGATGATTTACTCTGGTGTAAGTGAGTGCTTTTTTTACAATATTTTATATGAAGTGCACAGCAGGGAATTCATGTGATTTTGAATTTTAGATTTTGAAATGGGAAACAGGTGCCGAGACCCCCCCCCCCCCGCACACACACACATAAACACTCAAGATATGTACAGTTTGTTCACTAAACCCTATGTTTTCGTTTATGGGTGTACTAGTTTTTGTCTTTTATAAAGCTGGTCAGTATTTCCACCATTTTAATTGATATAATCAGATTTGATCAAAATAGAATAAATGCGGATTTAGATTATAGTTTTATAATTAAAGTAACAGAATAAGAGAAATCCTCGACCAACATACCATGTATAGTCGAGTGGGTGTATAATTATGGTAGTTAGATGATTGAATACTAATTGGTCGAACTGGTGTATTTTGGCTTATTATAAACTTTAAGAATACGCCTACGATATAGGGGTGGGGCTCCTAAACATCTAGAGCCTAATTGCTGGGTCCACCTGAATAGTATGGATTCTGAATCACATCTACCGGTAATATTATATCTAAAAGCTCACAGACTCTAGGGAGTGGTCATTCCTTTCTGCAATTGGATGATATCGTCTAGGAATAGCTTCAATGGTTCCTTAAAGTGGTAGTCCGAGTTTTTATTTTCTTTGTCCCTCTCAGTCTCAGTATACTATAATACCAGAGATGTGATTTCTGTGATTTGCTGATGAATTAGCAAATAGGCGGTCACCTTGTCCAATCCATCGCATTTTCTACACAATTGGCAAAATGAAAATACGTCCCCATGCATGGGATTCTTCAGGAAATTTCTGGAAATTTGGAAATTTTAAGGTCAAATAGGTCATCCTTGTGATTTGCACAGATCCACTGAGAAACTATTTAAACGTGGGGGATGAGGTCTTAGATGGTTCAGGGAACTCATCCCATAAAATTGCTCTCAAATACCACCTGGAAGAGGAATTTAATCACCCTCTCGGAAATTTCTTCAGACCCCCAGTCCCATGCCTGCAATTATCCCTGAGTACTGAATTACCAATTCCCATGCCTGTTGTGCAGCTTATAGCATTTCCCCAATATCACTTTGTGGCCTAAATGCAGGGTAGTTGTTACATTCTTTTTGATAGAGTAATTTCTCTAATTTCAGACCTGCGGATGGCAGTGCGGAGTAGTCTGTGGCGGAAGGACGTGGGGGGACACGAACACGAGTATGGTGAGGAAGTATACGATGAGGAGGAGGATGAATATAGCAAAACATGCACATCGTGTGGACATGTACTAACTTATGAGAAAATGTAAAAAGATATGTATGTTGTATAAATGTGTGCTTCAGAATCAGGTAACTCAGGCCTACCTCAGGTAACAACATGATCTACCCTTTGAAGTAATGGGAAATACTCAATTTAGGCCTTTCCATTTTGGCTACTTTTAATCGGTTTAGTGATCATCAAGCTATTTTTCCTACTTTTGTAGGAAATCCTCTTATCAACTGGAATTTTCAGATCAATTTTCTCATTTCCTACAAAATATGTACAAAAATTGAGATCTCCTACTGTTGTATATTTTTCATTTCTGACTATTGTGATATGATTAGCATTGAGCAAATATTTGACATACCATACAACATTGCCACCAATCATAGAAGATTGTCTTCTCAAAACTAGATATGTGTATTACTATAAATAGCATTACCTTATTGCCTAATATACATTGTATAAGGCACTAAACTAAAACCAGACCTTTAAGGCGTACCTGGAGCCTTATTATGGGCCTGGAAAGTACTGTAGTAATTTGTGTCCTTTGTTGTAGAAGAAAAAAAAATAGAAGATAACTTCATGTCCCTGAAACATAAAGAGTGTATATATTAGAGGACACATGTAGTACTAAATGGTCAAAATCAAGCCTTAGGTGCGTCTTATAGGTCTGGGAGCAACTCACGATGCACCTTATAGAGAAGTAGAACTTTAAAATGGCCACGGCTACATTCATGTATAATTGTGGTATAATGTAATCATGCATTGTCTGGCATTTAATACTAATGAATATGGTGATAGACCCCTCCAATCTCCTCAGGGATATTGTCATCTGCCATTGTGAATATGTCGTTACTGTTGTGTATTTATTAGATGTATTCTGTCCTGTGGCCAATTCTCACAGTTTTGATGTATAACATTCATCCATCACCATTTCAGGGATGCAAGTCTTCAAGTTTTATCAGGATTTCCTGATTTCTGAAGATTTTCAATGACATATATTTTCTGTATATGAGTGCTACTTGGAGGGCTGTTTGGTAAAAAGGAAGGCTTTTATATCAAGTAAATGTATGGCTTCCTGATTTTTGCCCATGCCTGGCTTACATCCCTGCCATTTTGATGCACCAATGCAGTGCTGGTGAACCTACTCGCCAGCACTGCATTGGTGCATCATGACTACCCTTCAGGAGTTACTCAACTCTATATGGTTTATAAATGCAGCCCGGCGAGTTACTTACCAGGGCTGCATTCATGCACCATGGCGACTAACAGACATAATGCATTACGTCACTTTGTGTTTACTAAATGGTTAATGTACCATTCACATTTCATCGCTCATCTGTACTCATTATAATGAAATAATCTATAGTGAAATAAACTAAAGATTAAAAACCACTAGACATGCCTTCTGAAGATTTTTATTCCTAGCTTTTTTCTCATCCAATAAGGCACACGAGGGGCCTTATAATAAAGTAGCTCACACAGATCTGTAAATAAAGCAATCGCGGAAAATCAGAGAGTTCAGTGAAATTCAAGAAAATGTGAGACGGATAAAATCTTGCTACATTTCTTAAATAATTTGATAGAAAGGCAGATTTGAGTTGGTTTGGCTTTGCAGCATTATGAAGTACCGTTGTAGTAGACGGACTTAGTTTGAATTTAAGGTAAAATTTACGGTGGTGTGTAGGGCTTGGACAAAAAAAAGATCTAATATGCACATAAGAAACTTCATCGGTACCAGTAGAGTTACCGTTTGAGGCCATGGTTCAAGTTATCAAGATATTTTGCGTAACATGCTTTTTATATAATAAGGTAAATTAGCCCATTTCGGTCTTTTATAGATTTCATGTAAATCATAAACTGTTCTCTGTATGACTGTTGTATAAGTATGGACAGGTGGGAGATCACACACATTTAAGTTCCATGTACAAAAAGGTCATTGTTTCCTACATTTGCTACATGTATTTAAAAAAGATGTGCCATTGACAGTCATTAAAATGTGGACACACCCAGTGACTATTGAATAACGACAATTTTTGGACACTTCCATAAATGTTGGTGAAAGGTGACCCCGCCTGCAGAGGCTTTAACCACTTGGAATAAAAACGTTTTCAAGTTTTTTTAAACACCATCAGACCTGTCGCCCATACATTTTGCGCAGCAGGTATTTGTTTGCACCTTCTGCACCAACAACACACCTGTGATGTCCCATTTATGTTATTTGGTGTCATGTGATATATTGAAATCCCAACATCTACTGAATGTTGATCCAATGCAGGATGCCTTATTTGGACATATGTCAGCCCACACAGTCCTTTTGTCATTATCATGTCTTCATTCTTAACTGGGAGGGAGTTCAGCAGGACCAAGGGACTCAAGCTGATGTGTCATGATGCACATAGTATTTGTGGTAAAGCCTGGCAGTATGATTTACCTTTTGATGATATAGACTACATATGCATTAGTGAGACATGATTCCACCCAGGAATACAAGACCATCAGGCAGCCATTGTAATATGTCATTATTCAGACAGGACAGGGATCACACCATCCATGAAGTAGATGAAGGAGGTGGGGTTGCTTGCTACGTCTCACCAAAATATGCTACCTATACCCAGAAGCTTGATGCCCTGTGTAAAATTAATAAGAATATTGAAGTGTTGGTACTTACCACTATGTCGCCCCTACATAAACACAAATTGATTGTTACTGCATACAGACCATCAAAGGGAAATGTTCAGGAATTTTATAATGAACTTGGGTACATTATTACTGAAAGTGGGATGAGTGATATGGATATGCGGAGATATGAACATGGACTATAAGCATCATAAAAGCGCTAAATATAAAAAGGCAATCAAATTTCTGAAGAAACATCACCTAAAACACCTACCCACAGGCACTACCCGTCTACATCCCAAAGGGACAAACACCAGGTTGTAGCATCAGGTAACATCAACAAGTTCCTATCTGACCATATACCCATCTACACCATATCTAAGAAGGCTCGTAATAAACATGAAAAGAAAAAAGTGGTTGGCTGGAGTTATAAAAAGTATGACAAGGATAAGCTCATCAAGATAATGTCAACCCGTATTACTGATGAGATGCTCCTTAACCTGGATGCAGAGGGCCTCGCAATAACTTTGATTCAGACTATAAATGGCTACCTGGATGAAGATTGCAAAATCCGTGATCTACAAATACCTGAGGAGGATATGCCTTGGATTGATGATAATATTAGAGATCTTATCAAACCGAGGCATAAGGCTCTCAAGGATGCTATATTACATGTCGGTCCATTGGAAAATCCATACCTAAAACAGGCCAGAAGTCTGCAACAACTTATTGATAAGTTGGGTAGAAACAACATGGCTGACCTAATTAAAGGTAAATTGGACACATACCGTAATCATCCGAAAAAATTCTGGCAGGAATTAAATAAAGTTTGGAAGGGCAACAAGTCAAGCACTCAAATGAGTCTAACCAGGGAAGTCACTAATATTGAAATTGGTCATGACAAAACAGCTGCATATGTGAATGAGTATTTTTGCAATATTGGTCCAAACCTTGCATCAAAATTAAGTGCTGAGGCTGGTGACTACACCAGATATGAAGCAATTGACCAACTCCAAAAGGAAGTTAATGATGGACTAGTGGTGGAGGATAAGCTCCTCATGTTTGATGAGATGAGTGAAGACTCACTGGAGCATTGGGTTGATGACATTGATATCTCTAAATCATCAGGCTTGGATAATGTACGATGTCATGTTGTCAAGGACACAATGAATGGCAATAGAAAAATATGGACTGCCTTCTTGAACCTATGTATCACCAGTTGTGTGTTTCCAGATATTCTTAAAAATGGATTAGTGTTGCTCTCCCCAAGAGTGGCAGCTTATGTTCTGTAGTAAATTGGCGACCAATCACCCTACTCCCTATTATTGGTAAAGTCCTGGAGCATATTCTACATCGGCAGTTACTTTACCATCTTGAATTAAAAGGCCATATTAGTGAAAATCAATTTGGTTTCTTACCAAAACGTTCTACTGCCCTGGCAATACTTAAACTGGATAATATTCTCTATAGTGCACGTAATAAGGGTGAGCTAGCAATGGTAATTTTCTTGAACGTTAGAAAGGCGTTTGATGTTGTCCATCATGGCCGACTGTTGATGAAAATATTATGGACTGTCTATATTATGCACTTAAACTATTATCAAGCTATTTGGACTATAGAACTTTAGGACTATGGCTAATGATATTAAATCAACACCATATAAAATCACCTACGGAGTACCACAGGGTAGTGCACTAGGAGCCTTGCTTTTCCTGTACTACATTAATGATGTTACTGAGGTAATAGAAAACACCACTCCCATATTTTATTTTATGTGAATAACTTCTTCCCGTAGAGATAGCATTGCGCCGTCGATCGCCACACCCCCAGTGGCGTAACGTGTGTCGATCCACCACAGCGGCAGATCCACCACTGCAGCCTCGTTCTGGGTGCATGTAAACATTCAAAATGGCGGACCGCCGCTCGTACGGGGGACTACGGTAACGGATTTTGTTAATTTTCAGTTAATTAAAGACTCTAAAAACATAAAATAAATATAGAACTAAACTCCCCTGGTGCCCTCGGTGGCTGATCCACCCCTCTGGAGTTGTCTCCCCCTCGGGCTAACGCCCTCGGGGGAGACAACTCCCTCGTGGTGGATCGGCCACCTCGTACACCACGGTCGTTTAGTTCTATCTATGTATGCCGATGACCTAGTCCTGATAACCAATGGGAAAAATCCTCATCAGATAAGAGACCTTCTCCAGAATGACCTTAATTCAGTAGAAGACTGGTTCCGCATAAACAGGCTCCCAACTTAGGCAAACAAAATGTATGTGGTTTGTGCCTAACTCCAAGTGTGAACTTGTCAGAGGTGTCAATTTAATGATGGAAAATAAAATCCTCAGTAACGTAAATGAGTTCAAATACCTTGGTCTGTGGTTAGACCGTGACTTAACCTTTAAAAAGCAGATAGAGAACTTGGACAACCAAGTTGCTGCAAAGCTAACCCAGTTAAGAAAATGTAGAAGGTACCTGTCACAGCAAGAAAGTGTATTCATCTACAAACAGGCAATAGTGCCGATAATGGAGTACTGTGACTTTATACATGACTCTGGACCAGTCGACCTTGTGAGGCACATACAAGTACACAAGAACAATGGCCTGAGAATCTGCACAAGACAGAAAGTTGGTGACTGGTCTGTGAACAAATTATATCGAGTATGTGAAGTAGATAGGCTTGCAGTTCGGCGAAAACGTCACTTGGTCAGCTTGATCTACCGGTATGCCTCAGACCCAAATAACTGCATAGTCCACCCGAGAAATACTCGAGCTGCAGACAAAAAGGAGTTGGTAGTTGAATGGCCTTTATATCGGGGCTCCCAGGCTTGGGATGAATTAGATGCTGATACCCAACACCTTGAAACAATCCATCAGTTCAAGTCCAAAATTATCAAATGTATAAAGTAAACTGTGTGACTGCTGTCTAAAGCTCGCTCAACAAGTTTTGAGTAAGGACATTGAACAAGTGAATTTGATACAACAGAATGAACTGTGTATGGCTGACTGTATTGTTTATTCTACTATTAACCATTCTTCCTAAATAATCTTAGCTGTATTGCACTTGTGAATAATATTTAGCATGACATGTTAATAATACATTCTTGATAATTAATAATGCTCATCAGAGGAAATCTACTGGACTGCTTTGTTTGTTTTCATTGTTGTTGTTTTTGTTCTCTTTGTATGTGTGTGTGTTTTTTTTTTTTTTTGTTTTTTTTTTTCATGTTCTGTCTAATGCGGTAGAATGTGTTACTACTACATGAGCTTTGGTCAATAAACTTGTTTTAAAAAAAAAATGTCAAAACATGTACCATTTAAAAAAACTTTTTGACGTTCTATGAAAGATTTTATTTTAGGTTAAAACCTATTTTTATCCTTTAAAATCCTAACTTATATTTTATCAACATTGAAAACATCAAAAATACATTTGAAACGCTTTTGAAAATACGAAACCTAATAAAAAAAAAAAAAAGACGTTCGCAAACGTTGAAAATACGTGGGTAATAACTACTGAGCCTATATTTTCAGGATTAGATTTAGCATATGTACTAAGATTCACAAAGATATATTTTGTGAAGCTTGATGATCGCCTTTAAAAGCCCACGCAATTTGTTCACATGACGCTATTGTTGTAATATCCCAATGGAACCAGGCAGGAAGTTATGTTGGTTTTCAGACAGAATTGGATACGCCCAGAATCGATGGGAATGGATACTCTGGGTCTCTTATTCACTGTGGCAGACACTATACATAATGTAGATAGCCTGCTTGCTGTTATATAACACCTAAATACATTGTATTGTATGGGGAATACTTTATTATGGCCTGAAGCCATGGTCCAGTGTCACGAACGGCCAATAAGACTATAAGGCTATTTCACAACATTCTATGACAGATGGTCCTGGCAGAAAACCTTAAAGATATACTGAAAACCTTCTGTGCCATTTTACTACAATTCTTGAGTTGGTTTTCCATTGCGTATGACAGATTTTGGGCCACTGACGGAGCTCCCATGTCCCATGTCGATTTCAAGAAATAACTACGAAACCCAAGAAGGCTTTTGTTGCAATGTCGATTTGAGTTGGATTTTATAATGGGGAACCATACCGACCATAATTAGGGCTCCTTCCCAGAAATATTCAGCTTCTTTCATTATGAAATATATGAGTAGAACGCATGAAATTCACCTTTTTCCTCAGGAGATTATGCATTATTTTGACACTAAACATCGCCAGAATCGAGGACCAGATTCTTGTCTGACAGGGCTGCCTTGCCCTAGAGGCGCTAGTATGGACATCCAATTGGTCAGCCATTTTGATTTTGCTGTTTGACGTAAAATACACTGAGAAGACATATGTCATGATGGGTACCTTATCCCTGGATAACACCCACTTCCAGTCCCCATCCTATCATCTCTTGGCATGGCATGTCGCCACAACATGCGGTCATGCTTGCATTGTTCCTAATCATATGGAAATAATAGTCCTATTTCCCTATGACTAATTCCATGAATCCCATATATATGTAGCAGTCGCAGGTCTGCCTACAATCGCACAGTATATTAATAGCTTAAAAGTATAATGACTGCAAACTGTCATTGCATCTAGTGAAACAACTCCCTGATATGTACCACTATCTCACGCCTCTCAAATCGCCATCCAATGATCCCCCCCCCGACCTAGCAGGTCTTAGATCAGAGGTGTGAGCTACTCATCAGGCGTCAGCGGTGAACATGCAGATGAGTTTAGAGGTGGTTAAACTCTGCCCCAGGAGAATTAAGCCCATTGGTATTCATTGATGAGAAAACTGCTTACATGTGCATTACAATAAATGGCCACTTCATCAATAAAGCTTCCCTTCATCCACCTTGCCGAAAATCCATATGATGCATTGATTTATGCAGTCTGTCAACAGTGAGTGATTCCTATTTTGTTCGGATAGAGAGAGCTCTAGACTATGATTTCTTGGGTGAGAAATCCTAGGGCAATACACTTCTGAAGATCTTGGAGGACCTTCAGAAAAAGGGGACACGAATTTGGCCGTGGGCATAAAAAAGGCAGGTCCGGGGAGGGGGCACTTGAATTTTTTTTATAGGGGTGTGTGGCTGGGCCTCTGATAACCCTTACCCTTGAAAGTCCACCCTTGTTAGGGCATTTTCAGCCAAAATCCCCATGTTTTGGAAGGAAAATCTGATCAATGAAATCACATTGTAGTGGACCTACAGGTACTCTCCATCCTGAATACATTAACATTGGTCTGTCCTTGGGTTACTACCCCCCATATAACCCTACTGTCCTGTAATTGGGATGACCAGCATGCATGGCCTGTCCTTGAACCATAAAGTCAAATGAATACATTACCATTGTGTCCCTCACTATTGATGCTGTTCCTGGCCAAGGCTGTGTGTATTGGTTGCTATGGACACGATGGTCAAGGAAGTATGTATTGACACTCTCTTGGAACAAGGCTGTATACATTATCATTGCTTGTAGCTGCCACTGTCTTGGAACATGGGCAGCATATGTTATTGCCGATGGTTACCCTTCTGTCCTTGACCTGTGTAATACCAATGTCTGCTATTGGCTCTGTCCTTGACCGGGAACGTTTGTATTATCATTGTCAGCTGGTATCACTGTTCCCCAATGGGGCCATATATATATTACCATTGATTGGCACTACCAACTTCCTTGACAAAGGTTGTATACATTGTTATTGCTTATAATTGGTACTGTTCCCCACCAAGGTTACATATAGTCCCGGCACTTATGACTGATACTTTTCCAAACCAAGGTTACATAAATTATCATTGCTTGTTCTGTATTTGTCATGGCTATTGCCCAAGGTCATGTATATTGTCATTGCTTCTTACTCCCAATATTGAGGTGAAGGTCAAAATTATTGAACAAGTAATTAATGGATATGTCATGACTTGTGACTGATATCCAACAATAACATGCAAAGAGGGGGCAAAGAAGGTACACACACCTTGGCACTCGGCAGCTGCTGGCTTGGTTTGAACATGTCCAGCAGTACCGTTTATCCTCGTGATAAGGCCTGGTTAATTTGCCACTTAGTAAGGAGGTTTAGGTAGTAGGTAGTACTAATACAAACCCAGGCTTTTTACAAGGGGAAATATGGTATGCCGCTGTCTTGGCTATGGGTCAGGCAGCTCTGGCCACTCCTTGGCAATATAATTATTGTAGGTTTTAACATGTAACATAATTACGAAATGTAAGGTGTGCATGTTATCCATGGATAACCACACTGAGTGCCTGTTATCCTTGGATAAGCCTTACAACAGTCATGATGTATGCATCATGCCATGCAATATCTACAGGTATGTGCATGGGAATATCCAGGAAAAGCACTCAGAATCACAGAAATCGTGTAGTAAGATATATATATATATATATACCCAACTCAAACCTGAGAAGGTTGGTATTGGTAATTGTCAGTTTGCTGGATGTATTGCTGTTGTAAGCTGGAATAAACAAGTCTTCATGACAAGTACCTCTGACTTGTTCACCTCTCTGGCATTTGCAGACCATCTCTAGCTACCCTTTAAATGCATTTATGGAAGGGGAATTCCATGCCTATGAACTAGCTCAACATTTTGGAAAGTGACTAAAAATGTTAAGTTAATTGTTGGGAAAATTTTCTCTAAAAATAGCAAAATTTGCCCGAGATGCAGGCTTTTTACTCAAAAGTAGAGCCTTGTTAGGGAGATTTTCTCAAAATCAGACCCTTGTTAGGGAAACTTTTCTTAAAAATAGGACCTTTGTTAGGGTGATTTTGCCCAAAAAGTGGCCTTGTCAGCCGCACTCATGTGGTACCAAGACATATGAAGTGCCCTCCCCCCGCAGGCAGGCAGGGAGGGGACATCCCCCAGGAAAATTCTGAGAGGTTATTTCAGTTTTGGTCAGCCAAAGAATGCTTGAAAACGCCTTAAGCATATGTGAGACCCTGTAACAGTTTCAAAAAGGATTAGTGACAAAGCCACTTGTGTGAGATCTGACAGCCCTGTATACTGCAGCCCTTTCAATAGTATGTACTGGGTACACTTGTACTGGGGTGTATTAAAATAAGTTACTGCAAAAATGCACCTCCAGATACCCTTATGCAAAATACCTTATTTTCTAGTGCTTTGAGATTGTATCACAAGTCTGGTTTTAGTAGAAATAATTGTTTCACTGTTGAAAATCCCATTGAGGTAGATCTGCAGATATTATAGTTGTCGAAAATCCCCAAGGCCATTGTGACCACTCTTTATGGACATGGCGACAGCTGCCTATCCCTGCATATACAAGGTTTATACACTGTGAAATACTAAGAGAATAGACGACGACATTCTTCATGTCAAGACTCTCTTTTGGACTATAATGCACGATGGTCGAGGGCCTTTATAAGGCCTGAGACCAGAGTATGTTATAGTCCAACAGAGAGTCAAGACATGAAGAATGTCGTCTATTGTCTTTATAAAACATGTTAGCATTTTCATCACATTGATTAAAAGTATAAAGCCTCCAATATCCCACATGATTGATCGACAAGCTGTGACCTTGTTCAGGTGTGCACTGTACTCCTATAATGCACTCAAGGTCACTTCGATCGTGCAGCAGTGCATGGGCTGCTGTTTTATAAAGTTAATGCATTAATGCCCCTTAATGTCATCTTGGTAATGGCCATGTGGTGTCACTCTAATGTCCTAGTGCAATATAACCATGCACCCACAATGCGCTAATCAACAAATGGGCCATAAATTGTCTATTTTAATAATGCAGCCCCTCACATTATGCGATGGCACACTGAAACTGTTAATTTTTCACACAAATAGAAATGGGGACAATTTTATGGCATCTGAATGGCTCAACTGACCACAAGTGCTTTGGGTGCAGTATTCACAACTACTGTGAATGCAATGCCAGACAGCCATGTCAACTTTCCTCACAAATTACCAGAATCTGATTGTATATATATATATATATATATATATATATATATATATATATATATATATATATATATATAGGCCAGATTTCCTGGGGACGTACAAATCTTTCTGAGAAGGCCCCAAATATGAAATTCAGAAAAAGAAATAATCACTTTATTACAAATTGAAAGAACAATGTCTTGGCTCCTTGGAAAACCACCAATTATACACAGTTATCCCTACCGGTTCCATTTTTATAGCTGTGTGATAACAATTTGTCACTTTTTGTGTCAATCCGACAGATTTAAACAGTAATATGATTTTGTTACCAATATATACACCACAGAAACTTCTAATTTTGTTTACCAGCTCTTACAGTATACAAGTTTAGTAAGCTCATGAATAAACATCACTGTTCAAAAATCTTTTGAGATATAGGCTGATGAAATTCAGCCATCTTATGAAAAAATGAAAATTCTTGTCAGAAATGGTATTTTCCCTCTAGTTCTCTAGAAAATGCTTAAATACTCATTAAAATCAATCTACATTAAGTTCAACATGCCTACTCTAAGAAATAATGTTCATCATAATCTAATGGACCACCAACTCAGCACAGCATTAGCTTGTAATGACCCTAAAATTCAGACTTTATCTGTCAGACGGACCCTTTTTTAATATTACAGTGTATAAAACACACTTATGGGAAGACTTATGGTACAAATGTTATTTAATAGTGCTCAAGGGATGACTGTGGTATAAGAGGAAGACTTCAGGCTACAGCAAAAAAATCTTTGCAGCAGCTTAACCACCCTAGTGCCCCTCAATTCTGAGCAGAGTAATTCATTTTACACTGAATGTTACACGAACAAATACTTATGCTCTACAATACCCAAAAACCTTCTGAATCATTAACACAACAGATATCAATGACAAAAAGCTATATCTGAGTTTCTGGAACACCTCTGGGATATATGCCAGGGCTGTAAAAAAAAAACCTGCTTTTTTGTCAAAATTTAATTTGATTTTTTTCACCATTTTTCAACTTTGGAAGCCAACTAATTCAGATATTATGGTTGGATATGCAAGAGAGTACATGTATTTGAAAGATTATGGTGTTTCCTTCCAATTAGGACCAAAAAGCAGGATATTGGTTCATAGGTTTTAATTCTGTAGGTGCATAAGCATACAAAAGTGTGAAAAATGCCAATTGTACCTGGCCAGAAAATCTAGCCCACATATGTCAGAAGTATAGACGCCCCCACTGTTGCTGAGCAAATATTGGGGTCAATGGTCAAATATTACATATACTGCAACGTCGGGAGTTATCTTTACTTATACCACTGCTTCGGGGGAGGAGGCATAACAATGTCATCCTTAATCATTGGGGATCCCGTTTCTTGAGTTGAGAGGGGTTGGGGGTTGAAACTATATTAGGGTCACAAGGGCACATTCTCACACACTCGCCACGCCTTACCAAGGACTCTATAATATCTAAACTCCTATAATTCATGTGATTATATTCTGAATTAAAGCTGCTGTGTTTAATTAATGATGTTCACCATATACATAAAATACTTACATAGTAGCATAGGCGTTGTTCACAACTCAGTGTTATCTCAGGACACGTAGCCTCATCAAGTTAACATCAAGCAGAAAACCTGTGCATCAAGCAGAAAACCGAAACTTTGATATGAAACTTCAAATTGAATTTTGAGAGGCAATGTAAAATTTCATTGTCAAATATTTAATCTTAACTTACTGAAAACATTGGTGATTGAAACTTTCATAACAAGTGTATTTATCTTACATGCCACACTGCTCCCTACAATTGTTAGTAACTCTTGCAACTCAATAGTAGACTTATATTAGGAAGAAACTCCTATCGCTGGACAAAAGGTTAATTTCAAGGCCTGGCTTTTACTATGTGGAGTATCGTTTCCTGGTATCAGATTATTCATTTACCCATATATAACCCTTCAATGGCCGCTAATGCATTCATGCATCATGCCCATTAGCTGTCATGATGCATGAATGCAGAGCTCTATAATATATGCAAGTAACTTGCACTATGGTTTTCACACAGTCCTGAGGGCTCAGTATGAAGTATGCATGCAGGCATGAGGAGGTACCTCACCAGGGCTGCAATTAATGCATAATGCTGACAGATGGGGCATGATGTATTAAAACAGTGCATGGGCTTTAAAGGCAGACATGATTTCCCTTGTGGCTTGTGAGAGCTGGCGCTTTGAGGACGATTGTGGGTTGATCATTTTAACCATGGCTACACCTTAGAGCAAAAGAATCACACTCTGAATATATCACATAACCTGGTGTATAGAAATGTCTCCCATATACGCTAGGTGTGCCAAACCTGGACCGTGGTTTAAAGCAGATAAACTATGGGTTTAACCAGGTTAACCCATAGCTTATCTACTACTTACCATTGGGACACAATTAGACTGGAATTACACCCACGCGGCTCAGGGGGTCCTACACATGTACCTGGTTACTGGCCACAAAGTCAGATGGGTTATAACCTTGAACCCATAGATACTATTAAAGGAGCTGGATATCTCTGATCTTTTCTCCTCATCATTCATTTGTCATTTTGATTTTGTTTTTTATGACGTTCATTGAGATGACGATTGTCTATTTCCAATAATAAGATCCTCCCCTTTTAAACCCATGGGAACACGACACCTTATGGTGTAAGACCACAATATAGGGCATAACTTCCCACACATATACAATTCAATCACTCTATAGATGTATTCATGTAGAGAATGGTATTGAAATGATCTTATAAGTCCTTTTAGGATCAGTCACACACCTCCTTATGTACGTCCAACTGGCTCTCTATAGAACAATGATGGAGGTTAACTAATGTGGTTACCGACTGTAAGGCCACTAAGGAAGTGATCATTTTTCAACAACGGGAGGGGGGGGGCGAAATCTTTTCGACCCCTTTACGGGGGGGGGGTGTCAAAACCTTTTCAACCCCTGTGGTGGGGGTGGACAAAATAATTTTACCCGTTTTCCATGAAAAAGCCCACACCTTACTATCTATAGGTTAAAATGGTGCGTGTGTGCACGATTTTCGTCTCTTCATGTTGGTTCAAATAAGTCTTGACCCTCAATCAATGTCAATAGGAGAGTGGGGGGTAAAAACTTTTTGTACGCATCCAGATGCAAACCCACTGCCCCCCCCCCCCTCATGGCGACCAATGTGCTCGATGCACACATACTTAAGCCGCCTTCAGATGGTTAATAAGTGGCCAGGTTAGTGCAGCAGGGCCTGATATGGGTTACCTGAGACGCTTGGTCAGCTAATGAGCCTACTCCTGATAGCAGGCACTACACCATGAGCTCTCACCAAGGCACTGCCCCTTTAAGGATAACATGATGCCTCCAAGTTATGCTCCTTGGTCGTCATGATGCACCAATGCACTGCTGGCGAGTCTACTCACCAGCACTACATTGGTGCATCATGCCGCCACATGAGGATATACCCAACCCCAATGGTGTTGGTGTGATGTATGAATACATCACTGGTGAGTTACTCACCAGTGATGTATTCATGCGCCAATTAAGACTTCAAGGGCATCATGTATTAATGTGCTATGTGGGACTGCAAGAGTTGACCCAGGTTCATGTACAGCTCAATTGCTTGTATTTGTGATAGTGCATGGTACCTATAGCTGTAGACCTCACTGTGTATTGTTCCCCAGCCTGTGTTTGTGAGTTAGAGTTTGGGAGTGTGTCACATACAACATGTTGGATAAATCTAAGAGAAAACATGGACCTTCGGTAAAGGAGGAGAGTGTATTTGGTTTCTTTCCTGCTGCTAAGGATATCAGAGCTCTACAGTCAGCAAAGCGTGAGTTATTTTCTTTTATTCCCCTTTATTTCCATTGTATAAATCTAAACTATTTTAAAATACTTGAGCGATATCTTGTATCTAAGGCGCCATACCATTTCCTTGCGTATAAGTCACACCGTATAATACGAGGTGTGACTTCATTTAATGTACATCAGGTTACTATGTATTTTACTTTATATAGCGAGAAGCAAAAACTACTCTTTTTCGTCGCTATTATGTATGAACAAATCTTCGTGCAGACAGGTAACGTAGTGGCGCCATTTACATTATCTAATTTCACAAATGAGCCGCAAGGGCGCATATTGTAGCCAATTCGGAATGTATTAATGAGATGGTAATTTTTAAGATGACATTGAAATATATGGCTAATAGCAGGCCTGGGCTCACACCTGTCGAGAATTATATGACACAAGGTGGCCCTTTATGACATTTATCATTATATGGTTGACGATAGGCGCGTGCGTCCCGAGCGTTCACCTCTCTGATCTACGGAGGCCCGTAAAGGACAATAACATAAATGTTTGTCCACAAATATAGGGCCTATAACTACTCGTGCTCCCGCAAACATATTCTTGTGGCTACAAGAAGGTTGTTCAGATGGTAGGTTGTCGGAGGAGGCTCGTACTACAGAGCCCTGGAAAGGCCATGCACAAATGACTTTTTTATCTGCAAATATATTCTTGCTCCTGCAGAAATATTCTAGCGGAGGCAGAAATGTTCTAGCACTCACAAGAAGTTGCCAGGCTGTAGAGAGAGCCAATAACAACCTTTTTTAGATCTTGAAAATCAATTGATTGGGTGCAAAGGTATGCCATTTTGAAATACCACAGGACGAATCATTCTCGCAGGTGCAAACATTATTTTTGCGGGTACAAAATGATTTTGTGGGTGCACGAATGGTGGATGTCCTATCCAGGCCTCCATATTCCAGGGCTCTGTACTACATGTAATCTGGTACACACTCCTTGACAATTAAGATAATAGTTTCGGTATGAATATTTCGTGATAATAATCCATCAAAATAGTATGAAAACATTTATTGAATAACACATTTTATCCAAACTGATATTTAACCAGACCATACTGTTAACCATTAGAGAGTTGATCAGACCTGTATGGTGCATGAATCTGGCCGTTGTGCTTACCTTCATGCATCGTGTCACCATGGGCGGCGGAACCATGGGGGCCAGGGCCCCCTCAACTTTAAAGGTGGTAGGGGGGGGGGGGAGTATGTTTCCTCCCCACCCCTCAACTTTGTAGAGAGAACTCAGGAAGATTGGACTCAGGTTGCCCTGAAATACGGCAAAATCAAGGTACAATTCCTAGATATTCTCTGACACAAACCAAAATCTATTCAGGAATCCTGGATGCAGCAATTTAGTGGTAAAACCTTCAGCCCCAAGATGGAAATTTATGTTATGCCGAAAATCTCTGGGCCCTGCCCCCCCCCCCCAAATTCACACACGCTTGGGGCCCTTGGGGGTCCCAAATGTCCCATGTCGATTTTGAGAAATGATAATGTCACTGTGTCGATTTTAAGAAATGTCCATGTCACTGTGTCGATTTTGAGAAAAGCTCATGTCCCTATGTCGATTTTAAGAAAGTGCCAATGTCCCATGTCACTAAGCTCAAAAATGCCCATGTCGCCATGTCAATTTTAGGGGTCTAGGGCCCTATGTTTCGCCACCCCTGATGTCCACCAAGGGGTATTATGGATGTCCACATATGTGGTCCCTTAAGGGTTAATGTATACATGTAAGACCTCCAGAAAACATACAATTATATTTTTTGTCACTCAGAATGGGAGTCCGTGAAGAGCCTGCTGAGCCTCATGAGGAAGCAGGACGGCGTTCATTCTCCAAGTACCAGCGGAAGTCTCCACACTACCATGGAAACGAGGCACAGAAAAACTGGCCCCACCGGAGGTGCCGCATCGACACTGGCGTCTCCTGGTGATGGCATGCCGGCCCGCCTGCCGCCATTGCAGCCCTCCTCCATGACACCCCGCGTGTCTGTAACGCGCCGTCTTGCCGACCACGAGAATGAGGGCGAGAACAAAAAAATGCCGATAGATGTCTCTACCGGAAGTCAGAGTTCATCGTGTGAGAGTCGTGCGCGCCGAAAAACACAGGCCTTCAAGAACTATACATTGATAGGGTGAGGTTCTATCATTTCTTTTCTTAATCAATATGCACGTAATGTTGGGGGGGGGGGGGGCTGTTGAAATAAAAACCGAATCGGGGTTAAAAATAAAAACCATTGTAGTACGATAGCTTGTATGACAGGAAATCAGTCACCCATGTACCCACTGGGCACATCAATGTTGATTCAGCGTTGAAACAACGTTTGCAATGTTTGCATATCAACATTGATTTAGGGTTGAAATAGAGTTGAAATTGAAAGTTGAAACAACATACTCAAAATCAACTGTGATTCAACATCTAACCATCAGCTTTGATTCAATGTTTGTGTTTCTATGTTGACTCAACATTGTTTCAACAATGTTGAAACAACGTTGACAGTTGTTTTGTTGACATATCAACATTGAATCAACATTGTATCAACATTGAAATCAATATTGTTGATTCAACATTGACAAATCAATGTTGAATCAACGTTGAGTTGACAACAATATTTCAACATTGATATGTCAACTGTTGACTGGATGTTGAAATGGTGATGGTTGACAACGTTGAAATACAAATATTGAAAAAGTGTTGAAAACAGGTTGATCAACACCATCAACATAACATCAACTGGTTGTCAATGTTGATGCAACATTGTGTGCCCACTGGGTAACAAAGTGAATTTATATGAATTGTATGAATCCACCTAAACGGGGTCATGAAGGGATGCTTCAAAAACTATTTCAGGAGGGGGGCTTTGAGAGGTTAGCAATTTAAGAATTAGGGAAGTTCCATCTTGCTGGGATTAAAAGAGGAACATAACACTAAAGGTAAGGGTGCTTCAAATGCACGGTTACATTGACATATACGTTGTGTTCAAAGAATATACGGCATTGTAAAAGAGTATCCAAAACAACACTGTGATAGGGTAGCTACAGGTGCAGGGAATGTCCTGCTGCTGTAGTAGCTGGAATTCTCTAGTGCGAGAGTGAGGACTGATGTATCTAGGCCGTCAATGATAATGAACATCCCGATGAACATGCAATGGCTTCGCACTTGGCTTCGCACAAGCTTGTAAGTCCTCAGTCTCCTCCGGTCGGGATTCAGGGAACTCCCTCTCTCGTGTTTGGGGATTAAGGGTCCCCATATTCTGGGGAATATTACTACGCACTATACCTGCCTACGTTTAACCACTACAGCAACCAGCGCCCAGAACTACTTTTACCAAGAAACGCTGGTTGCCAGAGACGACTCATGCTAGTGGTCGAGCTGGGGCCAGATTGGTAAGTCCTTACAAGATGCTGCTTCATATAGGACTCAGTATGGAGGCCTAGTGGAGCCGCCATTTTAAATTTCGCTGTTTGAGGTAAAACCCACTGATAAGACATACCATGATGGGTACCTTGTGCCTGTTTAACACCCACTTCCAGGGACATGCTGGTCCCATCTTATCAATTCTCATCCATGTGTGGCGCCGGAACCAGGTCCAGACCAGCTAGTGGGCAATAGAAGGGATACTTTCTTCAGGCATTGTGCCATGGCTAGCTAGGCAAGTAACTAGGGCACAAAATTCCCTCCCCCATTTCCACTGCTAAAATAATGACCACTCCTATCATTACAAGGCCATACGTAACAAAACACATCCTTTTTCACCCTTTATTCCCAGCTACTCGTGTGGCCAGTTTAAGCAGCTGGAGGAGGACTACAAAGACTTCTACTTCCAACACTCCATGCCCGAGCGCCACCGCTACTTCTACGTACATCCCGAGTGGCTCTCCGAGGGACTCATAGCCCGCCATCTTGTAAAAGAACAGCGTCCCAACCCTTTCCGGTATGGGTGGCCTTGACCTGTAGTTCCTTCAAGTGCCGCTAGGTTATGGAAGACGATGCCGGAAGTGACTGGAGCTGTCTCCCGCAGGTGGTTGTTTAAGGGTCAGGGAGATAAGATGGTGGATGTATATTTAGACTGTGTGGAAATGCCATGTATGAAAGTCATTTATACTGTCTTTTAGACAACGTTCATCAAGATGAGATGCATTATTCTAGGCCTGTGCCTATCTGTTGAACAATACTGGACATATGCATGTATATAGTTCTTGCTGCCTAGTGTATATAGTTATACAAATGATAAATTATTTTGTTTTAAATGATATATTTATAAATGTGTCTTCGCCTTCTGCTCTTCCCCTTTAAAGGACCCCACCTCTGAGAATTATTAAATATCTATATATTCGCTGTTGGGAAAATTAGCTACTCGCTACTGGCCTTTTAGACTGGTTGAGGAAGGTCACGTTTGAAAGTACCGTAGCTAAACAGTTTCCAATTTACTGTAGACCTATAGCTATTTACTCTTTTAGAACGTTCCTCTTCGAAATATAATTTTGAATATGATTATAACGGTCACTGGGACATAGTGATTTACATCGGATTCATTTCTAAATTCATTCTCCAGTCTAGTAAATGTGAGTTTATGAAAGAATGAAATCAGATAACCAGATTTTAGGCCAATTGAAGAACCACAATCAGTAGTCATTATTATGATATTGCGATGTAGCATTAGAAATAGGTCTATTTACCAGGCATATTCATTACAACCGTACTGTTCCAGCTGCAATTTGTGAGAATCCCACAGAGAAAAATAGAGTGCAGAGAAACTGAAACATTTCAAGATAAACATCCTACAGCCCTGTTTCCCTAACTGTGGAAATGGAATTAGAGGCAATTACAAGGTACAAGTGTGCCAGTCGCCTCTTGTTAGTGTTCTCCGTCTTCCAATCTATAGTCTGCTTAGGTTAGCTCCTGCAGGGCCGTAAGATGCCTGTATATACAGGCTAGGGTTCCCTTTTCTTATTATGCCCCAATGCAGTGCTGGTCAGTCTACTCGTCATAATATGACCATAACAGTATTGACAAATGCATCATAAATGGAGGAGTTTGCAGATAAACTTAAGAAAGATGAACTAAAGTTGTAAAAGGCTCACTTTAATAACACATTTGTCTGCCAGCTTATTTCTTACCACTACTGTGCAGCACCAAAAACGTCAGAACTGAAAAGAAAGCAGTGGCAGATGCAGGATTTTAAAGAGCATGGGCCGTGTCCCATGTTTAAAGTTGGCATATCTGCTAAAGAGATAGCTTTGCAAATTTGTGAAAACATGTTTAGATACTATGTAAATGCTCATCTCTTTTGCTATGCACATGTATATTGTTCAAATAATACTAGACGTGAAAACCTTAAAATGAAGTGTCTAATCACTTGTAACATAATACATTTAATTAAAAGGGCCCTTGACATTCCTCCTCACTAAAGTGCCACCTGTTCGCTAGTCTGACAAGCTTTTAGTAGTGTTTAGTACACCTTGATGATTAGGACTGGCTATTCATCCATGTAAATATAGGCTCCCTCTATAGGAAATTAGTCACACCTGATTTGTTACTAGGATAGGAATAAAAACAGGATATAGGTTTTCTTTGCTTTGGAGCAGAAATATTTCATATAATCAATAAATGTTGTAACAAATTGTTTAGAATGTTGTCTAGATGGTGATTGATGAGAAACCCCAAATTTCATACTGTGATAGGGGACATGCTCACATTAATACCTTATTGTTAACCCTTCAATGGGAAAGCTTGTACTGCTTTTCATGCAACATGGCTATATTTCTACTCCCCTTCTAGCTGCCCTGTGAGTGGGACCAACATTAGTTATAAAGTTGTGTCTATTATAATTATAATTTGTAATAAAGCTTTCATCTATGCACCATGTAACCGTCTGAAGAGTACACTCTGGTCAGCCTGACTGCTGCACCAATGCAAAGCGTAATTTCACCAGTGCTGCACTGGGGCACCATGCACAAAGCTGCACAAGCCTGCTTGCCTCACATGGCCCTGATTATTTTAATGTACGCTAATGGTCATTAATGTCACTCAATGTCCCAAGTCATGACAAGAATGTCTCGAGTACGTCTCGGGATTATGTTTGCAGGGATATCACTATGACGGCCCACTGTGACAATCTTGGAGTATGATGTCATGGATAAAGCAAATTTTGTGAGATAGTGACACCACATGGGGATGACGCCTAAATGCAGCCCAGGAGGTTAATTCAAAAGATCCTGGGATTTCTACCCCTGCGATCTTAGTGTAGGCACATATCATAAGACCTGGCCAGTCTACCCTATCTAGTGCAGTGGTTGCAGGCCTGTCAGGCATAGCAAGTCCTGAGATCACTTCACTATTCCTTTTCCAGCACTAAGATCACTGCGATCTTAGTGAAAAAAATTGCATAGTGGTTTAACCTGAATACAAGAGCACTTACAGGGACCACTCTTAATTGAAAGAGTGATAGCCTGCTGCATACATACACCGTAAAAAAGGGGCTTAGGTTTTAAACATGTTGAGGTCTAAACATGTTTAAAGTCTAAACACATAGAATAGGCAGTTGCATTCTTGGCCCTCTGTTTAGGACTTAAACATTTTTATTCTATATGCATAAACACCAATGCTAAACATGTTTTGAGCAGTCTAGAGCACTAGACTGTATAGACTGTACAGTCTAGAGCTCTAGACTGTATTGAGACATAGAGGGGCCTATAAAAGGCCCCTCGATGTCTCAATACAGTCTAAAGCACTCCCACAGCCATGCCCTGTGCATTATTCCCTAAATATTCCCTGGGTGTATAAAGTTCTCCCTCCCTACCTTGGATACAGCAGAATAAATGTAAGTTTGATATTCTTAGATACCATATTTAACATAATATCATAATGCTAAACACTAAGGACTTGAGCGATTATCTAAACATGTCAGATGTAAACGCATAATAGACATAAGCATAATCATAGTAAACACAATATGAACCTACTCCCATAGTTAAACACATTGAAATCTAAGCACAAAAGCTAATTACATTATGAGTCTTAACATGTTTAGGTTTCTAAAGTATGTTCAATAACGAGACAAGAAAGTGTTTAGCATTGTGTTTAAAATCTAAGCACCTTTTTTACAGTGTATAGAGGGGAGGGAGGACGTTTGCTGAGTGTCCTTGAGGGCTCTTAGGGTTACTCATGCATTAAGTGCACTGTAAGGTAATTCTTCCCTTCTCTCTCTTTGTCGGGGGAGGGGCACATTGCCTCTAATAGGCAAGCATAAATCATAGATTTATGGGAACAACTCTTGAATACTGTACGGGGTCAACTGCACCCTGTGCTCTTTTGTTAGCCCATATGGGGATGGGGAACGATGGTATGAACAGTGTTGTGAAGAAGAGTGACTCCACAGCTATTCCTTTATTTTTGGACTCTTACCCCTGTGCCCAGTAAGTACTTCTTGGAATAGTGTAGGAGGGCTGAGGCTAAGATTGATGCGATCTTAGTGCTGGCTAGGAAAAGTGAACACAGTCTAATCTTAAGATCGCTTAATAGGATAAGGCAGAATAAATCCTAAGATTGCTGAGGTTGCGATCGCAGGATGTTTTGAATTAACCTCCAGATCGGTAGACTATCCAGGGCTAAGTTCCTGCATCACAAAGGGTGAATTCCTTTGAAATCACATGCGCATCACCCCCCCCTTGTTTTGGTATATAGTTAAGGTCCCTGTTTTGTTATAGAATAAATGTATCTAAAACAAAGTTGGATCTGCTTCTATAATATTTAAATAGGGAGGTTTAATTTCTGTCATTGCATCTTCATAATGAACGAATAATCGTAATATGATGTCGTTATGTACATTAGTACATGTAATATCAAATGACATGTATATTCAAAAGGAATGATAACAGGCATTACACAAGAAATTCCCATTAGTGAAATCCAGGGTTTGCCAATCTCTATTTTAGAAATGATTGTAAACTGTAAATGAGTGTGATATTTGGTGAATGAAGCTATAAAATCACTGTTGTTGAACAGTTATAAAATACAATTATGCAAGCAAAAAACAATTTAATGTTTCACCGATTACAATTAATTAAATTAGGAGTTGTATTGTATAAGCTTTCAAAGATGTCAGTTTAGGGAATGAAGCCATCGGTTCCCATGCCATATCTCATTCTATGTAAAGGTTCATAAGATTTGGTCTGAGTAAGGTTTGTCTCATGAGGCTGAGGTGAATGATATAACCCTCAGTAAGACCAATTCAAGTGATCATTTGCATTTATAAAGTGGAGGCGCCAATATGCGTTATTTTGGACCATTCTCACGAAAGGTTACCCAGGTAGTGTCTAAGGTATAGGTCGTTGACAGTCCTAAATTGTGAACATGAGATTTAGAATTGTAAACATGGAATTTGATGGGTCACTTGTAGCAACAGGAGTGTGTTCACCTATAGTTCTGTTCTGATGGTGAATTCCTTCTTTGACGTCACATGCGGGTCACAACCCGCGAGTGAATTGACCAGGAGGGTGTTGCTCCTATGGCAAATGGTAGTATTGCCTAAGAAGTGCAACAGTCTCTTTCTTTGTATTCGTTACTTTTTTTTCTGTTGCACACTGGTGGTCAACACTAGAGTGCAACTTCTTTGGAAAAGAAGCCACCTACTCCCAGCTCTATCAAGCATACAGGCAACACACTCCTGGAGGCTATTGCGAAAAGAATCAGATGCGGATTCTCACTGTCATAACTCACCTTCCAGTTCCTGGCTGTTCTGCTGCTCAGAACCAACTTCTCACCTTACACTCAGAATCAATCCTCTTAGTGTGAGTCATACTGGGAAGCATTCCCAAATTCATGAAAACTTAAGAATCAATTCTATAACCTATTACCTTGCTGCAAAACAGGGGAGAAGTCATTGCCTGAGGGTAGTCAGTTCCCATTTGGGAATAGCACCTCCGACAGAATTGAATTCCTGTCCTTTCGCAACACCCTCCTGATTGATGCACCAATATTAAGAGTAAATTCACCAGTGCTGTACCGGGGCACCATACACAAAGCTACACGAACCTGGCTGCCTCATGTGGCCATGGATATTTTAATGTACGCTAATGGTCTAATGTCACTCAATGTCCCGAAGTAGTGCAAATAGAAATGCGTTACCCAACAAAATCATTAAACACCATTAACACTGCCAATGGTGATAGCTACTCTGTCCACAACTGTGCCCTACAATTGATGGGCGTATCGTATAACAAAGGAAGAATCCTAGTTCATTTGACACTGGTAAAGACTTTCCAGCACACCAGTGCACAATGCCATGTGACAATGCCAAGATTTAACTCCAAACGGTGATGCCAGTGCCAGAAAACCAATACCAATGCATAAAATAATCCTAGTGCCAGAACTGAAATTCCAATTCCATGTTCAAATATCCTAGTACAGAAAACCCCTGGGATAAATCAGTAGCGGATTTAGGGACTTGGCTGGGGGTCATGTGGCCCTTGATAGACTCCCTGAAAATTAGTTAGATGACTATGGTTAGCCTATTGATAGGATATTTGGTATGGATCCCTGGCTGTGCTCCCCTAAGACAAAGTTTTCTTGTCTGTGCCCACCCAGGGTAACCTCTGGAAATTGGTGGAGGGGCAGGGGTGCCTTAGGAAGTTGGGGGCTAAAAGAACTTTGACCCATGCATTAGCCTCAAATTCTGGCATTAGCATTGCTTTTCTGACATTAAAATTTCAACTGTTGGCATTTGCATTTGCATCTGGCATCGACATTGACACCCCGTCCTTCCATACTTTTCCAGCATAAGACCAGCAGTGTACTTCTTTCCCATGAGGAGGTGTTTTTTTCGAGTGCATTGAATTGATCAAATATGGAAAAGACATTTCTGGAATTTCCTAATCTATGTTGATCAACCAGATCTTAAAATTGATTTAGCATTCTGTGTAGTTTATGCAGACCACTAGATCACCAATGAGACTGCTACGCTTTCCTTAAAGGGTTAATCACACCCCCGCAGATTCCTAAGTCTTTATAAAGTGCATATGTCATGGCTGCAGGGAAAATATATGTACTGCTCATGCAGAGGAGAAAAGCGCAGTTGGAATTCCTAGAGCGAGATAGGTATAAGGGATGGTAAAATTATGGGTATACCAAGGCCTTCTACAGTGTGGGCTATATATATAACACTTGGTTAAGACAGGTCTATCACTCTGGGTGATTGTATCGTTTAAGCCTTAAAAGTCCATTATGATGCTTGTCCTTTGGTCTTCAGGAATAATGCTTCATTGCAGCCTTGGTGGGTAACTCGCCAAGGCTAGCCTTCATGCTAACTGTCAAAGAGCCAGAACGAATGCAGCGTCGGCAAGTTGACTATTGGGGTCTTCATTCTGATGCATTTGTGCATGATGACGACTAATGGACATGATACAATAAAGCAAAGTTGTGAGCCTTAAAGGGTAAAGGGAACGATGGACATGTTCTTATCGGACTGTTATTGCATACATCATATCATTCTTATTAATAGCTCTTCTACAATGCCTGGAGTCATTTACCGTTTCAATAACTGCACAAGGACATCTTGTTAGTCCAGAGTTGTACGACCCCTCCCCTCATCCAATGTGTAGTATCGTCAATCTCGGAAGGCTCTTTCTCTTGTCCATCTATCTCACTTATTTTCTGTTCACGTATGTGATGTATCATCACCTGCAGTACTGCAGCCCTGGCCTGAAGCAATGATGCAAGAATCTTTCCCTCTCATTTGAAAATCGTTATTTTGTAGTCAATGCATAGGGTTTATAGTGACTACATACCACATTTTCTTAATGTTGAAGACATGTATGATCCAGAATACTCGAATTTAACTATGGAAAAATAAGCTTCCTGCCAAATTTGTTAATTGCATCAGCTGTTTAATCGCCTTTCATGCATCTTTCACATCAAATAGCTCAGAAATGAGAAGAAACCCAACCATTCCATTGTTATTTCTGAATTCAGCACCCTTGAATTGACCAAGACCAGTTGGTTTTATCCCTGTTGTTTCTTTGGTGGTTCCTCAGTGAAATAGCATATAGTAAAACACTATTACTACTACAACTACATCTCCGACATGTCCTGAAGAAATGAATTATTACGTGTGCATGATAATCTTGAAATTCAGTACATGGGAGAGAAGCTAACACAAATAGAATGTTAAAACAGATGGACTAAACGTTTCAGGCCCTTTTCTCCTGGATGTGGAAATGGGATGAGAGGCAATTATTGGGTACATCTGCTACCAATGGTCCCCTATTAGAGTTCTGGACAAACCTAACTAGTCCATTAAGGTCTATGAGTGACCCCTGCACCTGAGGGCAACTTAGCAAAGGGCATTTTATTCTCACAACAGGACTGCATTGTTGCACCATGTAGTCTCTTTAGAAATCCCTCTGTCATGTTGAGCATAGCCTAATGTATGAATGTAAGAATTATATCTCACAAGAGAATGAAGCAGAGATATTTCTTAATCATTTCAATTACCTTGTCATAAGGATTTGAACCTACCCTGGGACAGACAGTAAATTCTGGTGATTTGAAGGCAGGCATGTCCCAACCAGTGATGGGAAGGCTGCTTGTTACATAGGTGGAAAGAACGTCTCTAATGTGTATCAATAACATCCATGACAATGATATATTTGTCAAATGTGACATCATGATATCATTATAAAAGAGTTATCCTCACCTAAGTTTACCCACCATTATCCCCTGCTCTTCAAGAAGCAAGTGTGATGAAGAGATACCTCACATAGCCACCTCAACACCCAGAATACAACTGTACGAAGATATGTGGAGACCCACCACCAGGGTGAGCCTCAGTCCGTCCTGTCCGAGGAGGGCACAGGGCTTGCTGCATGTTTATCAAAGGACTGGTCCTGATACAGAACTAGAAATAGAGATGAGTATCTCATGATGAGGCCAGTGGTGAAGTTCCATCTTCTACCACCAGGCAGTGCAAGTACATAATTGTAAGGCATTTATTTGACCTAGAGTTTGCATCATTTGAAGATAATGCTCTCTCTCTCTCTCTCTCTCTCTCTCTCTCTCTCTCTCTCTCTCTCTCTCTCTATTTCATCACCCAAGCAGGTGTTCCACTGCAGGCAACTGTTCCTGATTTTAACATTGGGGAAAAGCGGGACCAGTTCTAGATTGGGAAGGCTAAATAATGAAGCCATCTCAAAATTGTGTTAGGACCCATTAACTGATGCCTTCCAATCAATCATTTCTGTTGACATTTGATTCTTGAATTTCATCAGATCAGATCAGGTGGCCCCCAATCATTCCTGATTGTCACGTCAGATCTACTGGAACACCTGCTCAAGGTCAAAAAGGATGTTTTCTAGATGACGATGATCAAGAAGAAGGGGAGGGGCTGTGTGTCACGTGACAATAGTACCTAGATTAGCCGTTAGGTGTGAGTGGTGAGTTTAGCACCAGGATTCCAGTCCTTTGCATTACCACCAAAGTTGAGAATTCCGGTCTAATGATACACACTTTGCTTAAACAGCATACTCAAGCACACTATTCTACGTCAAATTTGGGGAAGTTGTGGGGTGCATCTTGAAAACCTTGAAATCCCAGCAAATTGTCGTGACTCCTCGTCAACCTGTGTGAAGTGGCTCACACATGTCGCTAGATGGAACACGACGTCGCTATAGCACAAGATCACCAGGAATAGCAATGGTGGTGATCACATGGCCTCACCTCAGATGGCGAGGATGGTGATCACTCAGACTCACCAGGGATGGCGACGCGGGTGATCACTCACCTCGCTAGATGAAACACGCACCTCGTCATAGCACATGTTCACCAGGGATGGCGAGGATCGTGATCACTCATCCTCACCAGGGATGGCGACATGAGTGATCACTCATCCTCACCAGGGATGGCGACATGAGTGATCACTCACTTCGCTAGATGAGACGCACACCACGTCATAATACACATTCACCATGGATGGCAAGGATTGTGATCAGTCACCTCGCTAGATAAAATGTGTACCTTGTGATAGCACAGGTTCACCACAGAGGGTGAGGATCTTGATCACCCACACTCACCAGGGATGGCGACACGAGTGATCACTCACCTCACTAGATGAAACGCGCACCACATCATAGCGCAGGTTCACCATGGATGGCGAGAGTGGTGATCACTCAGACTCACCAGTGATGGCGACGCTGGTGATTACTCACCTTGTTAGACGAAAAGCTCATGATCATCAACATTGGTAATCATGCAGCCTCACATCTGCCAGATCAAAGTATGTTTTGCCAGAGAAGGTATTGCCATATGTATCTTCCCTCTAACCACAGACAAGGTGTTCATGTTGATATTTCCCTATGTATTTTTCCTGTAACCAGAGAAAAGGTGTTTATGAATAGTTGCTTTCATTTTAGAGATACCTCTATCTAAATTCAATTGATATTCTCTCTATATAATCTTGTTTGATTCAACTCTGAAGTATTACATGGAAATCAGTGTGAAACAAAGCACATTTGATACGTATGGGACTTATACTTCATGCCCACACTTCCTAGATAGGCTACATGTTGAACAGTGGTGCTGTCTCAACAACTTTGGCAATGGTAGTGATAAGTTGCCACTGTGAGTGAGAGTGAGTGACAGATGATGCAATCCTCAGAGAGCATTGACTTGGAGTGACACAAATTCACGTATTGAGTGAGACCAATGTTGGCAATGGTGGTGATAAGTTGCCATTTTGAGAGAAGATTAACTAGGAGTGATACACACTCACGTAGTGAGTGAGAGCCATGTGGCAATGCAGGTGAAACGTTGCCATTCTGACTGAGAGTTGACAGGCAGTGGCACATACTCACGCAGTGAGTTAGATCCATGTTGGCGATGGTGGTGATAAGTCACCATGCTTTGTGAGGGATGACAAGGGGTGGCACATACTCACGCAGTGAGTGAGATCATGTTGGCGACTGTTGTGATAAATCGCCATGCCATGTGAGACTGACACACAGTGGCGAAAGATGACGCAGTGAGTTATCACTCAGAAAGGAGTCACCATTGATGACCAATCATGGCGACAGATAACGACAATTTGCTGGGATGCATCTTAAACACACTGAAGGCTATTGTCACGACAGTGTAGGGGCTCGTGGAGTGCCTTATATAGTTTTAGCTCCTTATTCGAGAGGGCAGGTCAGTTGGTGTGGCTACCACCGGTAGGACCAGAGGCCACTTCGATCTCTGGCCGCTATGGGGTGATGGCAGCACTTGTCGTCGCTGTCCCAGTCCCTGCCTGGGACCGCGTTTAAGGAGTTCAGTTGGCATCTGGCTACGGCCAAAGCAACACCCCTTGAGCACTGAGCTATATTCATAGCGCCACTTCGAACCTATGTAACTACTGAATAAACATGTGCCGGTTGCACTAACCCGAGCTAACTTGTCTGGTTTTGCTTGATATTGACATATCTCGAACCATCACAACAATATGAAATTTTCGTCTAATGCAATAGGTCAATATTTTGGTGTTGTTGAAGTGTACGCATTCTGGCATGTTGGTCACTGTCATGCATAATGTAGTAGTGGTTGGTCACTCACCATGATGGTTTAATACCAAAGGGAATGCAGCATTGGGTGGATTGATGAAGCATGCAGGGTATATGTTTTGCACATTTACTTACCTGCAGTCTGTAGTTAAGGGTTCTAGCTAGGGGCACAACTGAAACAAATCGCCAATAGTTACAAGAACCTGAAGGTGCATGTGTATGTACCCAGGGAGAATTAACGGGAGAAACAGACCATCATTTGTACTGAAAATGATTGACTTATAAATGTGGGATTATGCAGTAACCAAGTGGGAACAGAATATTGGTTCAACATTGAAAGCTTGGTGATCAACAATGACCAGTTGGCTACTGCCTTATGCCCATTTGTTTGGTTGCGATGCATGAATGTAGCAATGATGGCTCCACGCATGCATACCGATATATAGGAGTGACACAAGAAACGGCACTGACCCCATTTTCAATGTGCTATTTCAGCTAAATAAACCAAACATAGTGTTTTGAGATTACTGAAAGAAGGTTCAACAGGCCATTGGCCAATCATCTCGACATCAAGTTGCTGTATGTTCTAAATATAGTAACAGGAGCAGCTCCTCCAGAGGCAGTGTGACTATTTCTGTGCAGTCAGGATGCGGGGGAGGGACCCATCGATCAGTGCCATGGGAGGGCCCTAAGGAGGTACGCCTCATGGCAGACCTTTCTAGCAGTATTGTGATCGAGAAACAGTGCCAGAAAAGGGTGAAGTGAGTAGGTATACATTGTCTGCAGTAGTCAGTCAGTCTTTTACCTACTCCGTGTATGTCAATACCGTCTACAGCTGGCAGCACTGTTTGTGCCCTTTTTACACCTGTTCCTTTTAATCTCGATCACAATACTGCTAGAAAGGTCTGCCATAAGGAGCTGCTCCTATTGCTATATTTAGAACATGCAGCGACTTATGGAGACCTTATTCAAGGCTCTGGTAGGGGAAGGGCTCTGGGTGACATTGGTGAGGGTCGTTGGTTGAAGGGGGGGCTGGAGAGGGGGTAGGGGGAGAGGAGGGAGGGTTGTGACAGGTGTGTGGGGGAATGCTGACGGGGGAGGGCCCCCTGGGGGTGGGTGGAGGAGTCACATTGGGAATGTGGAGGTACCTAGGGGAGCCACTCGTGGGTATTAATCACACCTCTTGAGAGGTGAAATATTACCAAATAAATTTAATTTATTCTACCTGAAATTTTGGTGCTTTCCAATGCAAGATAGGGGGGGGGGTGCAACGGAGTAGAAATTAGGGAGGCAAACTTTTTATTTCATGTGAATAAAAACACCCCATATCTGTAACACTAGGGCGCGGTCCCCTCCTGTTGGAGGATATGTCATGATCAGCACACCTGTTTCAATCTTTTAATTTCTATCTGTATTGAGGTATTCAATCCATATGGTAAGGTCAATACTCCTATTATTTATAATGATCTGTATACTCTACATACACAAGATGCAAAGACAGTTGAATAAGCTTCATCCTTCTCTCACTTCAAATTGAAAATATTATCAAGCAAATGCTCTCACTGGAGTCAAGTGAAAAGAGGACTGTAGGAACGATACCTGCGCTCCAAGAATAAATAAATTATGAAAAAAAAACCACTAACTGACACCCCCCCCCCTACTCTGGGTCCCCCTCAGTTCTAAGCTGCCAAGGAACTCACCCCTACTTAACCTGAAAAGAAATATAGTGATTGCTCAAAGTGAAGGAAATCAACTGAAAATCAACCCATATGTGGGTGGGATAATGTAGATGTGGTTACCAATAATGCTGTTGTAACAGCACAACAGGTGGGGTTATATATTATGCTCTTCTAATTTATCTTGTGACCCTACTTCTTGAACTTTACTGTTCAAACATCTCACCAAAAAGACAATAATACAAATGAAAAATGTGCCAAATACCTTACATCAGTTTCTGTTTGCCATAGATAGTACTACGTGAATTTGAATAGAGTTAATAACCAGAGCACTTGGTCTTTGTTCATATGGCTGTCCACATAACTTGACACTTGAGTCCGCGTATTTGCCAAAGAAATTGTTGAATCAATACTGATTTATTAGGTTTCAGGGTTGAAAAGCAAGGACATGGGATAAGTGTACTTTGATTTATTATCTAATGACATACATAATGTATCTTATTAAGATCAAGTACCAAATTAATTATAAGATTGTGTTACAGACGATTAGTCCTGACGTCATGTGCAGTGAATCTGTGGGTGGACAGCCCTACAAAGAGCTCATATAAAACTCACAGATGCCACCAAACTAGGCCCATAAAGGGCTGGATTGATTTTCCTGTATTAATCAAATAGGCCTATAGGAGGCCATTTCTTAAGGCGCTACGACTGCATGTATACAGTCACTCTAATTTGAAAGCCCAAAGCTTAGTGTCAGGAATCGTTGGTAGTACCCTACGACTGCTCTGTATAATCAGTACTTATGTATTCATTTGGTAGGGCAGTCATAGCGATGCAGACACTACATTACCAATACCTTTGGCCTGTGATGTGTGTAATCAGCATGATTTGTGCTAAGGCATCTCCATTGACACCAAATGGAAATGAGTTATTAGAGAGTTATTAGATACTGCAATTAACTCATACCAAAGCCTGGAACATGGACTTTGTCACATTTATGTATCTCCTGCCATTGAATGACACTCGATTTGAGGAAAAGGGCTGTAGTTATAAGAATTATTTGAGATAGATATTGGAGATGTGTATTCCACCATTTATTGCAGGTTTGCTGCATAGCATGATCATGCCCCCATTTCTTCAACAGAAAAAAAATGCTTGTTATTACTTACACCACATGTACATGTCATCTAAAACTAGTCACTGGGCATGACTCAGTTAAGGACTGAGTCGCTGGGACTGGCATACCTTAAACTTTCAGGTGCTCTAGAAATGGCAAGTTTCTAAGAATAACATTTGACAGAAATAAATCCCCAACAATCAGCTTATGATATTGACAAGAGTACCACCTTAGTTTTGCTGTCTGTGAGTGGGAAGAGCGTCTTTTGTTGGAAACTTTTAGATCGCACCCTTTTCCAAGATTTGGCACATGCCGTGTGGGTTGCAACGGGTAGCTATCAGCAGATGCATTTTCTGCCAGACAGGAAGTCAATCTCCACTCTCCAAGCAGATTTTAATGAATAACATTATTTCATGAATAACACCTCTGTTGTGAGACCTGAAACCACATCCAACATGGCCGACCGTGGCAGCTAAACTTGATATGAAGGCTAACAGATTTGCGAGAACCAAATAATCTGGGCCCCCGTATTAAAGGTTTCTCACAAAATGGCAACAAACATGTCTTAGGAAGCCATCTTTAAGAGGAAATCAACATAAAAAATTTATGTCCTACAATTCCAGCCACCTGACAAATGAGCCCTATGCAGGAAGCCTGACTCTCCTGTCAGGTAAGAGTCAGCGCCCGCCGAATAATCTAACACCTGCTCCAGTATTTCATCCTCCTGGATGTATAAAAAGTTGACATACTCAACATCATTTCCACCCCGCTCTGCATTTGAATACATCCTGCTTGGTTTGGTGCGCTTTACCTGAGAGATCTCTTAGAGGGTAATCAGTTCTGATGAGTGCAAGAAGATTAACCATTAATGTGGCCCTTACTCAGATATAACTTCTTCCATCATGTGAAGCCAGCTGTTGGCGTGCCATGAGGATAAGGTATATGTGGCAATAAAGCCAGGGTTCTGCTCTCACATAACAATGGTCAATACCACATATATAGCAAGCTTTACTCTCAATGGTCCTCATGATATTTCTGAAGTACTAGTATATTTGTATTATGGAATTCTGATAAGCAGTTCTGAATAATACTAATTGATATTATTGGGAAATGCTCATTCCGGAGTGTCTAAAATTGCAGGATCGGTAAAATCGACCGCGTCATTCCTTCCTGGCATTTCTCAATCACTACAGATCACCAATTCTGGTACATATTGAAACTGTGATATGTGTAGAGTTTGTATGGGATTTGCTGTACAGTTTGGTGAGTGTCTATTAATAGTCCCTGTGAAGGATAGGATGCGGGACTGCTGGCCAAACAGTTTATGGTTTGTTTGTTGTTGTTGTTGTTGTTGTTGTTTGCTCTGTCAGAAAAAGATTTCAGTTTCCTAGGCAGGAGCCTTTACAGCACAGGATGTGGCTATATAACTAAGGGTATTTATTTTCTGTTAGGTTTCCTGTAAAACTAGGGCAGGATTTGTACCCAAGGACCTTGAGGGAAACAGCTTCATGTCTGAGCTTTTGGGACTCATGCAATTCTAGCAGTCACCCAATACTAGCATAGTAATGTGGCCATTTGGTCTAGATAAGTTATGGAAATGCAAAATTTGCCTGGGACTTGAGCTTAGTTGACACACATTGTAAGAAGTAGGCAGGGTTATTTTACAGCAAAATCCATTAGCAACCTTGGTTCCAGTACCTTTTGCTGTAAATCTACAGTAGGCAAATCACTGTAATTTCACAGAACAATTCAGAGTAATCATACAGTAACAGTCACTGTGATCATACAGCAAGATCAATCAGTTCTACAGAAACATATGCTGTAAATTAACGGCAAAATGTGTTGTAAAATTACAGAGAAATGTTTTGTAAATAAACAGCAACATTTTCTGTTAATAGCCAGTGAATTCTCCTATAAATGAACAATAAAAATACTGTAGATTTACAGAAACCTTTGCTGGCAACTGAGGTTCCAGCAACTATTGCTGCAAAGTTACAAAAACTTTAATTGTAGAATTACAGCAAGGGGTTGTGCTACTCAACAACAAATGTATTGTATATACAGGTATGTTATAAAAGACACTGCTATATACTCTGTTATCGGGGTCAGTTCATGGTAATCATCACCATAATATCATTTATGTGTGTGCTCCATGAATGAATTGATACAATAAAACATGCATGCCTAATGAAGACAAAACTGTCTCCAGTCCCAATGAAGTGAGGCACTATTGAGGGTAAGAGAAGTAGAGAACCATCTCACCCAACCATTTCATGGTGATTCAGTTTTAACACTGAAATAGCCTAAAGGCAGGTAGGCCTATGTTAGCTTCAACCTTAGAGTTCAGGGACTTGTATTTCAGATTTAGACACAGTTATGGTGTCATGTATGCATATTATTGGTTGTTCCTAGTTTCTCCTTAGGTAACCTTGTATAATATCATTGGTGCACAATACTAGATTGGACCTGTTAAGGTTATTATTATATTGCAGTTCATTATTAAGCTCTGGGGAAGATATTGGATTCAGGTGTGCAATATAAGACTATACATACTACACATATGGTATACTACTGGCCTCCAGTGGGGGAAAGTACATGTAAGGCTATTTTGGTAAACCCTTTGAAGGGCCACTAGGGTGGCCTAGGGCATACTGCACCCAGAGTAATTATACAGGATCACTCACTGTACACATATATCTACAGCTGCAAACCCTTGGTATTACAGTGATAAACTTCTTACAGTGCACCCTGCACCCTAGCACCTCATCCAAAGGTACAGCCCTCACAGAGCCTTCCCATGAAATTAAAGTTTTTACTCAACCATAATGCATTGTAAACCATCAGTCACCAGCATTGAAATATCTCATATAAATCATATTTCATCATTTTATTGTCCTAGATTTCAGTTCAAATTGCCTGATATCCGCAATTGGTTCTGATGGAACCTCTGAATCAGAGTGTCAGAGGATGACCCACCTACACATGTACAGAACAAACTGGCCATTCCTCACAAAGCTATTAATCAAACAGTAACAAAGTAGCGGGAACCCTCATCACATACATCACTCTCCATTCACATCAATCCACACCCATCCAACAGTGTGCTTGAAGCTTTGATCACTCCGTTTTTCATTTTAGTGACCTGCAGGGAATAACACCAGAGTTTGGATAATTGATATTTGTTTGGATTGGGATAATTTCCCCCCGGCTCTACTCACTGTCTTTGTCCATAGGGAATTTCCCCCTCCTTCATGAAAGACTGGAAAAAACAGCCGGACAGCTCAATCACGATGAATGGCAATCCACAATTGCTAAATGACATTTCCACTTTTTATTCCTACCTTCAGGTCCTTCCCAATATGGAGACAAAGAACTAATAGTTTCCATGAATCAAACAATTAATTTGTTTGTATTTAGTTGTCATTCTTGGATCATTTTTACCTGATCTGAATGATTGAGGAGGATCTTTTAGCTTTCAAGTAACATAAGTGGAGAACCTGTGGGTATTGGCCAGTGCAAAAAGGAATTGTTGTTAAAGACCAGGCAATTGGTTTCATGATTTAGGTTTTCACTGCCCCTATAGACACAATTTGTATTAGAATAAAACACCCCAGCATGAATTCTGGAATCATGATAGATGTCAAAGGTAAAGAGTGCTTATACAATTATATCAAATTCTTTACAAAAAAAATGAGGAAACTGCACTGTCTGATTCATACAGTTGTAAGTACAATGTTGAATGCCTCAATATTGAATTAAAGTTTTCTTTAAGTGTAGATTGCATTTTGGGACAGACCACATGTATTATCAAAGCAGATGTATACAGCATCAAAAGAAGATGCTTGAAGGTACAGGGAGGTCCCATTAATTTTTAAGTAACCAGTTGCCCCTATGGCAAACTCACCAGGGCTGCATTAAGGGATTGTGAAAACAATTGGCATGAAAAAGTAAGGCAGTAGCATTTAAAGGTTGAACTCAGTGATGACCATTGTGCTATCCTGGTCTCCTAAGGATGAGGTAGTGTACCTGTGGTACTGGTTAACCAGGTTCGTACTGCTGTCAGATAACAATAGTCCATTCCACAAGCTTTATTGTCAAAAGTCTCCATGGAATCTCTGAAATAAAAGGAATTAGGTTGCACACATCTTCAGCTCTTTAATGTCAAATGCTAAACTAAACTTTAGGATATGTGAAATGCATGGATGCAGCACTGCAAGTTTCTGAAATTGTGGCATCAACTAAGTCTATCAATGCATTTCATGCCTCTAAAAGTGTTAACTAAGTAACTTGGTCCTAGGTCCATGAGAAGATTCCATGCCACTAATGTTATCTTAATGGAGTACTGAGTGGAAGACCTTTTGCTGATTCCCAATGGTATCGGATTCCTCATCTAACCCCTAAGTGCTGCACAGCCTTATAATGGAACATGAATGCAGCCACATCATATGCCAGTGCTGCATTTGTGTGCCACATTCACATTATGGTACTGATATTCTCAATCCATAAGGTATTATGCATAAATGCAGCCCTATCCTATGCTTTGACAATATACAGGAAGGAAACATTTCATAAATGCAGCCATCACTAATAAACCCACCAGGACTGAACAAATGTATCATGTTGATGAAAGGTCATAATACATGCAATGTGAAAGTGGTCAACAGTATTTGGCCATTGTGTTGAGAACAAATTTGTAAATGGCCGGAGGATAAGGAATAACAGGACAATGCTAATGTCCAACACAGTGAATTTAACAAGTAATGACCTATTTTCTTTTCTGGGTCTATTCCTATCACGCTCATAGACTTATAATGACCTGACATGTAATCATTCTCCTCGATGAACACTTTGTAACGTGTTTGAAACATGTCGCAGTGATGTCATCACCTGCCTCAAAGTCACTGATGTCGCCATCACCAGCAGGCACTGATGATAGTGGGGAGGTGACATGACCATTCCTCCGGTTTGGATATAAACTAACCAACTGACGGCCAAACTGACGGCTGACTGATCTCAACTGGTCACTAATGGAAGGTATAGGAACAGTTTCCTTAGGGTGCCCAGCTTTCTAGTTCTATCAGAGCTTGGAGTTTGTTATGTTGGTTCCTAATTCAGACCAAATTTTTGAAATTACATTATCACTGCACACCGGCAGCTGACGGGCTGCCGCCATTGCTGTGTGTGACCTCATTACCTCATGACCTATTTTTCCTACATAGGTGGTCACATGACCTCCCCACTACCATCATTTGCCTGATGGATGTATAAGGGCAAGGGTGTGTGCCATCGCCTGCCTCAAATCAGCCACCAGGCTTTAAGCCACTTCCGAGTGTTCATAGGGCTGAATCTTTGGAGAAAAGCATGAATTGTTAATGTTTGCATGGATGTTGATTATGATTTATATTATTCTTACATCTTCTGGATGGATGAACGCTGCATATTGGGTAGACTACTGTGAAACTCCGGCTATAAGTCGACCTCATCTAAATAAAGGTGGGTAGATGAGGGGAAAGGACCCTCCCTGAGGGGATATTTGCATCATTCCATGTTCATAAAGCAATATCTCCAAGGCTAGAGAGGCTATCTGCAAGTGTTATACCTCGTTTTAAACCTGATAATAACTTGAATCTTGAAATGTTATATTTTATCTTGGAGGGCCCTTTCTCATCATCTGTACACTTTTTAAAGACTGAGTGGGGTCTTGCCTTCAAAAGTGGGTGTATCACATGGGTCTTGGACCCTCAACTATGCTATCAAAGCACAAATGTCTTTATATCTCAAAAGCACAAATGTCTTTAAATCTCAAATGTATGTCTTTATCCCTCAAAAACTTTATTCTGCTAGCCTATAAACTGTGTCATCGAGTACAGATAGATGCACTAACATGTCAGTTTGAACAAGATTGGACAATGATATGGACAGACAATTATTCACTCATAAGCACACTGAGATAAGATTATATAAGCAGGGCAGGGCATAGGGGAAGACTCTTTGATTTATTATTGAATGGGATGTATTGTAATCAAGTATCAGATTGATTGTATCAAATTAAAGGTGATTAATCACTGCTGGCATCATGTGTAGAAGGCTGTGGGTGGGCGGACATCACAAGAGCTATAGATGTGACCATTGTAAGCCCATTGACATTGTAGATTTGGGCCTTAATGATCATTTATCGTTTGATAAAAATGTATATGGGCTGAAATTCGTGGTCTGAAGGTGTTTTGGCATCCCAAATGGTGTTATTACCTTTAATGAGTAGCTTCACAAGACAACCATCTGACTACTGAGGTGGACCTTGACACCATGTAATGCATAAACAAAGCCCGAATTTAAGTTAATGAACCTTAAATAACATGTTTGTCTGCTATATAAATGCACAGTTCTAGTGATTAATAATAAATGACATATACCCAATGATTTGAGCACACCCCTTCCAAATGATACTAAATGGAAATGACTGTATTTCAAAACTGAGGACAGTCCTTATTTTAGGTAAAACCATTTCTTTTACATCATATTGTAGAGTCTTTAGATTTCATATCATTACTTACACAACATACACATGTCAAATACTACCTTGATCCACTGATTTGGTGACTGAAAATCCTGCCAATTGGCCTCACATTGTACTAGAATGTATACCGAAGGCCTATCTAGTCCCTAGCCGTGCAGTCCACTCTGTACATAGATATTCAACCTTCTTGGTTTGGGCCGCGGATGAGCCTGAGAGATCTGCTATCAGGGGGTAACCAGATCTGATGGGTGCAAGAGAATTAACCATCTAATGGTCACATAGTGTAAAAATGTCTTTATCTTTGTCCATTGCCCACTGTGGTGCAATGGTACTGTCATAGTGAGCTTTCTCACCGAGGGTATATCATGGTGTAAGGGGTTGTGGCCTTACGGACCTGGGGGTTCGGGTCTTACGATTTGGAAAGAAAGAGTAAGACAGTGATTCAAGTGTATGCCAACGCTTAGATTTATTACTTGATGCACACTCACGGCTGCCGAATAGTATAGAAGAGGCAGCTAATAATGATTAATAATGGTCTACATGGTGCGGAGGCCAGAAGGGCCTCTGACATAGCGGCTGAGCCCTGGGCTTTATATAAGGACCCAGGTGTTCGTCGTCAGATGTCCCCACAGACCCGGATCGGTGCTGCCACCTATCCGGAACCTGAGGAACGTCCGACGACTCGACTCACCCGCCACGTCAGACGGTACCCAACTCTATGGTTAAACAATACGTACCTCTACACCGGCATCGTGCTAAGCATTCGGAAGATTATAAATCAGGCCAATAGCGTTGGCATAATGCATAAAATGCAGCCCAGGTGAGTATACATTCCAGGGCTGCATTCATGCATCATGATGATGGCCCATAGACATAATGTGCTAATGTGGCACTAACTGAGAAATAACCTCTTCCATCATGACATTCCAGCTATATATAGGTGTCCTGAGGATGGGATACTTGTGTCAGGTTCAACTATCAGAAAGCAATGGTTCATACAACATATAGCCAGCTTCATTGCCAATGGTCTCCATGATACTTCTAGAGTAAGAGTGCATTTATATTAGTGAACCCAAGTATGTCTAAATAATGCTTATTCATATCATTGAGAAATGAGAGGGTGGACTCATTCTGAACTTTTGCTCACTGGACAATATCTTGCTTACCAGCTTTGCATAATTGAAGGATTGTATTGAATCATAAGCATACAGATTCTTAGTCCATATAGGGAATAAAACTCGAAAAGGGTTTACACCTGAATTTTGAACATTACATCGTGTTGAATCATTTAAATTCTAAATGTCCATCCAACATTTTCAAGACTTAACAGTTCACATTGCTTTAACATGTGATAGCTGCCAATTTGCGAATGGTGGAAAAAGGTTTACGTTCTAAGAGCATACATAGACAAAGTTTATTTCTAATGCTTCTCTCATACCTCAGGTGGTATTTGTACCCACAACCCAAGGGTTTTTAGGAAAACAGCTTCACATATATGAGCTATTGGGACCCATGCAATTTTAGAAGTCACCCAATACTAGTATAGGAATAAAAAGCATCTGTCCATCTGACCTAAAACACGCCAGGGACTTGAACATTGGGCTTAGTCAACATACCATGCACCTCAACCAAAGTGTCACATGTTTTTTTTGAGATATGCATTTATTTCACAAATTGGGAACATCAAAATCATGGCACATCAACTCACATTCAGACTGAGGAGATGGCTGAACCTAAAATATTTTTCGGAGGTAATCAGTTCTTTCACTCTCTTTTTCCCTTGGCACTAAAATCATTTGTACAAAATTTTGAGGGGGCGTTCTGCCGAGCTAATACATGAGTATCATGCATGAAAAAGATTTATGTACTGATGGGTGTGCTCATCAGTACTGCATCTTTTGGGGTGCATGCACCAGGAGAATTAAAACAATTTGTTGGTCTCAGAGGGACTAATTTTGCTGAATTTCTCAAAATATTCTAGGGTTTTATTCTTAATCTCCTTATCCAATACAGCATAACTAAAGCCCATGGATTATCATGATGCATGAATAATCATAACACTGGAATGTCTACTCACTAGGGTGGCATTCATGCATCATGTAAACCTCTAGGGCTAATTTAGTCAGATTAGTTCATGTGCAGCCCTCACAGAACCTTCATGTGAAATTAAGCAGTTTTAATTCCATCACAAGGCATTAAAACCTATTAGGAAAAGACACTGAAATATCATCAGTTTCATCAGTTTATTGTTTTAAGATTAGATTAAGTCTGATATTCACAATTGACTCAGATGGAACCTCTGCATCAGAGTGTCAGGGGATGAGCCACCTGCATTATATACAGTACATACAGGCCTGCTGATTGCCCACAAAGCTATTAATCTAGCACCCTGAACCCTAATCACATACATCCCTCTCCATTCTGATTCAATCCACACCCATCCAACAGTGTGCTTGAAGCTTTGATCACTCCTTTTTCATTTTAGTGACCTGCAGGGAATAACACCAGAGTTTAGATAATTGATATTTGTTTGGATTGGCATAATTCCCCCCCCCCCCCGGCTCTACTCACTGTCTTTGTCCATAGGGAATTTCCCCCTCCTTCATGAAAAACTGGAAAAACAGCCGGAAAGCTCAATTACAATGAATGGCAATCCACAATTGCTAAATGACATTCTCACTTTTTATTCCTACCTTCAGGTCCTTCCCAATATGGAGACAAAAAACTAATAGTTTCCATGAATCAAACAATTAATTTGTTTGTATTTAGTTTTCATTCTTGGATCCTTTTTTCCTGATCTGAATGATTGAGGAGGATCTTTCAGCTTTCAAGTAACATAAGTGGAGAACCTGTGGGCATGGGCCAGTGCAAAAAGGAATTGGTGTTAAAGACCAGGCAATTGGTTTCATGATTTAGGTTTTCACTGCCCCTATAGACACAATTTGTATTAGAATAAAACACCCCAGCATGAATTCTGGAATCATGATAGATGTCAAAGGTAAAGAGTGCTTATACAATTATGTCAAATCTTAAAATCTTTACAACAAAACTGAGTAAACTGCACTGTCTGATGCATACAGTTGTAAGTTCAATGGTGGTTATAATCATGACTGTCTAAATATTGAATTAAAGATTTTTTAAGTGTAGATTGTATTTTGGGACAGACCACATGTATTATCAAAGCAGATGTATACGGCATCAAAAGAAGATGCTTGAAGGTACAGGGAGGTCCCATTAATTTTTAAGTAACTAGTTGCCTATATGACAGGACTTAACCAGATAAGGGAAGAGAGTAGCCTCACCAGGGCTGCATTAAGGGATTGTGAAAACAGTTGGCATGAAAAAGTAAGGCAGTAGCATTTAAAGGTTGAACTCAATGATTTCTCCCATTGTGCTATCTTGGTCTCCTAAGGATGAAGTAGTGTACCTGTGGTACTGGTTAACCAGGTTCGTACTGCTGTCAGATAAAAATAGTCCATTCCACAAGCTTTATTGTCAACAGTCTCTATGGAATCTCTGGAATAAAAGGAATTAGGTTGCACACATATTCAGCTCTTTAATGCCAAATGCTCCATTGAAGTTCCACTTTCATTTGATAAGATACGTCATTCTATTATTTGTATCATGCTGAACGTCAGAAATCTAAACATTAGCATATGTGAGATGCTTGGATGTAGCACTGCAAGTTTCTGAAAGTGTGTCTATCAATACATTTCATGCCTCTAAAAGTGTTAACTAAGTAACTATGTCCTAGGTCAATAAGAAGATTACATGCCACTAATGTTATCTTAATGGAGTACTGAGTGGAAGACCTTTTGCTGATTCCCAATGGTATCGGATTCCTCATCTAACCCCTAAGTGCTGCACAGCCTTATAATGGAACATGAATGCAGCCACATCATATGCCAGTGCTGCATTTGTGTGCCACATCCACATTATGGTACTGATATTCTCAATCCATAAGGTATTATGCATAAATGCAGCCCTATCCTATACTTAAGCAATATCCATAAGAAAGGAAGGAAACATTTCATAAATGCAGTGTAACTATGGTTAAGTAATCCACCAGGACTGAATACATGTATCAAGCCGATGAAGCGGTTAATAGTATTTGGCCATTGTGTTGAGGACAAAATTGTGAATAGCCGGCAGTTAAGGAATATTAGGATAATGCAAATGTCCAGAAATGTCCAGATTTGACAAGTAATGATGTATTTCCTACTATGGATCTGTACTCGATCCATCCTTTAGGTCCATGGTAATTTCTCTCCCAATATGGATCACAATCATAGACTTGTAATCATTGTCCCCTATGAACACTTTGTAATATGCTTGAAGCCTGTCATCAGTGATGTCATCACCTACTGATGTCAGCCCTCTAGTTCTATCAGAGCTTGGAGTTTGTTATGTTGGTGCCAAATTCAGACCAAATCTTTGAAATTACATTATCACCCTCTACAAGTACTTTTAGGAAGATTGTGATTATAATTATTTTTACTTATAGATATCTCATTGGCGGATCCAGGGGGCCCCAGGGGGCCAGGCCCACCCCCTCCAAAAATAATGAGAGAAGGAGAAAGAGAGGCGAGGGAGAGGGAAAAGAAAAGTGTAAATGGGCCCAAACAGGAGTACCTCATGGCTATTTCTAATACCATAATAGGGATCTCTTATTGTAGTCTTAATATCTGATGCTGCCTTCACCTAAAGTGGGGGAGGGGGTATTCAAGAACTCCCTTCACGTCAATGTCTGAGGGCTGTAGACCTATTGGTCTTGGGAATCCTGATGTGCTAGATGTATACTGTAGTCTTTATTGGGGTTTCTGGTGGCAGCGTAGGCCTGCTATACCTATACTGTGTACAGGGGGGGGGGGCAATTAACACTTTTTTCATAAGGCACCAGATTTTATCTTGTGATTTGTTTGGTCTTATGAGATCCCATTTGGTGCGCTGGTATAGTTTATACTGAGGGTATTTCTCCCTAGGCAGCACTAGAATGCACCGTTCAGCCTCAAGGGGTAGGGTGGAGAAGGCACATGATTGTCAGTTTTATATGCAGCATTGGCAGGTGTTGATTGGTGGTAGGGTAAATATATCGCACTGTAAATACTCAATCAATAAACTCTATTACTACAGGACTTCTGTGATTTTGGGTGCTTTTTCTGGATATTCCCATTCTGATACCTGTAGATATTGCACACCATGATGCATACATCATGACTTTGTATGGCGTGCCTGATGGATATCAGGCGCCCAGTGCCTGTTATCCATGGATAACAGGCACAGATCAGCCTGGGGTTCGTGTCTCTGCTGGGGTGGTATGTTTAATCACAGTAGACATTCTCTTTTCAATGAATGCATGATTCATTTTGATGCATTCTGATGCATTAATCGTGTAATAAAGCCAGTAAGGTATGGGCTAAAGGGCACCTCATTTTTTGTATTGTAGGATATCAAATGAGGGGGCTATGCCCCCCTCATTTGATATCCTACGTTACAAGCAATTCAGTGCCCGTTAGCCAATACATTACTCCCTTAATGTGCACTGAGTGCCGATACTCTACTTCAGCATAGACAGGGCCCACATATAGATGCATTTCCACTTTAGATCTACTTGTACTGCAAATTGTACTTCTAGACCTTGCCGTACCAGTACCAGTACTTGTCAAGTACACATTCTCAAATCTTAAATTCTCTAGTGATTGGATGGATGTTGATTATATTATTACACCCTCTGGATGGATACACCCTACAAATTGGGTAGATTACTGTGAAACCCTGGCTAAGTCGACCTCACCTAAATAAATTGGGTAGATAAGGGGAAAGGGCCCTACCTGTGGGATTTCTAGTACTGGGTATGCCCTCTAGGGGAGCTACAATAATAGTAGGGGAGCAAACACCTGAAAAGTGAGCTCTTGTGATCCCTTAATGTGAAAAATAAGCCAAAATCGTTCTTAGGTACTTTTCACATAACGAAATTGTTTCCCTCAAAAACATTCTATTTTCTTACATTTCCCTCATAGGGGAGCCATTTGGAATGTAAATCGAACGTTTTAAATCCAAATTAAGGCTTCAATAAGGGTTCCCATGAACTGAAAATAGTGGTTTTTACCAGAATTTGGTTGCTATGGCAAACAAACTGATCATGTTCCACTCGATCATTCTATTTTTGAAATTTTAAAATATAAAAATAAATACCTACAATGTGTACTTTATTTCAATTGATTGGTTCCTAAACTACCAATGTTTGAATGTTTGAATTTTTAGCAATGTGAATGCCTTATAATCAAAGTTGTATCTACCTTATCGACATAGTTACAAACAATCAGGTTGCAGGTTCAGGTTGCCACTATATGCTTAGCTTAGACCATCACCATGTCCGTTTTTACATGAATCAAACAGTCTTTGAAAGTTATTGACATCCCCTAGAGCCCAAAATCTTTGTGATCCCAAGTCTTTAACTTACACTACATGACATCTACTTATATTAAAAGGACAATCAGTTAATTCTGCTTGCCTTTAATGTGCCATTAATTAGGTCAGTTTTATTTCACAAAATACCTAGTCCTCGTTCTGCTGTGTCACTAGGTGCAGATAACTGCACTAAAATGTCAGTGTCAATCAAGATTGAATAATGGATTGGGCAGACAATTACTCACTGAAAGGCACACCGAAATAAGATTATATAAGCAGGGCAGGGCACAGGGGAGGACCTCTTTGATTTATTATTGAACGGGACGTATGCCTTACTGTGATCATGTATCAGATTGATTGTATCATATTAAAGGTGACTAAGCAGTCTTGACATCATGTGTGAAAGTCTGTGGGTGGGTGGACATACAAAGAGCTACAGTTGTGACCATTGTAAGCTCATTGTAGATGTGGACTTTAATACAGGACCCTGATTCTGGACACTTTGGGCTAGAACGGTCTTTGTGGAAATCAATGTCTGATTTATTTAGCGCTGGTTTCACTGCCGTTGCTCACGCAAACTTTTGCTAGTCTGACCAATTTTTCCTAAATAATTTTGCAATATTGTTAATTGTTGGATTAGTAAAAATTACCCCGACTGACCACAGTGGAACCAATGTTTTACCTGGTTTCACATGTCTCCTCAACTATCTTCTTTATTGGGACATAGACACTGGAAACCATGGAGAGTCCACAACTCGTCAGCACTGACACTACGTGGATCATACAGGGTGGTCAGAATGACAAGTTTATGATAGTCATGCCTTTTGCTGATTGCATTACATTTTACCACCTGAAGTCTGATTCTGTGTAGATAAAACCTACTTTAATGTATTTCCCCTACCACCTAGTCCCCAAGCTTTAGATCCGAAACATATATCAACTGGGAGCGGCAATATGACGAACTCATTTCTGTGACCTTTGATCTAGATTAGTAGGTCAAGGTGCGGTGACCTAGATATTTTATGCAAATTATTAGTTATCAAGTGTCAAACTAAATTGAGTGGTTAAAGGAAGAAACTAAGTTTTTTAGAATTTCTAATGATTGTTCAGTACTTTTCAGGTGATTTGCAACTTTTCGTTGAGAGAAGCCAATTTTTAGCCATTTCCCACATGTTGTGTCCACCAAGAGGTTACCTCAGCATTGAATCAGCCCTTCAAACGTTTTGGTACATTTTGGGCAGAAAATGGCCTCCAGGTCATGGTCTATGTGCTATAATATTATAAGCAATGGTCCACACCACGTATATCTCGCTTTACTGTCAGTGGTATCCATGATTATCTAACTATCTGAGCCTCAGCAGTGCTTTTTTGCTCATAACCCCAGTTCCTTATCCAGCCATAACGCACTCTGAGACCTTTTCTTCGTCTTCAAGAGGCTGCTAGTTTCAGTCTGGACATGATAATAAATTGGCGAAGTATACAAAGTCAACCACGCCATAGTTTTCCAGTTAAAACCGTTTAGGTTCAACGGGGAATCGATCCCCGGCTGCTGGGGCAGGAGACGAGCTCGCTGTCCACTATACCAAGCAGACAGGTGCTAGAAACCACTGCACATGGAGGATTTGAAAAAGTTTTCCGACATACCTGAAGTTTACACACCTCGATAGCCTAGAATATATGGAGCCTGGTGGAGTTATTAACACAGAATCATCCTTAGATATCCTAGATGAACATGCCATGCCAAATTCCTCCATTTTCTTCGAAATAAATAAGAATCCATTGATTTTCCACATCGATACGAGTCGGGACCCGCCCCGTCCGGCCATTCCTTGCTCGACGCGTGGCTGACCTAGTTTTTACATCCGGGCACCTACCCGCTCTGTCAACAAGAAGCAATGGCCGTGTACCGGGCCGTGTGCGTTGGATCGGTATGGAAAATCAATGGATTCTTATTTATTTCGAAGAAAATGGAGACAAAATGAAGGCGAACACCAACTAGAGATCATATATTTGGCTGTGTTAGAAGTACAGGACTTGACATTATTGGATTATACCCGAAAAATGAGTGTAAAGGTGGAGGTATGTCGGACAGAACGACAACATGGCCATGGCGGGTTGGCAAAGCTAGCGGATCGCATGCACTTACAAAATGTCTTCTCCTGGATTAATTCTGGGGTTATAAGGTAAGAAATTGATACAAAATGGAGAAATATGTTCGATAAACGCTTTAATCAACGTTATGAGAGAGCACTTGTGGGTCTATGGTTCAATATTCCACTCCCGCTTCACGGTCGTGGAATATTGAACCATAGACCCACGCGTGCTCTCTCATAACGTTGATTAAACGCTAAATATTGGGCTAGGTTAACATACCCTGCACCCTGGTACCTCACCCAAAGTGTCACATGCTTGTTTGAGATATGCATTTATTTCACAAATTGGGAACATGAAATTCATGGCACATCAACCTGCATTCAGAGATGGCTGAGCCTAAAATATTTCTTAGATGTAATCAGTTCTTTCACTCTCTTTTTTTTCATTGGCACTAAAATCATTTGTTCATGACTATCAGGAGCTGACAATGAAATGTCAGTTTTCTGTCCTATAATCTTATTTATATTGCCTGATGTTCGCAATCAGCTCGGATGGAACCTCTGCATTAGAGTGCTAGATCTATACTATATACAGTAGATACAGGTCTGCCCATCGCACACAAAGCTATTAATCTAACAAAGTACCCCGAATCCTCATCACATACATCACTCTCCAATCACATCAACCCACACCAACAGTGTGCTTGAAGCTTTTATCGCTCTTTTTATTTTTCCTTTTTTTTTTGTTCAGTGACCTGCGGTGAATACACCAGAGTTAATTGATATCTGTTTGGATTGGGATAATTTCCCCCAGGCCCTGCTCACTGTCTTTTTCCATAGGGAATTTCACCCTCTTCACAAAGGACTTGAAAAACAGTCGGAAAGCTCAATTACATCGAAAATTGCTAAATGACATTCCCACTGTTAAGACAGAGAACTAATAGTTTCCATGACTCAATAAATCGTGACCAGGCAAGCAAAAACACGTCTGTGCAGGGGAACTCATTATCAAAGTTCATCTTTAAAATGAGACATCATTGGCTTATATATTCCCAGTAGTTATGTCAGAACCCCTCCTTGAATGTAGGTCGTTATTCATATTTGAAATCAAGGATTAAGCTCTAATTACATTATTTTTTGGCATAAATATCTGCAAATTTTGATTATTGGAATGGTTGCCATGGCAACTAGGAACAGGCATATTGGTTGATTTTTCATGAAAAATGTTCATTTTACCTTCGAAATATAGGCATTTCTACTGAAAATGGTGCAACGTAAATGAGACCATTGAATTCTGCATCAAAAATTAGTTTAACATATTTTTTATGGTGGCCAAATGGGGAATTAAAAATCCCCCGTAGAGGGGTGCTTTACCTTAATGGGTCAATATTACTTTGTTTGTTTTGAATTTTCTTGGATTCATTTTATCTCCTCTCAACAATTGAGGAAGACCTTTCTATTTCCAAGCGACATAAGTAGACATTGGGTACTGGCCAGTAAGAAATTGATGTTAAAGACCAGACGATTGCACTCATGTTTCATGATTTCACTGCCCCTATAGGCAAAACATCACAGCTTGAATATTGGAATCATGATATCTATGATAAGACTGTATAAAGTAAAATGATGATTATATCAAGTTGATCTTTACAACATATCTGATGAATCATCACTAACTAAGATTTGATTATCCATGAAGTTTTAGGCACAATTACCATTATTTAATAGTCTCTCTGTATTGATTTAGAAGTTGTTTTTGGGTACAGATTTTATTTTGGCATGGCATCAAAATAAGATACTTGAAGGTAAAGCGCGGCTCCATTAATTAATAATGTGAAGAAACTAATCCAGATAAGGGCAGGGAGTAACCTCACTGGGGCTACATTCATGGATTGTGAAGACAATGAGCATGAAGCGGTAATCAGGGATGACTTTTTCGATCTACTATCCTGGCTTCCTAAGGTCAGGAGCATTCAGATTATGCACTCAGATAACAATGGTCCATTCCATTGAATTTCCGTAATCACTAAAATCAGGTTGTAACACACATCTTCAGCCCTTTAATGCTTGAGTGCATTGAGGCTCCATGTTCTCTGACCATTCCATTATTTGTATTATGCTGACAGTAAAACAAAATACTATTAATCAAATGTGTAGGATGTGTGTGATGTGTGTATGGATGCATCCCTGCAAGTTTCTGGCATTGTGGCATCATGAGGCTGAGGAAGGCCATAATGCATTGATGTATTGTATGGCTCAAAAAGTGTTATAACTAAGTTACTAAGTTATAAGTGTAATAAGAAGATTCCCTGCCACTGATGTTATCTGGATAGAGTACTGAATGGAAGTCCATTTGCTGATTCCCAATGATATCGGATTCCACATCTAACCAACTAAGTGATGCACACCATTCTATTGGAATATACCTACTTGTGACTAATATATATGTGAATGCAGCCTAAGTAGTATGCCAAAGCTGAATTTATGTATCATGACCACATTATGGAATAGATATTCTCTGTATGTAGTATGATGCATGAATGCAGCCCCAGCTAGTAAAGTCAATAATAAACTTAAGTGTATCAAGCTGATGATGGGTCAGAACACATGCAACCTATAAGGGCCAAATAGTATTTGGCCATTGTGTTGAGGACAGATTGTGAATGGCTGGATAAAGAATACGAGGACAATGTGAATGTCTAGCACAATGGATACATTAAGTGATGCCTTATCCTCTTTTGTGGATCTGTACTTGATCCATCCTGACTCTCTAGGCCAATGGTAATTACTTTTACGCAACGCTCTTCAGCCGCATATTGGACTTACATTTAATAGTGCGAGAAAAAAATCATTACATATAGACTTAATACCATGGTTTCCACCATTAATTCTTGATTTCCTACCTCAAATACCCATGAAATAAAAGTGTTTCGTTGCAACTCGGAGCGGCAAGAAGGTCCTTCGCCAGTTTGTTTTTTTGTTGATGTTAACCAAGCCGGGCATGCCGCAAAGAAATTGTAGACTAAATCACACGTAATCCTTTTAGTGGTTGAATATATACATATCAACTTAAGTCCTCCTGGCGTAGAATCAATGATTTGAAAGCTATAGTTCCTCGAAATAGACAGAATACACATTTCTCAGAATTTCTCTTGATTTTCACATTGAGCAGGTGCCTTTTCCAGTAAGCAGAAGTGGTTTCCCTTTCTTCATCACTGAAGAGTTCATGTTGACAAGACGCACGTTGGGAGGCCACTCGCTTTGAAAGTTTACACTTCATCTATTATCATATTTCGCCTTGATATCATGGATTCCACACCAGCAGGACATACATATATATGTATAGATTGTTGTGCGAAAAGGATTACATTAGATTTGGTCTGTAGAGTGTCAACCCGCTGTCATGGTATGTTTTTTCCCTTTTGTTCCAGTGTCAACTCAGTTCATTGTATTGACTTATATTGCATGCACATTTTCACAGACAAATTCAACCATAAATCGTTCAGAAACTCGATATCCGTGATATAAAAATCTGTTTTACATAGTAACCTGCAGGTTTCTTTGCCAAGGAATTTGTATGCCTCCTCAAGAGTGTCAAAGCTTTTACACACCCCTCAAACCCATTCCCCCCCCCTGTTCGTACATAATGATCACTCCCTTAGTTGAGTATTACAGTGTGAGAAGATTATTCTCCTCCAGTGTGTACATTCTGTGTCATCCTGTTCATTGGACACACCATTAAGCTATCAATCTAACAAAGTACCCTTAACCCTCAACAAATACACCACTCTCCGCACACATCGTCACACACATGCATAATACTGCCACACCTGAACACTATGAATGGAGATTTCATGATTTCTTTTTCATGGTAGAGACCCACAGGGAATGACACGGGAGTTTGGATGATTAATTTATATTTGGTTTGGATCATTTTCCTACAAGCTCATCCCACTGTCCTTGTCCATTGGAGAGTCTTACCCTTTCTTTGAAAGCATAGCAAAATAGTTGGAATACTTGGTTACGATGAATGGCAAAAAGAAATTGAAAATCGCTAGATGGCATTCTCTACATATTCAGAATTTAATTGTATAAATCTTTTTTCCAAATATTCTAACCTTTTCCTACATCCTTTAACCCCCAACCATGATGGGTGATCTTTCTATTTTGCATTGAAATAAGTATGGGCATTGGTAACACGTAATGATATATGCGACTGACTATAATCATTTACTTATCAAACTATTAGAGGTAGAACCAGGAAGATTATTTATAAACGTGTCTTATTGATCTAGATTGCCCTGTGGCATGTCCTTAGAACAGCAGCACTGGAGACCATACAATCTAACAAGACAGGTGGACATCACATGCTTTCAGCTATATATAGGGCAGGTAGATCCAATTAACTAGATGCTCATTTGAAGGGATTAAGCCCTTCTAACTAAAAGACAGATTCGGTACAGGAATTTAGGATATGCAAACAAGCTTGTAACTCAATCATTACTTTTTAAGGAATGAATGACTGATTTAACATCACAATTACAGTAGTAGCCCACGTATAAGGCACAGCTCGTGTATAAGACACACTAAAACTTCAAGGGTCTGCTAGGATGATTCAAAATGATATGACTTCAATGGATTCTCGACATCCAAAAATGCTATGGGTAGTAATGACCTTTAAGTTCAGGGGAAACATTTGGCAGATTTTAGTCTCAACTCTCATACTAATTAGGTGCACCAGGAGCCATGCTCTTATAATAGGACACACCTTATATGCAAGGTATTACAGTAGGACTAGGACAGTGTGCAGGTGTGACATCTTCTGTTTACTTTGTGAAAGGGAGACACATCTAGAAGGCATTTCTCAAGATAGTACAACAAGACTTCTCCAAATCGTAGTGGGGTCCCTCATTTTTACAAATACTTTTAAAGTTAAATAGCAGAGAAACAGCAAAAAGAAACCTTACACAAGGGGTAAAATAACATTTAAATTCATTCTGTCGCTTCAGAATTTTGATTAGATGTCTCAAATTGCCTTATGACGAGTTTTTTTACATTTTTCGGCCGAGTTTGTTTATGTTTTTCAGCAGAGTTTGTTTACATTTTTCGGCCCAGTGACGATATAACACTGTCAGGGATGTTTCCCATGACACTCACACTGTCAGTGACGATATAACACTGTCCGAGATATGTCCCATGACACTCACACTGTCAGAGATGTGTCCCATGACACTCACACTGTCAGTGATGATATAACACTGTCAGAGAAGTTGGAGTGAGGTGCAGGGTGAGCGAATGGTGTAGGAGTGGGATGTAGGATGTGCAGTGGATGTAGGAGTGAGATGTAGGATGTGCAGAGGATATAGGAGTGAGATGTAGGATGTGCAGAGGGTGTAGGAGTGAGATGTAGAATGTGCAGAGGGTGTAGGAGTGAGATGTAGGATGTGCAGAGGGTGTAGGGGTGAGATGTAGGATGTGCAGAGGGTGTAGGAGTGAGATGCAGGGTGTCGAAGTGAGATGCAGGGTGTTTGGAGGGTACTTTTAATAGTCAATACATACGAATTATGACACTGACCCAGTCTAAATTTCTTATTTTCTCTTCAATTATAATAGTGAACACCCAAAAAAACTTTAAGCCCCCGACGGCAGTCAAATTTTTTGTGCCCTCTCCAGGGTGGGGGGAGGGTGTGTGCATGATATGCAGGGTGGGGGGAGGGTGTGCACATGATATGCAGGGTGGGGGGAGGGTGTGTGCATGATATGCAGGGTGGGGAGAGGGTGTGTGCATGATATGCAGGGTGGGGGGAGGGTGTGTGCATGATATGCAGGGTGGGGAGAGGGTGTGTGCATGATATGTAGGGTGGGGGGAGGGTGTGCGCATGATATGCAGGGTGGGGAGAGGGTGTGTGCATGATATGCAGGGTGGGGAGAGGGTGTGCACATGATATGCAGGGTGGGGAGAGGGTGTGCACATGATATGCAGGGTGGGGGGAGGGTGTGCGCATGATATGCAGGGTGGGGAGAGGGTGTGTGCATGATATGCAGGGTGGGGAGAGGGTGTGCACATGATATGCAGGGTGGGGAGAGGGTGTGTGCATGATATGCAGGGTGGGGAGAGGGTGTGCGCATGATATGCAGGGTGGGGAGAGGGTGTGTGCATGATATGCAGGGTGGGGAGAGGGTGTGTGCATGATATGCAGGGTGGGGAGAGGGTGTGCACATGATATGTAGGGTGGGGGGAGGGTGTGCGCATGATATGCAGGGTGATTGAGGGGGTATGAATGATACGCAGGGTGGGGGGAGAGTGTGAGCATGATATGCAGGGTGGGGGGAGGTAGTGCACATGATATGCAGGGTGGGGGGAGGGTGTGTGCATGATATGCAGGGTGGGGAGAGGGTGTGTGCATGATATGCAGGGTGGGGGGAGGGTGTGTGCATGATATGCAGGGTGGGGAGAGGGTGTGTGCATGATATGTAGGGTGGGGGGAGGGTGTGCGCATGATATGCAGGGTGGGGAGAGGGTGTGTGCATGATATGCAGGGTGGGGAGAGGGTGTGCACATGATATGCAGGGTGGGGAGAGGGTGTGCACATGATATGCAGGGTGGGGGGAGGGTGTGCGCATGATATGCAGGGTGGGGAGAGGGTGTGTGCATGATATGCAGGGTGGGGAGAGGGTGTGCACATGATATGCAGGGTGGGGAGAGGGTGTGTGCATGATATGCAGGGTGGGGAGAGGGTGTGTGCATGATATGTAGGGTGGGGAGAGGGTGTGTGCATGATATGCAGGGTGGGGAGAGGGTGTGCGCATGATATGCAGGGTGGGGAGAGGGTGTGTGCATGATATGCAGGGTGGGGAGAGGGTGTGTGCATGATATGCAGGGTGGGGAGAGGGTGTGCACATGATATGTAGGGTGGGGGGAGGGTGTGCGCATGATATGCAGGGTGATTGAGGGGGTATGAATGATACGCAGGGTGGGGGGAGAGTGTGAGCATGATATGCAGGGTGGGGGGAGGTAGTGCACATGATATGCAGGGTGGGGGAGGATGTGCACATGATATGCAGGGTGGGGGGAGGGGGTATGAATGATACACAAGGTGGGGGGAGGATGTGCACATGATATGCAGGGTGGGGGGAGGGGGTATGAATGATACACAAGGTGGGGGGAGGATGTGCACATGATATGCAGGGTGGGGGGAGGGGGTATGAATAATACGCAGGGTAGGTGGTGTGCGCATGATAAGCAGGGTGGGGGAGGATGTGCATATGATACGCAGGGTGGGGGAGGGTGTGCACATGATATGCAGGGTGGGGGAGGGTGTGCATATGATACGCAGGGTGGGGGAGGGTGTGCACATGATATGCAGGGTGGGGGAGGATGTGCATATGATACGCAGGGTGGGGGAGGGTGTGCACATGATATGCAGGGTGGGGGAGGATGTGCCCTCTTAGTGGGGAAAAAAATTGTTCGACAGTTTGCCCCTTTCGATTGAAAAAAAAAACACTAAAGAAGAAAAGGGAGACGGAAAATATCAGACCCCACTTCTTCATCGCGAACACGCAGAATTTCACCAATCCCCCAATCCAATTGTTAAAAAATGACCACTCCCTAAGAAGGGGTTAATATTTTTTCCCCTCCCCCCAAATCCACCAACCCTCCCGTGTTGTTGAAAAAATGAGCACTCCCTAACATTACGTGGGCCGTTTACACTATCCCAGCGCAGATTGCGCTGGTACTGTCAGTACAGCCCTGCCAGCATCAAATGGTCGCTAATGATTGCTCTGGTACATGCCTGCCCTACTAAAACCCTCTAAAATTGCTATATTAAGTGGTGACCATACAGGGGTTGTAGTGCATTTTATTTCATGTTGATATGCCTGAGATACTGACAGCCCATAGATCTAGCACTCGAGGGCTGTATCTCACACCCCCCCTGCGATAACCCGCGAAAATATCACACGCCGAGGTCACGTGACCATTTGATGACATCATAGCTCCAAGATGGCGATGTAAACAATGCGCACGGGGAGTCATTCTGGTAAATTCTATTGTAATTCAGCAGTTTTAGATCAAAATAACATGAAATAAATGCAAATGAACACTCGTGGGGAGAATTTTCGAGGGTTATCTCACTTGCCGATCAGGTGCCGCATCGCACTCCGCCCTGCGGGCGTCGTGCGATACGGCACCTGATCGGCGCGTGAGATAACCCTCGAAAATTCTCCCCACTCGTGAACATTTGCCTATATACCTACTATCATCCACTCTAATTTTGACGGCTTCAAGTCGTAGTGGCTGGGTGCAGTCATACCACATTGAGAAATGCCCTCCTGTTTCCTTTGTGAAAGGGAGACACACGTTATCTGTTGCAATATGGATCATATATACAACAGGGCAGCATTTGTATTAAATTATCTTATCAGACATTTTTAACCCCCTTCACATAGAGAAAGCCAGACACAGCTTGTAATGAACAAGGCCAAACGTGCTAAAATAAATCGTAATTAGAGAGGACACAAGAAATGGACCCCTTAAACCAAAGTAGTGGAATCTTGATACAGCTTGCACAGAATTCATGACGACATTCGGTTGGAGGCTTGATGATTGCTTTTCCAACTTGAATTGACATTTTCTGAGCAGTTTAATCGACTCGCATACAGGCCAATTTGACCCCACTTGGCAAAAATGTATTTCAAACGTTTGCGGACGTTTGGAATAGGTTTGAGTAAAATAAATGTTTTTTGTTGAAAATCATCAAAAGCTTTTAAACGTAATTTCAATATAACAAAAAACGATCATTTTTAACCATGAAATAAAAAAACGTTTCTATAGAACGTCAAAAATATCTATTTTAAATGTTGAAAAAAAAAGAAGTTTTATGTAAAGTGGGACAAATATACTATATAAGCTGCAGGAACATGTCTATTGCCGATAGAGGTCACATGGACGTAAATGCTGCCCTCTCGTGAGGCTGCTGATTGGTTTAGAATTTGAATATAAGAATCTTGGTAAAATTATGAAAGAAATCACTGGTGTTCCTAAATAGTTAATAAATGGAATAGTAGGTGTGTTTTTTTATATTATGCCAGGGTTTGGGGATTTTATGAGGCATGCAAAAGTAATCTGGCCAATGGAGATTTTAAGCCCAAAATAGGGTGGAATGGCACTCACTGCACATATTATTCCGTTATTTAAAATCTTCAGGGTTAAGTCTATCCAACAATCTGTCACATTGTCTATGAGGGATGGTGTAATTGTGCTATGGTTAAAATTATGACCAACAAACATTTTAGGCTGCTGTTTTTGTGTGTTACGCTATATAAAAACATAGAGGAAATGGATTTAGTTCACCATGACCTAGAGAGTGTTATCCACACCCTGTGAATCCATATGGCGGTGCCTGTACAGGCCCCTTTAATACCGACCGTGTGCTGTGATCTATGGGATGAGTAAGTCCACTGACACTGTCAGCCGTCCCCAAGAGGTCACAGAGACGCCCAATGGTCATGTGACCAGAAATGCCCTGTCGAGGCGTTCGGGGTACAGTTTTCTGACTAGATCCAGTGCATTGTGGGTGGGGGTGACCTCGAATGCTAACTACCCCACCTCAGCTGGTTCCCTCCTCCCCCTTTCACCCCAGCCAGGTCTGGCTAAGTACCAGTCCTTTACTACACCTGGGAGCAGAGTAAGTTCACTACAGGATTAACATTGACCCACATGGGACAGACCAATAGGGGATGGCCTTACAAACTAGCATTGATCCCTAGGCCGTACTCTGAACGCACCGGGTGTTGGTACCTGAGCACTCCAAAATGAGGCTGACATGTGACCCGGAAGTGCTACTACATCATGACACGCGCGGAATGCCAGTTTTACTGTCCGTGTGGGTAATCCAATTTAAAATGTGACAATTCCCGAGCAGCTAGCGCGTAGCTTTTCCAGTATATTTATTGAGCAGGACCAGCGATAGTAGAAAAGACTGGAGGAAGGGGGTAAATGAAAAACGAGGCGCCATGTGCTAATGCACATCGTGCAAAATAGATAATGAGGGAAAGGAGCAATGCTGTCTCTTAAAGTTTACTGCATACTGCAGTGACACTTTCTTAATATTAATCACTACCGCTTGTTAGACTTTCTTTTTTGTTTTCTCTCTCTTTTGTTATAATGCCTGCGCCTATTTTGAATAAACCTCATGTCCTGCACAGGGGCAATGTTGTCTAAATACAGGCTCTAATAAAGCATTTTCCACATAAGTGTGTACGAGAAACAAGTAGCAGTCTCTAACATTTAGTGTGATATTTTATCAGTGGAACATGCATGGATAGCCCTGTTAACTACATAAGAAACACTTCTGACTAGGTTTCATGTCTCCTTTATATCCATATACCCCGCATGATATCACTATCTAAAGGATAATATAGGCAGGTTGGCCTCTTGTCATACAATGTCATTATCATTAGAGGTTAGAATAAGTAGTTTTAAAGAATATTTTACGCATTGATTCTAAACTTATTTCAAATTTTCAAATAAGTGAACATGATCTCTGTTGCACATTTTTGTGCAATGCCTCAGGAGCTTAATTCAAAAGGCTCTGCCATTGCTACCTATGAGATGTTAGTGATTTCCCTCCCATATTCTATACTGCTATGGTAAGGTAGGCCTGATAGCCAGCTACTTTTAGTGAGCGATGTTAGTCTTAGCCCTCCTTTCACTATACCAAGCAGCTAACAACTATGCAGAGTGGTAACAGGTCTACAGAGAAAAATAGCAGTGTAAGGTAAAAGAACAGCAGAGGAAAAACTCGTTCTCTCAAGAGTGGCTACACTGGTGGTCTGCTAATTATATATACCCTGCCGGGTGCACTTAACCCTGAAATGCCTTATACCATATATGATCTCTTAGGCAAGGGGGTAGCAAATATTAGAGGGTTAAAGGATAAATACCTCACCTGAAGTCAGACTGTTGAAATATACCACGCTTGCATCAAGAGGATCTTCAGGTCGGTTGGGGGGCTTCCTCAAAAACCTTCACTGTTGATAAGCTAGATGAAATGCGAGATTTGGCTATTTCAGCGGAAAACATTGAAATATAAAATAAATACCAAATGTAAGCCAGGAAGGGGGACTAAAAAAGAAATTTATGAGGCAAGGGAAATGGATATAGAGAAGCCGTTTTAAAAGGGGGGAAAGCTTCCTATATATGACGTATAGTCTAGAAAGAAAGAGAATATTTTGAGAACACCATATGACATGTAACCCAGCTCTTCCAAATGTTATTGTGCATGTAAGTTTAAGTCTATTCCCACTTATATGTACAGGAGAAAAATAAATCTACCAGGAGTTACCATGAAATTATAGCTTGTATTTTAAAAGTGCAGTGCCCCCCCCCCCCCTACACCAACTAACAGAGAGAAGGGATGCATGACGTTACTATGCCCTTAACACACGAGTAGACTCAAGAGCCCTGAAGCAGTCTGAGAAAATGCATTCCAATGCCCTTAACTCATGAGCAGCCTCAACAGCCCCCAAGGACTATCCGCAGGTGCATTCACTTTTGTGACGAGGAATGTCCCCCCACACAGGTGCACTTGCATTCGCGGGAAACCACTATCGTTTCTCAGTATAAAATAAGGAGTGGTGTTAGTACTGAAGTGGAATAGTGAAGGACTGCATAGTACTTCCTATTAGTTACTGGCCTAAAACCACCAGCTATTGTATTATAGTAACACTAGGTCTAAGAGTAACAGACATGCCTATGCTAACATCTCATAGGTAGCAATGGCAGAGCCTTTTGAATTAACCTCCTGCTAATATATATATATATATATATATATATATATATATATATATATATATATATATATATATATTATCAACCCTTTGAGGACTGCATGGTGCTTTATTTACTGCATAAACAGGAGGTAGGATGAAGGGGATAGGGGATGAAACGGCATTCCCTGGTAAAGTTAGACATCTCTGTATACACCTGTCCTCATGGAAAACGGGGGCTTAGAGACATGGGACCCCCCTCCCCAAAGAAATTTAACCCCACCTCTATAACAAAAAATAATTAAAAGGTGCTTTGTCTGAAATACAACAAGAATACAGTGAAATAAATAGGTACAAAGGCTTTTCTCTGAAGATGGTTATAAGGAGTACAGTAGAGACACCTGGTGGTTCATGAAGGAATTATTTTCCTGGTTCTCTTCCTACATGAATATCTTACACCGAAACATCATACAAAGGAGAAAAATAACAGATAAAATATAAGAAAACATCTTTTTTATAAAGTACATAAGAGAACGGAATCGTTAGAGAATATAAAAATAATCCCAAACTAATATAATATAGAAAATAAGAAAGAAATTTCAAAAACAAAAATATCACAGTCTTTATTGCTTGGCCTAACAGGAATAATCGTCTGATAATATAGCTGATACTTTTGGTGATAGAAAGAACAGACAAAATCTGTGCATCAATAAAAGACAGAAACAGGTGACTTACCAGTTCCTAGGCCCAATGTGACTGACCAAAAGCTGTCATGCACCTCTTGGTCTCCTTTCAGGCCTCCTTGAGAAGAACCCTTCTAAATATACACATGGGGGACGCACTTGAAGACATTTCAGGGTCAAGTGCACATGACAGGGTATACGTAATTAGCAGAACCACAGTGTAGCCATTCTTGAGAGAACGAGTTTTTCCTCTGCTATTTTTTACCTTCCACTGCTATTTTTTTCTGTGAACCTGTTATCACTCTGCACACTTGTTAGCTGCTTGGAATAGTGAAAGGGGGGCTGAGCCTAACATCGCTCACTAAAAAGTAGCTGGCTATCAGAAAGGAAGGCAGGCCTACCTTACCATAGCAGTATAGAATATGGGAGGGAAATCACTAACATCTCGTAGGTAGCGATGGCAGAGCCTTTTGAATTAAGCTCCAGAGAAACTGTAATGGAATAACCCTTGGGCCCTCTCATGGCCTAGCCTTTCTGCTTGCCTAGTCACATATTATACACAGTCAATGGCACAGATTGCCTTCTTTGTAATTATAGGGTGGGGGATGAGCAGCTATTTTAGGCAGCTAATGGCGCTATTCATCCTACCATAGAAACTTGTGAATGGTGCTTGGACGTGGCTCTAAATGCTCAATTACAGTGGACTACATATATTACAATGTACTTTATGGTCCACTGTAAAATCCCATTTAAGCACTCTGGGTCTGTTCCACAAACCGTCATCATGCATGGAAAATGAAATTAGGAACTCTGTGCAACACGATCCCAGATCCAGAATGCAAAACAGGATTTGATTGCAAGTGAGATCTAGAATGGGATGGGATCATAAATGGATTTTGGTAGGTCTTGTTCATCAGTTCCATACGATCACATAAGGGCATACCACATCCAGTAAGATTATAGGTACTTAATTTCCATGCCACCTCAGTTACTGCCAAACAAGCTAACAACAGCCCTGTAATATCACCTGAGAGTAAAACAGATAGGGATCTGTTTCACCCATAGTATCGTCAGTATTAGCCATGACATAAACATTAGTTCTATACCCGAGGATGTAGCCCTATAGTGCTGCTGATAGTATCAATTGAAGTTAAGGTCGGGCCTTATATGCGAGATTTGGTTTATATGAAACAGTAGGCCTACTAAAGCTGCCAAGTTTTGGTCACCGATGCACTTCACAGGATCAGCTTGAGTTTCGAAAATGACTCCAAGATTGCCGAACATATTTCTTTATTCTTCAGATTTCAACAAAGGTGTTGTGCTGCACATTTTCATCATGCAATAGACTTGATCACCCTTATTGTCTTGATATGGCCCTCCCCGCTGTTACTGCGTATATCCACAAGGTCCATTTAACTACTCTAACCATTCCTGGGCAGCATATATGCTGCCTATAGGCTCACGGTCCTTGGCCATCATGATGCACCAATGCAGTGCTATTGAATCCACTCACCAGCACTGCATCGTGACGACAATTTGAGGTCGGCATGATGTATATTGCTGGGCATGGTTGCATTCATGTATCATGGCAATCACAAGCTAAAAAGCATACCCCTGAAAGCACTATCCACCCCAGAATAACAATCAAGTGGTAACACAAGCAGAGGTTACACCCGGGGTTAACGTTAAGTCTGTCATCATTGGTCTACTCTAGGTCCAATTTCTACTGGTACAATACTGTATCTGCCTATTTTGTAGGGCCTTCCATCTTTTTTAAACCATCAAGAGAGACAGACATTTAGTAATAGGATGTTTGCCAGAATTAAAGAGAAACCCTACCCTATTTTCATGACAACATATCTTGATAACCTTTATATTCTGGCATAATTGTTTAAGAGCCGCAGGTTTTTCTGATGCATCTAACGATGTCATGATTGCCCAGAAGTATCAGGTGCTGCATTGACTATGCATTTAGGGTTTCACAAAATTATTGTGTTTAATTATGATACTGAAGTGCCCACCATCAGGATATTGTATTGTAAACGTCTTAAGGGTCATTTAGTGATGTTCACCAAAGGATTACATAGATCCCACCAGAAGAAAAGCTAAAAAGAGCATCTAATATATCTTATCAGTGTTATGCAAGCACTACTAGGATGCCTTGTGCCCAATGAAATTATCAGAAGCCTCAGATAAGCCTGCTGCTCTCCTCTATGGTAATAGTTATTCACAAACTATGTCAGAACCTTTTCATTTGATATATGCTATGGAAATACGCCATCATGAAAATAAAGTATCTTTTTTTTAGAATTACACCACAACCTTACACTCAGGAAATCTGCATGAAAAGTCACTCATCTCAAAGTCAAAGATATTCACCAAACGTTTTAAATTGGCAGTTCAATTGGCATGTTTGGATTTAAGTTTTCTATCCTACTCACATTGAAATGACAATTGTTTCTGTTTCTAGCCCTTTAAAGTGTGCTGATGCAGGAGTGTATCATGCCCATTGGTCGTCATGATGCACCAATGTAGTCATAATGCATATGCCGGGGGGGTATATGGGTATAATGCAATAAAGCATCAGCAGCCGTCAAAGGGCTAGCTATATATAGAGGTAGAATAACCCTGATACACCCCTATAATAGGTCATTGAGTAGACAGACACCTGGCACGGAACCAGGGTAACATGGGCACCACCCAAACATGCTGCGTACATGTTGTTGTTGTTGTTGTTGTTGTTGTTGTTGTTGTTGTTGTTGTGTCTTGCTATTGTTATCAAAATTCAACTTCTAGGTTTCCCTTGATAGAGTGAGAATGGTATGTAAAGGGAGTCAAGGAAAAGTTCCGATTGAAATTTGCTTACTAGCAGTATCCAATATACTGCTAGTATAAAAGGATTCTGTGAAAATCGAACTGGAGTGTCTTGCCAAAAAAGGAAACGAGAACGTGTTTCCATAAAAACCAACAGCAGCAGCAATGTTCAATCAGACGAATAGCTCAGTCTTCAGAGCCGCCATTTCTCCGAAACCTCGTAATGTAGGCATCTGAAGGTAATGATTGCTGCCTGGCCTTTCAGGTCAAAGCCCATATTGCTTGTAAGATTAATAACCACATTTCTCAAGCTCTTCCTTTAATAATATATACATACAGGTACCTTAAACCCAATCTAAGTAATAGTTTTGGTGCGGTTTTTTTCTTGGGGGTTATGTTGCTGTTGTTGTTGTTGTTGTTTCTCCTGTTTTTCTTTCTCCCTCATTCTCTATAGATAGGCCCGAGTTCATCATGCCTCTTTCAAATGCTGGTCTAACCTATGAGAATCCACTATTTTGCGCAGTAAAGCTGCAACACCAGCAGCAGCATATAAATGTACGTGACAAAGAGCAGGAAGGCAGGTCAGACAAGGTACAGGCCTTGTATGTATAGGAGAACAGATGGACCTGGGGTGGGGGGTATGGGTCTGGTGTCTGTAGCACCCTGCTGTTTTATTTATACACTACCTCATGCCTGTCTATTGGTGTTATATTCGGAAAGGCAGGGATTGGGCAAGCCCCATTTCTGGGGTCATAATTCCCAGTGATAGGTGTTATCACATTAGAATCAGACATCGTCTCACCAGATAAGGTGAACAACAATCTAAGTACAGTGTAGCTCATTATGGTTCCACAGAGCTTCCTCTGACAGTCAAGGCATTCAGAAACTGAAAAATATGGGTTAGTATTTATAGCAGGCAGCTCACCGTCAGGCCTGGAGGTGACAGAACTGACCACAGCCGATTTTAGGTGACCCTGTATGTAGAATGTTACTCAATATTTATAAACAGTTGGACTTCCATCTCCAGTGAGTCTCCGCTGTTAGCTCCAGCAAACCCTGCTGTTCTGAGTGAGTAGTCTCTTTAATTACATTGTAGTCAAGTCACTGGGGGATGGTTAATAAGGGTAAAGACGTATACAATGGATCCTATAGGCTATTGGTAGTGATAGTAATAAAGGGGGATGTACAATGTGAATGGACGGTTAGCCTACAGTTAGGAATGGTGTGGATGCCAAGCGTGAACGCCAATTGTAGTAGGGGTGATAAATAGATGAAGGTAAACGGCCGTGGCGTACATTTTTCTTCTGTGGGTTCCATCATGTGGGGCCTGTTTTCTGCTCAGGATCCGCCGCGTCGTAGACAGACCCAGAAAGGGTACATCAATGAAAGTGTATTCCAGGATGGTAATTCATAACATTAAACAGTCAAATTTCATGAAGAGAGTGAAAACTTGCCAATATTAACTCCTCCTTTGAGTCTAGACATGTATACTTGGCTGGGAATACTTCCTTCAAATTCTCTCTTCGGAAAAGGTGGTGTAATTAAAAAAAAGTTAACTTAGGATGTCAAATTTAATGTTTTCCTATACCTACTAGAAAACTTGTCGCACAAAATACTTGCCAGAACTCAAGTGTGACATTCGTTTAAGAAGTAAACCACATACTCAGAGAACTTGCCTGAAAATCCACTCATTTCAATATCAATAGTACTTAAATCTACTAAATTTAGAACATAAACAAGGCAGGTGTCCGGGTGTGTGAAGCGAGACAAGTTACTGTGTGAGGATCAGCATTCCTTGGTTAAAGCCATTGGACTATCGTATTTTCATGAAATGAAATGGTAAAGCTGAACAATGACCAGTTTTCGTTGATGGATTCTTCATGAACAGAGCGGGCCTAATGTATGAGTGAAGAAAAGGGATGTGAAGACTGTTCAGAGTTCACCTTTACATTTATGCCAAGGTCTTTCTTGCAATAATCCGACCTTTTCTTTTATTATTTAAAAACTACTTACATTTAATTTTTTGTCTGAAGGAATTGTCTGCTTTGCCATTTTGAATGTTTTGATCATGTGAGCTCAATAATGATGTGCAATACGGGGGTTTAGTGCATTGTTAATGGGGCCTAATGGACTATTCCTTGGGTGATCATAAAGGGTAGATGTGTCTGGACCATGTATCGCCAATTAAAGATGGCAAAAGACATGAAGTAATAGCTTTTTTTTGTTTTGAGCATATCTACACTCTGCCCACCTGCCTGTATGTACAGTTGACAGCTCAATTAATTCTGAGAGATTTAACCATGCTAATCTCAAAGAAATAGATGTCTAGGAATAAAATGCTTCCAGCATTTTATCTCTGTTGACAAGCACTTAATTACATCAGCTCAGTGGTGTCACCTGTAGTTAGGAAATCAGACGGTGGTGTTCTATGGCAATGACACCTTCCAAAGGGAAGCCTGCAGGGTTGCAGACTGCTCGGTACTGCCAAGTACGGCCTTTGATGAGAACTAATTAATCAAAGCAGTTTACCATCCCACCAATGCAGCAAGCAGAGTTGAACATTAGTTTCTAACTGTAAGTATTGACACCAACTCTTTACTAGATTAAATAGCATGATATTATTTGAAAAGTAATGTATAATCCTCTGAGATATAAATAGAATAGCATAAAATCACATCTTGTAGCAGCTTTAATACACTGAAAAGTACCCCGTGATCTTTAAGGTGATCACATGTGATCACCCTGGGTGATCACTACAGAGTACCTGTCTGAACTGTTTAGAGAATGGTTTGTGAATGGTTACGTTGTCATTAATTAAGATTTTTGCATAAATTTGCATAATCATCCCCTTCCCTCCCCACAACCAAGCATCCATTGAGGGCACTTACAGCTGACTTATTATGCCTTGGTGAGGCATACATGTAGTTGTTTGTATAAGGAATATTAGTCATTCCCCATGGTTATAATTATGGTTTGAGTGACAAAAGAGGTGTGAATCATTTAACATACTTTCGTCTTTGATAATTTTGACCAAATGACTTTTTTGATCAATTAACATTCCCTTGTGAAGAATTTTTTTACATCATTCATCTTATAGACGCTGATGATCAAGAGTATTGTAGATAAAAAGAAATCAGTAGCTCACATAGTGAGCATTGCATATCCTATTGTTGTATACTAGGGGCCCCTGGTGGTAGAAAAATATCATCAAAGTGATGACCTTGGCTGATCATCATGATTACCTTAGGTCATCAATAGGGAAAGAAGACCTTAACTCATCAATAGTGATCACCTTAATAGAATTCTATATTTTCAGTGTATGAGGGTAGTAGTAGGAGGGACAGAAAGAGAGAGGGGGCAATGAGACAGAGTGAGTTAGGGATAAACAGTGACAGAGGGATGCAGGGAGGATGGTCTAATATGACCCGGGGTGTGAATTTCAATTTCAACATGACTGAGTAGCAATTTGCCACTGGAGGCCTGACTACCGACCTCCACCAACCTCCTAGTCCTATCTTTTTCACATAGAGACCATGTTGTCATAGGGTAGAGGCACCCTGAGACGGACAAATGGGGAATAACATGTAAAACATCTGTCATACATGGTTTTACAACTGCACAAACACAGGGTGTTTTTGTTATATTCTGAGGATGAAGAATGGCAAGTGAATGGAGATCCCGGTTTGATTTGTCAATTTGTTATGTCTTAAACTCCATCTTTATAGGATTTCTATACATGTCAATGGCAATATACAAATTCTTGCTATTAATTTGACTTGACAGACCTGAATACATCCCTCATGTTAAAGTATGGGAGTTATTCTTCTATGACCTTCATATTACACCTACAGTCAGAAACCAATTACACCCCACCTGGGAAACAATTATATCATGATTTCAATACTTATATAATGGACATTTTTCCATTACAAACAGAATCCTTCATAATATACATGTACTCCCAGATAGGGATATCTGTGTTTGGTTTACCTACTATTAAACACCTAAACCTAATCCCTATGCCATCTGCCCATAGAAGTCCTGCTCATCTGGGCCTGTAGACTGACCTGTTACAGGTATGCAAAATTAAACATCTGAGAGTTTCCTGGAGAGGAGTATTGCATTAGCCTGGATTCCTTAGGGCCATATGCCATATGCCTATATAGAATATTTTAGATACAGTGACCCATTGTGCTGTATCAATTAGATAACATAGTGTCTGACTCTAGGGTCACCTCTGATATGATTTGCCTGACTTTAGTTGCAGTTTGATGTTTTGGAGACTAAATATGTACAGCTCATTCATTCATATGTATTTGAGAGTTTCATTAAAACTTTCTTCAAGGATCTTGAGGGTAAACTATCATGTATCAACTGGTGAAATGGAAAGTTGAATTCACCACTTTTAAAGGTAGAAGATTTGAGCACCAATTATGTCCACCTCCTGTGTGGCCAGGAGCATCTATATATATATATATATATATATATATATATATATATATATATATATATATATATATATAAAGGCCTTGTAGGCAAGTGTAACAAACCCTTCCCTAATTAAATGGATGAATGCGCCCATGGAACTTTACTCGCAGGGCTGCATTTGTCATACTAGTAATTATTGGCATGATCAAGTTGTCATATGAGAAATATCATAAGACTAGTGGTATATAGTGTAAATACATCAGGCTCATATAAAATAGTGTTATTTCCAGTTGTCACTGGTTTATTCAGCTTTAGGCAACATGTAAGAAATATCAATCATACAGTAGTTAGTATGTAGGTAATTAGTACATACAGTAAACATACAGTAATTTATAAAGTACAATGTTCAGTTCCACTCCACCTGTGAGGTATTAATAATACAGTGTCCAGCATACTTCTAGGTGGGTTCCCACACCTAGCTCCTGACCTGCTGCTTAGAGGAATAATGTAATAATGGATAACTTTACCCTCTGGTGGAAGTCTTGAAGAAGATAGCCTCTGGCCACTAATGGTAGGAAACCAATGCCTGTCTAGCATAGTTTCACCATAGTGCAGTGGTATAGCAGGTAGCAGGAGATGACTGGAGATGTTACCTCTAGAGCGGTTCTTGGTGATGTGTCTTCCTGGAGGTGCAGACAGGCTATTTGTAGCAAATCTTGGAAAAGCACCTCCAGACTGACTGGAGCCAGCAGCATCTGCCTAACTCTACAATTGTTTGAGGGGACCCTTTCAAGTGTCACAGGGGGACAAAGGACCCCCATGGACGCCGCTATGGCCCCCATTGTCTTGGTCGGTTCTGCATCTTTAGACCCTCATATCTCGGCCGTTTATGCTTGTATAACCGCCATTTTGGGCATGCGCAGAGCTGAATGTGCCAAGATTATAATGCCCGCTGGATAGGCGCGTAACTCCCGCCGGTTTGTCTGTAGCTCACTCGGAGGTCAATTCAGTCTCCATGGCGTAACTTCCTTAATACTGGGAGTTCAGCCTTGATCTTGGGCTCATTCTGACCGTCTAATTATGGGCTTTCCATAGAATTTTTGATATTTGACCTAGGTTGCTCAGGAGCGACGCTAGAGCGACCGGAAGGTTATGGCGTCGTGCTTATGTAACCCATTGTTCAGTCCTTAGAGTGCTCAGACACTCATGACGGCGTCAGCGGTGCTCAGGCACCCGTGACGGCCGGTTGCATTCACTGACAAGTTATTAATTTGTGCATTGAACCATGAGGTCGCACACTGAGACCCTTATTCTTATTATATTGTGCAGTGAACCATTAGGTCGGACCTTTTGATGTCATAAACTTAGTCTAACTGACTGTGGCTGGTGTGCAGTGGGGCATGAACGCTCTTATGTAAAGTTTGAGCGCTCTTATAGCTCTTAGAACCAACCTATGTATTAATTTCATAGATATTTCTTTGATTAATACAAAATATGTTACAATTTAATGGAATAATAAAATGGTATATCATAGAATACTCCCTCTCCCCCGAAAGAATGCGAAACTCCGTCCTTTCGCCGAGGGAATGTACAATTTATACAATTTTTACCTTATTTTTGGAGTTATATACTGTTTTGTAAGAGGATTTGAAGTAATGGGGAGTGCTTCAAATGCAATTTTTGTGGTAGAGCTTTGTCAGTATAAACAATTTTCTCCTGGGTATAAGTACATTTCCGAGTTTCTATATCTTACTATACCAGAGCTTATTTGCTTATGTAACATCAATTTTGGGTACAATTTTCCATTTTTATGTACAACATACAATTTGGCAAATAGTGTGCAATTTTGGCATTTAATATTCAATTTAGCGTGCAAATTGAACATAAATGACAATTTCAGTGTGCAAATTTACAATTTCGCGTGTAATTGCGTTCAATTGACAATTTCAGTATGCAAATATATAATTTTTGCGTACATTTGGCAATTTAAGTGTGCAAATATATAATTTTTGCGTATATTTGGCAATTTTAGTGTGCAAATATATAATTTCGCGTACATTTGGCAATTTAAGTGTGCAAATATATAATTTTCGCGTATATTTGGCATTTTTAGTGTGCAAATATATAATTTCGCGTGCATTTGGCAATTTTAGTATGCCAATGTATAATTTTGCGTTCAATTGATAGTTTCTGTATGTACAAATATAATTTTGCGTACAGCTTGGATACACATAGAAATGTTGATTTTCTAAAAATCTGACTTCAGTGTATGAATTGGGTACAGACATACAGTATAATGTGCAACATATAATCCAAATGTAAATTGGATACAACTTACAATTTAGTGTGCAAACATACAATTTTAGTGTGCAAATTGGGTACGAGCGTACAATCTGGTGTGCAAACATACAATTTTAGTGTGCAAATTGGGTACAAGCGTACAATCTGGTGTGCAAATATACAATTTTATGGGATTTGAGACAAATTTTTCCGAGGGCCGGAAAAACAAAGTACTTCAGGTACAATAGGCTTGTTTGTCTCTGAGTTACTCATTGATTTTGCTATATGGGTGTATTAATTGGCAATTTCGGCAGTGGGCCGCTGCTTAATTGACTTTTCCCCTAGCCTTTTGAGTATGTGTCCCTGAAAGAGATTTATTTGGTGAGTATCTTAAGTAAACATGTTTTATGTCAACAATTTTCTCAACAAATTTTTTTTTTTTTTCTTCATTTTTCCAACAATTTTCTTGGATACCTAAAGTGTGTTACTTTAAGTAAACCTTGGCATAGTATACAAGTGCTAGTGGGTACAAAAACTGTCTTAGTTATCTACCTGCATTCATGTATATTAATGTTAGATTTGTACAATTTTACAATTTGTAATTTGCAATTTCGCAATTTTGCGCGTATATGCGCGCATTAATCATTGATTTTGTGAGAATACCATAGATTTTCATATTATACATCAACAAGTGGCTGTGTATATAATTTTTTTTTTCTAATACTTTGATAATTTCATTGACAGTGGAGGTGTGTCAGGAGTGAGATGTGAGTCTCCTCCCTGGTGTGCTCATGCAGTGGTGGCACTTGAGGTGTTAGGTGCCAGATTTTGGCATGTGTCTGTGGCAGTGCCTAGCTTGGTGTCAGTGGACAGTTCAGGGTGGGGGGGGGGGTGTGTGTGTGTCCATTTAAGGAGTGTGTGGCTGGTATTGGAGCATCAGTTCCTCTCTGGAAGTCACTGCTGTAGTACCATGGCCCACCTACAAGCTCTCTTTGCTCTGCCTGTCCCCCAGGTGATGGAGGTGGGGAGTCCAGCTAGGGCCCTGGTTGAGTCTAACCAGACCATCCATTATGGGTACATAGTGAGTAACTTTAAAGAGATCATAGAGCATGGTGATGTGATGGTCTGTAATTACTCCTGCCATTATTTCCTGGGCTCAGCCTTGCGTCGGGGGGGCCACTGTGGCCCTTCTGACTAGGGCCTTGGGCAGTATGGGTTTCTGGCCCATGGATTATAACCTAGGGCCGCGGGAGCGAGTGCTATGGGATTATTTGTTGGCGGCATCCCTCCTCGATCTTGCGGCATCCGGGAATCCATCCACGGCTGCCGAGTATGGGCTGGGGATGCTGGAGGCCCGGCTCGCTGAGTGGGAGCAGGATCACGGCCATATGTATGGCTCGGACTCGGCCCCGGACTCTCCCATTGATGTTGAACCCGAGGATCTGTGGTAGGATCCCGACTGACTGAAACCTAGGGTGTAAAAACCCGCCATCCCAAAGGCCCTTTTCAGGGCCGGCAAATTGTCCGAAAAGTTCTGAATATTGTCTCTGATGTGTTGTCTCCTGGTGGTGGACTGGGGGCAGCCTAGGCTGTGGGCAGTCTAGGCTGTTTCCACAGTCACCGGGGAGGGCTGGTGGTTTAGAAAATTAGCAATAGTCTGCATGTTTGACCTTGCGGTCTCCTCCTGTTGTTCGTCAATAATTATATCTGTTGTATTTTCCAGTGCTGTCATGGTCACCGGGCTGGTGCCACAATCATTCTGGAGAAGCATGGAGTAGTACAGTCCTTTGTTTTTAAGGGCTGGTATAGTGCTGAACCTAGTGCGCCAAGGTAGGTGTATCACCTGAGGGAGGTGATAAACAAATTCTCCTCTCTGTGTTGTTATAACTGCTGGTCCATTCCAGGTAAATATAGCCTTAGGTAGTGGGAAGGTTTTAACCACTATATCCTTATAGGTAGGGGCTGCTGATTTAATCTCATCAAATTCATGTGGTATTGGCCTCAAGGGTAGCGCGAAGTTTGAGTCTCCACAATATATTTTAAAATATATTGTGGGGTTTGTGCGCTTGGCCACATTTTTCTTGCCACAGTGTGTCTGTGCAAATTTCTTAAGGTACTTCATTATTCTGTAGGCTGAGTAGATGGTCAGGGTGAATAATATAGCAATTATCAGGGTGTGGGTTTCCTGAATTGTGAGGAAGGGGGTGTGGGTTTCCTCTGTAGGGGTTAGTTTGGTAGGATTCTTATCTGGGAGCAATTTGTGTAGGGGCAGCTCGGTGACTAGTCTGAATGCTTTGGCTGTAGGCAGGTAGGCTACAGTCCCTCCTAGTCTGTATAATTTGAGTAGTATGTATACTATAAAAATGTGAGCTGATATCCCTAGGATGAGTGCTAAGCTTTGGAAGATTGGATGCTCTGTAACTCGACGTAGGTATGATTCCTCGTAGCGCGTTTCCATTTCCTTATTAAGGTTGGAGGCATCTTTTAATACTGTTTTAGCAAAGGGCTCTAAATTTAGTTGAGTAATATCATCCATGATTGGATTTTCCTGTAGTTTTTCTAAGGTTCTAGAAAGGTTTACTACTGGGAAATTTGGAAGATTCTCTCTTTCATCTGGTTTGGTTTCAGAAATTTTGTTAAGTGCTGCCATGAATGGTAAATTAATTGTCTTGAGAATGTAATGAAATGATAAGGTTGAGTTACAGGGCAACCTTGTGTTTGGAAGAGAAAATTCTCCTACACTGATCGTGCACCCACAGGGTACACCTATGATTGAGTAGGACTGGGCCTTCCGAGTTTCAGACGTTTTACCATGGCAGTTGATAAAGTAATGGGGTTCATTAGTAGTGACCAGATACTCATCTTCAGAAATGGAAATAGCTTGGGTGGTAGGTGTTTGCAGTGGTGAAACTGTAAACTTGCAATGTTCCTTAATCTGTTGAGCCTGGTTAGTAAAAATGGCTACAGGGCATGTAGGCCTGTGTTTATAGATTCTACCATTTACATCTCTGCATACCTTTACTGTAGTACCTTCACATGCCTGCATATCTGCTGAGTCCAATTCGATAAATAATGATTCATCGTAAGATACTGCTAGAAACTCAGTTGTGGTTTGTAGTTTGGTGACTCCTCTGGTGGGGGTCTCCTGTGTGTCTATAGGCATGGGTGATGTGATCATTTGGTACAGTTTGAAGGTCGAGGTGGTAGATTGAATTATAATGTCCAGATGAATATATATATGGTGAGCTGAGTAAGTGTATGAGGTCAGCTTCTGTGAATAATAGAAATCTAAGTCATTAATTGCGACTTGTGCTCCAGGGTGTGTAATCCTAAGTTTGTTATTAATGTCAACTAGGTATCTAGCGAGGTCTGAGGGTGGTACTATATCAGGGGTTAGGATTCCTGATGATAGCATCCTCAGGGCTGCATTTGTCCTTTGCAGTGATTGAACTGTATTCATTCTTGCTGCTATGATAATTAATGCATCATTTAATACTTGCATTTTCTCCCTTTGAGTTTTCTCGTGCCTTGAATATGAGTCAAGTGACCTGGACATGTTAGAGGCCCACAGGTTGACGGTGTCACCTATGGTGTTGATTGTGCTGTCCAGTACCTTCTTATCTTGGATGTATGCTTTGACAAACTTATCTTGTCTGTCTGTGATCTTTTCAATGAGATTAGCTGCTTCCTGATCCTGTTTAGCAAATTTTCTTAGTATTTCATCTATGTTCTTGAGCTGTCCCATTACTTGGTTTACATCTTCTACTGTGGCTAGACCTAGCACACCGCGAAACAGGGGTGCTAGAAAACCCAGTATGGCCTCTCTTTTGGCCTTGTCCAATGTGTTTATGGGGTTGGATAAGAACAATTTGATGGAGGCTAGTGTTTCATTTATCTCCTTGTCTGCAATTTCCAGCAAGGTGTCTAGCTCCTTAGCTTGTTGGATAATTTGGCCAGAGGTATGATCTTGTAGAGTAGGAGTGGTCAAATGGAGTATTCTATCCCTTATGGATCCTTGGGTAACGGGTGCCCGAGGTATCTTGTAGGGAATAGCTAACAACAGTGTTGTGGTTGTATGTCCATTGACCAATGGTTGAGGGCTAGGTTTGAATACTACTCCTATGTTTTGTCTCACCACAGGTGTATAGCCTGCAGTAAGTGGTTTTATAGTATATAATAACAGCATGGTTAGCAGTATGGGTGAAACTCTCAGTCTCCCCATGGTGCTTGTGTAAAGCAAGTTTGCTGTTTAAAGTCTTGTCAAATTTGTAGTGATTTGGTGCTGGTAAAGTCTAAGTGTATGGTGTAACACTTTAAATGAAGTGGTTCAAACTGTACCTTTGCAAGATTGAGCTGTCTTGGCAATATGTCCGGTGAGTCTATAGAGGTTGACCAGTAAATGGTAAGGTCAGGTTGAAGGTGAAGTAGGTGTGTTCTTTATCCTAGTGCAGTCTCTCCTAATGGAGAAGTGGGCTGGCTAATTCCCAAGTGGGGTCCTGTAGACTTGTGTTCCAGACTGCAGCTGGATGAAGACTGATGGTGGGCTATGGTCCACAGTGCTTCTTATGTAGCCTACCCTACCCACATCCATTGTGGGCCTGGTATTGTTTCTCTGGAGTCATGTACCTAATCTCCAGTGTCTGCAACTGAGGGGTTCTATTGTGTAATCTGTGTACTGGTAATTAGCTCCTCCTGTCATCCAGGACAGCCATTCATGACCGTCTAGACAGTTGTCTGAGTGTAGCTTATAAGGTCAATTGATCTCTATAGACTGCTGTGTTGGCATAGCGCGCTCTTTCATGTGGGGATTAGGCTTTAGACACTCCATTGTGTTACCCTTACTCTTCTTAGACTTCATGTCTGCTTTACTTGGGGGGTCCCAGTCTTTGACCCTTTCAGAGGCAATAACCTACTGATATATTTACAAATTTGATTGGCTTTATATACATAGAAATTCATTATCAGTCACACATGTCTTATGTGTGGATGAAGAGAATTTGTAATACATTTTGAAAATCTTATGTCTTTTGGTATCTCAATCTTGTTTCTAATTTCTTGAAACTGCACCACACCTAGATGTCTTCCTTAGTATGTGGTGTGCAGGCCTAGGCTTGATAGGGCCTATGCCTGTGGTTTCTCTTGTAAGGGTGATATCATTTTTGTTCCTTACAATTTTTCTGTAGTATTTGGCCTCATGTGGAATAAGCCTGTGTGCAAATTCATTATTTCTGACAGCCATAACCTTTTTCAGTCTGTCTATGTGCACTGGTCTGGCCACCAATAGATTGGTGTCCAGGTTTTTGAGTTTGGCACTTGTCAAACTAGGTCTATCTACTACAACATATGGTCCCATAAAAAGGGGTTGAAGTTTCTTACACTCTGTGTTGGTCAGGATTCTTGGTATGTTTAGGTACACCATGTCGGTGACCTTGATTTCCTGTGGTGTAAGTTTCTTATCATATCTATCCTTCCTTTCCTTTTGTAGCTTGGCGACCCTTTCTATAGCTTTCCTCCTAGAGGTATCTTGATTTGTTATCATGTTAGCTACATGGTCTGCTACTGTGGATATGTCTTCCTGTATTCCCAGCCCTAAGTCCATTGGGGTGGCTGGGTTTCTTCCATGGAGTAGGAAGAAAGGGGTGAATCCTGTGGTTTGGGATTCAGTGTTGTTTAATGCAAAGGTTATGGGTTCAATAAATGAATCCCAATTGTTTTGGTGCTTTGAGCAGAATGCTCTGAGTGCTGTGCCTATGCTAGCATTGAATCTCTCTACAAGCCCATTTGATTGTGGCCTGTATGGTGAGGAGAATTTATGTTTGATCTTGAGGTGTTTAGTTAACTTTGTGAACTTTGCACCTGTATAACATGTCCCATTGTCTGTTTGAAGAGTGGCTGGTGTTCCATGATGACAAATTATATTCTTGTAGAACTCTGCTGCTGTTGTCTCAGCTTTTAAGTCAGTAGTAGCCCAAGCTGTTGCATATCTGGTAGCATAATCTATGCAGACTTGTATATGTTTGTTTCCCCTGGCAGTTGTGGGAAGTGGTCCCACCGCGTCTAGGTTTAGGAACTTCATTGGTGAAGTCATGTACTCTCTCACTGTCATTGGTGTTTTGTGTGAGTGTACTTGCCTTTTTGCTGTGAGGCATGTGTGGCAGGTGGAAACATATTTTGTTGTGTCTGCTAGCATAGACTTCCAATATACCCTAGGTCGGAGTGCTGACAGCATCCTACTTGAACCAAGATGGCCGCCGGTAGGTGAGTCATGGAAATACTGTAGTGTACTTGTTACCCATTGCTGTGGTATAACAATTTGAAGTGGTACAGTATTGGTTTTTCTCCAATTTATGGGGCATATATGGACTAATGTACCATTTACCAAGGTGTATGTCTGGCCTTGGTTGATGATTCTATTTCCTTGTGCTTTTGGTGCAGGCAAGGTCCCATCCTCAAGATACTGTATGAGGGGCAATAGGTCCTTGTCTTTCCTTTGTTCCAAGCCAAGGTTTGTACCTGAGATGGATGTGTCGGGAATCTGATCCAGTAGTTGATTTATATCTAGCACATGTTGTTTTATTCTGTCTCTTTCTTTTTCTTTTTCATCGACAATTGGCCTATCTTGTGCCTTTTGTTGGGGTGTGTCACTCTTGTTTTGGTGTGTAGGCTCCTTTGGAGGGCCTATTTTCGCCTTAATGGGAGTGGCAACCTTTTTCTTTAAAGGCACAATTTGCTTTTTGTCATTCTTCTTTGTCTCAGAGTTCTTTGACTTAGTAGATGCAGTGTCTTTTGTGACATTTTTCCTGGCAGGTGGGGTTTTGGTAGGTTTGTTTCCTGTGACCTTTTTCTCATTTAGAATAGTTTGTGATTGTGTGGGGGGTTTTGGTGTGCCCTCCTGAATCATTTCTCTAGTCTTTGAGCGTGTGGTCATAGGACACAAATGGTTTGGTGTTTCCTCTCCCTGCATTGGTTCAAAGAATCTGACTGATTTAGAAGTTGCTTGAGTAATAGCATATATTGTGTCTTCTGGATCTTCATCGTCTGAGTCAGGTGGGGTGAAGGGTGGCTCCTTAGGAGTTGCCTTCACTATCTGATTGAGTGATGAGAATTCAATAGGCTCGAAGTCATTATCTGGAAAGAGTTGTGAGTATTCTCTCTCACAGTGGCAAAACACATAGTGTGTAGATTGCTTCAAGATACCCCTAATGGGTGTCTCTGGCCTTTCAATGGTGTTGGGTGGATCATCCCTTTTGAATGGTACTTTCTTTGTTACTTTTGCAAACTTGGTTCTACTGGCTGCTCTAACTCTCCTTGGTGGGGGTGGAGGGTTAGTCATGGGTCCAGAGTCTGGGTATTCTCTTCTAGACATAGCATCTGGTGGTGTGTTATCATCCCCCTTCACGTGTTGGATGGTGAATGAAAATTGTTGTATGTCTAGAGCCCATCTGGCCCATCTATGTGTGAGTCCTGTATTGGTTAATAGTGGGATTAGGGCTGCATGGTCTGTGTATAGTTGGAAGTGTCTGGTCTCTAGATAGTGTCTGAAGTGTAATACTCCATACACTACTCCCAGTAGTTCTCTCTCTGTGGTATTGTAATTTCTCTCATGTTTTGAGAGGGTTCTACCTGCAAAGGCTACTGGTCTGAGCACTCCTTCATTATCTCTCTGTGAGAGCACAGCTCCTAAACTCACATTGGAAGCATCAGTTGCCAAACTGAACTCTTTCTCATAGTTTGGATATCTGAGAAGAGCATTGGTACAGAGGGCATGCTTTAATGTTTTGAAAGCATTATCTGCCTCTTCTGTCCAGACAAATGCTTTGAGATGTGTCTGTAGATCATATAATGGTCTAGCAATTTGGGCATAACCTTTGATAAACTTTTTGAAGTATTGGCATAGGCCTGTGAAGGATCTGACATTTTTGACTGATTTTGGTGTTGGGAAGGTTTTGATTGACTCCACCTTTGTGGGAGATGGTTGCAGTCCCATGGGTGTGACTCTCATTCCCAAGAAGTCTATTCTGTCTATGAAGTATTCACATTTTGATTTCTTCAGTTTGAGTTTACCAACTCTTAGGCTGTTGAACACGTCTTCCAGGTCATGGAAGTGTTGTTCGATTGATGGTGATAATACCAATATGTCATCTAGGTATGGTAGGGCACATTTGTACTTGAGTTTGTTCAGAATTAATGTGACTAGATGGCAGAATCCCGCCGGTGCCGTCGCTAAACCCATCGGCATCCTTTCATAGACATATTTTTTGTCATTTGCTATGAATGCGGTTTTATGCTGATCCTCCTGTCTTATAGGAATTTGAAAAAATCCCTGTTGGGCATCTAGCTTACTGAATACTCTTGGTCTGAGTGACCCTATCATGTCTAGAGTGTCATCGGCCCGGGGTGTAGATAAGGCTTGATTTATCGTGTTCTGGTTCAAATAACGAAAATCTGTGACGAGCCGATGGCCTCCCGATGATTTTTGTACTAAAAAGGATCTGGAGGCCCAGGGGCCCTCGGCACATTCTCTCAGAATGCCCTGTTGTACTAGCCTTTCACACTCTTCCCCTATAGCGGCCTGTTTTTCTGGTGTTTGTCTATATGGTAGGAAATGACATGGTACTGCCTCAGGTTTTACATGTATTGAGTGTGTATACAGGTGTGTGTCACCAATGTCTCCATCTTTTCCTACAAATACATCATCATACTTGGTCAGCAGTGATTTTAATCTATCATGCTGATCTTTGGATGTGAGCACAGATTTTGGTGGAACATTCTCTTCCAATTCTGGCTCGAGGTCATGTGCCTCACTATGTATAGCAGCTATTTCAGAGAGTCTGATTGAGTTGGGTTCAGGGTCAGCATATGTGGACTCACAGTCTGAGTCTGTGTCACTGAATTGAGTTACATCCTCAGGCCGTATGGCTGAGATGGATTGATCAGTGTGTGGGGTAGTGTCTGACACCTGTTGAGGTTTTTCTAAATCAGATTCCTTGACTTCCTGAAATAGAGCTATGATGGCACCCTTTTTGATTTTATGTGGGCGCCTGCTGGTGTTGAGTAACACTAGGGGATGTTTGTTATTTTCCCTGGGGGTTACTGCTGCCCTTTGAACTAGATATGGGGCATTGTTATTTCTTTGGAGGTTATCTACTACTCCAGTCTTCCCTTGCAGTGATTGAGTAGATGTGACCTTACCCAATACTGCAAGTTCAGAGAATGGAGGGATGGTAAAATCCCTCACTGCCCTAATGGGTTTGAGAATTTGTTCAGGATCAACATTAAATTCAATTTGAGATTTTGTAGTGCTTAAGAAATCTGTGCCGAGTACAATGGGCTGTGTGAGGTTGGGTATTACAGCAAATTGGTATTGGAATCTGACACCTTGGATTCTAAAGTTCAGCATAGCTGAATGTCTAACATGACACACCGATCCATCTGCCAAGTGGATGTTGATTTTAGATTTCCTCAGTTGGATATGGAATCTCTTTTGGAGATCCATGAGGAATGATTGTCTGACACAGGTGATAGTAGCACCTGTATCAACCAAACATTGTACATCTGAAACATCATATAGATTTGCATTGATACAGCCATTTTGAAGAAGTACAATAGAAAGCTTGGTACTCTCACCTGTATCCTTTGATGATGAATCTGGTGGGGTGATGTGTATCACTGATGGACGTCTCTGTCTGTTAGATGGTAGATTGGCACTAGCAATTGTCTCTGGTTGGATCTTTGTTAATCCTGATTGATTGTTTGTATTTGGGGTGTCACAGTGCACTGGCCCATCGGCACTGTGACATCCTAGTTTTCCTGGTTCTGTGGGGTGGTTGAGATGCTTGCCACCAGGAGTTTGGAGATTTGATCCATCACATGAGGTGGTATTTGGGGGTTACTTTGTTGGTTCCCCTGGTAACCTCTTGTGTCAGGTTTGTAATCCTCCTGGCGTGGGTTGGAACCCTGGTTATATTGACCAGAGTTGCTGTATTGACCGGAGTTGTTGGATCTCTGGTTGTTGTAGGCGCCATTGTTGTTGTAGGATCCACTGTTGTAGTTCCTATGTGGACTCTGGCCCCTACTGTTGGATCCTTGACTATAGGATCCAGTGTTGTTTGAACCCTGGCTGTTGTTGTAGGATCCACTGTTGTTGTAGGATCCAGAGTTGTAGTTCCTATGTGGACTCTGGCTCCTACTGTTGGATCCTTGATTATTATAGGATCTGCCATTACTTGGGGTTCTGTCTCTCCTATCACTGTATGAAGAGTTACCATTGTTGGAGTTGGAAGAGCTGTTGTCTTTCCTACTGTTGTGACCCCCCCGGTTGTTGTTGTTGCCCCCTCTACCTCTGCCTCTATTGGATTGGTAGTTGGGGTCATAGTTATTTCCTCTGTATCTACCGGTAGGGTCTCTTGATGCAACCTTAGCTTCCTGTTGCCTTACATGGGCACTAGACATTAGGTTAACATCTTCATCTGAACTAGTGCTGATTTCCTGGACCTTTTTCTTAGTAGGCTGTGGGTTGGTTTCTGCATCCCTTACCTTCCTAGATCTCTCTTGGGTCTCAACCTCTAGGGCTAGGTCTAGGGCTTGGTCAAAAGAGTCTATTTTCTTGTTCTCAAGAGCTATAGAGATCCAGGGCCTCATGCCTTGGGTAAATGCCTTGCTTAGGGTTTCATCGTTCTGGCGTTGGGCATTACACACTTTCCTGAGATGGCATGCATAGTCTAGAACAGGTTCGTCTATCTTTTGTGCACGGAGTGCAGTCCTTGAGATTATATTGTCTCGAGTAGCAAAATACTCTTTTAATTTATTCACTACATTGGTCCATGTCAACATATCAGGTGTGGCACTCTCCCTGAAGGATTCAAACCAAGCTAGTGCTTGTCCTTCGAGGTACTTGGGTAAATATGTTACCATGGTGTCACTGTCTGTCACTTTGTACTTATCCTTCAGATATTCTGGGAATTTGTGATCAATGAATAATGCTGTTGACATGAGTGGTGATGGGTGTGAAAAGGTTTTGGGTTTTGTTACCTCATGTATCCTGATCTTTCTGTCGTCCTGCTGTTTATTGTCTATGAGCTTGGTCATGTTGGACACCATGGAGATTATGATGTCATCTTTGGATCCAGAGGCAGATGGTGTGACAACAGGTGTGATGGCAGGTGTGGGAGGTTGTGGGGTCTGTTGTTGTTGTCTCTCTAGGGACTTCCGCTGATCTTCCATGGCCTTCTGTTGAGCATCTATTGCTGCATTCCTCTCTGCCAGTTGTTGGTTGAGGATCCTCTCCCTTTCCTCCTGCTGGGACTTGTTGGTCTCTAGGGCAGTAACTGCATCTTGGATGGCCTTCTCATAGGCCCTTATCTTCTCAGCTGTCTGATTAGGTTGGGGGCCTTCATCGGTGTCCATGATGGAGGGTGTGGGGGAGGTGTCTCTGGAGGAGTGGCTGTCAAAGGCTGGAGCTGGGGTGGAGGATCTAGATGAGGGTGTGGATCCACCCCCTGAGACAGATCCTTCTTCCCCTGAGGTAGATAGCGTGAGTTGGGCGTCCTGTAGAGATCCCTGGGAAATGTTGGATCCCTGAGAACTGGTTGTTCCCTGAGTAGACAGGGTGGGTGGTGTGGGGTCTACTGAGTGTGGGTCTGTTGTATTGGAGGCTGGTTTGCCTCCTGTGGGCCTCCTAGATCTTGGTGGGAGGGAGACCTCTTCAACAGGCCCCTGACTACGTAAGGTCTTTGTGTGTTGTTCTGCCAGCTTGACTGATAAGGCTTTGATGTGTGTGTGGTGGACCTCACTGACGTGTGGGAGACCTCACTGACGTGTGGGAGACCTCACTGACGTGTGGGAGACCTCACTGACGTGTGGGAGACCTCACTGACGTGTGGGAGACCTCTCTGACGTGTGGGAGACCTCACTGACGTGTGGGAGACCTCACTGACGTTTGGGAGACCTCACTGACGTTTGGGAGACCTCACTGACGTTTTGGGAGACCTCACTGATATATGAGAGATCTTACTGTTGTGTGAGAGGTCTCATTGATGTGTGGGAGATCTCACTGATGTGTGGGAGATCTCATTGATGTGTGGGAGATCTCACTGATGTGTGGGAGATCTCATTGATGTGTGGGGGATCTCACTGGTATGTGGGAGATCTCACTGGTATGTGGGAGATCTCACTGGTATGTGGGAGATCTCACTGGTGACCTTGGTGGGTATGGTGTCAAGGTCAAGGTCACTGGGTGGGTGGAGTGGGTCTAACTGTGTGTATGCGGTACCAGCTCTAATTTACTGTGTGCATGATTGTTCCCAGTTGCGGTACCAGCTTTAACTTACTGTGTGCATGATTGTTTTTAGTTGTGTTACCAGCTTTAAATTTTATGAGCCTGTGAGGTATGGGATCTTAGTAGGATGTTCTCCACCACTTTGTCATACTAGTAATTATTGGCATGATCAAGTTGTCATATGAGAAATATCATAAGACTAGTGGTATATAGTGTAAATACATCAGGCTCATATAAAATAGTGTTATTTCCAGTTGTCACTGGTTTATTCAGCTTTAGGCAACATGTAAGAAATATCAATCATACAGTAGTTAGTATGTAGGTAATTAGTACATACAGTAAACATACAGTAATTTATAAAGTACAATGTTCAGTTCCACTCCACCTGTGAGGTATTAATAATACAGTGTCCAGCATACTTCTAGGTGGGTTCCCACACCTAGCTCCTGACCTGCTGCTTAGAGGAATAATGTAATAATGGATAACTTTACCCTCTGGTGGAAGTCTTGAAGAAGATAGCCTCTGGCCACTAATGGTAGGAAACCAATGCCTGTCTAGCATAGTTTCACCATAGTGCAGTGGTATAGCAGGTAGCAGGAGATGACTGGAGATGTTACCTCTAGAGCGGTTCTTGGTGATGTGTCTTCCTGGAGGTGCAGACAGGCTATTTGTAGCAAATCTTGGAAAAGCACCTCCAGACTGACTGGAGCCAGCAGCATCTGCCTAACTCTACAATTGTTTGAGGGGACCCTTTCAAGTGTCACAGGGGGACAAAGGACCCCCATGGACGCCGCTATGGCCCCCATTGTCTTGGTCGGTTCTGCATCTTTAGACCCTCATATCTCGGCCGTTTATGCTTGTATAACCGCCATTTTGGGCATGCGCAGAGCTGAATGTGCCAAGATTATAATGCCCGCTGGATAGGCGCGTAACTCCCGCCGGTTTGTCTGTAGCTCACTCGGAGGTCAATTCAGTCTCCATGGCGTAACTTCCTTAATACTGGGAGTTCAGCCTTGATCTTGGGCTCATTCTGACCGTCTAATTATGGGCTTTCCATAGAATTTTTGATATTTGACCTAGGTCGCTCAGGAGCGACGCTAGAGCGACCGGAAGGTTATGGCGTCGTGCTTATGTAACCCATTGTTCAGTCCTTAGAGTGCTCAGACACTCATGACGGCGTCAGCGGTGCTCAGGCACCCGTGACGGCCGGTTGCATTCACTTACAAGTTATTAATTTGTGCATTGAACCATGAGGTCGCACACTGAGACCCTTATTCTTATTATATTGTGCAGTGAACCATTAGGTCGGACCTTTTGATGTCATAAACTTAGTCTAACTGACTGTGGCTGGTGTGCAGTGGGGCATGAACGCTCTTATGTAAAGTTTGAGCGCTCTTATAGCTCTTAGAACCAACCTATGTATTAATTTCATAGATATTTCTTTGATTAATACAAAATATGTTACAATTTATGGAATAATACATTCATGTATATGTCGGCCCCTGGTTTGATGCAATCCCAGAATGTTGGCATGATGCAATATCCCTCAGGTTTGTGCTAAATTGTCATCATAATTCACCTATACAGTGTTGGCGGGTTACTCACCAGCACTTGGTGTATCATGTCTACCTTGTACAAACCATTAATATGATGCATGCATGAATCCAGCACTGGCTAGTTACCCAACAACAGAGGCACATCAATGTCGTTTTCTGTGTTATATTCGGGTGCGGTCCAGGTCCCTGGCGGGGAGAGGACCATCAGGGAGCAAGGTTGAATTGCAATATCAAGCTATTAATCTATGTTTAACCCAGGGCGAGGTGTGCGGGGTCAGGATTATTCCTAGCTAATCCCACCGAGTCCTGGGATATAACAGGGATTAATGCATTTATAACACTTATTCCTCCATTTTGTATTAATTTCTAACCTTATAACCTGAGAATAAATGCAGGAGAAGAAATTTTCTGATCCCAAGCTATTCTCCCCAGTTCACCTTGCCAGGCCTATGGCCATTTAGGTCGTCGGCACTTGACCAACTTTCCACACATATTTTGGGTAGAATCCAATCATGCCATGCACTGAGCTCCTAGTACCAACAAATATATGATCCATAGGGGGCGTCTGTGTACTTTTTGTCTCCATATGCTTCTAAATAAATAATAATCCAATGAAGTTACATAGCGATACGCTTCGCCACCCGCCTCCACCATGCCGGGCATCGTGTTGACAGTGTGGGAAGGTCCCGTATGTTGGTCAGCCTGCTTCTAAATAAATAATAATCCAATGAAGTTACATAGCGATACGCTTCGCCACCCGCCTCCACCATGCCGGGCATCGTGTTGACAGTGTGGGAAGGTCCCATATGTTGGTCAGCCTGCCGCAGGAGGCCGGGGCTGGTGGCGAGACATATCGCTATGGAAAACCATTGGATTCTTCTTTATTTCAAATAATATGGAGAAATTAGTCAGGGAGGGATCATATAAGATATCTAAGGATGTCTCCCTGTTAATAACTCAACTAACCACCATTGGATTCTATGTTAAAGAAGGGTGCATTCACGGGCTGGTAAGTGAGATCATTTCAAATCTGTCATTTGCTTTGGATTCTACTACCGCTCAGCGTGGTGTAATGGATAGCGATTCTGTCTATTGCCACAGCGGCCGGGGTTCGCACCCCCGTATGACCTAAACAGTTTTAACTGGAAATGTATGGCATGGTTGACTTTGTATACTTCTCAAATTAATTAACATGCCCAGAATCACACCAAAGATGTCTTAGAAAAGAACAGAAGATCTCAGAATGCGGTAACACCCTGATAACGGAACTGGGTTTTGACCAAAAAAGCACTGTGGAGGCTAGAATCGTGAGATAAATCATATTAAACACACAAAAGATCATTATATCAGCACCATTCAACCATTTAAGAAGAGTCCACACTGAAACTGAACGGAACTTGTGAGACTCTCTTTACAGCCATGTGGATCTTTAAGCATTATTCTGTGTCTAACAATATGGTCCTCCGTAAGTACTACAGTATGAGATACGGTCCTCGGTAAGTACTACAGTATGAGATATGGTCCTCCATAAGCGCTACAGTATGAGATATGGTCCTCCATAAGTACTACAGTATGAGATATGGTCCTCCATAAGTACTACAGTATGAGATATGGTCCTCCGTAAGTACTACAATATGAGATATGGTCCTCCGTTAGTACTACAGTATGAGATACGGTCCTCCGTAAGTACTACAGTATGACCCTTGAAGGGTTAAACATAGTCATTGTTGTAGATGCCCCACCATGTTGTGTGAGGTGGGTGGGTCTCATTACCTCAGTGGTGTAAAGGTCCCTGCATGTATACATCTTCATTTCTACCCACACTTGGTCGACAGAACCTTGTACAGCATGTCACCCACTAGATGTATCAAATCCTCAGGATTTGCTGGGGGGGGGGGGTGAATAAAGCGTAAAGGGCTGTCTACAGGCTGCTGTAAAGACAGCATGGCCTAGGTACATCATAGCAACAAGGGCTGTACAGTATCTAAACTTCTTGATAGCAACTCTGCAGGGGTGCATCATCAACACCCAGGGTTTAATAGTTAGTATAATACATGGATGACTTTTGTAGCCCTGGTGAGGAACTTGCCACTATATATACCAAGACTGCATTCAAGTATTATGTCCACCAATTAACAAGATACATCAATGCAATATGTGACATTGAAAGACCTGGGGGTTAATTCATAACATTTGAGGAATGTTCTTTCAGTGAAATGATGATCCTTTCATACTCAGAATAATTACCTCATTAGAAACGAAAATCTTTCATGGTCATCGTTTATAGTTATTACATAGTAAATGCAATACTACATGTTGTGAAAAGCATCAAAATTATCATAATTTTTTTCATCCTCAATCTCATCGGTTGCAGACGAATTTCAAAATGAATAATCATTTGACGTATGAATCGCATTCCTGAAGGGTTACTGCTGGTGGCCTGGCCAATTATGCCTGCCCACAATACAACCCACAGACAATATATGAGAACAGTATACTATACATTTCCTAATGTGCAGTGAGTTTTTCTACCCATCTCTTGTTGTGATGTAGCCCTGGCACATAACTCTGCATTACCTGCCGGGGCAGTTGTGCTAGTGGTTCTTAACCAAAATATAGAAATGTTAGTACTGCAACATGGTACGTTGGAACCTCAGATAATGCATAACTAGTTGTTTTGTTTGGAATTCTATTAGCGTATTATATCTACACAAAGGTGGATCTCCTCCAACAAAAGCCAAATAGCAAGAACAGACAATTAACTATGAATTTAATTGGGCATTATCAAACACATAATATAAATTGACATAGAAAAGATAAAGGTAGGGCAATCATTAGATAACTGGTTTGTAGTTGAATGATTATAAAATACAATCTAAAAACCCAAGAATTCTCACGAGTTTGGCAAAAATACACATGTCTATATTGTATATCTAAGTCCTCGAGTTACGTGTTACTTATTTAGCCAAGTTCAACATTAAAGCCTAAAACCCCCTCATTGATGATTCATTTTTCTGACAAAAGTCCACAATTACACGAAATAGATAGAGAGATATCCAATGATTTTATTTAGGGTAGATTCACCCTAAGACGGACACACACCTTGAGTCAGACACTTTTTAACTATGATTTCATAATGAAGTGTATTAAGTTTGGCGGAATTGTCAGTTCAATACGAAAATCCATGTGTTTATCTTGATTATCATGAAGAGAGTACATATTTAGCATTAAACTTCATTATGATTATGAGTGTGCCGAAACTGGGGTGTATTTTGGCATCATCATTGTGGACATAAATAGAAAAGGTTGTACAAATCACTTTATTGAGAGTCTATACTTGGACAAATCCTGTATATATGCAGCTATCAGATGACACCCCTACATCTTCTGTGCCATATACTCACAATAAGACTCTTCAAATGTTAGAAGTTTGCTTTTCATAACTTAATCAAATAGGGCATGTATCTTCACCTTGACTCGGACACCAATTTCACCAGCTCAGTACTTCCCTGTGCTTTAATCAGAAATTATCATACCGTAGTTGCCTGTTTAAGAGCCGGGTCTTTGAATAGGCGCCTGTCTTGAATAAGCGCCGGGCCATAGTGGTCTTAAAATTGAAATTTACACCTTAATCTATGTCTTGAATAAATGCTGGTCTTGTGTAAGCGCGGGGATAGAGTAGCATTGAAATCTATGAGCGCCGGGGCGCTTATTCAGGTCACTATGGTATATCCTATAACTAATTTACTGAAATAGTGCATGGAACATGGAGGGTCAGCTTATTATGCTGTAAAATGTAAGGACTCAATATTCAAATGATATAATGCATTTACATAAGCCCATATAGTAAATTCCTATTATTTATATTGTTGTATCCAACATTATGGGTAGAATAGGGATAGCTCTGATGAAAAAAGACAATTCACAATGTATACATTATAGGTCCACTAATTTAACACATATCTACTGCAATAAAAAAAGAGAATTCACAATGTATACATTATAGGTCCACTAATTTAACACATATCTACTGCAATAAAAAAAAGACAATTCACAATGTATACATTATAGGTCCACTAATTTAACACATATCTACTGCAATAAAGGACAATTTATAATGTATACATTATAGGTCCACTAATTTAACACATATCTACTGCAATAGTCTTATTGGATAATGCATGTTTTAAATACCCTTCTGCCACATATAAAATACGGTTTCCCATGTCCAGTGAACAACCCTCAGGTAAAAGCTTCATAATTTGTAGACTAAATGTAACAGAATGAAGCCTGATATCAATATTAACCTCCCTTACATAGGAAACACAAATTGCATCCCCCTTTCTATACAGAAAAGAGGGAAAACAGTGTGTCCGACATAAGGTGATTGTTTATCATTAGGTGTCTGACTTCAGGTGAAAATGTCTTTTTGAATTCCAAAATATTGCTAACATTTTTCACACATTTATTCCATTAAAGCAAGAAAAAATGTCGATATCACATGAAGATGCAGCCTTTCCCTTTAAAATGCGTTCAGATAAGCTTATTTCATCGTAGGAATATAGATATCATGCATGTAAAAAGGGTTACATTCATATTGAAAATATGATCCAATCACATAATTATATGGCCACACCCAGATGCCTCGTTATGTATAAGTGTCCTAATTGTCGGTGTGAGAAGTATGAGAAGTATGACGATGGTCCACTATCACTAATTGTACGAAATCAGCTGTAAGTGGTGTTCCGTAACATTCAGTTTGACGTCAGTAAAAGGTGTAACTTTTGATCATACCCCCATTCCATGTATTATGAACGCATTCATGATCTTCTAATGAGATGATACCCAATCTTTCAACAGGGATTTTGAATTGTGTAATTTTCTATTATCACCCGTTATCCCTTTAGCCCCCTCCCCCACACTATATTTCTGCATTATTTTATTCCTATTGATATAAAATGATCTTCCCGATCCAACATAATCCATGCATGATCGGCAGAACACATTAAGACAAAAGTCAGCAATGCTATTGGATTATTGTCGAAAGGTTAAGGGGACTGCATCGTGATTTGCAAAACTGGCGTTATGACGCTTTTTTTTCCAAAGTTAAAAAAGTGCACATTGTGGCCATCATGTGTTACGGTGCGATAGATTCTGTGATTGTATTGGTGTTAATGGTTTCTCACTGATACAATTATCAGCATTTATACTACAGTTATCTACTTTAGGCACTTAAAAAAGAGTAATTGCACTGAGAGGACATCACAAACAAAAATAAGATAGTGGTCTTTTGTTTATGACCGATTTTTCACCAGTTTTCAGGTGGACGGATCATCCCATATTCCCTGCTGTGCAAATGATAGAGTATTGCCTTGCTGATAATTCATGGGCAAGCTGTTAAGTGAAGGGAACGTGCAAATGTCCATTCCCAGAGTTTTAGCTCAGCATAGCCACCTGTGTGGATGCAGTGTTGAGTTAACCCTGTAAGGGCTGCAAGATGTTCACAGCTTCATTTTGCTTTGCTATTATTATTGTCACATAATTCCTCATTGATGTATATGCATCATGCTTCAGGAGAGTATACGAAACTGACAATTAAGCGCACACATAATTATACAAGAAAAAAGGGATATTGATGCTCAAGACATAAGTTAATTCTAATGAGAGCAGACCCTAAATCCTAAAGATCATTGTGCCTTAAAATCGTTATTTCTTTCTACACTAGAAACCATTGCCTTTACCTTAAAATGCTTGCAGGATTTTGCATTTAGGCCCCAAGGAGTTGCGCCTATCAGAGCATGTGCGTTCTTTAGAATGAATCTGGTAAAACTAATAGGGTGGGCATGAATACAGGAGGGTGTTGCTTGTATGCTAGATATAGCACATTCCACAGCATTACTTTACAAGCACAGGAGCGTGTTGCTCCTATGGTAAAAAGAGCTGTCAGTAGGTACCCTCTTTTCAAAAGAGGTCAAGCTCTGCTTCACCATTCAACTTGCACTCATTACATTAGTCTGAAAAGTACCTGCCTTGTTTAAAACAGAGAGAGCTGCACTATCAGGTACCTACTCATGTCACACACTCTATAGTATATTATACTGACTGACTTCTCCCAACTAGGTACCTACTCAAATCCCCCTTTTTTAGCACCATACTTGAATGAACACTTGTGAGCAACAAAGGGACAAGTTATAGCTACAAGAAAAGAAAGGACTGGAAACAAGGGCATTTTTAGCCAGCTCTTCCTTTTACTATAGGAGCAACACCCTCCAGATTGCCATACACATCGTGATCTCTAATGTGTGGACCAAAGATTGAAACACTTTTCATAACTCTCCTTTCCAAACAAGTAGATCTATTCTTGCAATAGTGCTGGATTTAATTATTACTATAAAATTGACTTGGTAAAAGGCTCAGAAAACTTATCTTTCTCAGAGAAAGTGGGTGGATTTGACCCTAATTATTTTGAAAGTTTATAATTTTAGGATTTTATTTACGATGGTCCTTGACCCCATGACATGAGTCTGTACCTAGCTTTCCTTTTATTATTTCATCAAACTACATCGATGTTAATAATTACAATCATGTAGATCCTCCACACAATCTTTTGTCCACTTTGGCAATCATGATTATGTTTCTGACTACAAAAAATAGAAACTCTGCTTGAAGAGTGAAGAGTATTTCCTGTTCCATCATACGAGTCTAAGAGGTTCATAAATCTCCCACTACATATCTGGATTTTACCTGGAGGGTGTTGCTCCTATGGGAAAAGGTAGTATTGCCTAAGAAGTGCCTCAGCTGCAACAGTCTCTTTCTTTGTAGTCCTAACCTGTTTGTGTGTTGTACACAAGTGGTCAAAACAAGAGCACTTGAAAGAGTATGACAAAAGTAGGTACCTCATAGTGCAGCACACACTATTTCTAAGCAAGGCAGATGTCTTTTCAGACTAATATTGTGAGTGGAAGTTGAATGGTGAAGCAGAGCGTAACTTCTTTGAAAAAGAGGGCACCTACTACCAGCCCTATTTAGCATAAGAGCAACACCCTCCAGTATGCACTGGGTTTCTTCTACAATGGTACCCTAAGAATTTGAAAGTAGCAGGTCCACTGTTGTGAATTTCTTTTTTTTTTCTGTGAGAATACATGCGAGAGTGCAATTCACAAGAAATATGCGGCAGTGGATCCACCATTCTACCTAAGGGTAGAGGGTACTGCTGGAGGGTGTTGCTCCTATTGTAAAAAGAGCTGTGAGTATGTGCCCTCTTTTCTAAACAAGTCGTGCACTGCTTTACCATTCAACTTGCACTCACCACATTAGTCTGAAAAGTCACCTGCCTTGTTTAAAATAGAGAGAGATGCACTAACAGGTACCTACTCATGTCACATGCTCTATAGTTTATTATACTGCCTGACTTAATCCAACTAGGTACCTACTCAAATCCCCCTTTTTTAGCACCATACTTGAAAGACCAGTTGTGAGCAACAAAAGGGACAAGTTATAGTGACATGATAAGAAAGGACTGGAAATGATGGCATTTTTAGCCAGCTCTTCCTTTTACTATAGGAGCAACACCCTCCTGGTTTACCTAAAACCCTTTAGTACCTCAAACATAAGGCACAACTTATAGATCCATTTGGACCCTGGCCTGGTAGGGGGAGTGAGGGTAGGAGGAAGTAAAGAGCAAGCGCTATTCTGACAAGGATCCCGTCTGAATATTAAAGATGCTTAAACAGACGAGAATATCTAATAAAGGGGACATACAAGAAAGGGGACAATATTTGTGATATAAGAAGCAGGACATATAAGAAACAGGACAATATTAGGGATAATTATAAGAAACGGGACAAAAGTTTTTTTCTGAGATTTTCTCATAAAAATGCTCCCGTGTCTTAGGTATTCTCATATGGTCCCATGACATGTCATGTCCTGTGTCTTAGACTTTCTGGCATGGTCCAGTGTACTAGATATTATGTCTTAGCCTGTTTCTTAGATAATCTTGTCTGAATAAGTTCGTTATCTGGACGAGATCCTCGTACGGATAACATCGGCCGGAGTAAACCATATAATTCCTTCCTCTCCTACCTTTAGGGCCAAATCCACCAAGACACATCTCAGAGTGTGCATGCGTCAGAAAATGCCACAGGCCTCAATGCATTTTTCTGACGCATGCAGCCTGATGCATCTTGCTGGATTTGGCACTTTGTCCACCCCTGAAAATTGCACGGAAGTTCGTGGGACCTGGAAAGCCCATAGGGTTTGAATATGGAAAATTAGAAAAGTGCTGGCGCTATTGATTAGAACAGCAAAATACAACTTGCATGCAAGGTACTTTTGGTCATACTTTTGGGCTTTTTCTAACTGATTCAACATTTCTATCTGACTGTCTGAATTGATATTACTATCTGACTGTCTGAATGACCAAACAACACAACATTACACTAAGTCTTTCTGTTTAGCATTTTAATGCAGAGAGAGGCCATAGCGTCCTGCTTCAGGTGCCAATGCAGCGAGAGTCTATACATTTCAGCTATCAATATTTCTGTGTCCTGTCCTTGCTTTGATTATCAACTTTTTCTTTTACCAACACATGAAGACTACCAGGTCCATTAGGAAACTGTACTTTTTTATTCAAAAATAAATACTGACCAATATACATTTCATTGGGGGTGTCTTGTATGGTTTCCGTAATAGTCTCCTTTATTGTGCACAATAATCATACCTCATAACATCTTTTTGGTAATATCACAACCAATAAGTTAAGGGACTGTTTCAATAAGCACATCTAAATGACAGTTAGTGAGGAAATGAGCTGATAGCCGTTGTTCATTTAGGTATCGTGTAGTCAATTTGGACAATCTGAACAATCATTTTGTTGGTCTGTGATTGAGCGGGGACTCCACCATGCGATTGTCACAGAGAATCCCAGCAATTCTCACGAAATGTGGTATAGATCATTTTCAATGCTTGTACTCCTCCACGTCCTTTAAAAATTGTTTGTTTCATTTTCCTAAGAGTAGCTACCATTCTCTGCGATAATCAGGTAGTGGAGCCTCAGCTTATGTCTGCTACACATCTTATGTACAAATCTAGTTGAACATACTGGGTAGGCCCCTATATAAATATTACATAGCAGATCAGGGGATTGATATACTTAAGCAAATGAAATACAGCATTATACCACAGAGGTTTCAAGTAGTAGAACATTGGTGGTAGCCTATCTAATTTCTAATCCAGTGAAGGGACTATAATATTACCCGTTTTCCATAACATAACAGTTTCATCAACAGTTTAATTAGTATGCAAGACAAGAAGTATTGATTGTCCAAGTTATGAACTTAGAAACTGATTTTAAAAACATGACATATTTCAGACAGCTTTATAAGCAGTTTTCCTCCAAACCTGAAGGAAAAGTGGCTAGATCCTGCTAAATCAGAAGCATAGAATGTGTAATTATTAGCCAGAGCCCAACTTACTAAGCTTTGCCTGCGACACAAGAAATCCTTTGTTCTACTATGTTTTCTTTTATTTATTTATCCACACAAAATATCAATAAATCAGACATCTGTCTTCTATAATTGCTAGGAATTTGCCATAAATCAGAGGATAAGCAGTGTCGCAGGTAAGGCTGACAACGGGGTCACACAAGTGGAGCTCGAAAAATAGGATCACTTCTCATGTGGCTTTCTAATCTGATTAAACTAGAATGCATTGATGACCATTGCACATTATCACTTCATCTTGGGTCCTCTACTGTAGTTGATATTTTGAAATCATATGATTTAAATTGTGCATCGTTTCTCAATGTTCAAAAGGTGTTCAAAATAGCCTTCAATGGTCATGGACAAGAAAGGTTTGGTGGGAAGATTGCTTACAAGTGTATTCAACTATTTGTAAGAAATGTTTACTACATGAATTTGGTATTTCTCATATATCCTATATTGTCTACTGAGACCATGAGGTTTCCAGCCCCTGCAATTTAAATGCCTCATTCCCCATGGCAGGCTGACATTAACTTTTTCAACACCACATAATGACATTGAAGAGCTTTGACTGGAACAATGCAATTTCAAAGTGGGGCACTTCCCCCATTCAATGACTTAAAAAGTGATTCCATCTGGGCCAGAGCGAAATTTGGACCTGATTATGATAGTCATAGCTTGAGGAAATGGCGATTTATTAAAAAGAGAACTTCATTGGATTGCACCAAAAGAGATAAATCAATTGCATCTGATTCAGAGTTGGCACTGAATTGGCTCAAGCAGTGCTTCTGAAAGCATTTGCCTCTCATATTTCTTGAAAACAATGCCATTTTAAGAAACACCCAAAAGGAAAGTTGGTCTACAGATGTTTGGTTGTTTCTTGCTGTTTTGTTCTTTTGAAGGAGTTTTTTTCTTTTACAATAGGTTTCTTGCTCAGAAAATGATGTATGGTGATTTTCTTTTACTGATTCCTTAAACATTTTGGCAGATATAACATAATCTGTATAGCAAAATCTGTTGACCGACTTTTTTTTCAGTCGAACTCCGTGATGTAGGTCCAATTAATACAATTTGATGTCATTGGGCAATAGGTGAGAAGGGGTAAATATCTGGATAAATAGTATAGGGTACTGATAAATCATTTCTCTTTCTGTCTACAGTCTATAATTTAATATGGTATACTTAGTCTAATACTAGATACAACATAGCAGTTACCCATAATCATCATGCACCTTTGGCATAAAGGTACCCTTATCAGTATACCTGCATGTAAATAAATACACTGTTATAGGAATGGCTAATATTGATCAATATGATGTCTTAACAGATCTGACAAATTATGTATTGAAAGTATTCAATCAATACTGGCTAAAAGTGAGCTATTGTTGATATCTTATCTGCCATAAAGCAGTCATCTTATATGGTCTGGTAGAGGAAACTGTAAAGGAGGAAATGACTGTGTACAACTTTGTTAAAACGTGCATCCTTTGTAAATTGACAAAGATAATTGAGCATTAACTTAAATCGTTTTTATTCGTCCAGCGATATAACAATTTTCTTTGGGAAATTACAATACTAACTGATTCGACATAACTCAGCAAATTGTCGTGAGTCCTCGTCAACCTGTCTGAAGTGGCTCACATATGTCGCTAGATGGAACAAGACGTCGTTATAGCACAAGATCACCAGGAATAGCAATTGCTATGCCACGTGAGTCTAACACACAGTGGCAAAAGATGACGGAATGAGTTATCACTCAAAAAGGTGTCACCATTGATGACCAATCATGGCGACAGATAACGACAATTTGCTGGGAAATAAGTCAATATTTTCAGCTTCACAATAGCATGTTGAATTTAACATTCCAGGAGGGAATTATCAGATAGGCTGAATGTGTTTCTATAAGAACATTTGAACTCTATTCTGTATACTACTCAAGAATGAAAAAATGTAAAGCAGATGTAACTACAAAAGAAGATAATTAAGGTAAATACACCAATGCATTTTGACAGTTTTCTCTGACATGTAGCTTGGGGGTAAACGTATTGGCATAAAGCAGTAATCCTATCAGAAATGTACGGGCAAGATCAGAATCCAACTTTAAAGAAGTCATCTACCTGGATCTTTTGAGCCAAAATGACCCAGTATTCAACTTTTTTTCATAACTGTACTTTGTAGACATGTAAATGGAGCAATAGTAAGGCATAGCTGCTATGAGGATTGCTATGCCATAGCTTTCTAATAATAAATATGTGTCATGGAATGTATCATACATAAATAGCTGTATAATATGATCATAGAGGTATGCAGTAGGACACTTATCCTGGTATTCACAATGTAGCTAAAATGTAGTCAATTTGGAACATGAGGAGGTAATAAATAGAATGAACCATAAAGAACATAGTACAGCTATGGCCTACTCTACATACATATTGGTTTAAATATCTGTGTATGAACACCACTGCAATAAGATTTAGGTGGTTTAGTCAAATGACATCAGATGCCGAATAGCACCCCTTTATATTACATTAACATCACAAATCTCATAACTAATTCAATGACTGAACTATCAGCAGTCTTCCCAGTTTACTTTCCATATTTTCCTTGCTTAATTCAACCTGCATTCTCATCCTTTTCTTCTTTTTTTTGGTATTTTTTCCAGCACTTTTTCAGTTTGTAATTTCCATTGTACATTCCTGAATGTCTTCTCTCATCCTCTTGAAGAATTGGTACTTGAAGCGCCTTTGTCTGCTCTCAACACAGTCCCTTATTACGCAGTCTGACCTACAAGTAGAAAATAAATAAATAAACATTAATATCGATAAGCATAAGCACAACTGAAAAAAAGAAATGAACATAAAAAAAAAGATAGAACTAATACGATTTTAATAGTCTTCTCATGAGAATACTGAAGGTATTGCATTGAAGGAACTACTTTAAGTCATACTCCATTAAAAAAATTGAGACAAATGACCCATGATCTTTTGTTCTCTGGGTCTATGTATAACAAAACAATGCTTTCACCAACCCCCAAGTGTCAGTGATTGTCCCTTACTGGGTGTGTCTGTGGTAGACAGGTGCACGCCTACTTATCTAAGAGTCCCATTTAGAATTAGGTCTCATAAGATCTATTACAAAATAGTAATTCGGCATACGCCTATCATTGGTATTTTAGAATAGTAGCCACAGGATTGAAATATGACAAGGTAGATGTGAGAAAGGAAGCAATGAGGGCGTGGGTTCATGATGTAAAAAGTAGAGCAATTACCTTTTATCACAATAGAAGGATAATTAAGGTAAGAGTGTCCCAATACTGCAATGGGAATGAAGATTCCTCCATTGGAATGGTTGCTTTATACCAGGATATTATCATACTATTTCCTGTTAGGAACAACAGTTCCTTCAATAAAGCATAGGCAAAGTCATTCTCAGTCAGGGTGTGAAGAAACTGAATCTTGTGTTCTCCACAGCGCCATTCTCCACTGTGATGTTATAAAAACATATCCTCAAACCCCTTAACCAAAAGTGATTTTTGAGGGTTCTTTCATATAGAAAACATGAGATTAATAGAGAGATCCACTTAAATTACTCCAAACAGAATGTTTCTTCCTCAAAGCAGGATTCCATGAGGTGGAGCCGAGTGGAATCCTGCTTTGAGGATATAGCATAGATAACTCTGTCTATTATCCTCCTTGCTGATTTAATCGGACTTCCAAGTTGTTGCCCTGAAGTGTCAGGCATTAATCCCCTCTGGAGACCATTTCTTAACACACTACGACTGCTCACCTTCAAGTCGTAGTGGTAACCCTTAATTTAGTGACATTACAGCCCAATGGTATTGGTCATGTAACACCTGCAGCACTACGACTGCCCTACCAAATGCTATGTGATATCTACATAACTGCTGATCGTACAGAGCAGTCGTAGGGCACTACCTACGATTGCTGACACTAAGTATAGGGGTCTCAAATCGTAGTGACTGTGTGCAGTCGTAGTGCCTTAAGAAATGGCCTCCAGACCCATATCAAACACCCACACTCCTCATAAGGCGTGAGACAAACGACATGGCAGCCATCTTTGTTACATGACCGGAACTGCAGTTAAAACCAGGGCAATGGCTACTGACCTCCACACACTCCCCAAACACCTGACCAGACACCTGACAAAACAAGAGTGTTAGTGATGAAAATGGGGAATGTGCTTGGTGAGTGAGTCGATGGGCATGTGCAGTATGTTTCTGGTGATGCCGGTGCCTTCTGGTGGCAGTGACTGGAGACAGATGGCCGAGGAGCAGTTGGCAAATAGTCCAACCCTGGCCATATTCCACAAACAGGGAAAGGTCTAAGGGTAGCCAGAATCTGACAGGATACTAATGAAAGAGTCAGTACAATTAGGTGTAAATTTGTGCTATTGATATAGGCAGGGTTCCAACCATTTACGGGTTATGGTTTTAACTGACTATAACCTGACATTTATCGGCTTTTACCTGACCAAATGTTGAATAATTCATGGGGTTCACAAAAATAATTCATTGGCTCTGAAGAGCGGACGAAAAGAAAAAGAAAAATGTATAAGATATATGTTTGATATTGTCAAAAGGATAGTCCTGAAACCATATCTATCATACTGTAATGTCTCGTTCAAGCACAGGGGTCTCAAATGATACCCGGCCTCAAATAAGCCCCAGGGGTATAGGGGTATCAAAACCAGTCTTAAGCACTAAAGACTGTGTTCAAATAAGTGCCTGTTTCAAATTAAGGCCATGGGTAAAATCGTATTGAAATTAATAAGCGCACGGGCGTTTGAACCGGCTGATATGATATATTTCCTTCACAGCAGATTCCAAAACCATAATGCTGACACTAAGGTTTAGTCCCCAACTAGATGAATATCCATAAAACTGCCCAGCATTTCAAACGCCTAGTCATTGAGTCGCTTCAGCAAATAGAGGTCTGCGAGTGTTAGTAGTATTTAGGAGAGGAGAGTCAATGTTTTATATCCTGTTATGGCAGCAGTGTGCCCCAATCGGGTCTGTGTGCCAGAGATAGGGTGGACAACTATCCTCAGGGCGGCTAGCGGCTGTCAGGAGTGGGTCATGGGGCAAAAGGTCTTTCGAATTGTGAAATGGCAGTATCTGTGACTGGATGTCGTGGGTGGCAGAGCGAGTTGTTGGGCTAGAGTGCATCAAAGGATTCTCTTTTTCACCTGATATATGAAAAAATGTCATTTTGATCTTTCCAGAAAACTGTGCAAGAAAGACCTGACTTGGTCAGTCCCCTTTACACTCATATTCACCAGTTAATTTGTAAAGGTATTGAGTTCACTGACCTTTTGGACCGATTGGACCTTATTGAATGATTTTGATCATCGTAAATGTCGTTAGTAAGTATCTGGTCGTTTGAATAACATTGTCAACAGAACTCAACCAGTTGTCAACATTAAGTTAATATTTGTACCCACTAGTTATTAGTTTCCCAGTGGTTTATCAGCAGAAGTGACATTTACTGTTACTGGCAATGACAGGGGTATCTTTTCCCACTGCAAAGCTTTTAAAAGAAAGAAGAGTGGGATAAGTTCTACAAACACAAGGTACATGCACAGCATTGAAAATAATTGTTGTCAGTGGTCTTGTTTTCCAGAATGTGCTATCTTGAAGAGTTGACATTGTAAATATGTCATAGATCATCTGATATGTTTGTGAGCTATTGATATGCATGATAGGTATGACAAAGACCTCATATCAGGTTTCAGTGGGTATATGAGCTAAAATCTTCAGAATGATCATAAGATTCCACAGGCTCATCTTGAGAATATCTTACCACGTCCGTTGCTTGGAAGCAAGATATTCATCGCCATTATGCAAAAATAAACCATCCTCTCTACTCTATGATAAGATAAGGTAAAGAGGACTTGAGTGAAATGCCTCAGTTAAACAGCTGCTTCACGCAAACACATTCCCCATTGAACGTTCCTGTTGTTATGCCTTGTCACCTGCCACTCCCTCTGACCTCTTCAACCACCGGCACAGATAGCTGATAAGGTGCTACAAACAAATGATAATATTATGACCACCGACATTTTTGCGTAACACTATACCAGCAGCTTTTAAACCTTTCAATTCTCATAAAGTGATTTTGTGCATCATATCCATCTGTCCTTATGTCGAGGCAATACTGCCATGTAGACAGCATGAATAAAGTTGTGTTAAGCTTAATTTTAGTGGAATTCTCATTGCTTGTAGTTCCCACATATACAAACAAATGTCAATCCAGATGAATGTTATCCTTCAAATCATGCATCTCACATGTACAGAAGGGGTAGACTTGCCACTGAATATTTGCTCATAAGGTTACCTGAGAAAAGGCAAAAAAAAAAAAAAAGAATCGAAAAAGTCACCGTTTCTTGATGTATCGATCTATAGTAAATCTACACACCAGGGCTGCATTCATGAATGCATCATGATTTATTATACAGGAGTGCATCAAACCCATATATGGTCAGCATGATACATGGATATAATACAGTTGTATGCATTCAGAAAATGGGCATGGTGATTTAATGCAATGGCCACACTCCCCTGGGGGAGTCCACTATTAGGTCTGGTATTAGGCGGTAGGGGGCCACTCCCACATTTTCTGAAAGATGGTTCTCACTATAATGGGCTAGGTAGATCTTTTTCCTTCTCACTGAAATTAAAGAATTAGTCTAAAACTACTTATTCACAATTAAACTAATTATTCATAATTACCCATGCAGGGGCTAATGGGCCTTCAAATTAGGACAATTTCACAGGAGCAATCAGTCCATCATTACCCTATACTATGACAAAGAGAGAAGCAATCCGATGATATTGTCACGCCCATAATTTTACACAGTTAATAGAGAAAGTTGATCGCATAATAACGACACCTAGCAAAACGGTTACATGATAATGATGCCATCTATGTTCCTATCATTCATACTCATACAATATGTGACACTTCAATGTTTAAGGTTATAACTTGAGACTTCATGGTTCCATAAAAATGTCATCTACATTTCTGTTATTCATACTAATGAACTAATTGACACTTCAAGGTTTAATGGCATGTACCATATACTGTAGAAGTGGTGTAATTGTTAAGTGAGGCGATATCACTTCACAATATTTGCAACGCGGAAAATATTGAAGTAACCCTGTCTCTATTGCATGACTAGGTGATGTAGCTTGAAGTACACCTTTTACTTTTCCTAAATAGCAACCTGAGGCATAGTCCATGAAGGTCTAAATAATCCACTTGTCTGCCTGTTTTGTTCTGCCCACTACGCCCACCATATTCTAATACAGTGTTCAAACACCCCTACTGATAGAGTTTAACATGCGGAATGGTTGAATCCACTATCAGGTCTAGTATTAGGCCACAACAAAACAATGCTATTAGGGGTGTTTGGCCACAGTGTACAAACACCCTTACTGATAGAGTTTAACATGCGGAATGGTGGAATCCCGTTTTTATATAGAAAAACAGGAAGTAAGGGGTAAGCGAAATCAGTATTTACTCAAGGGAAGGATGGAGATTCCTAAATGAAATAAATAATGCCTTCACAGCACCTTAGGGTAAACGCAGCCTTTGCGAGCCTCATCAACCACTCAAAGAGTGAAAAAGTCAATTGTCTAGTCTCTTCTTGTCTATCCATCTTTTAATTGTATAGAAATGTGTGATTTACGTCTCTTTTTTTACTTTCCCTATTTCTTTGCCACACTGCTATCCTCAATAAAAAAAAAATTCACTTTGCTGACTATACCAGTGATATCTACACTGAGCCGGTGATGTTGGCTTCAACGACTACTTTGCCTGAGATAGACATTCATTCATTAATTTGATTCAATTTGATTCAATTCTCTTTGCTATATACATGACCTGACATCATGTTAAAGTAACTTCAGAATCTGCTGCTGATTAACATGTAAATTCACTTTCCCCGATATCTCCTGATCACTGGGAGTGAATTTTCTTTTTAATACATTCGATTGGAATGAGCGGCTGATCTAATGGCACCTGATCAATCCTGATCGTCACAACAGATCCAGTGGAACAACTGCTTTTTATAATCTCACTAACTGGACCTACTACTGCATGATTCTAAACTCTGTACATTCAACCTCCTTCCGCCATTCATCAGCTTGATGTAAGTATATGCACTGCTTCGCTCACCTTTTCCCACTGCGAACTTTGACAGGAGTCAGACCGAGTCAGACAAGCAAAACGCATTAATCCTTCTAAGGACACAAAATTAGATTCACATACACTGATATGTTAGCATGATGCTTTAATGTACCATACACTGATAGGTTAATGATGCTTTAATGTATCATACACTGATAGGTTAGCACGATGCTTTAATGTATCATACACTGATAGGTTAATGATGCTTTAATGTATCATACACTGATAGGTTAATGATGCTTTAATGTATCATACACTGATAGGTTAGCACGATGCTTTAATGTATCATACACTGATAGGTTAATGATGCTTTAATGTATCATACACTGATAGGTTAATGATGCTTTAATGTATCATACACTGATAGGTTAATGATGCTTTAATGTATCATACACTGATAGGTTAGCATGATGCTTTAATGTATCATACACTGATAGGTTAATTATGCTTTAATGTATCATACACTGATGGGTTAGCATGATGCTTTAATGTATCATACACTGATGGGTTAATGATGCTTTAATGTATCATACACTGATAGGTTAATGATGCTTTAATGTATCATACACTGATAGGTTAATGATGCTTTAATGTATCATACACTGATAGGTTAATGATGCTTTAATGTATCATACACTGATAGGTTAATGATGCTTTAATGTATCATACACTGATAGGTTAATTATGCTTTAATGTATCATACACTGATAGGTTAATGATGCTTTAATGTATCATACACTGATAGGTTAGCATGATGCTTTAATGTATCATACACTGATAGGTTAGCATGATGCTTTAATGTATCATACACTGATAGGTTAATGATGCTTTAATGTATCATACACTGATAGGTTAATGATGCTTTAATGTATCATACACTGATAGGTTAGCATGATGCTTTAATGTATCATACACTGATAGGTTAATGATGCTTTAATGTATCATACACTGATAGGTTAATGATGCTTTAATGTATCATACACTGATAGGTTAATGATGCTTTAATGTATCATACACTGATAGGTTAATTATGCTTTAATGTATCATACACTGATAGGTTAATGATGCTTTAATGTATCATACACTGATAGGTTAATGATGCTTTAATGTATCATACACTGATAGGTTAATGATGCTTTAATGTATCATACACTGATAGGTTAATTATGCTTTAATGTATCATACACTGATGGGTTAGCATGATGCTTTAATGTATCATACACTGATGGGTTAGCATGATGCTTTAATGTATCATACACTGAGTCACTCGCCATGACTGCAATGCCACTTCAGGATGACCTATTGGGAGTACATCAACCCCCATGTATTGTGTTACCGGGTACTCACTGCATGGGTGCATCATGATTCCTATCGGCAAACAATGCACTTTAGTACTAAGCGGTCCTTAAAGGGTTAACTCTTTGGTTAATGCTAACCCTTGGGATGCCCAGCGGTGACCCAGAGTGAGGCTTGGTCACATGACAGGGTCCAGGCCTCTTTCTGACAATGACAGGGACTCCCACGTAACTGGGCAGAAGGCGGCGTAATGAGAACGGCAAAAGGCAAAAGGGACGAGGCAGTCTAGGGTGAAAATGTAGATAAGATATTATTTCATGTAGATAGAGTGAGTCTTTGCTTTTAACGGATCGTATTATGAAGATTCAGCCAAAGTCACTTTCGCATGCAAATGTGAAACTGTAATAGACCTGCATGATATCATAATAAAGATTGAAGGATTCAATAGGCCTATCCATATTATTATGATGATATATTGATGTCTATCAAATGTTTTTTAGCTTCTAGTGCATTGAAACACTTATGGGATAAAAAGTAGTAAACTGTTTTTCTTCTAATGATCAGTGACCACTTCTGTTGATATTTTAATCATTTAGGTACAGAGCTGTTCAGGGCTGCGTTGTCACTTCGAAAATGGTGATTTTTGAAGGGGAAATGGGCAGAAATAGGTGAATAGGCTGATGATGTATTAACAAATATGGTGCATCATGCTGTCACTACAGTGTTGATACTCTACTGGAGGGTTGGTATGGTATTCTAATGAAATATACTGTTATGCAACTCACTCACATAGTCTTGAATCCTTTATCAATGGGAGTTTTTGATAGAGTTTCTACAGAATAACATAAAATCATTACATAGATCTGCCTGAACAGGTTCAACCTACACAATGGAAATCTCTGTGCCGCTTTGATCACTGTTGATAGCACTGAGTCTTGATCCCCATTTTATTTATCATTTAAATCCTAATAACCATTCACTTCATAGTGTTGTCTTCATGTCTGGTTATTTCATATTCCAATAGGAAGTCTAGAAGGCTGATAGGTCTAGAGGGAAGATTGCCTCCTACTTTAGAAATGTGATATATATATATATATATATATATATATATATATATATATATATATATATATATATATATCAATTTGAAAGTTAATAAGGTTGTTGTTCAAAGCTCAGTCCAAAAGCCAGGAGGGTGTTCATAAAAGATTGGAATGGAGTTCTGTCAGAGGCGCTACTCTCAAAACAGAACTGATTCACCTTATGGAATTGATTTTCTGTTGTATTGCCAAAAGGTAATTGGTAAGAGAATTGGTTTAGGGGTGGTCCAGAATCGGTGTGTACCTCCCAAGTAAAGAATCCTAAGAACCCATTCTGTGTTGCAATTAACAGCCTGTTGCAATTAACAGCCTGTTGCAATTAACAGCCTGTTGCAATTAACAGCCTGACTTTGATATCGCCCAGTGCCTTGCGCTAATCAAGAAACCAATCCTGTTTCTCTGCCTTTAACCCCCTACGATGCCTTAGACACCTTATGAAACAAACTGCATTGTGCACATTTTATTGCTTTCCAGGGTAACATCATTAGCAGAGGTTTCCGCTTGTAAGACAGCTAGGAAGTAGTTTGCTAAGCCGTGTATGGTGTTTGATTGCTGAAGACATTTCCAATTATTCTGAGAGCAGTCTGTCTTCAGCAGGCTGTTGCAAAAAGATTTGGAAACGATTTTGTCGGAGGTGGTATTCCCAAAATGGAACTGACTGACCTCAGGGAATCAATTCCCTGTTGGGTTGCCAAAAGATAATTGGTCATAGAAGTAGTTTAGGAGTGGTCAGGAACTAGTGAATGCTTCCTAATCGAGAACCAATTCCCAGACAGTTCCTTTCTCCAATTCCCTGGCCTTTCGACTATGGGAAGCATTCAGGTGGAATTAATCATGGAACCAGTTCCTCAACTTTTTGCAATGCAGTCTAATTCAGAGTAAGTCAATTCCATTACAGTATAAGGTGGGAATTGGTCTCCCTGGGTGGAGAATCGGGAGGAACTGGAAGATGCATTAGTTACAGTGAGAATTGAATTCCAAAACTTTTCGCAACAGCCTCCTGAACCAGTATTCATGAAAAAGAGTGAGCCGTAGATTTCTGTCTAGAATACTAATTTCACCTGTTTGTCATAGCAATGTGTCAGGAAATATTTCCCTACGGGGCGATATCTTACAGTACAGTGATAAGATGATAGAGATCATGTGGGTTGATTGGTGAAATAAGAATAATTATAGTCATAGTTAGTGTGTTAAACTTTACACAAAGTTCAACATTATCGTGGGTGCAAGATTTCGGCCATGGTATGAATCAATCTCATTTGTGTTACTGGAGGAGGGAACTAATTATTTTCCAGCTAAAGTTTGTGCTCATTTGGTTCAATGTACCTTGAATACTGTATCGTCGTGTTTAAGCGCCGGGTTTTGAATGAGAGCCGGTCTTGTATAAACGCCGGGGGTATGGGGGTCATGAAATATACCTTAAGCACTGAAAACTAGATCTTGAATAAGCGCCTGTCTTATATAAGGGCCGGGGGTAATGCCCCCTCCAAATCTATGAGCGCCTGGGCGCTTATTCACGACGATACGGTATGTCCTCTTATTCCCCAAAGTGAAGCATCAGCCTTGGTTTATGGTATGGCCCATACTCAGCCCAGGCATACTCCAGCCTATGTATTCCTGTTGGGTCTCATACGACCAAAGGCAGGTGAACCAGCTGTGTTCATTAGCCTTCTATATAGGACACCTCTCTTGTTAATTTGCACACTATCAGTGTCAATGTGAGAAGGGCAATAACGAGCTTCACACAATATAAAAAAAAAATATTTCAAGATTCATTTTGAATGTACTGCAAAAAGAACACTGTAAAATTGTAAAATGAACAGTGGTTTTCTGGCAACTTTGTAACAATGATTGTTTTTACAGAGATTCCTCACTACACATTGCTTTACTGCACTGCCATCTGTGGCTTCATTGTAGAAACAATGGTGGTTCACTATTCAATTTTACAAAGATCCCTTGTAATTTCAACAGTTATTGCTTATAGTGCAATTTTAGCAGCTATTTCTAAGAGCATACCTGATCGGAGCATCTTGCTAGTTGGAACATAAATAGCAGTACCAGTTATTAAAGGTCGGCTTTGTCCCAAAGGCTTTGATTCAACAACAAATTCCATCTCTACTCAGTATCTCCACCTTTTCAGAACTGAAAACTTATCATACTATAAAAGGGATCGATTCACTCTTAGATGGTTGGATTGATGCTCCAATGCATCCAGGGCTGCACTGGTGCATTGTAATATGGGATATAAATGTTGATACATAGTATTTACATAGATTTCGCATTGAGTTTTGAAGAGCTACAAGCTCCACTTGCAGTAAATGGAATATCAATAATCTGTCTTAAGTAATGATACCCTATTTGATCTTTAATGTGGATATAGTGCTTTAAAAACATGGTGAGCGCTGCATCCAGCCAAGCTGATATTGATGGCACCGGGGGTCAAGTTCAAAACAGACAGCAGTCACCAACTATATGTCTACGATCACCAAAGTACCACAACGATCGTAGAACCTGGGTGTATCGTAGACTTTACAAGGTAGAATATAGACTTGTACATAGTACTAGAACATGGTTTTTATTTCACAGCTGGGATATTTCTATATTATAGCCATGAATGATAGTCATTTTCCTTGCATTTCAAAAATCAAATGATGTGTCACAGGTAGCATATGAATTGAGAATCAAAAAGAGGGGCAAATGGCTGTCTATTTTGAAATAGACCCCTGATTGCCATCTATAGCTGCCGACAAATGAAAACACACTTCATTATAGCCAACCTCAATTGATTCTGACAGGGCTCCAATACAAAAATCAGAACTAATCTTTTTGAGGAATTAAGATGGGAATCATTTTGTATGGTTTGAGCGGGTGTTAATGAGATCTGCCAATTGCCGTTTAATCCGGGATCCATTCGAGCATCTAACAGTCTGAGTGGGATTAGGGCAGGAGCGTGGGCGGTGAAGGGGTGTTGTGCCCCGTTTTGTTAGCGTGCTATAAAGTGTAAACATCATCCAGATGGGGCATGATGTCGTAGGAAACGATCATTTTGTACATGGTGGTGGGGCTTTTTGACCCCTTGACAAGGGGGTCAAAAAAGAGCCTGCGCACTACTCGGGGCACTACTACATGTTAAAAGGGTGAGTTCATGAGTGATTTTCTTTTTCCACGTGTCCGCGTGCAAACCCATGCACCCCCCCCCCCATTGTTAAAAACATGATCACTCCCTTATGTTATGTTTTGCTTACATCTCAAGGAACGTGGTGTCTCCATTGCTCTCTGATACGAATGGAAAAGAATAAAGCCAATGATATTTCCAAAAATAGCTGCAACTACGAATACCTGTCTGACTCCCCTTTTCCCCCAAATGTTGTGCAATGATAAAGTAGTCTGTCTCACACCATCAACACGAAAATCCTGTTAGATTTACCAGGTAACCTTGTAAACTGTATTGTGAAAATAAACCTGCTTGTTCCTACATACAAAGAAGGTCCAGAATAACACTTCAAAAAGGCCCCAAAGTTGCCAGAGAGCCCACGTAATTTTGATAGCATTTTCTTAAACCTGAGATCCACTACTGCAACAAAGGCTGTTTTCTTGTCATATCATGGGTAAACAGATAGGGTGTTGCACTGGTAGATCTCCTACTGTGACCAAATCACAGCGATTAGCGAGCGACGTTTGAGAGGATTAAAGTACATTCACCCTGAGACGGACACACACCTTGAGTCGGACACTTTTGACTTATAATTGAGAAAGATATGTTTGATATCAAGCTAGAGTGTATTCAGATAATGAAATTATAAGTATTCTCATTGATATTCACACCTCTGAGATAAATGTAAATATGTTTCTTGGTGTCCTGAAGTCAGGGTGTATTTTAATTTTTGGTCTCGAGATTTATTCCAGAAAATATTAAGCTGGTCTTCTCCATCCTACAATGTCAGTACCACCATTTGGTAAATGTTACATATGCAGGTCCTAGATGGAATCTCTATACCCTGAGGTGGATAACTAGCATAAAGACATCTCCATAGAACATCATAGTAAAGCGTACTGACTTTTGGTGTTGCAGCCCAAATAGCCTATAAATATACCCACGTACTAAGAATGAGTCTCACTTCACATATTTGCGCTGACCCTTAATCAGTGTTAATGTCTCTCAATATCCCTGCATGAAAGATAAAATCAATTTGTCGAGTGTTTGATCTACTCTTGAAAAGGCTACCCATGTCTTCAGAATGGCTTAGATAAAAAGAAAATCATTTTGTATATTATACCATGTGTAATGCCTTAAAGGTGTCTCATCGTGCTTAATATTTAACCATTGGATCGTAGGGAAGGCTCTCTCAACAACACATTATAATAATGATTCCAATATCCATCACTAATAAATGAAGAGGCAAAGTGTCCGAAACAAGTGAAATACTCACATTAGGTGTCCGACTTCAGGTGAAAGTCCACCTTTCTATAGTTCCAAACATTTGTCTGAATATATCTCAAAGATGAAGCAGGAATAAAATGCATATCGCTATAGATCCACAAAATAAAAACTCCAGCCTTTCTAATCATATTTTTGTTTGAATGACAAATCATGTACAAGGGTTTTAATGACGAAATTAACAAGAAAAATGTGGCAAGGACCACGGATAGGAGTTGCACTCTGCGCTGACGTGTGGCGTCACGACTGACGTATGACGTCACAAATTGGGTCACAAGGTGACCGTGACGTCACTGACAAACCGAAACCATAAGGAAGTTGCTACTGTCACTGCGCTCCCGGCCGCTATGCGGCAAGCAACTCCAAAAAATCATCCCATTAGCACTATAAATGAACGTCCGTAACTGGTGAATCTACCCTATACCCCATAGTCCACTAGGCCTCTGTCGCAGAAATTTACATAGGAAATGTATGGCTCAATCGCGCAACAGAGGCCAAATGGACTATCGACATTAGCATTTCTCTGCCTGTCTCTGCGTTTACATCTCTTTCTCTGTCTGTCTCTTTTCATCTCTTTGTCTCTTTCTGTCTCTTTTTTTCTTTCTCTCCCTCTGTGTCTCTGTGTCTGCAATAAAAGGGTTTTCTCATATCATCCATCCAAGTCTAGCGGTGTGTAATATGGCCCTAATACCACATTCAGACAAGACCTGTTTAAATATCATCTTAAACATTTTTTGGAAACTAGATAGGATTAGACATCTAGATTTATAAATCTGGCAACGTTTAGCCCCTTACAGTCAGCATCTGCCTCATGTCCAATTTATGAGACATTGTGTCTATCATACACAGTGCAGCTCCAGGGGGCTGTTTATGGGTCTTACTAACCATGCATGTAAGCCTAAATCAGTTAGCGTATAAACTTTATCTAAACTGTTCATCAGCAAAGTACAAGTTTGGTAATCTTAAGTTACTTTACGGGATAAATTTCTGCAATTTGCCGTCGTGATGTTATCACGCAAACAGAAAGGACACATGTAGCTGTGCATGATTAGGGCCTACTCCGGGGTCAGGCAAACATACGCCACCCCCACAGCCCTCACATTGTCGTCACGTCATTGTTCACGTCACAATGACCTGCAACAATCCATAGCAACATCAATAACGTCACAACAGGATGCTTACACACTACACAGTTATATAATGAAATAACCTTTGATTACACTGCATCGATGATGTGGCTGGAGAGTGGGTGGATCCGCACTCAGGGGGCATGCGTGGGCGTTCCTTCTGTGAAAATCAAAGGGTTTTGCAGCAAATGACGGAGGGTTGTTCAGAATCACCAAAATCATCTTCCCACCTGGGGCAGTGGGGGATGGGTTACTTGAATAGATCTAGACTTAGGATCGGATGACCATCAGATTATAGTCCTTTAGGATAGAGACCTAGTCCCTAGAGGTCAAGTTCCCTAAGTGCCCTTCACGTCAGAGTAGAAAGATCCAGTTGTTCGTCCTCACTAAATGTTTACTCAGTGTATACTTGGTAGGATCATGAAGAGATAATGGTAATTCTACCCTTTGGAATTCCCACACCCCGAAGCCTTATGACTTTGCTCAAAATGTACCCTTGACAGTAGTACATATATACATATGTATCCAAGATATAAATAACCCCCTGGGGCTTAGTGTCATGTGTTAGCCTGTCACAAAGTGTCATTTTATACTACTATCTATGGCCTCATCCTGATCTATGTACACAAATAGGCTGTCTGATAGGCTGCACGAGGGACTGGAGCTGGAGTAATCATTAAACTTTTATCATCAGGGGAGGGGTGGGTGGGATAAGGGGGGTAAACATTTTTTGACCTCTTGACCGGGGGGTCATTGTTCAACCCCTCTGAGAGGGGGGCAAAAAATATTTCATTGAAAAAGAGCCTCCAATTCTCTGCTCCTCTGGGGCGGGAGATTATGACCCTTGAGAGGCATTGCAAAATTCTTTTATCGCGTGTCTGCGTGCAAACCCAACACCCCCTGTTGTTAACAAATGATCACTCCCTCCTATGAGAACCACCATGTCCCTGGAAGTGGGTGTTATCCAGGGACAAACAACCCATCATGATGTGTCTGATCACTGTGTCTTATCAGTATCAGTGTTAATAAAAATCCAATCCAATCAAATATGTGCCTAAACCCGTATTTAAACTCTACAGACTTACTTACCTGGTCATTTCTCCTCTTGTTGCTCAGCACCCCGCCTGAACCTGGAGGAAGAAAAGCCGCCTCTCAATAGCATCTGGAGGAAGGACGCTGAAACACAGGAAAAAGTGGATATTGGTAACATGAAATAATGGGTTTGGTTCTTCCGTATTAAAAAATTAGATTGATAACTTAATACCAAAAGTAATATTCTAATAACATGAACAACAGTTTAACAGGCCAGTAGGCCCTATATACAGGGTTCCCCTTTCCCTCATGTGATTAAATAACATAAAAAGGTTGTAGTTTTAATCATTATTTGGCAGAATGAGTCACATGTTTCAACAAAGAGAGTTTTTTTCACACTGTGACAGGAAAAATACTTAATCAATCATTTTGGATAAAATAAGTATTAATGTAGGCCATTATGGTCAAACTGATGCATAAGCTGCATGTTTGTGAGAACAGACCATTGGGGTATATTGATTTGTTGTAGTTGCTAGGAGGGTCTTACAAACATGGACCAATTTGTACCTGCTTAATGTCCCTAACCACTACCCACATGGCTAAGTGCCACCTGAGAGCCTGCCATTTACTGTCTATACAATGGTATCAGTCCCTCAAGGACAGCAGGATGCCTCCAGTCCCATACCCTAGCTCCTTTGCCATCAAGTGTACTTAATTTAAAGACCCTTATGCTTATGTCAATTTAAGTTAATATTATAAGACCCTGTTGCCAAACTATGTGATATAATAAGTGCCTTATCAATGTGATATTGTATATCTTTTTCCTAAAACTGTACTCTATATGGTATTTTCATTTTCTTCTCTCATTTCCTTGTTGTTTTTTTTGGCTTGTAACTAATATTTAGCTAAATAAAAATATTCAAACTCAAACTCAAAAACTTGCTAGAACTGATTGGTGGAGAATGGTGACCATTGAGATAAAGGGCGTGCATCATACATGAATTTAGGACTGATGAGTCTGTTTCCAGTCTACCATAACGGCCTGAGGGAATGGTACTTTAAATCACTGTGGGGCTTTTAAAGAGTTAGCCTTACCCTTAGGCTATTTGGAAAGTATATAGAATGACAGAAACATTGATACCATTGATGGCTAAGGTCAGGTGATTTCTATGGTTATCAATGACATTGGTATCACCAATCTGGGATCAGCTCAGCTCACTATCTATGTGGCCCCCAAGGGGTAAAAAACGACATGGCGACTTTTGGCCATTTTTTTGTGACATTTCGACTTTGTACCCTTTTAAAAGTGACATGTGACATGGCCAATCCATAAAAAAGTGACATTTGATCTGAGGCCTTAAATTTTGAGATTATTAGACATGTTTTCCAACTAAAAAAGTGACATGTGACCTGAAGCCTTGCATTTTGGCGACATTGTGACCTCAGGGGGGGTCCCCTTGGGGGCCCCATCTATATGCGACCTTTTACATGGACATCTGTAGGTTAATCATCATTATACTATTCCCGTACCAAACTTGTCATATTAATAGGACTGGAGTTTGCAGTGTCTTCCAACGCTGATATTGAATAAGTGACCTCCATTCTATAAATTCATCGCTCAAGATAGCTCTCTCATGAATGATTCCACCTGCACACTAATAATTAATGATATATGGTACATACAAGGCACAAGGCAACCCAAAATAGGAATAAGATGGTATGAGTGTTCACTACCAATCCTCACAATGGGACCAAGGACCACCGAGTTATGTATGTGCTAACCTGATAAAGAAGTTTGGAAGATGACATAGTACTTTAAAATTATGATTACCCATGTAGCAAGCCCGCTCGGGGCCAAATTGGTTTTACCCGGGATAAGGTGGTTCAAAGCGGGCAGTATTCAGTACATGGGTTTTAGGTTCGGCAGATGCTGGGTTTCCAGTCAGGGCCACACAGGGCAACCCAAATCGGGCAAACCCACTTGAGCCCGTTGGGCTCCCAACGGGTTTTGTCCTCAGCATACGGTCTGGGCCACATTGGGCCGCCCGATTTGGGCACTGGTCAGCTTTAAAATGGGCAACCACATTGGGCCCAGGATGGTTTCAAAATGGGCATCCCAAGATGGGTACTTAGCTGCATAAAGTCTTCCCAGTCTGGGGTGAGAGTGGGTTTGGACAGGGCAGCCTCATCTTCTGAACTGTTCTAAACTCTGTGATGAGTGTTCCCCCTCCCTCTCTCTTTTTTGTTCGTCCCTCCCCTATCCATCCCCTACCCCTTCCATCTCCTCCTCATTCCACTCAACCTGCCCTGCCCTTTCCCCCTCTCACCCCGCTCTGCCCTGCCCTTCTGTCACCCTGCCCTCCCTGGGCCTCCCTAGCCCACTTAAAAGGGTCTATTTCTCCTCTTTCCTATCCCCTCAGGATGTGTGTGGTGCACATATGCGCAGGCACTGACACATTCCTCTGTGAATTTGTGTAATGAGGATCTCACCATGAATATGACCTTAGCTGTCGAAATGGTGTTAAACATCTATTACTCACTCACTCTCACTCCCAGCCCTCACCCTGCCTTGCCCTGCCCTGCTCTCACCCTGCCCTGCCCTGCCCTGCTCTTGCCCTGCCCTGCCCTGCTCTCGCCCTGCCCTGCCCTACTCTCATCCTGCCCTGCCCTCCTCTCACTCTGCCCTGCCCTGCTCTCACCCTTGCCCTGCCCTGCTCTCACCCTGCCCTGACCTGCTCTCACCCTGCCATGCCCTACTCTCACCCTGCACTGCCCTGGCATCTCCTTTGCTCACATGCCCTGCCCTGCTCTGCTCTCACCCTGCCCTGCCCTGCTCTTACCCTGCCCTGCTCTCACCCTGCCCTGCCCTCTCACCCTGCCCTGTCCTACTCTCACCCTGCACTGCCCTGGCATCTCCTTTGCTCACATGCCCTGCCCTGCTCTCACCCTGCCCTGCCCTCATCTCACCCTGCCTTGCCCTCTTCTCACCCTGCCCTCCTCTCACCCTGCCCTGCCCTCCCCCCTCCCTTCCCCCCATTAATACACAGGTAGGTTCATAGTAGGGATCCAGATATTTCATGTAAAAGGCAACACTGACTAGTCCTGGAAAGAACAGCTTCATGTCTTTCTTTGTACTAGTAGGCTTGCAAGGTGTATTTGTGGTGTGGGGGCAAACAGGTCCCACACTTGGCCAGGTATAAGAGGACTATATATAGAGGCACTTGAGAAACCAAAAATATCCCCTGCCCCTGTAGGCCAGTCCATGGCAGACTCACTACAAAGTGGTTTCACAGCACTCCAGGCAGAATTCTACTACCCATACCAAACTTATTTCTTTTAGACATAGGACAACTGGAATAGACTACTAAATCAGATATGAAGTAATAATGTGCAGACTTTCTCATAGTCTGGAAATACTTAGATGTTTCTAGTCAAAAGTGCAAATCAAGGTTATCTGAGTAGTAGTGGAATGGCAACACCATTTCTTTTGCACTGAACTTGGAACAAGAGCAGATATGCAGAGGTACAGTGATTATGAACTTGAAGGCTCTCTTCTCTACTCCTACATAGGGAATTAGTAGGGGAAGATTGAGGCCAGAATGTCACTTTAATGAATCAAAGTGCCTTGTGTTGGCTGAATGAGTTTGATTCAAATGAATGGTACTGCTCTGCCTTTCCACTTGGGTAGATATTGCATTTACTGCTTTGGTGATGGGGGGGGGGTTGGATTAGCTCAAGGATTTATTGCTTATTGACCTTTAAAAAAAAGAAAAGATTTTGGATAAATTTCTCAAAAAGAATTTTTAACATGTCACCTCTAATTTTTCATCAAATCGGGCAGGCCACTTTAGGCCACACCAAAAACCCATGTTAAACTCACTTTGAGCCCAAATCGGTGAGCCCAATTTCAAACAGATCTGTGCCCGAATCGGTTAGCCCAGTGTGGCCCAGACCCTTTGCTGAGGACAAAACCCATCGGGCGCCCACTGTGTTAACCCAGTGTGGCCCACATCAGGAGCCCGCTCTGGCCCAGACTCGGGCCACACCATTTTTGCTACCTGGGTAGTACACACTTTTGCCTCCTTGACCTTGTCTGCTTGGCCTACAGGCAGACTGAGACTTGTCCATAAGGCACTGGTAGGGGTCTTATAACAAACACTCTGTACTTTATAACTCAGTCCAACATTTGCACTGATGTTGTGACATGTGAGGCTTATGGTGCACTTAGTGTTCAGCATCATGTATTTTGGCTGTCATGATGCATAAATGCCAGTGGTGCATTCCTGGATGCAGCCAGCCCAACAGGGTTGATGCACTTATGAAGTGTTATTGTGATTGTCGTGATGCAATGATATCGCGATGCACTGATGCAGCGACTAAATTCACCAGCACCCTTGTGTGTGCATCGTGATGCCAAAGATACTATACCAGAAGGCATCATGCAGCACTTTGAGTGTTAATGCACCAGAATCCATCTACCCACTTCATGCACTCACATCACCCATTAATGGTTCATTATTGATGTATTATGCAACTGTGACGTCTGAGGTATCAGTACTATTATGATCGCACCATGTACTGTTCATTTCAGAATGTATACTGTAAAAAGAAAGGTACCGTAGTGGCCTCATTGATTTCAATACCACTCTACGCCCGGTGCTTATACAAGACAGGCGCTTATTTGAATAATATTTTTAGTGCTTAAGATTAACTTCAATCCTCCTACACCCCACGCTTATTCGAGACCAGTGCTTATTTGATACCCTGGCACTTAAACAGACCATTATGGTAGTCAAGTTTTGGTTAGAATATTATCACATGTTCAAGGTATGAAATTAATGCTTCCCACTAATTGGTAGGGTCGCATTAGGCGTTCTATGCCTCTAAGGTATCTGTATATATGCTAGGATTAGGATTCTAGGGGCCTGAGTTAGACCCTAGAATACTCCAAGATGGGTGCCTTTTGGGGCTCATCTGCCGGTGGGATTTGAAATTAATTCAACATCCTGCCATTCTAGGGTACTAGTGACGACGTTGCTGCTTATAGGCATGGCGTGGACACTGATAACGGTGTCTCACTGTACCACAGTCTCCTGATGACTGCCAGTGGACTCTCTAACCACATCCCCTCAATTAGAATCGTGCACAGGCAGGAGGAAAAGATATCCCATGGGGACTGCGGGAGTCACCTTTTCTGTTTACCGGCCCACAGAAGGGTGTTTCTATATAGGATCTATTAGGAGCTTGTCCGAGTTTCCGAAGTTGTTCTTTTTTTAGAACAACTTTAAACTTTATTTATCCCATAATACAGCTCAATTCAATATTTTGATTGCATTAAGGCCGCATTACTTTGTTTCCTTTGCCGTGGGACATGGTTTGTCGGTCCTATCAATGTCTGCATGTAGTTTGTGTAACCATTAGATCGTATGGCCTACATATATGTATATGATAAGTCTCATAGACTACATGTAGTCTATGAGACTTATCACTGAAGGCCCTATTTATAGAGACTGAATCAGGACAAATATTCATTGATGCAATACTAGGACTATTTCCGTATTGCCCTATGCTGATTTTATGTACACTGAAAACTGTGAGGATCGCTATAACGACAGGGGCCATCAAGTTTGTTTTTAGCCCCCCCCCCCCACCATGGCCACTCTTTTCTGACCACCATGAAATAATTTAGTTGACACTTTTAATCTGACTTCTCTTTATACCGTACTATCGATTCTTCAATTTCATGTCGACTTTAGAGCCTGTTGTTAAAGTAAGTTGTGTCGCTAGTATTCTCGAAGTGCTGGCCACAGAAAACACCGGCAATCCTTTTTTCTTTGAGTGGTGGAGGAAGTTTGAATACAGGAGTACATTTGTGATCCATGGATGCAGCACTGTTGGTTATAGACCCACTAGGGCAAAGAAGCAAGTTTTGTCGGGGAAAGCGGGAGGTATATTACTCATCATGACCTTGATATATTTATATCGCATTTATGAAATATACGTTATATACGGCACATGGAAAAGAAGCAGAAAGCTTTCAGATCAGTGTTTTCAGAACAGATTTATTTAAAATGAACAAAGAGAGTTTCCCTTCAAAGGTGTTCTCTCTGTTAATATTGTAACTTATTAGTGGTTGAAAATGGAGATTAAATATTGTGTTCACTGAAGCATGCCTTCCCCTAAATATGATTCATTATAGAAAAATAAAAAAAAAAAACCTTAACCCTCAAAGGGCCATGTGATGCCCAGAGGATTCCCATGATCCACCAACATAGTGCTGGACAGTCTGCTTGCTAGCACAGCATTTGTGAAATATGTGGGTATTCCACCCCCGTTGGTTGCGCGGATTTTCGTTGAAGGGCTGGTTCCACAGCGTCAGTCGGATCCATTGGTTGCTAATCCGACGGATTTTTATATAGGAAATGTATGGAAAAAATCGTTGGAATAGCAGAAAATGGACCCGACTGACGCAGTGGAACCAGTCCTTAATCTGATTATTTTCAATATTGCAAAAGTATAGAAGAAATCGGTCGGATTAGCGAAATTCGCCCGGCTGACAGCAGTGGAATACCCACTTAAATTATGCCGACCCATTGGTATCATGGAATGGCGTAGGAGTCCTTGATTATCCCTTTGTATCAGATATTGGCAATATGGCAGTCCCCTGGTTCTGACATGTGTCTAACATAGGAAGGGTTTACACACTGAATGTCACAATCATACCTTCTATATAGCTATACGTGGTATGTGGGTAGTAATTACTACATTAAACTACTAGAGGCTGCAATGTGCATACAGCCATCGCAATGTACATTCAGCCATCGCTTCCTCAGATATGGAAATGCAAGGAAAAACGTCTGAGCAAACGGAAGCAAATTATCTGAGGAGTTAAGTCCAAATATAATAGAAAACATAGAGGTAGTTCCATATTTTCTGTCTGGGGTAATGAGGGATCTGAGGAATTAAAGGGTCGAGGAAGTGAGGGCTGACTGTACCCATTTTTTGACACTGCATGATTACAAGCTGGATGAGTATCAGCAGCGCAGCAATCAAGCACCATGCTGATCCTATCAAATTATGGCACTCCTGAATGGTCAGTTACAATGACACAGCAATGTGATGCTAGTCAGTTACTTGCCAGCCCTGCATCTTTGGCACAAGGAAATGGTGGTAATAATTATGTTACCCTTAGAGTGTTAATGGCCTATTGATTTATACAATTAACAGAAAAGAGGCTGACTATAAGTGCACCAGCTGTAACTGATGTGTTGTTATTACACTGAACCAACGGCGACTGATAAAAAGAGTGGTGCCTAGGGTCTTCTACAGTCAACCCCTGCTTCCTCATGCAGATATGGAAAATGCAAGGAAAAATGTCTGAGGAGTTAAGTCCAAATACAATAGAAAACATAAAGTTAGTTCCAGATTTTCTGTCCGAGGTAATGAGGGATCTGAGGAATCAAAGGGTCGAGAAAGTGAGGTCTGACTGTAATTAACTCCCAATTGAAGAGGACTTGAGTTGGTAATGTTCACAACTGGCTCAATTTGGGGAGGTGACCTCTTCTCGAGAAGAACTCTCAAGAATTTGATACGTCATCTTCTATAGGAACAGAAACAACTGTAGAGAGAGTTAGTGGAAATAATTAAGCTCATATGAATTTTCAGATCATCTTAGACTTGCAAACTTTCTTGGATATAAGATAGCTTGGCGTGTCCACATTTCAGGAGATAATCACATCCTCAATCTTTGTAGTGTTCACAAATTGGGACTTATGATATTCCTGAGACCATCTCAATATCTTGTTCAACGGGTAACTAGCAGCAAAGAAATAGATGAAAATTGGCATATCAGCCCTCTCAGGCCAAGTGTGGACTGGTTACCAGGTTTAGTCTGTGTAGGTGTTATCCATGTGCTATAGAAGGGTGATTACGGAGGTGAGTGGTGACTTTGCCAAAGTAACCCCTCACCTCCGTAGTCAAGGTCTATGCATAGCAAAAAAAAAAAAAAAAAGCACCAGAGGGCAGCACTGTTCCCTTTAGTTTCTCACCCTTCTATAGCATATGGATAACACCTACACAGACTAAACTTGGTAACCAGTCCACGCCCGTGCTCTCAAGGCTAATGTTGCTGACCATAGGATAGGCCCTGATGCATGTCTAATTTGGCATACAGTGAGTTGGGTTTAGAGAGTGTTTGTGACCACTGCCTAGCTCTGCCCAGTGTAGACAATGGGTGCAGCAAACCAGTCCATGCACTACTAGTCTAGTTTGACACACGGTCAATTGAGTCAGACAAGAGCAAAGCAACCTCTCTAGTCCTTTAGGGACTGCATTCATTTAGAGCATTATCAGCACTATGGCTGCACAATATTCCTAATTTTGCATGACAACAAAATTTAATGCTTATGTCTTGAAACAGTATTTCCCCTATAAAGTATTGCATGTCATTTTAAGGTACTGTGGTCATCACTCGCTCTTGGTGCTTTCACTGCCAGCAGCCATGTGTGATGTATGATGTGATCACTTTCGTAGTGCATATATTAATAGTGACAACAAAAGTGAGTTACTCGTCATGGCAGTATTTATTCCAACTCCCAGAGGAACACAGCGGACAGGCATTCTGAAACTCTCAAAGTTAGTGTGTCCACTGGGAAGACTAAAATGGAACTTATTCAAATATGGTCTAGATATTTTAAATTTGCTTACCCTTAATATATGCTATCATGAGAAAATTGTGTTTGATATGCGTCTCTAAAGAGAAATCACAAGACCAAAGGAGATTCTGTCTTTAGAAACGTGCCATTGGTCAATGGAACTCTATATACTTTGAGTGTTAATGCACCAGAATCCATCTTCTTACTCCATGCACTCACATCACCCATTAATGGTTCATTATTAATGTATTATGCAACTGTGACGTCTGAGGTATCAGAACTTTTATGATTGCACCATGCGCTATTCATTTCAGAATGTATACTGTAATGTATACCGTAGTGGCCCGTATAAGCACCCGGGCACTCATTGATTTCAATCCCACTCTACGCCCGGTGCTTATACAAGACAGGTGCTTATTTGAATAATTTTTTAGTGCTTAAGATTAACTTCAGTCCCCCTACACCCCCACGCTTATTCGAGACTTGTGTTTATTTGATACCCCGGCACTTAAACAGGTCATTATGGTAGTCAAGTTTTGGTTAGAACATTATCACATGTTCAAGGTATGAAATTTGCTTACCCTTAATATATGCTATCATGAGAACATTGTGTTTGATATGCGTCTAGGAATGGCTTTTTTATGAGAAATCACAAGACCAAAGGAGATTCTCTCTTTAAAAACTTGCCATTGGTTAATGGAACTCCATATAACATATCTATAATGAAAGATTTATCTTAATATATAGAAACCTTACACTTATTCGGTATGATATAAGTACCTATATCATGCGTGGGTGGATGAGTATTTCCGACCATCCACTGGGAGCTATCTACATTATTTATAGGTATGGGCCCTGAATGTGGGATTCAGGTCTACATGTATATAATCATGGCCATGTAAGTAGATCCATAACTAGTCATCATCCCCAGCCACAACCATGTAGTTATGCTTGCAAAATGAGAGAGATCGATACATATGTACATAAGAGTGCAACAGTAAAGGGAGAACACCTAGAGTATGCTGAGAAAGACATAGCAGAAAGTGAAGGACTTTGGGGGAAACAAGAGTGAAAAACCAAGTTGTCAAACAAGAGTGTGTTGCTCCAATGGGAAAAGGTAGTTTTGCCTAATAAGTTCCTCACCTGCAGCAATCTCTTTATTTGTAGTCCTAACTCCTTTTTGTGTTGCACACAAGTCATCAACACAAGAACACTTGAAAGTAGGCATATCATAATGCAGCACACACATTTTTTGGAGTTGCTTGCCGCGTAGCGGCCGGGAGCGCAGCGACCGTAGCAACTTCATTATGTTTTCGGTTTGTCAGTGACGTCACTGTCACATTGTGACACAATTTGTGACGTCATACGTCGGCCGTGACGTCACACGTCGCCGCAGAGCGTCAACTCCTATCCGTGGTCCTTGCCACATTCTTCTTGTTAAGTAACGCAGGTGCCTTCCCAGACTTTCATGGTGAGTGGAACTTCAATGGTGAAGCAGAGCATAACTTCTTTGGAAAAGAGGGCACCTACTCCCAGTCCTATTTAGCATATGAGCAACACCCTCCTAGTCTGATACAGGGAGTATTAGAGTTGAAAGCTCAAGGGTTATAAAACAGTCTAAGGTTTTTAGCATAGTAGTGTTAGGCCCTGTAGTGACCATAAGTTTAATTCCAAAGCTCACTTAGGCTTAGGTCTCCATAGCTAAGGTTCTACTAAGCAAAGACCTTCTGGAATCAGGTAAGTAATTGCTGACAACGATAGGAACTGCTGGACTAACATGCTGACCATTTCTGACCAGAAACAATAGTGGTAAAAACACCAGGGCCACGCCTAATGGACGGTTAAGGCACAGGTCAACAAGGCCCATGTTCTGTTATTATCAGACCCGATATTGAGCTAATAGGAGCATGAAGAGATGTGACAAAATCTGTCAGGCTCCTGAGTACTTCTAGCTAATACAGGATAATATAGCTCCATGATTGGTTGGCAGTTCCTGAAGTTATCTGTGGGAACTTACCCACCGACTCCCTTTCATATTGAAATGAAGTGCATTGCACTTCCCCCGCACATTAGTCCCTTGTATTTTAGCAAAGGAAAATAAGAAATCCTCTCCAAATAGAGGAGGTTCTAAACAGGTAACTTAATAATTATACACATGTGGTTAAACAGACCCATTATGTCCATATCATTTGTGCATTTTTTCTTCTTCTTCTTCTTTATATATATATATATGGAACTATATACACTCGTGTATATATATATAATTAACCGCGAACGGTTAGGGACTATTTGCAGCGCGCATTGGTATCTATGATGTCATAGTATGACGTCATGGTCAACAACTCCTCCAGTATGTAAGAGGGGATTTTCAACGTAACGGCCAATTGGCTCATTTTCACCTGTACAGGTAACACCACGCTGGGTGTTCCCTGGAATTTTAACGGTTTTTTCCGGTTTATTGCTTGAATATCGGCTCAAGCATGGGGAGAAAGACTGCTGCAGGTGCGAAGAAGAAAGGTTCGTCGAAAAAATCGGCTAAATCGGCTAAAACGAACCAAGAATCGGCCAATTTGGGATCTTCGAGCAGTTTAAACTCTCTATGTGGGGGTCTGGAGCCCTTACAGCCTAATACGCCACAGGCTAAAGAGAGTGGGACTGCTGACCAGACGAGGCTGGACTTGATGGAGGAAGACCTTTTGGATATAAAGAATATGCTGCGAGACGTTATTGCTAGCCAAGGGGCCCGTAAGGATGAGATGAATCCATTGAGCGGACCAGACAGCGGGGCGGCGGGAGCACGTGCATCTGTATACAAACAAGATTCGAGAGACGCGAATCCAAGGCAACGGGGGCGTGGTCTACAGCGGGACGTTGACAACGACAGCGTCCATAGCAACCAAGATGGCGGCGAGTGGATCAGAGCGGGACGTAGGGGTCGTCGGACGAGATCGAAATCATCGTATACTGCTCGTCATAGGAGTCCCAGCTCGTCAAGAGGGTCGTCAATGGACTCGTCAATTCATCGCCGTCACGCCAAGCAAAAAATTGGTGAGTTTGATCACGAACAATTCGTTAAAAAACGGGATAAAGTCGACACCATTGAAAAGCTTGTACTGGTCAATATCAAATTCATTATAGATTATTACAAGGACGGGGACGATGTAGAGGGCATGCTGAGACATCTTCAGATGTTGGTTGAAAAATCAGATACCAAGATTTTCACAGTTAAAGCCTTAGTAGCATATGACAAGTCCGTTAGGGACAGAGCCAATACTATTGGTCTAAATGCCTTTGCTATGATTGAAAATTCGGATATTCTCCGTCATTTGTCCTATGACGGAACAGTACAAGCCCAAAAGGCCTATTCAACCAAGCCAAAGAGTTCTGGTAAAATTAGGGTATCTACGAATTCATGTTATGCCTTCAATAGGGTGGAGGGGTGCTCTAGGGACCCATGTAAATATAGGCATGTTTGTAGTTCATGCACTAAACCAGGCCACAATAAAGTGGATTGCCAGGTAAACAGGTCTGATTAGGATTTTACAGGTGAGCTGGGTCCTATGTGTGACAGTGTGTCGATGTCGAAGTCATATATAGTAGATGTGGTAGACCCTAGTTCGCCTCCACCCGCTGCTCCAGCTCGGGGTGTTGGTATAGTTAATGCTGGAGGGGTAGATTTGGTCTCTCTGAGTGATATCAGCGTACCAAGTTTACAAAGTTATGTTGAAAATGATATTAAATCCAGCACTGTTGGTTTAGATATATCATATAGTGACCCAGTACAGGGCAAGATTAAACCATATTTTACTGTTGCTATTGAAAATCTACCTGACATCGAAGTGTATGATAGCTGTATAAATGGTGTGTGCGGTTGTGTACATTATATTCATGGTAAAAGGTCTCAAATTCAGCCATGCAGGATTGCTCCTTATCTAACTCAGAGAGGTATCATTAATATAAATGATAAAGAAGCATTATTCTTATGGCGGGGCTTTGTAGAGGGGTTCAGGATAGTGGATCCTGATTGTAGTACTTCTTACGATTGTAAAAATTATAAGTCAATCCTTGAGGGAAAGTTCTATGATGAGAACTGTGGTATATTGTTAGATGAGCTAGAAGCTGGTCTAGTCTCTTAAAGTGTGGATAAACCTCGTTGTATCCATGCCCTAGATATAACATATATATATATATATATATATATATATATATATATATATATATATATATATATACCTTTTTTATTTTCCCTGATGATGCACTAATGGAAACACAAAGAGAAGCCAAACATATTATGAAGCTCCTGTCGATTCATTTTCTATGCAGTGTGATATAACGTTGTAATTGGCTGGTATTTACAGCAGTGGTCAATGTGAATCTACCCACGCACACCATCTACCCACGCACACCCTTTCACATACAAATTGATGTCCTTCGCATTTCCACCAATTAGCATTCCCATACACACAAAAGAAAATGTAGAGGAACTAGGGTCTTCTCAATGACCAGCATAAGATAAATGAGTTAAACCCGTAACATCTCACCTAAAAGAGGCCGACCTAAGAATCTTTTGAACATCTTTGTCAAGTTATGAAAACGATGGCTATATATAATGGCTACATGTACTAGCTTTACTAACTTAGGCCTTTACGAACTTAGGCCTGTTTACACTGGTACTTTGCATGAGGCCTTTGCCTCTACCCTTGAAGGGCTGTATTACATCTTATTCTTTCCTGTTACTATTACTTTATGGATACACATTATAGTTGTACAGCAAGGTACATTGTGCATTAAGGTACTTAGAGTCCGCTAAAGGGCTAGCTTGTAAGGTGGTAACTAGTAATGTGGTGGAGGCATACCGGGCTCTGTAATAATGTAGTGATAATTACAATATACACACTGTGAAAAAAAACGTCATCGAAATAAGGGTGAAATCGTTATTTTCACTGACATTCCTTGTGCCACATGTGTCTTGCTTCATTGTAAAACAACACCTCTTGACTGCAATGCAATTACGGTGGTTCATTGTTTAGTTTCACAAGGATCCCTGGTAGATTCAACAGTTATCTTTTAGGGTGTACCTTTCTTTTGTAACAGCCTCAGGTACATATATACCTGTACACGATCATTCTACTTATGTCTGGCATGTCAAATACACAAATTCCTTTCAGCTATAGTAATTAACTAGACTTAGTTTCACAATGATCACGTGCACATGATATTTATGTCCCATAGAAAAAGACCCCTACCTTTATCACGTGTATATATAATGGTATAAGGAAGGCAAGACATGCAATAGCGTGATCAGCGTGTATGATAAAGGAACTGTGTTTCCGATTTCTTTGCTATCATATATTAGGTCATTTCAAATCACTTGAGTGAATGTATGAAATACGCACAGTTTTATCACCACCAGTCACCAGTTATTGCCGGCACCAACAGCCCACTGATATTACATTTTCATTCAATGAAAACTTCATTTTCTCATTTTCTCACTCAGCTAGTGGTTTTGGAGGGGTGTTCTGTTTTCCTTCGCTCCTCGATTTGATATGACAGGTAAAGTAATATCTTTACCGCCTCAAAATCTTCATTAAACCCTTTTTGTGGACTAACCCTTTCAGGCCAGGTGGTGATTTAATGACATTTGGGCCTAGTGATGCATTAATGCGACCATGGCAAATCGCTCCCTGGGACTGCATCCAGGTATCATAGGTACTGGGGGTGATACGGTCCTAAAGGGAGAGTATGATGTACTCTTGCCATCCCAGCACCAGCGTGTTACTCACTGTGACTGATCATTGCATCATTGAAAAGGAAATGAGGAATTGGTAAAGCTAGGCGCATAATGGGCCCCTTAAATGGTTTCCACAATGGATCATTTAAGCATCGGGCTGTCAAATAAGCGCCGGTCTTGATTAAGCGCCAGGGTACAGGAAAACAATCTTAAGGACTAAAAACTGTTCAAATAAGCGCCTCTCCCAAACAAGGGCCGGGGGTACAGAGGTATCAAAATTAATAGGCCACCGGGCATTTAAACGGGCCACTATGAATGATACTACCGATAGGCCCAAACTAATGCCACAGGCCATTAAGGACTTAAAATACTGCTGCCAAATCAAATTCAGAAACCTGATGCCTCAATTATTAAGTAATACAGATTTTAGTGTCTGTCCATAATAACTGTGGCTTATTCTACCTTATTGTAGACGGTTTTGTTCTACCGATCTTCTACAGTGCAAGCCTTGAATCTTAAAGCACGATACAGTGCTTGAATTATGAATTATTCTCATTAGCCTTGGCAATTAGACCTGTCTATGCATCCTAGCGTCAAATTGACATTAAAGCACCACCCAGTCCTGAAGCCTTTAAGGGAGCTTGATACAGGAGAGCATCATGACCATTGTTCATACACCAATGAAGCGCTGGCGAGACTGCTCGACAACACTTCATTAGAGCATCAGGACGACGTTACAGGTGTGTATCAACCCCGTGGGGTCGGCATGATGCTGTCCTGGTGAGATGCACCAATGTATTAGCAGTCCTTAAGGGGCCATGTACGTGGCTATTATCAAGTAGACAATTTCTTAGTGAATAGTTTCTGATAAAAAGGTTTACATTATATTTCAAGGCCTGTTATGCATATATAATAATTGATCTTTAAGATAGTTTGATCAATTTACTGCCATCTTTGAAAAAAAAAAAAATCTATCGTAAAATATTGTTAATTATCAACTGAATGTGGTGGGAGGCCGTGGGAGGGGTTGCGTTCACTAGGGGGGCACCTTTTCAGCGAATAACCTCAGTATGACTATGGAATAAGGAGCATCGAGCGCGGTCAAATAGACACTGAGGTGTGACAATTCATGGAAATGCCATTATCATATTCCTCTGTCCATTGTATACATAGCTCTGTTGACAATCTATGTATATTGGAGTGCTAACTTGTGAACACCACAGGATGTGGCTGGGATCGGTGAGATGGGAAGGAATGTTACTTCCAAGAAGGCTCAAAAGAATAGCAGCATTATATCCAGCAAAGATGTCCTGGAATTACTATAGGATAAATGGATTCACCAGAAAATTGTCAGCAGATATAGGATTTGGAGGCTTCTGGTGAGAACGCATAAAGGATGTCCATTTCCTAAATACAATCGCCACAGAATCGTCAACACACAGAAGGGCCCCTAAAAGAAGGCATTCATCTGAATTCTTCAAAAGAGGGGAGTTACAAACAGCAAGCTGGTACAAGCAGAGTTTTATGCGTCTTTGAAATGGGCAAAAAAGGGGAGCTGAAGTCTTGCAGTTTGTATCTACCATCAAAAAGTCAGCACCCTGCCCTCCCCCCTCCGGCTTCCATTAAAACTCTCATCCTGTTTCTGAGAATCTCCGTGCATATTATTTTCCATCCGTCTTATTTTCAATCTGTGTTGTTTCACGGATCAATTTGACCCCCAGTCCGCCTACGTTTTACCCTGTCCGCCCCCACCTCGATCCCACCCCTATACCTCCCCCATCCTCCAACCTACCCCATTCAAATCTCGTGTGTAACCTGCTGACCTACCAACAGGCCACTGACGTCACGAGAAATTATTCATTCACTATTTTAGACCCATTCAGTAGCTACAGTTTGTACATACTCCCCGGGGTCTTTCATTTCATGTTCGCATGTTGCCAATGATATTTACGTGTCGTGATAAGAATTCCATGTAATAATCTGAGGCACAGTGATCATACTGAAAGCGGATTCTATAGATTTTTTTTTCCGCGACAAGGGAAGAGGTTAGGTGGTATTTGATATTTTCAGGGGTAGAGTTAGACTTGCTCAAGTCCATAGATCTTGCTATGAGAGATTTGAAATAAGGTGGGAAAATGAAAATGAAAAACATTTATAGTGAATCAATTTCTAGTGAATCTATGAGCACAGCAGAGAGAGGAGAAGGATGGGGGGGGGGTATAGTGGCGTTGGGAGGAGAGCTCAGGGACTGCCGCCAGTCTAGGGTAGAGTTAGCCCACAATAATTTCACAGACAGGAAGTTCCAGAATCTGACCTGAATCTCTTTGCATGTAAAGTCGTTATCCCCAAGCCACAGGAATCGAAAAGAAAATTGATCTTTACCTCTTTGATCCATAGTAGCCCGAAGGCTTTTTTTGCTAATAAAATAAAAGGGCTAAAGTCTCCCCTCAAAAGGGGTCAAAGGTTTTTAAAACTCCCCCCTTCAAGATCAATAGATAATGACCACATCCCATATATAAAATAGGTATCGAGCAACATGTTATATCCCGGTATAGATTCAAGAGGCTCCTTGGGCGACGTGCTCCCAAAGAGCACGCACCCAAAGAGTTTCCATGCAGTTGAGCACGTGCGATGTTCAGAATGACATAAGTACAAACATCCAAAACTGTCGGAGCACGTGGCGCTTCCACACCTCGTTACTACCAGTGCCTTTGAGATCTGACTGGAGGATTCTGGTGGATGGCTAGTCCTGGAGGACTAATTTCTTTCTCTTTTTTTTTCTTTCTGTTTTTTTTTTCGCGGAAAGTCACCCCTGCCGGGCACCCCTCCCACCAACGGTCAGGAACGAGGAGATTCACCGAAAAAAAAGCAGGAAAGTCACTGGAGGATTCAAGTCTACTAATCCCAACTGCTCATTCACCAATCACTACACTGTCAGTCGCTATTGTAAATGGGCTATAAATACCCCTGTAGGTAGGCAGTAGAACCAGCTGTATCTACAGCAGTATTTAAATCTGGTATGAAGGTTCATGCCTACAACAACTACAACTGTATTGCAGAATAAAAGGCACTCTACTGTATATCTACGTTGTGGGGTGGTCAGTGTAGATTTTGATACACTCTTGACATCATCTGCTATTTTTGTGATGGGTAGTTACTACTACCTCATGACGTACTGAACTCAATTCACTGTCTGTTTAAAACACGGACATACAGACCCATGGCCTAGCCCCTGGGAGGAAATAGCATACTGAGGATGAAACACTAAATGGTGTTCACATTGAGGATCTATCGAGTGACATTTCAGGGAAGTTCCTGTTTAGTTGTTTTAGTGTTGTTGCTTTTTTCTCACAAAAACATGTTTTACAGAGAATCCTTTCCACTTGATACCTGTGTGTCAGACTCTTTCCTCCACAGCTGTGCACTGAAAATATGGACTAGTGGAAAAGTGATCAGCGCAGATGAGTTTAGGTGATCTTTCATGATAGATTACCAAAGGTCATCATTTTGATTACCTCATTTCTGCCACCAGGGGCCGCTACTATCTAATTATGTTATAATCATATGATTAATGAGGTAAGTGTTCCTCTTGGGGTTTGCTTGATGTATCAAAGTTCGCATGTCCGCTATCACAGTATGAAATTTTGGGTTTCTCTTCAATCGCAATCTGGACAACATTCTAAACCATGTGCTAAAATATCTAATGATTATATGAAATATTTCTGCTCCAAAACAAAGAAAACCAATGTCCTGTATTTATCACTATCCTAGTAATAAATCAGGTGCCTGATTTTCTTATGGAGGGAGTCTGTGTGCTGTGGGTGAATAGCCAGTCCTAATTATCAAGTTGTGCTAAACACTACTCAAAGCCTGTCAGACTAGCCAACAGGTGGTATTGTGGTACGCAGGAATGTCAAGAGCCATCCAGTGAGTATATTTGCCCTATTGATTCAAGCCCATAATTTAGCTGGAAAATAGGGGTAAATTAAGGGGCACACTCCCAGCTGTTCAAACCCTTGATCTAGCCCTGACAGGCTGCCCAGGGCAGTTAGTCGCAATGATAGCATTAAAGGGTTAACCTATAGATCCTATCCAGAGTAAGAGAAAGTGAAACCTTGGAAGAACCACGGGAATAACAGGAATGGCTAAGGATCGGTATACACCCCCCCCACACACACACACACATACACACCCCACTTAAGGGTCACATGGTACTGTAGGGGTGACAGCTGCAGCCACCATGAGTTGCTTTATGGAACTAAACTGCAGGTCTTTCAAATGGTCCTGTCGCATTTTGAAATGTATTTATATCCTTTTCAAATAATGATATTGATATTTGAATGAATAACTCGCCCGGCTTACATTCATATATCATGTCGTCCTTGGACTTGCTATATATTTGTAGAAGCAATGCAAGTATATGCCAACCCTTATAATGCTCCTATGAAGCACTTCAATGAGGCATAATGATGACCAATGGGCATGATGCATTATTGCATCAGCGGCCCTTGAGGGTTTGTATGTTGAAATAGAAAGATCATGAACAAAGTATATAGAATAATAAAGGTAGACTTACTTGAATCTACAGGTTTGTGTTCAGGGAAGCAGGAGCACTGTTGGCAGTTGCAGTAGTATTGTTGGTTCCTGCAGGGGAAGCACCCCCTGAGGCCGCTCCTACCGGGACAGCTGGGACAGCAACAGTGGTAGCGGGCAGAGGGAGATATCCTCGTCCCTGTATGTACTGACCACGGCTCTCCCCACCCGTCCACACTGGTCACTGCTACCAAGGCAATCACCACACCCACCAGCAGCAACATCAGCTCTACACGACCTACACCCATTGTTCTTATCTCTGTGTGGATCAAATTGGGTTGTCAAGTCTTATCAAGTCACTTTCCTGATCGTAGAAGGCCGCTGGCTTTGGGTCAAGTCTCTCTTTGGTACTTTGGAGGAAGGTAGAGAAGGTCCTTGGCAAATCCTGTTTTGGGGTCAAAGGTCTTATCTATGTGTTGTCCTGAATGTAGAAGGGTCCTGGGAAAAAAACTGGGTTTGGGTCAAATCCTGGTTCTGGAGCTTCAAATCCTTGTGTGGCGTCCTACTACGTTGTTGTATGAAAGTTAGTTATGACACTTAAGATAAGATCTTTTTGACCAGATCCCTAGTGTAATGTTTGAGTGTTTGATGAGAGTTAACTTGAGACGAAAGGATTTTTCAAAATCCTAAGAAGGTTGTTTAATGTATAATAACTGATTTGAAAGATGTGCGTCCAAATTTGATATGATGTCCAATGTCTGTTGATGTTTATGAACTGATTTTTCTACTGGTTCTCACAGCAATTCTTTTTTATCCTTTCTAAAAGAACCTTCCCAATAGGATTTTGATCGCCTTTGTGTAGTCGGTATAATAGGTGATTTCTCAATGCCTCAAGAGCTTCTCGCCAACAGTATTTTAGCTTTTAGCTTTTAGTATCTCCTCAAATCGACTTATTAGTTGATATTGTCAAATGCCTATCTCTATAATATATCTCTATATACAGGTGGTGGTTCCTGTGTTAGTAGGAGATGCTCCCCCTGTGTATGTCTGTGTTGCTCTGAGCTGCTCTGTCCACTGTGGCGCTGCCTCACTGAGTATCCCAGTCCCTCTGAGCTGCTCAGTGCGCAGGAGCGGCTTATAAAGTGAGCAGTGAACAGCTCCTAGCGGAGGCTTTGTGTATGTATGTAGGGTAGCCAGTAGGGACCAAGCAATGTAGGCCTAGTGCTGGAGGTGTGTGGGTGGGTGGGAGAGTGAGTAGTAGGTAGAGACTACTACGAGTAGTAGTACATGTAGTGCCATCGACAATTGTATTGGCCCTTTAAAGGCGGGATGATGCCTCCAGGTCCGTCACGTCAACCCTTCAGGAGTGTATTAAGTAACCCTCTATGCCCTCTGCATGGATGTACCGGGGAAGTTAGCCCCCAGGACTGTACCTACTACCTGGCACCATGAGGATCATTGATCTAAAACTGCATTTGGCACTTTGAGGATGATTCTGCGATGGTGGTCATGATGCATGGAGGTGGTAACTCGCCAGGCCTTGATTCATGCTTCCTGAGCTGAGTTTGAGTTTTGTAAGTTTTTATTGCCGGGTTTCTTTTATATGATGTTTCATAGGCAATCTTGGGCCGACATTTAAACCCTCAAAAATAATCCTAAACATGTTCTTACAATCAGCATTGTGTGAAGTATTGCTCTATCGATTCGTCTTACAATTTTGAGTTAGGCTTTAACATGTGCACACACGAGCAACAGAGAAATAGATATTAGCACTTGTCTCTATCGTGACATAGCTTTTCACAATCAGTCTCATAAAACCTGCTTTATATTGATATGTCTCATATAGAAATGAATAATCATATATAGACTACCCACTACCGAATACTGATACAACTAGTATACCCGCTCCGGGACCCGCTCACGTACACCAGTATATAAATGGATATAGTTATACCGTTCTCAACAGTAAACCTACAAGGTAATCCTACTATCTACTCTAGGGACAGCATATGATGCGCAAAGGCAGTTCAGTGGCAGATCTAGGATTTGGAAAAGGAGGGGGCGCGGTCCAAAAGGAGGGGCCGCAACCCCTAGATTTTAGCTTTTTTTTTTGGGTACAAAATATTCAAATAAACTCTTAAGTACAGGCAAAAAAGAGGGGGTGCGCACCCCCGCGCCCCCTCTAAATCTGCCACTGGGCAATACTGATTTACTTGTCAGCACTGAATTCATTAGACAGTGGGTGCATCGTGCAAAGGCAGTAGAATATGGACATAAAGGTATCAAGTGACCCCTCAAGGGTTAACTCGACTTTTCAGTCATCACTACCGGACTAGAAGCACGTGGGTGCCCTATGGCTATGATGACATCTGATTGGACGATTAACTGCTACCGTTGTCCAATCAGAACAGTGGAATTATCAGTGACTGGTTATGGGTAGTAGAATAAATTACAGATGTGTCTACAGGTGGGAATGGATAGGTTTGTTCTCAGAAATCAAGCAGAAACCATAGAACGACGAAAGGACAGGTGAGCCCTATAGATGTGTAGGATGGTGCTCATCTGTAGAAGAGATAACGATAAAGCACTAAAAGTGTATACAAGGAACAACCCTCTGAACATGTCCTTACCACGATAGCATCTAACCTAAAAGGCCATGGCGCCTAACCTAACAGGCCATAGCATCTAACCTAACAGGCCATGGCATCTAACTTAACAGGCCATGGCATCTTACCTAATAGGCCATAGCATCTAACCTAACAGGCCATGGCATCTAACCTAACAGGCCATATATAGCATCTAACCTAATAGGCCATGGCATCTAACCTAACAGGCCATATATAGCATCTAACCTAATAGGCCATAGCATCTAACCTAACAGGCCATAGCATCTAACTTAACAGGCCATAGCATCTAACCTAACAGGCCATAGCATCTAACCTAACAGGCCATAGCATCTAACTTAACAGGCCATGGCATCTAACCTAACAGGCCATAGCATCTAACCTAACAGGCCATAGCATCTAACCTAACAGGCCATAGCATCTAACCTAATAGGCCATGGCATGTAACCTAATAGGCCACAGCATCTAACCTAACAGGCCATGGCATCTAACCTAACAGGCCATAGCATCTAACCTAATAGGCCATAGCATCTAACTTAACAGGCCATGGCATCTTACCTAATAGGCCATAGCATCTAACCTAACAGGCCATGGCATCTAACCTAACAGGCCATAGCATCTAACCTAACAGGCTATAGCATCTAACCTAACAGGCCATAGCATCTAACCTAATAGGCCATGGCATCTAACCTAATAGGCCATAGCATCTAACCTAACAGGCCATGGCATCTAACCTAATAGGCCACAGCATCTAACCTAACAGGCCATAGCATCTAACTTAACAGGCCATGGCATCTTACATAACAGGCCATATTATCTAACCTAACAGGTCATAGCATCTAAGCTAACAGGCCATGGCATCTTACCTAATAGGCCATAGCATCTAACCTAACAGGCCATAGCATCTAACTTAACAGGCCATGGCATCTTACCTAATAGGCCATAGCATCTAACCTAACAGGCCATAGCATCTAACTTATTAGGCCATGGCATCTTACCTAACAGGCCATATTATCTAACCTAACAGGTCATAGCATCTAACCTAACAGGCCATGACATCTAACCTAATAGGCCATAGCATCTAACCTAACTGGTCATAGCATCTAACCAAACAGGCCATAGCATCTAACCAAACAGGCCATAGCATCTAACCAAACAGGCCATAGCATCTAACCAAACAGGCCATAGCATCTAACCTAACAGGCCATAGCATCTAACCAAACAGGCCAGAGCATCTAACCAAACAGGCCAGAGCATCTAACCAAACAGGCCAGAGCATCTAACCGAACAGGCCATGGCATCTAACCTAACAGGCCAGAGCATCTAACCAAACAGGCCAGAGCATCTAACCGAACAGGCCATAGCATCTAACCTAACAGGCCATGGCATCTAACCTAACAGGCCATGGCATCTAACCAAACAGGCCAGAGCATCTAACCAAACAGGCTATAGCATTATATCCTAAGCATCATTTTTACATATATGGGTAAATGAGGTTACCATAACAGCTGGTAACAGCTGGGGAAGCTGATACATTGGGTAAAAACAAACCAAATAAGTTTAACTTCAAGATCTGATTTGAGGTCCAGGCCCCCATCTCCCCCATCCCATTACTATATCAATCTAATTTAAGATGGAAAATGTTAGCTTCTTGTTCAATTCAATATGAATTCTTGGCAAACTTTGGGGGGGGGGGCGGACATACTCAGGCCCCACCTCCTTTATGATTGGGGAGGGGCCCCCTCTTTTCCTACGCCCCTGAATTTCTTATATAAATGTAAAAAAAAAAAATCAAAAAAAAAAAAATCTGACCTACCGACCCTACCTCATCAAGTCATGTTACTGGAAACACACCTTTATTTTTTAGGCCCGGGCCAATCTATATACATGTACCACAGCTCATCTGCGGAATATGAGTCAAAGACTGAAAATATGACTTATATACTACTTAAAGGAGGAGGAGGACATAATGAGTCTACCTTCTTGCTCAATTAGTTTAAGCCTCTCTACCGGATACATACGTTCAGATATCAGATAGAATTACTGCCACTTATGGAGTGTCATATATAAGATCATGGGTAAAGGAGGCCCACATCGTCATTTGACAGAGTATAGGATAATGATGTTATGAATACTGCAAACGTGACAAAGGTATCACGTGATAGGATAGCTCTCTGACGTCCGTCCAATTGTAAGCTAATGACCATTTAACTAATTTGATGTGAGAGAAGGGAATGCTCAGCTCTCTGTCTACAGAACACAGCACACATAACTGCATAGTTCATATATTGATCATCATGTGCGGCGAATCAAATTGCCAAGGCTGCCGACCCTGAGGGCTGTATCTAACAAACCATTATGGTCAGTATGATGTATGAATGAAACCATTGCAAACTGATGGTTGGCTTTGTGATCCTGGAATGTTGACATTGAAACAGCTAATACATTGGTTGCACCTGCAAAATTAGTCTGCAAAGTTCGGAAAGCTGTGTGAGGAGAGGGGTGTAGATCTACTTCTACCGCTCCACCAGGGAACAAACAGTTGTCAGACCGTTGCACTATTTCGAAACGAAACTAATCCGCCACTGTTATTTTAAAGTTATGGTAGTTACCTGGTGGTATTGCTTTGTTTAATTTCTGTCTCTAAATACTAATGGAGCATACCGTAACGGCCCATATCAGCGCCCGGCCCATTGTAGTATTCATGTCCGAAATGTATTGTGCTATCTCGAGTGCACCATGCAGTCGTGAGCTATAGTCATCTGCAGTGACTACCTTTGCTTTAAGTCTAAGGCTCCAATACAGGCTCCCTGCCCACACACCTTTATGCACTGACGTGTACAGACGCCACGCGGAGGGAGACGCCACTTAAAGACGCTACGTGGCGCCCCTGTCCACTTCCGGTGCAGGTACAGTCAAAGATTTTAGTCCATTAGGTGGACCCTGCATGGGACTGCTCTTTGACCAAGAAATGGGCATAGTGGTACAGAAATGTTTTCGAGGTATTGGCCCGCCTGTTCTTCTTTTATTTCCTTCGGACGTGTTTTTTTTTGTTTTTTTGTTTTTTTGCAACAAGAAGAGTTGCATTTACTTTTCTTTAAATTTGGCTCGAAAACGTACCATTTTGTATATGATTATGTTGAACAAAGGCTAACATGCTGCACTTAAGAGAGGACACGCAAAGATCATGTACAGGTAGAATGTACTGAGATACGGAGCTCAATAGTTAACCATTTATCAAGTCAATAATGGAGCATTTTGGACATGTAGCTGGTGCTTTACATGGATAGGTCAGGGTCACCACAATTTAGTGCATTATCACAAAATTAATTACTGAGTAATGTTTGTATATATATATATATATATATATATATATATATATATATATATATATATATATATATATATATATATTTATAAACCCACAGGTGATTCTATGAAATGACATAGATTAAATGAATTATAAAAAAGACTCTCATGGGTAATTTGTGTCGATTGTGCTTCAAGTGAGATGACATGCGTTCATATAATTGAGTTGCGTTGGATTTCCGTTCAGGTCAAGGAGTGAGGTTTGAGATTGGCTTGAGACTGCATGCATTTAGAAAACTGGATAAATTTATGTTCGGCCTCATAACTGAGTCTGGCAAGACAATTGTAGGGTTTTTTTTTTAATTGCTAATATACAGCCCTTAGAAATCGTTGTAAAACTTATAAAGCACCACATCTCTTTGGCTGAAAAGGATTTATGACTACTTAAAAGAACAAAGAGTGCAGGGAGAGATCCTGGATTTTTTTATATTTCAAGGGGTTGGGGGGGGGGGGAGCATTTTGGGCATGGGCATTATCTGGGTCCGTTGGTCAGATGCACAGTACATTGGTGCTATTTGAGGAATGAAGGAAAACATTGAAACATAGAGGGCAACTGGTTCTGGGTGTTTGAGGCATTAACGAGGGTAATAGTTTGTCAATTTTTAAATCTACAACAACAATGAGAAAAACTGAATCAAACAGTGAATATACAATTCCGATTTACATGAGCGCTGTGTGCGTGTTACCGTTAGATACTTCATATTCACATTCCCCCAACCATAGGAATTGAGCTTGAGAGGCCAAAGAATGTGCACAGTGGGCGTCGCCCTATTGGGTTCAGTCAAATTTTATCAATTAAGTTATGATTCATTAGTTACCAAAAGTGTACGGTTGCTGAACCTGAGTCTTGTTCTAATCAGTCATGCTTGCATTTGTAGTCCGCAATATCATACCACATTTTGTAATTCCTTCGAATGCTATTCGCGACTGACGTCGGTGAGAGCATTATTAAGTATGATTCTTGTTGACTCCAGCGCCGGGGGTATTCAATAGAAGTAGGCCCAATGATTAGCCCCATAAGTGCTACATCGTGCATGACTAAAGTTTTTACAACCCTGCACCATGTGATAAAACCTGCATGAACGCAGTCATAGCCAGTGTTTTCACCCTGGCTGCATTAGTTGACTGATTAACCTTATTTATCTCATGGGAACGTGTTTTTTTTTCTGCACAGATGAAGATTATTGACAAATACTTCACTTTAAATAGGCTTTGCCTTGTTTTGTCCATGACTTGTGGGCACTTTGTGTTTTGTGGCTAAAACATAGCGTTAGGAAATAGTGATTTTATATAGCTGTGAGAACTACCAGTATGGAAGAACAATGTTCCACACTTTACAATACTGTAGCCGTATTCAACCTTCAACTAAGTTATTTCTCTAATTTTGTCCTCATATTTTACATACTTAACGGCTTATCACATTGAGGTTTAGATTGCAGTCATTTCTATGACTGACATTAGTATAACTTAATCCTAAAACCATGCATACAACGCACACCCCACGTCTACACTGTCACACTGTGGCAAGCTTTTAACAGTAGATTGCTTCTATTTTTTGAAGAAAAAAAAATGGTAGTTACTTTGAGTACAAATCCAAGGACCCAACAGTGGGTTCTACTATAGCAACTACAGTGCTCTTTATGACCCATCTACAATTGGGGTTCAGAGGGTAGGATACATCCTGACTTGAAGGAAAAGCCATAGGAAAAGGTGCAGCAACTATCATGATTTATAGGACTAGATTTTCAACAACTCGTACTATTCGTGATATCCTCGCCTATGAAGCCGTGTGTCCACAGGGTGATACAATTTGTAATGACAAAATCCACCATTTATTTTTGATGATATAACCACTTTTCTCATCCTTTTCCGCTGATGGTATATCTAACATGTTTGCTTTTTGTCGTCGGGAATGGACGACAGGAGTGATTTTATCGTCGGGAATGGATGACAAAAGTGATTTTATCGTTGGGAAATTGTGTCAGTACCAATTATATTGCCTTGTGGACACAAAGCTTAAGGTGCACCCTGACTCCAGGAAGATTCTATGAGGCACATCATCGGATTAACCTCGCATATATGCCGTACCTTATACGTGATAGTGTTGCGGTAATTTAAGTTGGTAGATACCGGTTCACACTGTTCAGCTTCATTGTTAGAACATGCATAAAAGTCTTTTAGATTGGTTCAATATACATGGCCATATTGCTACTAACATTGGTGGTCATTTTATGAGTGGAACACCACAATATAACCTTGTATATTCTTACTCCTGGAGCCTGGAAGGTTTTTCAAAAAGAACTCACGATTTTGGCCTCCACAGTGCTTTTTTGGTCATAACTCCCGTGCATTATGCAGCCATAACTGCACTCTGACAACTTTATTTCTAGTTCAAAAGGCTTTTGGTTGGAACCTGGACATGTTAATTATTATGGGAGATATACAAAGTCAACCTCGCCATACATTTCCAGTTAAAACCGTTTAGGTCCTATGGGGGCGTGAACCCTGGCTGCTGTGGAATAAGACAGACTGGCTATCCATTACTCCACATCGAGTGGTACATTGACAGCAATGTTAAAGTGTATATGACTGACCTGCCTACCGATCCTTCGCCTATGCACCCATATTTTCCATTGAATCCAAGAATGGCATGTCGAGTCACTAAAATGTATACATCCTTAGATATCCTAGATGAACACGCCATGCCAAATTTCTCCATATTATTCCATATAGGAATCCAATGATTTTTCATAGTGATACATCTGTGCACCTGACCTAGTTTGGCCGAGCGTGTGACACACTTTTACATCCAGGCCATTCCTGCATTGTCAACATGAAGCGATGGTGTGTGGCGAGATGTATCGCTATTAAAATTCATGTAAAGGATGTTAATTTCTCAACATGACAAGATTGGATTCTATATAAAATATGTGTGGAAAGCTGGAGGTATGGGTTATAGCTTAGATTAAACGCTACATAATTTATCTTTCAGGTCCTCGATTTGCTCCACCCTGATAAGCGACGACCCTGCTACACTATACTGTAATGGAAAAGACATCTTCTGAATTAGACAGTGGTGCAGAATGTGGGGGACTTGGTTCCATGATTGGTCACACCTAAATGCTCCTAGGTTCAAATTATATATTCCTTAGGCTAGGGAATTGGAGGAAGGAACTAGCAGTGAATGGGTTCTTACTTGGGAAGGAAACACTGCTTCTGGACCACTTCCTAACCACATCTCCCACCAATTACCTTTTGGCAACACAACATAGAATCAATTCCCTATGGTGATTCAGTTCTGTTTTGGGAATAACACATCTGACAAAGCTCTATTCCAATGACACCCTCCTGTAGTATTCAAAGGGTTATTGATAGATTATCCTGCATGAGTATAAATACCAGAATTGTACCTAAGGTGATTAATTCCCTGTATCATAAGACTCAAATTTCACACGACCTATTCCCCTGATTGATTATCCATGTCCATCTCTAAAATAAGGCTCTCCAGTCCCTTCACACGTGGTGATACATGTCCTGATACATCCCAGCAAATTGTCGTGAGTCCTCGTCAACTGTGTGAAGTGGCTCACACATGTCGCTAGATGGAACATGACGTCATTATAGCTCAAGATCACCAGGAATAGCAATTGCTATGCCACGTGAGTCTAACACACAGTGGCGAAAGACGACGGAATGAGTTATCACTCAAAAAGGAGTCACGATTGATGACCAATCATGGCGACAGATGACGACAATTTGCTGGGTAGGATTTGGTAGCGTGCTCATAGCACTGCAAGAACTAACGTAGGTCTCTAACAGCACATTTTCGAAAATTTGAGAGAAATATTATCGTCAGAGATATCGAAACAAGCCCCTGGTGATTATATGCATAATCATGACGCCAGATTTGCATTGCCTTTAACAGACCTATGGCGCAGATCTCAAGTGCTCACCCAGATATCATGTATGTGAGAGTAGGCTCTGCCTATAGCCGAGTTGCTGTTCACACATATAAGTGCTCCCCTATTGATCAGGTAATTTACTAAGTAAAGAATTCCACAGATCCCTGCACCATGCAACCCTTACAGTGTGCTGCTCCTGGCACCAATGTAGGCGGAAGGTTACACTGAGTGATGCGGTTTACACAACTTTCACCCTTGATCTTTGACCTCAGCAGAGGGGTCCTTTCCATCCGCTTTCACAGGTTGGTGCCACTTGTCACCATTAGTTTCCCACCTAGCCCGTGATCAGCATAAGTTTCGTACCCAGTGCCCTTTGGTGCTTTGCCCATAGTTCTGTATGATTAAAATAGATTGATCAATGCGTCATGTAAGACTGCTGGGAATAAGAGCCATTTTGGGTTCAGATGGTTTACGCTGTTGTGGCGCACTTCTAAGTTATGAAATTTGGCAGGGGCGGATTTAGAGAGGGTACCTATTTTGGACTCCAAAGTTTGTGAAAAACAGGGGGTGCGCCCCCTCTTTTGGGGCCGTGCCCCCTCCTTCTCCAGATCCTTGATCCGCGACTGAACTTGATGAAACCATACTGAAATGAACATTTTGTTTTACAGTCACCTATTGTTATTTATTCTGTTGTCTTTTTCTTTTCTATAAAACGTTAACTAACACAACCCCTTGCCTATTGCTTTTGTCCCTCTTAACTTTAAATAAGGTGCTCGAGAAGAGATCTATGTGAATTTTGCAGCCCATTTTCAATTCAAAGAAATATAATTTACGGTAGGCTCGTTTGTTTCTAATTCTGAACTTTATCATTTATAGGCCTGACTGGCCACTGGAACATAGGAATGAAAAGGAGCACATAAATCGGGACCAAGCAAAAAATAGCAACAGAACTATAGTATTCAATCTATACTCCTATTACGTTTCAAAACTGTTCAATGAATAAAGTTATGGTTATGGTTAGGTTTTGCTAAGAAAAGGTCCAAAATCTTTATCAACAACAAAAGTCAAACTCTAGTACTGATCTATAGGTAATTATAGCTACCCTCGGGACGTTGCCTATTTGGTCCACCATGTCCAGGATACAGTGGAACCCTACTGGGCCCTGAACATGGATGATGGAAACACGTGGACACCTTAGTAGTCAGGTGGACCATCATATTGCGGTAGTTTAGTACGATTTATGTATTCGCACTTAGTGCACAGATTCATAAGCGGCCCCATGTAGTACCTGACCTTTGACCAATGACCTGTAAAGGTCAGACGTGGTTAAGTTGCCTTTCCCCATCACAACCCCCTGCTGCTGCAGATTCCTGGTTCTCAAAGGCACTCGATGACCCCTGGAGGATCTTGCCAAAAGATAACGAGGAACGGATTCTGTAGATTTTTACACTTACAGAGAGCGTGAGGAAAATGTGTATGGCCTAACTCGATTTTATGTATTACGTGACAAAACATTAATCGCAGAATGCATGGGAAAACAGTTTTTGAGTTGTAAAGAGCGCACGTTTCATCTAAACGAGTTGTGAAAAGTTATTTAGCGATACAAAAAAAGTGGCACATAATTTCTTAGGCTCAGGTTTCCTTTTTGGTGAGACCCGTCTGGGGTATGAGTAGGGACGGCAGGGATGTCTGGGACTTGTTTCAATGTCCCTGACGACAACATAACCATCGAATCGTCAAGAAACCCACCGTAGCTTACTAATACAAGACCTAAAATAGTGCCAGCAGTGCTACGACCGCTCTACCAATACCTATGCACATAAACATCAAAGGCAGCTTATTGAACATCAAGGCAAAGGTTATGGAAGATGCAATCCGTGCCATATGTGTACAACTTATTTCTCTAATACATTTTATGAATAAAACTGCTAATATATGGAAACTTATGTAGATCTGACGGGGGGAGTGATTGCCGGTTGTCATTCTCGGTTTTGTTGTGGATATGGTATTATAAAAACCAAAAAAGGTACGTGCACTGTAATACACTTTTCCGCAATAAAAGAATTGTACCAAAAAGGTACAAAGACATCAATCTTGGGAAGGGTTGATAACAGGATGCCCTTCTACCAAGAACGCCATATTGTCAATGATGTTTTTAGTTCTTCAGTTATATTGAAACAGCTTGCCTCTCCAGTGCGATCGCCAAATCGTCAGTGTGTTTTGGGATCGTCAGATTAATTGAAACAAACCCCTGTTGTACAAACCTTTAATCTTCCCTAGTCCCCCACCCACGCACCATAAGGGGCGTTCTAGATTGGTATTCCTCTGCCGTCATGAAGCATGCGTGTTGTGGCTTAAATCAATATATAATTGACGGTCTGAAAATCCACTGGTGGGTTGGCTATCTTACATGAGGAGCGTCGTCAGAGAGAGGGTACCTCCCAAGATTGCTTCTTATATAAGTCTCTACGACAGTCGTAGTTGAGATATTTTTAGGAGATGCATTGAATGCACAAAGGGGACTAAAGGACGTGCATTCATGTAGTACATTACATTATGAATCACTGGACTGTTCGCCAAACCTCCATATTCAACAAATCCCCTAGATCTATACCTACCCCAGACTTTGTCTGGTAGAAATCCCGGGTAGAATTCGCACAGCTGGCCGGGGAAAAGGCCTAAATATACTGGCAGAGGCGTAGGAAGCAAATCTTCATTGGGAGGTCCCAGCAGAGGCCCCAACGCGACCACCTTGAATTATCGGCTCAAGCCTGATGACGCCTGTACATAGCTATATAGAATTTGTATAGCAAAGTAATTTTTGGTGAATTTTAAATCTGATTGGAGGCTCAGGCCCCCATTTTCCCTATCCCATTACAATATATGATATATATTATTCTAATTTGAGATGCAAAGTTTTAGATTCTTTTCCATTTTTTTATGATGTTTTGACAAATTTTGGGGAGGCCCAAGCATACTTAGGGCCCCTCTCCTTTACGATCAGGGGGCCTAGCCCCCCCCCCCTCCGCTTCTGCAACTTGGTGAAGCATAGATCCCCTACTAACCATGTAAGGGTCTCCTTACATAAACTAGTAGTGCCTCTATTCATATCCCCTTTGGGTGTTATTACACATGGATTTAACATTATGAGTAACTCGCCGACAATACTATACTGCATCTAGCTAGCATTTTGTGGTCAATTATCTGCCAATGGGTATAGGCATGATGCACAAATGCAGCTCTGGTTTATAGCTATTCCCCTAACTACATCAGTGAATCATTATGATCACAATTCACCACAAAGTGTTATAAGGGGTTCCAGCTTTGCAATACATAGTACTTGAACCACACTTTCATTTCCTTTAAAAATTGATATTTCATAAAGCCCTTCAACTATCCCTATCCCACCCATAAGAAGCCATTCCAGGAAGCAGGGTTATCACTAATATCCACCGATTCAGTGCTAGCGAATAACTCACCGATGCTGGTCCATGCATCATACTGAAACAATGGGGGTCGATACATTCCCAAATAATCAGCATGATGTACCGATATATGGCGTTGATGAAAAGCACTGCAATATTGCATCAGAATATGAAGGTTCATTTTGGCATCATGCCGCCGGCATTTAGGAGTGCATCAACTTCAGACACAAAAGTGACTTACTCACTAGGACCACATGCATGCAGAGTAGGTCATAGTGCATTTAGCACTAGTCTGCAGTTAAGTGTTAGAAAGTTTCCTGCTATCACACACATAGTAGATCTGCCAGTGAAACCTTTCTTTAACCCATCTTATTCCTACAGCCCCAAACCCCTTAAGGCTATATATCAATTAATGCCTTACATGTGGCGAGTCACATGTATCAGCAAATAACGCATTCGGCACTACATGCCTCATGTGTTATTGGCTGATAAGTTATTTTATTACATGACGTTATTTTATTACATGATTAATCAATAAAATATCAATAAATTCAATTTGAAAGAGAAATCGTTCACCTCCCAATTGGGACCCGAAGCCTGCCATAGTAGTGTGAGTAGCCCTACAGTACACCAAGTCAACACAGGTAAAACCTGGCCCTGGCCCTGGCTGAGTCTTCAGATCAGAAGTTGAAGACCACCAGGCCATGTGTAAGAACCCAGTGCTCTACACATACACCACTGAGCACTATTTATTTTTTTTTTTGCTTAAAATGCCAAAAGCCTTTAAAATATGCCTGGGACCATGTGTTCAAAATACTATTTTTGGACCAGTAACATTACATGTACATTGTATATATACAGGCAAACACACTCTGTTTTTGTCAGTCCCTGTGGCGCACTGCATAGGGAGTTGGATTTGGGATCAGTAGGGTATGGGTTCGAACCCTACGGCAATGAAATTCTCATAAGGTTTTAACATGTGACATATGACATGTAAGGTGTGCCTGATATCCATGGATAACAGGCACTGGGTGCCTGATAACTATGCATATCAGGCACGTCATGATGCATGCATCATGGCATGCAATATCGACAGGTATCAGAATGGGAATATCCAGAAAAAGCACCCAAAAAGCACCACAGAAATCATGTAATAAAAAACATTTATTCATTTGTTCATTATGATACAATGATATGGCAATGGCAATAAACAGATACACTTACAGACACTGTAGTCCAACCCATGCAGTTTTCTGTCATAGATAGTCACAAATGAGTAGAGAGGACAAAAGAAAGTGACATAAGAATCATCATGCAGCCTTTAATGTGTTAAGCCAGTAGTAAAGGCGGGGACGGGTCGAATGTCAATCCTACAGACCCTTCTCCTCTGATCCCTACGATCCCCACTTGGCCTCACACCCAGGGCCATCCCTGTCACCAAGTAGTGATGGCATCTTTCTAACTAGAGGAGGGATCAGTGCCTCGGACGACGTGGTTGTGGATGGGAAGGGAGAGGAGCTCTGCCCCCCCCCCCAAAAAAAAAGGGGGGACAAAATGAGAAAAGGTGTTTAAAGGTAAAGGAATGTGGATTTTATTCTTATAATTTTTTAAGATTGCTAGATATATTAGTTGACTCAAAAGTTGCCGAAATCTAAGGTGTTTCGTGTACATGTATTAGAACATGCCCTATATAGGATGATGGATGAGTATAAACGAGAGACACAGTATATACATTTGGCCTAATGTTCACACGAGGCTGGGCCAACGCCCTATTTATTACTCTATGAAAAACAACAAAATTGGACACCCAACTAAGCTCCCAACATGGAGGTAGGGTGGGTGGAAGGTAACTACAACAAACCCAGGAGAGTGTTGCTGCTATACTAAAAGGAAAAAACTGGCTAAAAATGCCCTTGTTTCCAGTCCTTTCTTTTCATGTAGCTATAACTTGTCCCTTTTGTTGCTCACAAGTGGTCATTCAAGTACGGTGCTAAAAAAGGGGGATTTGAGTAGGTACCTAGTTGGGAGAAGTCAGTCAGTATAATAAACTATAGAGCGTGTGACATGAGTAGGTACCTGGTAGTGCAGTTTTCTCTATTTTAAACAAGGCAGGTGACTTTTGAGACTAATGTGGTGAGTGCAAGTACTTAGGTGAAGCAGTGCAAGACTTGTTTAGAAAAGAGGGCACATACTCACAGCTCTTTAAGCAATAGGAGCAACACCCTCCAGGTAGCAACAGGAGGAGGTACTAATACAAGAGGGGGCAGCACCAGTCCACACAGGGGAGGTGCTGCGATATACCGGTAATTCACCAATACATATATAATACAGGTGTTATATATACCATAAGGAAAAATCCAACATTGCCCAATTTGATATGCAAGGTCGCCCTGTTATGCTTTTTGTAGGGTCTGTCTTCTAATACACCTTTGCTCTTTCTTGTAAAACACTCCTTCTTTTGAGCTACCTCATATGAAGCTGAATAGTAAATGCACCGCGTTATAAGTCTGATAGGGACCATCACATAGGTTTCTATGGGCTTAAATACCCCTTTGGTCTTGGAGTGTAAATTATACAAATATTGTATACATCTGGAATATGCCTTTGTAATGCATGCCAAAACTGTCCGTACAATCAACAGGTCTCAACTATGTGCTGTTCTCACATAAGCACTGGAGTATGCACATATTAACATAATTTTAACTCTTCTACCAAATTCACCATAAATATGATAACCCCCAAACCAGATTTTTGACAGGTGAATTTGAAGTAAAATTGAACGTGAAGAATATGAAATAAGGTTTCAGGAACTGAAGGAATTATGTAGATAATCCAAGGAAAAGTGAATTGATGACAAACCAAATTGTAACTGATGATCGAAAGGTCAGCTATCCATAATAGCCAATATGCTCTTATTGCAGAGTTATGAGGTATTCACCGTGGCTTGCTGATCTTGAAACTAGGCAGTGTCCAAATTTCAAAGTTGGAATATTTCAATAGAAAATCAATCTAGCATGATAAAGTAAATGACATGGGTGAGATGATTGCAGATATTAGATTTTATTACCAGAAAGATTTTTTAGTGAAAATGTTCTTTTGGGTTGCAATGACAACTAATTCAACCAAAAGTCACAACTGTTGGTAACTGTAGGCTGTATGTTGCAATGGCAACCGTTATTTCACCCATAATGCTTCAAAATGTGTTTTCAATTTTGTCCTCATGGTTTTCCTGGTGAAACATTCCACAAAGTCACAAAGTCAAATTACTCTTTTTATTTTCCACGTTCCCCCCCCCCCTTAATATTGCTCAAAACATGGCACACAAAAGTAAACCTCGTCCATGTTCACCCGACTACCATCAAGAGGGAAATTGATATGCAGCCTAAAGCTTCGGCCTGCCCAAAAGAAAATATCCCATAGAGCGCCTCCCCAAAAAATCGTGAAATTTTACCAATTTTTAAGGAAGTTAGAGAGGTCAAAAAGCAGATAAAGATTAGCGTGTAACTTGCAAAGATGCGCGTCTGGTAAAGGTTGAGGCTCCACTACGCAATATTTTGGTACATTCTCAGAAAACGTAGTGCTGACAGTGTCTAGGCTGTTGGTATGCCTACATAGTAAACATGACATTCAAAGGGTCACAGCGAGTGTGTTTATCAATAACTGTGTGTTGATTTATACCAAACCTATATGATTGGGAAGGGGCAGTAGAGCTAGAGAAGACAGGCATTAGAATAGCTGGTGGGAGGGTAAAGATTAGAGGTGTATGGTGTTTTGTTGTTGTTGTTGTTTTGGGGGAAACACAGCACAATATAAATAATAACATAACAGTCTAACAACAAACAGAGATTGCAGGGTCTTGTACTGTGAAAACCAAACCTGTCTGATTTTGAAGTGCAGAGACTCACAAATGTGAAAGTCTGCAATATTTACATTAAAACAACTTGATTTAGTAAACAAAAACGTACCTGAGATCTTAAACAAAACCTGCCCCACATAAACAAATAGCTCTCTTAAAATTCTATTCCCACCTTGAAATGAAAACAAATAGCAACTTATAACCTGTGTTTGTGCCTGCCTTTGTGGGAATAGCTGCGATTCTCAGCAAAAGTCGAATAGTGCAGTCCTCACTAAAGGGGCATAAACTCACAAAAGTGCGTGATTGGTAGAGGAAGAGTTAAAACAAGAGACCGTATCTCACATAAGTGCCTGCCTCATATGAGGATTGGGGATAAAGGGGTTTTGGGGCATTGGGGCGCTTATACGGAATACTAGGGTGATGCCAATCTGGCCCCAGCTCAACCACTAGCGTGAGTCGTCTCTGGCGACCAGCATTTCTGGGTACAAGTAGTTCTGGGTGCTGGTTGCTGTAGTGGTTAAATGTAGGCAGGTACACTGCGTAGTATCCCCAAACACGAGAGAGGGAGTTCCCTGAATCCTGACCAGAGTAGACTGTGGTGGTGCCGCCGTGTCGATACCCAGTCCTAACCTGAAAAATCAAGAGATGTTAATGGTATGAATTGATTCCCTGAGTTCAGTCCACACCCATTTACTCCCTCAAACGCTGGTGATCACTTTCCCATAATGCACCAGACGCCCCCAGTCCACATCGGGCCAACTGCCGGACTGGGATTAGGGGTGTGCTGGTCAGCAATCTCCAAGCTGATGCTTTGTCAACATGTCAAATGATACTTCAATTGGGGTGTAAACCGTCCAGGAGGGTCTTGCCAAAAAAGAAACATGAACCCAAAAAGAAAAGGTGCACGTTTTTTGTATTGCTAAAAGATTGTTTGGATTATCGTTTAAATGAAACGTTTTTTCACTTCTCAAAAAGAGTTTTTCCATGCATTTTGCTGTATTTTTTTGTCAACACTATGAAAACTTATGCCATACACGTTTTCCTCACTAATCTGTGAAAAATTTACAGAGGTTCTTCCTCGTCTTCTTTTGGCAAGACCCTCCTGATGCTGTTTATAAATGGCACCAGCTTCAGGGGTATAAAGGATCAGAGAGGCAGAGGTAGAGTTTCAAGTCATTCACCTGTACCTGATTCAGAGTCACAGTGGAGATGAGGCTAAGCCTAAAATACACACATTCTATAGTATTGTATTTTAAATATTTCATACATTTCAAATCACAAGAAGATAGCAGGCTGTTCATTTCAGGTATAGAGTTGCGAAAAATGAAATATGAACCAAAAGAAAAATGCACATTTTTGTGTTGCTAAATGATTGTTTAGATAATCAATTAGGTGACACATGCACATCTCAAAAAGAATTTTCCATGCATTCTGCTGTATTTTTTGTTGTCAATACTATGAAAACGAGTTAGGCCATACACGCTTTCCTCAGTGACTATACTCTCTGAAAGAAATCACAGACGTTCTTCCTCACTATCTTTTGGCAAGACCCTCCAAGGGGCATAGAAACCCAAGAAACCAAACTAATCAGAGAAGTCGCCCGGGTACTTTATAAACAGGCCACAATGAAGTGCATCATGGATTTTTGCCATGCATACTAAGTGCTTCAGCTGATGCATCATGATGCACCGATACAAGTCTAGTGGTGAGTTACTTATTGCGACCTCTCTTATGTATTATAACTCCCAGGTCTCCATAATGCACTCCTGCAATACCGGTGAGTTACTCGCCAGGTCTATACATAGGCATCATGATGACTCATCAACAATTTAAACCGTTACTGACATGCATATGTTTAATTCAGAGCTAATTTATAATGTAATGTAGGCCACACCCCTCATTAAAAGCAGTTGGTGTCTGATGGGTATTGGCTAATTGCTTTAATGATTGATTAACTTAATTTACCCTAATGAATCATGTCATGCATGCAATATCAAGCCGAAATTATGTATAACTATGGCATAATAGAAAAGGAAATACCCACGTTTCTGTGGACGTTGACAGCATATGACAATCAGTGTTACCTATATGACGTTGGTCTTGGTAATCTGCAAGGTCTGACTAAAGGAGTGATCAATTTTTAACAACGGGGATGGGTGGTGAGTTTCCAGTCGTGAACAACCCCCCCCCCCTCCCGCTAAGGGTTCTTTTTTGTGGATTGGATGAAAAACACGCACAAAGTGCCCTTTTGACCTAAGTTACGCTTTGGCCTTTTCACTGTTCTTATCATTCTGATGTGACCTCTTGTGCTTGATTTTGAGATCCAAATATTCTAAAAAAAAAGACAAAAAAAAAACCAGGAAAGGTGGCCCAGTCCCGAGTTCCGAATTTTCCCCCAAAATCAGTTGACTTTAGTACCTCTAGTTGCAGCATATGTATGTATACATCGCTGGGCATCGATTCTGGCAAAACATCGTAGGTTTAACAGTTTAGAACACGTTTAATTTAGAATTGCGAAGAGGGAAAGATACCTTTGAATTCCACAACTCTCAATTAAAGGCTAACTCTGGTCCTGTCGCCATTGGGTTATAGGCCTGATATTATTTGTCTTATTATCCAATGTCCTCATTAAATTTTGTGTTATGAATGTCCGTCAAGCTAAAGGTTATCTGAATATGGCACAATACAAGAGAAAAACACATTGGGGCCTATACATTTTTAGTTTTCAGTCCCATGAAATTGAATGCTCCATCGTCTCCAGAATGATGACCAGAGACTTCAGGCGTATCGCTTGGTCCTTGAACTTTGAAGTGTCAGCATGGCCATGGAATGATAACACGTGAGCACTGGATCACAATGTGAAATGGTATGCCTCATTTCATTAAGGACCGCAGCAATTGTATCCCTTTAACCCTTTATTGTCTGATGATGCAGCAATGCATCATGCCCATTAATAGACATGTTGCACCAATGAAGTGCTGGCAGGTCTGCTCACCATGATTGGATTGCATGATTGGAGCATCATGCCTACCCTCCGGGAGTGTATCAACCCCGTAAGGCTGTTATGATTCATGAATGCAGTCCTGGCAAGTAATGGACATGTTGCACTCCTGCATCCGTGGGCCTTAAAGGATCAATAAACCTTCAGCTGTCATCGTGAATCGTGCAAGAATCATATGTCAGCACGTGTCTGACCATCGACTGACGAGGCAAGACTGAAAGTTGAAACAATCCACACCTTATAATTATGTCACGATACAACAAGTGTTCATCTTTCTCCTCATTATGCAGGATACCAGAATCAGGTATCAGCACATGTATCACTGTGCACGTGTGGTGCAATGACTGGTCAGCTTTAATCTGGTATTCTGGTGAAAGAAATTTTTCATATGACCAGGAGTGGGTTTGAATCAGGAAATCAGGAAGAATTGGACATCAGTGCTGTATACATTTTAAGCTGCATACCACGACAGGCTTGTGACTGTTACAAAACAAATGGGAAACATTGGATGGGTAAAAAGGGGGGGTATTTTTCTTCAGATTAAATGGGTTTCTTTCTTTTTCTTTCTTAAAATTTGTTACTCAGGCTGCAAACCTATCCCAATGAAGCAATCCCGACACTAACTCAAACAAACTGCACATGGTGGCAACTAATTGTACACATCATTGACTGAGCCAAATCCTTTTTTGCATATGGGCATGCAATATTCTACTATATAGGCTCAACTGTACAGTTCACATTGCACAGTGTACATTTTCAACTATATTTTTTTCTTCCACAGAAACATCTGACATTTCAAGTAGATGTGTACTCAAGCATATTACTGTAATACTGCTTTTGCAAGTTTTCTGAAAAACACCCTATTAGATTCCCTCTCCCGTCCCTGCACTCAGGCTCCAAATGTGAAAAGATCCAAGTTAAAAAATAAAATGAAAAGACACGCGGAAATTGTAGGTATTTTTTGCAGGTGAGGAGTGTCCTTGTAATTTTAAAAGAGGGGCTGACTTAAAAAGAAGTATCCTCGAAAATCAGAGAAAGGGGCATTCTCTCGACTGGACTGAAAAAGTGACAGTGTTCTGGTGAATTAGGGGTCATTCTAAATTCTCAAAAAAGAAAGGGGGGGGTAGAAGAATCTGCAGTGCAGCAACTACAGAAGGTCACGTGAAACTAAGTCCATTTCCTCTATATTTCTATATAGCATAACACACAAAAACAGCCGCCTAAAATGTTCCTTGGTAAAAGTTTCAACCATAGCACAATTAACTCATCCCTCATACACAATGTGACAGAATGTTGGATAGGCTTAACCCTGACAACCTTAAATAAGGGAATGATATGTGCAGTGAGTGCTATTCTATCCTATTTTTCTACCCCCCATTGACCAGATTCACTTTTGCATGCCTCATAAAATCCCCAAGACCTGGCATAATATAAAAAAAAACACACCTACTATTCCATTTATTAACTATTTGGGAACACCTGTGATTTTTTTCATAATTTTACGAATATTTCTTCTGTCTAATTCTAAACCAATCAGCAACCAGAACACTCTTCAGTGCAAGCCTAAATATGACTTACGAGAGGGCAGCATTTACTTCCATGTGACCAGAAGATCATACCAAGTCTCTGCCCTGTTCCACCACAAGGGGAGTATTTCAACATCCCTGACGACAACATAGACCCCATGTTAACCCAGATACCCCTACTGTCCTACATGTAGGACGTCTATATCTACATGTAAGATCAACAGGTACTTTTTTGACATTACACACATGTCCTATAACAGCTTTGAAATTTCCTGTATAGCATAAATGACCATATATAAGCCTATTTTCCAGTTTTTGGCACTCTCCCACAGGAAGTGTGGTTTCCATAGCAACTAAAAGGACACACATTTCAATGGACAGTAGTCCTAAGTCCTACTGTCCTTCATGTAGATCGGTGAGCAAAAATCATATCTGTAGACGTGGTGCTTTGAATGTGTAGGCTACTATTTCCACCTATGTAAATCAAAATGATTGTAGGGTAGCTTTAGAGGAACCATATACATGCCACATGTTTGGCGTAATTGTGAATTTACCTTATGAATATGATAAAAGATATTAGTCTCATTGAAGGCTATTCATATCAGGACTTAGTAATAGAATTTATGTTAAGATTGCACCACTTCTTTAGAGTCTATCTTGATTTTCATGTACAAAACGTACAAAGAACCAGTATGTGCCCCATGGAATCATCCGTGCCACACAAATATCTATGTTTAGAAAACAATAGATTAAATAACTATATTGTCACCACAATTCATTAGTGTAAAGGGACAATACATGGGAGTATGCTAACTGATCTTTGGAACAAAACTGGCCATCTAAAGGCATACAAACTACCTCATATAAAGGGGCCTATCTTACCCAAACTTCCATAGAAATTAGTGTTATAATATTGATTTTGAGCTAGAGCCATGAATTTTCAATATTAGCGTTCCCAATGTCTAGGATATATCTCTTGACACAGTGTTGTTATGGACAGAAAATATCAAGGTGATCGAAGCATTTCAGATTTTCACGATTTTGTACTGCTTGTGCCCCCCATTAACTGCAATTGACAATTATATGTTATTGATCAAATATCTTTACATAATCATTGTATCTACTATGGAGATTTTGCAAGGTCCTTCCAAAGGAGACCTTCTAAGGCTGCATTGGGAATTACCTGGGACAAAATGAGAAAGTAGTGGAAACGAGCTCTATGAAATATACCCATTTATGGTCTCATAAGGCCAGAAAACTATCAAATGATAGTATAGGTTCAGACCAGGAGACTTAGACCTTTCTAAAATGGGGTCTGTAAATTCTGTATCTCTAACCGTTTAGCTCACAGGGCCTTAGATGAGGGTCTTTTTGTAAAAGAATCAAGATTTCACACAAGCGTGGTGCTCCCTAGGGGCCTGTTGCTCCAATAGTTAGTGGTTATTACGTTGATTGTGTTTCTGCAAGTAGGCTATTTTCCAATTTCCCTTTTTCATACTTGCAAAGTGAGGTTCCCCTAATAGCAAGTGTGTACTTGCTGAAAATATGACTTGAAAGGGAATGAAGTCCAACATTCTGATTAAAAGTTAAAAAAAATAATTTATAATTGACTAAGCCAGTCACTCCATGCCCTTTGATATCAATAATATTACATTAATTGCCAATTAATTACCATGCATACCCTGTTGTTATGAATTTGAAAAAAATAGGACACCAAATTGTTTGTCCTAGAATTTCCTGCAAGTATGCCCCACTTGCTTGTACAAAACTTGCTAGTATTCTAAAAGTTGCTAGTACGGTTCTAATAGCCAGATTAAAATCACTATCTCAGCTGTTACGTCACATGTTCAAGAGATCAAAGGATCCTGATATGGTGCTGATGCCAGTTCTTGACACAAAAGAACATATATGACAGAAGTCCATCTCAAAGAGGGCTATGACTCTGGAATGAAATGAAACAGAGAAAGGAGGAATTCCAGGCGGCAATAAAAGTGGCATAATAGCCCTTAACTCTGATTATCTAACTATCTGGGCCTCAACTGTGCTTTTTTGCTCATAACCCCAGTTCCTTATCCAGCCATAACGCACTCTGAGACCTTTTCTTCGTCTTCAAGAAGCTGCTGGTTTCAATCCGGACATGTTATTAAATTGGAGAAGTATACAAAGTCAACTCCTCCATACGTTTCCAGTTAAAACCGTTTAGGTTCAACGGGGAATCGATCCCCGGCCGCTGTGGCAGGAGGCGAGCTCGCTGTCCACTATACCAAGCCGACCGGTGGTAGAAACGAATCTATATCCAGCATTTGAAAATTTTTTCCCACATACCTGATGTTTGCAGACCTCGTTAGCATAGATTTCAATGGAGCCTGGTGGAGTTATTCACAGGAAAACATTGTTAGATATCCTATATGAACATGCCATGCCAAATTCCTCCATTTTCTTCGAAATAAATAAGAATCCATTGATTTTCCACATCGATACGATTCGGGACCCACCCCGTCCGGCCATTCCTTGCTCGACGCGTGGCTGACCTAGTTTTTACATCCGGGCACCTCCCCGCTCTGTCAACAAGAAGCAATGGCCGTGTACCGGGCTGTGTGCGTTGGATCGTTATGGAAAATCAATGGATTCTTATTTATTTATAAGAAAATGGATACAAAATGTAGGCGAACACCAACTAGAGATCGTATATTTGGCGCTGCTAGAAGTATGGGACTTGACATGCTTGGATTATACCCGAAAAATGAGTGTAAAGGTGGAGCTATGTCGGACAGAGTGACAACATGGCCACGACGGCTTGGCAAACCGTGCGGATAGGATGCACTTACAAAATGTCTTCTCCTGGATTAATTCTTGGGTTATAAGGTAAGAAATTAATACAAAATGGAGAAATATGTTCGATAAACGCTTTAATGCATGTTATGGGTACGCACTCGTGGGTTTATGGGTTAATAATCCACTCGCCCTTCGGGCTCGTGGATTATTAACCCATAAACCCACTCGTGCGTACCCATAACATACATTAAACGCTTAATATGTGATTCATATGTCATAGTTAGTCTCGTAGTAGAGCGAAGTCTATCATATAACGGGACACTAATCTGATCTTGCTTGTTGATATTATAGAACTGGACTTGGACTTTTTGATTATTTGTTGCTACTGTAATCATAATTTGCACTGGCTTATTAATGAAAGTCGCCCATGTTTTGGGCCAATAAACAAATTTCAATTTAATTCAATTCATACTACTAATAATAAATATGAATGATGGACTCGCGTTAAAACAACTTTGTGCTCTACTCCCATTTTACAAATTTTTGGTGATTACCCCTATTATCACTAACTATACTCTGTCTCTAATGTCATAGTTGCGTTACCGCAAGTTTGCATACTCGCATTAATGCAAGTATGAAAAAATGTTGCTCAGAGAAACAGTCTCAAAACATAATCACCTGGTGATGGATATATATTTCCAATTTATTTATGTTAACACAAGTCCATACTAGTAAGTATTGGAGCAACAGGCCTCGGACATGAATCATTGTGCATTAACCTTACCGTACTTAATAATTATGTAGTGTTCTACCCCTCGATGTTCAATCGAATCTTTCGATAAACAACGAAGAACAACTATTCAGGTTCCAGTTAAAACTTTATTGTCTAATAACACATAGGCATCAGCCGTTCTCGATCACAGTTACAGGTGGCAGAGTTTGAACTCTAAAACAGGTTCGACACTAGGCCTTCTAGTGTCTACAGTTGATATTCCACATACACCTCCTCTGTGCAGCAGCACAGAGGAGTACTAGAATATGGTAGCCGGGCAGCCGCCAACCATCGCTCACGATGGTCAGTCGGGGCTGGACTGACCCTGAGGAAGGCCGTACAACGGCCTTATATACACTGGAGTCGAGGGCCACGTGACCAAGTGGTGACGTGGCGCCGGACTCCAGCGCCCCCAGGCGTCGGGTAATAGAGGTGCTCTCGACGTCGCCCACGAGGACCACGAAGGTACCTCGAAGACGACGCGGGACCACCACACCACCCCCCACTAGACTGAAACGAGGTCTCTGAAAATTCAGAGACCCCGGATCAGTCTAAACAATTAGATAATAATATGAACTACTGGATCCGTCGACATAGTCGACAGAAACAGTAGAGGAATATATAGAAATATAGTTTCTACTGTACTGTAGAAAAAAAAATTATTATCACAGTTAATTATAAGGCGTTGCTCCATCCAACGTAGGAGACCAGTGTCGAAACACTGCTTCACGACCTGCTCCTGGTCGATCCGAGGGAGGCACGACCGGGTATGGCAACCGGGGTCGTGTAGTTTCCTCCCTGTCTCGTTGAGAAGCTCCTTCCAGCGTAGGAAGCCCATCGATAGTGTACAGTACTACTATGATGGTCCTTCCACCGTCAGGCCGAGGATGTGTGGCACCACCGGGCCCTAAGACCAGGGTGACGTCGGATCCACACAGCTTCGCAGGAAGGTCCGGGGACTGGAGAGGTACCCCCACTCGTGGAGGGTACACCATCGTCCGGGAACGAGTTCCCGGGGGTTCCGTGCTGACATCGAGACTCTGTTCGATGTCAGCGATCCAAGCTGAAGAGGAGGAGCAGTAGTATCATACTACTGATCCTCCGAGATGGACCCTGTAGCGGCGTTGATTTCAGCCTGCTCTCCGTCAATGCGCTCCTCCTCATGTGAAGCACTGGCGGCTAGCTGGCCCGAAAACGTCAGCGACTCCGGCAATGGGGCCACACGGTCCATTGTCGTACTCCAAGCCTTGTTAGAGGTCTCGGGTGCATCCCGGGAGTCCCCCTCAGCATCTGAGTGGAGAACGGCCGAGTCTGCTGAGTCGCTTCCGTCGTCGTCGTCGCTCTCCCGACCTTCAAGGTCGTCCTTGTCTCCCTGGTCAGGGGGAGCCGTTGGAGATTGACCGACGACATCAACGTCCCCGTCTATATCCATCGACTGTTCCGCCTCGGCAGGTTCTACTGCTTGGGCGGAAGCCGACGGGTCCGGGCAGACGGCTACATTCGCCGGGGCCAGAGGTGTGATGCCATGAAGATCCGGATGGATCCTCGGTGACACCACTCTCTGGACCGGTGGCGGTGTAGGCTTGGTGGCTCCCGAGAGGGTTATCAAGGGAACCGAGGAGGAAGACGGGGCTGCTGGTGGGTAGACGGAGGCACCGAGAGACCTACCCGGGGTGTCAGGCTTGTCCTGCACCATCTGCTCTCGGCCCAACATTGTCATAGCCGAGCTCAGACTGTCCATCTTTGGAGACAATTCTCTCAAAGGATTCGTCTGAGCCGCCAGCGTCCTGACGTCAGGGACCACTCCACCCTTGACGAGGTACCTCTGCGCTTAGCGAGAGGGCTCAGTTCGAACGGGCTTCAGGGTTTGGACGCCATGGTGCTTGTCCTTCATCCATTTTGAGAGTTGGACCCCGAAGACTCTAAAAAATTCGCGGTTGATTTCCTCCCAGCCTTCTATGATACTATCCCTCTTGGTAATATCATATTGGGCCTGTGACTCAAAGTTATTGAGACGCGTTCGGACATCGGTCAGACGAGAGTCCATCTCCATCTGAACGGTCTGGCGCGCCTCATCCCTAAGAGCCGGAAGGAGCTCGTCACGGATGGCCATGTTTGTTCTATCAAACAGGCCGAACAAGTAGGCACTCGCTTCCTCACGAAATGCCTCACCGAATTTGTCGATAGCAGGGCTGCCCATCATCTGTAGAAGTCCCTTACAACGTTCCACGAACGTCTTCGGGACCCCACGTTCGACGCTATCGCCGTATGCAGGCTGTGCCAACTCCAAACACAAGGTTGCTGTCGGGGTGTCGGCGCCTGTCACGACGTTGGAGAAGCTAGCTCCTGCTGCCGAGGTCAGTGTCGCGCCTCCCACGTGAACACGCGGCGTGGCAGCTGGGGTGCTGTCCTCCGCCGCCGCAGGGGGTTTGACAGGGGGAGACGAGTTGGTGGTCACCTTGAGTTGCCGATCACGACCACTCCGGGATTCCACCGTCTTGCCTCCAGTTTTAGCACCACTGGTGCTTGGTTTGGCCGAACCGGTCGAAGCAGTCTTCGACTTTTTAGGAGCCGGGGCCAGGGCGGCTTTCAATGCCTTTTTGGGCTTCGAGGGAGCAGCCTGCGGCTTAGGCTTCTTGGGTTCGGTCGAACCGGCAGACTTCCCAGCCTCTGTAGAGTGGGGCCTCTTGTTCCCACTCGTAGAAGCTGTCGGTCCTGGGTCTCGAGGACGACTGGCCTCCCGCTTCTTCCGTTGCTCTACCCTGAACTCGGGGTAGGCACCGTAGAAAGCGGGCATCAGTTCCGGTCTGATATACAGGCGCTTCGTAGACGGGGGTGCAGGGGCCATCCGCATCCAGTGTCTAGTCGGCGCGCCTGTCTTTTCATTCCGTTCACACTTTCCAACCAGTGTCTCCACTAGTTGGATAGCGCCCTCGGCATTGTACTTATGGGGCTGCTTGTACGACTTGAGATGACGCGCCATCAAGCCCCTTCGTGAGGTCACAAAAGGAGGAGAGGTCGGGTCATCATGGTCCTGATAACATGGAATGGTCTTTTCCACCTTAACACAACCGAACTGCGGACGGATGGCCCGATGCTCTTCAACCAAGTGTCGAGCATACCTGCCGTCTGTCGCGTATACGCGAGGGGGGAACCCCTTACGTGTGCAGTTCTCGAAAGCACACTGCTGCCCTGGATTGAAGATGCGCCATGCGGACCCAATCCGCTGTCGCTCGGGCAGCGACACCCCCGACGAGTCTGAGGCATTCGTGATATTCTCGATCATCGAGACATACCAGTCAATGGCATGACTATCATCCCAATACCATTCCTCGTCGTCACTACCATCCTTCCCGACGAGACTAGGGAGTACCACTTGACCGTTCTTGCATTAGTCCTGAAGCTTGGTCAGTGGCCTGTCATCGACGTACTCAGTACGTCGTTTGGCAGTGATCGCTGACAGCCGCTTCCACTCGTCGACAGCCTTGGCCGTGTCTGGGGTTGAGGATACGGTGCTCTCCACGGCACCGGCATCGACCTCCGACGGCTCGGTTCCAGGTTCCGGTGGTGCCGTAGACTCGCTACTCCTTTCCCGGGCTGGAGCCTTCTTGGCTGCGGATTCCTTCTTGCTACCTTCCTTCTTGGGCACCTTAGGGATCTTGAAGTCTTTCAAGGTACCCTTGGATGCCTTCGATTCAGTGGGCTTCTTGCCCTTAGAACCTGAAGGGGTAGCACTTTTCGATGGAGCAGGTGTCGACGGCTCGTCGACCTCCATCTCATCGGGGGAGGAGTCCCTCGAGGCGGCAGCAGCTGCGACTTTCAAGTCGCGCTTCTGCTGCTTAGATGCCTCTTTCGCCTTCCGGCGGAGCTCCTTCTCCCGCTCCTGGGACTCGGCCAAGGCTTTCTGTGCATCCTCGATCTGCTTCAGAAGGGCTGCACTTTTAGCCGAGGTAGACTCGAGCTCTTGCTCGGGTCTGGTCCTCTTGGACTTCTTCTTCTTCTTCTGCGACTTGTGGATCGCCGAAGAGCTGTACCCTGACTGCTCGTCGGACGAGGACCCCATGGTTCTTCCTGAACTGCTGGGTTCCACCAGGGAGAGAGAAGACTCCGGGTCTCGAACTGTACTCAGACAGCACGAGACATCGAAGAGGATCTTCGAGGTATTTCGATCCGCACTCTGGCGGGTCGAAGCCTCGAAGGCGCCTTCGATGTACCTCGAACCGCACTCAGGCGGCTTGAGGGACCGAATACTGGAGCCTCGAGAGAACACGAGCCTGCGCTCACGCAGGTCGTGTCCCTCGACACTTAGGCAGGGGAGACCTCCTACACTCAGGTAAGAAGTCCCCAGGGCGGAGTATACCAGCTGGAATAAGCTAGGCTTAGTCCAGCTAATCTGCGTCCGACTCTTACGAGAAGGCCGCAGATGTGACCTCCGTGGTGTGCGGCGCGGCCTTTTATCCCTGTGGCGCACGCCTCTGATTGGAGGAAGGGCCTACGTGACCGAGGAGGGCTAACCCTGTTGGTCCACAGCGCATCACGCCATGACCAAATAAGGTAATGCTCAAAAAATAGAACGACTCAGTCTCCCCTCACCGTCACGCTCTGGTTCTCCAGTCGCAATGTTTGCATATGCCGTTATTTCCTATGCGGTCTATGGGTTCCAACACTATTAACATGGATAATTTGGGCACCCCCCCCTTCATCAGACTACCGGGATTAAAAAAAATGGTTCCAATATGGATCTACCCTTCGGGCAGAATCCACCAGCCTATGCTGGGAACCCATCCTCACAGTCAAAATAAAAGTCCCCACATTTCCATGTTTCTAGCATCAGGTTGTCTCAAACTAAGAGGCAACCGCATGACTTCTCGTTGTGTAATTTTTTTTTATTCACCGTCGGCTTCACGTCCACAGACAGATTTACTCAAGAACGGCACCCGTTATTTCAAAGCCTCATTAAAAACTCAGGTTAGTAAAGCTGCTGCTTAGTATTGTGCGAATCATCGATTACTGAGTAGGGTTTAATCTAGGACTTTTCCTGATTCTAACCTTTACTGTAGGAACGAGTGTTGAGCCTCGGGCGGGTTACTATCACCCCCTCCTAGCCCGCCGTCCTCTGATGTGGCCGGGCCGACCGGGCTATTAACCCGTTTCCGTCGGCGTCTGCCTCCCATCACTCTGGATTTCCTTTCATCCTCGACACTCGTTGACCGTTCCTTTGATGAGCCTTGGCGCTTAAGCCTCGCTCGAGTCATAGGTCCGGACTGGAGTGACTGATCCCTGACTTCAATTGAAACGTTTCGATGTGAAGTTTGTTCAGTCGTTCGCACCTTCTAGGGGGGGTCGGGCTTCCGACATCCCTTCAAAGGCTGTTTAGATGTTTTCGACTTATCTCGACGGGCCGGTCGACCATGGCGCCGCTTTGATGGTTTACTGGCATCCAACACCTCCACCTCGCTCAGTTTTCAAGCCTTTTGCTGTCGTTTTCGATGACCCTGCGTAGTTTGTTTTTTAGACTGAACTTCCGGCCGCGACCTTTCGATCTCTTTTTCGACCTGTCCAGAAACAGACTTAGCCCTTTTCGTGGCCTTACGAGAAGGTGAATCATCATCAAGTTGTGGTTGCAACAACTCAACAGTTTGTGATAGCTCTACGCCCAACCACCGGCGCACTCTATCGACATTGCTCTTTTGCAACCGCCCGCGGGATGATCGAAGTAATAATGTCGACTCAAGAGAGGACAGAATCCACTACGAACGGCCCATCCCAGTTGGGGGCAAGCTTCATAGCTGCCTGGGGGGTGTGGTACCTCACCACCTGTTCCCCAACTGAGTATCTTCTCTGCTTTAGCCCATAGTCATACCCGACCTTCGGGCGTTCCGCAGATTTACCTAGGTTTTCTCTTACCATGCTGTAACTCTCTCTCAATCGGTCACGAAGTTGTTCCACGAAAGTGACGGAACAAGGGACTTCGAGTGGGTTCTCGATTGAGCCGAAAATCACATCCGCTGGCATGAGAATTTCTTCCCCGAAGACCATCATATTTGGACTGCATCCAGTAGAACTGTGTTCAGAGCTGTTATATGCGGACACCACATACTTCGCCTGTTCATCCCAGTCGTCCATATGTTTGTCTACCAACATAGTCAGACTCTGAATCAATGTTTTATTGAACCTTTCTACCTGACCATCGCTCTGTGGTCTGTACGGATTGGTTCTCTGTTTTACAATCGTCAAATATTCACACATCTCAGAGAAGAGTCGAGACTCAAATTCTCAACCTTGGTCAGAATGCAGAAGCAACGGGACTCCAAAGGTCAAAACCCATTCGTCCACGAAGGCCTCTGCACAGGTCTCTGCTGTGTTATTTGGTAGGGGAATAGCGCGTACATACTTGGTGATATCCATAGCTATCCTCCCGAATCCTCCCGAATCCCACCCCGAACAACTCTTGGTGCAGAGGAGACTTACCTATGCCCTCGCCGGGCTTTACCAGGCAACAGGTAGGACAATGCCGAACCCAACGACCTATGTCCTTTCCCATTCCGGGCCAGTAATATCTCCTTTTCACTTTTTCGAGCGTTCGTTTACGACCAAAATGTGCCGCTGTTCGGTGTCCATGGCAAAAGGAGAGTACCTCGCCCCTCAGTTGGCGTGGTACAACTACTTGAATCGTGCGTTTAGCTCGACCCGCCTCGACTTTCCAGCGACACAACAAGCCTTCACGGAAGGTTAATAGAGGCCATTGCCCTACTAATTTCCGTACCTCGGTGCTCTAGATTGATACATCAGGCCTAGTGGGTTTAGCCCCCTTAACTAGCCATTCAGCAACTCGTTTGATGTCTGTGTCCGCTTTCTGAGCATCAATGAGTTCATCGAGAGACCAAAATGCAACACCCACCCGGCTGTCTACTTAACTACCTACAGCTGCCAAAACAGCATTATGACTGCCACAGTCTGTGCAATCCGACCTCTGGCATAGCCGCACAGGGATACGACTAAGACCATCGGCGTTTAGATGCTTGGCCCCACTTCGATGTTCGATCTTAGAGTTTTCGAGACCGAACTCCGAAAGGTGGGCCAGCCACCTACCCATCATCCCTTCAGCCTCTTTGAAATTCAGGAGCCATTTCAAAGACGAATGATCGATGCGGATAGTGAAGTTACCACCATAGAAGTAGTGCCTAAACTTCCTGGTGTACACGACAACCGCAAGCAGTTCCCTTTTGGTGGTGCAGTAGTTTCGTTGTGTTTTACTTAGAGTGTTGCTAGCAAACGAGATCGGGACCTCTGCTCCATCCTGCACTTGGGATAGAACAGCCCCGATCGCGGTATTACTAGCGTCAGTGTCCAAGATAAAACGACCATCGGGTGTGGGGAATCGAAGCACAGGTGTCTCCCTGAAACTTCGTTTTAACTCGACAAAGGCATGTTCGGCTCTTTCCGTCCACGCGAATGCCTCGTAACGACCTCTACTACCTTTAGGTTTTTGGATCACTAAGTCCTGTAAAGGACTTACGAGTTCCGCGAACCCCGGGATGAACTCTCGGTAGTAGGAACAAAAACCAATGAAGGATCGAATTTCCTTCACTGTAGTGGGCCTAGCCCAAGTCATTACATCGCTAATTTTCCCCGGGTTGGCTTCTATACCCTGTTCAGACACGATTCGGCCCAGGTCCTCGACTGAAGTCCTAAAAATTTGACACTTTTTAGGTTTCAACTTCAGTCCCCATGCTCGAATCCTGTTGAAAACTTCTGCCAGATTCGCCATTGCTTCATCCGTCGTTTTGCCAAAGATGATGATATCATCAAGGTAAACCAGGCAACTTTTACCCAGCAAACCTCTCAACATCTCCTCCATCATTCGCTCGAATGTGGCGGGGGCGTTACACAAACCAAACGCCATTCGATCAAACTCGTAGAGCCCCCTCTGGTAGGAAAAAGCGGTTTTCTCGACGTCGTCGGGATTCATCCCGATCTGCCAATATCCAGATTGGAGATCGAGACAACTAAACCACTTGTTTCCTCCTAGGGCATCCAAGGATTCGTCGATGTGCGGGAGGGGGTAGGCATTTTTCTTAGTCACTCCATTCAGACATCGATAATCAACGCAGAATCTCATGGTCCCATCCTTCTTTGTCACCATCTGGACGGGACTGGACCAGGGACTAGTACTTGGCCTAACCACCCCCGTATCCAACATCTCCTTAAGTTGTTCATCCGCCGCAGCTTTCTTGCTGAGCGGAATCCTTCTATAAGGGACTCGGATAGGTTGTGCGTCACCCGTGTCGATGTTATGCAGACATCGATCGGTGCGCCCTAACGGTTCATCTGGGGATTTAAAGACATCCACATGCTTACGTAGTAAGGCGGACAGCTTCAGTCTTTCTTCTGGCTGGGTCAGGTGGGTGTCGCCATACATGTCTAACAGCAAGGTAGGGAGCTCCCCCGTGCCGGTGCTCGCGATTTCCGCCGTCTCGATGTCTGCAGCTTCTTGCTCGAGACGCATGATCACAGATCCTACCTCCGGTGAAGAGAGTTCACCGTTTCTGTCAGCATACTGTACAGTACCAACCACCTGGCCTTTCTCCAGGACAATGTCTCGATTCAGTGGATTACAGACGGGAAACACTGTTCGACGGACATTGCTGACAAGGGCAGCCTCACCAACCAACCCAAAACTTCTCAGAGTTTTCAGGTCGGGTTCGACTATGCCCTGTCGGTCTCTTTCCAGACCGTCGGATTTTACCAAGACATCGCACCGATGTCTGGCAGGTATCCTAGTGGTCTGTGCTACTGAGGCTATCGATGACACTCTCTTCAGTTTACACTGATGGTGCTCTTCTACCGGCTCGGTCATGACCAATTGACCCGTCCTTGGGTTCAGGATCATACCGTATAATGCCGCGAAGTCGAGCCACATCGGCCACTATTGGACTAAACACATAGTGGGTCGATGCGACCTTAAGAGGTAGAACCAATCGACCATAGGTCTGCATTTCGGCTCCAGACGCAGTGCACGCCTTTATTCCCTCGTAGAGATTATCTGACGGCACTACTAACGTTTTTCGCGAGTTCCCGAGAGACAATGGTGTGGCTGGCACCAGTATCTATCAGGAAGTCTAGAGAACGCCCTCGAATCTCTGCAGACAGGTACCATCGTTTCCCCGATAAGGGGGCGGTTCCTGCTAGCATTCTCAACCCTACGTCAGTACTCAGATCGATCCCTCTCTTCTTCAGAAAAGAGAGACAGGGATCATCTGAGGGAAGCTCTGTTGCGCAGACTCTGGCCAGCTGCCGCATCAGGGCTTCTCTCCCGGCGTCGACTTTCACTTTCGATCCAGTCGAACCCTCGACCTCGGAGTTCGGGCTGCCAGCGCCCTGTTCCTTGGTCATTGAGGCTTTTTCTACACCGACATCTTCGGAACCCGACCGGTGTTCAACCGGTGCCGCTGTTACGGCCCTACCGGGACCTTACCTAGTTCCCTCGAATCTACTGTCGTCTGATCAGGAGTGCCAGAGGTGCTTATACCTTGGCTTTTCGATGGTCGGGCAGCTCGATTGCCACGTCGAGCCGCCCGCCTCGCGTCAGGTGGTAGACCTTTAATCGGCTCGGGGCAAGTTCGTGCGAAATGCCCCTGCTTCTTGCAGTTCCAACACTTGGCGTCGGACGGAGGGGTACTCGGCTTCTCCGAGCTAGTAACAGGGACATCCCCTCCCTCGATAACCCTGAGTAAATTCTTCAATTGACTCAGCGAGAAGGTCTGTTCCTGTACCTTGGGTTTGGAGGCCTTGTTTGGCGTTTTCGATTTACCAGCGGATTTCTGACTTTTCTTAGTCTTACTCCCCGCCCCGGGCTTCGAGTATGAGGACACTTCCCCCTGTCCCTCCTCGACCAAAGCGGCGTCGGCCAACGCCGACAATGCATTTGTCAAGGTAGGATTCACCAACTTCGGCAGGAGTTGTCGTCCTTCCATGTAAATGGAGGACACTCGACTGACCTAGTTCGGGCTGGTTCATGCCCGATAGAGGTATTTTCAAACATTCTGCTTGATCTCCTGACCTGATCAAGAGCGAATGTTGTACCTCTTCTAGGTATTTGATGGTATTCCCATGTTTCTCATAGTCGTGTCTGCACGACTATGATTCATCCCCCAGGGGTTACCAGAATCGGCGTCACTCAGGCGCGAAGCCTCGAATCTGATATCCCTATATTTGGGTGGATCAACTTGTTGTTGGGTCGTGGTAGGGGTCGAGAACTGTCCGATTACTCCACTTAGACCATCGGTGCGTGGCATCGAAGGAACAGGTTGGGTCCGACGTGACCTCGAATCTACTTTCGAGATGTCGTCGATTGCCCCCACCATTCTATCTATCTCAGCCTGCTGTTTTGAACGTTCCGCCTGTCTTAATTCCGACACTAGGAATTCCAGGCGGGCATGTTCGGGCTTCGAGAGATCTCATTTGCTCGCTGATGGCAAAGAGCTGCTTGACCTCCTTCATGGCACGATCAAGCCACTCTCTGTAGTCGGGTTTTCGACTAGGTCCTCTTGAGTAGCAACTCTAGTAGTGCTGCATTCACTACTTTGTTGCTTCTCTCGAAGTCTAGCGGCACGCAATTTCGATTCCGTCTGCTCCTTCAGACGTTCCTCGAGTGCGAGTTCATCACGAACTTCTTTATTCACCCTGGCTTCATCAGCCTTCCTGCGAGACAATATCTCTCGTCGGAGCTTATCGATTTCTCCACGCATGGCTCCCAGAGTATCCGAATCAGTGATTGGGCTACTAGGGATTCAGACTTCAAGGAATTAAGCTCGGCCTCGTGCCTCGCTTTTTGTTCCATTAGAACCTGATATTCCGCCATTTTGTTTGCGTGTTCGATTCGTTCCTCACAACGACGACGCATTTCTGCCTCGTCCCTGGCTCGAGCATCCTCGTCAGCTTGCATCTGACAGAGTAACGACTCCCGTTCCTGACGTAGCTGTTTTACCTGCTTTTCATAAGCCGTTAGGTGCTCAGCTACTTCTTCAGTATGCTCGGCTGATTGTTGGTTCAACTCATGCCGCAACTCTTGCAGTTGTTCCTCCAACATAGTCTTTTCTACTTCTTGTAGTTTCAACTTATGGTTAAGGGACGTCTGCTCGTGTTGGGCATCCCGAAAATCGTTTCGAGCTCTCTCGACACATTCTCGGCGGCTAGTAGCAAGGCGATCGATCTTCGCTTTTAGGGATTGACAATCCATTGCTGTCAATCGACTACGCTCGATCTCCGACTTCGTTGCAAGCAAGGACTCTTTTTCGCTAGAGAGCTGCTTGACCTTCTCCTGAAGATCAGTAAGTTCTCTATTCGCGATCTGAGTCTTGTTCGAAGCCTCTAGCGCTTGCTGCCTAAGCTGTTCCAATTTCAGCTCTATTACTGTACTCTTCTCCTGAGCTTTCGTGGTGTTACTCGCGAGAGCATCCAACTGCTGGCGACCCTGGCGCAGTTGGCGTTGCTGCTCCTGCAGCAACTCCTCGTTGAGTCCCCTGCCACTGTCAATACGTGTCTGACCATCGACTGACGAGGCAGGACTGAAAGTTGAAACAATCCACACCTTATAATTATGTCACGATACAACAAGTGTTCATCTTTCTCCTCATTATGCAGGATACCAGAATCAGGTATCAGCACATGTATCACTGTGCACGTGTGGTGCAATGACTGGTCAGCTTTAATCTGGTATTCTGGTGAAAGAGATTTTTCATATGACCAGGAGTGGGTTTGAATCAGGAAATCAGGAAGAATTGGACATCAGTACTGTATACATTTTAAGCTGCATACCAAGACAGGCTTGTAACTGTAACAAAACAAATGGGAAACATTGAATGGGTAAAAAGGGGGGGTATTTTTTTTTCAGATTAAATGGGTTTCTTTCTTTTTCTTTCTTAAAATTTGTTACTCAGGCTGCAAACCTATCCCAATGAAGCAATCCCGACACTAACTCAAACAAACTGCACATGGTGGCAACTAATTGTACACATCATTGACTGAGCCAAATCCTTTTTTGCATATGGGCATGCAATATTCTACTATATAGGCTCAACTGTACAGTTCACATTGCACAGTGTACATTTTCAACTATATTTTTTTCTTCCACAGAAACATCTGACATTTCAAGTAGATGTGTACTCAAGCATATTACTGTAATACTGCTTTTGCAAGTTTTCTGAAAAACACCCTATTAGATTCCCTCTCCCGTCCCTGCACTCAGGCTCCAAATGTGAAAAGATCCAAGTTAAAAAATAAAATGAAAAGACACGCGGAAATTGTAGGTATTTTTTGCAGGTGAGGAGTGTCCTTGTAATTTTAAAAGAGGGGCTGACTTAAAAAGAAGTATCCTCGAAAATCAGAGAAAGGGGCATTCTCTCGACTGGACTGAAAAAGTGACAGTGTTCTGGTGAATTAGGGGTCATTCTAAATTCTCAAAAAAGAAAGGGGGGGGGTAGAAGAATCTGCAGTGCAGCAACTACAGAAGGTCACGTGAAACTAAGTCAATTTTTCTCTATATTTCTATATAGCATAACACACAAAAACAGCCGCCTAAAATGTTCCTTGGTAAAAGTTTCAACCATAGCACAATTAACTCATCCCTCATACACAATGTGACAGAATGTTGGATAGGCTTAACCCTGACAACCTTAAATAAGGGAATGATATGTGCAGTGAGTGCTATTCTATCCTATTTTTCTACCCCCCATTGACCAGATTCACTTTTGCATGCCTCATAAAATCCCCAAGACCTGGCATAATATAAAAAAAAACACACCTATTATTCCATTTATTAACTATTTGGGAACACCTGTGATTTTTTTCATAATTTTACGAATATTTCTTCTGTCTAATTCTAAACCAATCAGCAACCAGAACACTCTTCAGTGCAAGCCTAAATATGACTTACGAGAGGGCAGCATTTACTTCCACGTGACCAGAAGATCATACCAAGTCTCTGCCCTGTTCCACCACCAGGGGAGTATTTCAACATCCCTGACGACAACATAGACCCCATGTTAACCCAGATACCCCTACTGTCCTACATGTAGGACGTCTATATCTACATGTAAGATCAACAGGTACTTTTTTGACATTACACACATGTCCTACAACAGCTTTGAAATTTCCTGTATAGCATAAATGACCATATATAAGCCTATTTTCCAGTTTTTGGCACTCTCCCACAGGAAGTGCGGTTTCCATAGCAACTAAAAGGACACACATTTCAATGGACAGTAGTCCTAAGTCCTACTGTCCTTCATGTAGATCGGTGAGCAAAAATCATATCTGTAGACGTGGTGCTTTGAATGTGTAGGCTACTATTTCCACCTATGTAAATCAAAATGATTGTAGGGTAGCTTTAGAGGAACCATATACGTGCCACATGTTTGGCGTAATTGTGAATTTACCTTATGAATATGATAAAAGATATTAGTCTCATTGAAGGCTATTCATATCAGGACTTAGTAATAGAATTTATGTTAAGATTGCACCACTTCTTTAGAGTCTATCTTGATTTTCATGTACAAAACGTACAAAGAACCAGTATGTGCCCAATTGAATCATCCGTGCCACACAAATATTTATGTTTAGAAAACAATAGATTAAATAACTATATTGTCACCACAATTCATTAGTGTAAAGGGACAATACATGGGAGTATGCTAACTGATCTTTGGAACAAAACTGGCCATCTAAAGGCATACAAACTACCTCATATAAAGGGGCCTATCTTACCCAAACTTCCATAGAAATTAGTGTTATAATATTGATTTTGAGCTAGAGCCATGAATTTTCAATATTAGCGTTCCCAATGTCTAGGATATATCTCTTAACACAGTGTTGTTATGGACAGAAAATATCAAGGTGATCGAAGCATTTCAGATTTTCAAGATTTTGTACTGCTTGTGCCCCCCATTAACTGCAATTGACAATTATATGTTATTGATCAAATATCTTTACATAATCATTGTATCTACTATGGAGATTTTGCAAGGTCCTTCCAAAGGAGACCTTCTAAGGCTGCATTGGGAATTACCTGGGACAAAATGAGAAAGTAGTGGAAACGAGCGCTATGAAATATACCCATTTATGGTCTCATAAAGCCAGAAAACTATCAAATGATAGTATAGGTTCAGACCAGGAGACTTAGACCTTTCTAAAATGGGGTCTGTAAATTCTGTATCTCTAACCGTTTAGCTCACAGGGCCTTAGATGAGGGTCTTTTTGTAAAAGAATCAAGATTTCACACAAGCGTGGTGCTCCCTAGGGGCCTGTTGCTCCAATAGTTAGTGGTTATTACATTGATTGTGTTTCTGCAAGTAGGCTATTTTCCAATTTCCCTTTTTCATAATTGCAAAGTGAGGTTCCCCTACTAGCAAGTGTGTACTTGCTGAAAATATGACTTGAAAGGGAACGAAGTCCAACATTCTGATTAAAAGTTAAAAAAAATAATTTATGATTGACTAAGCCAGTCAGTCCATGCCCTTTGATATCAATAATATTACATTAATTGCCAATTAATTACCATGCATACCCTGTTGTTATGAATTTGAAAAAAATAGGACACCAAATTGTTTGTCCTAGAATTTCCTGCAAGTATGCCCCACTTGCTTGTACAAAACTTGCTAGTATTCTAAAAGTTGCTAGTATGGTTCTAATAGCCAGATTAAAATCACTATCTCAGCTGTTACGTCACATGTTCAAGAGATCAAAGGATCCTGACATGGTGCTGATGCCAGTTCTTGACACAAAAGGACATATATGACAGAAGTCCATCTCAAAGAGGGCTATGACTCTGGAATGAAATGAAACAGAGAAAGGAGGAATTCCAGGCGGCAATAAAAGTGGCATAATAGCCCTTAACTCTGAATATGTGATTCATATGTCATAGTTAGTCTCGTAGTAGAGCGAAGTCTTTCATATAACGGGACATTAATCTGATCTTGCTTGTTGATATTATAGAACTGGACTTGGACTTTTTGATTATTTGTTGCTACTGTAATCATAATTTGCACTGGCTTATTAATGAAAGTCGCCAATGTTTTGGGCCAATAAACAAATTTCAATTTAATTCAATTCATACTACTAATAATAAATATGAATGATGGACTCGCGTTAAAGCAACTTTGTGCTCTACTCCCATTTTACAAATTTTTGGTGATTACCCCTATTATCACTAACTATACTCTGTCTCTAATGTCATAGTTGCGTTACCGCAAGTTTGCATACTCGCATTAATGCAAGTATGAAAAAATGTTGCTCAGAGAAACAGTCTCAAAACATAATCACCTGGTGAAGGATATATATTTCCAATTTATTTATGTTAACACAAGTCCATACTAGTAAGTATTGGAGCAACAGGCCTCGGACATGAATCATTGTGCATTAACCTTACCGTACTTAATAAGTATGTAGTGTTCTACCCCTCAATGTTCAATCGAATCTTTCGATAAACAACGAAGAACAACTATTCAGGTTCCAGTTAAAACTTTATTGTCTAATAACACATAGGCATCAGCCGTTCTTGATCACAGTTACAGGTGGCAGAGTTTGAACTCTAAAACAGGTTCGACACTAGGCCTTCTAGAACAGGTAGCCGGGCAGCCGCCAACCATCGCTCACGATGGTCAGTCGGGACTGGACTGACCCTGAGGAAGGCCGCACAACGGCCTTATATACACTGGAGTCGAGGGCCACGTGACCAAGTGGTGACGTGGCGCCGGACTCCAGCGCCCCCAGGCGTCGGGTAATAGAGGTGCTCTCGACGTCGCCCACGAGGACCACGAAGGTACCTCGAAGACGACGCGGGACCACCACACCACCCCCCACTAGACTGAAACGAGGTCTCTGAAAATTCAGAGACCCCGGATCAGTCTAAACAATAAGATAATAATATGAACTACTGGATCCGTCGACATAGTCGACAGAAACAGTAGAGGAATATATAGAAATATAGTTTCTACTGTACTGTAGAAAAAAAAATTATTATCACAGTTAATTATAAGGCGTTGCTCCATCCAACGTAGGAGACCAGTGTCGAAACACTGCTTCACGACCTGCTCCTGGTCGATCCGAGGGAGGCACGACCGGGTATGGCAACCGGGGTCGTGTCGTTTCCTCCCTGTCTCGTTGAGAAGCTCCTTCCAGCGTAGGAAGCCCATCGATAGTGTACAGTACTTTTTTTTTGAAAACATTTAAACTTTATTTAGCCTAAGAATATGTTACATTTCATCCGATATATCGATAATATGGTCATTTTTCCTGGTTTCCATAAGAAACATTTCGAGATACTAGATATCCAAGTAAACATATTTAGATAAATTATAATGCCAGGAAAATATATTGTACGAGGCTATCAAGTTAATGACTGGCCTTCATCCTGCGGATGTTGTCTCAGCCAAGCCATACAAAAGACTATATATACCATTCATAGGATTAAACAAATTATGAATAATAACAATATATTTTAAGAACAGCAGCATTATTCTCTACTTTAAACATCATATAATAACAAATTCCCTATCCCCAAGATAAGTCAATTTATAAATCCCTTAATATATACAGAGGGTTTGCTTACGCGTATTACATTATATATATATATATATATATATATATATATATATATATATATATAAGTTTGTTGAATTTTGAGGAAATTATTATTTATAAGAGTGCTTTTTTACATTCCAGTTTAAATTTGTCTCTGTCTTTAATATTTCGTAATTCAATTGGTAGATTATTCCAGGTTTGAGCACATTTAACTTCAGGTGAGGATTCATAAGCTTTACAATTGATTTTCTGATATTTTAGAACCGGTGCAGCAGATAGCCTGGTTTCTCGTACCTTTGGTTCTATAAAATTCATGTCACTAGACCTTTTATGAGCTGCTAGTTTTATATGGTAGGTTCTCCGAGAGGTGAACATAGGTAAATTAGCCCTGTTGTGTACAGTCAAAGTTGGTGTTAATATATGATAATCAAAGCAAGTTTTCAGGCATTTACTTTGTATACGTTGTATTTCTAACAGGAAATCTGCTTTAGCCTCATTGTATAAGATATCACAATAATCTATTAAAGGAAGAATATGCATTTTATACATTCTTAGTCTTGCTTCTTCCGTCATATATTTCCTAGTTTTATACAATATTAACGACTTGTATCTTACATTATTAATTACAGTACGTAAGTACATATTAAATTTCAATTCGGGGTCAAGAGTAACACCTAGATACTTATAGGAAGCTACATTCATAAGTGTCTTATTATTAATAACAATATTCGGTTTTCTCAGGTTTTTCAGTTTTACAGAAGAGGCAAAGGTCATAATTTTTGTTTTATCTTCATTCATGGTTACTTTATTACTAGTAGACCAATGATAAAATTTATTCAGAGCAGTTTCAAGTTGGATTTGTAAATATTCTATGTCTTTGCCTGATACATATAAAACTGAATCGTCTGCGTATAACAATGTCTTATGAGTGTCGTCTTCAGAGATACAATCATTTATAAATAATAAAAAGAATAATGGACCCAATATTGACCCCTGGGGTACGCCACATGATAAATTCTTATACCCTGATCTTACGTGATTTGCAACAGAACATTGCTGCCTCCTGGATAGGTAATTTTCTATTAATGTCAGGTTCCTGTTTCTTATACCGTATTGTTCTAGTTTGTTCAGGAGGATATTATAATTTACAGAATCAAATGCCTTTTTAATATCTATAAATGCTGCTAGAGTAATATTATTTTGATTCCGATTTTTTAATATATCATCGACAAGGATAGTTATAGTATCTAGGGTCGATTTGTTTTTCTGATATCCTCCTTGGTTTTTTGACAATATATTATACAAAGTTAGATGAGAGCTGATCTTAGTATGTATAAGTCGCTCTAATATTTTTCCAGGTATAGGCAGTACACTGATAGGTCTTAGATTAGAAACGTTGGATGGATCTCCACCCTTGGGTAGAGGAGTAACTGTGGCGACTTTCCAGCTGTCTGGTATGGTACCGGTTTCTATGGTTAAATTTATAATTTTTATAAATTTATCAGAGAATTTAACAACTGCCATTTTGAAGATATTAGTAGGTAAATATTCAAAAGAGGATGATTTGGTTATATCTATGTCATCTAAACATTTAATAATTTCTTCATCTGAGAACGACATATCAGGCATATCTACCATGCATCTTTGTCCTTTAAATGAGAATTCAGTATCATGCAGTCTAGCAAGCCTCGGACCTATTTCTGCAAAGAAGTTATTAATATATGTGGATGTATCCTCCAGTGTAATAGTTTGTCCATTTTCATCTACTAAGTTGATAGTCTTCGATTTTCCTTTATTATTTGGCAATACCTCTTTCATGGTAGTCCAAAATTCTTAGAGTCTTTTTTGTAAGCTTCAGATAGATTATTATAATATTCTTCTTTTGCTTGCTGGACTTCACGATTTACAATATTTCTGGATATTCTGGCATGGTGCCAAGATATTATGTCCAAATTTCGTCTAGCCTCTTTCAATATAGCATTTTTATCATTAATACGTTCCAACAGTTCATTAGTCATCCAGGGGCTAGATTTATCTTTTATTTTATATTTCTTTACTGGGCATTGAACATCCAACATGTATTTCATATGATTAACTAGAATATTCCAGCATTCTGAGGGATCGTTGCTATTATCAGTACTGCTATTATCAGTACTACTATGATGGTCCTTCGACCGTGAGGCCGAGGATGTGTGGCACCAACGGGCCCTAAGACCAGGGTGGCGTCGGATCCACACAGCTTCGCAGGAAGGTCCGGGGACTGGAGAGGTACCCCCACTCGTGGAGGGTACACTGTCGTCCGGGAACAAGTTCCCGGGGGTTCCGTGCTGACATCTAGACTCTGTTCGATGTCAGCGATCCAAGCTGAAGAGGAGGAGCAGTAGTATCATACTACTGATCCTCCGAGATGGACCCTGTAGCGGCGTCGATTTCAGCCTGCTCTCCGTCAGTGCGCTCCTCCTCATGTGAAGCACTGGCGGCTAGCTGGCCCGAAAACGTCGGCGACTCCGGCAATGGGGCCACACGGTCCATTGTCGTACTCCAAGCCTCGTTAGAGGTCTCGGGTGCATCCCGGGAGTCCCCCTCAGCATCTGAGTGGAGAATGGCCGAGTCTGCTGAGTCGCTTCCGTCGTCGTTGTCGCTCTCCTGACCTTCAAGGTCGTCCTTGTCTCCCTGGTCAGGGGGAGCCGTTGGAGATTGACCGACGACATCGACGTCCCCGTCTATATCCATCGACTGTTCCGCCTCGGCAGGTTCTACTGCTTGGGCGGAAGCCGACGGGTCCGGGCAGACGGCTACATTCGCCGGGGCCAGAGGTGTGATGCCATGTAGATCCGGATGGATCCTCGGTAACACCACTCTCTGGACCGGTGGCGGTGTAGGCTCGGTGGCTCCCGAGAGGGTTATCAAGGGAACCAAGGAGGAAGACGGGGCTGCTGGTGGGTAGACGGAGGCACCGAGAGACCTACCCGGGGTGTCAGGCTTGTCCTGCACCACCTGCTCTTGGCCCAACATCGTCATAGCCGAGCTCAGACTGTCCATCTTTGGATACAATTCTCTCAAAGGATTCGTCTGAGCCGCCAGCGTCCTGACGTCAGGGACCACTCCACCCTCGACGAGGTACCTCTGCGCTTCGCGAGAGGGCTCAGTTCGAACGGGCTTCAGGGTTTGGACGCCATGGTGCTTGTCCTTCATCCATTCCGAGAGTTGGACCCCGAAGACTCTAAAGAATTCGCGGTCGATTTCCTCCCAGCCTTCTATGATACTATCCCTCTTGGTAATATCATATTGGGCCTGTGACTAAAAGTTATTGAGACGCGTTCGGACATCGGTCAGACGAGAGTCCATCTCCATCTGAACGGTCTGGCGCGCCTCATCCCTAAGAGCCGGAAGGAGCTCGTCACGGATGGCCATGTTTGTTCTATCAAACAGGCCGAAGTAGGCACTCGCTTCCTCACGAAATGCCTCACCGAATTTGTAGATAGCAGGGCTGCCCGTCATCTGTAGAAGTCCCTTACAACGTTCCACGAACGTCTTCGGGACCCCACGTTCGACGCCATCGCCGTATGCAGGCTGTGCCAACTCCCAAAGCAAGGTTGCTGTCGGGGTGTCGGCACCTGTCACGACGTTGGAGAAGCTAGCTCCTGCTGCCGAGGTCAGTGTCGCGCCTCCCACGTGAACACGCGGCGTGGCAGCTGGGGTGCTGTCCTCCGCCGCCGCAGGGGGTTTGACAGGGGGAGACGAGTTGGTGGTCACCTTGGGTTGCCGATCACGACCACTCCGGGATTCCACCGTCTTGCCTCCAGTTTTAGCACCACTGGTGCTTGGTTTGGCCGAACCGGTCGAAGCAGTCTTCGACTTTTTAGGAGCCGGGGCCGGGGCGGCTTTCGATGCCTTTTCGGGCTTCGAGGGAGCAGCCTGCGGCTTAGGCTTCTTGGGTTCGGTCGAACCGGCAGACTTCCCAGCCTCTGTAGAGTGGGGCCTCTTGTTCCCACTCGTAGAAGCTGTCGGTCCTGGGTCTCGAGGACGACTGGCCTCCCGCTTCTTCCGTTGCTCTACCCTGAACTCGGGGTAGGCACCGTAGAAAGCGGGCATCAGTTCCAGTCTGATATACAGACGCTTCGTAGATAGGGGGGGCGGGGGCCATCCGCATCCAGTGTCTAGTCGGCGGGCCTGTCTTTTCATTCCGTTCACACTTTCCAACCAGTGTCTCCACTAGTTGGATAGCGCCCTCGGCGTTGTACTTATGGGGCTGCTTGTACGACTTGAGATGACGCGCCATCAACGGATGGCCCGATGCTCTTCAACCAAGTGTCGAGCATACCTGCCGTCTGTCGCGTATACGCGAGGGGGGAACCCCTTACGTGTGCAGTTCTCGAAAGCACACTGCTGCCCTGGATTGAAGATGCGCCATGCGAACCCAATCCGCTGTCGCTCGGGCAGCGACACCCCCGACGAGTCTGAGGCATTCGTGATATTCTCGATCAATGGCATGACTATCATCCGAATACTATTCCTCGTCGTCACTACCATCCTTCCCGACGAGACTAGGGAGTACCACTTGACCGTTCTTGCGGTAGTCCTGAAGCTTGGTCAGTGGCCTGTCATTGACGTACTCAGTACGTCGTTTGGCAGTGATCGCTGACAGCCGCTTCCACTCGTTGACAGCCTTGGCCGTGTCTGGGGGTGAGGATACGGTGCTCTCCACGGCACCGGCATCGACCTCCGACGGCTCGGTTCCAGGTTCCGGTGGTGCAGTAGACTCGCTACTCCTTTCCCGGGCTGGAGCCTTCTTGGCTGCGGATTCCTTCTTCCTTCTTGGGCACCTTAGGGATCTTGAAGTCTTTCAAGGTACCCTTGGATGCCTTCGATTCAGTGGGCTTCTTGCCCTTAGAACCTGAAGGGGTAGCACTTTTCGATGGAGCAGGTGTCGACGGCTCGTCGACCTCCATCTCATCGGGGTAGGAGTCCCTCGAGGCGGCAGCAGCTGCGACTTTCAAGTCGCGCTTCTGCTGCTTAGATGCCTCTTTCGCCTTCCGGCGGAGCTCCTTCTCCCGCTCCTGGGACTCGGCCAAGGCTTTCTGTGCATCCTCGATCTGCTTCAGAAGGGCTGCACTTTTAGCCGAGGTAGACTCGAGCTCTTGCTCGGGTCTGGTCCTCTTGGACTTCTTATTCTTCTTCTTCTTCTGCGAGTTGTGGCTCGCCGAAGAGCTGTACCCTGACTGCTCGTCGGACGAGGACCCCATGGTTCTTCCTGAACTGCTGGGTTCCACCAGGGAGAGAGAAGACTCCGGGTCTCGAACCGTACTCAGACGGCACGAGACGTCGAAGAGGATCTTCGAGGTATTTCGATCCGCACTCTGGCGGGTCGAAGCCTCGAAGGCGCCTTCGATGTACCTCGAACCGCACTCAGGCAGCTCGAGGGACCGAAGACTGGAGCCTCGAGAGAACACGAGCCTGCGCTCACGCAGGTCGTGTCCCTCGACACTTAGGCAGGGGAGACCTCCTACACTCAGGTAGGAAGTCCCCGGGGCGGAGTATACCAGCTGGAATAAGCTAGGCTTAGTCCAGCTAATCTGCGTCCAACTCTTACGAGAAGGCCGCAGATGTGACCTCCGTGGTGTGCGGCGCGGCCTTTTATCCCTGTGGCGCATGCCTCTGATTGGAGGAAGGGCCTATGTGACCGAGGAGGGCAAACCCTATTGGTCCACAGCGCATCACGCCATGACCAAATAAGGTAATGCTCAAAAAATAGAACGACTCAGTCTCCCCTCACCGTCACGCTCTGGTTCTCCAGTCGCAATGTTTGCATATGCCGTTATTTCCTATGCGGTCTATGGGTTCCAACACTATTAACATGGATAATTTGGGCACCCCCCCCTTCATCAGACTACCGGGATTAAAAAAAATGGTTCCAATATGGATCTACCCTTCGGGCAGAATCCACCAGCCTATGCTGGGAACCCATCCTCACAGTCAAAATAAAAGTCGGAGGCCCCACATTTCCATGTTTCTAGCATCAGGTTGTCTCAAACTAAGAGGCAATCGCATGACTTCTCGTTGTGTAATTTTTTTTTATTCACCGTCGGCTTCACATCCACAGACAGATTTACTCAAGAACGGCACCCGTTATTTTAAAGCCTCATTAAAACACAGGTTAGTAAAGCTGCTGCTTAGTATTGTGCGAATCATCGATTACTGAGTAGGGTTTAATCTAGGACTTTTCCTGATTCTAACCTTTACTGTAGGAACGAGTGTTGAGCCTCGGGGCGGGTTACTATCACCCCCTCCTAGCCCGCCTCCTCTGATGTGGCCGGGCCGACCGGGCTATTAACCCTTTTCCGTCGGCGTCTGCCTCCCATCACTTGTGACGGTGTGGATGTAGGAGCCGGAGTGTTTGCTCTGGATTTCCTTTCATCCTCGACACTCGTTGACCGTTCCTTTGATGAGCCTTGGCGCTTAAGCCTCGCTCGAGTCATAGGTCCGGACTGGAGTGACTGATCCCTGACTTTAATCGAAACGTTTCGATGTGAAGTTTGTTCAGTCATTCGCACCTTCGAGGGGGGGTCGGGCTTCCGACATCCCTTCAAAGGCTGTTTAGATGTTTTCGACTTATCTCGACGGGCCGGTCGACCACGGCGCCGCTTTGATGGTTTACTGGCATCCAACACCTCCACCTCGCTCAGTTTTCGAGCCTTTTACTGTCCTTTTCGATGACCCTGCGTAGTTTGTTTTTTAGACTGAATTTCCGGCCGCGACCTTTCGATCTCTTTTTCGACCTGTCCAGAAACAGACTTAGCCCTTTTCGTGGCCTTACGAGAAGGTGAATCATCATCAAGTTGTGGTTGCAACAACTCGACAGTTTGTGATAGCTCTACGCCCAACCACCGGCGCACCCTATCGACATTGCTCTTTTGCAACCGCCCGCGGGATGATCTAAGTAATAATGTCGACTCAGAGAGGACAGAATCCACTACGAACGGCCCATCCCAGTTGGGGGCAAGCTTCATAGCTGCCTGGGGGGTGTGGTACCTCACCACCTGTTCCCCAACTGAGTATCTTCTCTGCTTTAGCCCATAGCCATACCCGACCTTCTGGCGTTCCGCAGATTTACCTAGGTTTTCTCTTACCATGCTGTAACTCTCTCTCAATCGGTCATGAAGTTGTTCCACGAAAGTGACGGAACAAGGGAATTCGAGTGGGTTCTCGATTGAGCCGAAAATCACATCCGCTGGCATGAGAATTTCTTCCCCGAAGACCATCATATTTGGACTGCATCCAGTAGAACTGTGTTCAGAGCTGTTATATGCGGACACCACATACTTCGCCTGTTCATCCCAGTCGTCCATATGTTTGTCTACCAACATAGTCAGACTCTGAATCAATGTTCTATTGAACCTTTCTACCTGACCATCGCTCTGTGGTCTGTACGGATTGGTTCTCTGTTTTACAATCGTCAAATATTCACACATCTCAGAGAAGAGTCGAGACTCAAATTCTCGACCTTGGTCGGAATGCAGAAGCAACGGGACTCCAAAGGTCAAAACCCATTCGTCCACGAAGGCCTCTGCACAGGTCTCTGCTGTGTGATTTGGTAGGGGAATAGCGCGTACATACTTGGTGAAGTAATCCTGGATTACTAACATGCAAGTATTCTTTTTTGGCGTGGGTGCAAATCCCGAGATGATATCCATAGCTATCCTCCCGAATCTCACCCCGAACAACTCTTGGTGCAGAGGAGACTTACCCATGTCCTCGCCGGGCTTTACCAGGCAACAGGTAGGACAATGCCGAACCCAACGACCTATGTCCTTTCCCATTCCGGGCCAGTAATATCTCCTTTTCACTTTTTCGAGCGTTCGTTTACGACCAAAATGTGCCGCTGTTCGGTGTCCATGGCAAAAGGAGAGTACCTCGCCCCTCAGTTGGCGTGGTACAACTACTTGAATCGTGCGTTTAGCTCGACCCGCCTCGACTTTCCAGCGACACAACAAGCCTTCACGGAAGGTTAATAGAGGCCATTGCCCTACTAATTTCCGTACCTCGGCGCTCTCGATTGATACATCAGGCCTAGTGGGTTTAGCCCCATTAACTAGCCATTCAGCAACTCGTTTGATGTCGGTGTCCGCTTTCTGAGCATCAATGAGTTCATCAAGAGACCAAAATGCAACACCCACCCGGCTGTCTACTAAACTACCTACAGCTGCCAAAACAGCATTATGACTGCCACAGTCTGTGCAATCCAACCTCTGGCATAGCCGCACAGGGATACGACTAAGACCATCGGCGTTTAGATGCTTGGCCCCACTTCGATGTTCGATCTTAGAGTTTTCGAGACCGAACTCCGAAAGGTGGGCCAGCCACCTACCCATCATCCCTTCAGCCTCTTTGAAATTCAGGAGCCATTTCAAAGACGAATGATCGGTGCGGATAGTGAAGTTACCACCATAGAGGTAGTGCCTAAACTTCCTGGTGTACACGACAACCGCAAGCAGTTCCCTTTTGGTGGTGCAGTAGTTTTGTTGTGTTTTACTTAGAGTGTTGCTAGCAAACGAGATCGGGACCTCTGCTCCATCCTGCACTTGGGATAGAACAGCCCCGATCGCGGTATTACTAGCGTCAGTGTCCAAGATAAAACGACCGTCGGGTGTGGGGAATCGAAGCACAGGTGTCTCCCTGAAACTTTGTTTTAACTCGACAAAGGCATGTTCGGCTCTTTCCGTCCACTCGAATGCCTCGTAACGACCTCTACTACCTTTAGGTTTTTGGATCACTAAGTCCTGTAAAGGACATACGAGTTCCGCGAACCCCGGGATGAACTCTCGGTAGTAGGAACAAAAACCAATGAAGGATCGAATTTCCTTCACTGTAGTGGGCCTAGCCCAAGTCATTACATCGCTAATTTTCCCCAGGTTGGCTTCTATACCCTGTTCAGACACAATTCGGCCCAGGTACTCGACTGAAGTCCTAAAAAGTTGACACTTTTTAGGTTTCAACTTCAGTCCCCATGCTCGAATCCTGTTGAAAACTTCTGCCAGATTCGCCATTGCTTCATCCGTCGTTTTGCCGAAGACGATGATATCATCGAGGTAAACCAGGCAACTTTTACCCAGCAAACCTCTCAACATCTCCTCCATCATTCGCTCGAATGTGGCGGGGGCGTTACACAAACCAAACGCCATTCGATCGAACTCATAGAGCCCCCTCTGGTAGGAAAAAGCGGTTTTCTCGACGTCGTCGGGATTCATCCCGATCTGCCAATATCCAGATTGGAGATCGAGACAACTAAACCACTTGTTTCCTCCTAGGGCATCCAAGGATTCGTCGATGCGCGGGAGGGGGTAGGCATTTTTCTTAGTCACTCCATTCAGACATCGATAATCGACGCAGAATCTCATGGTCCCATCCTTCTTCGTCACCATCTGGACGGGACTGGACCAGGGACTAGTACTTGGCCTAACCACCCCCGTATCCAACATCTCCTTAAGTTGTTCATCTGCCACAGCTTTCTTGCTGAGCGGAATCCTTCTATAAGGGACTCGGATAGGTTGTGCGTCACCCGTGTCGATGTTATGCAGACATCGATCCGTGCGCCCTAACGGTTCATCTGGGGATTTAAAGACATCCACATGCTTACGTAGTAAGGCGGACAGCTTCAGTCTTTCTTCTGGCTGGGTCAGGTGGGTGTTGCCATACATGTCTAACAGCCAGGTAGGGAGCTCCCCCGTGCGGGTGCTTGCGATTTCCGCCGTCTCGATGTCTGCAGCTTCTTGCTCGAGACGCATGATCACAGATCTTACCTCCGGTGAAGAGAGTTCACCGTTTCTGTCAGCGTACTGTACAGTACCGACCACCTGGCCTTTCTCCAGGACAATGTCTCGATTCAGTGGATTACAGACGGGAAACACTGTTCGACGGACATTGCTGACAAGGGCAGCCTCACCAACCAACCCAAAACTTCTCAGAGTTTTCAGGTCGGGTTCGACTATGCCCTGTCGGTCTCTTTCCAGACCGTCGGATTTTACCAAGACATCGCACCGATGTCTGGCAGGTATCCTAGTGGTCTGTGCTACTGAGGCTATCGATGACACTCTCTTCAGTTTACACTGATGGTGCTCTTCTACCGGCTCGGTCATGACCAATTGACCCGTCCTTGGGTTCAGGATCATACCGTATAATGCCGCGAAGTCGAGCCCCAGAATGCCATCGTCAGCCACATCGGCCACTATTGGGCTAAACACATAGTGGGTCGATGCGACCTTAAGAGGTAGAACCAATCGACCATAGGTCCGCATTTCGGCTACAGACGCAGTGCACGCCGTTATTCCCTCGTAGAGGTTATCTGACGGCACTACTAACGTTTTCGCGAGTTCCCGAGAGACAATGGTGTGGCTGGCACCAGTATCTATCAGGAAGTCTAGAGAACGCCCTCGAATCTCTGCAGACAGGTACCATCGTTTCCCCGATAAGGGGGCGGTTCCTGCTAGCATTCTCAACCCTACGTCAGTACTCAGATCGATCCCTCTCTTCTTCAGAAAAGAGAGACAGGGATCATCTGAGGGAAGCTCTGTTCCGCAGACTCTGGCCAGCTGCCGCATCAGGGCTTCTCTCCCGGCGTCGACTTTCACTTTCGATCCAGTCGAACCCTCGACCTCGGAGTTCGGGCTGCCAGCGCCCTGTTCCTTGGTCATTGAGGCTTTTTCTACACCGACATCTTCGGAACCCGACCGGTGATCAACCGGTGCCGCTGTGGTAAAGGGCTGGGACGGCCCTACCGGGACCTTACCTAGTTCCCTCGAATCTACTGTCATCTGATCAGGAGTGCCAGAGGTGCTGATACCTTGGCTTTTCGATGGTCGGGCAGCTCGATTGCCACGTCAAGCCGCCCGCCTCAGTTTTCCGTCGCGTCAGGTGGTAGACCTTTAATCAGCTCGGGGCAAGTTCGTGCGAAATGCCCCTGCTTCTTGCAGTTCCAACACTTGGCGTCGGACGGAGGGGTACTCGGCTTCTCCCAGCTAGTAACAGGGACATCCCCTCCCTCGATAACCCTGAGTAAATTCTTCAATTGACTCAGCGAGAAGGTCTGTTCCTGTACCTTGGGTTTGGAGGCCTTGTTTGGTGTTTTCGATTTACCAGCGGATTTCTGACTTTTCTTAGTCTTACTCCCCGCCCCGGGCTTCGAGTATGAGGACACTTCCCCCTGTCCCTCCTCGACCAAAGCGGCGTCGGCCAACGCCGACAATGCATTTGTCGAGGTAGGATTCACCAACTTCGGCAGGAGTTGTCGTTTCCGCAACAACTCGTATGCCAAGTCCATGAGATCCTTGAGGGACATGTAAGTGCGCCACTCTCGAAGAACGTCTTGTTGTAAATCAACGTCATACAATCCTCCTATGAACAACTGGTTGACTTTGGTTATGAGCCATTCAACCGAGAAGTCCACACCTGGATAGGCATCGCCAGCAAGACGTCTCAAAGCAAAGCCATAGGCTCTAATGCTTTCGTTCTTGCCTTGGCATCTCTTCTCCATTGTGACAATGGGATCTTGGAGGCTAGAAGTCATGGCTTCCGTTACCATGTCGACCAGTCCATCCAAAGTCCCATCTCCATGCTCCTCCCATAGCCACACAGTATCAGCTGCGGGGCCATTTTGGAGTAACATGAGGAGTTGAGCTAATGCCATACTCGAGGTCCACACATTTACTCGACGGACGTGTTTGAATCCGTGGTACCAACGGAGCCAATCGTCCTTCCATGTAAATGGAGGACACTCGACTGACCTAGTTCGGGCTGGTTCATGCCCGATAGAGGTATTTTCAAACATTCTGCTCGATCTCCTGACCTGATCAAGAGCGAATGTTGTACCTCTTCTAGGTATTTGATGGTCCATCCCCATTTTTCTCATAGTCGTGTCTGCACGACTATGATTCATCCCCCAGTGGTTACCAGAATCGGCGTCACTCAGGCGCGAAGCCTCGAATCTGATATCCCTATATTTGGGTGGATCAACATGTTGTTGGGTCGTGGTAGGGGTCGTGAACTGTCCGATCACTCCACTTAGACCATCGGTGCGCGGCATCGAAGGAACAGGTTGGGTCCGACGTGACCTCGAATCTACTTTCGAGATGTCGTCGATTGCCCCCACCATTCTATCTATCTCAGCCTGCTGTTTTGAACGTTCCGCCTGTCTTAATTCCGACACTAGGAATTCCAGGCGGGCATGTTCGGGCTTCGAGAGATCTCTTTGCTCGCTGATGGCAAAGAGCTGCTTGAACTCCTTCATGGCACGATCAAGCCACTCTCTGTAGTCGGGGTTTTCGACTAGGTCCTCTTGAGTAGCAACTCTAGTAGTGCTGCATTCACTACTTTGTTGCTTCTCTCGAAGTCTAGCGGCACGCAATTTCGATTCCGTCTGCTCCTTCAGACGTTCCTCGAGTGCGAGTTCATCACAAACTTCTTTATTCACCCTGGCTTCATCAGCCTTCCTGTGAGACAATATCTCTCGTCGGAGCTTATCGATTTCTCCACGCATGGCTCCCAGAGTATCCGAATCCTTCTGATCTTTCAGTGATTGGTCTACTAGGGATTCAGACTTCAAGGAATTAAGCTCGGCCTCGTGCCTCGCTTTTTGTTCCATTAGAACCTGATATTCCGCCATTTTGTTTGCGTGTTCGATTCGTTCCTCACAGCGACGACGCATTTCTGCCTCGTCCCTGGCTCGAGCATCCTCGTCAGCTTGCATCTGACAGAGTAACGACTCCCATTCCTGACGTAGCTGTTTTACCTGCTTTTCATAAGCCGTTAGGTGCTCAGCTACTTCTTCAGTATGTTTGGCTGATTGTTGGTTCAACTCATGCTGCAACTCTTGCAGTTGTTCCTCCAACATAGTCTTTTCTACTTCTTGTAGTTTCAACTTATGTTTAAGGGACGTCTGCTCGTGTTGGGCATCCCGAAAATCGTTTCGAGCTCTCTGGACACATTCTCGGCGGCTAGTAGCAAGGCCATCGATCTTCGCTTTTAGGGATTGACAATCCATTGCTGTCAATCGACTACGCTCGATCTCCGACTTCGTTGCAAGCAAGGACTCTTTTTCGCTAGAGAGCTGCTTGACCTTCTCCTGAAGATCAGTAAGTTCTCTATTCGCGATCTGAGTCTTGTTCGAAGCCTCTAGCGCTTGCTGCCTAAGCTGTTCCAATTTCAGCTCTATTTCTGTACTCTTCTCCTGAGCTTTCGTGGTGTTACTCGCGAGAGCATCCAACTGCTGGCGACCCTGGCGCAGTTGGCGTTGCTGCTCTTGCAGCAACTCCTCGTTGAGTCCCCTGCCACTGTCAATACTTCCTTGTATCGACACGGGCGAGGGACCCTCGAAGGACCAACTGCCAAGGCCCATTGGAGTTCCCACGGGCGAGGCTGTTTTTTCTACATAGGACAAACTCTGTGTCCTCAAGAAATTCTCAGCCGCTGGAGAGAGTTGAGTCGATACTCGCCAATTGAGTAGTCGGCTCCTTTGATACAGGCCCAACGGGTCAAACGATGGACCTATTATCAGAGAGTGGTTCAAACCACCACCGATTAGTGGATCATTTCTATCCACTAACGGGCCTGTAGTCACTTGATGTTAGTGATTGGGGTCATCACCTTCATCCAAGTGACCCTGCATGTCGAACTTAAGCTCGCAGTACCTATGCGGACTAAAGTTAACAACTGGTCACGGCACCAGTGTAGTGTTCTACCCCTCGATGTTCAATCGAATCTTTCGATAAACAACAAAGAACAACTATTCAGGTTCCAGTTAAAACTTTATTGTCTAATAACACATAGGCATCAGCCGTTCTCGATCACAGTTACAGGTGGCAGAGTTTGAACTCTAAAACAGGTTCGACACTAGGCCTTCTAGTGTCTACAGTTGATATTCCACATACACCTCCTCTGTGCAGCAGCACAGAGGAGTACTAGAATATGGTAGCCGGGCAGCCGCCAACCATCGCTCACGATGGTCAGTCGGGGCTGGACTGACCCTGAGGAAGGCCGTACAACGGCCTTATATACACTGGAGTCGAGGGCCACGTGACCAATTGGTGACGTGGCGCCGGACTCCAGCGCCCCCAGGCGTCGGGTAATAGAGGTGCTCTCGATGTCGCCCACAAGGACCACGAAGGTACCTCGAAGACGACGCGGGACCACCACACCTTAACCTGGGACAATAACAATTCATTACCCCTATTATCACTAACTATACTCTGTCTCTAATGTCATAGTTGCGTTACCGCAAGTTTGCATACTCGCATTAATGCAAGTATGAAAAAATGTTGCTCAGAGAAACAGTCTCAAAACATAATCACCTGGTGATGGATATATATTTCCAATTTATTTATGTTAACACAAGTCCATACTAGTAAGTATTGGAGCAACAGGCCTCGGACATGAATCATTGTGCATTAACCTTACCGTACTTAATAAGTACACCCACTGAGACTGCCTTTTTTTTGGCATTACAAAACAATGAGACCACAACCCTCTTTAAAAATACACTAGCGGACCTATTACAGAAACCTTATGAAATTGTCATAATTGAGAGAAAGTCAGGTTACTATTCAGGTTGAGACTAATTAACAGTGTCATTGCCATTAGCCGCTAAGAGGCTGTGAACATAATGACAGCTCAGATATGACATCATCAGTATTTAAGCATTTTTAAGACTGCCCCATACTTTTGTCATTATACACACTTAAGTATTACATTTGCCTCCATTTATAATTCTCTATGGCTATTTCAGATTGTATAAGCCTTTCCGCCCAATCATATGTGGTAATCACTTCATTCCTAATAAAAAAAAATGGCCCACAATTAATACGGATTTTAGTTGAGCTCTGCCGTTCAACCTACGCATGTGTGTATTACACCAACTAGCATGAACAGGATCTGAGGAATGTGCAACAATTATGGGGATTGAGCACTGCAGCTCCCAGCTCATACCTATCTTTATCTTAGAGATCCGATTAACATTTAACAACTAACTCCTAGTCATTTTCATTAGATATAGTGAAATACATTCTTCACCAGGTTTTATTGCTTCAGAAATAAACGGTTGTGTATGATAGTCATGGGGGTTAAAACTAAAAGGTAACAGCCCAACAATTGCAGCATTATATACGTTATGTAGAGAGTTATGAGTTTGGTCATAAGAATTGTTTCAAAGCACCAAGTTGAAAATGGGAATCAGGAGTTAGTATAAAAGGTGCCCTCATACAGATATTTAGGGGTCATCAGCTAAGCTTTGAAACCTTTCTCAACTCGGGACCAGATTAGGACTTTCAGGAATTATCACTTAATAAGCTTGCCGGGCATGCCAAGCAAGAGTGAGCTTGTGGGATTTGCCAGTTATTCGTGCTTGCCATTTGGCGATGCAGACATTTTGTAGGACGGGGGTTTGGATGGATCGTTTTTGAAGCTACAGAGATCACAAAATATAGCATTAAAGTTTGAAATTAGATTTCAAGACCTCTACAGATTTTGTACACCATGTAGCTGGGGTAAACAAACTGCAAGGGAGGAGGTCTGTCCATATCGCTACAGAAGGACACAAGAGATCTAAATGTGAGAAATTTGTACCTCAAAAAGGTGTTTGTTTCTGGTCACCCGACTGACCGTAGCAAAACATGGCCGACCCTACACTTTATTATATATAAATATATTTGAGTTTGTATATCAATGTATGGTCAGATATGCCAGGCTATTTCACTTTACTGTAGAAATTACAAATCGTATGTGAGAAATGTGAAAAATATAGAAAGACATGCCTTATGAAACTGTTAACTCAAGACCCGTAGAAAAATAGATAGAATATTATGGAAAATGGGGGGGGGGAATCATGAAAAACTGGTGGAAAATTACCAAATATTGTTGAAAAATCTCAAAATTAAAAAAAAGTATTTTTTGTCCTATTTTGGTAGGATCGGTAGGGTAACTGGAAACAAACCTTTTTTAAGCCCTATCAGAAAGGGATTTTGTGAGACTGGGGATGGCTTTCAAGTATTCTCGAATCCTATATCTTTGTCAACCATCCATGTGTCAAAGTCAAAGGATTATTTGTACCAAAGAGGATCAGACGCTGACAGAATCAGAGATCTCTCCGTGCCCCGATGTAGACTGAATGAAGATACTGCCCCACCTCTTGGAGGACGTTTGTACAACCACAATCTGTGTAAAGAGCCACAATCTCTGTAAAAATAACGCTATCTGTATCAAATTCACTGCGTCAAAGAGCTGACATGGGTATTAAAACCACATTAGATTCCCGTTTACTTTAAGTGCATCAAAATTATATTTGTGACTTAACATGTTGATGGAAACGTTTCTACAGATAGCCTTCATGTACACAGATAGAGGTTGGATGGTACTACATATAATGCACATTTTTTACACAGGTAGCGGTTGGATGCTCAGCCTCTATGTAGCACTTCAGATAGCGGTCGTTTACACAGATAGTAGTTGTACAACTTTTACCCATAACATTGCCTTTACCCCATTTCACTGCCCTTTTTGCGTTTGGTAACGATAAGAGAGGTGCCCATCTCTGGACACTCTCACTTTATGGCTTAATGAGCTGAGTTGTATTTAGATTCTGTGAAGAAGAGCCTCTACTAGGCTGTAAATAGTTTCAAGTGATGCTATAAAACGAGCAGGCAAATGCTGGAGCACGCATGCATGACAGTCGTTTCAACAACGGAATCAGCATAATTATGGTGATGATACCAAACGATTACAAAGTTGGGTGAGTATTTAGATTTTTGACAACATTGGTTCACCATCTCTGGAGACTGATACTGATAAGGTCTACTAGGGCTAAACGCTTCAATAAAGCAAGTATGTGCCCCTCATGTGTGTGTGGGTGTGGGTGTGTGTGGGTGTGGTCACATTAAGGCAGTATAGACTGTAAGAGCTTGGTGTTTGGATTGGTGCTCCAGTATAGTAGAAGGTTAAAGGGACATGATATCCTGAAGTTAACCCTTTAAGTTTAAGTTGCCATGGTGCATAAATTCATGGTGACAAGTAACTCAATAGGGCCACATTGGGCAAGTGATATCCGGACCGCATCACCATCTGTATAACGATCCTTATTCGGACGGTGGAGGTGGGAGACAGGACATAGAGGAAGGGTGGTATACAGGACATCCCCTGTTCTTGTGGAGGGTGGGACACGGGACAGACAGGGATGGTGGGACACAGGACAGACAGTGGTCCTTTTTTCCCCACATGTGCGTAGAGGTAAGGAGAAAGGGTGCTCCCTGCTAAAAGTCAACTTTAAAATTCAGATCACTAGCTTTCCAGTGATATATTGCAAGAGAAGATACTCCTGTTAGTTTAAGGGGAATGGCTTGCTAAATATGGGTAGGTATGACCATTTCTGAATGGCAATAAGCTCTATGCCTAATTGGTAATGAGATACATCTATAATTATCATAATTTATGCTAATTAGCTAAATTAGCATAATTTTCTTATTCTATTGCCTATAACTTTTGATCTAGAAATGGTATTTTCGTTCTGTTCTCACCATAATAAACCTGGTGAAAAATTCTTTCGAATGGGATCATTGATTTTCCTATTTAAAATGGAAATCATGTTTCCATGGCAACAGAAATAAAAAGTGCCCTTTTATAAGCCTAATTTAGAACCTTTTCACCCAAAATATAACATTTTATCAAAAATCATTGAATTCTCCATACAAAAGTACCCTATAATTGTTTTAGACATATCTTTCCTATTCTAGCCCATAGTGGTGCCCCATGGTGGCTAAAACAGGTACTAAATCCCGCAGGAACCCCCATTTCTGCTTGCTGGCTCACATGTGTCCCCCAGGAGAGTCCTGTGCCCTGGCCTCCTGGTGTGTCCTGTGTCCTACCCTGTAGGAGAGTCCAGGAGAGTCCTGTGTCCATCCCTCTTGGTGTGTCCTGTGTCCCACCACCTAAAAAAAGGCGGAGGGGGGAAACACAGTAGGGTTCGAACCTGCAAGGTGAAATCCAAAGTTCAGGACATTATCCATTAGGCCACAAAGGGTTGTACACAAGATGCTGGCAGAGTATAGACTGTATATATCACTACAATGTCCTGTGTCCCACCCCCACCGACCAGTCCTGTGTCATGGGCATGGAAAGCAGGGGGGACAGGGAGGGACATGTCTCCCCACTTTTGGCCAACTCCTCAAAAGGTCGAAACTAAAAGGTCAAGCAAAGGGAGGTAAAAAATTGCAGAAAACTCCCCTGGTCCCACCCACTCTGAAACTGCTTCCCACGCCCCTGCATGTCCCACACCCACTGTCCAGTCCTGTGTCCCACACCTACCGTCCAGTCCTGTGTCCCACCCCAAATGTCCAGTCTTGTGTCCAACCCCCAACGTCAGAATAAGGATCGTTGTTCGGACGGTGAGACCGTCCGGATATCGCTGCCCGCCACATTGATGCATTAAGGTGGTTCAGTGGTGGGAAGCAACCTCACTAGCAGCAAGCAGCCTCACCAGCACATCATTTGTACATTATACTATTAAACCAACCATTTAGCATAATCCTTGAGTTGCATCCATCAATGGTGTGAAGTTACTGTTTCCTGCATTGAAAGATGCTTGAAATCATAAAATCATGGATTAAAATACATATGTGTGTTTTGTTTGAAAGGGCATTTGTAAGTAGAAGTATGATTTCTATGCAGATATTTGAGTAAGAAGCATTTTTTTACAATGCTGCTAGTAGGCTGTAGTGGTTATTCCCTGATGTCCGCGATGCCTGTAGTCATGCCATATGGTTGTACTTGTGTGTGAAAGAGACAGCTGATTTGTCATTTGCTCTCTAAATTCTTGTGGGGCTATCCAAATGTAGTAACGGTATTGCTATAGAGCAGTATTTTCCCCTGGAAAATGTTTGGTTGTGCAACCTCATCTTATCAGCCTACCCCCATCTTTCACTCCCCTGCCTCTTTAATTTCCTCTTTTCTTTCTCTCTCTGTCTCTAAAGCGTAGCCCTCTGTCATCCCAATACACAATTTCAACTCTGGATCTCACCAGCAGCATAGGAGCATTATTCTACTACTAGATACACTTCTGGATAACACCTCAGACAAGTTGCTCTCCACCAGAAACTTATGTATCCTGAAGGTAAAAGAAAACAAACCTGGAGGCATCAATATAGTTAAATAACAAAAACAACAGACAATGCTAATGCATATATAATATATTTGACGTAATTAGTGCACAGTTGGCTCAAAAAAGTATATGACATTTGTGCCTAATAGTTTAATAGGGTGAAATAAGGCCTCATTTTTAGTCTAAACTAAGAGCGAAATGAAGGTGTATATTAGGGTATGTGCAGCCATTAGGTTGAATATGGTAAACTAAATTGGATTAGAAACTAATCAAGTGTTACTCAAGACACTGACAAATACAGTATAGTAGTCTATAGTTCGTTGCACTGAATTGCATGGAAGGTTTTCAAAATTCTTATGTTTTCAAGAGACATTGATCCTTTCGCAATTGCAGCAAACAGAACAGTGATTTAGATATCAGCTTAAAGCTAGAGCCTATCTCTGTCATTGACTCATCATATCCATGTTTTAGGGATCAAGTTTTAAGAACCATGTAACAATCAGGACTTGTAGTCAAAACTACCAAGAAATAAGCGGTAGCAACAACTAATTGCAAATAGAAGTCTTTGGGTCAAAACCTTTGTTATTAGCAAATACAATATTCTATTGACTCTACAAAATATCGACTTAATGAATTTGGTTTGTCAGAATCTGAGTAAGAGGGTAGTGAAAATACGTCGAGTGGCGGATTTAGAAGGGGCGCTGGGGGCGCGCCCCCCTTTTCCCTGTACTTATTCTTTTTACCCTAGAATTTAGCCAAAATTAGGGGCTAAATTAGGCCCCCCCCCCTTTCAAAATATAACATCTGAAATTGTGATCAAATATGAAATTAATTGAAGCACCTAGGTCTAGTGTGACCTAAAGATTCTAGACCCACTGAAAAGGGAAATTTGTCAGAATTATTATATTGCAAATACAGCATTTCCCCAATTATAAGTCCGGGCTTGTATTGATTTGAAATGCGAAATTGACTAGGCTTGTAAATAAGGCAAGCTTATATTTGAGGTAGGCTTATATTATATTTCACTTACGAAATCATTATGGAACCCTGTATAGAATTTCAATATGTATCCTTTGCTGCTACATTTTTCTCGGACAGTTTCTCTCAAATGTAAAATCAGTATAAAGGATAGCTTCATAATTCTGAAAGAAGTATGGATGTTAGCTCCATACAGCTAAAAGGATTTTGAAAATATCATATGATTTGTTGATACACTGCAAAATAAAATGTCATTAGAATAACAACGGAATCCTCTTCCCAAAGCTGCCTGTGATACATCGTTATTTTCATAGAGTTGTCGTTATTTTCAGAGATTCCTTGTACCACCACACTGCCACCTGTGGCTTCTTGTAATAACTCACTGGCCCCCTGCTATATAATGATGGTGGTTCTCTGTTCAATTTTACAAGGATCCCCTGTAGATTCAACAGTTATTTTTTACAGTGTAGATACAAGTTGTCTCCAAATTCACTCATCTCTGAAACATGTAATTTGCCTTTCACCTCCAAACCAGTGGGCACACAACATTGAATCAATTTTGAAATAACCTTTAAGTCTCTTACATCAGTTGTGTGGACATCTGTCATACCCAGTCATTAGAGGCGCCCACCTGGAGGCTGTTGCAAAAATAATTGAATTCAAATTCTCACTGTAGCTATTTGATCTTCCAATTCTCCACTCTTCCCCACCCTGAGAATTGACTTCCCCAGAGAATTGGTTCCTACTTCAGAATTACACCCCGACTCTGGACCACTACTATACCACTCCTCTGACCAATTCCCTTTTCGCAACACACAAAAGAATCAATTTCCTGAGGTGAGTGTGTTTCGTTTTGGGAATAGGACCTCCGACAGAACCATTTTCAAATTTTTTCACAACAGCCTCCTGGTGCACCCCCACCACCTACAGACCTGCATACTCTAGCCAGAAAGGTGTTGAGATAGGAAATGAGTTCTGTTGGAGGTGCTATTCCCAAAAAGGAACTGACTGACCTCAGGGAATCAATTCTCTGTTGTGTTGCCCAAAGGTAATTCTCTGTTGTGTTGCCCAAAGGTAATTGGTAATCCTACTTCCCAAGTAAGAACCAATTTCTGGCTAGTTCCTTCCTCCAATACCCTGGAGGGTGATGCGAAAGGATAGGAATTCAATTCTGCCGGATGTGCTATTCCCAGATGGGAACTGACTAGCCTCAGGCAATGACTTCTCCCCTGTTTTGCAGGAAGGTAGTAGGTTATAGAATTAAATCTTAAGTTGTCATGAATTGGGGGATGCTTCCCAGTATGACCCACACTAAAAAGATTGATTCCGAGTGTAAGGTGAGAAGTTGGTTCTGGAGGCTGTTGCAAAAAGATTCGGATTTGATTCCCTGAGGTCAGTCAGTTCCATTTTGGGAATACCACCTCCGACAAAACCGTTTCCAAAACTTTTTGCAACAGCCTGCTGATCAGCAGAACAGCTAGGAACTGGTAGGTTAGTTACGACAGTGAGAATCTGAATCCGATTGTTTTCGCAACACCCTCCTGGCCTAACTACCATGGGAAGCATTCAGGTGGAACCAGGTCCCCTAACTTTTCACAACACAGTCTGATTCAGAGGAAGTCAATTCCATTATAGTATACATAAGGTGGGAAGTTGCTTCTTAGGGTGGAGAATCACAGGAGCATGTTGCTCCTATGGTAAAAAGAGCTTTCAGTAGGTACCCTCTTTTCAAAAGAAGTTACGCTCTGCTTCACCATTTAACTTGCACTCACCACATAAGTCTGAAAAGTCACCTGCCTTGTTTAAAACAGAGAGAGCTGCACTATAAGGTACCTACTCATGTTACACACTCTATCGTACATTCTAGTGACTGACTTCTCCAAACTAGGTACCTACTGAAATCCCCTTTTTTTAGCACCATACTTGAATGCCCACTTGTGAGCAACGAAAGGGACAATTTATAGCTACATGAAAAGAAAAGACTGGAAATGAGGGCATTTTTAGCCAGCTCTTCCTTTTGCTATAGGAGCAACACCCTCCAGGGAACTTAAAGGTGAGTTAGCTCCAGTGCGAATCCAAATCCCAATGTTTTTGCAACAGCGCCCAGGTGTACTGACCCTCCTGACTCACCTCCCACCTGTGTACACCAATTCTATTAGATAATGATTTATCTCACCATCTAAACTTCTGCATTTATAATGGCTTATGAAAATGAATATTTGGGCATTTTAGAGTACTTAAATTAAATGATTATACCTACTATAACAGCAGACATTGACATTGTCAAATCATTAGATAATTATGAAATAGACCACACCCCTTGTTAAAAGAATATGGTAGCTCGGTCAGCAATGTAATCCAATAACTTTATTTACACAATTAAATGATTTCATGCACATGTTGTTCAGCTGAAGGTTTATACAAATAGACTGATAGAAAAAGAATCACGTTGCCATGCATGTTGAGACCAATCTAACGGGTTAAGGCCACATTGCCACCTTTTATACAGTTGTTCAAAGCAGGGTGGAGGTGAGTTGAGAAGTCCTAACACTTACAACACCTATTACAATCAGGAGGGTCTTGCCAAAAGAAAACGAGGTTGTATGTCTGTAAATCTTTTCAGAGAGTGCTGAGGAAAACGTGTATGGTCCATCTCGTTTCCATTGTATTGACAAAGAAAGTACAGCAGAATCAATGGAAAACTCTTTTTGAGATGTAAGAAAACGTGCATGTTTCATCTAAACGTTTATCCAAACAATCATTTAGCAACACAAAAATGTGGACGTTTTCCTTTTGGGTTCATTTTTTGGCAAGACCCTCCAGAGGAGGTAGGAGGTGGCAAATCGCTGGGCAGGGCGATCCCATAAATAGTGGTAGAATCACATGCTAACCAAATGAGTCAAATTGTGTTTCTTTGTCCGTAGTCTCAAAGATGCCCTGGAATCAATTCGCTTTCTGAGGTAACTCAGTGGAGGCTATTGCAAAAAGAATCAGAAATGGATTCTCACTGTCATAACTCACTTTCCAGTTCCTGGTTGTTCTCCTGCTCAGAACCAACTTCCCACCTTACACTCAGAATCAATCCTTTTAGTGTGAGTCACACTGGGAAGCATTCCCCAATTCCTGAAAACTTAAGAATCAATTCTATAACCTATTACCTTACTGCAAAACAGGGGAGAAGTCATTGCCTGAGGGTAGTCAGTACCCATCTGGGAATAGCAACTCCAACAGAATTGAATTCCTGTCCTTTCGCAACACCCTCCAGGAGTTAAAAGGCAGCTCATAGATGACTGAATCAATTCAGAAGTAATTATTAATATGGCCTGAATCTCAATTTTCTTTCAGAATTGAAACATAAAAGCGGAAATTGGACCTGGACAACAAGGCTAGGTCTGCACCACACTCTTTTCAAATAGTCTTATTATGCAAAAAATGGAAAATCTATATAATAATTTCATAACTTGTAGCAGCCCCAAGTAAGGACTCTTACATTGCTACAAATTCAAAAATTGGAGAATGTTTAAAGCAAAGTTCACTTTGGGCTATTATACCTTTACACAAGGACAGTGTTACAATTGACAGGAGAATTGAGAGTAAAATATTGCAGCTTCAATGCACTAGGCTCCAACTGGTTACATGTCTGTTAGCCCCTCAGTCATATGGCCACATGTTACTTGGCCCCCTGTCATTTGGCCGCAATGCATTTAGCCACACAACAATTTAGCCCCAATGTCTGTTGGCTGAAATACTATAGTCTACCTTAATTTTCCTAACAGTACCTCATCGTTTCTTATTCATACATTTTCAATTGTTATAACACATTGGATCATACGTCATTATACATCATCCATACATCATCATACATAATCAGTACATCACCATACATCATCATACATACCATACACCATCATACACTATACATCACCATACATCATCATACATACCATAGATCATCATATATCATACATCACCATACATCATCATACATACCATACACCATCATACACTATACATCACCATACATCATCATACATACCATAGATCATCATATATCATACATCACCATACATCATCATACATACCATACACCATCATACACTATACATCACCATACATCATCATACATACCATAGATCATCATATATCATACATCACCATACATCATCATACATACCATAGATCATCATATATCATACATCACCATACATCATCATACATACCATACACCATCATACACCATACATCACCATACATCATCATACATACCATACACCAGCATACACCATACATCATCATACATACCATACACCATCAGACACCATACATCACTATACATCATCATACGTCATCATATATACCATATGTCATCAGTATGTCTTCAGTGCCTCCAGTACAACATCAGTACCTCAAGTACATCATCATTCATTACCATACATCATCATGCATTATCCATACATCATCATACATCATCGTACATCATCTATACATCACCATACATGATCGGTACATCATCGGTAAGTTATCAATGCCTCCAGTACGTCATCATTGCCTCCAGTATTTCATCGTTGCCTCCAGAACGTCGTCAGTGCCTCCAGTACATCATCATACGTCACAATACATCATCAGTGCCTCCAGTACCTCACCAGGGTCTCCAGTACCTCAGTATTGTACCTCAGAGATTTCAACATTGTGACGAATTGCGGCCTTGTGACTTGGGGGTCATTTGACTGGGTGGCCAAATATCATCGGGCCCATATGACCTGGTGCCTAATGTCCAGGGGCTTAATGGTTGGGGGGCTGTTTGACTGGCACCCGGCCCCAACTAGGTACCCACAGAAGCTGGATACTGAGAACCCGTGGTGATGATACCAAACTTTGACAGCATTCACTCATCAGGGGTTTATTTTAATATCCTTGACAACAACATTGGCATTGATCAAATCATAAACAAACTCATAGTGACTTTCATTAGTGCTTACAGCGCTAAGAGTACTTTAACCTATGTGCATGCATGTTAACATAGAAATGAACCTTTAGGAGATAGCCATGCCTCTCCAATGAGAGGCAAAGTATTGAAATAAGTGCCTGAAGACTTAAGCATGACCTCTGTTGTACTAAACATAGATGTGTACTGTTTGAAAGAGTATCTTGGTGATGAAATATGCTTTTAATGCAGATATACTTTTGGAGTGCTACTGTAAGATGCTTGAAATCATAAAAAAAAAAAACATGGATTAATGAAACATTTATTTGTTTTGTTTAAAAGGCCATTTGGAAGTATTAGATATTTGAGTAAGAGGCATTCTTTTAAAGTTCTGCTGTAGTGGTTTGTTAAAAGAAATTTTGCTTACACAAGCATGTAGTATATAGGGGTAAACTCAGCGCATAGCTACAGCTACTGAAATCCGTTTGACCTACCTACAAACCGTAAGTGACCTAGTTTTGAAACTAGAAGTGCCCATATATGGGCATGTGACCTACTTTCTCAAGCTCTGATTGGCTAAGAGATAATTTATGCAAATTTATGCAAAACATGACCTACCGTAAATTCTCTTCTATAAGCCAAATCAAAATTAACCTTATAGGATTGACCCAAAGTCAGGGTGCAGCTTATATGAGGGGGTTTTACACCATAGAACAGTACCAAACTGTAAATTTTCAAGCCTGCCTAGTCTCCTTTCAAACTCAGGGTGCGTCTTATACCAGGGATGAGGCTTATACTAGAGAATTTATGGTAGGTTTCCCTTTGCGCATGCGCAGATATAGATTAAATTCAAAATGGCGGACAAATGTTAGTGATCATTCATTATTAACAATAAGGGGGGTGGGTAGGTAGGTAGGTAGGTAGGTAGGAGTAGGGTAGGTAGGGTAGGTAGGGTAGATAGGGGGTGTGAGCCGTCCCCCCCCCAAAAAAATACTTAAGGGGTGCCCCCCACCACATAGCCTACCCTACCCTACCCTACCCTACCTACCCAACCCCCTGTTGTTAACCCTTACATGCCCAGATTAGCAAAAGTGCGCTCTTAAGCATGTATATAATGTTCAGCAGAGCACCATAGGTTTAATATTATTCAGATTAAGATAATTTTAACACCAGCATTCTCGTGATGTCAAGGGCTTTCCAACGATTTGTCATGGTGCATTAGGTATATAATAATTATATACCTAATGCACCATGACAATAATTGATAGATCCTATTTCAGAAAATTATGATTTGAAAACAGGCTTAAAATACATGAAAAGTGCGTGCTCTAGCCCTGAGAATGATGGAAAAATACAGAAAATTTACTAAAATTACAAAAACAAATATTGTAAAAGATACCAAAAATATTGAGGAAAAATTTTTCGTGTGATTTTTTTTCCAAGGAATCCAATTATAATTTTTTTTTTAAATTTCTATCAATGTGGCCTGCTTTGAGATGTCAAAATGATGCTTTATGAATTTAAAATAACCTATTCGCTCCCAAAATAATAAGGAAAAGAAACTTTCATCCAAATCAGCCTCTTGTCAACTTCTTGTGCCATGATCATTCCCTACTATCTAATATAATACTCTAACCTATGCTTAATATTATATTTTCTGAAACTATTTTACTGCCTTATTTGTTACAATTTGAATTAGTACCTTGATCTGGACATGACATGGGTAATGGCCTCTGCTATGTCAAGTTTGTTGAATAACTCAGCCTGCTCAAAATAATTCTGGGCACGAAAGGGTTAATAATGAATGCTCCCTAACATTTGTACGCCATTTTGGTTCTCTGCACATGCGCAAAGTCGATGACAACGTAAGTCAAATGTTGTGCTGTCCGCCTAGTTTACCTTTGGTTATTCATTTTTACATGGTGGTGGGAGAATGTTATGATGTAGGTGCTAAAAGTTAACACTTTTTTCCTGATCCATTTTGCGTACGGCAATGTGTAAAATTTACTTTGTGCTTGAGAGTCTGTAGAGGCACCATTTGATCTAATTTCACGATTTATATGGTTTCCATTGTTTAAGCTGTTCTGTCCACTGGGCTGTCTATAACCCTGTGCCCCACTTGTTTTGCTGCCAGTAAATCCAAGTGATGTGTCCTTGGGTGGACATGTCCTTGGCACCACTGTCCAGCTGCTCACCTAGTGCTGCAGAGTTAGTAGGATCCTTCAATAGTTGGTTCAGAACCATGCCTGCTTCCAATAATGCCTGGTTTGTCTGGCTGCTTGATCTGTGGCCGACTGGATTATGTCCTGACCATTTTAAGGCACAGTGGGTCCCTGGTTAACTGTTAACCCACTAGTATCTTCAGTGAAGTGGGTGTTACCCAGTTGTCCCAGTGTACACTTGAGGAGCATTGACTGTCCTAAAGTTAGTCCATGGCTGCTACATCAGCAGGCAGGAGTGTAGTCAAAACCTGCTCAGGATCCACATCTTGCTTTCTCAGTAAATCCATGGACCTTTTTAAGACCAACTTCGTTCCCCCAGTCAGTAAAATTGAAGGGGGCTTGCTCCCCTTCTTGGTTATCATCCCCGTGCTGACTCATGGTGATGTGAGCTCCTCAAAGTTGCTGCTTCTCCTGCCAATGTGCGCTGAACACTGAGTGAGTGATTGGGCCGTGTGAGAGTGCACCCCCTGCACCCGGGTTTTACACCTTTCCCCTGTCCTCCACCTTAGAGAGGGGAGGGGCTGCAGTTAGGTTGTGTCACTTATTATAACTCCATCAACAAGTTGATGTCCCTTACTCCCTGCTTCCTCCTTTACTCACCCTACCTTATTTTACCTACCTACCTACCTACCTACCTACTTTAGCCTAGTTTACCATTAAATCTTAATTAGGGCCTTTTCCCCAGTATGTATAACCCCCACTTACAGTGTAAAAAGTGGAAATTCTGTAAGATTTAGGTAAATTTGTAAAATTATTGTAGCATTTCTGCTGAAATAAGGAAAATATGGTGTGTAAAAAGTGGAAATTTAGGTAAATTTCTTTCAATTTGTAGAAAGAATGCCTAGGTTAAAGGTGTGTGTGTGTGTCAATTTGAAAATTTGGAAATTTCCACTTGATTGTTGGGTCCTATATGAGACATTGTGGTGTGTATATATCAGTTTTGTGTTACACATTTTGGGTGTTTATACCATGTTCCTAGATGTGTAGCTGGTGAAGTAGGTTTATAAATTAATCCTAATGTGAGTGAGCAGTGTAGGAAGCTATAGGTGTAATGGGGAGAACTTTTGCTTGATCTTGAAGGAATTTCCACCATACTGATTTTCAAAGTGCTAATCTTTGGAGCATGTAGCACAGATGGTCGTGAACCGCTAATAACATGTAAACAGCATGTTTGTTATACAAGCACGGACCAGTGTCCAGTGGTTATTGTTGTTGTGGGGGGTTGTGGAGGGAGAATGTTATGATGAGTGGGACTAGAGGTAAGGATAAAATCCATACTTGTCTTTTGATCCTGTAGGACAGAGGACAATGACAGTGGTGTAGCATGCAAACAGGGTGGGCTGTAAACTACTAGTTTTCAACATGCTGCCAATTTTTACTTTTTGTGATCATGGATGGACAAAAGGAGTGTTTGCCATTCTTTATCAAAGGTGCAGTGTTGTTTTGAAAGAAACACTCTCTGAAATTTAAATTAGGAGGAATATAAATGCATCTGAAGGATGATGTTCAGGACAATACTGCCACAGTTGAAACAGCTTACCTTGTTCTACACCACCCCTTATGTCTGAAATAAAAACCTCTGTTTCTCTTTTGTGAGAAGTGCTCAGAGGTAGTGAAGCAGGAGTCATGATCAGCTGAGCAGCGAGTGAAACTTGCACCATCAATGCTCACAGTGGCAACTCAGTGGTCAGTTTAAGTGGGGGTAATACATACTGGGGAAAAGGACCTAACTAAGATTTAATGGTAAACTAGGCTAAAGTAGGTAGGTAGGTAGGTAGGTAGGTAAAATAGGGTAGGGTGAGTAAAGGAGGAAGCAGGGAGTAAGTGACATCGACCCGTTGATGGAGTTTAAATAAGTGACACAACCTAACTGCAGTCCTCCCCCCTCTCTGGGGTGGAGGACAGGGGAAAGAGGTAAAACCTGGGTGCAGGGGGTGCACTCTCACACAGCCCACTCACTCACTCAGTGTCCAGCGCGCATCGGCGGCAGCAGCAACTTCGAGGAGCTCACCTCAGCATGAGTCAGCACAAGGATGATAACTAATAAGGGAGCAAGCCCCTTTCAATTTCACTGACTTGGGGAAAGAAGTTGGTCTTAAAAGGTCTATGGATTTACTGAGAAAGCTAGACCTGGATTCTGAGCAGTCAATGCTCCTCAAGTGTACACTGGGACAACTGGGTAACACCCACCTCAGTGAAGATACTAGTGGGTTAACAGTTAGCCAAGGACCCACTGTGCCTGAAAATGGTAAGGACATAATCCCTTCTGGCCAAAGATCAAGCAGTCAGACAAACTAGGCATTATTTGAAGCAGGCATGGTTCTGAACCAATTGTTAAATGATCCTACTAACTCTACAGCACTAGGTGAACAGCAGCTGGACAGTGGTGCCAAGGACATGTCCACCTAAGGACACATCACTTGGATTTACTGGCAGCTATGGGGTGGTGGCACTCCTCAAAGATCGTATCCCAACTAAAATTTAGACATTTTTTCAGTAATGTCATATATCTATGGGATATCCCTTCCTAAAAATATCCCTGAATTGTGATATGCACATGTTTGGTCTTTTTTTTTACTGTAGGTCGACACTAAAACGGCCGGATAACATACCAACTTTTTGGCAATGGTCCAATGTTTGGTACTGCATGGTTGGGTGATTTACTAAATATGCTCATGGAGAGTTAGTCATGTGATCACAACACTGCCATGTGACAAGTACATGTATGACTGCACTTGACTTGCAGAGCAGGCCACCCAATGGTTAAGATATCCAGCCTAAATGGGCTGTGAAAAGAGCTAAAAAGCTGAATAAGAGAAGAATTTGGCAAAGCTTCATTGTTACCATGCAGTATTGATCCAGAATCGCACAAGGTGCGGAACAAGAGGGTTAGAACTAAGTGAAGACCATTGTATTTATAGTAGTGCAGTTATCGACCACCAGGTGACAGCATCATTCAGATAGTACACCAGGACATTTGGAATTTGGAATATATTCAACAGTACTCTATTCTGCTCATGCATTGTACATAATACAACCTCTCTCTTTTGTTTCTCAAATCTATCCTCTGATTTCTTTAATCAATAATATTTTATTGAAGATGTGACTTCCATCGATCTTTTGGCATTTCATATGTGTTATTTTTGAAGTATTATGGTTCTATGCATTTTCATACCATCAAATCAAAATAATCAGAAAAAAGAAATCTAAAAATATTGAAAGACATTTTGGAAACCAGGGTTTTTATGACGTCCCCATCCACGCATGCGTGTAAATACATAGCCATAAACAACATAGATCCAAGTGGTGGTTGTAAACCAACACTATGGGTATATATAGTGTGCATGCACTTTACTGTGTAGGCTGAGAGCACCTGATGGCCTATTCACAACTGCACATCCTGTTCCACGGCTTCTTGTACGTGGATTACAGCTCAGACATACCTGCTGCCTAATAACTAACTAGGTCATTCACAAGCAGCTGTTTCCAATCAAATTCTTTGTCACGATTGTCATTGTGTTGTTATTATACTCACTGGATCTCTGCTTGGAGTGTTTTGCCATTAATCTATGTGCACATGCTTATAGGTGACCACCACGTGGTATGGCCTAGACCCTTTCCCGCTACAAAGGTTAATTCTCTATATTTTCATTCATCTCCAATAAGGTATTTAAAGGCAAGAGCTTTGCACAGAGTGAATACTACAAATCCGGAGAATCATTTAGGAACACCCTGCACCAAAATTGCAGGAAATGAATCTGGAGCTATATTAGTTGAAAGTATTGTAGCAGCATAGTAGAAACATATGTTGCAAGCACACGGCATGCATGGCAACAATAGAAATAAACAAGGTGCAACCAACTGCTACAGCAGCTGGCGGTGTGTGTACCTTGTACAGGACTCTGTATGTTTTGTTTACATTTTCTTCTGTGGCAAGCATACCAACCACGTGATCAAATCACGTGTTCGGTCTGTTTTTGTTTATGTTTCTTGTTTTGATCATGTGATCATCACATGATGACGTCATAGCTCTCAGCCAATCAGAGCTCGAGAAAGTAGGTCACATGACCATATATGGTAGCTGTAGCTATGCGCTGAGTTTGCCCCAATATACTACTCAAGCATTTGGATATGTCATATAATGTTCAAACCATCTACAGAAGTTTGAAAGCCATATTTTGCCAGGTCGTATACTGAATGGCTTGCACTCGTTGGTATATTGATGAGCATTTGAGCTTGAGAAGAGCATTAGCAGACACTTAGGGTGTGCAAAGTCTAAATTGGCTACTGGTCACTCCTACATGCCCCTGATGGCTATAATCATGCCATTTGGTCACATTGGTGTGTGCAAGAAGCAGCTGAGTTAACATTCAGTTTGCCTCTAAAGCCTTTAAGTAGTATTTTCCTCTGGAAAAAAACTCATCCTATCGGACCAGCTCTACCTTTCACTCTCCTGGGTCTTTCCTTTCCTCTTTAGTTTCTGTTCCTTTCACTCTCTATCTTTAATAAGGCATAGTCCTGTGTCATTCTCTTGCATAAATCCAACCCTGTCTAGTATCTCACTAGGATGCTTTGGCTATGGGCTCGATACACTCATGGAATGCATATTGGACAGGTTCTTAAGCACCAGAACCTTTGTGTATCCTGAAGGTAAAATAAAACAAACCTGGAGGCATCAATCTGGTTTGGTCACAAGAACAACAGTCAATGTATTATAAAAGCATGTCAACAAACTCGGTAGTATAGAAGTACTATAGTCTCTTTCACTGAATTGGGTTTAAAATGTTTTAAAATACTCACCAGCTTAAAACGAAGGCCTATCTAACACATCGTATGGGAACCATGCCCAAATCTTCTGAAATCTTTGGTGTTTCAAAATGTGGTCAATTAGCACCTTTTCACACGGATCCTGAGATGTTTTGTTCTGAAAAATTTTCGGAGTTAGTGAATAAAATGTGAGAAATAAGTGGGGTTGATACACAACCTAACATCATTAAAATAAAATCTTATAATGATAGCATTGACTAGCATTGACCTCTATTTCTAGATTAGTCTACATAGAGAGCAAAACAGTGCAAACTGCATATTCCCTGAATGGAGTTGGTGTAACAGATCTGACGCTCTTCCCTACGACAGATTTCTAACAATGTAGACATATTTTGGAGGTACCACAACTAACTCAAAACTATCAAGATATAAAGAGTGACAGCAACAATTCTTACAGAGAAGTCTCTTGGTCACACCCTTGGTTATGAGTGAATCCAATATTCTATTGACCATACAAAGCTTAGATTTAATGAATTTGGTTTCTCAGAATCGTAACTGAAAAATCTTAGGTTGAGTGTCCGTTTGGTTAATCAGCTGTTAATTGGTCTGCATGTCGAATAATACCTTATTAGGTTCCTGTCCAATTTGGTCTAAGCTAATTTCCTCATCTATTCGTATAGTTCACAATCCCGAGCTAAGGTCAGTGAAGGTTCTTATATCTAATTAATTGAAAGTGCTTAAATTTCATTATCGCACCTACGCTCCCAGACAGTTATTGACATTGTCGAATCATGAGACAATAATGACATAGGCCACACCCCCTATTAAAAACAGGGGGCTTGGTCAGCATTATAATGTTATCCAATAACTTCATTTGCAAAAATAAATCATTTTACGCATTGTTCAGCTATAAAAGTTTATAAATTATCTGATAGAAAGAGAATCACGCTGCAGCTCTGGATGTTGACACCAATTTCAAATAGTTAGGACCACGTTGTCACTGCCAACTAGCTGTGTTTGAGATGGTTTTTTAGAGTGACTGGGATTTTATCTGTCCTCTTTACTTTGGTTGCATATGTATAGTGGTTTTGCCCGTATGACGACCTAGGGCATCAGAAATGAAAGTTCCAGCGTGGTCTTCTGCCCCATTATGAATATAGGCAGTGGAAAAGCAGGTGTGGACAAAATTGGACCTTGTACACATTTAGTGATTGGTTTGGTGTTCCAGTAGCAGTAGGTTTATACTGTACATGGACATGCTATCCTGCAGTTAACCCTTCAAGGGCCGCTCACACAGCCAATCCCTTCCAGGTGCATCTACCCTTATAGTCTTAGCATGATACATGAAGGTGGGCTACAAGGCCGCGCGCCACATTCATGCATCATCGCAATGCCCCTTTAATAGCCTTAAAAAGCCGATTGATACATCATACGCCTGGTCAGCATAATGCATGAATGCAGCTCTGGCGAGTAACACATCAGGACTACACTCATGCATTATGCTTATCCTACAGGATGGATGCATTCCTGTAGGGTGTGAATGATGCACTTATGAAGTGCAGCCAAGCTACTCTGGCATGACTATAACCATCCGGCTACATCATACTGACCAATGTTAAAGTGGTTAGATGCAAAGGCTTACGTAGAATATGTATTTGAACATTATATTACGTTTTGGAGCAAACATTTTCATCCACACTATTTACAAACCTTCTAAAGACTTTTCTCACCTAGGGGCACATCTTGTAGCAAGCATATAAAATTATGGGTAATAAGTTGGTTAAGTCGCCCCCGACTCGACCACCGGTCTTGATAGCACCTTAAGTCGACTACCCCGTATTGAGAGAGGTTATCATCACAAATTATGAGTAAAGACGAAAAATGAGCAAGGTATATCAATATTGTAGATAAACAGGTGTAATTACTAACTACTTGTAGATCATCTGAAATAAGTCTAGGATGGTCGACACTAAGAAGCAGCCTACCTATTGGTCAAGCTCAGTGGGAGGGGAACTCAGGTCAGAATAGGCTACCGACTGCCAAACGGGCCCTATAAAAGCAAGGGCTGTGAGACGGAAATTTAGGGGTTGGTAACTGTGTGCACTTCAAAAATAAGGGATGGTAGCTCTGTGTGCACCTCAAAAATAGGAGGCGGTAAATATCTTCACCCGAAAAATAAATTACTTCAAATATTAGGGTCCATACTACACATATTTCTGTAGATCTTGGGTACAGTCACTTCAAATGCTGTGAAATTGTAGGGGGCAGTCATATCACCTGGATTTAAGGGGTCGGTAATTTGGCAGTGGGTAGATACCGTCATATAGTGGGCCCCGGCTCCAGGTGGTCGAGCCAGGGGCAACGTACCACTGGCGCCACATACCACTGATGGTTATAGTCATGCCATTCGGTCGCACTTGTGTTTGCAAAAAACAGCTAAATTGGCAAAGCTTTCAGTGGCTGTCTGAAAGGTCATTTTAGAATGGAATTCTCCTACGCATAACCATCTCATTTCACCAATGTTAAGCCCAACCATTCTTTCTCTCTCTCTCTCTTTCTTTCTTTCTTTCTTTCTTCCTCCTTCCTAATCATCTCGCGATCTCTTACTCCCATTTATTTGTATACATAATGTGCCCTCTGATAACCCTGTCTTTTGTGAATGTCATCTGGTTAGGCCTAAATGTCATTCTCCAACCAGGTATCAGGGTAGCCCAATCAGGCTTTTAGTCACTGTAGACTTTGCTTGGAGAGGTGTGAGGGGCGCAGGTACTCTCTCTCTCTCTGTCGATCTCTCTCTATTTAATCATTTGGGAAAGAATGACACACATGTACACTGATCAGAGATCAGAATTCATACACTGTAAGACGCAGGCAGGGTTATTTTACAGCAAAATCCCTTGGCAACTTTGGTTCCAGTACATTTTGCTGTAAATCTACAGGAGGTGAATCACTGTAATTTTAAAGAACAATTCAGAGTAAGCAAAATGTGTTGTAAAATTACAGAGAAATGTCTTGTAAATAAACAGCAATATTTTCTGTGAATGGACAGCAAATCTTGCTGTAAATGAACAATAAAATATACTGTAAATTTACAGAAACCTTTGCTGGCAACTGAGGTTTCAGCAACTATTGCTGTAAAATTACAGAAACTCGAATTGTAGAATTACGGCAAGGGGTTCTGTTAACCAACAACAAATGTATTTTATATACAGGTATACGTTATAAAAGACACTACTATATACTCTGGTATTGGGGTCAGTTCATGGTAATCATCCCCATAATATCATTTATGTGTGTGCTCCATGCAGAAGTAGAGAACCATCTCACCCAAGCCATTTCATGGTCATTCAGTTTTAACACTGAAATAACCTAAAGTCCTGGGACTTGTATTTCAGATTTAGACACAGTTATGGTGCCATGTATGCATATTATTGGTTGTTCCTAGTTTCCTCTCAGGTAACCTTGGACAATAACATTGGTGCACAATGCTAGATTGAACCTGCTGAGGTTGTTATCATATTGCAATTCATTATTAAGCTTTGGCGACAATATTGGATTGAGGTGTGCAATATAAGACAATACATACTAAACAAATGGTATACTACTGGCTTCCAGTGGGCGAAAGTAAGGCTATTTTGGTAAACCCTTTGAAGGGCCACTAGGGTGATTGGCTGGCCTAGGACATACTGTATACAGAGTAATTATACAGGATCACTCACTGTACACATAATCTACACCTGCAAAGCCTTGATATTACAGTCACGGTATCAACTTCTTACAGTGTACAGTGAGACCTGAATGTATTGTGTGTGATTCTCATAGACCTTTCCTCATTAAGATTGCCCCTATTCAGATATGTAGCTACAATTATAGATCACAAACACAATGTCAGCACCAGGTGACTAATTACAACTTCAACATCAACACATATTGTCTTTTAATAAAAGCACATACTGAGCCACCTCTTACCAAAGATAAATGGCGCCCTATGGGTGGGGAGGGGTACACACTTTCCTGAAATATTATCAGAAAGAAAGCAAACCAACTTGTGTACCAGCTTTAGTCACAAAAAACAACATGTAATGTATGTCATATAGGTTAGATTGTGGGGTGTGAAACTAATGAGGTGTTACTCAGCACCTAATGTAAGATTTACAATTAGCTCCACATCTGCATGTTGTGTTGCGTCAACTTTATATGGCTTGTTAAAAATATTTTGACAAGAGATACATAATTATAGTCTCTAACCTCAATATGGACTTAGGGAGTCACAAATGTGAGATGACCTGGGGGTGTGTTGTGCATATTGTAGGCTGGTCTCTACTTACTAACTAGTCTGTAGATTGTTTCAAAACAGCATAACATCATACCGAAACCCCCATAAGAATATCACATGAATTTACTGTCATAGCTCTGTGTGTGGTCATAGTAACCTAAGAAATGACATCCAGCAGCTCTGTCCAAATATAGCACATATATTTTTTAGGTATAGCCAAATTATCATCACAGCAAGCTTTCTGGCTGTGTACAAATGACGTCATGCTTTTTAGACCATTTTTTACCCCCCCCCCCCTTACCCCCCTCGTCATGCTTTTGGCCAATTCTCGATGACAGGAAGTTTAATCAAGATATGATAGTATACAAAATAGTCACAATTAGTTACAATTTCACAAGCTCCTTCTACTTTTTTTTTTAAATAAGACATTTGAATGCAAGTGATTTCACTTTGTGTTTTTCAGAGCCATTCATTACCTTCTTCAACAAGACATCTGGTAGTAACTATGCAAAATTATAACTGAGGGGTATAACAAGGATAGAGCAGTCAGAATATCGCAGTATGTCCCCAGGGATTTTCATAGGAGAAACGCACCTTGGTAGCATGCATATATTCACCATGTTCCAATGGGTTTACTTCATCTATTATTTTATAACAAACACAAATAAAATTCATATTTTCAACCACCAACCACTAGATTTTTCTTAAAATTCTTCAGAATATTGTTCAGATAATTTGCTCTTCAATAAGAGTAATTTTGATATGGGGTCCCATGAATTATTTTATAGTTTTGGCCATGTGGATTAAAAAAGTATTGGAAAATCTGACAAAAATCCATATTCAAAGCACTGCATGATGGGTAAAATGTACACATTCTTGGCAAGAGATTGCTCCATGATATGCCCTCCATCATTGTGAACAGCCTACCACTTCTATAGCATTGTCTTGACCATATGGGGGCTATAATTATAAAGTACAAAAGATTGTTGGAGAATGATGAAAAAATCTAGATGTAAATATGCCAAAATTTCAAAGTGTCATGAAATTATTTGTGGGGATTTAGGGCATGTATATGTATGGGCACACCAAAAATAATGTCATTCTGATGAAGTAAACCTATATGCGCAGGGACCTGCGCATTAGGCTCAATTTGAATGGTAGCGACCCACCTAATAAGTTCTAATAAGAGGGATTCTTAATCAGCATATCATCTTTTTTATTTAGATCATTAAAATGACATTGTACGCGTGATGATATAACTATGGACTTCAGACTAAAAAAAAACTGCAAAAATTGTTTCCTTCTTGTAGAAGTTAAAGAAAATATGACTATGAATATGAGACAAAATGGAAACAAAGAAGGCAACAACCTGACAATATCATGTCATATCTGAAGGTGGAATGACAATGGTACTTCACCAGGAGTTTTGAAACGTCACTTTGGAATTGAGGTAACTTCAACCAACAACACAGAGATGAATTCTGATGGGACTAAGATGCTCTTCATTGAATGAAATATCAAAGTGCGGAGAGACCACCATGGTATGAATGTGACCTGTGTGTTCACCCCACATGATGGACCAAAGCACGTTGAATCACATAATGTTGTTGTGCTTGGTATGTGTCAAATTGAATTGTCTTTGCATATTTAATGACGATATTTAGGGCTGCTTTACTAATGCCATGACTTCTTTTCTATACATTTGTTACACAATAAATCGTTGAATTAGCAATAATCCATCTGACCAACAGCAGTAGACCCAGCACTCTAAAGAAGAAAGTAAAGTATTCATCTTGACATGATTGTCTGTCAGACTTATTTCATGGCAGGGTATTCTCAGCTACACATACTATAAATTCTGATGGCTTTAAGATGTTGTACATTGAACAAAACACCAATGTATGAAAGAGCACCAAGGTATTGATACTCATTTTACTCCCTGGCAAGCTGTTTTGTTTTCAGAATAACTGTCCAGAGATGTCAGAATTTGAGCATATATGTACTATGGTTGGATGCTCTTTGTAGTTTTAGACTGTACCTATTCATAAAGGCTACCTTTTTGTTAATTTAGATATGGTGACCCCTCCTTCTACTGCTACGGATGATGTCACTACTAGTACTACAACTATGACCAGTAAGTTATATCATGGGTCAATTGGTTTGATTATCATTTCATTCTAAATATGAAACTACAGCATCTCCCAGGTGTTAATGTGACAGAAGACAAACCACAGGAGGGGATTTTAAACAGAGAAGGGAAGTTTGTAATTATGCAGCAAGTATAGAAATTGATGATTCTATTTGATTTCCTGGATATAAGATAGCTCTAGATATACTCGAAATATAGAGGATTGGGTGGTGCTTCCCTTTGAGTTTGAGTGAAAGTTTAACAACACAAAACCAGACAAGTAGAATTAACATCAGTTTTATTGTTAAAGGCAAATGGCAGATCCTAGAATTTTATGTTGCACGTTCAGAGGAGAAGCTTCATTCTTGTAACAGTGTTACAATAGTAATGTTTAAGCCTTTTACATGAAAAACACTCTTCTTTTTTTTCAGAAGGTTTAGGCACACTACCTGATAGTAAGGAAATTTATCATATCATGATTGCATTACTCTCGTTGCTCATATTGGGGTGCACAGTATATGGGCTGATCCAAGAAATAATGTTTTTGGGTCTTTTTACCTTCAGGGGGCTACAATAAACAAGTTAAAGCTCCCTTCTTCTTTATTCTAGTCACATTTGATAGCTTCAAAAAAAATGACAAATTTGCTTATGTCGGCCTATAATCTTTGGAGATATTGGGCATCAAAGGTGAAAAATTGCCCAAATTTTGCATTTTGGGCACTATTCTCAAATTATGCTTATCTAAGCAGTCCTAGAACATCATGAACTATTTTTTCCTTAGTGGTAGGTCCTATCTAACATTTCCATGTCGTTTGGAGTTCATACGACACATAACTTTTTCAAGGTACCTCTTCCCATGAAAAATGACTGATTTTCCACTCACCAAGCCAATCATATATATAGACTAGCTAGTCTGCTAGTATACTAGCTTTAATCTATTTAATACCCACCATCAAAGGGGTTCCTATAGGGGTCTATTTTGCAGAAAAAGGTTTGGCTCTACCTATAAACCCTACATCACCACAGGCTTGGAACCAATTTTCAACTCCGGAGGTGTGACATATGCTGAATTAGCCCAATTCAGCATAGGTCACAAAAAGTGATTGTTTATGTAGAATGCTCACCAGTCTAAGGAATCATCTTTTATGGATGTTGATTTATTTTTCTGTAAGGGCTGGCCTGTGGTGAGTCAGAAGTGTGTCTAAAAAGGCCAAAGATCATTTTCAGCAAGGGCCTTCCTGAGCCTCTTAAATAACTTATAAGTGGCAGAGGGTAACTGTATTGTGTAGTAGAAACTCTGTAGGGAAGGTATAGTGATTCTTAAGAGTATATGATGATTTTTAATGAACTAAGGGTAAAGTTAATATTGTGGATTGATTTTGACCAAATTTTACATCTCGTGCTATATAACACAAGACCTGCAATTCCAGAAGATTTGATCCCTGGTTTTTGATTTTTGGTACACTTAAAATACTTAATTGTAGTATTATTGAGACAAAATTTGGTGGCAATCCAAGCATTACTCAGTGTAGTTTTGATGTTATATCTAAAAAATGTGACCAATGCTGAACAAGTTTCAAAGGGCTATAAAAACTGACCCGTTTGGAGTTGGTGACTTGAATAAACCTTTTCGAATAGCCAAGATATAGGGCTTCAAATAAGATAAAGTGTTCTTAAGTAGTACTGAGTTTCTCAATTCATCAGTCCTGAGCCCAATATGCATTAAAAAGTGAAATAGCCCATATATTGGAATACTCCAATATTGCAAGTTCAGAAGAAGACCCCCACCAGGTTTGTACTTTTTGAGTTACAAAAATATGATAATTGGGGTAACGTTTATGAAAATTAATGCATTACATTTATGTATATCTGATTCAACCATGTTCATGACAACACCACTTAAGCCAATATGGAAATACTATGAAGAAAGCATCTTATATATCATTCATACACTTTAGAAAACTCTAAAGCATATTATGAAAATATTATAAAAAATATTCTAATTCACAGTTCCAGACCCAATCCTAGAGGACCCTTACCTTGCTGCCACTGGGCCAGGAGAACCCGGTAGATCATCCAAACTGATCCAAAAAGATGTCCTCCCTACATAATAAATTTGGCAAGTTGAAGAAAATTATGGTTTTCGTTTGATCAAATGTTTACTAGCATCACACTTTTGCTTACCATACATCTAATCGTTGAGATTTTAGTATGAAAATACTAAAGAGTAGTATGTTACACATTGAACTTGTTCACAAAGGATAAAGGAGCATTGTAAAATAATATGCAAAAAATTAGGTCTAATTGGAAACTGTCCTTTTTATAATTCCCACAATACAGAGTATGGCTCTTATAAAGAGTTGGAACTGATGGACATCTCACCCAATCGCGACAGCTGTTATCACAAGAACAACATGGGTGAATAAGATTTCTCTTATGTATTTGTAGTCTGGGGACACCAGTCCCATACTGTGGACCTCATGAAATAAATGCATAACTTTTGGAAAATAGTATACATCTGTTGGGGAGGGGGGGGTTGGTAGTTTATTAAAGCGAAACTACAAGGGAAGGATGGAAATGTTGCATCCACAAGATCCCTTAATCAATTATCTATGTGTTTTACAGAGGAACAGTCAGAAGGGAAATCAGAATCAAGCAGGGACCCTAACAGTTCAGCAAGATGCCCAAGAACTCATTCTGTGCGAGGTAGGTATATAGGTTTTCAATTATGACTCCTTAACAAACCTCCTCATAACAAGTATTTAATGAAACTTTGAAAGTAGTACCACCCTATTACACACATATATGAGTTTGCTGAATTGTACACCATTTATGATTATTTATTGAGCATTTTGTTTTGTTAAATTTCATTAATCTAGCTTCAACCCTGTATTCTGAGAGGCCCAAATTAAAGGATCTGCGCATGGGTCAACAACTTCAAGCTGTGGAGACATTTGAAAGTTTGATTATTTGAATTGTTAATCCCTGTAAATATGGCTGGTATGGAGGTGGCTCAAAGGGGGGGGAGGACAAAGGAACTTCACCCCTTTTAGCAAAAATAGCCAAAGTTTAGTTCTTTTTAGTACCTTACCATTACAAAAATTAAATTCTATATTGAATAAACTTTTATCATTCTATCAGCTTCCTTTGGTCATACTTTTACCTAAGCTCTATCTTTATTACTTATTGTTTAATTACAGAAAATGGTATGCAATTTATGGGCCCTAATTGAAGGATATTGCTATACTATCTTTATACGAGTCGCAGACCCCTAAGGTTAGCCTTTATCATTCAAAATGTTGTATAAAATGTTTAAGTTTGGTCACGCATGTAAGAAAATAAGCATAAAATTTAATTGGTATCTGGGTGTGTAATCTATTGAAATTAAATCAATATATTACAGTCAGAGCAAGTGTTGTTTTTTCTAATACATACTGAAGATATTCTGGGATCGCCATTAACTATAGAATAGAAATATATTAAACACGGTAACTTCAGCTAACACCCTACAAGAGTTCCCCTTATCATAGATAAATTATATTTACATTTGTGAAAAGCCCTTGACTCCCTCTTCAGAATGGTTACCATACAATGTGAGTACACGCAGAATATTTCCGGTAATAAACTCTTAGAAAAAAAGGGACCGTAAATTTCTGAACACCCATAGAAATACCCTCCAATGGGCACTTGGTCCACCTTTGGTAATGCTAATTATATACCTCCAAACTGTACTCTATCACCTAAATTACTTCAGAACATTAGCACAAATAAAGTTGCTTTTGTGATATATGGTCCGTTGGTTAAATGCAAATTTTCTCTGAACTCTGTGGTAACATGGTGGTAGCCAATTGTAGAGTTCTCCATATCAGCTGGGGCCATCTGGTGTGGTTGTGTCGCACAAACTGCAGTGACGCAATTGCCAGGATCCATCTGGTGTAGAAATAAACCTTTGCTTATCCATAGACTGGTTTTGCTTGTCACTATAACAAGGACAGGGATATCAGCCTGCCATTTCCCAAACAGTCACAGATTGACTGGCCCAAACTGTGACGACAGTTATACCTGCTGAAGGTCTACACATGTAGCAGAACAGGGTTGATACATATACAATGAAATGAGGGATTCGATCTCTCCAGTGACGAATTGGTCATTGTTACATACACCGTATAACCCAGTGTAGAAGCTGCAACCGCGAATATAAGCCTCACCTAGAATTTCTGAATTAGCTATAAGCCCCACCGGGCGTCTGAAATGGCTGTCATTCCTTACTCTATTCATTACATGTAAAAAACCCATATAAGGCCACTCCAACAAAAACTTGTTTCTAATCACCAAGTCATGAAAAATGTGACGAGGGAGGATTTTATCTGAAATACCAAGTACCGTAGCAAAACATTGTTTAATGTATGATGCATTAATACCCCATGAAGAAGATGTGGCTTATACGAAAGTTTCAACAGCATCGTTTGGGAAAACAATGCTGTAAAGATTTGGTATGTATCATTATCTGAATTTAAGTATAGTACATAACAACATGAAAATCATTTGTCAGTATATAGGTGAGATAAAAAACACAATTTCCCCATGAACTCTCATATAGTATTTACAGCGCCAGCATTTATAAAGTATATTCTGTTGGTTTAGCATAATTAATGATGTCTGATGCTCATGAGGGCATAATGGTACTGTAGACAGAATGCCATAGTGTTATGAAATCCTTCCAATCAACATTTGTTCCTTTAAGACAAGTGAAAACCTTTACCATGAACTGGTTTATTCACTTTGTTTTCCTCTTTTATCTGTATTGTCAGTCTGCTGCAGCTGTGTCAGGTAAGTGGCTGTTATCTTTAACAAAATGATGTCACAAATTGAGTATGCTGACACAAGTCTACGCCTCATGAAATAACCTTCAATTTTGAATTATGCGAGTGTAATACTGTTTTTATTTCATGTTATTTTAGACAATGATGGCCAAAACCTCATTATATTGGGCCGCATGTACATAACTTAATCAGATTGATATGTTTATCTTCTGTGCTGTAACTGGCCATGGAGTGAGGGACATGGATATTCCATAGGGGGGTGTGGGATATGGAGCGCTAATGTTAAAACCTTGGACTGACATACTCTGTAATATTCTGGGGAATTCGACATAAGATAAATTCCAGCTTCAGACCACCTATCAATTTTACACAAACATGATTAGAGCTCTTTTTTTAGGCATTGTATAGCCACATTGCGGTGGAATTCAGGAAAATAATTGAATCAATATTTTTATTTGATTTCTTAGACTCATCCATTACCTTCTTTGAAAAGACATCTGGGAGCAGCAACTGTAAAACAGTATCCCTGAGGTGCACAGCAAAGGTGCAGCAACTAGAATTCCACAGTGGGTCTATAGGAATCTTCATAGGAGAAAATCGCCTTGGAGGCCCTGGTCCAGGCCCTGGTCCTGGTGATGTTAAAATGGTGAATGGAATGCTAGTTGTTACCTGTAATACAGATCTCTCTGTTGAAGACATTGCACCAGGAGCAAACATCACCTGTAAGCTTGAAACAAGTGGTGGTGTGACTATTAGACCTTTGACCCATGACCTTGCCTCCTGCAAAAAAGTGGTTGACATGATTGTTGACATTCATAAGGAAGTGGTGATGAGATGTCCCAATTGAAATTCAGTGAAACAGAAGTGGAAGAGGCTTACTACATCCGGTGACTATTTGAAAGATGAGAAACTGATAAGCAAATACCTAAATCAGACGGCAATGGAGGCATCATTTGAGTACCACATTGACTCTGTTAAAACCACTGATGAAGGAATGTATGTTTGCTTGGAGAACATCAACGGAAAAATGGAGAAAAGAAAAGTCATCAATTTGGTGGTCAATGGTAAAATTCGGATTGTCTCTGTTAACTGTTAGGGCATTATAGGATGTTCTCTATTTGGTTCTTACAAGAAAACCCCTTAAACAGCATGAATCCTATTATCTAGATCATTGTAATGTATGCATTCTGATATATATCCGTGTATTTTAGACTCCCATATGTAAATTAACAATGCAAAATTGTTTCTCATAGATGTTGAAGAAAACATGACTATGAATATGAGACAAAGTGGAATAAAAAAAGGCATGAACCTGATAGTATCATGCTATATCAGACGATGGAATGACACTTCACCAGGAGTATTGAAACTTAACTTTGGAAATGAGGTAACTTCAACCAACAAAACAGAGATAAATTCTGATGGGACTAAGATGCTCTTCATAAAACTAAATATCAAAGTGCGGAGAGACCACCATGGTATGAATGTGACCTGTGCGTTCACCCCACCTGATGGACCAAAGCACATTGAATCACATAGTGTTGTTGTTCATGGTAGGTTATTCAGGCTCATCGTGAAAGATTCATCTCTAGATTCCTTTCAGACTGATTTGAGGCAGAGTAAACAAAGCTATTGTTATAGCCCTATGATGTATTTAAAGAGAAGTGGTTCTGATTCAGATAATACAGGTCATAAACTCCCCAGGTCCAATTTCTAACAGGTTTTCCTTCTCTTGACTTCTAAGTCCCTGTTGTTCATCACAGGTCAAAGGTTATTGTGTCATGATATTATGATCATATATTTCCTTGCCACTTTTATATCCTACATAGGTGTCCAGGAGCAGTGGGCCATTGATTCCAAAGGAACTGGTAAGCGAAATTTCTGTTGAACACCCCCATTATGCCACGTTTCTCTTTTTTCTATTATTTGCTCATTCATATCATTCTGCTGTATTATCTTGATTATTTTCTCTCAGAATCAAATTAACAACACCGTGTATTCTTGTCACCTAAATTAATACAACCTGGTGAGATAGGGAACTGCATTCTTTAAATCATTTGTTCTGCTACTGTTCTATTTTTTTCTTTACATTTCAGACGCATTTGTACATGTCTTTCTAGTCAGCAATGTCAAGAATAGAAGATGGTCCATTCCAAAAAGTCTAATGGTTTGGTTAGTATTTCAATCTAATATGCATTATTTTCATTTGATAATAATAGTGCTGACGTCAGCAGTGAGTGCCGTTCGCAGCCGTGTGTAGCGTGCTAGTTAACGTGCTGTGCCTGGTGGGGTGTGCTATGATGTGCGGCCACGGGCGTGGGCTGGCTACCAGGTTTAGTCTGTGTAGGTGTTATCCATATGCTATAGAAGGGTTAGAAACTAAAGGGAACAGTGCTACCCTCTGGTGCTTTTATTTGCTATGCACAGACCTTGATTGCGGAGGTGAGTGGTGACTTTGCCAAAGTAACCCCTCACCTCACGGAGGGACATCTGCTTGGACCTGCCCACATGGCAGGCATATACAACATTGACCTATGGCATCCTTCGCGACACCCTATCTATTGTTCATATATTGCAAATGGTACGGAACATTCATACCTAAATCATGATCAAAATTAGTACACTCTATATATCTATAATATTCAAAAAATATTTTTGTGCATTTCAGTAGATCTGTGGTTCTCGACAACTGAATTTGAAGCGAAGCAGCGACAAAAAGGAATGCTGTCATAACCATTGAAATCCTGATATCACTAATCTTTCACACTTCGGCTCAATCTGGCCCCAGCTCGACCACTTGTGTGAGTCGTCTCTGGCACCTAGCATTTGTGGGTAAAAGAAGTTTTTTTTTCGCTGGTTGCTGTATTGCTTATTTGTAGGTAGGTACCTCACGTAGTAATTTTCCCCAGAAAGTGGGGACCATCATCCACATACACGAGAGAGGTATTCCCTAGAATCCCAACCGGGCAAGACTGACTTCGGCTATTACCAAGGGAACTTCAAAATGAGAGATATAGATTCTACAATTTTTACTTTTGCACATAAAAGTTATAAAATTTGCATGAGAATGCCTTCCTCATTTAAGCGATTAGTTTCTCGATGTAGCAGTTAGGAGCTTTATTTCCTGTACTTTGTGTATATAGTGTAATGGCTAATAAACTATGTCAAAACAAAAACATAAAGAAGAATTGGTCAGCACCAGGTGTTATCTCAGGCACGTTTGTACTGATGTCATTAGAAACTCAACTTCATTGCATCCTGTGAAAATGGGTACGTTGATCCCTAACAGACACCTAAAATATATATGCTACATATGTTACCATCCTGCTCACCATAGAATAGCACAACACGGATAAGTAGATGTAAGGCATTGTATGAGGATGGGAGGTGAGGAAGAGGGGAAGTGGTAAGGGTGAGGCCATTATCGGTGCAGGGGGTAGAAGGTAGGAAGGGCCACAAAGGCAGACAGGTGAGTGTGCCACTAACACTATGAAGCTAATCAATGAATTCACGTATTATCAATGCATGTCGATCTGCTTATTGAAAAAGGAGTTTGATTTCCAACTTCATAGAGTTATATATTCGATGGCATCACAATAACGTGTGAAATTCAGGATATGACAACCATTTAATGGCAGAGGCTACTGTGTTACACATCTCAAAGCCATATGATCTGGGTGGCATTTCTGTACGTGCAACGACAGACACACTTGAAACCACAAGTAGCACCAGTCACGCATGGAGCATGGCCTACAATTGAGGCTCATGACACCATTTATAACACGGTTAGCGAGTTTTCAGTGCGTAAAATGGATAATATGAGTTCTGATATCTAGCGATATAAGAACCCAAAACTAACAGTGGACGCGCAGCGGAGCGGACATATTTAATCCTACCTTGACAACGAGTTGACACGAAAGTAAATCCTCCATTTTTGAAGCTTATGTACCAAATCTAGCAAAATGCTTTGGACATAACATAGTTGAAACCTCATTCTAACTCCCTGTCGGGTAGATTACTTGATATTAAGGCTGAATTAAACATATTAATTAAAAAATATTAAACTTTCAAAGCGAGCGACTGGCCGTGCGTCTTCGCCATTCTGTCAACACTACAGGTGCCACTGCCTGGTGTGTACAGAATGGATTATATTTTAGACTGGCGCAGCTCTGTCTCAATGTGTTCGCGCTAGTAGGCCTATAAGAATGGGAGATGCAGGAGGTCGCCAGCTTAACCATACGTTAACATGAAACCAAGATGGCGGAGGGCCGTCTTGTCGACTCGCAAAAGAAATGAATGGATTCTATCTATTTTAAAGGTAAATACTTAGAATTAATGGTGGAAACCGTGTTATAAGGGCAATATATAATGAATAGACTTGCACTCGTTGGCTTCAGGGGTTTCATATAAGCATTCGCCTTCGGCTCATGCTTATATCACCCCCTGAAGCCAACTCGTGCAAGTCTATTCATCATATATTACTTCCATACAATTGGTGCCATTGCATTTATGTCTATCAGTGCTTAAATTGCTATACTACGAATATCCTCCCAAATTATATGTGCCTGATTCCATAGAGGCCTTTTTTAGTAAGGGGTCTCTGACAACCACATGTTTCTCCAGTACGATCCCTTAATAATCAATTACATTGAAATAAGCACCTGCGATGACATGGCCTACGTCTGAGGTGTCTTGGCAGTCGTAGCATCTTGTGCAGTGACCTCACGGAGCCAGGTGTGTATGTACACATCATGGGTCTATTGTAGTCACGGCCTGATTGCAACCATTTATAGTTTGTAGCCAGTTCACACAAAAAGTGAGCATTTAAGTTCTCTTCTACCACTGTATATTTATAAAGGTACCAAGCACAGTATTCACTTTGCCTTATCTCAGATACACTGTTCGCAATGTATACAGTGATGATATTCAAGAAAGGGACATGATATCCAATGTAATGATAGAGGCATATCGTAGAAAATGGTGCTCTACGATTGTGAATGTGAACACTAAGTACATTTCTCAGAATTATAACGATTGTGTACAGTAACTTCTGGGAATTGTATATTAACATCTCGCATACAAGTTATTTAATCAATAAAAGTATTCAAACGTGCCAAAGGTATTGAAATATATTCCAGAATGGGGGCTCTCGGTTACATCTTATTTGATTAATTGAAATTTTTATTTGGATAAACATCATACAACAGTTGAAGTTCTTTTGGATCCACAAATAGATACAATGAGAGAGTAACCGAATATTTTATATTAATCATAAACTTAAAAATAAAGGTGTGCAATCGTATCTATTGCTATGGCCAGATAGTTTGCGACTAGTAAATCATAAAGAACATATCAGATGCTTATTTCAATATTCCTGATGATAACATAGTGGCCATATCAGGCCTATAAGGCCTATGTTGTCGTCAGGGATATTGAAATCAATGAAAGTAACGACGCCCCATGACAGTCTTGAATGGGTCTGGATCAGTGTGGGTAGTAGCATCAGGACGGGTGACCCCTTTGTAGATATCCCATCACCTACAGAAGGCACAGGAGGTTGTTTCAACACAGCCTAACATCGTACCCAGTCACTAACAGTGCCATGCTGTGATGGTTAATTGGCTGTCCATACATACATCCACAAATAAATACAATGAGATATTTAGTCTGCAATATTAGAGAACTGTTGCAATTGACACCTTCTAATAGAGATCTACTAAGGCAATCCACAATTGGCAATCTGTTGTTGCATTCTGTATTTGACAGAGACCAACGATGCTTGACACAAGCACAACACCCAGTGGGGGTCTATTTTAATATTACTGACGACAACACAGTGGCTATATAAAGCCTTTGAGGCCTCCTGTGTCATCATTAGGGATATTGAAACAAGCCCCTGTGCTAGCAACTAACTAGTTCTACTGCTGCAACTATATAGGTAACTAGTGGAGGTAGGTATTTTTAGAGTATCATTACCCAGCTACCCAGTTTCTACATTTTAATTTTATATTCTTCTAAATAAAATGGGATATTATCTATTGATATTCCCATATAAGTCATATTGTGTGGTGTTTATTTCCAATACCAGCATCTAAATATCCACAGGTCCACCCAAAAAGACTGGATCGAGGGTCTTGTGTGTACTTTGATAGATAACAGAGGCTATAACTGATTAGTTGTTGACTAGAAGATAAGAGCACGTGAAACTGTTCACTCCTCCTCCCGTCAGTTATACAACAGGGGACGGTACAGGTACCTCCATACATACACAAACTAGTAGGTTACGTTTTCCTCTCTTCAATTTTATTTCGTTTGGTTATTAAGTTTGGCTTCTTTGTGACCTCTTTTATTGCTATTCCACTTTAGTCCTTCTCTGTCCTTTCTCTGTCTATCTCACCATCACACAACCGCTCCAGTCTTGTTTTACCTCTCTCTCTCTCTCTCTCTCTCTCTCTCTCTCTCTCTCTCTCGTTCTCTCTCTCTCTCTCTCTCTCTCTCTTTCTCTCTCTCTTTGCCCTCATTGCCTATTTCTGGACAAACACTTGCTCCAGAATGGTGCGATACTGATAAATAAATGATTATAAGCCTAAAGGGGGACCTCTCTCATTCACATATAATATACAGTATAATATAGGCCTCCGTGAATTCCTGGGTTATATAAGTGATTGTTATCACTGATAAGGAGTAGTATAGTATGTATCGGAACGGGACTATAGCTAATCTAAGGATATTACTCACTGGGGATGCAGCCAATCAGAGGCCTCTGGTCACATGACCCGTTACCATGGTAACGTGACATACTAAGGGGATTAGCAACTACCTCTGAGCCAATCAGAGGCCAGCATTCTGGTAACCATGGTAATGTGACCTACTTAGGGGATTAGCAACCAACGCTCAACCAATCAGAGGCCAGCATTCTGATAACCATGGTAACATGACCTAATTAGGGGGATTAGTGCGGTCACGTGACCCCTTGTTTGTAAAACAACATGTGGTGTCAACACGTGACCCCTTGTTTTTAAAGAAAGGGGTGGGGCTAATTATGTAAATGAGATATATCAAATACATTTCACTTTGTTTTATATTTTATTTTATCAAAATAGTATACTAGTGAGTAATATCCCTAGATTAGCTATAGTCCCGTTCTGATACATACTATACTACTATAAGGGATACCTGGGATGGTAGACTCGTGACCTACAGTGTTGATTTTATACCCACTATGCAAATATACCACTGTTCATGGTACAGAATCTTATGTCTGATTCAGATTTCAACATTAATCCAATGAACCATTTTCACCAGAAAAGGATGCATGTTTTTCTTCTTCATGTCAGTATTGCATTGGTGTCAGACCAATACAGCCCTAAACAATTAATAGCTATAGATTTGGAATGTGATGCATCAAGGACACTCTAATATAATATTGGCCCACTGCACCCTTACTTAGTCAGGATGTCTACTACATATATTTATGGCCCATGATTTAACTAACTTTTAACTGACTTACCTGACATCTATTGGATTTTAACTGATCAGAAATTGGGTAATTTGCAGGGTTCACGAAAAGGATTCATCCACTCTCAAGTGAGGCTGTATAAAACGTTTTGCACATTCACGCAAATCTTGACAACGTCCTATTATGGAACAACATTCACCGCCTAAATCGTACTATATATTTCCATGACACTCTTACAGGTACGCCATGTCTGGAGAGGGTACCTATGTGTGTACTCTGGATGCCGCAACACAGAAAAAGGCACTGGATGAGTTAAACGAGTTCCCGATTGAGCGAAAGTCACAGATTGAAACATTCAGACAGTGGGTGAAAGCACAGCCACATCTAAAGAGCAGAACAGGTTAAAGAATTTATTTATATACTTCTGACATCTAATATGCAGAACAGGCACAGGGAATCTTGTTACCACCCAAAATGAACAGCTCTATATTTATTGCATGTGTGCATCAAGGGTTAGGCCAAACTAGAAAGGTCAATCCGCAGTCCCCTCCCCCATACAATACCTTCTCTTGGGTCGCACCCCTACTAAATCCAGGTCTTTTGAATCAAATCAATATGAAATAGATGCAGAGATATAAATCTACATCAATCCAATTGAGGACGGCAGGTTGTTCCCTTGGACCCTGTCCTTTTTATGGGGCAATATAGCCAATATTCCTCTCATCACAGACGATGCATTCCTCCTACGCTTCCTGAGGTCTGCAAAGTTCAGTCAGCTAAAGGCGCAGGAGAAGCTGGATAACTTCATAACGGTGCGCTGCAGTCCAACAAAGGGGGTCCCAGAGTGGTTCTCCACCCTGGACCCTATGGACCCTACACTAGCCAAACTGTCAGAGGCAGGGTGAGTACACACTTTTTGGTGTTTTGCTTTCTTGCTATAAATGTGAGAGCCAAAAAAAAATATTGGTACAATAATTGATAATTATGAGAAATACTGACTGTTCACTAAATCTCGCAAATCTAATCAGGGTAATAGCAATTGGTCAATGGTCTACTTGTATAACAGAGGACGGCGCTGTGTACTCTCACCTTGATCATATATGGTGATTTACATTATCCTACAATGAATTGTCAATTCATTCAACCTGCCTTTGACCATGAGATCGATCTTGGTTACCAAATACATAAATGTAATTTTGCATCCTCCTATTTCTTTTTCAAAATATCACTCAAATAATTATGTTCCATACACTGTAAAAATCTAATGTACCGAGTGTTTTATCATGAAACATTTGACCGTCCGAGCCTGGAAATGGGGCGCCATATGCCTATAGCCAAGGCAATAAGACTCCTATAGTGCAAATGTTATCATTCGAATTCTAGCTTGTATCCCAATATTGAGCAACAACCATCTGATATATTCACTTCAATGTGATTAATATTGCAGTATCTCCATCCCCCTACCCGGCTATGATGACGAGGGACGTAAGGTGGTTCTTATCAGAACGGGTAAGAAGGCGGGGATGGCCTGTTGTAAATCTGGATAGCTCCAGTTTCATTTATTGTATCGATAATTGATATTCTAGCAGAATGCTGAGAGTAATATATCAATACATGTACTCATGTGATCTTACAATCAATGCCTCCGTATAAATCACTCAATGGATCAATCCACATGATCAAGGTACCATTAACCTCTTCCATGAATATAGGCCCACTATTATATACAATATAAGTTAATATTTATGTGAAGGTTCACATGCGTTCATCTGTCAGACCAACCTGAATGTACTAATAAATGAGAACGTTTTGCGGAAAAAATAAAAGGAAAATGGAGTTTTCTATTTTGAATGAAACGTATAAACATTGATTACCGTAATTTAACCTTTAGATTTTCTTTGTTCTTTGCTTGTCAAAAGGTTGAGAATCAGCTCAGTCCCATTGTTGAATTGATTGATAAGGGCCCATTTTACAACTTAATACAATGGATCATCTTTATATTCTTACCCTAGGACACTACGACCCTAAGACAGTCAACTGGGGTGACGTGATGCGTGTTGGATTCCTGAACTCTGACTGCATGCTGCTGGACGAACCATTACAGGTGCATGGTGTCGTCGCCATCTTGGATTTTGGCGAGTTAAGCACGGCTCATGTGACAACCTTCACAAGGGAACTACTCGCCAAATGTATGAAGTGCTGGCAGGTGAGCAGTTCTACTGACAAAACAAATTGATTCACAGCGACATGTTCATTTATAGACAGGGGTCTATAAGAATACGTCGCAAGGGGATCACAACTGAGGACAGTGCCAACTCGGCAGATTCAAGCAAGTATTATTGGGCCTGCTCTTGCTCATATCTGGGTATGAGATAAACCTTATTTTGCCCATGTCTAGCCGAAATCCTAGCCTTGTCTGTATCAGGTTTAAACAAGGGTAGACCAAGTACTACAAGCAAAACTATGTATTTCTTCATGTCACATAGAGGAAAAGAGGTCTAAGAAAAAGTCAATAGGGGGTTATGGTTGTACCATAGTGGGCACCTCTACCTTCTGATTGGAAAGCTTAATTCTCAAAGTCATTAATCGTTTCGCTGCTCTAGATGAAAGTTGCAAAGAAGGTCCCATATCCTGGATGAAACACAATCCTCCCACTCTGATGCTCACCATACTTTATTTCTTGTCTTTTTAGGATGTATACCCAACACGAAGCAAAGCTACAAACTATGTCAACACTAATTCCATTTTTAATGCTTTCTTTGAACTTGGAAAACTTTTCATGAAGGAGAAGCAAAAGAAAAGGGTAAGATATTTAACCCCATAACAGATGCATGTATCATTTAATGGAAAGAAAAAGTTAGATTAGCTGAGTTTATATCCATTGCGATGATTTTCACTACCCAATGGTAAAAAAAAATTGCGGACTCGGTTTGAGGAAAATTAAGTACAATGGCAGGATGGATAGCCAACTGACAGGTGCTTATCCATCAATCCGTTTGGCTAGTAGACGAGCTATGATGCACTGAAAAAAAGTCTTCCTGACAAAGTGACATGTATGTACCCATGTCAACTTGATTTGACACAGAGCACACGTCATTGGGACATGTGCACATATGTCCCCATTACAAATGTAGCACACAGTAATCCTCATATGATTTGACATGTCTTAAAATGTCATCTGTAAGTTGACTAGGGTCACAGCCATGTCAAAGGCACTTGACATGTGATGGTTTGACATACATAATTGTTCTAGGATATTCCACTAGATGGGGCAAACAACCATTTTGGTACCATGATTAATCACTACCGAGAAGTACTACCAACACTTGAGACATTTGATGTATCTGTGTCATTTTGTCTTCATGAAGAATAGATCACTAAGGTCTGTAAATACTATCAATGAATGGTAGTGAATTCTATTTCATTGTTAAATTTGCATTTGTTATTGAACAAAATAGACGCCCACCATCCTGAAAACTTCAACTGGAGAGGTTAGACACCTTATGTATGGGTCATTGAAAATACAAAAGGACTGTACTCCAACCCACAACCTATAATCTCAGTATCTACAATACAGGGAGACATATGCCCTGCACCTCCATGCCCTTGTGTTATGGATTGCATAGAGGTCCTCAGTCAAGTAGATGTTCTGTAGATAGGAAAAAGTGCCTTAGTGTTGCAGGCCTGTGGGACTATGATATCCCATGCCTTCTATTATAGGCCTGCCTTGATTGAACCATTGGTACATAGCTATTGACTGCTCTTGACCCTTATATAATTGTCTCACAGTATTACCTAGCACCCAGGTGAATGGATCAGAAATATGTGATGTGTCTTCATTACGCATGTCAAGTGGAGTTGACGAACCAAATATGAGAGCGTCAACCTTATTCGACAAGCCTTCATACATGTCATGTGGGAGACAAATTGAGACCAGTGCAGTATGCGTCAAAGGAATCAGTGTTCTTCTCTCTGTGTGTCTGAATATATGTTAACCTTGCTATACATGATGATAGGCTCCCTCTACAGCAATTTGATGAATGGTTGGAAGAATGGATGAATATTTTATTGATTATTTGGTCATGCTAACTAATCCCAGTGTAAGCCAAAGCCAAAGCAAGTCATTGTATTGAAATTGAAAGTGTCAGTGATCATGTCGTATTTATTTCAAAGCTTCACTTCCACCGTGATAGTATGGAGTCGCTACACCAGCAGGTTCCTAAACGCCTTCTGCCAACAGAGTATGGGGGAGACGCTGGATCAATTGACGACCTAGCTAGTAAGACTGATTTTATCAATAATTGACTCAGCTTAAAAGACTAGTAGGGCCTAATTAAAGTATATGCCCCAAACGTGCAATGATACTGAAAACATCTGCTCTGAACAAATGTTCATAGGAGACATGATAAGAATCATATAGGTGTATTTTTACTACTGTTGGCTTTTGTGTGTGTGTTTACTTTTGAGGATATAGAGATCAAAACCAATCCATTTCCTTTGGCTGACTTTTAAAACTAGGTCCTAATATAAACATTTAGTGTTTCTTTTTTTAGAATTAATCATGTATCTTACAATAGTAATAAATTCCATCTCTGCAATTTTCTTTCTAGGGTTAAATTCCGTAATCTCCAACTGATCTCCTATGATCGCAGAGAGTACTAATATCTGAGATTTATCCACTACATGTCCATAGGACACCAGTCTTGTGCGACCTGTGTTTTGAAAGTTTATCCATTGCAACTATATAGATGAGAAGTAGCCATTTGGTTGATGCCTCTCAAAGAGAGAATACAATGATATCTTCCTTTCATTCACAGAGAGCTGGAGAGAGCATGTAATCAAGTGTAAGGAGGAATTTGAGCTCAATGCACAGTCGCTCGGAGTCGATGAATCAAAGCGTCCAGTTAAAGAGGAGGCCCAGCCAGCCGGGGGATGGGGACTTGTAGGATCATTTAGAAAACTTGCAACATAGAAGCAGAGTATATTTAATGATAAATGGTCTAGTACTTTTGCTTTTCTATTTCGTTGTTTTTCAAAAGACTCTATAGGGAATGTGCATTTCAAAACAGAATCCAGTGGCTTTTTTTTTTATTTTTTTTTTTAATTTTTGTATGACTTTTTAATATAATGGGTAGCATATCATTACTGAGAGTTCAGCTGTAGCTACCTCAAATATTTGTCAATGCCGCTTTGTTGTGGGATGATTTTGTTATCTGAAAAAGAACATGATACATCTACAATAGATAGCCTATTTCATTTATCAATTGCCTTGTTAATTAACAAATATAAAACCAGATAAAGCGATATCTGCAGCATCGACAACATTAGAGCCCAGGTCAGTTTGATGTATATTGTCACATAATGATAAAACAGATAGCGATATACTTGTTTCTGTGTTCTTTCACTGGAAACAGTATCATCTCAAGTATGTATAATATCACATCGACGAAGCATATTCCACTCAGGCCAAGCCAGGTACAACCATGCATGAGAGGTCCCTGCTTGCAAATATTTTAGCAACGACACAAAAGAGCCTAAAGCCCCTAGCGGCTGTGAATTCCCATCTGCATGGAAGCATCCTCACTGATTGTCTGCCCAATGCCAAATGTAAACAGAAACAAGCCAAGCAAAGGATTTAATAGAATACAGCTACCCGTGTTGCCTAGAGGAGCTCCGGCTCATGAGTTACATTTTCCCAATTGCTAGGTCAAACCTGTTCAGGTTTGCCCTGTATTTAGTACAGGTCTACCTACTATGGTGGGTCCTATGGTGACATCATGAAGAGCCCAGGGGCACTGTAATCTTTGGCCACTCATTTCTCCAGAAATCAAACCGGCTCTGTAGGTCAGCATTCACCTAGAATGTTAAGTACCTATTCAACCAATTTTTTCAACATAATTCAGCTTTTTTTTCATTAGCATCGCTACAGATATTTGATTTCATTCATCCATTGGAGTCACAGTTCATCAAATCAAGGTATATGAAGCATGGCTTTGAAAACAATAATAATTGATATAAATAATGATTACCAATGCGAGGAAATATAAATTCGATTTTGGTGCTAGGTTCGTACCTTGGTTTGGACTATCTTTGCACCTATCTGCAAATACTGTTTGTCGGTAGAGTCATACTCTGGCCAAGTTATAGGCAGTTTGTGGGGACCTTTGTTTGGATCCCTGCAAGAGAAATATTAGGTCTTTTTTGGAATGGTTACATGATGAGTGATATCAATAAGAAATCTCATGAATGAATAGAGGTTTCAACTGATTTAAACCTGTGGTTTTCATAATTAAAAAAGGCCATTATATTTGACAAGGCGATGTGAGCAATCTTCAAACTCAGGAGTGACAAGATGAGGAAACATTGAGTGATATGCAACATGGGCATTTCATAAAAATAACTTACCCTGTATGAGCGAAGTTAGCGTAATATTTGACCATGGAATCTCCAACAAAGTGGTCAGTGACTGAGAAATTCCCAAGACGAGACTCCCTCAGTTTCCTCCTATGCGACTCCCCATATAGAATGTAGAGGTCATCACTATGTGAACCAGTCACCCAGGGTTCATAGTGAAGAAAGCTAGGGCGGTACTTGAAGTTATAGACAAAGGTTTTCTTGCCAGTTCTAGCTTTCCTGGTGCTCCTAGGAATAAAAGCATTGGTTGGATATGTCAATCACAGAAGTTAAAGATGTGATACATAGATAAACAGATGAAGGCATAACCATTTTACAGCTATTTCTGAGGAAGATAAATTAGAAACATCAGTTTACAAAAATGAAAACAAGTCACGTAATGATATGCATGTATTTCTAACATCACTGAAATTCTACATGTTATTAATTATGAAAGCATAACAAAGACAGTTCTGAGGGTAATGATAGTGGCAAAGGCTTTTAAGCAAAATTAAAGGTAGGGGGGGGGGGGTTAGGAAATCACATAGGGGATGGGGACATCATATTTCCCATCACACTTTCCTTACTGAGAATGCAGGTTAGCTTCAGAGTAAGCAGGTTCTGCCCACACAAAATCTGTCAAGGCTTGGCTGGTAGCCTGAGTGCGTGTTGTGACATCACTACTGTTCATTAAGGGGTATTTGTTCAGTATGGCCTGGATGAGTGTATCAGTGTCTCCAGGCCGGTAAGAACGAAGAATGTATGACATGGCAGCATATAGAGATTCCTTTGTAGCAGCTATATTACCAAAATCCCCTGGCAGTCCTCGCAGGTTCAAGTACAAATAACCCGCAGCATCATCCTGTGCTCTGAAAATTTGAGGCTTGGTCAAACCTTTGCAAATTCAATTTGTGTTCAATGTAACTGATAAAATATTATAAATGTGTACCTGTAAAAGAATTATGTGAATATACCTTCAGGAATGAAATATTTTTAAAAAATGAATAGTTTTATTTAAGTGAAAAGTGTTCCATTCCAATCCTAAAACCTCAGATATTCCTATTTTTTGCATTTTATATTTGATTATCAATGCTGCAAGTAATATCGAAGAATGTTAAGATGCCAAAATACAACAGTTTAAATTAGTTCAATGACTTTTATTTATGCTCTCCAGCAATAGGATCCTGACAGACGTGGGAAGGTCTGAAATCAGATACCCATATATTCGATAATAACTGAAATTCAAACTGTTTGTACATAAAATTGATAGAGTACCTTCCAGTGAGATAGTCAATGTTATGTCCAGCACCATTTTTAAAAGCATTTTTAGGGTTGACTGGGACAATCTCTCCATCCACCACAGGTGCCCATCCAGGTAGCTGACCAGTTAATATAGCCATAGCCGAGTACCCTGCCTTGTCTAAATCAGTAGCATTCTTTGTACGCAAGCACTGGATCATGGTGTTCATATCCTGCTCCTCACTCGGACATCCCTCCAACAGTGCTACATTACGAGCATTCTCAACATTGCTAGCCTGGTTGATAACAAAGGCCAAAACAGATAGTTTTTATTATCCCCAAGACGAGACTCGACTGACGTCTTGGGGATAAGAATGCCCCATAAACATTCAACATCTAAGAATAAATATAACACTATTGTGAGTTAAGTTATAATGGGTTGGTTATAATGAGTGGTGTGATAAACATAGCAGAGATGACAGTCTTTGAATAGACATGCGAACAAATGAAAGGAATTTTTACCTGAATTCCTATTGGCCCTGAGGATACTCCACTCATTGTTAGTGCTCGGTGATATAATCCCACACAGAGAGGAGAAGCGATGATGTGGCTAACCATTGCACCACCAGCAGAATGGCCAAATATAGTCACTCTTGATGGATCACCACCAAAATTACCGATGTTATCTCTAACCCACAAGAGGGCAGCCCGGGCATCCCACAACATGTAGTTCCCAGGAGAGTTGGCGTCAGAAGTGGACAACCCACCGAGGGTGCTGACACGGTAATTGTGGGATACGATGATGACATCACCTTTAGCAGTTATTTCATGGGCAGGGTAGATATGCGTGCTTCCACTCTGGAAACCACCACCCATTGTCCACACCATGACAGGCAGTGGTGCTTTTCTGTAAGGATATCAGGGAATATGTGTGAACCCCTAAGATGCAATAGGATACTCTAAATGTAATTCATATACTGGATTATGTTGGCTTTATGAATAAAGTCGGCAGTGGTGAGAAGGGAGGGTTCATTTTCAGAATCCCCTTTATGGAGAGAGGTAAGTCACTAGAATGATATATGATCAGGGAAAATAAAAAAAAAACATCACCATGAACCAGCTTTATCTTGCAAAGCACAAATAGATGCGTAAGAAATTTCTTTCTCTTGGTAACCTTTTGACACTTTGACTCTTCCCACTGTTAAAGATCCTTAAGGGACAACTGCTGTTTGGATATTGCCCTCTTGGGAATAATTACCTTATTAATTTACCTCATAAACTGCATATTTGCTGAGTCATTTCGAGAGTACTACCTTTTCTCCTAGAGTAGACAAGCATTTAGGTACGTACCCCTCTAATGACAATTGCTAGGTATGAACATCCCTTTAAATTCCGACTTCAGTTTGAATGTAGCCAGAAGTATATTATCTGAAACACATTTAATTGAAATATTGTGGGTTAAGAAGACGATAATTGTTAAGAATAAGAAGTTGGGATACTCACAACCTGACTTCAACCCCCTTTGGTATCCACACATTGAGATACAGGCAGTCTTCACCATTGTTTGGGATATCTTTATTTGATTGTGTGCAGCCACGGCTATATTCTAGGGTCTCAAGAACCTGACCTTTCCAAGGTAACGGAGGCTGAGGACGCCTCCACCGCAGCTCCCCTATTGGTGGCCGTGCAAATGGTATTCCTTTAAACTCATCCACTACCTGCCCTAAATGGAAGAGATCAATATGGAGGTATCATTAGAAACCATAGCCTAACTCATATTTGCTTTTTTGTGTGTGATCATGAGACAGCGAGGGAGAGTGAGTGAGAAAAAAGAGAGAGCTCATTGTTTAACAAGGTGGGAGGGACAAAAATAAAACATTCACAGATCATCCAAAAAGTCATAGGCCTTTTTCCTGCAAAGGGATGACATGCCCCACCCCCCCCCCACCCCAAAAAAATAAAATAAATAAAATAAAATGAAAAAAAGAAGAAATTATTACTCACCTGAATATACCATTTGCTGTCCTTTGACTGGCCCATAAATAGTGTGTACCGTGGGGAACAAGGCTGACATTATTATGTTGTCACTCGTTCCTCCAACACCTCCAACATACCCAATTGTTGTCAGGCAGATGAATAGGAGTAGACATAGGTGCATCCTAACAAGTAGACACACTATGTAGAGGCAGTATTACAACTTTATTTCTCACCAAATATCAATCTTATTCTATCTGTAATCGCAGCAATAAATAGTATTGACATTATCTGGTCTATCTAGAAACATTATAATTTTGTATCATGTGCATATTGTAGTGAAAGAGGCTATTTCTGTGGAAACGCTATTTCCGCTCGCCACTTCAGCGCCTAAAACTAACCCTTAGAATAGGAGTGTCCCTTCTAAACTTCAGCAACCATTACTATACATAATTGAAGAGTTTGGTTCCAAAACGCAATAAACACCATTTTTGAAAAAAAATGGAGTGAAGATGAGCAAACAATAGGTTGGGGTAAGTGAATAAATGTTGCAAAATCATTTTTCCCAAAACCGTCACCATTTTGTACCTAGAGCCCACTTAAAACCCTCTTTTTTCCAAAATGACATAAATTCCACAGCTGTTTTGTTCCAAAACGCAATAAATCCACTTGGGCAAACATTCTCATGATATGTATGTTCATTAATATCCTTATTTCTATGGATTGAATGAGCTGTTAATGTCATATCATTGTGTTTTGTAAGTTTTATAACCTTATTCCAAATAAAAACCAACTTTGCCGGTACGGAAAGTGGTATAAAGAATTGAAAGCTGTTGTGATGGATTTATTGCATTTTGGAACAAAACAGGGTAGATTTATTGTGTTTTGGAACAAAACAGGATTTATTGCATTTTGCAAAGAAATATATGATAAATCACATTTTGTCTGTGAAAGAAGCATCATTGTAAAAAAAAGTACTTGAAAATGTTTCATTTATATCCAACTAAATGAGAAAAGTCAAATATAGAAAAGAAAACTAACTTTTGTGGCTATCATGTGGGTACAAAAAAGGTAATGTTGGATTTATTGTGTTTTGGAACAAAACAGTTTTGGGATTTATTGCGTTTCGGAAAAAAATGGGATTAAACCACTTAATTTATCCATGAAGGAAGACTCAAGGATCACCCCCTCTTCAATTTTTTTGAATGAAAAATGTCTCATTATCTTAAAACACCAAAAATGGATTTATTGTGTTTTGGAACCAAACTCTTCTAACCTAGCTACCCTGTAAATATGAACCCTTAGCTATGTTTAGTCTTTAAGTAATTAGCACTTTTGTCAGAAAGTCTTAGCTATTTCTTGGGATTTGATGCATGACATCCACCATCTTGGAGTATGACATCATCAGTGATGTCATAACTAGCAGTGCACTATGGGATTGAACAGTTTCGGCCAATCAGATTGCTCGTTCATATCTCATGAATAATTGATGAGGGTTAACTGATATTTTGGGGTCTTGCTTGAAACTACTGAACAAACTCGACATCTAAAAAAGGTTAGTACTAAACTGTACTCAAATCTTTTTGGTGGTATTATCTTTAGTGAGACCTTAGCTAGACCAGATATATTTGTGACAGAATTGTATATTATTGACTGTACCTGTGATTTACTGAATACACTATTTTATTTTTGTTAACTGATATTCCGGTGACTTTGTTTTCCTTGTCATTCCTGACATTTCGAAATCTTAGATATTTATTTAGACAAAGTCCCTTGGGATTTCGTTACAATATGATAGATTGAAACTAGAATACACCCTCATTGCAGATCTCACCAAATTTAAAACTACTATTAGAGATAAAATTTTCCTCAATGCATGATGAATGTAAATTGGTCACACCCATAATACATTGGCCCACTTATTATCACTCCATGTCATCCATAGCAATATACCTATGGCAGTTATCTTTAGTCATACACATGTGATAGATGTGGCAACCATCGATTTTGTACATTATTGTACTATTATGCACAGTCAGGGGTCCTATCTGTAAAAGTGCAACGTGTAATTGTATTAGGTAGGCTTTTATAGAATTTATGGGTTTTTTTTTAGAATCTGACCCGATGGTTAAATAGGCAGCGCTGTGCTGCACTATACTGTAGCCCAATAGACATTTAAAAAGCAAAGGGCGAGAGTGCATATTCAAACTCACTGGGCACAGAATATGGAATCAACTGTGAACAACCTTATAAATAGTGTGGATTCAAAATTGAACTCCTTTTTGTGGCCACGGCTGGGATGGTCAGCAGGGTTAATAAAATCACCATGGAACACTTAAAAGGTCAAAAGCATGACCCTTTAAGGACTGCATATGTGGAAAAAAGATGTGACTACTTACTTCATGCTTGGTGTAAAGATGCTGCACTACTCAGTAATCTGTCACCTACAGTCGACCAACAGAAGAAGGTATCATCACAGTACCGTAATAGCCCAACTAAGTGCCATGGTGATTAATTAAAATTTTTGATTCAACTCGGAACCCAGTGCTTTTAAGAGACCAATACTTATTATGGATACACTATTTTTGTAGTAAAGGTTTATTTGAAAAAAAAACTGATAGGTTTTTATTCAAGACTGGTGGGTATTTAAGGTCCTATAGCTTAAACAAGCCTGTACGGTATGCTACAGGTGTCACTGCATGCACACACTCTCATTTACATCATATAGATCTATGTGATAATGTAGCAGGTCTACATGTGGGTTATGTCAAATGTAACCCTCTCAAGCCTGTACAATGGATGGGCATGATGCTTCGAGGTCAATCATTCTTTGACTTCATGAAGTTTGAAGTTTTAAAGGAGCTCTGAATCGGCTACGTCCGCCACAGTGCTCACGTCGGCGGACGTAGGTCCTCGATTCAGAGTGCCTTTAACACTGTTTATTGGCTAAAGAAAGCACTACATATGTAGTTATTATAATCAGTCGCCAAATACAATATATCATATAGTCAGAGTACAGGGTTTAATTATAATGTAACAAGTGGTTTCCATGAACTATCATGCACAATGTTTTTCCTATCACATACATTTCTCATTATTATTCACAATCTGCCCAATGTTGTTAAGATTTCTCCTTTTAAGCTCGATTTAAAGCCACCTAAATTAGGTTTTAATTGTATTTCTGCTGGTAGTATATCCCATATTTGGTTTGCACTAGCAGGTAAAGCATAAGGGCTGAGTCATTTACTGCCAGATTTGGGGTGGGTAGGTTTATTTTTTTTGGGGGGGGATATTTCTTTAAAGAGAAATATGCATTTTTCCACAATTAGTTGTTAGTTGGGGGGGGGGAGGTATGATGATTTTTATCATATTGGGGGTCCGAAAATAATTACCAGTTGGCAAAAATTAATCTACCCCACCCCCGCTGGCAATAAGTTATTCTGCCCAACCAAAGCTTAATTGCATCATGAAAACCCTTCATAACCGTCTCAACCATGAAAAGTGGCGAGGAGACGGGCTAGGGCGGCAATCATGCATCACAACCAGAAAATGGGCACATCACACGATTCCACCATTAGAAGGTTAAAGCACTCTCATATTGTATGAACCAGAGTCCATGTTGCATGTCTATCATAAGCGGCCATTCCACTGCTGTTGGTCGCCCGAAATTTCGCTGATCCGAAATTCTTTTCTATACTCTAGAATATCAAATTTAATTTTTTGGCAACCCACATCCTGAAAGTTTGAAGTTTTAACACTGTTTATTGGCTTCTCGAAACACTTAGACATAAGTTATTATAGCAAGTCGCCAGGTGAGAAAAGTGATGCAATAGTTATACACAGGTTCATTTGAGTCATAATTGAAGTTCAGGTAGTTTCCATGAAACCATCATATGAAATTATACCAGTCAAGACATAAAGATCATATAATTCATACATTGCCCAAGGTATTTAGGACCTCTCCTTTCAAGCATGCTTTAAAGTTGTTTAGATTATCCTTCAGTTGTATATCACTCGTCAGGGTTTCCCAAAGACGATTACCTCTATACAGAGGACTGACCCTATATGCCTCATAGACTGGCCTAATCACCTTCAATTTCTTCTTATCATGTCCTCTTAATAACCTAGGAGGCACCAGTATATGATCAATATCTTCTTCTCCTTATACCTAGAGTTTCCACCTTGCACTGATGTAGTAAATCAGTTACATGAATATCTTGGGCATTTAATATCTTTAAACAAGCCCTGAAAGATGTGGGTCAAGCCGAATGCTTTTTATAGGAAAGGTAAAATTGGTGCTATTACACATGATCTTCATGAGTTCAAGTGTAATATATTTTAAACTTCTTTTTTTTTCTAAATCCTCTCCTACCTCGATATATATAATGCTAATGTATAACAATTAAGATTAATAACAGCGATACTAATAATAAGACTTTATTGAATGATATCTGCCAACCATGTATAAAGTGTGTTCTTTATATTTAATACTGGAACTCGGTCTGTGTGTTTGTACTTAAATGTCCAACACAAGTAAATTGTTTTCTTTTTGTTTTCCCTTATTATGGCAGATTTTTGTCCTGCTACTCCTTTTTGTGGTTGAACCTGGAGCTGAGATCAATCAAAAATCGGTAGTAGCTCTCTCTCTCTCTCTCTCTGTCTATTCAATAACCCGCAGTACATTTAGTTGGGGAATCTGTTGGGTAATTGTCTAAGACATCAGCTGAATTAGCTGGTGGCTTACTTAAATTTGTATATATTTTATCTTATTTTCTTCTTCTATTTTTGTATGTATTGATATGACCACACCTACAACAAGATTATGTGATTTTCTGAGTATGAAGGGGTGGAAAATGGTACATCTAAATACAAGAAGTATGTTTCATAAGAGGCAGGAATTCTTTGATCACCTAGATGGGACTGACATAGTAGGTATGAGCTTGACCTGGTTGCATGATGACGATGATGATGACTTGATATCATGTTAATGGAAAAGGCTTCCAAAGCAAATATTGAGCAGTGGATAATGGGTGATATAAACATTAATACCCTACGTAAGTGGTACCATCAACTTAAATGATGCTTGTAGATTTGAAGGTTATCATAAGCTAATACATCAATGTACTAGACCGTATTTAGAGGATATATAATGTTTATTGATGAACTCGTTGATATCATCCACGGATACAATCCATGAGGGCATAGCCCGAGTGGATTGTATACAGTGGATGAAACCAATGAGTTCATCAATAACGCTTAGATATGCTCTTTATATAATGGTTCCCCCCACATAGCTATTATTTACCTTTAAAATCAATGAATTCTGATGCAAGTCAATGCGGACGAGAAGAAAGGGCTTCCACCATATTGAATTTCTGTTTGTCAACATACCTTCCAGTCCCCAGAGAAAAACAATCTATTTACACATCTTATAGACCAAAGAAAGGTTCCTGGTTTCATTTGGTGAATATAGAGATATCCTTTTAAATTGTACTGGGTTAGAATCCATGTTTTGAAGCCTTTATATACTCAAAATGGCCATAATCTGACCCCTACGGGTTCGCTTTATGAGAAGACGATTAGTTCTATCTGTACACACCAGGTGGCGGTATTGTAGCGCAACAGGGGAGGTTGACACTACGGCGTAGATGCACAGCCCACTGTCCGCTATGGTAAAGGATATGAGTCAAGTCGCTGTCATGGTAGGTTTGTTCCAGTGTCAACATCGTTCTTTATAGCTGTGGAGTTTGCTGAAGATTAATCAAGAACGAATAGAAACACGTGCTTATTGGTTTCTCCTCATACCGGAAGTCCCTCTATTCAAGTAAAAGTTGTGTGGTTATACAGGGTTACAACGATATGATAGATGGCGCCACTGCGCGTACTTTCCCGCCGATACGGACGATACTACATCCCTCCCCTTGTTATTTGTTGAAACCATACATGAGATAAAACAGTTTTACTGTTTGATATGAATAAACATGGTATGATAATACAACCACTTAGTATTGAGTCTCTTTGATCAGATATATAACCTGAAATATGAAATACACTTTTAACTCAAATTCACTTTGTCAGTTCTCTCAATGTTCAATATGATCAGATAACCACAAGTCACTTGTCACAAATATAGTATAGTTTCTCACTTAGTCACAAAATCAGTCATCCAGTTTAGAGTGCGTCTCTTACGTGTGGGTCTCGGATATTGTGGAGGCACAACTTTGGAAACAGTGGGGTTTGGTGTGTTAACAGATAACTCTGTTGGTATATGAGTAGATACAGGACTAGCTTTCATAGGACTAGTAGGGACAGAAGTTGGTTTAGGTGGAATAAACCTTTTCATGTGTGCAGTATTTCTCATACGGGCAGGTCCACCTGGACTTTGCACTACTACTGCATTTCCTCTTTTCTCAATAATCTCATGGGGAGTTTGATTAAATGGTGGAGTAATTTTGTCGGTTTTGTGAAGTTCTTTCATTAGCACTTTGTCTCCAACTTCAAGATCACTGTCTTTAGCTAGATTTCGGGTGTCAGCATACTCCTTCCCCTTTAGCTTTCTAAGAGCGTCTCGCTCCTTCATAGCATCAAGTCCATCTTGTAGATGTAGATCAGAATCAGTCATTTTGACTTTAGGTAACTTGGTTCTGAGCTTTCTTCTATACATGAGCTCAGCAGGGCTAATGTTAGTCACTGTATGCGGAGTGGATCGGTAATGGAACAAGAACTCTTTGAGATTCTCGACCCAGTCTTTCTTTTCCACTCGGGCGATTCGGATGATTTTTAGAAGTGTGGAATTTAGCCTCTCGACTTCGCCATTACTCTGTGGCCAATATGGAACACCTTTTAGATGTTCGATGTTGCGCTCTGACAGAAACTCTTCAAACTCTGTCGACACGAACGGTTGTCCATTATCACTTCGCAGTGTCTCAGGGTATCCATGATTGAAGAACATGTGATCTAGACACTTTTTCACATTTTCAGCTGTAGTCTTCTTGAGACACACTACCTCAGGCCAGCGCGAGAAGTAGTCTACGACAACAAGTAGGTGGTATTCGCCTGGAATATCTAGTAAACCAACAGCAATGTCAACCCAAGGACCGGTCGGGAGTTCTGTTGACTTTATCGGTTCAGGTCTCATACCTCTTCCAACTATCTGACATGGACCGCAGGACTTGACATATTTCTCCACTTGTGAGTCCATACCAGGCCACCAACACTTCTCTCTGAGTATACTTTTGATGCGCACAATGCCTTGATGTCCTTCATGTGCCAATTCGACCGTGCGGGCACACAATGCTTCAGGTAACACGATTCGGTTACCTCGCATAACTACTTGGCCTGCTATCCATAGGTCATTTTGCAGAGCTTTATATATAGTACCGTTGAGCTTTGTCCAGTCTCCGGACTGAATCGCTTCTCTCACTAACTTTAGTGTTTCATCATCTTCTGACAGTTTCTCAACATCTTTTGGCACAAGTGCGACAGGTACAGCATCTCGCACTACAGAATATGCATAGTCACTAGTTGAGATTCCAGATCTGTTGTCACTTACAGTACTGTCAGGTATTGGCAGTCTTCTCAATACATCGGCTTTGTTTTCCTTGCCAGGAATATGTGTTATACGGTACTTGTACTGCTGTAGATATAATATCCATCGCTCAATCCTTGCAGATGGAGGCTTTGAGTTTGGGCTCAAGACTGACACTAGGAGCTTATGATCGGTTTGCACTTCAAAGTCAATTCCGATCAGATACAGATAAAACTTCCTACACGCCCAATACACGCCTAGTGCTTCTCGTTCAAACTGAGAATAACGTCTCTCTATGCTGGTTAGCTTCCGGCTAGCGTAGTATACAGGCCGGTACGTGCCGTCTCCCTGTTTCTGCTCTAGGATAGCACCTAAACCCACTGGTGACGCATCAGTAGTAATGCGGGTTGGTGCGCCCGGTGTGAAATACGCCATCACTGGGGCTCTTGTAAGGCACTCTTTAACATCATTAAATGCCTTCTCCTCTTGGGATGTCCACTTCCACTCTGCCTTATCTCGGGTTAGTTCCCAGAGTGGTGCTGTGATGGTCGCGAAATGGGGAATAAACTTGGCACAGAACTGAGCGAGACCAAGGAAACTCCTCGTCTCCGCCGCATCCTTTGGATATGGTGCCTCTACTACTGCTTTGACTTTATCACTAGCAACTTGCAACCCATCCTTTGTGATCACATGTCCCATGTATTTTATTTCTGACATGTTGATTTGACACTTTGACGCATTTAAGGTGAGTCCATGCTCATCGAGCTTTCTGATGACCTGCTCCAGGCGCTTGTCATGTTCCGCCTGATCAGCTCCGACTAAGATGATATCATCAGACATATTATAAGCTCCGGGAGTCTCTGAATACCTGACTTATCAGCTGCTGAAACTTCTCAGTTGCCATATTCACACCAAATACGAGTCGCTTGTATTGATAAAGACCATGCGGCCCAGCAAACGTAGTGATTGGTCTCGACTCGGGATGGAGTTCAACTTGATGATATGCCATATTTAGGTCAAGTTTGGAGAACACCTTACCTCCACTCAACTCCTGTAGTGTTTCCTCTACGGTTGGAACCGGGTGTCGCTCACGGATGATTGCCTCGTTCGGTCTCCGCATATCGAGACACAGACGGACATCACCATTCGGCTTCTCTACAGAAACTAGGGGACTAACCCAATGTGTGGGACCTTTTACTTTTTCAATTACATCCAGTTTCTCCAACTCCTTGAGTTTATCGGCCACTTTCTCTCTACGGCTGAACGGTATTTTACAGGGCGGTTGGATAACTGTTGGGACAGTTTCGTCAATATGCAGTTTTAACTGAAAATCCTTGAGTTTACCCAAACCTTTGAACACTCTTGGGTATAGGACCTTAAGCTGATCCCACTGACTAACATACTGTGTTTTCACATTGCAACTGTTAACACCAATTTTCAGAATACCCAGATTTTCTGACATTTCATGACCGATCAGTGTAGGATGATCACCAGTAATAATATAGAACTCAATTTCTTTTGATACACCAGTTTCAGGGACACTCACAGTACTTACAGTTTTACCAACAAGTTTTAGAGGTGTATTTGACCCATACAGATAGACTTTTTTAGTACACTCAGACCTCGGCTTTTGGCTGCAAAAAGAATCAAGTACATTTTCAGACATCAAATTACAGTTTGCACCGGAATCAATAATGACATCATTCAAAGTACCATCAATCAACAGTTTCAAAGTGTTTGATTTCTTTTTTTCTCTTGTACTAAACACATGAAAGTCATCATTTTCAGTCAGTTGAGCACTATCATCGCCATCAGTCACATTGCGCACATTTTGAGATCCACCTTGACTACGACCTCTGTTTTGTCCACGGCCTCGGCCGCGTCCACGGTTTTGTCCACCTTGACTACGCTCCGGCTTGGTGCGACAGACTGACTCAAAATGACCGGTGAAGCCACATTTTTTACCCACATGATTCTTTGACTTACGACAGTCCTTTGCCAGGTGACCTTTTTCACCACACCGATAACAACTGCCTGTAAACTTTTTGTCGCCTCCAGTCGCACCGCCTCGGTTGGAGGATTTACCCCGGGATGAATGACCTTCTCCACTAACATGATTGACCTGCTTATTTGTGGATGACGGTACGAGCACTAGCGCCGCTTTGTCATGGTACTCGCCGATCACTCTTATCATGCTTTCTAAGGTCAAGTCTTTTTCCCTATACAGTTTACTTTTCAGGCCAGTGTCTTTTATGTGTGACAGAACGCGGTCTCTAACCTTGTTGCTGCTGTCATCTTTGTAGTCACAATGCTTCACTATAGCTTTCAGCCTAATTATGTAGTTATTTACTGTTTCACCGGATTCAGGTTGTGTGTCGAGAAATTTCTGACGGGCTTTTGAGATACAGATTTTCAACTTGAAATACCCATCAAATAGTCCAGAAGTTACTTTGTAGATATTGGTATTGGCACCCACAGTTTTCTCGGCATCGGAAAAAATTATTGTATACCTCCCGCAGGCCAGGACCCCCGAATAGTAACATACGGGCTTGTGAAACTTTGGCATCTTTAACCTCTGCTGCGGTCAAATAAATGTCAAAATCGGACTTCCATTGGGTCCATCTTTGATTCAGGGTCTCAGGTTCACCCACTATGTCAAACTGTGGAATTGGACACATGCCACTAGTAGTGCCCATAGCAAACTCCATGATTGAGATAGTCGCACAAATTTAATTTGACAGGTGTAGACAGCAGATTGAACTTGTCAGGGCAACAGATTTAACTTGGCAGGGTAGCAGATTAAACTAGGCACAAATTGAATTTTAGCCAGGCCAGACTTCCAGAATGTTTTACTTTGGGCAGTTCAGTTTTCACTTTGACAAACCTCAGATTTGCATTCCAATTAAACTGGGCATCAGATTAAACACTGCCTGATTAAACAGTTGTGTCGCAGATTCGATGATCCCATCCTTGTCGCCAAATGTGGAGTTTGCTGAAGATTAATCAAGAACGAATAGAAACACGTGCTTATTGGTTTCTCCTCATACCGGAAGTCCCTCTATTCAAGTAAAAGTTGTGTGGTTATACAGGGTTACAACAATATGATAGATGGCGCCACTGCGCGTACTTTCCCGCCAATACGGACGATACTACAATAGCCATGGTTACATGAACTCCTTTTATCATTAACCTTGAAGGCAAATCAGTGCAGAATGTCGATAAAAGAAGATAATCTCATGTCTAGATAACATTTTGACAAACTATAATGATGATGTGAATCTTAGTCAGTGATCACCTGCCTGTTTATGCTGTGAAAACAAAATAAAAAATAATTTATACCAAGAAAAAGGTGTGGGTACGGAAGTAAAAGGGTTTCAATGAACAATTGTTCCTAGATTGGTTAAGCATGGCTGGTTGGGATTATTACTATAACCTTATTCAGATCCAGATTGTGTGTGGATGTTTGTGCAGAATCATATCATTTCCTTCCTTGATGACCATTGTCCTTGGTCAGAAGTTGAGGTGGTGGATCATAGAAATAAATGGATGACACAAGAAATTTTAAGTATGATACATGAACGTGAAGATTACATTTACTCCTTTATGAGAACCCGGGATGAATTTTTTTTAATAGGGTCAGGAGCATATAATCATTGACACAATGTGCGACGGGATCCAGCACACAATGAATGCTCTCATAAAGGCGATAACCCACAGGGCCTTATGTGAGATGTAGAGATGTAGGGGACATCTTACTGGTGTCTGTTATCTCGATCTGCGTAAGGGATATTTAAAAGCTCAAGTGATTCTGTCAGTTAGGTTTAGATGTTTTTGCACACATTAGGGGCAGTTCTGGCTATATATTCAATAAATCATGTATTTCAGAGAAATAGTGAGCCAGCAAGCAGAAATGGGGGTTCCTGCGGGATTTAGTACCTGTTTTAACCACCAGGGGGAATCACTATGGGCTAGAATAGGAAAAATATGCCTAAAACTGTTTTAGGTAACTTTTTCATGGAGAATTCAATGATTTTTGATAAAAGAACGTTTTTGGGCCTAAATAGGCATTTTTGTTGATTTCTGTTGCCATGGAAACATGATTTTCATTCTAAATAGGAAAATCAATGATCTCATTTGAAGGTATGTTTCACCAGGTTTGCTATGGTGAAAACAGAACGAAAATACCATTTCTAGTTCAAAAGTTATGGGCAAAAGAATTAGAAAAATTATGCTAATTTAGCTAATTAGCATAAATTATGCTAATTTTAGATGTATCTCATGACCAATTAGATCTAGAGCTTATTGCCATTCAGGAAATGGTCATAACTACCCATATTTAGCAAGCCATTCCTCTAAGACTAAGAGGAGTATCTTCTCTTGCAAAATATCACTGTAAATCTAGTTATCTGAATTTTAAAGTTGACTTTTAGCACGGAGCACCCTTTCTGCTTGCCTCTTAGTCTGATTATAACGCTCAATATTGTTTTATACTGCATATATAGAGGGGTCCACTTATGGGACAACCTAAGGGCTGCAGTTCAGCTATCGGAGAATAAATTGAAATTTAAACATAGGGTAAGGTTAATAAAAGACCTAAGTAAGCCGCAATTTGATAGTGACTAGAAGCTATTGCATGGATTGTGTTAGCACCAGGGAACTGTTGACCTTGACTCCACCTTAGTGCTTTATTTAAATCTTTATTTGTAAAATTCAAAACTGTGACTGTAAGTTCCATGAGGCCCAGCCTGTGAATAAGGGAGCTGCTTGCTTGGACTCCACCTTTATTTAATTTCTCCTTGCCTCCTATAAAGTTGTGGATTTAATCGGATTAGCAAAATTTCAGCCAACCGAAGGCAGTGGAACACCTGCTTTAGTGTAAATCATATACATCTTTTATGCCCTGTCCTTATCTAATACAGGTAATAGGTATATATATATATATATATATATATATATATATATATATATATATATATATATATATATATGTCATAACATATATATCCTACACACCTTGTGTTGACATAAGGCTTGCTGACCTTTGAACACAGTCCACCTCCAGGGAAGGAACAGGTGCCACTTTTTAACCCTTTAAGGGCTGCCAATGCATTAATGCATCATGCCCATCGGTCGTCATTATGCACCAATGACGTGCTGGCAAAACTGCTTGCCAGCACGTCATTGGAGTACCATGCGGACTCTTCGGAAGTATATGTATCAACCCTGCAGTCTTTCCAGCACTTCATTGGTGCATCATGACGACCAATGGGCACTCCTACATGAGCAGGCCCAAGTTAAAGGTTTATTTTATTGTTCCTTCTTTATACCCTTCTTGCTTGTTGTACAGTAGCTAGTGACAGCTCATACCTTTCACAAAGCATAAGCAAGTCTCTTCTATATTTTAACCATTTGCATGATGTCACTTGCAGGGATGAAAGTCAACGATGACAAAAAACCTTGAAAAAGGAAACAACTTTAAATGCACTGTATATGCCCTCCAGTCCCATCCATAAGTGTGTGACAGTGTTTGTGTGGAAGGGGGGGAGAAGGCAGTAGGTGCAGGGATGAAAGTCACAGAGCACGAAAATCCCTGAAATGGTTCAATATTTGCCCCAAAAACCTGGGTTTCTATATGAATGTATAGGGCCCTGGAACTTCAAAATCTCTGAAATCAGGGAATTCCCTGAAGACTTTCATCCCTATAGGTGTTGTATAAGGGTGTAGTTTGTCCTCAAATAACAGGAAAAGCTGTTTTTCAAGATGTTGTTTGGATATCATATCCAAAATGTGCACATTATGGCCCTTTTGCAGAGTATGTCCTAGGATCCCTTCAGAATGTTACTATATAGCTGTTTTCCAAGGTCTTGTTCGGATAGCATACCCAAAATATGCACCACCTGATCTACTGGTAGTGGTGCCTTTGCGCAACACGACCTAGGGACCAATTACAATGTTATGTATAGAGATAGGTCAAAGGGTGCAGGAAATAAATGACCAATATAGTTACATGGTAAAATCATAACGCGCAGAAAAGGGGTATACTATCCGACACTCTTCTAGCATAGGAACTATAGCTTGCTGCTAAGACTAGACTGAAGAGTGGAACAAACACCAATAAAGAGGGGAAAGTTTTCAAGGAAAAACTTGAGAATCCTTGAAAACCTTGAACTAAAACTGGCATGCTGCCACTGTATGCAGTGTTGTGGGACCTGCCTGTGTGCATGTATGCAACCTCTGGAGGTAATTTGTGACTCCTTTATCCTGTTTTCAGAGGATTTTCAAGAAAACTAATTTTTCTTAAGTGAGTGAAAAAAACCTTGAAATCAAGAAAAACCTTGAACTCTTTCATCCCTGCACTTGCTCATACAGCAGTGTCAAGAGTTCACCTTTAGTTGGTATGCTTTGCGTTATTCACTTGCATTATTCAGTTACTCTATTAGAGTGCACCAACATCACCATCAGTTTGACGTACAGCTAGTTGACGATTCTCTCGGTAAGAACAAATGGCAGAACAGGGCCTTCCTTAGCTCATGATTATCGCAACAGAATAGATGAAATCAAACAGATGTACTGCAGTTATTGTAGAATATGGCATCTTTTTATGTGTAATTCTGATGGGTTTTTTTTGTATAAATGACGTAAATCACAAGGGTTGGGCTAGCAGGGGTCGTTTCTCAGAACAAAGGTCAGATTTTGCAGAATATGACAGAAAAGTTAGATTATAGATAACATCGGTAATCACAGGCTAAAGCTGGGAATGTTTATTTCATTATTTCCTCCATTGAATCATGTTGGAGGATAGTACAGTCGGAGATGTATACTGACCATTGATTCAGATATTAGCTTATTTTCCGAGAGTGAAAGCAATAGAAACCTAGGAAAATTTGGTCTATGTGAATATCCTGCTTCATTTTTGAGAATATTTATATTTGAGACCCAGGCATTGGACTATGCCTCTTTAAGTCGTAGCTGGACCACTTTACAGTGAGGTTTCTCCTGGCAGCCTGCATTCCCATACCTGTCTCAGAAGTCAAAATGCTTTTCACACAGCTAGTTCCTGTGTCCAGTTGATATGCAATGGTCCTTGAGAGAGCGTTTTTCTTTGAACCTCTCCCCACAAACCTGACAGCAATGTGCTGGCTCACCGGTGTGAGTGCGGTGGTGTTTCACAAGACCGGTACGGTAGCTGTACTTCTTGCCACATAAGCTGCACTGAAACCCTGGATGCTCGACATCTCTTGGATCTACCGCCCACTGGGTGCTGGGAGCAGGGTTTGGTACCTGAAACTAGAGCACAAAAATATACTATTAGTCATCAATTTCTTTTGGTAAAAGATAGCGGTTTATTAAAAGTAGATTAATTCTTAAAATGGGAAATTATTGGAATATTCTATTGTTAGAAATACGGCAAACAACAATGGCTTGTACAAGAACAATACTTGTAACACGTTAATGGTGGACAAATACAACAGCTTAAAACTATGATCAGCATATCGAAAATGGCATCAACAGATAAGAAGCTATCCAAATAGGAATATCGGATATCCAAAAAGGTGTATAATAAGTCAACTAGATGATTCCCAAACCCATTTTACAATTATAAATGTAGGTGCAGGACTGTGGTGTTATGCCCTTCCCCATGCTTCCTAACTACTCCATTGCTAAGGAGCAGAACCCTAATTGCTAGGGAGATGGCAAAGGGTCAATTTAAACAGGCAATGAATCAGAAAAGCTTATAGTTTTGCCATTTTCCTTTCTAATATTGGGATAAGGTAATACTGCATCCAGTATGAAATGAAAATCTTTGTATAGCATTCTGTTGTGGGGACTATTTTCTGACCTTTGTCCATCACATTTCCCCCATTCAATGTAACCCTTCTTGGGGATTCTTATCAGTTGAGAGCCTGGTAAGGGCAGCGCTGGTTCATGTGACGTCAATGCTGCTCACAAGAGTAGCAAGTAACTCATTCCCTACCCTCCCGCGTATAAGGTGCAGCCCACGTATAAGGCGCACCCCCAACTAAGGGAGGCCTGTCCCACGTATAAGGCACACCCCTAAGAGCAGATTTTTGTTAATGTAGTACTGTTCTATAGTAAAAATACCCCCCCCCTATAAGGCGCACCCCAAACTCAAGGCAATTTTCCTCCCACATATAAGACCCAGCAGCCTTTTGTTTGGCGTATAAGACGCGCCTTATACGCGGGAGATTACGGTACTTGCTACTTCCTGCGCTCACCTTTACACACAGACCTGTGCTCTTACCAGTAAATCTTCATGGCTACCAAAATAAGAGCAGTGTTAAAATTCAACCACCCCTCATTTCGAACTTTGGGTTGATGGAGATGGCAAAGTTTTTCTGACTCCTTGTCCGGAGGGGGCAAAATTGTTATTGCACGGTCGCACAAGAACCCGTCACCCCTGTTGTTAAATTAATTACCACTCCCTAAAATACACACTACTCATACTTTAATTATGTTGGATTTATACTGTGCTCTAATCTGATGAGTGCCTAATAGTTTCAAAGTGAAAGATAATCATCCTGATGGCATTGGGGATAATTCATAAAAGTGAGATTACATAGGTGAGATTACATATTCCTTGAACCAGATGAACAACACTCTTAGGAGCTATGGGGTATTTATTACCCTAACTGCAAACATCATCAACAATTGTTCCTTACTCTTGTGCCCCGAGTATTTCTATAAAAGACTTTCAGGAAACCACTGTAACAGGAAACCTAGGGAAAGCTGGTTATTCCAGGTGCATGGTGGTCAAAGGACTCCAGTCAGCAGGAACAGGAAATAATGCTCACTTTCCAAGCAGGGTTGGTATTTTTGTAATTAGAAAGATATGCTTAGGGTTATGTTGGTGGTACCATGATGTAGAGCTAGGAAGAAGTGTAGGCCTAGATGCTTCTCAGCATGATATAATTGCATGTGTTATGTTGCATATATTTTCATGAATTTCAAGCGGAGATTAACCTATTATACCTCATTTTGAAAAAGAATGTTTTTGTTCCATTAGCATTCCATCCCTAGCAACCGGCCCTTTAATGCCAAGAGACTGAAAGGAACAAAACATGTGGTCAAAATGAGGTATAATTTGTGAATCTCTGATGCAAATTCACAAAATTATATGCAATTGAATATTCAGAAAATGCAGAAAAGGAGGGGGGTATATACACTATCCTTAAATACACCTTATCTAAGACCTGAATATTGTTGTAATTGCCTAAGATTAATTTTAACACACTATTATTGCGTGTTCAAGACCAGCCATTATTTCGGTTGTTACTCTATTTCTACGTCATTCCACATTAATGTATTCTTTACAATGATACACTGTTAATTGCTCCTACCCAGTATTACTTTGTGTGATCTTAAAATGAGAGCCATAGTAAATATTACCATAGATATCTGGAGCAATTTCTTTCCATGGTGGTCAGAAAATGCAACAATGCTCCCATCCCAGCTGTGCCAGGTGCCTTCCTGTACATGCGTGAAAAAGACATGGCTGTGGTTGTATTGTGATATAATGTGCATCTGGTTCTTGCATGGGTAAACCATGAATGTCCTGTACACAAACAGCGGTCCCGTGGAGAACATGACAGTGAAGCGTTTGATAAAATAACTGACGTTATTAGTCTCCAGCAACCGATGGATGGCGAAGTTAAAAAATGGGGTCTTCCGTTTGGAAATTATAACATTAGTTGTTAGTCCAAATGGTTTGGTCTCAGGGAGAATGGCATCAGCATTTGGGCTAGCTTGATGGGAGATTTCTTGTATTGTTTTCAGTTGCACATGGCATTTGATGTCTAGATCCAAAAACACACCACCAAAATGGTAGGTGAGAAAGAGCCTCCCAATATCAACCTTTTGAATCATAAATGGATAGGATTCAAGGGTTTCTACAAACCATAGCTACTTATCCTTTATCAATTTCTCCAAATCATCACCACTCCACAACATGTACTTGTATTCTGGATTCAAGGTCTGACAGCTCTTCTGGTATTCTTTATACCTCTGTGGTACCTTCTTGCCAATCCATAACTGATGAATGATCTTTGGCCATGATATTGATGTATTCCTCCCTACATGCTCACATTTATGAGGATATAACATCATCTCAGCCTTTATGAAGTCTCTTGGACTCATTTGTAGGATACCAATTATTAAGTAGAAAGACGAAGGATAAAAAGTGCCAGGCCATCTTGCAGTTTCGAAATACTCTCACAGCTGTCATCTGCAGTGTGTCTCAACTTCAAAGTTCTGGAGGGGAAAAAGCAACAACCGGTAATATGGAGAGACATAATAGGTCGTACATATAGTATTCTAACGTCTCTTTGAGGATGATCCAGTGACAACCCCCTGCAATCTAATTTAATGGTGTCCTATTTTACCTGGCATTCCTTGACCATACTCGGCTATTCTTTCTTTGGAAGAGGGAAGGCACTTGATGCCATTATTCTGAAATGTCAAAAGGACTGATTCAGCTGCAATATTGAACACTCTTATATACTTGTATCCACTGATGAGCATTGTTGGTACACAAAAGTAGGGTCTCCGTGCACCCCAGCCTCGAGCCCAGCCCCACTATGTGAACATGTGGGCCTGGACAAGAGTCTATTTGTGGACAGTTACTTTTGGCTCCCCCTGAAGTCTAGTGGATTAACCAATATCCCAGGATCTTGGTGCAAACACACTGGCCCTCTGTGCCTCCATACGTGTCTCTGTGGTACTGATGCTCTGCTTCTACACTGAGGCATACCACGTCCACATTCCGGGGGGGCCACTCCCTATTTGTCCTATAGTAACCATGACCCTTGACTTGGTACCCCTTTATGCGGGGGGAAATTTGACTAATATGTACCCCTTTTGATGGGAATTACCTTGGAAATCCACCCCTTTACCTGCTGTCAGGATGACAGAAGACAAACAGTGAATTTGGGCACCCCTTGAACGGAATAGTTGCATGAAGTATACCCCTTTTCCGACTATATTTTGATTTTTTTCTGAAAAATGTACCCCTTTCCCAGCCTAAAAATTCAAGAAAAAATGATGGCCGTGTGATACAAATTCCAAGGGACCATTTGCTCTAAAAAAAACTTTACTTTTACATTAGCATGATTTGACACAAGGGGTGTGTGCTTACAGCCCAAAAGGCGAGGGGTGCGCTTATTAGTGCAGGTGCATTTAATAGAAGGTAGGCCCTTAGGGAGTGGTCATTACTTATCAACAGGGGGGATGGTGAGTTTGAGGGGGGGGGCGTAAAAATTTCAGACCCCTCTTGAGGGGGGGGGCTGAAAAAATTTACCCTCTTTTGAGCAAAAATGCCCCCGCGCTACTATAGCTCAAAGAGGGGTGCGAAAATTCTCCGCGCCTCCTGTTTGGGGGGCGCTAAACATTTTCACTGTCGTCGAGGGGGGGGGGAACATAAAAACCCACCACCGGCCTGCTGTTGATAAATAATAACCACTCCCTTACTCCTAGGATATTTAAAGGCTGTCCCAATGGCCAGATAGCTCATGTGCCTTCTGCCCTTAATAGGTTAATAAGACTCCAAGTGATAGGTGATAGGATTGGTCTCAACTCAGATACACCTTATAGATAAGGTATTTTTGTCTAGAATAGCAGACCTACTACTGTAAAAACTCATGTATAAGATGCAGATTATACATGAGGATAGCTCCTTCAGTCAGGCCCACAAAGATTCCTCCTCAAGTCAGGCTGTGCAAGGATATCATATTGTAGAACAGTACTTAATTTTCCAATTAGATTTCACTGAACTGGATGAATTTCATTACCTTTAGTCTTTCTAAAGGAGTCTCTGATACATTAAAAGACATTTCATGGTGTCAGAATCCGTGACATTTTGGATAAATACCCTAAAAATAAATGGCCACCCCTCTAAGAATAGGTAAAAAACAAATGGCCCCCTCTAAGAATACCCTGAAAATAAATAGCCCCCCGTCAATTTGCTCACCCCCACCCCTGCCATAAATCATGAATAATCCCTAACTCTGGTTCTAGTTGGAATATTTCAAAATTTTTTTCAGCATTGGAAAGCTCTTTCAAAACATACCCATTTGAGCCTAATTTGGACCTTAAAGGACCCATTATAACGGGTCCGGGCGGGTCCGTAACAGGGGTACAAAAAGTACCCCCTTCCTGCTAGTTTTTGTACGCAACCCCAGCAGCCTCTCTGCTCTTCTCTATGGCATGTTGTATAGTTGTGGACATCTCTACATGTGGTTTGGCCTCAGGTAAACAAACCAGGTAAAAACAACAGAACACAACACCCACTAAATAGGATATCAGCCTTGAGAAAAAGGTAATACACTGCAGCAAATAAAAAGCCCCTGATCTACCCATTAGGTTACGTGGACGTAAACGCTGCCCTCTCATGAGTCATATGGTATTCAGGACTGCACTGAAGGGTCTTCTGACTGCTGATTGGTTTAGAATTAGACAGAAGAAATATTGGTAAAATTATGAAAAAAATCACAGGTGTTCCTAAATAGTTAATAAATGGAATAGTAGGTGTGCTTTTATATTATGCCAGGCCTTGGGGATTTTATGAGGCATGCAAAAGTTAATCTGGCCAATGGATATTTTTAGGCCCAAAATAGGGTAGAATGGCACTCACTGCACATATCATTCCCTTATTTAAGATTTTCAGGGTTAAGCCTATCAAACAGGTAAATGGCGCGTCACGAGTGATACACGCGTGGCATATGGGCTCCATACAAATTTGGTATATATAGTGGGTTAATTTCGATTCACAGCTTAACATTCGCGACAAAATAGTAGAACTTTAATTTCTACACATCTTGGTATATGTTTTACGAAACAAATACCATGGGAAGAAACAAAAATTCTGAAAATACAGATTTCCCTGGAAAACCGTTGGACTTTTCAAACACCATGGACGAGCAAACTGAGCCCAAGAGTGACCAAAAGTCTCAAAAGCAGAAGCAGCAATCAAAAGGTAAGGGAAAAAATGATTCTAAAGATGCAGTCATTAATAGTAAGGATGAAAAAAAGGTTTCCTCTGAGAATATGGAAAATCAGTATGATTCTATTCTCAAATTGCTCAACGATCTTCAAAATTCTCAAGTTAAACGTGACGAAATAGAAGGATACATAGGAAATCTCAAAGAAGATATATCCAAACAGATCAAACAACTTTCTGAGGAAAATGATATACTTAGAGACCAAAATGACCTCTTAATGCATAAATTTACTGCACAGGCAAGAAAGATCGATACATTAGAAGAAAAAATCAATGCTATGGAGCAAGAGAAAAGAAAGAAAAATCTTGTTATTGAGGGTCTAGAAGAAAAAGATACTGTGAATCTAAGAAAGCAATTAGATGATCTATTCTCAGATATTGGAGTTGACTTCACGAGTAATAACACAGAGGCTTGTTTTAGAATGGGACCAAAAAGAGAAAATCAAAGAAAACCTAGGCCTGTAATGGTCAAGTTAATCTCGAGTAGACAAAAGCACAATCTATTTAGCAAGATATCTTCACTCCAAGGTAAAGCTAAATGGGAAAAAGTATCATTAAATGATGATCTAACACAAGTTGAGCTCTATGAAAGAAGAAACATGCTAGCCTTAGCATCGTACATCAAATTCAAAGGCAAGAAAGCAAAAGTATCTGGAAAAAATCTAATTTTTGAGGATACAAGATACACTTACTCCCAACTACACAAGCTGCCAGAAGATTTCAGAATGGATAAGATAAAAACAGTGGCTTACAAAGAAAAAACATTATTTGATACAGAATTTAGTTGCCTATCTCCTGAATACCTATGTGATATAGAGCACAATAATGTGAAATATTCTTGTGCAGAATCTTTCTACCTTGCAGTAAAAGCTCAAACAAATGGTGATTCCTTATTAGCACAAGAAATTGCTCGCAGTGAAAATGCAATGAAAGCCAGGTCATTAGCAGAAGAGATTATCACAACTCCTGTCTGGAATAATGACATGAAAAGGAAAACAATGAAAATGGTCATGAAGAAAAAAATAGAACAGGATAAAGTAACATGTGACACTTTATTCAAAGCTGAAAATAAAATCTACTATTGTAATCAGGACAGATTCTGGGGGTGTGGGATGATGATATCACAGAAGAAATATCTGGAAGAATCTACAATTAAGGGCAAAAATCTTCTTGGAAAAATCCTAGAAGAAATCAGATGTGATCTAAGCTGAAACATTAGTTATCAATGAAGCATCTTAATTAAAACCATAATTTCATATTTGAGTGAAATGATAGTATTTCACATACAGCGATGACTCATTTTGAATACGGTGAAGTAGCACGTGGAAAACTGCTTTGTTTACAAACATAGCGCAAGTTTCCTAGCAACTTGCAAGAGTCCTTAGCGACAGAACGTTATCTAGGTCATGGCCTGCCGCGTGATTCGTAACGACATGCCAATTGGTTGAATACTTCTCAAACGTTATTTATGACGTCATAACAAATCTAGCGGTTACCAAAAGTTGGCTTCCGAGTAATGGGACATCTAAATAGATTAGACATGCATCTTCTAAAGACAAAAATCATTACAGATGGAAGAGGAGGAATGCAGAAACAACTAGAATATTTTCTAAATTATCTGAGCAATATGTGGAACAAAGAAATTGAAGTAACAACAGTCAAAGATGGCACGATAGAGGAACTTTGTTACAAAGTTGATGAAATGATCGAGGAAGACTTCACTTCTACATACTACATAATGGGAGGTATTAACACTTTACTGAAGAAAAATGAACTCGACGATCTATACTTTGACTATCCCAGCATAGATGAGGGTTTTGAACAATTAATGAATGAATATCAAGGTAGTGTTACATACCTTAGACATCGTCATAATTACACTCTCATTCACCTATGCCCACTCACAGGTATTGAATTAATGAAATACTGTCAATGGGCCATGGGAGAACATGCACAAAAAACATTGAACGAGACTGTTGTATGCTTCAACGATTATATATACCAGTTGAATTTCTTATATGGGACAAGTACCCCAAACACAGACCAAGTCATCCACTACAAAAATGAAGGAAAATGGGTACATCAATACAACAAACTTCTGGATGATGGGTTCACTGGAACTCTAGGTACTACAGAAAAATGGGCAAAAATACTATTAGATCACATGAATGCTCAGAATTAAGGTAATTACATCACTAATAATCTTGAGATACTGCAACTGAATCCTTGGAAACCTTATTTAACAACTAAGACTGCTCTTGGAATGTAGTTTTTTCCCTACCTTTATAAGTTAACATACCAAAAATAAACTCAATTAGAATACCACCGATAATATCTAAAGATATTAAACACACGGTATATGATGGTATATAGTGAACATGACTATTACATCTACAGGAGTTAATTGCAAAAATAAAACTGCTGGTCCAGACCTATTTCTGATATATCCATTGCAGTTCCAAAAGGAATAAAAGACATGCGGATCGACTGAAGGATGAAAACAAGAAGCCAAGCCACCAAAACCATGTCACGATCTACCTCCCACTATCACTAGAAATTCAGCTAGAAAAAGATATCAGATCGACTCAACTCTAATTTCATAAATATGTTTCTTCAAATCAATTCAGAAAATATTATAATTGTATATAAAAATTCTTCTACTTATATGTTAATACATGATATTTACATAAGCTGTGATTCAATAATAACTGTACATATTTAATTGCCCAGCCATCTCTGCATGTCATTTTGTATTATCTGAGGAAGGCATAGGCTGAGTTTTTTCAGATAGAACGAAATGCTAGTTATTAAGAAATTTGTGTTTTCTGTGTTGAGGATTGATTTAATGTTTAGAAAAAATATAAATCCAATTCAAGTATCTTATTGTGCATTATTGGGTACAGTGTTAAAAAGACATAATGTCTATCGATAGTTTAAATGACTTAAAAAACAAAAAGGGTGTTAAATTTGTTCACTTAAATATGCGAAGTATAAAGAAAAAGGAAAAAATTGATGAATTCAAGGCTAGATTCACAGGATCTAGTTTTGAGTTCATTGCAATTACTGAAACTTGGTTAAAAGATATAGATAATAATTGTATGTATGAAATAGGTGGTTACAACCTATATCGAAATGATAGAAATTGGCAAAATGACCAATTAAATCCTTCAGTTAAAATTGGTGGTGGAGTATGCATATATGTAAAAAATTCTTTGTATTGCTCAACATCATTATACAACAAACATAATTACTCAGAAAGTTTCATAGAAACTTTATGTGTTGTTATAACAGGATCAAATGGTAATAATATTGTATGCGTAGTATATCGACCACCCAAGGGTGATATTGAAAAATTCTTTGACACATTGGATATCATTGTTGGTGACATTAGAAGTGATAACAACAATTTAATAATAATTGGAGACTTCAATATTGATCTACTTGATATAAAAATTAAGGACACAAGTGACAGACTTATCAATAATATGATGCAATTTGGACTATTAAATTATATCAAAAAACCAACAAGAACACCTGAACTCCAAAAGGACTCGTGTCTTGATCTGCTGTTTACCAACAGTGAAAAAATGATCCAATCTGATGTAATATCATTTGATATTAGTGATCATCATCTAATTTATGGCATTTTTTCAAACAGTAAAGAAAAAAATGCATCAACAATGTTCAGAGGTAGATCTATGAAAAACTATGACTTAGATTTATTATTGGAGAAATTTCAAGCAAAGAATTGGAAAATTTTTTATGAAAATATGGATCAAAGTTGGTTATGGAATTATTACATTAATAACCTATGTGAAACTTTAGATGAATTGTGCCCTTATCACTTTTTCAAAATCAAAAAACAAAAAGAAGATTGGTTAACTGATGAAATTATAGAGGAAATTAAAGAAAAAGATAGACTACTAGCAAGGTCTTATAAAACAAAAAATGAAATAGATAAAGCTCTAGCAAAAAATGCAAGAATTGACATTAGTAAAAAAATCTTCAAAACTAGACAAGATCATATAATGTTTCTCACAAACAAATATAAAAAAGACTCAATGAAATTTTGGAGAGAAATTTCAAAATTACTACCCACTAAGGAAAATAAGGCCCCAATTCAACTAGTGAACGAAGATGATGAATTTATTGATCAACTTGCAACACCCAACTATATAAATAATTATTTCGCCAATATAGGTCATAATTTGGCAAAGGATATGAACAATGACTGGACATATGAAGGTTTGATCAATAATAATACATCATTTAATGAGGTAAACTTTACTAATAATGATGTCAGAGAATTTATTGAAAGCATAAATGTTAATAAGTCATCAGCAGTTACAGGAGTAAATTCAAGAATTTTAAAATCAGTCTTCTTAAATACAATACCATTAATAAGTCATATTTTTAGAGTATCTTTGAATAAATGCATCATACCTAATGAATGGAAAATAGCTAAAGTTATACCTATTCCAAAAGGTGGTGATAATAGTAAAGTTGAAAACTTAAGACCAATTTCCTTATTGTCTCTACCTAGTAAAATTCTAGAAAAAATTGTTCATAGATATTTATTGGAATTTCTTGAAAAAAATGACTTATTATCAGATAAACAATACGGTTACAGGAAAAATAGATCCACTATAGATTCCGTGAGTAAGTTAACAGATGACATTCTAATTAATAAAAATTCAGGACATAATACTCTAGCAACTTTTTTTGATCTGAAAAAAGCATTTGACACAGTGAATCATAATTTACTATTGAAAAAGCTTCAATACTTGGGTATTAATGGCAATATCCTAAAATGGATAGAAAATTACCTTAAAAATAGGAAACAACTAACTTTAGCTAATGGTGCTGAGTCAGATCTACTCGATGTAAACTGTGGAGTCCCACAAGGGTCAATTTTGGGTCCGATCCTATTTTTGGTATATATAAATGACTTAGATAAAGTTTGTAAACACTCAAAAATTTGTTTATTTGCTGATGATACAGTTATTTACACTTCAAATACCTCAGAAATTGAGACAATAAAAAATATGCAATATGATATTAATCAAATTGTAAAATGGTGTACAAAAAACAAATTAACTGTTAATATTGACAAAACTAAGTTTATGGGTTTTGGCCATAAGAAAAGTTTCAAAAATGCCTCTCTTTTCATAAATGAAAAAAGACTTATGAGAGTTTCAAGTTATAAATATTTAGGTGTAACATTGGATCCACTTCTAAATTATGGTCAATTTATTCGTATCCAGATGAGAAATATAGCTTATAGATCTTATCAACTCTCAAAGTTATCCAGGTTTCTCAATAAAGAAAATATGTTGAGAATTTATAAAACATACATACTGCCTCTATTTGACTATGGTGATATACTATATGATCAAAATAACAATACTGTACTTGAAAAACTACAAAGAATGCAAAACAGAGCAATCAAAATCTGTCTTAAAATGGAAATGAAAACAAATACCTCTTACATCCATTCAATTGCTAGTATGAATTATTTAAAAGACAGAAGGTATTCTCATCTATTGATTGAAGGCTTTAAAAGATGCAAAAATGTTTTGAACTTGAGAAATGTTAGAGTTTTGTTAAGATCAAATAAAGGAAAAATTCTAGATAATTGTTTACCAAAATGTGAAGCTTACAAAAAAAGTGTGCATTACAAATCTTCTATTGCCTGGAATAATTTACCTGAAAACCAAAGAAGTTACGAAAATATTATTTGTTTCAAGGCTCTTCAGAAAAGAGCTTTGAAACAATTGATTCCAACAAAAAATGGTGTCACATGAAATAGTATTTATCTTAATGTTTCGCAATAAAAAATACATTGAATATTGTATGACGTATAAATTGCAATTAATTTATTATAACTTATTAGGTTAATAGTATGAAAACACCTTGCCAAATCTTATTCATGTAACCAAGTAGTAAACAATATGGCACAAGTAACATCATTAACATGCGAGATTAATATTGATCGAATTTAACATCATTATTGTACATATTTTATTGTTGTAAAACTACTATCAAATTGATCTATAATTTATCCTCAAATTGTCTTGTCCTGTATTGTCTATGTAAACTAGTTCTATTTTAACTAATACAAAGCATTAAAATAAATTTAATTAATATAGGCGGCCAACTAAAAATAATTTATTAAGAGGCAGCCGTTTTGTCATAATAATTACTTCACAACATAAGTTATTTTTATCAAATGTATGATTATTATACTTATAAATAGACATATCTTTAATTGTACGTGTACATATGTGATGTTTATTGTGGCAAATAAATTTATCTTGAATCTTGAATCTTGAAAAAAAAACATTCTGTCAGATTGTGTATGAGGGATGAGCTAACCGTGCTATGGTTAAAATTTTTACCAACGAACATTTTAGGCGGCTGTTTTTGTGTGTTATGCTATATAGAAACATAGAGGAAATGGATTTAGTTCCATGTGACCATTATCTGTCACAGGAACTATCAGGAACTACCACTAGGGGGCAGCAGGGGTTGTCACAAGCCACAAATAGACTTCTGCTCAGACTCTACTATTCGATAGAGTCGGGTTTGAGACTGCATGCACCCTCTCCCCATACCAGGATGCGGCATGCTAATTTCTCAGGCAGAGCAACCCTTTAGCTACAGTGTTATTTTGGGGTGGGAAGGACATGAGGACATTTAAGGGGTGGGATAGACTTGAAGACTTGCATTTCCTAGCTAAATATATAATCATAAGAATGCACAATTGCCTGTGTCCTTACTCTATTACACTGGTCTACTTACTTTTGCTCACATGGATTACGCTATTCATGAACTGTGCAACAGCCAAAAAAGGAGACTAATCATGCCTGATTTGATGATGCCAAATCTAAGAATGAGGTTAAAATTTGGCCAATGGCTCTCCGTTTTGGGATATCCATAGGGTGCCATTTATGCTAAAGATCCCTGCCGGCAATGATGCACATTGTGTTCACCTATAATAGTATAGCCAATTGAAGTACAATAACATTCTTTTGCCATGCCTGACATTTGGCTGGGTAATATCATTTTTTTGTAGCTTTCGCATGGTCAGGAGTTCAGGATTCAGTACATCACAGCAAAACACAATACAACTAATTTAACTTGGCTGATACGAATGAATGTTTCTATGCGGCCCCTTCTCCCTTTTAAAACAAAACGTCACTCGTCAAATATTATAGAAATCAAGTTTTTTCAAAGGTGAGATTTTATTAGGTAGGTTTACTAGTATTCTACTTCAGTTCTTTCACATCTCTGTGCTCACTTTTACCATTGGACCTGTATATGATGATCATACTGCGACCTTTACCGTTAGATTCCTGATATTACACAAGTGGCTGTAAAAGCAACACATATCTTCCAAGATTTTCCTACTTGTAACGTGTACGGCAACGTCTAGCCTACCATTTCCTATCATTCTAGACGTACATGTTGCCCTACAAGTCGTGATCTTAAACTCCCTTTGCTGCAAATGCATTGTACCATGTAGCACATCACCTCTCTCTCTCTCTCTCTCTCTCTCTCTCTCTCTCTCTCTCTCTCCCTCTCTCCCTCTCCCTCTCCCTCTCTCCCTCTCTCTCTCTCTCTCTCTCTCTCTCTCTCTCTCTCTCTCTCTCTCTCTCTCTCTCTCTTACAACTTGAGGCAAACGATTTTTTAAGACTATCTTTAGACGACTTGGAATAATAAAGGCTGATGATACTCTAAGCAGGATTATTGGACATGAGCTTTAACAGACGCCTCTGTTGGCCTGGGAACCGATGGATGGCAATTGGGGCTGTCAGTCTGCGGCTTTTTAAAGTATAAGTTTTCTATGGGCATGGGTAGCCAAATATCAGATAAGATTTCAGAATGAAGTTTTTCTCAAGGTCCTCAATCAAGTATATCATTTCCAGTCCAAAGTTTAATTCTATCCTGACCAATGAAAAGCAGCATTCGCATCAATTTTGGCACTGTGAAGTTGCTTGATGTGTCGCTGTAGATGTGACTTCTGGTTAAACCTTACAGAGCACACAGGACACTCGTAAGGCCTTTCACCAGTATGGGTCCGTCTGTGTATTACTAGGTCCGCCTTGCTACGTATCATCTTCCCGCACACCATGCACTGTACAGGGTTAGATCTCGACTTGCGGAATGATGGATGATCAGTTCTCCAGGTGCTTGTGTCCACTGCTGTCAGCATCTGCAAACATAATAAAGAAAGAGTTTAATTATGTTATGTGTTGACTAGGACAATTAAAATGTATGCATTACAAACATGATTTTGCTACAAAATTAAAGTTTGGTATCTCACATGCAAAGTGTGTCACGGTAAATGAAAATTTAGATATGGAGTCTATAATTGTGTACAATAGCCTACCTGCGACCACCGGTATATTTCAATAAAGACTGTAGGTAGGTCATACGTTAAGGGGTTGAATTAGGTCCTTTGGTTGATTTCCCACATTTAAACAAATTTTTCCCACTCAAATGTCTGATCAACAAATAGGCCTATTCCATGATCGACATTTTTCAATAATCTTCTTTTCTTGTTTTCGAAAGATATGATTTTCTTTATGATAATAATTATTTTCTACTATTTTCTATCTGCTGCGTTTTAAAGACCCTCTTTACCAACCTGTACTACTGTACCCTCTGGAGATGGATTCCACCTTCCTACTGCAGGGGTATTTCCATCCTCTGCATACTTTACATACTTGATCTGCTAGCTATTGTTGCAGTGGCGGGTTGCATCGGTTCTAGGGCAAACGACTACTCGGACCAGGGGCCCCAGGACAAATAGCTACCAGTACTTTTAGCCCGCTGACAAACGGCCCGTGGACAGATAGCCCCAGGACAAATGACCCCTGGGACTGGGAGCCCCCAGGACAGGAGGCCCTCTTTTCTCATGCCCATCATCTTTACCCGTCAGATTATCTCTATTCTATTCTTTCACCCATCAGATTATCTCTTTTTTATTCTTTCAACCGTCAGATTATCTCTATTCTATTCTATAACCCATCAGATACCCTGTTCTGTGCCTGATAGATTTCATTGTCTGCTATATAATTCCACGCCCGCTAGTTTGTCTTGCCCATCAGACAGGTTTTTGTCTTATGACTGCTAGATTTTATTGCCCGCTTTATGAGTATATGATTCTACGCCCACTAGTTTCTCTTGCCCGTCAGACAGGTTTTGTCTCATGAACACCAGATTTCATCACCTGCTATAGGATTCTACGCCCGCTAGATTCTCTCGCCTGTCAGACAGGTTTTCTATGATGGAGGTTATAATCTAGCAGGCATAGAATGAACATTTGATGGGTGCTAGAATCTAACAGACATATGAATAAGATCCGATAAGATTGGAATCTAGCAGACATAAAATAGATATATTTGAAAAGTATGAAATCTGACCGAGATTAGAATCTAACAGGCGTAGAACGAAAATTTGATGGGCGCTAGAATCTAGCAGGCATATATAAGATCTGACTTCAGAGCTTAGAATCTTGTGGGCATAGAATACATCTGATATTAGAAGAATAAGGATATTGGACGGAGGTTTGAATCTAGCGGGCATAGTATGAATGTTTGGCAGGTGCTAGAATCTAGCAGGCATATAATCAGGGATGTAAGTCATGAATGGGCAAAAATCAGGACGCCATACATTTTCTTGATATAAAAGTTTTATTTTTTTCCCAAACAGCTCTCCTTACCACTTTTAGGAGGAAAATAAATGTCATTAAACAATTTCAGAAATCAGGAAATCCTGATAAAACCTGAAGACTTACATCCCTGTATAATGAAGATCCGACAGATTAGAATTTAGCTGGCTTAGAATACATCTGACACTTGAAAAGAATGGTAATCTGACTGAGGTTAGAATCTAGCTGATGTAGAATGAACATTTGACGGACGCTAGAATCTAGCGGGCATAATGCCCGACAGATACCTGTCGGGCATTAGAAAATAATAGAGATAATCTAGCGGGCATAGGCTGATGGGTGTAACAAAGAATGGCCCCTGGCCCCTGGTCCTGGTGGCCATTTGTCCGCAGGCTTCTTGTCAGGTGGCTACAAATCCTAAGGGATGTTCGTCCGAGGGCCTCTGGTCAGGGGTCTAACAATCCAGGGGGTCGTTTGCCATGATACCGGGGTATGTACCCCTTCTTTTTGACTGTAGTTAAGAGCCTGTTTTTTTTTTTACAGGAAACTTGGTCAAAATAGGGGCTAAACAAGAATCATCTGAATTACACACCTAGGATTTATAGACAGCCCTTGTTATTAAAGACACCAGGATCGGGTTTTACTGCTGATAATCTCAAATAATGAAGGATTATCAAAAATGTTATTCAGGTAAAGGACAGATGTTGCACTGTATGATCACCTAAGCCAACCATATTGCCACACTATCACAGTGTATGTACATATACACACAAACACATTCTGAATATCTTAGGCCTTTTGGCTAACATTTGTTGGAATTGCTAAACCAAGTTGGGAGTGTTCACACCCCCAAACCACCGAAGTTTGAAATTGTTAGTGTAGACTCCACGTGGCACATTCCATGTTAAGTAGGGAACTGCTGTCCAGGGAAGTTTCTGTGCCATAGTACATTTAAAAATCAGTTTTTACTAACCTTTTGGACTTTTTTAGGATTTCCCCTAAATTTCCCCATTAAGCTGACGGACTGGACCTCATTATACCAGTGTCCAGTATTTTAGGGTGACCTCCGTTACCATCAGCCTTTAGTGGCCCTGGGCAGAAAATAAAAAGAATATTCTGGTCAATGTCAGACTAAAATGAAGACCAATTAGGGACATAGTTATGTGCCAGATGATGACTTGATATCTCTTAACATCTCCGCACTAGATGCATTTCCCTGCCAAAATCTGAAGTAGTTTTTTTAAGGTGAGTGACCTCCGTTACCATGATTAAGCACGTATAATTAAGGTGGAAACAAAAATAACCGATACTAGTCCAAAGGTAATGAAAAAAGGAAACTGTATACCAAAAATCAGATTGATTGATGGTATATCTAATTTTCTAGAGAGGAAATACTGTAAAAAAGTGACCTCCGTTACCGGTGACCTCCGTTACCGCCCACCCCCATTTTCAGTTACCTCCATTTCCATAACCTGCTCACCCACCTGAGTAAAGCCACAATGTCAGCTTTAATATCCTAAGTTGGTCAATTCATTTTTGACACACCTTGAAATCCAAATATTAGCTACACTTTGGGTACAAGGTCATGACACATTTGACCTTGGCCAAGGTCAAGGTCACCCTTTTCAAGGTCAAACACCTAAATCTGGCAGAAATTAGGTAGGGAATCATGTTTATGGCTAAAAAAATTGGCTTTAATTAACTTTTTGCCATGCTGTAAAGTATAAAAATGGCCACATCTTTGAGTCCTTTTTCATGGTTCCAACAATGGTTGACCTTAGGCAAGGTCAAGGTAATCTTTTTCAAGGTCAAAAATCATTGAAATCATCTGGGAAATTAAATTTATGTCCATAAAATTGGTTTAAATTCACTTTATGTTATGCTTTGAAATACTAGAGTGGTCTACTTGTTGAGTGCCTTTTCAAGATCATAACATGGTTGACCTTGGCCAAGGTCAAGGCCATCCTTTTCAAGGTCAAACACCCTCAATTCAGCTAAAATTAGCAAAAGAATCATGTTTATGGCCATAAATTTGGCTTAAATTAAGTTTTTAACACCCATCTGAAAACCTAAAATAGTTTTCTCTTTGAATACTTTTTCAAGGTTCCAACATTGTTTACCTTAGCCTAGGGCAAGCTCATCATCTTCAAGGTCAAACACCTAAATCTGGTTGAAATCAGGCAGGTAACTAAACGCTGAGTGTCTTTTCAAGGTCATGACATGGTTGACCTTTGCCTCGGTCAAGGCCATCCTTTTCGTGGTCAAACACCTGAATTCGGCTGAATTTCTCAAGGGAATCATCTTTATGGCTATGAAATAGACTTTCCATCTCTGGGTTTCCCAAATACAGTGCTATAGTGATGCATTTATAAATGCAGTACAGGTAGTTTAAGGTTTTTGAAATCCTTTAAAAAATTAAAGTGGTCTGCTTGACTAATTTTTTTCCCCTATCTTTTGTATTTTCCCTGTGTTCCGGGGAAGCATAGGAAAGAAAATCCCCACCTGTTCAGTTCTCTGACAAATAATGTCTACCTTTAAACACTTAAAATGGTCAACTCTTTGGGTCATTTTTCAAGGTCCTATCATTATTGACCCTAGCTAAGGCCATCCTTTTCAAAGTCAAAACAGCAAGGGGATAAAAGTTATGGCCATAAAATTGGTTTAAATTCACTTTTTGACATGCTTTAAAATTCTAAAATGGTTTACTTCCTGATTACCTTTTCATGGTCATAACATAGTTGACATGGTCAAGGTCCTCCTTTGAAAGGTCAAACCCCCTATTTTGGATAAAAGCAGCAAGGAAATTGCATTTATGACCATAAAATTAGGTTAAATTCAATTTATGGCATGCTTTAAAAAATACTAATGTGGTCTACTCCAAGACCAAGGAAGGCCATAATGTGGTAGATCCTGCTCAAGTTCAATGTTATCACTGGTTATCCTTTCCAGGTCAAACCCTAAGGTATTTTAGTCATTAAAGGAATCATATTTACAACTACAAAATTGGTTTATATACACTTTTTAACATGCTTGGAATTCTAAAGTTGACATGGTTGACCTAGGTAAATAGGTCAAAGTTGTGTTCCACAAGGTTAAGGACACTTAAAATTTAATGTGACTGACTATAGTATTTGGTGGAAGATGGATTTTTAGCCAGACCCTGGGTTCTCTGTAACTGTTACAATATCAACTATGAATGAAATTGAGATAATCAAGATGGCTGCCAGAATTAGATCAAAATCTTGGAACAATAGGGTGTTTTCAAAAAATGACTACTCGATCCCTAATCAAAATAGAAAGACAAAATAAAATTAGTACTAAAAGTACATTACTGAAGTCCAGGAATCTATTCATGACATTTAGAACCATGTATAATTTATGGCAGCCATTTTGAACTATTAATGAGTGTTACCCTGCATATTGTTAAGGATATATTAAAGAATTACCATTTCTGCTTCAAACAAATATAAAGGCACAAATCACAGGTTAAAAATTCAGAGATGTTACCAAAGGTGTTCGCAAAGGATGATCTTGACCTAGGCTAAGGTCAACAATGTTAGAACTTTGAAAAAGTATTAATCAAACAAAAAGAAGACCATTTTGACCCATCCCTAAAACTAAGGGATAGGCCTCAGAGAAAAGAGTATTTAAAAAAAGGTCATCAAGAGCTTTCATTTCATATAATACACATTAATAAGAGCATGGGAAGTATATTGAAACCATTGTTGAAAGATATCATGCCAAATATCTTAAACTGTAAAATGCCTCATAAGGGCTCTGGTCCCATATTCACAAAACCAATCAATTTCAGGAAAATCAATCAGTTACTATACTGTAATGACACTGATATACTTTGTGTTATCTCTGAACATACTGTTTTGATAGTTCACATTACATCTTCTGAAAGCTGTTGGAGTGGCATTTTCAATACAAATTTAAAGAAAATTCAAAATTTGATTACCATGGCAACCTGAAATACTCTGTTGTCATTAGTTAATATCCCCCACTTATATCAGCATATTAGTCCCATCCAGCAGGATCTATGATGATTTTACACTATTCAGAGTGGGAATCTACCTAAAAATGTTTGATTCAGTTAAGTTGACATCCATTCTAATAAAATTACTATAACTCATTTTTGGACAAAACAGCATTTTTACCTTTAAATGGCCTGTTTCTGTGTTCTCAAAAGTGTAAATTTTCTCCCATTTTTTTTAGGATGAGCTGCTAATAACCAGCCAATTTGAGGTGTTTAATCTTGAAAAGGATGGCTTTGACTTTGGCCAAGGTCAACTGTGTTATGACCCTGAAAATGCACTCAAAAGGTAGACCAAGTATTTCAAAGCATGGCATAAAGTAAATTCAAACCAATGTTATGGTCATAAATTTAATTTCCCAGCTGATTTCAATGATGTTTGACCTTGAAAAGGATGACCTTGACCTTGTCTAAGGTCAAAATTGTTGGAACTATGAAAAAGGACTCAAAGATGTGGCCATTTTAGTATTTTACAGCATGCCAAAAAAATTAATTAAAGCCAATTTTATAGCCATAAACATGATTTCCTTGCTAATCTTTGCCAAATTTTGGTGTTTGACATTGAACAGGGTGACCTTGACCTCGGCCAAGGTTAAATGTGTCATGACCTTGTGCTCAAGGAGTAGCTAATTTTTGGATTTCAAGGTGTGTCAAAAATGAGTTGACCAACTTAGGATTTTAAAGCTAGACATTATGGCTTGACTCGTAACGGAAGACACCGGTAACAGAGGTCACTTTTTCACAGTACTTTCTCCCTAAAAAAAAATAGATATACCATCAATCAATCTGATTTTTGCAATACAGTTTCCTTTTTTCATTTTCTTTGGACTAGTACTAGTTATTTTTATTTCCACTTTAATAATACATGCTTAGTCATGGTAACAGAAGTCACTCACCTTAAAAATAACTACTTCAGATTTTGCCAGGGAAATGCATCTAGTCCGGAGATGTCAGGAGATATCAAGTCCTAATCTGGCACATAACTATGTTCCTAATTGATCTTCATTTTAGTCTGGTATTAACCAGAATATTCTTTTTATTTTCTGCCCAGGGCCACTAAAGGCTGATAGTAACGGAGGTTACCCTAAAATACTGGACACTGGTATAAAGAGGTCCAATCCTTCAGCTTTTCCTTGCTAATTTCTGCCAAATTTAGGCATTTGACCTTGAAAAGGGTGACCTTGACCTTGGCAAAGGTTAAATGTGTCATGACCTTGTACTCAAAGAGTAGCAAATTTTTGGATTTCAAGGTGTGTCAAAAAATGAGTTGACCAACCTAGATGTGGCCATTTCTAGTAAAAAGTAACTTAAGGAGTGGACTATCTTATCATCTTAAAGCATGTCAAATAGCGAATTTGAACCAAATTTATGGCCAAAAATTTAATTCTCATATAAATTTCAATCATATTTATAGGTTTGACCTTAAGAAGGATGACCTTGACCTAAGATAAGGTCAATGATGTTGGAACCTTGAAAAGGGACTCAAAGACTTGACCATTTTAGGATTTTAAAATATGTCAAAAAGTGAATTTAATCCAATTTTATGGCCATAAATATGATGTCCTTGCTAATTTCTGCCAAATTTTAGTGTTTGACCTTGAAAAGGGTGACCTTGACCTTGATCAAGGTCAACATGTCATAACCTTGAAAAGGTACTCAAGGAGTAGATCTTTTTTTTTAAAGTTCAAATTGTGTTAAAAAATGAATTTAAACCAATGCTATGGCTCAATATGTGATATCTTCGATTTCTCATTTTGTTTGAGCTGGTTGCCATGGCAACAGGTCTTTCCAGAAAAAAAGTATGCCAATTTTTAAGATGGGTCCCATTTTGCACAAATAGTCAAGAAACAACCTAGGGGCCATTGACAGATGCAATTTTTTTATTCTAAAAAGGGATTTTTTGATAAAAGGGGAGAAAATAATTGCATAGGAAAAATGTCCAATCTCCATGGCAGTTGCCTGGGGGGGGGGCTGAAATTGGATTGTGCAACCTGTATTCGAGGGCTAATATTTTGATAACCAGGAAACATTTATGTTCACTTCTTTTTTTTGGAAGTATCAGGATGACTTCAAGTTTTTGTTGGTATCTCACACTTACCTCTGTGAATATATCCAATTTTAGACATTTTCTCTCCCTATTTGCAAGACTTAACTTGGAATGTGCCACATAGATTAAGACACTCAGAACAGAGCCTCTCCATTTCGGAAGCAATCAATGCCTCATTTTCACTTACAACCCTCAGCTTAGTTGCTCTGGGTCTTTGCTTACCAGAAAAGTTTGCATGAGGACTATTATTACCAGAAAAGTCCCCATGCAAACCACACTGCCACCTGGTGTGAAGAAATCTACTGCCCCTACAGAGAAAAACCGATTTTCTCAGTTGCCTAAGTTAAGTCAGCTTGCCTGAATAGGTTAGTGAATACTACTAACATGTTGGTAAGAATTTACTAACATTGTTTTTTTCTTTGTTGCCTAATTGGTGGTTTCGTCTAAGTTAGATTAGATATAGTTCGATTTTTTTTCTGTGTATATACTATTGTAGGGAATCAAGTTAGTATTCATCTAGTTTGTATTCTAGACTATTACTTGTCAAGGATAGTATGGGGATAGCCATCCTTTGAGACCGCTTCCTATATCTGTCAAAAGATGGCACCACTGGTGGCCTAGAGCAGGTGATGTAGGAAACGGCCCAGAGGGCACTCAGAGTGTAAGTAATCAACCATGACCAGAGGTATACAATTGTTTTATCAGTTTGATACACTAGATGGCGTCCTAGTTGACCCTTAGGCTACATGGGCTACTCACCCACCCAGCCCCTGCAGCCCCATTGAGGGGGCAGAAACACCTCTCACAATTATACTGTTTTGAAATTGAAAAATGGTTCCAAGAGCTTAGAAATCAGAGATATCTAGAGAGAAATAGTACATCTAGATGTCCCATAAATATTGGATTGGAAAACTGAACGAAACACCTTCTATATCATTTTAAATCTTCAGGTACACTCTGCAGTGAGTAAGAGAGGAACTCACCATGCTCCTGTAGCGGGAGCAATTTGGCTTGGTCGACACTAACGCCATCTACTGTATATCCTTGATAGAACTTTTGTATATCCCACTCTGTGGTACACAGACATACCAAGTGTCTTCTGTTTCCATCTTTACATATTGAATAGCAAATTTAATGGTTACTATTACCAAAAAGATTACATAAAACATATGCAGAGTGCTGACACGTTTCTTCGTGAGACGTTTTTATTATAATACAGCATTTTAGCAATACATACATGTAGATCATAATAAAACAATAATTAAGCAATCATCTTGTTCTCTGACACACAAATCTATATTTTTTAAAAAGGACTTCTCATTACGCAAACACTTTCATAATCCTCCAGAATCATTCATTTGTTTATAACATATAATGATAAATGTACTGTTATTTATACAGATCGCATGCACGGCAATAGAAAATGTTGGCATGCATTGATAACTTAAATCATCCTTTCACTGGTCACTATAGTCATGAATTACCTACATCCCTCTATAAGTATATTGACACTAGCGTAATACGTTTTAACAAGACTTTGTTCCAGACTTTTAACAACTAGAATAGTAGATGCATTACATCGTCACAAAAGAGCATAAAGAACTCTTTTCATCCTGGAGATCCACGAATTCAAAATGTTAATCTTATCTACATATTAATCAGAATTACTGTTTAACCCTAATGGGTATGATCCTAAATGTATCTACCCCCATGAATAGTTTCTCTATAGGCCTACTGCTATTCCTTATCCAGGCATACTCATTCGTTTTCTTTTAGAGAGGGTATTTGTATACACCTCGTGTTTTGAATCACTAAAGCCAGAGTCCTTACTCCATTCTATGAATGATAGAAAAAAAATTATTTCCATTTTGAGGAATCTTTAATATTATCCATGAATTTGAACATGTTTGGTCAGGGTCGACTTGACATTGAACCGCTTCCGGCAAACTGGACATTCATGAGGTTTCTCTCCTGTGTGGATTCTCATGTGCCTCCGCATGTCAGTCTTGTCGCGTAATCTCTTCCCACATTCCTCACATTCATATGGTCTGTAGCTTCCTTTAGCAGAAGTTGGTCTGCTGCTTTTGTATTGGTGACTCGAGTTGGTAGATTTGGAAATAGACCTGTATATCGATTCTGTCAATATTGGCTCATACTGCACTTCTTCTGTCTGTACCTGAAATTATATACAAAAAAGGGCTTTAGTTTTAATATGTATGTAGGTCCTTTGAACAGTCAGTACATGAAATCTATATTCAAATTCATGAAAATGTTTTGTTTTTTTTATCAAATAACAACTTACCTGAAGAATTTCCATCTTATTCCCTGGCTATGACTATCAGTACTTCACGATGACATCATTAATGGACATAATTGTTTCAGTTGTTTAATATATTGTGGCAAAGCACTGAAGACTGACTAAGGGTCACTCCATCTATATGTATATACAAATATCATACCATCACTTCAAGAAAATAAAAATGAAAAGACATCAACACCAGTTGCCTTGGTGAAGAGCAATTATATTTTTCTTCTTTTCTCAGAAACTGCATTACATGGGTTCATAATCTTATCTCAACATTGAATAATTGAGGGATTACAGAACAGAATTTACTAAATGACACACAATAAGTGGTCTCCAGAGCACACTTTGACTGTAGAAACCTTCAGATATTATTCAGGTGCACATGTGTGCTCTGTGGTGAAACACAGTGTTACAGACCCACTACACAAACCATGACAAATATAGGCCTACTCATACTAAACCCCTCCATCTAAAATAATAGATTTTCACACATGATTCCAATAACCACAGCTTCATATAACACTACACAACCATCTATTTCTACACATAATCTCAACATCGTCTGAACTGAGGTAACTGAGGAAGGGGTATGAAATACTATACCCTTGGCACTCTTCTTGTATATAATATTCACAGACTCACACAACCTGACGCATGGAAAGAACGTGGCGGTGGCAGACAGGGAGTACGCCAGCAGCGGACCACTCGGGCCTGACGCTACCTTCACCTACCCCGTCAAAATATTTCATCGCCATGCCCGTCTTCCTCCCCAGGTATCAATTGGGACAGCTCAAATCGCTTTTACTAACCTGTTATGAAGTCATTTTGATGCTACGTGTACTTCTCTCACCTCATTCCACATAATGAAAAGAGGAAATGGTTGATATTTTTTAGTTTTGAGGCGGATTGTGTGACCAATACCATCAAGCTTCCATATACGATGTCACAGCCTTTTGGCGATACTGGAAATGCGGCTCTGCTGCATTAATAAATCTAGATCATAAAATGTTCCTCCACCAAAAGCTGTAACATTATACACTGATTCCGGGGGGCACTTCAATTTTCTTAAACGGGTGTGTGTCTGAACCCCTGACTAACCTTACCCTTGCTAGGGCCCTCAATCGCGGGTTTTTTCTTCAAAATCCTACCCTTGCTAGGGAACTTTTGACACAACAGTCTTAGATTTTGCTCAAAATATCTTAAATTGACCTTGTTTGGGAGAAGATTTGAATTTTGTTCATGCTATTTTCATGAAAACTGGGAAAATATTCATAAAATTTCTGAATTTTCCACTTGAATCGGGGTATTTTGCTGAAAGTTGACCCTTGCTAGGTACATTTTGCTCAAAAGTAGACCCTTGCTAGGGACATTTTGGTCTGAAACCAGAGGCTTGGTAGGGACATTTGGCTGAAAAAGTACCCTTGCCAGCGGCACATATGTGTATGTCCAACATAGGGAGTGCCCCCCCGGGACACTGATACAACGTCCTACCATAATCTAATCTTATTACCACACTTTTGGCACTGGTGCAAAAGGCAAATGGTTTTCAGTGCGGAGATGTGATCTGGTAATAATATTGTTGAGAGGGCCCACATATATCCCAGGAGGCTTATAATGGAAGAGTTGAGTTAGTGTTTACACCTGTACACGTTTTGAGGTACTACCAGCTAGACTCCTCATTGTAATGAATAAATCTACCACACTATACTACTGGCATATATTATATCGGTGGATATAAAAATCTTAATGAAGCAATCAAGCTGTCATACCCTGATTTTACATTTAATACACATAATACTATAAAAGCCTCCACATAACCTATACCAGCATATATAACTCGCACCCTGGTGTTGTGAAAATGGCTGTTTGCCACACCCACCTAAAAGAGGCAGGACTTTTATATTTTAGGTTTTATGAGTCTAATTCATCATTATTACCGGCTCTATAAAACTACAATATTTATCTTATCTTTAATCAGAGATACAAACACCAATTACATAGCCAATAGCTGACAAATAAGAAAGGGTATTACATATCTACAATACATGAAACTATTCCCAATGACTGGTGAGATTTTTGCACATTTACAGGGGCTCTTCCTTGATGATTTGAACATCCTCAGTCTCTTGTGTGTTGTCAGTCTTCTGTGCACTAGTTCCTGCACCTTGACTTTGCTGTTGGGCCCTTTTCTTTAGTAGGAGGCGTGCTTGCCTAACACTTTTAGCCTTTTGAAGCTTGGCTCTCTGATGAGCGGCAAACTCTGAGTCACCCATACTCATCCTCATTGTGGCTTTAGCGACATGTTTTGTTGCTCGGTTAAACCTTTCATTAGACCTGTTTATAGAAGATTGCATTTCATTTTTCATGCGTTTCCGAGCTTCTGGACAGTTGGGGTCTTGGAACAGCCCTGAGCGAAGACATGCAGCCCTCATGAGAAGTTCAGAATGCTTTGTGTTCCGGAAAGCATACTTCTCATCAATACTGAAGGCACCCGGAACTCCTGCCCAGTTGAACTGTGCCTGCAGATGAATGGTCATCACACGGTCCATCATTTGGCGAATCATGTTACACCATTTACCTCCTCCCCGAGTGGCATACACAGGCTCCTCTTCACCCCAACGGGCAATCAAGTTTTCAAAAGTGGCCGGATTTTCTACCAGGAATCTTTCTTGCTCATCAAACTGTTCCTTTGTGGTGCACAGCATGGGTTCATAGTTGGAGTCTAGTAAGTATGGTAAACCTGTAGGTTCATCTTCACCCTGTGGGAGATAGTATGAAGGGCCAGCCACAGGTTCCATTGCTGGATCTCTGAACACCTGACCGGGCACGGGTACAAATAATGACGAGTCAGTCATCTGACTAGTCTCCACTTCCAGGGCCTGACTACCTGACTGTTCAAGCAGTGATACACCGGGGAACTGAGCAAGAACATCATCGACAACATCTTCAATCTCCTCACCAGCACTCCTTAGCTGTGCTGCTTTCATCACCTTTTTAGTTGCCCGTTGCATCCTCTGGTTTGAGTGGTTTATTGTTTGTTGCATCTCAAATTTCATGCGTTTCTGAGCTTCAGGACATGTCGGGTCTGTGAAATATCCTGAACGGAGACAAGCAGACCTCATTAGAAGTTTGGCATGGTATGTATCCCTGAAACGATATTTCTCATCAATGCCGAATGCCCCAGGAATACCAGCCCAACTGAATTGTGCCTGAAGCTCTATTGTCATGAGGCGATCCATCATTTGGAGTAGCATTTTGGTCCACCTATCTCCGCCTCTGTCTGGATAATCTGCTTTTTCTTTACCCCAACGGGCAATCAGCCCATCAAAGATTCTCTTATTTTGTTGCAGAAACTTTTCCTGATGATCGAATTCCTCTTTGGTGTTACAGAGTATCGGTTGATAGTCTGTTTCTTCAACATCACAATCATATGCTGGTTCTAGGTAATCAGGTACATTTGAGGTTTGGAGTGTGGGTGATGCCAAATGGCTGACATATGCAGATGCTGGAAGCAACTCTATCTTCTCTGAATTATTTTCTTCACTTTCAGTCACTACCCCTTCCTCAGTTACCTCTTCTATGAACTCATCTTCCTCGCTGTTTGCCTTGGTCTGCTCACTTTCCACATTTTTTTTCTTTGCAGCGTTATTAATCTTTTTGATGACTCTGATAATCCTCTGGTTTGATCGATTGATGAGAGCCTGCATTTCAGTTTTCTGCCTTTTGATTGCCTCTGGGGATAAAGGATCACTGAATGCTCCCGATCGCATACAAGCAGCTCTCATCAGCAGTTCACAGTGCTTGGTATCTTTGAAACCATACTTTTCCTCTATGCTGAAGGCACCAGTCTGTCCAGCCCAATTGAAATGTGCCTGCAACTCTATGGCCATAACACGATCCATCATTTGACGCAGCATTGTACCCCACTTGTCTCCACCCCTATCAGGATAGACAGGATCCTCGCTGCCCCAGCGTGTCAGCAGTGCCTCAAATATGGAGCTGTTTTCATGGAAGAATCTATCCTGTGCATCAAACTCCTCCTTTGTGCTGCAGATTATAGGCTCATAATCTCCAATCTGATGATCAGACATACCTAATGGATTATGAAATTCTGTCTCATATTGTGCTTGTGAGAATGTTGACGGTTCAGGTTCTGGTGGTGGAGGTGCTAGCTGTGATAGCTCGGTGATCTTTGTCTGCAGGCTGACCATGTCTTTGTGGGCTTCACTGTTCATCCTCATCTTCTGTACTCTGGCAGCCTTTTTAGATGCTTGTTTCATTCTTCCATTTGAGCGATTGATGATCACCTGCATCTCCTCTTTCTGCCTTCTCAATGCATTTGGAGTGTTTGGATCGCTGAACAGCCCAGACCTTATACAGGCTGCTCTCATGATGAGTCGAGAATGTTGAGTATTCTTGAAGGCATACTTCTCTTCCTTGCTAAAAGTACCAGCACCACCTGCCCAATTGAATTCTGCCTGCAACTCAATGGTCATCACACGATCCATCATTTGGCGCATCATGGTGGCCCACTTTTCACCACCTCTGTCTGGGTAAATCGCCTTCTCTCTACCCCAACGTGCCACTAGGCCTTCAACAATTGAGGGGTTTACTAGGAAGAACTTCTCTTGTTGATCAAATTCTTCTTTATTTGTGCAGATGACTGGCTCATAGTCTGTTTCCTCTTCCTTTATGAAATCTTGTGGATCAGCAATGAATTCTTGAGCTGCTGCAATGTATGGCTCATCAGCCTCTGTGCCATACGACTGTGGCTCAGCAGCCTGGGCCATGACATCATCCATACCTCGGTGTATTTCGCCAAGAGTGTTATTCGCCCATGTCTGCATACCTTCCATGTTTTGCAACTTGTTATCGATACTCTCTAACCTCAATGACATTGTGCCCATGGTAGCATCCATGGTCTTCAGTACCTCAGTGTATGTCCTGAGCGCAGTCGCTTGACTTTTGTCAGTCATTACTGGGAGGCTTTTCAGTAATTTGTTAGATTCGGTCCTGGGCTCTTTTTTCTGTGTTGAACTCGAACGACTCATGGACCCAGCATCTTTCAACTGAAATGTATAGAGGAATTGGATTATTTTGACAATAGGCAACAACTTGATGATCTCAAACATTATGGTTATGATATTAAGTTTATCAGTTCATTGTTAGAGGTTAGGGCTGTGGAATGTACACATTAACTGTAAAAGCAACCAACCATGGTCCTTCCTGTGCGCTACTTAGAGAAAGTTAAAAGAATTGTTAAAATAATGACAACAGATATGAAACAAAAACATGTATGGTACTGCTCTTCAATGTACTCCTGGCAATGTCATGTGATAATGGCAGCATGCTCAGAGGAATAGCAAAGGCTTTGAAAGGCCAACTGTGCAATAATACATCATTACGACCCTGCAAAGTTGATATACTCCCATAGGATCTGCTGGTCAGCCATTCATTGGTGCATCAAGTCGACTTGTAGAATGACAGGCACTCCTGCTTGCCTGTTTTAGATAACTACAATATTAGTTTATCAGAACTATATCTATTGCATCTATCTGTTCTAAATTCAGTGTGTGGGACTTTTACACAATATATACTGTTCTAACTCGTTATGTCTGCAGGCTACAAGGTATCTGCATTTTTGGGAGTGACACATTTTCTTGCGCATGTTTTTGATGGTATTGCCATTCATACTTGGGGTAGCCAGATGGCCATGGGTGAACAGGTTAGCAAGTAATGGCTTTGGGGAGTTTCTTTATTGGTTTATATTTTCAACACTGCAAGATGCCTCCAAGTGCACTTTCTATGTCGTATTAAATAGATTCAACATATATATTGTGTTTACCTGTAAAAACATTTATTACACCTGTAATGCTCTCCTCTTTGTTCTGTCCAATTGAAGCGCCTGACTCATACCCATGCCCAAAATAGTTTGTCTTTTAGATGTGCCTACTAATGCATTGAGAATGGTCCATTGCCCACCGGGGTCCCTACTCAAGCATTTACCGATCAATACTCATTCTACATCACCTACTTGATCACTAGAATTCCCTAAACCTAGCCAATGGCTTCTAGCATATAATCTGTGATGCTGTAATACCTTTGTACACTATATGCTATGTAACTAAACTTAAAATATATAATTCTCTTACATCAATCTGGAGTCGGCAAGGAATTATCAAAGTATTTGATACAAATCTGCCAATACCATGTGAATGAATGTGATTTGTTTGTATTAAAAAATGCTTGGGTTAGCGATGAGGGCTCATGGCAACTGTTAAGGGTGGGGTGCCTAATTTATGTAGCTCATAGTTGATAGTGTGACACGGGGGTTTAAAAAATGTATGTATTGCTGCTATTGGGGTTTTGTGAATTCACAGACAGAGGGCCAGATGTTTATAGTGACAGAGTGGCTCTAAAAGTGCGATGGAGTGATAACCTCAAATGTTGGGGTTGACCATATTGGTTTGCATTTCTGCACTGCACAGGTGCAGTCTTTATGTTTAACAGGCCTATTCCTAGAAGATATAGTCTGGTGGAATGCATTTTATATTTGCTTTTCTGCATTGAAAATAATGAAACAAGTTCTGACAGGATACTATGCACTCTGTGTCCAGGTGTTCTATTGCATTCATTCATAGTTTGAACATGCAGAATCCTTCTAGAACCTATACTAGTGTACTGGACTACATATCACTTACCCGTGTGATAGGTAAAATACTATTTCCTCCAGCACTATTATCTCCTTGATTATTTATTAGCAACTAATATATTCCCAGCTCCTTACTGCAAGGAACCCACTACTATCTGCTCACTGAAAGGCACACAAACATATATCCAGGCAACACACTACACCACTGATTGCCAATTACATGTATATATTCACATATGTATCAACTGGCTACTCATATTCACACAGCTCTTAGCCACACTTTAGGCCCACTGATTGCCATTTACATGTATTCACATATGTATTAACTGGCTACTCATATTCACACAGCTCTTAGCCACACTTTAGGCCCACTGATTGCCATTTACATGTATTCACATATGTATTAACTGGCTACTCATATTCACACAGCTCTTAGCCACACTTTAGGCCCACTGATTGCCATTTACATGTATTCACATATGTATTAACTGGCTACTCATATTCACACAGCTCTTAGCCACACTTTAGGCCCACTGATTGCCATTTACATGTATTCACATATGTATTAACTGGCTACTCATATTCACACAGCTCTTAGCCACACTTTAGGCCCACTGATTGCCATTTACATGTATTCACATATGTATTAACTGGCTACTCATATTCACACAGCTCTTAGCCACACTTTAGGCCCACTGATTGCCATTTACATGTATTCACATATGTATTAACTGGCTACTCATATTCACACAGGTCTTAGCCACACTTTAGGCCCACTGATTGCCATTTACATGTATTCACATATGTATTAACTGGCTACTCATATTCACACAGCTCTTAGCCACACTTTAGGCCCACTGATTGCCATTTACATGTATTCACATATGTATTAACTGGCTACTCATATTCACACAGCTCTTGGCCACACACTAAGCCCACTGATTGCCATTTACATGTATTCACATATGTATTAACTGGCTACTCATATTCACACAGCTCTTAGCCACACTTTAGGCCCACTGATTGCCATTTACATGTATTCACATATGTATTAACTGGCTACTCATATTCACACAGCTCTTAGCCACACACTAGGCCCACTGATTGCCATTTACATGTATTCACATATGTATTAACTGGCTACTCATATTCACACAGCTCTTGGCCACACACTAAGCCCACTGATTGCCAATTACATGTATTCACACATGTATTCATTGGCCTCTAAAAAGCACACAGATCCTGGTCACACACTCATGACCACTGATTGCCAACGACATGTAATCACACATGTATTTATTGGCCACTAAAAAGCACACAGATCCTGGCCACACACTAGGCCTACTGATTGCCAAATACATGTATTCACACATGTATTAATTGGCCACTAACTGCAGGTCTGAGAACACTCTGGGCCACCTACCATACAATCTCCCCCTTACTTAAAATCCAAAAGGGTTCGTAAATCCAGGGATGTATGGTGGCTATTCTGATTAAGTACAGAATTATTGGTAAAATCCTGCCAAGTGGCTCACTGGTCTACTTAGAGAAAGTTAAAGCTGCCCACTAATACTTAATCCTGTGATCACAGCTCCTGGCCCATTGTCTACTGTAGCTATACAAAAAACTCCTGCTTGAGCTGCTCACCCTGGGTTCTAGCCGCAAAGTGCGGGACAAAGCTGAGTAGCTCTGGAGGCCTGGTCAAGCCCCACCAGAGGGCATCCTCCTCCCTACCTGCCTAGCAGTATAAATACCCTTCCCCCACCCCACCTGGGGTGGCTCTATCTAACCTGCTCTAACAAGCTGACACTATGTGTGGCCCTGCAGTATAGATCCAAGTTAGCATTGTGGTCAGATTGTGTATTCTTTGTACAGTGATGAATGTACCTCATATATGGATTGAAAATAAAGAGAGAAAGCAATTCATAATTCTCACTACACACAAGCGAGTAGAACCCCTACACTAGTGTTTGCATCTGTTTTCGCATTAGAATCAATACACAACACACATGTATATTTTTAGGAGATGTTTATTCAAAACAGCAACTCTCAGAAAAAAAAACTCTCACATCGAGTAAACCATTATGGATCATTTAAAATGACATAATCTTTCAAATATGATATCTTAGTAAACATTAGTTGCTAATTCTGACAAGGGCATATTTCCAGTATTTATGTAAGGAGGCAGATGTGGATATCAGTACAGCTGAGCCTATGTGCATTCTTAACACAATGCCTTTTATATCAAATTATCACTTATCTATCGAAACAAATGACTGCTATTTGACATAAGGACCACTTTTTTTTCAAAATAGCACCTAACTGGTAATAGGCCATGCATTTAGCTCACCCAAAAGGAAATTATATCCGTTTGAAAATAATTTCTAGGTAAAAACACAAAACAACATCCATAGCCCATAAAGAACAACTTGAAAGCGAACATTTGTAAATTCGTTCAAAGACAGTATCTTCTTCAGAATCACAATTTCCTCAAAATTCCAATCATTTTTGCTACCATCGCAGTCTGATACAGGTTGTGTTTCCCTAGGCATTGTGAGACCGTAAGGTTATGTATATAATATTGTGGATGTTTCTGACGGCCACATAACTCTCTACTGTTGATGGTTTCTTTTCATGTGCCTCATGAGGTTACCCTTTTGGTTAAACGGTACACCACAGATAGCACATTTAAATGGTTTTTCACCAGTATGTGTTCTTATATGTCGCCCCAACTTCCAGTTGGTGGCAAAGGTTTTTCCACATGTCTGGCAAATGTTCTCAGGGTTTTGACTATCCCATAGAACAGCAGAGCCAGTAAGCAGAGCCTGACATCCAAACTGAAATCACATTGCCCATCTATATTAATATACATATGGTGACTTGCATTTAACTTAAAGCTATCCATTGAAACTAAACACTTAGTTCTAAGAGTTGAGGATTTAAAATCTAATTACTTGGAAGTAGGTTCTAACAACAACAACCAAGAAATTTATGCTTGCCAAAAGGATTTGCATCTAAAGATTCACAAGATGGCTTACCCTGAACTCAAAAACTATGCCATCCAAATGGCTTAATTCAAGGGGAAAACTTTTCACTGACAAAACAGGCGAGCACAACACATACACGGTATAATATAGGGAAATTGTCCGCTTACCTGCATGCTGAGGAAAATATGTCACGTATATGTAACTGACCATCAATATAAGAACAAATGCATGCAGATAATGATTTGTACATCACTATTATGTCTCCCTCCCAATGATAGATGCTATCAGTATAAAACTTCAATTCAGAAGGAAATAATCAGAAATAAGCGAATCGAACCGTTTAGTTTTCGAACATGTGTACCAGAAATCCTCATGCTTTGCAGACATGGGTGTTAGTGCCATAGAACCGATAACTTAGATGTATAAGATCGCAGAATGACTCTTTAAATCAACAAAACTCAACTTCTCCCTTCTGTTCTTAAATAAGTCATTCTTCTAACATGAGAAAGTTTGAATAAAGTTATTGATCTTCTGTTTTGGCAGGGTTACTCACACAGAAAAGGCTTTAAAAGGTACTCTGTAGTGATCACTTTTTGTCATCTTATTGATGATCCCGAAGGGGAGTACCCCATGATCTTTTAGGTGATCACATGTGATCACCCTGGGTGATCACTACAGAGTACCTGTCTGAACTGATTAGAGAGGAGTTTGTGAATGATTACATTGTTATTAATCAAGATTTTTGCATAAATTTGCATCATAATTACCTTCCCTCCCCACAACCAAGCAACAATTGAGGGCACATACAGCTGACTTATGATGCCTTTGTGAGGCATACATGTACATGTAGTTGTTTGTACAAGGAATATTAGCTCATCCCCATGGTTATGATTATGGGTTGAGTGACAAAAGAGGTGTCAATTAATAAACATGCTTTTGTCTTTGATAATTTTGACCACCAAATGATTTTTTTGATCAATTAACATTCCCTTGTGGTGACATTTTTTCACATCATTCATCTTATAGACACTTATGATCAAGAGTATTTTAGATACACAATCACAGTGAAGATTGCATATCCTATTGTTGTATACTAGGGCCCCCTGCTTGTAGAAAAATATCATCAAAGTGATGACCTTGGGTGATTATAATGGTTACCTTAGGTCACCAATAGGGGAAGAGGACCTTAACTCATAAATAGTGATCACCTTAATAGAAGCCTATATTGTCAGTGCAGCATAGATCCTAAGGGACTATAGGCACCATTTGGTTACTTTCATGAAGTACATGGAGTTCCTCAAGTAACCTTCTACTATGGTTGGCTGCTTTTACTGTGGACGGCAGCTTTTCATGTGCCTGGACAAACTTCCACTTTGAGTGAATTGCCGATCACAAACAACACATTGAAATGGCTTTTCACCAGTGTGTGTCCTGATATGTCGAACCAACTCCCACTTGTAGCAAAATGTTTTACCACATGTCTTACACACGTTCTCAGGGTTGTGGCTATCTGAGAACCGTGCAGCACCAGTGAGTATCTTGCTGGACCAATCCTGACGTCCCATCTGCAATCATATCACACATTCATATATATAATTACACACAACTCAACCTGCACCTTAAGCTATCCAAACTGAATGGGATATACTTCTTGGTTAAATTAGTGATATGAAAAACAAAATTAGTAAAAAAACAACAACAAAAAACCACTACATTACAAATGAGGATTGCATAGCTTAGCTTAATCATAGGGAATAAACTTTTCCCTTTGAAACACTGCACATGCCTTAAAATTAGGGAATGAACTTTGAAAAAGTGTCCAATAACAGCAGTTCTAAAACAAATGTCCAGTGAATTCCTTACATAACATGTGGAAACAACTTTTCTTACTTGTTGAACAAGCGTGGCAGTATGACTCTCCCCAAGTAAGTACATGCAATTTTTTTTTTTTTTTTTTATTTTACATTTTGATTCAAAAGCTTTCTTATTCTGTGGTTTTTGGCTGCTATTACCTAGAATAGTATCCCACACTACTGACAAGTTATTTTGTGTGTCGTCTTGGATTAATGGGTCATTCATTGGAACTACCAGTAAGAAAAGAAACTCCCATATGAGATGAAATAATTAGATAAAATCAAACTGACCCCTTGATGTTTTCAACATGGCCACACTGTACTTTTAAACTACATATCTGTAAGTAATTGCGTTGGTTCAATATTAATCATCAAGTCAGATATCCAGCTAAAAGCGACCGCCATGCACTGCCTGAGTTTGATATGATTTGGCATGGATTTCAAAATGTCAAACGTGTGCCGAATCATCAGGCTAGACATGTTTGCGTTTTGATTTTGAAAATAATCGAGACTTACCTGTAGGTTGAGGTATAATTAAGATCATACCAAGTGAACCTAGCAGTATATTTACTTTGGAAGATCCAAAGATTCATGAAGGAAACCTTACCGAAAATACCCCCAACCGTTTCTATTGACAAATTACAATTCGTTGACATTTATTGTTAATAATTATGGTAGGTACAATCATGGTAGACATTGGCACATAACTGTGGAGGGTTTCATTTAATTCTCAAGTTCCATATCACTGGACCCTGCCAGCCCTGATTGGGGGAATCTCTGAGAATACCAAAAAGGTTTAGGGCCCCTTAATATTGTTGCCATGGCAACATGGTACTGTAATTGAGTGGCATAACCCTTCCCCCACAGCCCAATCAGTGACATCTTCCAGTATGTCAATGCCATTTACGGGCAGTTTGCTGAATAGATTATTACCAATTTTGGAGAAATAGTCATTTATATATTGGGCTGTTTGATCACATGGGATAATTTCACCTGTGAGTTTGTTTTCAAGCTGAATAGTTAAATTTTTTGGTGATAGGACACAAGGTGGTTTATTTTTTCCAAAATTTAATTGGGTCACCTTTTGCTAGCGCAAGAGCATTCAGCACAAAGGCAGACTGCCCATTATCTAACTGTCGCTGAATCCTGTTGGGCATGCGGCTGGCTGCTTGCAATAGCTCAAAGTTTTTTTGTTATTTTGTGCTCATATAATAGCAAATGACGGTCGTTAATCAATTCGACTGTTTCATCAGAGACCCATGGTTTCCGCTCCTTTTTAATGGTAAATGTTTTATAAGGGCAACAAACATCAAGATATTCAATGAGTAGACTGAAGATGAGGTCCCATTGTACATTGGGATCTTGGCTGTTATTGAAGTCTGAACAATCAGTGTTACATAAGTACCCAAGTAGGTCATTTCTATCATAGTTCCTGTAAGATCTGCCATAAAAGGACCTAGGCTCATTACACACATTTATCTGTTTCCTACAGGCTAGGACAGGGTAGTGGTCAGTAATTAAACAACAGAGTGGCTTACAAATGCTAATTTTGTTGTAGTTTGTAATTATGTGGTCAATAAAGGTACCACCCGTCAGTCCTTCATTGGGCCTAGTGATGTCATCAAACTGTCTCTTAATGTCTAACTCGGGTTTCCACCAGTTATGTTTTATCTCCACTCGCTGTTAAAACTGTATATTTGGGGAATATTCTCAAGCTAGCGTCAAGTAGTAGAACCATGTTTAAATCCCACAGCCCATTTGGAAAGAAAACACAATTGGGTAATTTATCTCCAGGGGTTTTATTGAATATGTAGATATGCCAATCAAAAGGTCGAATACAATTCAGACTCCAGCGTTGATTTCACATTTCAATTTGACAATCATAATCACACACCTTTAACCAGGAGGAATTTCAATAATTTAGATCCAGTCAATGTTCAAAGTCACTAGTGTCAACATATCTAAAGCACAAATAATAACGCCACCACATTTCATCAATAACATCATAATCGTGGGCGTGAGTGATCTCCATCGTCGTCAAAAGATCTTTAAATGCACACAATCATAAACCTTTACAAATTTCATAACCATTAAAGGTTCTCTCAAACATTGATAATTTCCATAACGGTTGATATCTCCAAATCACAGGTCTACAGAATGTCATCGAATTTCATAGCATAATCACAAGTGGTTATCAGAATGCACAATCACAAACTGTTGGTGTCTTCAAATTCCATCTTGGCATAACTCCAAGTTAAATCAATCACTCCATGATAGGATGTTAAGTGAGCAATGAGAATATAGCAATGGGTAGTGAGAGACCAAGGGAAAAGTAAATCAAAACAAAGTCCTTCTGATGTGTGTTTCCTCTATGTAATAATCAGATCCTCTGATTGTATGCCTAGGCCTCCAATTGAATGAAGTTAAAACTCCAGTAGGCACCCTAAACACTGACCAAAGCTCCTGTAAATGCTATTCAGAATTTCAATCGATTCCTACTTGTGGGCTGCCGAATATAAATATCGTCCCCTCTAATTCCAGGACGAACTGTGGATCCCTGAAGTTCCAAGCACAATCCGCACCCCGGCCGTTCAGTTCCAGGCTTATATACCCCCAGACTACCGGTGGTTTTGGTCTTTTTCCACCCGACACCTTTTGGACTTTAAGCCTGGTGAGACTCTAACAGATCCATCTATAGAGGACACACCCATCCACTCATAAGGACATAATCTCCACTGCCGCCACCGGGACCCCCAAGACCTGCATGGACAAAGTCCAACACACTGACTCAGCCTTCACAGCCGCGCCTGGCATCCTATAGGACCACAACATGCCGCGCCCACTCTAGGCTTCATCAGTCTGATGACTTATAGCAACATTCTTTAACTGTTCCCGGAGACATATCACATTCAGAATTTCTCTTTCTTTATAAACATACCTTTTAACAAACATTCATGCATTCTACTAGGATATACTCCCAGACACCTAGTATAGAGGAACCCCGCGTCTTTATATTATTTCCAGGATTAGTATTGTAAATCCTCAAACAATAGCGACCAAATTGTCCCCCCTCTTAATTCCCTATAACTCACTCAATAGACATTTATACCATATGAACAATCTGGGCTTCAGCTCTTTATAACATAAGATACAATTAAATCAGAAAGAAATCTCAGAGGAAACTTTAAATAATATTCAATGCTTATGATGTCAATCAAAAGCTCACCTTTTTTTCTAAAGAATTTGAATAAGGTCCACGTATCATTTTAGCCATTAACCTGTCATCTATATGGAGGTTCCATTTGACATCTTAATCATGAAAAGATTCATAATTGTGAAATATCCACTTCTGTGGATGTTTGCTGTTCATGTGCCTTGACAGGTGTCCCTTTTGAGTGAATTGTAGACCACAGACAGCACATTTGAAAGGTTTCTCACCCGTGTGAGTTCTCATGTGTTGCACCAACTTCCAGTTGCTACCAAGTATTTTTCCACATGTCCGGCACACATGCTCAAGGATTTGCCTATCTGAATACATGATTACACCCATAGACTTGCTATTGGGCCAACATTGCTGTCCGATCTGCAACAATATCACACATTCATAATGATTACAAGTGACTCATTCTGAACCAAACACTATCTGAACCAAACACTTGAATGCTATCGGATAAAACTTAAAGCTATCCAATTCAATTGTCTTAATCATAGGGAATAAACTTCTTGCATTGAATAGGTGTCCACCAACAGCAGAAACAAGTGCCCAGTGAAATCCTTACATAATGTATGGGAACAGCTGTTCTTACCTGTTGAGCAAGCATCACGATGTGGTTCCAAATAACCTGTAGATTATTTCTTTTTAATTTAACATTTATTTTGATTCAATAATTTACCTAGAATAGGGGAAAGTACCCCACACTACTGATAAGCTACCTTGTGCATTGTCCTTGGTTACCAGTATGCAGAGAATATAGAATACTTCCGAAAATTTTTTTTACGCCATATTCTTTTGAATGTGACTAAAATAATCTTTACAAAACAGAACATAGAATACATCATTCATTGGAACTACAAGTTAAAAAAAAATCCCATACAAGATGAAACAAGTCGGATAGCCAGCAAAAAAACAACAACCATAATGCAATGCCTGAGTATCATATTAATTTAAAATGTCTTTTCTTAACTACAAAGTGAATGTTTATAATGAACAGATAAGCTTTTATAAAAGAAGAAGTTTATATACTCGTTATGAAGCGATTCTTTATAATGTCATGAACATCTCCTTTCTTAGCATGTCATCTTTGATAAGTGATTCTGTCCACAGGGCTAAGTAAGTTTGATTCATGTTTTTTTTTCCTTTCTTCTGTATTGGCATGGACTTCAAACTGCAGATTCCCTAAGTATGCCTGAACTATTAAGCTGCATATTTGTGTCATACTTTTATTCCTACATGACCCTCTACTGAGGATGCTTGTTTTTCATGTGCCTTAACATTGTTCCCTTCTGGGTAAACCGTAGACCACAGATAGCACATCCAAATGGCCTTTCGCCTGTATGTGTCCTCATATGTCGCACCAACTCCCAGTTGTACCAAAGTGTTCTTCCACAAATCTTGCACCGAATCTCTGTGTTTTGACTCTGAAGCTGATGTCTCACCTGCAACGATATTATACCAAGCTATTACACTCCACCTCATGCTGGACTAAAACCATAGCTAGGAGGCCTATTGCATCAAAGGAAAGACCTAGTCAGCTTCTCATGTAGACGCAATTAAGATCTAAACTTACCTTTTGAGGAGGAGTCTCTTTGCAAGTCGTCCATAACATGTGCTGAAAGCATGTAAACCATGTATGAAAACCCTTTTTTCTTTAATTTAATTTCGTCTAATTGTACCCTACTGTCAATCTAAAGGGCATTCCCCTTTCTTTTAATTCAAATTCAAATAATACATCAAAGAATATCTCAAACAGATACCTTACTTTATGATGGTGTGATAATAGACCATTGGCTGACGGGGCGTCCATACACCCCCCACCTCTCAGCGAAACGGGTATTTTTTTATCCCTTAGGGTCTTCTGAATAAGAATCAGGATGACCACTTTTGAGTCATTTTTTGTACCATATTATCTAAGGGGTATGCTTGCACTATCCTTTCAAATGAGCCCTGGATTTATGTTTAGAATTGAGTGCAGCAGAGGGTCGGGAAGACGGAGCACAGAAATGACAAAGTTAGATTTTCCACTGAAAGATTTCAATGCTTCCCAGATACATGTATAGAAACTGCCCTTATACCCCTGTTAACCACTATATCTACTCTGATTCCTATTGGCTGAACCTTTCTGAGTAATATGAGACATTGTGCAGCATTCCTTGATGAATATAAGCTAGGTAATTGTGTTGGATATGAGGACACTACTTTGAGGTGATGATTTGCTGTTACATTTCATTAGACCCCTTCTTCATGTAAATGGATGTTTTAACATGATAAACCTATATACATTGGGATGAATCTTAAGTTAAAAAGGCTGCTGCTTAAGAATGTTTCCACCTCCTAAGATTTTATGGCCAGACTGTATATGGCTGAAATTCAAAATGACTGCCGATTCATCCAAATATCACTTTGCATTGTATAAATATGTACTGTAGTAAGTATCTCATGGGTCCTACCCCCCATAACTCAGGTCCAGAGAATACTTTGCTATTTTAGTTTTGTTGCTAGGTTGTGTGGTTACCTAGCACCAACAGATCTGCCTAGCAACCAAGTCTAAAACTAGACTTATAGACATCTACCTGCCTCAGTGTTGATGAATAGCTGGGTGTAGTGTCAGGCACCTCAGTGCACCTCAGTGCTGATGATGGCTGGGTGTAGTGTCAGGCACCCCAGTGCTTGGATCTGGAGGGGGGGGGGGGTAGTGTAGGGGGAAGTATGGTTGCCCTGCACCTCCTAGTGACTGATCTGTACAAGGTTCCCAAGTATGCAAAGTGGACGAGCCAGATCAGTGTAGTGGTTAGCACACTGGACTCTGGATGAAGGTAGCGCAGGTTCGAGTCCCACATCTGGTGAAACACTTTTCATTTGGTATTGGTACCTTTACACTTGTAAAATGGGGTACCCTTGACTTAAAGCTATTTGAACTAAACAGCTTAACCATATGGGATAAACTTCTTGCTTACAATCTAGGCATCCAAAAAGAGCAGAAAACAGATGCAACATCAACTCTTTTAAAATGTCTGGGAACAACAACTACTTTTCTTGCCTGCTCAGCAAGCATGACTCTGATTCTCCCCAGTAAGAACTCAACACATGCAGAAGATTTTTTTCTCGACCATCTTTCATTTTGATTCTGATAACTATTTTTCTGTGGTTTGTTGCTGCTATAACATAAAGGATTGGGGAAACTACCACACACTACAGCTAAGCTCCTTTGTCTGTTAGTTAGCAATATACATAAACAGAATCAATGGAGAAGTCAGATATCCGACTAAAACAATAAGTATGTTCTCTTCTGCACTAAGTTAATACTTATAATCACTTGATTGTTTATGTTAGTTCTTGAATACTGCATTGGTTTCTACTGAGAATGCTTCTTCTTCATGTGCCTCAGCATTGTTTCCTTCTGGGTAAATCATAGACCACAGACTGCACATTCAAATGTTTTTTCACCAGTATGTGTCCTCAGGTGTTGAACCAAATAGGAGTTGTAATCAAATGTTCTCCCGCATATCTTGCAGAGAATCTCAGAGTTATGATCTTGACCCTGCTGCCTCACCTGCAACCATATGACACAACCATAGCATTACATGGCAGATCATGCTTAGATTCTAGGATACATGTAATATAAATCTGTGGGTTCTGCAGGATAAGCATAATCTTAACTAGGAGGCCAACTGGCCTAGTCAACTTCTTATGTAGTAGAAATTAGGATGTACTCTTACCTTTTGAGAATGAGTCTGCATGCAAGTCGTCTATATGATGTACCAAAAGCATGCGAACCATTTTTTTTATATATTTTCTTTTTTAATTTTGTGTTTTACTCTACTGTCAATCTAAAGTGCATTTTCCCTCCTCATTCAAATCGTTACCCTTCATATTCAAATCCAAAGGGTATCGATGATTATCAAATAAGACTATCTATCTTTAGGAATTTGTTTCAGTTACAATTCTTAAAGGGTTTCTTGTGAGTAGTACCGTAATCTCCCGCGTATAAGACACAGTGCGCGTATAAGACGCACCTAGAGTTTTGGAAAATTCTCAAAAAAATGAAAAATTCATAACTTTGGTTCTACTGAGTGATTTTCAAAATTTAAAAACCTGTGTGTAGCTTGGGGCCCCTGGACCCCTCCTAGGTCCCCTTATGGCCATTATGACCATTATGGCATGTAACATATCAAAAGAAAGGTCTTGGTGTCCCCCTTGTGGATCCAAGGAGAACTAAAAACCCCTCGTATAAGACGCGTCTTATATGCGGGAGATTACGGTACATAGAAAAACAAGAATATAGACGAGGCAATTCATGTCCTAAAATGTTTATTAAGACATTGATCTTCCGCACAATATTATACTGAGCAGTATGCTAAATGACTTAAACATATATTGTGACAAACATTGAAAAAAAAAAACGGATTGTCTACACTAGAAGCAATAGCATGCATATTTTGATATTAAAATCTCCATCTAACACATGTCCAATTTTTTTACAATTCCACTGACATTTCCCTACTATAGTTCTATGGACAAACTAAACCGTAAACATTGAATTTTTCTTCACTTTTGAAATGCGTATGTATAGACAATCCTATATTAAAAAAATGATGTAATTCTGGATGTGGGAACTAAGACAATCGTGACACCTAAAAATGGCTATCATCTTTGTATATGGGTGAGTTATATGTCTAACCTGTCCTACTTGACTGTCAGAGGCTGTCTTATAGGAAAATGAACCCTAATCAAGTAACCTAAGTTTTGCCATATACAATGGTGCACATGGACAGAGTTCAACGATGATTTGTCATTTCAGGCTGTTTCTTCATGCTTGGATGTCAGGCTGTCTCCCAAGAGGCCGTAGGCCGAGTGGGAGACAGCCTGACTTCCACAAGTGAGGAAACAGCCTGAAATGACAAATCCGAGTTGAACTCTGTATTTATTTCATGTTTTCTTGGTAAAAACTCCCATAAAGACCAAATTTTGGTAAAGGATTTGAGGCTATTTTGATGACGTCAGAGTGGAGAATGGGGGCGTGGAGAATGAGATTCAGTTTCTTCATGCCCTGCTGGGAATGGCTTTTCCCATACATTTCTATACTAAAGGCTCGTTCTCAACATGAAATAATAAGATTATCTCGATACTATGCAACCACAAGTTGTTTGCCTGTTGGTTCTTGGAGAATAAAAACCTTTAGTTCGGGGATTAAGTGCTTCATACATTAAAAATGTGACTTATTCATGTTCGACATTATAGAACATCCCAGAATGAGAATGATCACCAGGATATTGATCATATATGTATGCACCGTGCGAATGTGGCTGGTCATGTTAGACTTCACACTAAAACATTTTCCACAAATTTCACACTTGAATGGTTCCTCCCCTGTGTGTATCCTAATATGATTTACCAAATCACACTGGGCTCTAAACATCTTACCTCCTATGTCGAGGAAAGTCATAGCATTCAGGACGGACACAATAGTGCCTTGCAGAGTCACCATGATGAGGCCAATTTACAGGTTTTGGTGCCACCATGACCTGCAAGTGATATCATGTGTAACAATTACATCAAGTTGCAATGAGTTAAATTTACAACATCACATCTAGAGAATGTATACACAGGAAGTTTTGTTAGCATATTTGAATCATGATTGCATTGCGTACAGAACATGTACATCCAGATCTATTAGATTACTTTCATCAACATTAAGTGCATTGTGAACAACATAATGCACATTAAACTAGACCGAACCTCTACAAACATTTCCACCAATATTCTTGCTAGTTCTTACCCATGAGACCTAGTCTGTCCATCGGGCCAACACTTGAATTTAGCAACGCCCTGGAATTCCCTTTCCCCTAAGAATGATATTCACTCTTCTGGTGAGTTTGGTGTATGAAGCAAATCAGATATCATATAATCTTGAGATCCAAGACAGAAGTGTACATTTTTCTTTCACTCAAAATCATGTTTGGGATAATCAACAGCAATTTTCCCCACTGACTAGACTTTTAATGAAAGTAGCTCAACTATTAAGAGTAACCTCTCTTCCGTGAAATGGTACAAAATCAGTGCAGTACAACATTAGGTCATATGTTATTTGTGTGCTAAATCATAGAAGTTGGTAAGTCGAGCAATTAAAGGTGCCATGATGGTCCATGATGCCCTGCAGATTAGAGGATAGATATAAATGTAAATTATATGTAAGAAGGCAACGTATCACTGTGTCTACTCTTCATATGTGAGGTCAAAGTTGCTTTTACGTTGAATCGCTTTTGGCAGATGAGGCATTCAAAGGGTTTTTCTCCTGTGTGTATCCGCGTGTGCCTTACAAGTTCTGCATTGCGGACAAACAGCTTCCCACAAATAACACACTCGTTTCTTGATTTTACCCTTGGAGATGGTTGTCGCCTGAAACTGATTTGATTCTTGCCGCCTACATGTTGACTCTGAAACAAGGACAAGAAATGATTATTATCTTTAATGCATAAGCTAAATTATTGAATAGAGCAAACACTTTGGAATTATTACCGTTGATATATAGGCTAGACAACTGCATGCACTAAATGCCAGAGGATTATTATGTTTAATGCATAATGCATTAATACTTAGAAGAGTTATTTAAATATCACCTGAACCACTGATAATCTCTTTAGTATGTGCATACGACTGCAGCTTAACATTGCTTAACCCTCTCGCCATATGTCATATCCACAGAGCCATACATTAGGTTGGCTCTGCCCAACCAACCTTAATTAATTGGGACACTACCGTTCGTATCAACACAAGGAACAAGGGTTAACTGATTAACATATTGTGACAATAGCTGTGATTTCTATTGAATACAGAGGAAGCTAAGATTGAGCAGCCATACAGTAATAAGGTTGTGGCATCCTATTAGGGCTCTGCTATCTGATTGGCTAGTAGTATAGAGTAACCATGGTACCTAAACAGGATCAGTCCTTATCAAAGAGACATTCAGTGGTAGTGTTTTATTGCAAGCAGACTTGCTATCCAACCCTCCTAGTTAGCAGATTCACTCCACCAATGAGTTTTCCAGATAATGATATCATCCCTTTATGATAAAGATTTTACAGTTGATATTTCCCTTTTTCATTATACCTCCACACTCATCCTTGAAATCAATGAATGCAAGACATTGGCTTCTGCCCTTAATAAATAATAAACCAGCTCTGTAGATTATCAAAAGCTTTATTCAAAACATTCAAGTTCTACACTCATAAGCACGTTGTCTACATACTACAATCGTATACATTTTATGATTTTGATAATCCATCTTGACCAAGATTGTGTTGCCCTTTGCTTTGAAGGAATACAATTATGGATATAGAGGTAACCAACAATGCAACATAGCTATATTTTCCTCATCTTGTTTCTTTGGAATGTATCTATACAAGTTTGCTAGCTTTTAATTTTTAGCAATTTATTCTTGCTGTATAGGGACTACAAGAGCAGTAAAGCTAATAGCATATCTATATATAACTAATAAAATAATAACTAGGCAACATCATTATTCAATACTGGAGCATGATGCAAATAAGGCCTCTGACCTCCAAAATAAACGAGTCACAAAAAACCCTCCATGTATATGGTACACATTGCGTATAAGGCACACCACCTAGTAGGAGTCACTCCTAACGTACTACAAACTGCACCTTACACATAGGGTATAATGGTATCATATAACCTTCTTTATAAGCCTAGGCTTTTACGTTGAGATTTACTTAGCTCTGGATTTGAAAGCCTGACACCAAATACCTTTCATTTGATCATATTTCCCCCCTATCCCTCAGCAATATATGAAGGGGGGGGGGGGGGTTTCCAGGGATCATGACCACACACAGCTGTTTAAACGTTGTGAAAAGCCCAGGCGCCCATATATCATGGCAACATCGCTAGCCACTGCGGGTGACGTCACTGAGGCAGCATGACGTCACCAATGACGTCATAGGTGACAGGGAGAAAACCGAAAAACATTATGGAGTTGCTAGTCGCTACACTCCCGGCCGCTGACGCGGCTTGCAACTCCAAAAAACATCATTAAAAGGAATAATTGTGATTTTTATATTAGGGGGAAAATCCCTAAACCTGAGGTATACATTACATGTCATGTCTATGCACAGTTAGGATATAGTAGCTTACAAGAGTACAATTTATATCATAAGTGGTTTTGAATCAACTCATGAGTCTTTCCTGACAAAATTGAAACACGAAGATCTCAATAAGGGACTACCTCTATTGGAGCTGCATTATACAAACCAATCCATTTAGATTTGGGACTATACAACATTCATATCTCAAAACTTCCATCCTTAAATGTAACACTTGCTCTCCCTCGAACCATATATATACTACACCACCACTACATTGATCTATCTACATCTTTAATAACATCTGGACTTCGCGTCGATAGCTAAAGCTGGTTGAACTTCATTCTTACAGCCTAATTATTTGATTATATATGTGTGTAAGAATGAATATCCACCATTTACATTTAAGTGAAGGCCTTCCTATTCCAAAGGAAAAGAAGAGTCCATTTCTATTATCTTTACTCTCTTCTATTTTTTCGCATGTTTAGCACGTAAGCTTGTAACACAATTCCAGATCGCATTGCGCACAGCTCCAGGTTTTGCCACGCTGTTGATCACACAGTAGTCTGAAAATGAAAAATTATTTCTTAGTCTTTTGGTAGATACATCGGGCTCGGTGCATCAGAGTTATCAAAATTAGACTTCCATCATTAAGATGGGGATTATACACGCTTGCTCTCTATTTCTATGATTAAAATATTTGTATGAAATCAGGAAATTCCCAATACTGGATGATATATTATTCTTTGATAATGGTGATTTCACAATTAGCACCTGCCCAATTAAAACATGAAATTGATTTACCTATCACCGTAGAGAGGAGCATTCCATCAAGACTGTTAGGTTGGCCTGCTTTGAGGGTGCCTGCCATCAGTTCATCGCGGCTCCATATCCCTCGTATAAGCCTCCTCACCATGGCCTTTCCGCACTTAATGGGTCCTTCAGGGGTTATCTTAACAGCTGCCTTGTGGGCTGCATCAATGTCTGCCTGATGGACGTATAGACCCCTTCCAGGTATAAGGTCAATCATCTGTTAACAGGGATGACATTTGCGTTTCATTTTGATGGCATGGGAGGCCCTTAAGCATGCTCTTAATTCCCTTTTGTACATATTATTAGGGACATGTTATACTTTGCCCCTTTCAGGTCACAAATTTAGTAGGAAGTAGGGGGTTTAATCCTTCTTTTAATCAAATAAAAATGCTCCCTCCTTTTCAAATTCCCCAGCTCTCACTACCACTGTGGGCAATGATGCATTGAGACAAGACGTGACTGCTTTATAAAAAATAATCAAGGAGTCAAAGTTAATTCATAAGGGTTTCATACCTGGAATTTCTCAGCTGTCTCTGGCCTGATAAAACCAGCCTTCGGAAGTGAATATGCTGCAGCGAGATCTGTTGAATAATGATTTGATTGCAATCACCATCAGCACAAATGATGTGTTTTGTTCATTATTTAAAAGAGAAATGAAGGTGATGGGTTAGATTGTCTAAGGTCGCATGTTTTTCTGCATCTTTCCTTCCTTTTATTTTACTAACTCCTGAAAAATACCCCAAAACTCATAAATTGCAGTTTTGGAAATCTCACACACAACTGAAACAAATATGTCAATGTTTTGGAGGCACTTCCTTTATTGAAATCAAATGTCAGTCATATTAAGGTGCTGTGGTTCACTCTTTTATATAGCCCATCGTTTGATAGCTGTTCGAAACAATTTTCATTTGTTTTTAAATTTTCAATACTAGTTAAGCTGTTCTATTATATATTGTATTAAGTATATAGATTATAGACAAATAGTAACAATTGTCATCTTCATCGATAAACTCACCTTCATTTCCTTCCTGGGACCTCAGTATTGCAATTTCCCTCGCCAGCCGAGCATTTTCCAGTTTAAGCTTGATACATCCACTACAGACCTAGATCAGAAATATGGCTTTTATTTAGAGAAATGCACAGTAATAATACATGTATATTGACAGTGTAGACAAGAGCAGTATACTGGTTTAGTACATGCTGTACTTCTCTTGGTGTGATATGATATACTGGGTTTGCCAGAATAGACCTTAGGTGAATACCAGTGACATTAGACCATTTTATCATGTAACCAGTAATGCAATGACTAGCATGACAACTGGTATATTTAATAGAGGTTGCCATGCTAGCATAACTCATATGATTAGCACAATTTTTATGTCTGTATTTCCCCTTAGTTGTCAATCAACTAAGCATGTTTATGAGTTAATAGACACCAACATTTTAGCCACAATAACAAATGCAAATTTATAAATGAATTGTGCGATCTTGTCTAATCATGGGACAACGTTCGCATGCCCCTCTTGATACCTACTGTACATTCCATTACAGAAATCTACAGTTGTACATGAAAGAGCCTCCTGTGTTGTACTTCAATAAGTTTTAGTTTTTTTGTTGCCATGGTAACCATTTTCCTTAGCTACAACATAAAGTGTGTCTTCAGACCTAGGGTGCTACTGTCTTCTACTGTAACTAAGGTTGGTAGTTGCCATGGCAACAACAAAAAACTTAAATCTTGATTACGACCTCTTCCTTGTATTCTAACCCTAAATTTGATAATGAAGAATAGTCAGTGCCCTAATCATTAGAATTAAATGCCCCTAGGCTAGGGATATTCTGGATATCAGTTTCCATTATAAAAGAAAAGCAAAATCTTCAGCAAAACTCCAATAGTAGGCCTACTGCGGGTGGACCGGTCCACTTCAGATGATCACAGGCCTATCATTATTTTGAATAAAGGAATTGTTCGCAGTTACCCACTGATAAGAGCCAGCATGATATGTACCAGGTGTAATGTAATGCACCCTAAAGACTGCACTGAATAAAGTAATTTCCTGATTGGTCAATAATGTATCCTTCTAGGTTGAGATACATGGGGTATTGCGTTAGTACGGTCAGCATAAGAATTTCACACATTTGAGGATATGTATGGCTCAATACTTCCCTTTATAAGATGGATCTAATCTAATCAGATTCAAAAGTGACATGTGCAGAGTAGTAAGTCAGCTATCGACAGAATCCCTGAAAAGGTACTAAATGACCCTGAAAACCTACATTTCAGGTCTTTTTTTCTTTCTATAGAGGACAGTACTTTGAAATCCCTGTTTTCAGGGAAATCCCTGATCACTAGCATCTCTGCATGTAGTAATTGTCTCAGAAAATATCAGATCTCTCTTAGGCAATCTTTCTTATTAGATTCCCCGAAAGTTCTCTAGCAACTTTTGGTTCTCAACTTGGCTAGCTAGTGAACTTTTCCCCCCTTACATATGGGTGGCTAAGGTACCCAACACCCGTAAAGATGTTCCCATCACTACGATTAACATAAACACAAAATCCAATAAAATGTGGAAATATAAGAATAAAGCTAAGAGGCATTTTTGGCACCCCCTGGTGGTTACTTGAGACACCGGTGCGCATTGGCCACACCACCGCCATCTTCAGGCTTAAACATTCCTGACACCATGGACTATTGGACAGGTATATAAGCGGCCATTTGCAGGACGCCGGCCTCGATCCTACCTGTGCCACCTCTACACCATGTCACTGACTTCCAGTACATGAACAATTTTTTCTTTTTCATTTTAAGTGTGTTTGAATGATTTATTAATTGGTCTTCACTACGGTTGATAAATGAAGATTGACACAAGTTAAGAAAATAACACTTCCACCGCACTTCAGCCTTTTATTTGAAATCTAACAGTTATAAATGAATCACCGGTTCCAAACTCAAACAAACTACAAAGTGTTCCTACTTTCGCTTCAAGCAAACCATCCACCAAGATTAGAGGTACTCTTCCAGAGTATATCAATCCTTAAATCTAATCATTGTGCCAACGTTAGTAGCCTACATGCATTCTCCGTTTTAAGCTGATGTGACCTCAGGGATATATGTACCCTATTGTCTTCCCTTTGTCAAAGCATATCTAGACCTTGATCCAATCTTAGTACAACCTCTACTATATAATGCACTCTGTACTCTCTAATACTGACAATACTTAAATGTTCCTCTTTCTCATGGGAATCTGTCTGCAGCTTTGCAAATAATCTTTGCCAGGTGTGCATTTTCTCAATGCACACACATCATTTTTCTCAATCCATATACATCGTTTCTATTTCCCTCTCATCTTGCAGATTATTGTTAGAGATAATAACTTTTTTTCAAGTATGTGTTAGCATAATTTGAGTTGTGGTTAACTCATGTGTTATGGACATTTGGTTGTTAATTATATCTCTTCTACTCATTATGCCTCTTTGTGTAATTGTTTGCATTATCGATGCTGTTTTCTCATGTGTGATCGCATATTTGAGTTCTGATTAAATCGAGCCTTGCAAATAGGACACTGAAAGGGTTTCTCTCCTGTGTGTATCTGCATGTGTTTGACCAGGTCTGAGGGTGCGGGGAATCCTTTTCCACATACTTGGCACCTCTTGTGGCGTGCTACATTCACATAAGTCATAGAAGCGTGGTAGCCACACATGGTACCCTCTTTATTGGCGGCATGCATAGCAGAGGGCTGACTAATCCAATGCTCAGTGCCAGGTGGTCTGCCCATCTGTAACAATGATATCAAAGGTCTGTTATTTCCATTACATTATTATTCCAGATATTATTTCTTTAGCACATTGTTTTGTATCAAATGACATCAAATAGGTCCACTAGCATTCATTCCTGAACTAAAACATAGGTAAACTAATTCTTTTATATACAAGTACAGTTCATTGCCCCTCCCATGTCCTATTTGAATCAATTAATTGCTTCTGATTCAACAAAATCCTCAAATGGAAACGATTTTCCCTCTCCCCTAAAACTATCCTCAAAAGCAACCATTTTACTTCTCTATTTATCATTAATCTATCTCATTTCTTTTGTCACCAACAGGGAATAAAACTCAGTTCTATGTAGAGCATCAGCTGATTGACTGGTCATGCCTACATGTCTCCTACAGTCATGGCATTCCCCATGCTATGTATTGAGGGCAAAGCTGAGTGGCTCCTTTTACGGATCTGCAAAATGAGAGCCTGTTACTTCCATTATCAAGGCTGCTGAATACAATTTTAGCACTTTAGCACATGGACTTGGTTCTATCCACCAAGTACAGTATTCTCTTAATTGTAAAGTTCCACTTGAATTTGAATTAGTGAAACTTAAGGCATCTAGACATTGAAAGCCGGCTCCCATATAGAAAAAAAACCCTCCCTTTTGGAGAGAAGAGAGCCGTCGCACACTTTATCATCTTCCATTGTCAAATACCCTCTTTCCAAAACCTCTATTGTTTTCTCGGTCTGCATCATCCTTTAAGTGCTATCTGGTTGGACCTGGAGGTCACTGACCGTCTTTAATGTCAGAACTCATGTAGTTTCCTCCCCTACTTTATTCATGGTGCTTCTTTATATGTGTCCTCATGTTCCCTTTCTGGTTGAACCGTGCTTTACAGATGGGGACACTCAAATGGTTTTTCTCCAGTATGAATCCTAATGTGTTTTATGAGATCTTTGTTGGCAGGAAACCCTTTACCGCAAATGTGGCAGCTTCGGATCTTTGCTGTGTTTGACCTTGGAGCTGTGTAGGCAGCCATGGGGTCACTCATAGCCTGTACTGGCAAGGACAAAGCTGGGAGATGGCTCATCCAGTTTTGAGTGTCAGGCGTGTGGATCTGCAAGTGATATCAAAAAGTCTTGTTACTTCCATATTCAAGTTGGTACCGTGTATCCTCTGCTTGTGATGTTATTACACTTGCAGGTGGTTATTAGTATCAACACTGCCAATTAAATACCTTATGAATACTCTTACTGAAACACAAATGCTAACACAATCAAGTAAAGTATAGGCAATTGTTTTAATAAGACTGGGATTAGTAAGTGCCCAATCCTATAGAAAATCCTTTGTTATTATTGAAAGCTCCCGGTACTATCTGGCCTATGCTGACTGAAAAATCTAAGGTTCTAAATCACAAATAGAATCTAGATACTATCTGGCTTTCCTTGGTGTAGTCTCCGCATGTGTGTCATCATATTGCCCTTCTGATTAAATCTTGCCTTGCCAGGGCATTCAAACGGTTTCTCTCCAGTGTGGACCCTGAAGTGCCTCGTAAGGTCCTTCTTCATCAGAAACTGCTTCCCGTAAATCTCACATGTGTGGACATCAGCTGGGTTCTGGTTAGGTGGGGGCCTATGGTAGGGACTGGTGGTAGTCATAGGATTGCGCATATTGTGTGCAACGGGAACTTGAGGGGCATGTTTCTTCCAGTTTGGAACTGCCTGTCCAACCATCTGTAACAGATGTAGATACATTATTCTATATCCTAAAGAAGTGATGGTTCTTCACACGGGGACATTGATACTATAGGTTGCATTTCTTAGCTATAGATTCACATTCTCCACATAAAAGGTTAGTAGAGTTTAGAGAGTGATGCAAAAGACTTGTCACTTTGCACCAACACAAAGATGCATTCAAGACCAATAAAATCGGAACAAGCTAGCTCTATTCAAACGTTTATTCAAACAAAATATTTATTCAAACTACAGTTTTTCAATACAATAGATGCATCTTGGATATCCACTGCTCTCATTGTACAACCAGTAATCACAGAACCTCGTCAAGTTTTCTGACTTCTGCTGACTGTGACGGAACACTTCTGACTATATGTTGAACACAGAAGGATTATCGAACATGCTTTATATCTTATCTCTATCAAATATAGCAATATCTTATCTCTATCAAATATAGCAAGGATCATATCTTATAGTAAAAGAAAACTAGTCTAGGCCCTTGTAATTTCGGAGACCCTATTCATTAGTTCTGAGGCGGGAATCAACTACCACACTAATAAAGATTATTGCTTACAATTTTGTTCCTCTTATAATGATCTATGCAAAGGCTCCATAAACCTGAACTAGAAGACCAAATCAATAAATGGAATAATGTAAATTTAAGAAGAAGCTCCATAGACAGCTGTGGGTTATATACCAATCAAATGAAAAGTAAAGCGAACAACCAAACCCAAACTTGTATACTATCCAAGAGTCTAATTGGGGACATCAGTTCTTGCTCAGCCCTATAGGCTAGTCGTGTTCAGTGAATTTTCATTGTATAGTTCCCTAGTCAGTCTAACCACCAACATTGAATCATACATCAACTCAATAAGGTAGTATACAATGCAACAATTATGTGTTCAGCGGTGAATCTTTTTATGCCCAGACAAATGTGCTTTTTGGGTAAACCTGGCCTTGCAGATGGCACATTCAAACGGACGCTCTCCAGTATGTATTCGAATATGTCTAACAAGGTCTGCATTATAACTGAACACTTTACCACAGTGCTGCCATGTCTTCACTCTCCCCTTTTCTTTACATGATGAGGCAGGGCGGCTGTGCCAATTACCTTGCTCTATCATCTGTAAGGAAACATCATTTACTTTGAAACTACCAAGTTACATTGACAATCTACATTACAATGAGATATCTTAAAGATGAAAATCTTCTATTTCACCTTTCGGTGGGAGTAATGAGGCTTGTTATGGACAAAAAATAATGTCTGCTGCATGGTAATCCCGGATGGTAATAATATTGCTCTGGCTGTCATACTGAACAGAAGGATATTAATATAATATTTTTACCATCTTCATAGAGTGAAGCATCCATCTGTAAAGTGACTGCAGGATAAAACTCTAGATTCAGCAAAGAACAATGAATTATTTCCAGAGGCACAAATATCCTATTTGAAGGATACGTCCTAGTCAAAGGCAACGAAACCAAATAAATTATCAAAGCATGAAAATTAAACTGATGCGAGTCTTAAGTCAAACAATATCAAGCCAGAATTCAAATATTTGCAGACGAAGCTGCCTATCCACGATAGGTCACTTTTAATTCAAAACTTAACAGAAACATTTGGATAGAAGTCAACAGAAACTGAACATCTGATATTTTGTTATCAATAGAAAAGAGGCTTTACCTTAGGCCAAATAAAAAAAGGTTGTGTTTCCAGTAACCCAACCGACCCTAGCAAAACAGGGGCAAAAAAACTCATATTTTAAAGAAATTTTCATTACTTTTTGAGGATTTTTCCTATATCCATTTTGTGTTCTTCCCCTCTCTCATAGTTGCCATTTTCTCATCATTATTTTACAACAAAATCCATTGATATGTGCCCTAACATTCCTTATAAATGTAAAAAAAAAAATTGATCTTTTTTTTTTACATTTATATAGGAAATGTTAGGTCACATATCAATGGATGTATCAACTTCTTCGGTTTTATCATAAAATAATTATGGGAAAAACACAGCTGTGAGAGAGGGGAAGAACACGAAAAGGACACAGGAAAAATCATCAAAAAGTAATGAAAACTTCTTTAATATATGAAAAAAATGAGACAAAATTCTTTAAAGAAAAAAAAACAAACAAACAACTTAAGACAAAGCTTAACCTAAATACATCAAAGCTAAACCCTCTGTTCTCAGACCTTCAGAAATGTAACTGTAGCACAGGCACTATGAACCACACCACTAGCAAAATAAAGCAACCATGTCTTACAAACATTTAAATCATGATGCAGAACAATCGCTTTGCACCTGATCATTAAAGCATTCTTTACCTTTGCTGCCTTTTTTTCTCTTTTTTTTTGTTCATCAATCACAATAAGAATAAATCACACATAGCTTGGTAAAGTTATTCCCCATCGTATAAGATTAACCTTTTCATGAATAGCATATCTATTGTCGTTATCTCACAACATAACCCCACACTATATACCACAATAATGCGCCTTCCTCTAGTGTTTAAACATACTACCGCTCTGTGTAAATCCTTTCAGCCAGATATCACATTGAAATGGCTGTACACCTGTATGCGTTATCATAATCTGTCCAAACCCTGCTTGGTACTAAACATCTTGCCACAGGCCTGACAGGCTCTTACATTTGTGGAAACCAACTATAATATGTGTCATCATTCATGCAAAACAAAGTTATGAAATGTGCTCAATGGCAAAGCAAATTCCTGGTCATCTTATGAACCCAACAAATTATCTTGGCAATTATTAATAATAGTGAGAGTGAGTGAGTAATAGGTGTTTAACGCCATTTCGACAGCTAAGGTCATATTCATGGTGAGAACTGCATTACACATTTTCACAGACGAATGTGTCAGTGCCCGCGCATATGTGCACCACACACATCCAAGGGGATAGGAAAGAGGAGAAAGACCCTTTTAAATGGGCTAGGGAAGCCCGTATTAACATTAGAACAAGTAATGCAATCTAAAAGTATTCAGGGATATCTATATATTAATTACCAAATGTTTTTTCAGTATTCCACCAGGACTAATTGTTACACAACCACTTGAAAACTTGAAAAGTGGTTGTGTAACAAGTAGTCTTTCTTTATATATCAACATGTGTCACATGTTTGTGCCACCTCTTGAAATGTTTTGACAAGTTATCTTTCCTAGGGAATCTGTCCTTGCAAACTGGACATTCAAATGGTTTTTCACCAGTGTGTGTTTTCATGTGTCTTTCTAGTTGGTATCTGTAGGTAAATACCTTAAAACACACTCGACAGGTCCCAGTGTCTACCATCCTACGCTGTGATTGGGGAACTGACGACACACGGTTTGCCCTTCCATGGTGAAGGATCTGTAATATAGATACTGACATCTACTCTTCAAGTGAACAACTTGAAAAGGGAAAGAAAAAAAAACTCATTCGTAAAGTTCTTGGGATACAGTATGCTTTGTTCTCTTATTCTTTAGTCTATATAAAAGCATGCTTCAGTCATAGAAGGGAACTGACAACTTTCTTGAAGCAAAATCAATGCAACATCAAAGAATGCAACATCGAAGTAAAACTAACACAACACCTTAATAAAAAGCAACTGTAAATGGGCATTCATTTAATTCCCCTGTTTCCTCGTTTCACTTGCCAGAGTGCAAGTTCTTAATATGCTTTGCAAGACTATCCTTCTGGGGGGAATCTATTCTTGCATACTGGGCATTCAAAAGGTTTCTCTCCTGGATGTGTTCTTGTATGTCTCAATAAGGGAGTGGTCATTATTTATCAACAGGGGGGGGGGGGAGGGTGGGTTTGAGGGGGGGGGGGGCGTAAAATTTTCAGACCCCTCCCGAGGGGGGGGGGCTAAAAAAATTTTGACCCCTCTTGAGGGGGGGGCTAAAAAAATTCACCCTCTTTTTAGCAAAAAAGCCCGCGTGCTACTATAGATCAAAGAGGGGCGTGAAAACTCTCCGCGCCTCTGGCGCGGGGGGGGCACAAAAAATTTTGACTGCCGTCGAGGGGGGGGCGTAAAATATTTCCGCGCGTCCGCGCGAAAACCCCCCCCCCCCCCCCGTTGATAAATAATGACCACTCCCTAACTGTGCATTACTATAAAACACCTTACCACACACTTGGCCAGGGATGAAAGTCAGGGAGCCCGAAAATCCCTGAAATAGTCCAATATTGGCCCAAAAACCTGGGCTTTTGAATTAATGTATAGGGCCTTGGAACTTCAAAATCCCTGAAATCAGGGAAATCCCTGAAGACTTTCATCCCTGCTTGGCAAATCCAATCTTGCGATGAGCAAACGGTTCCACCTTGCACATAGGCATGCAATAACAGTTTTAATATCAAGCAGTCAAGTTGACAAAATTCATAGCTTTTCTTTGTCATAATAAAGCGAGTAGCTTTCAGCATCTTTTTTTCAGATAGCATGGAAAGTGAAACCCTAATTCAAGATGAACAAACTGTTTACACTCTTACATCAAGTACCCTGAAAGTTTCAGATTAGGTACTATCCACAGGAATGTTCTCTTAGTGCAACAGTACTTCAGATTGCTCAAAGAGAACAAAGGAGGACTCTTAACAGAAACAAAAAACACATTTACCATGAAACAAACAAGGATGTATCTTAAGGTGTCTTTCCAAATTAAATTTCTTATAAAAAGCATTACCATAGCTTAGGCAACTCTCAGCCCTTGCCATCTAATACTCTACTAAATTGAAGTCCGCTAAAAAGAAGGAAGGAATGAAGAAACCTCATGCAAAAAAAAAAGAGTGGTGAAAAATAAAATTCTGTGCCCCCGGCACAGGGAGGCATAAAAGGTTTTGACTACAAGTGAAGGTGCATGAAAACTAACCACCCCCTGTTGGTAAAAAAAATCCTTAATTCTGGCTTTGTTCAGAGATGCCACTCACTGGCCGACAAAAAGCAGGAAAACTGGACTTCGGACATATTTTCCCAGGAATTTACCATATTTTGATACTCGGACATATTTTCCCAGGAATTTAACATAATTTGATACAGAAATCTCGGAATCAAAACCAGGAAAAGTGGCATCTCTGTTTGTTTGAAAAGGCAATCAAATAGTTGTTCTCCAATGTGTATACAGGTGTCTGACGAGATTGTAGGTTTGGTTGAATTTCTGGCCACAGACCTTACAAACCCGGTCTGTTTTCTGCTTTGTGGTGGTCATGTCTTTACATGTTGTTATTTTATTGTCTGTTCCACTGACAACAGACACCTGAAAAATGATGCATTTTTTTATTGGTATGATTACTTTTTAAATGTTACAGCTTTGGACAGGTTAAGCTATCCTCGTTTGTCCCCAACGTTCCACGGAGGACAATCTATCATTATACATACATCTATGGTGGTAAAATTATGTATGACCTATAAAATGAAGACACAATTATGTAGGTGACTAATTTTGTAAAATTGTCAAAGAGAACACTATGTAGGTGACTAATTTAGTAAAATTGTCAAAGAGAACACTAATTATAAAATGATCTGTTCATGCATAGCGAAGCTTATTGCAAAGGGTATTATGCAGCATTATTGGCAAAATGCAGCAATGCAAGCAAGATGCAGCACTTACAGACTAACCAACCTAATCACTAATCACTTACTGCTAGGAGACGAAGACTTGAGGAAACAAGAATTAAAATCTTACAAATCCTGAATGACAGGACATCTATTATTCTATAAAATGATTCCTGGCTTGCAATGCTTAAAGACTGTGGGCTATCCAAAACATACAGTATCTTCATTGAACGCAGGTGATAAATTATCAGAATCTTAGTACAGACTAAAGTCAGACTGTTGTACTATGATCCTGGTGTGTCCCAACAAGATATCCCCGTCCCCAATCACGTGTTATTCTTGTTCCATTAAAGTGGTGACAAGTCTTGCCATTTCTGGGGTCGTGATTGCTGCAGCAACAATGAATTTATCAAAATTTAATAGTGAAATAAATGACAAAGATTAATTTTTCCGTGTTTATTTCACTTTGTGACTTCACTTACATCTATGTGGAAAATAGAAATATAACTACCACCATCAGTGTGTTTAACCTGATGTGTTACATACAATTGATGATTGAAATCAGTATTTCAGTATAATAATAAAATACTAAACTAAACAGTAACCTTACCCACCCTGGAATAATTGATAAGCAAAACCGGCAACTGCTAAGGCCCCCTCATTGGCAGGCTCAAAGGGCCCTGATCATCAAATAAAAGAAAGCATACTTGGCCGTCTCAAAGTCTTCCTTTAAAGTCTTGTTATATAACATGAATGACATAAAAATTTACCTCATTTATGACATGAACCTTGTCAAATGGCAGTGTGTTTTAGACATATTTCCACTCTGTCTAAGTCCTACCGGACAGATGTCACATTGAACTGTGTGTTATCATGTGTCTGTCAAAATCCTCCTTGGTACTAAACATCTTACCACAAACATGACACAGTCTAAGGTTTGCCATACATGCTCTGTGTTATGCGTTTGACAACTGCTTGACCAAATCCGGCGCACTAGCTGTAATGATAGTGTTAAGATTTACCAGCTACCACCTACAATCATTAGCATAGTAACAAGACTTCATACCCAGAGCTTTCCTGAATTTCCACCAGATGCATTGGCCTATAAGATGTATCGTGATTCATGCAAAGAGAAACTTTCCATATACCCGACAGTGACTACTTCCAGAACTCGAAACTATTCATTCACAAATACTTAAAAGTAGAACTTATAATGCAAAACTCAGAACAGATCTTTAAAATTCAGAACAGTAAAAAGGGATATAGCTCTTTATCTATATGTTATGACCTGTCCTTTTTCATTTTTAATGTTTAGTTAACAGAGAATTCCTTTTCACATGTCCATATATTTCAAATGTTGGTGCCACCTCTTGATATGCTTTATGAGATTCTCCTTCCAGGTAAATCTGTCCTTGCAGATGGAGCATCCAAATTGCTTTTCATCAAGGTGCGTTCTCATGTGTCTTTGAATGTGTTGTCTATAAGTAAACACCTTACCACAAACTCGTACACGTTTCTGCCTCTGTCATAGGCTTATATGTAATATGGATATATTGGCATTGCCAACATTGACTATTCTAAGCATTTTGCAAATAACAATTCTTTCTTTGGAATGAAACAACTGCAGAATCTAGGTTCCTGGAACCAAGATCCTGTAGTCTTATTTCTTTCCTTTACCAACTCAAAGTGGAAAAAATGGGGAAACCTCTGTCATGCAAAGTGAAATTGTGAATGTCTAACACCTCATATTGTGAATAGGAATGTCATACTAGTAAACTTCTCCTTAAAGAACACTGATTCAATACCTAAGTTAACTAACAGTAGCTGGGGAATCTGCCTTAGACACAAAACACCTGAGTGATTTCTCAAGGCCAGACCCCTTTAAAACAACTTGAAACACAAATTAATATCATTAACAATAAACTTTTAATTTCTATAGCTTAAAAAGGAAGGACAACAGAAACATTAATTCTGATCTTAAAAATTGAGCAGTCCTTATATCTAGCAATAACGTGTGTATCTAGGTTAACCCAACATGTACACTCTTCAATGTCTACATTCACTACTTGTTGGTTTCTGTTTTTCCAAGTGTTACATGCCTTGAAATGTCTTGTTAGAGAGTCATTCCGACTGAATCTGTCCTTACAGATATAGCACTGGTGCGGTTTCTCACCTGTGTGTATTTTGGCATGTCTTTCAGAATTGTATCTAGTGTGGAACACCTTACCACATATTTGACTACTCTCATCAAAGGAAAATTAAAACTATCATTCATGCAGGAACGAACACTTCAAAATCCCATGTCAAATACTGGGAGACCTATGCTTATTATGTCAGTGCAATAGTTCTTAGCCAACACAACCAATAACTGTAAAAGAAATAATGCAAAAATAGAACAATATATCATTTAACCTCAAATATAAGCAAAGTGGCCTTCATAAAGAAGTTATAGTAAAAACTTGAATATCAAAAGCCCCACAGCTCCGCATCAAGTCCAGAGAAAATAAAATCCCTCAACAAGTTCAACATCTTTGTAGATCATCTATCCTGATCTTGCTTGTTGCGTTTTCTGGCCTATATCTAGCATCAGTTATAAAGTTGACGCTGCCAAGGATATCAGTTATGCATGCCTTCATGGGATACCAAATGATGGACTGGGTCCCTTAAGAGAAATGTTTCTTCTTATGTGCTAACAATTTGTCATTACGAGTGAACCTGCGTCTGCAAATGGTACATTCAAATGGTTTCTCACCAGTGTGTGTCCTCATGTGTCTTTCTAGGTGGTATTTGCTATCAAATAACTTTCCACAGACCTTACATGTGTAAGACTTTTTCGACTTACATGGTGAGGTACGGTAGGGTGCAGCCCTGGTCGCCCAATTCTGGTGTCTTTGATGGGCCACCTGCAATCATGATATGTTAAAGTATCATGCAGCTTTATCATGCTGTGTACATTTGTCACTTTCATTTCTGCACTCAATCTTTTTTTTCCATCTGTCAAAATGATTTGTCATCGTCACTTTTAGGGAGCCTTGCTTCAAATATCGGTAAAACTACTTGCATCTTAAGTACCATTAAATAATGTTAGAATAAACAGAAATCATAACTAACGAAGGTCTTATGTGTAAATAGTGAAGAGTATTCACCACCTATATAATAAGTATCCTTGATACATGCAACCATTCATCTTAATGACAGACAGATTCACATTTCCTTGATGTCAACAGTTGTGATTTCCAGTTCAATTTCCGGATCAGTATTGTGTCACTGTTAGATTCTAATTGCATATAAAAAATGATTTATCTTAAACATCTCTCAGGAGAGGTGCTGCAAAAGAACTACTTATAAATGATCCTTGACGGAAGTCCTATATTTAACTTGGCCCTCATGTTATGTTTTAGGATGCCATTTCCTGATATGTTTCTTCATATTTCCAGCATCATTGAACTTGGCCATACAGAATGGGCATTCAAATGGTTTCTCTCCAGTATGTGTTCTCGTGTGTCTCATAAGCTTTGAATTGTAGCTAAACATCTTGCCACAGACCGTACAGTTATGATTGGCTTTTGCCTCTCCTGGCTTCTCGAGTTCACACTGGGGAGCAGCTTGTGTTCCACCTTCAACAAAAACCTGCAACCATGAGGGACATGTTTGATTTGATCATTATCAAGCAGTCAACATCTTCCTCTATGAAGGCTATGCCAAAAAGATAGGTAACCCTAAAGCTACTTGGTGAATGGTTTGGCTTATGAAGAATACCATGAACACACTTAAAACTATAGAAAAGGCAACAACTATCAGTGGTGGGTCACTTATTTCACAAAGAGCAAAGCTGAACAGGGTAACTGTGAAATGATCTGCAAAGCCATCAAACATCTTGATTCATCTTAAATTCCAACATTAAAAGGCAAGTAAGAATAGTCATGTTTATCAAGAGTTCAAACAACATAAAAAAACAAACTAAAACTACTACCCTCTTACCAATCGTTAATGAAAAGCCCATCTGGGGCATGTGGTATAAATTGCCTGAAATACTTTCCATACTCAGCACATTCAAACATGTGTCAGAAATAGGTCCCCGACCACCCTGAATCTATAACCGTGCTACCGCCAGAAAATAAACAAAGAGCTTTGTTGGGGGCTGGAGTTTGATAATGGGAAGGATTTTATCCTGGGAAGGAGTTCTGAGTGAAAGCTAAGAGTATCTGACAAATACATAGGTAGGGAAAGGCGTTGGTTTGAGTTCTTAGAAGAGTCTTGACAACGCAAGTATCCTTTCTACTTTTGAAGATCGCTGTCCAAGACCCCTGCCCTGCACTGAATCTTCCAATCATCAATGACCAAGACTAGATGTGTTTCTTTTTCTGTTTATTTTACTTATCGAATACATAGAATGCAACAGAAAGAAATTAAGTACACCATAACCATTTACACCAAATAACATATGTTACATATAATATGGGCAACACATTTACATCATCAAGGGGACTTAGCTGGTTTGATTATCAGCCAATACAATGACACAACTATTCACTGCAGTCCTCTCGGGGTTCAACTGGTACCCATCTGATAGGTCTTATCAGTAGAACTCGCTGGTAACAAGCTCCAGCAATGGCCGTGCCCATGGGACCACCTGCTCCGTCTGAATAGTTATATACTACTTATATTTATGATATTGGGCTCAACTCTCTAGTACACACATTGGGCTCGCCTCTTTGGGGAATTCTATTTTACTACAACTATTTTTCCTTCAATATCAAAAATGCTTTATTTTGAATCTTCTGATCTGATTTTCCTGAAATCATAGGCAAGAAGCTGGTTTCAAATGGACGTAGTCTTTGAAACTAAAGATTTTCTCAAGGATGGTATTTCTTCATATGCATTGCAAGCCTTTCTCTCCGTGGGAATCCTGCCTTGCAGATGGTACATTCAAATGGTTTCTCACCGGTGTGTGTCCTCATGTGTCTTTCCAAATGATATCCTGTACGAAATTTGTTGCCACAAACTAAACATGTCTTTGACGTCTTGCTGTGAGATGATGTGCTAGTTGATCCACTGTATGACCATGCCGTTCTGGGTCCAGTGTTCATCCAAGTCTGATTTCCTTGTTGGAAAATCTGGAAAAAAGATGTTAGGATGTACCTTTATTTTTCTTCAGGCAAAACGTGTATTGATCTGCATACATTTGAGTTTAAGATGACTTTCCATTCCTCTGGAAGGAAAGGATGAAAACATTCAGGAATATTTTCTTCAAGTGGAGTGTCCTAATTGCTAACGACCACATTTCAAACAATTGACAAAGTTGGCTGCACAAATCTCAAACTCGTATTGTGAACAACAGGAACCGACTTCAAAGTGGATTTCCACTGTCGATACATCTTAATATCTGAAGTGTCTTCATAAGAGACTGTCCCTTAACTCTCTAGTGCACACATTGGGCTCGCGTCTTTGTGGCATTCTATTTTACTACAACTATTTTTCCTTCAATATCAATATCGCCAGGTATAGGTCCTGATACAGCATAGCTGTCCTAGCTGTGCAGGTGACCATTCTGCTTTTTACATTCGAAAACCACCATGACTTGGGTACCAGTAGTAGCTCAGCTCTCAACAGCTCTCCTACAGACCCTCCAGATGGTACTTCTTGACATGTGCTGAAAGATTGTCACTCCGAGTGAATTTCTTGCTACAAACATGACATTGGAATGCTTGTTCCCCAGTGTGTTTTGCCATATGCCTCTCGAGGTGCTGTTTTGTATTAAAACCCCGACCGCAAATCTGACAGATCCGGCGCTCTCCTGTGCCACGCCGTGCTCTTGGGACAGTAAAGACATTTCGCCAGGTCTGGTCCTCTTGTAGAAGTATCTGTAACAAAGATGTTGAGAATTGAGTCCGGTTATGATTTGACACTGAGGTCAAGTGAGGTACATACATATGCAGCTGCATGCTAAGAGATTCTGAAAATGTATCATGACGAGCACTTAAAGTTAAGATCTTGAGGTTTGTGAAGAGGGTCTTGATGTTATTGATATCATCACCTGCGTCATCAGTATATCATATTTGTGCTGGTGTCCCGGGACTTGGTGGTCTGTAATTGACACACGATCAAGGCACAGTTTGCCTGGTGCTATCCCTGTTCCCGATATATCTCTATGTCAATTAAAACTCTCCAAACTTAATATCGTAATATCTCTCTGGTTGGACTCTATAATTAATTTGTAAATAATGCATCATCTACTATGTGAACTAGCCACCTGTATGTAGTCTCCCTAAATGGATCTAGACAGTCAATCACCTATGCATTGGTTCTTCTATAAAGACATTTATGGGTTATATAATAAGAAAACTGGCAAATAAATTGTGCGTGTATGTATTCTCCGTTCCTTATAGTCCTATTACTTCAGCCTGTAGCTAGGTCTCTACTAGATCAAGGGTAAATCCAATCTCTTTCTTGTATTTCTAGACAAAATGACTGTTATCAGAAAGGTCTATAGCTTTAAGGTCTCAGTGTTTGCTGATAATTAATTAGCATTGTTTTGGATGCTTTGCAGCTAGGTGCCTTGTAAGACTTGACTTCACATTGAACAATAATCCACAGAATGCACATCCAAAGGGTTTTTCACCACTATGCGTCCGCAAGTGTCTGACCAGTTTTGAAGGACGATCAAATATCTTTCCACACGTGGAGCACACATTCTCATGTCTTGGCTTTTCGGTGGATGGACTTGTAGAACAGTCCCCAGGAAAATATTGAACAGCTGAAGTTTGCACCTGGAAGCACATAATTATAGATGCTGTACTAACATAACAAAAAAAAACAAAATTGGTCTTTATTCATGATTATATCATGGTACCATACCAAGAAACGGCATGTACATGACAGTGAATGATAACAAAAAAGGAGACATAATTCACGCAAATGGCTAAATCTAATCTTACAATTGTTATTTCATACGGAATAGTGTTGAATACTATAAGAATATGTTGCAGACTAATGCAAACATCCATGTACAAAGTCATCTTAAATTAATTACCAAAGGGGACAGCTAAAGAGTCATTTCTCACTTGACACCATATAACCCTTTATCACCCATATTCTAAACATTGTCAAGTAGAATTTGCTCCGTGTCAAAGGCAGATTTTATCTTTCCGAAAAGATCATATCACCACCCCCCCCCCCGACCCTCAGAAATTAGTATCTAATGTCTTCTGCAATGGATCTGCAAAATAACTGTGTTTAGGGACCTGATGCCCTACTATAGAGGTGGCCCAAATCAAGGGCACACATGTACCGAATGAAAAGCCGTTTGAGGTTACACATCACTGTCGTCGTCGTCGTCATCTTTAGGAGATCTATTAGACCAAATGTCTTGGGCGATGTTGGCATCGTTACACACTTCAACCAATGGGGAACAAGAAGAGTCAACCCCAAAGCCATCATCCCCTAATATATCAATACTGGGAGATGGATAGGAGGTATGGGGAAAAGCATTTTCTGTGTCATCTTCAAATAGCACAAGAGCACAGTGTGAGCGAATCCCACTAGCATTCCCAACTTCTATGTTTTATTCAGTTTCTATGCTGTGGCCACCATTTTTACTTTCCTCATCATTGCTTTTGTCCTCTGTGCTACCAGGAGAAGGTCCAGAGTCGATCACACAGGCATCTTCAGAGTCTTTACCAGAGTTTGCATGTTTAGAGTCTTTACCAGTGTTTACATGTTGGGCATCCCCCCTTCCTCAACTACCTCGACCTTAATGCTGGAACTGATGGTGTTTTCTCCAGCATTCTCCATGTTAACACCTTGAGTATTCTCATCTTGGATTACTGCATTGTCCTCCTCGGCTAGTTCAACTTTAATAGAAGAATTGCTAGGGTCTTCACAGACAGCTATTTCAACCTGAGGCCTGTAGGCATTCATTGCATCCTCCCGAGTGGCAAAGGAAACAAACTCCTTGGTACACATGGATCGCATTGCAGCAGCTGAAACCGATAAGAATCCTTCATAAACCTTTCACTTTTAGATAATTTCTTTAATTTCCAGGTATAGGTATATAATGATTTCTAGGTAAATCTAATACTTGATAATTCAATATCAGAAGTGAATATTTTAGGGAGCACTGGGTAGAGGACCTAATTCTGCTGATGTTGCACAGTGGCAGCCTTGACGCCAATTCATAGCTCCTTGAATGTGGTTTTCTTTGGCCATGTGATTGAGTGAAATGGAAAAGCTTAAAGGGTAATTTCTGAATGTCAGTGAAACAAGGTATTTTATTACATACCGTTGCGTTTGGTGGTTCCTAGCTTGGCACTGACATATACTGCTGCACATTCCCACAGAGGATTACGGGGGCCTACTGCAGGCCAGGTTCTATGTGTGGGATCATGATACAAACTCAAATACTCCACAAATGCGGCCTTTTCAGCTTTCGTCCATGTTCCCGCTCTACTGCCAGCTGCCACAAGATAGTAGTACTGATTGCGGTCCTGTGATGAACATGAAAAGTTCACTAATTATCTTAGACACTACCAAATTCTTTGATTGCTACTATGACATTGCATTAATTGCCATAAACTTTGTAGAAATTAAAGATTGTGCCTGTACCATTCAATTGATGCCTACAGGCCCGACTACCAAAGGTAATGTGACAATAACAATGGTAATTGGGAATTAGCGAGCAAATGCCAGGCTACTTACATAAAATGAAGAGTTGTCACAATAGTCAATATAAGCTGGCAACAGCTGGTTCTGATCAGATGCTAGCACTACATTTAACACCGCACATATAATCCATGGCCTAAGGTGGCTTATAGGATCAGCCTAAACTGGAGGAGGGGCAGATAGGAAGGGTTTTGAAAAGGGTAATCAGAACTACAATAGCTGTATTTAAGAAGGATATATGGTTTGTTCCGCTTTCAAAGTTAAAAACCCGGCTTTTATTCAGGTGCAAGATTTAATGGTAGTGGCATAATGCTGTCAATGGAGGCCCTTCATTCCTTCAAAGATAGGTATCTCTAGATTAAGACCAATTAGATTGATATCATACTGCTTCATTCTACTCAGTTCAGCAACCTGTGAAACAACTAGACAGCAATTAAGTGATAGAGGAAAAGAATATGCAACATAGTGGTATTTGTATGGGGGGACCGTAGTTAGAAATTGTGAAATTTGATGCAATGTCCACTATTGACACCACACTCTATCCAATAGACTCAATTTTGACAACTCGTAACAACCAATTGTCTGGGTTTAATTGAGCCACAGGATTTCACTCAAAAATAAACATAATTAGACAACTATTCGACCAGTTTTGTCACAAATGCCATCTGAGTGATTACTCCTTTTTCTTGCCAACCCCGTCTCAAAAAATGGGGGACAATGTCATATGCTATCTATAGATGCAACTTTACACTGACAGTCCCCCATAATAAACAGATCTCTGGATTTCTTTAGCCTCAAGAATATTTCAAATATAGAATGCTTCCACGCCAAAGCGTGGAATGAACGCAGCGGCGGAAGACTGCTCAGCCCGGGGGCTCCTCTCACAGGTCCCGTAAACATATCGTCGCCACACCGGTCTTCCACCCCGGGGACCGATAGTCTCCCCGTACACTCGCACCTCAAATCGCAATTTACAAACCTGTTATGAAGCCATTTCGATGCTATGTGTACTCCTCTAACCCCACCCATCCGCCATGTTTGTACTGTCCCAGCAAATTTGTGAACAATTCTGTTCAATGTTTCAATCTCTAAAGCATAGACCTACGGTATGGGCGTTTGGGGACAGCTTGCACCACCGTTGTAACTTCTAGCAATATGCGCAAGACTTCAACCGATCTTAATCCAAGCATCTTCTTTTGGAAAATTTATAACTTCTTTACCTTTTTTTTTTTTGTATAATAATACACTGTTGCGCAAAGGAATATAAGGTTTACCTTGAGATCCAATATGTTCCCCTTCAATTCCACACATTTAGAACAGGGGATGGTTGAAATTATTTAATTTTAAGGCGGATTGAAAAATCAATACATCAAGCTTCCCTATACAGTGTCATGAATTTTTGGGAGAAACCAGAAACGCATTAATCAGATAAATCCATTTAAAACAGATATCTGATTTATATTTTTTTCTTTATTGACTCTAAGCAACCCGAACAAGATCTACAGTACAATGGCATTCTCACTGATGCTTTATAGAGAGAAAAATGACACAAACATCTAAACATGGAGTAACTTTAAAGTGTTCTACAACTAAGTACATTACAAATTATACGCTAACAAAGGTTTACCATTAAATTATTCTACAACAAATACAACCTCTGTGAGGAAACTGCCTAAAATGACTACTCTGGACTGGCAGATTGTCAGTTTGACTGTGTATGATACTATATCAAGACTCTAAGCTTTAGCCATATTTGTATACCTATTTCTATACACACGCTTTATGAGCATTAATATTAAGAGTATAAAGCACTATTACAGTGCTACATAAATATACATGTCTGATGTGCTTACAGCAACCTGCATTTTGGAGTGGATCGACTATGGGATTTATCCACTCCGAAAGATAGGGCAATTGTCATGGTGCATGAATGCTATATGTGGCAAAAAGAGATTTCACAGCCAGAACTATACCGAGGATGTCGGGATTATATCCTGACAATACACTTAACCTACTTTAGATATACCACAGTCACTGCGGGTACCTGCCTTAAGTATGGACTTTCTTAATATGTCTCAACATATTCGACTTGATATTAAACCTTGCCTTACATACAATGCATTGAAATGGTTTCTCACCAGTATGTGTTCTCATGTGTCTGTCATAAGCCTGGTTGGTTTTACAGGTTTTACCACATACCTGGCAAGTCTTCAACTCTTGCATTCTACATGATACAGAAGTGTCTGAGTCACTTTTTAGCCACCTTTGGTTACCTCGTTGGAATACCTGCAATGACATTCACGTCTTAATGTGACACAGGAGATGTGCGTCACTGTCCCTAAACACAAACCAGAAATCAATCAAAGAACATACTCTTACCTTAACTAAAAAGAGTAAAAATCAACCGTAGAAGCATGTCCTTAGCTCAATGATTAAAAATGTCAAATCAGATCATCACCACATTGGATAAATCAAGATATCATTAGAAGCAAAATATAAGGGCCTTAAGCCTAAGCTAATATAACAAACTCTTTAAGCTTGAATATATATTCAACGAAGGACTATTGATAACAATGCACCCTAATTCCATAAGGCTTTAGCGGTGACGACTCTTTAAATGTCTCTGCATGATTGCTTTTTGATTGAACCTGGCTTTACAGACAGGACACTCAAACGGTTTCTCTCCAGTGTGTACTCTGTAGTGCGTAATTAGTTTCGAAGGACGATCAAAAGTCTTCCCACATGTAGGACACACAGCTTCACATCTTCGTCTTTTCGACGTTGCCAAAGGTGTAAAGGATAGCTGTGGTGCAACCATCTGAAACATAGCAAGTCTTATCTCAATGAACAGGAACTAGAACAGAAACCGTACGTAACACCATCTGCAAACCAAGCAAAACGAACAAAGTGAAAGGACAGGTATTCCTTATCTCGAGTCCATAAATGCAACAATTTTGGAAACATTACGAACAATGACAAATGTCTTCAGGTGGTATTCCTCTGTCCCATTTCTCAACCAACAGGATGCACATCCAACAATATCTTATAGACAAGATTTTTACATGATATGACCAGTGTTGGGTTAGTGATCGTTGGTTGGAATTTTGTCAGTTTAATATCATCTTCATGGATGGCACTTTTTTTTTATATGTGTTAGCATGTTCCCTTCTGATTAGACCTGTCCTTGCAGACATGGCATTCAAATGGTTTCTCGCCAGTGTGTACCCTAATGTGCAACGTCAAAAGTGAAGGACGTGTGAAAGCCTTGCCACAAGTTGGGCACTTCAAACCTTTCCTCTTCCTAGGATCTGAAAATGTTATACCAAGGATATTTTGGTTCAGGAAAGCTCTTTCACAACAACACTTAGCCCTGATGGAAACATTATTCTATGGGAGAGGAAATAATCATAACCTCTTGTGCCTTATGTTCATGGACAAGCGAACAGAAAATACAAAGCAAGTGAACAGAACAAAGCTAAAACATTGGGCCAATGCCAGAAACAAAAACATGTTCGTTTAGGCAAGATACTTATCAATAATAGTGGGTTATACAGGATCAACCCACTCATTTTTCACATGATGGGATGCTCATTCAACATTACTCAATATATCATACGGATGGAGATATGGGGATAGGTGATAAGTGGCCATGATTTGCTAAATGATACCCCATTTATTGGTGGTGTCTTTTAATATGTCTTGACAAGTTACCCTTCTTGTTAAACCTGACTTTGCAGACATGGCATTCAAATGGTTTATCACCAATGTGAACCCGAATATGCGTACTTAGATGATTAGGACGTGTGAAAGCCTTGCCGCAAGTTGGGCACACATGATTAGATTGTGGTAGCAGAAGAGTAGAACTGCCACTTGAGAAAATTCCTCTGGCTGGGATCTGAAAATGTTATACCGGGATGTCTCAGTTCAACAAAGCTCTATCATAAAAACAATTAATGCAAACATAATTCAACGGGAGAGGAAATGAATACAACTACTTATGCCTTGAGTTTGTGATGAACAAAAACAAAAGCATGTGAACAAAACAAAGCCAAAGCACTGGGCTAGAGCAGGAAACAGAACATATATCCCTTAAGGTAACATTATCATCCATAACAGTGTCTGCTTGCAGTATCATACTACCCATTTTTCACATGATTGGATATTGAACCAACAAAGCTCACTATCTCATATGCCTATGGGTCGTACTTTAATCAGTAGTGAGTGGCCAGGATTTGCCAATTGAATACCCCATTTATCGGTGGTGGATCTTAATGTGTCTTGACAAGTTACCCTTCTGGTTAAACCTGACTTTGCAGACATGACATTCAAATGGTTTCTCTCCAGTGTGAACCCGAATATGCATCGTCAAAAGGGCAGGACGTGTGAAAGCCTTGCCACAAGTTGGGCATATATTATGGTTAGATGGAGACTGTAGAGTGGCACCACCACTAGGGTGTATTCCTTTTGCTGGGATCTGAAAATGTTATACGAAGGATGTGTTATAAGAGCACTTAATGCAAACATCATTTTATGTCAGGGGACATAATGATAACTTCTAAGAACAGCAGTGTAACAGAAAATACTCCATTAAACAAAGCATAGAACACGGCCAAAGCGTTGGGCCGAAGCAGGAAACCCTCAAGTCAACCTATTTATCAATAAGTGAGTTCAGGCAGTATCAAACTGTCCATTTTTAACAAGATACTCATATAAAACTCAATATATCATATGGATGGTAAGTTCCACTAGACACTATTCACAATTGAATACTCATTTATTTTTAATGTGCCTTGACAAGTTACCCTTCTGATTAAACCTTGCCTTGCTGACATGGCATTCAAAAGGTTTCTCGCCAGTGTGAACTCTAATGTGAATGGCTAGATGTGCATGAGACGGGAAAGTCTTGCCACAAGTTAAGCACACATTTTGGGGTCTTGGCATCTGCATGGATGAGCCAGAACGTGAGAAAATTCCTGCTGCTGGTATCTGCAAAGGGTATATCAGGAAGAGTGGGATTCAGACAAAATAGCAACACTTAATATTCAACCATGAAGGAAATACTTAGTATAATTTGTGTTACCAAAGGAGGGGAACCACTTTTCCTATTCCTTGACCTTGTGAACATATGAACAAAAGAACTTAACTACTTGATATCAGCTGAAATATTTGTTGTGCTGAAATAGTTGTGCTGACATCAAGTAACATTCAAGGGCTGCTCATGCATCAATGAATCATACACATTGATGTGATATGCTAATCCCCATCAAGTAGACTTACTGGTAAGCCTTACCAGCATTACCAAAACAACGGACACTGTGAAGTCAGGAGATTCTCCACTATATTGGGAGCTCCCAAACAAAAGTGGGGATTGTTAATTTTTTTTTTTTTTTTTATCATATGGAATAGCTAGCAACGACCTACTACGGTGGACCTGCAGAACTCTATCCCTTGGGAGGGACACATGTTGTTTCTGCTGGAGTGATTTCAATATTCCCACCATTGATCCTCCTTCCATAATAAAAGATGTGGCCATGTCTGCCGTCGCTGCCTACCCTCGATCTCCTCCTCTCTAAGAATACACACGGTTATGTCTGTCGAAGTGATGTCAATAGTCCCATCTTATAGCTCTCCCTCCATCGGAATAGACATGGCCACATCTTTTAAGGTAGGTCATTCCCTGCTATGCATGCATGGAGCGCTCATGTCTGTCTACATTCTTCTTCAGATTAAATCTTTTCCCACATATTCAGCATTGAAATGGTTGTTCACCAGTGTGTGTCCTAATGTGACTAACAAGGTCTCTGAGCTCTTTACCACAAATTTCACAAGAAAACATCTTGGGTTGCTGCTTATGATCTTTATCATGGCTGCCCTGATGCGTCTTCATATGAGATTTACGACTGAATCGTTTCCCACATATGGAGCATTGAAATTGTTGTTCACCTGTGTGCTTTATGATGTGCATAACCAAGTCTTTGTTCTTTTTAAACGCTTTACCACAATATTCACAATGCATGGCCTTTACAGTACTTCCCTTCCCCACAGGCCTGAGACACAGAATCTGACAAGCAGAGTGGCTTTATATACAATTGCTGACTTAAACCTGAAAACCTAAAACACAACTGGTTAGCATCATTACCTCATCAGCTTGTCCAGAAACTTTGTACGCAATGTTAGTGCTTAACATATTGTTAGAGTGTATCAAACTAAAATGATTTTTCACCTTGTATCCCACATTCCTATCAAATGTTTTGCAAGGGCTATCCCAGTAGAGACATGTGCTTTTCCCCCTAAATAACTAAAAGGTATTCGGGTTCCCATAAGCATATCTAATTGGAATTCTATGACTAAAACTGATCATTTTCTTTAACCAAATTATATGGATGTGTGGTTTATGAGGTTAATTTAGATCATTAGTGCGATTCTGCTATTGTAAACTTGAATATCATTAGTCTAAAGCAGATCCCGCAAGTCCACCAAAATCCCTACATCTGGTTGGGTTTCACATACAGCCCATATATACAAGGGGTAGGGGAAGGTTGTCTAATTTGGACCGGCTCCTAAATTGGACTGCCCTTGTTTCCTCTAGTGGCAGTAACTAGAACTAGGTTCCAATGCTGCCAATTTTTAGTCAATATCATTGAAGTTCCTAATAACTTCCAAAAATGTAATTTTTCTGTAATTTTATGCACATTATTCATGAAATATGGTTTTTGGACCTCTTGATCTTATTTGTGTCACTGCTTACTTAAGCCCTCCTGGTTGCTAGGCAACATGTTTTTGTTCAAAATCCCAAAATCCTTTCAAAAGTCATATTATACTTTTAGACCAAAATGTTTAAGAAATTTAACTATCAATGAGAAAGATGAAAAGTTGCCTAAACTGGACCAGTTTGAGTTGTCTAAATTGGACCATAGTTGTAATATTGCACCCAATTTAGCTGCCTAAATTAGACCTCCCAGTGGGGCCTAGGCCTAGTTTTCTAAATTGGATCAATGTGTAACCTTTTTCTTAATATAGTACTGAGCAGATTCACCAGTACTGAGCAGATTCACATGATATTGATGGAACTACTAAGAGGACATCTGATATCATATATCAAAAGTTCCCTGATTTTATATATTTTTCAATATAATGAAAGTATAAGGAAATACAAAACAATAGTGCATATTGGTCCAAATTGGGATACCAACTGGTCAAATTTAGGCAACCAGGTGCCTAAATTGGACCATTAGACTTAGATTTTTAATTGCACACCCTGACTAGAGAATTTCATATTCCTAGATTTTTATGCTATCACCATAAAGCTATAAGGTACCATCACAAAGTGTATAAATTTTACATTCAAATTCATAGACATAATCACTGGACAGGAAAAAGTTCTTAGGGGGTCCAAATTAGGCAACTTTCCCCTACTTCAAATTGTAAACACGAAAACAAAGGGTCATTTCTCATTCTTTATTCACCCAAAATGATGTATTTTTCATCAGATTCTAATCCATGAATATGTAAGGGGCTCGGAGCCAAAGTCACCAAATCAAGCTACAGAATAATACAATTTTTATTTTCATTGGATACTGATCCATGAACATATATAAGAAGCCTAAGTCATGTCCAGGATAAATATAGGAATTATTAATCAATCAATCAAAGTCACCAGAATAAGCAACACAATACAATGCGGTCAAGATAACAGCACACACATGGTTAACTATTTACAGTACCAGCCACCGCAATATGAATTTAGCATATAATACCTTCCTTTTCTAACTACCTATCACTACTGATAATACTAATCTCCACTTATATTTCTACTCATATACTACTCTACATGCAATATTGTCATTGACCTTCGCTTTAAACAAAATGAAGATTTTCATTACATTAAATCTGTCATATTTGGTAATGAAAAGGAAAACCACCATATAGCCATCATCACACTCTTCACTTTTATTTTGAGGACTACATACATCTTAAGCTGCAGGGGTGTCAAAAGCAACACAAGTAGGTGGGTGGATGGGGGTGTGGCTGAAGCGCCTAGGGTAGAGCTCATTGCCTGTTCCAAGCTTCGCAAGTGAGGCACTTTGAATGTCTTAGTGACTTTTTGTAACATGCCCCTCCAACACCCCCCCCCCCCCCGGCCAAAGTCGAGGTCAGTTTGTGGGTAAATGACAAAGTTCACTACAGAAGAGTTTACACATTTTCAGATTTTGGGGGAGCCAAGACATGTTCTGCCCCTTCAATGTCTGGGATTGGCACCCCTTCCATTTCTGAAATGGGGGCCTCTTCAATGTCTGGGATTGGGGAACCTCCCATGCCTGGGGATGGCACCCATTCCATTTTTAGTATTGGGACCCCTTCCATGTTTGGGGTTGAGGCCCCTTCCATTTCTGGGATTGGGGCACCTTCCACATCTGGGATTGGGACCGTGGCCTGCCCTGCTGTCTTGACACCCCTGTGCTTGGTACGCTTGTGTCTATTCAGATTGCTCGTCAGGTTAAATCTTTTCCCACATATATGGCATTGAAATGGTTGCTCACCAGTGTGTGTCCTCATGTGACTAACTAGGTCTCTGAACTCTTTACCACAAATTTCACAAAAGGTCATCTTTGGTGGCTTACGTTCTGTATCATGGATACGCTCATGGTTCAGCATATGAGTTTTACGATTGAATCGTTTTCCACACATAGAGCACTGAAATGGTTTTTCACCTGTGTGCGTTCTAAGATGTATAATAAAGTCCTTCTTGATTTTGAACTCTTTACCACAATGCTCACAACAGTACACCGTGGGTACCTTGGGTTGCTTTGGTTCTTTATCATGAATAGTCATGTGTTTCAGCATATTACGTTTACGATTAAATCTTCTCCCACATATGGAGCATGGAAATGGTTTTTCACCAGTGTGTATTCTAGTATGTACAACCAAATCTTTCCTGTTTTTGAACACTCTATCACAATGATCACATTTGTTCAACCTGGGTTGCTTTGGTTCTTTATCATGAATAGTCATGTGTTTTAGCATATTACGTTTACGATTAAATCTTCTCCCACATATTGAGCATGGAAATGGTTTTTCACCAGTGTGTGTTCTAATGTGTATGACCAAATCCTTCTTATTCTTAAATGATCTACCGCAACATTCACAAAAAAACTTCAAGTTTACAGTACTTCCCTTAGCCACATGCCGGTCCAAACAGCTCTGACTTCCTTCACGGCTTTTCTGTAATAACGATATTGATATTGGCTTTAATTATAATTTAGAATACTAGACATTGAACAAGGTCAATATAGCGATGCCACAGTTTCTGAGGAACAGAATTGTTTTATGATTGACTAAAACCTGAAAGCAAAGATGGTAACGTTAATACATCAGATTTATCACATACTTTACACAACCTGTTAGTGATTTAACAAAACGTGCATGAAGAGTGCATCCTGAAATATACATCACCTTTCAAGGAAGCTGAGCTAAACACACTAAATTTAACCTAACTTGGTTCATCTTATATCCCATTTTCCTTTTACATGCTTTGCAAAGAGTGGCAGTAAGGAGAAAACTTGTACATTTATGATTCATAACCTTTAGAAGGTGATAATTATGCCTCTCCAAGGTATGACCTAGAATCAATAACAATCAAAGCATAACAGCAGTGATATTATCCTAAACCCATCACTGGATGCTAGAGGCACATTTTCTTCTGCTAGTACTTGATTACATCTGATACCTGTCAATAATGCAAATATCTATGAACAAGCTAGCAATCATTCTCATGGACATGATTCATCTTCGCCGCAGTGCAAGAGGGTTGTTCCTGAGGTTAATTACAATGACTGTTCCATATCAGGGGCGTAGGAAAAGGGGGGGCCAGGGGGGCCTGGGCCCCCCCAATCATGAAGGAGGTGGGGCCTGAGCATGTCTGGGCCCCCCCAATATTTTCCAAGAACTCATAAACACAATGGAAAAGAAGCTAAAACTTTACATCTCAAATTAGATTATTATGGTGATGTCATAGGGAGAATGGGGGTCTGAGCCTAAAGTCAGATCCAAAATTTACCAAAAATCACTTTTCTATATGAATTCTAAATAGGCATATATAGACGCCATCACGCATCAGCCTACAATTCAAGGTAGTCGCGATAGTGCCCTCGCCGGGCCCCCCCCCAATGAAGATTTGCTTCCTACGCCTCTGCATATATGATACAGAGCTAGGTATACTTCTGATTACAATGTCACTTTGGACGCTTGGAGGTTTCATGCCTTAACACATGATGCTTATTTCTGAACCGTTTTCCACAAACTGAACATTCGAACGGGTTTTCACCGGTATGTGTCCTGCTGTGCCTGGTAAGACTAGCCTTTCTATCAAAGAACCTGCCACATGTTTGACAGACATATTTTGGGGACGTCAATCCGCCATACTGAAACAAATATATTTAGATATGGATAGATTGGATTACAAGTACCTGAATATGTCACTTAAATCTCAAATAACACAGCATAAAATAAGTGTGAACCATGAGGTAACATTTATATAACACATTCCCAAAAAAAAAACATTTACTAGTGAAAGATTTAGACCTTTTTCCCTGTGGTTTATCAGCACCGTTTAAGCTTCTTGTCAGGTCATAGCAGCCATCAGGGATGTTCTCAAAGACGAAGACCTTATACTAACACTAACAAAAACGTCTAGTCAAAAACTCTTAAGCTTGACTAACTTATGCAAAAGAATAAACCTTCTTCCATTGACTAGTTGAAGCCGGCTGTGTCACAACCAAACCTTTCTCGACTGGAAACCTTTTCAAGATATATACCCAAGTAAAGTTCTACACTTACAATTGGTTTAGTCATTAACATTTCTGTACTATTTGGATCAAATTTACTCAAGCAAAATTCCTACACAAGGTTAATGTGTGTTACGTCCACAGTCACTTCTCTTTGTATGGGTGACTTTGTCATGAAATGCCTCACCATGCTTGACTTCCTGTTTAAGGTTGTCAAGCAAACTGCACATTCAAATGGCTTCTCATCAGTATGCATACGGCTAAGTCTCTCAACACCTGAAGGGCGAGTAAAACCCTTTCCGCAAAATTGACAGCTGTGTCTAGCCTTTGCCTTTTTGGATGTTCCAGATGATGGATTCAGAATCTGCAAATTTTTCACCAAATTTATTTCAATCACAAGTCGGGATAAGAAGAATACAGATAGCGTGGCTATGTACAAAAATATCAATTTTCCATCAGTGACTAGCATCAGTCAACCTTTCCAATCTTACCTTTCTCTGCTTCAAAGTCTTCGAGATCTTTCATTCGTGCACCACTGAAGTTATCATCAAATCTCCACCCTTTCGTGTACAACTGAAGTTATCATCAAAAACCCACCCCTGCCTAAACAATATCAAAATCAGTAGGAATGCTTTGTCCTAATGTGCCTCGTAAGGTTTGATTTCACATTGAATCTGCTTCCACATAGAGTACACTGGAACGGTCTCTCACCGGTGTGAACTCTCATGTGTGTTATCAATGAAGCATTACAATCCAGCACCTTTCCACATGTCATGCACACATTCTCAGGATTTGCCTTTTCAGATGGTAGCGATGTAGAGTAAGCTCCTGGAGTAGTAGTGCGAGTCCCTTGTGCTACCATCTGAAAATGACAAAGGAGAGTTCCCGGTTATAATGAGTCACTAGGGAATATCATGGGCCTTGATCTAAAGAAGAGATTTGACAGCTGAACCTTCTCAGAGTCAATACTAAACAGGGGTGTTTGGGAAGGATCGAGCACCTGCCTCAAGCATGACAATTTCTGAAGTGTGTCATCATGTTTTCCTTTTGGTTAAACCGGGCCTTGCAGATACTGCATTCAGAAGGCTTCTCACCAGGATGTATTCTCAAGTGCCTTTTTAGTAGCGAGGGGTGGTTAAATAATTTCCCACAGATCTTGCAGACATTTACAGGCTTATGAATTTTGCCAAGTGCCTGGGAATTCCAGCTTGTCTCAATTCCAGATCTTGGTGTCTGAAATGATCAGGAAATACAGGTCTAAATTTCCCAGAGGTTGAGGAGTGAACTAACAGGGGGTAAGCCTTGCCTAATTATTTAGGTAGAACACACAAACAGGAGGCCATGCCTAAGGAACAGCCTAACGAACAAAGGGGGGGGGGTAAGCCTTGCCTAATTATTTAGGTAGAACACACAAACAGGAGGCCATGCCTAAGGAACAGCATAAGGAACAAAGGGGGGGGGGTAAGCCTTGCCTAATTATTTAGATAGAACACACAAACAGGAGGCCTTGCCTAAGGAACAGCCTAAGGAACAAAGGGGGGGGGGGTAAGCCTTGCCTAATTATTTAGGTAGAACACACAAACAGGACACCTTGCCTAAGGAACAGCCAAAGGAACAAAGGGGGGGGGGTAAGAATTGCCTAATTATTTAGGTAGAACACACAAACAGGAGGCCTTGCCTAAGGAACAGCCTAACGAACAAAGGAAATCACCAACAAGGATGCGGGGAAATTTTTGAACCCGATAAGAATCAAAATTCTACACCTATCTACTTTTCTAAGAAATTTCAACTGGCGCATTCTTATGAACTAGTAAATATACTCGCTACATCACAAACAAGATGGGAACTATCATCTCTGTCCTGAGTCTCATGCTTATCTCAAGCCATCTGGCGAAAAAAATATTGCTATTTTTGATGCTTCAATGTGATATGCCTGTTCAAGCTTGATTTCTGATTAAAGCATTGTCCACAAATAAAACATCCAAATGGCGTTTCCCCACTGTGTATCCTCTTATGTCTGATCAGCTTTGCTGGAGAATTGAACGCCTTTCCACATGTCTCGCACACATTTCTCAGATTAGCATTCCCAGAAGTTTGCAAAGCAGAGTAAGCAGTGAGAATTGCCAGATTTCTTTGTGATCCAGTCTGAAACTGACAAAAATAAGGGTTTTGGTAATGGCTCTATTGACAAATATTTTCTCTGTAATATCTTCTTCTAACAGGGATGTAAGTCAGGCATGGGCAAAAATCAGGAAGCCATAGATTTACTTGATATAAAAGTCTTCTTTTTTCCAAACAGCCCTCCTTAGCACATGTCATTCAAAATCTTCAGAAATCAGGAAATCCTGATAAAACTTGAAGACTTACATCCCTGTTCTAAACATTCAAAACAACCTGAAATATCCTGGAGATTCCTGGTCTTTATACCCTAGGATAGGACATGACATAAATCAGAAGGACAAGCAAACATTTTTGCACCGGATGGACAGACATGTTTACGACCTCCTCTTGTTCAGCATCTAAGGTTTAATACACTTAAAAAATAACATGTGATAAATACCTAAGCTAGTAGGTAAACTTGGCCATACAAGAGGGAAATGAACACCTTAAACTACTCAACAGGAATTGTCATGTCTTATGAAACAAGAAAAATGTGGCAAGGACCACCACGGATAGTAGTTGCCATGGATGATGTCACGCCGGCTGCATGACGTCACTACGCTCCCGGCCGCTTACACGGCTTGCAACTCCAAAAAATCCTTACTTTAAGCATATCTTTCTTGGTAAATGTGTCCATCAAGGGACCCGCAACACTTTTCATTGAAAGTTCCAAAGCACTCTTAATGTTGAATATGACTACACTGTTACCTGATACTTTGAACTGTCAAAAAAATGGCTACCTGATACTTTGAACTGTCTAAAAAATGGCATCTCCCACTGTACTTTTACTTGCATACCTCTCTCCCTGTGCCAGTCACATAGCAGAATGTTTTGTGGTCATGTGGGTTCTCAAGTTGGACTTCTGATTAAACCTTTTCCCACAGATAGCACATGAATACGGCAGCTCGCCGGTGTGTATCCTCATATGTGCCACCAGGTGTGAATTATACCTAAAGGCTTTACTGCATAACTGACATACACTATTACGTCTGGCCGTAACGGTAACAGATGGTGTCAAAGTAGAGGTGCCTGATGAATAAAACTGGGCCTCATGTGCACTCATCTGAAATACGACCAGAAATACTGTTATTACTGAAACTGTCAAAATACCTAATGGCTGATATGATATTTCAAGCAGGAATATATCAGGCAAGAAGAATATCTCATGGCTGATGCAATGTATCAAGCAAAGAGAGTTGCTAAATTTGCCAACCATTCCTTGAACAGACAACAGAAAAGGAAAAATATCTGAAATAATGTACACAAGCTATCTTTGCAGCTTTAATGCTTTTGTAAGTATGATAACTTTTCAATCATCTTTGAATATCTCCACACGCAAGGCAAGTTTCTGTCCAACTCAAAAGCTTTCACAACATCGAAAGTTCCTTTGACTACAGACTGGATAGATGCTGAAACGTTCACAAAAAAAATTACATAGTCAGGTTATGGGAAAAGATACCACAATGGCAAATTCCCATATCGAAAATTCTGTTGAGTCAATATGTAATTTGTAGTGTGTGGCCAAGGCTATGTAATATAGACCCCAGAGGCGTTGGAAGCAAATTTTCATTGGGGGGCCCAGTGGAGGGTCCAACCAGGGCCCCATTGCAACCATCTTGAATTGTCGGCTTCATCGCCATTATGCCTATACATATCTTTGTAGATTTTGTATAAAAGAGTTTTTTTTTTGTGTCATTTAGGTCTGATTTGAGGCTCTAGCCCCCATTTTCCATACCCCATTACCATACACATGTAGATCTATTCTGAAATGCAGTGATTTGGATGCTTATGCATTTTTATTATGAGGTCTTGAAATTTTTTTTTTTTTTTTATTATTATTTTTTTTTTTTTTTTGGGGGGGGGGGGGGTGCCCAGACACACTCAGGCCCCACCTGCTTTGTGATTGGGGGGGGGGGGGGCTAGGCACCCCTGCCCCCCCCCCTTTTCCTACGCCCCTGCCCTTAGTGTACAATACATACATAGGAGTATCATGAAGGAATATTCTGTTGAATGGGAGAAAAGGTGGTCGAGTCAGCCCTGTTTTGTGAGTGAGTGAGTAATAGATGTTTAACGCCATTTCGACAACTAAGGTCATATTCATGGCGAGAAATACATTACACAATTTCACAGGGGAATGTGTCAGTGCCCGCGCATATGTGCACCACACACATCCCGAGGGGATAGGAAAGAGGAGAAATAGACCCTTTAAGTGGGCTAGGGAAGCACGCCCTGTTTTGTAAGGCAAGGTCTTTCTCAATCAAGTCCAATGAGTGCTCCTCAGTTCAACTTTTTTATTCAGATTGTGTATAGATGGGGTTCTGTCAGATCAAAAGAGTTGGGTTTGGATTTAGCACTTTGTATGCTTGACTTGCTGGAGATGGATAAAGGTCCGAATACTGAAAATTCATGAACACTAGGGATGACGATCCTTCATGTGTCTGGACCTTCTGACTGAATCCTTTTTTGCAGATATCACACTGAAATGGTTTCTCACCGGTTTGGATCCTGCTGTGTCTGATCAGTAATGAATTGGCAGTAAATGCCTCGCCACACACTTTACATACATGTGAAGTCGTTTTTCCCGCCTCTGGGCTGGACGTCATTTGGTGACTGCTGGATGGACTTGGAAGCTGGAAGGTTTTTTCATGCTATGATTCCAGATGGCGCATCTAAGATATCCAAGTCGCATATCAGCTGACTTATAGAAAACTCAATCCAAATATGAATAAATAACACAACTGGAATAACATAACCCTTAATCTAGAGAATGAATGCTAAAAAGAACCTCAAATTCAAAGGGAGTGTTCGAGAATTACGTCACTGCTTAGGGGGTGGGGGTCTTTGGGTTCCATACAAAAACAGTGACAAAGGGGGTGGGTGGGTCCTGAAGAATGCCTAAATACCGTTGACATAATTGTTCGAATGCTCCCAAAGATGCAAAGGAAAATATACAAAACAGACACCCTTGCTTCAAATTAGGCAAGGATACTTTTAGCTATGGTTTCAAACAATAACTGCAATGCAGGATTATTGAAAACTACATTTATTTTGCAAATAAACATTAATATGTGAACATCATGATGAGCCTAAGAATTATGTATTGCTCTCTTCCTATTGTGGTAAACCATCTGGGATTTTACATGTCTACAATATGTTACCAAACAATCAGTAAAACTGAACAACAAATAAGTTATAGCTATTGTAAAGGCTAAGCTTTACCCAATGCTGACTTTACACAGGTACAGATGTATCCGCATTCCTGTGTAGCCTACTACTTACTAATTTTCTGTGTGAATACTCAATCCAATGTACAATTTACTAATTTTCTGTAACAGACTCTATCACAAAAAGGGTCAGTGGTCTGGATGTTTAGTGGTCATGTGAGTTTTCAAGTTCGACTTCTGATTAAACCTTTTCCCACAAATAGAACATGAATACGGCATCTCGCCAGTGTGTATCCTCACATGCGCAACCAGGTGGGAATTACACCGGAATGCTCTTCCACACTGTGGACATATGAAATTACGTGTGGCCTTAACAGATGATGAAAAGGCAAGCGAAAAGGTAGAATAACCAGGAGAATAGTACTGGGCCTCATATGCGCTCATCTGAAATACCACCAAAAATATAATGTTAACATATTGTAGATTTTTTCATCCGAAAACATGAAGACAGTCCAGCAAAAACAATAACAAAAAAGCTTGCCAAATGCAAATGATCACTTCGGGAGCACTGTTATTACATTGGAGTAGTATCAGTGCTACCAAAGAAGTAGGTCCTAATGACACTTTCACTGCTTTCATTGCCCTCCGGCAACACTCCGCAGGTGTAGCTTCATTCTCATATTTATTAGAAAACCTTCATTTTATGGTATCGCCGATCAGAGCAATGGTACATCGCCACTTATCTATAACTGAGAAACCTGTCTATAGGCTTGCATCTATAACACTGCTTAACTATGAATGGAGATTCTTCATATGTCTTGATAAGTGCCCCTTCTGACAGAATACTTTGTTGCAGATCCCACACTGAAATGGTTTCTTACCAGAGTGGGCCCTCATATGCCTTACTAGCCTCGAGTTGCGATCAAATGTCTTCTCACATATTTGACATACATGTGCTTGTAGTGTACTTCCTGTGCCTGACAAGGGGAAAGCCGAGTCAATGCTGTGCTGAGTTGGATATCTTGAAGGCAACATCTGGAAATGCAACATGGGACAACCTTCCAGTTTCTGCTCTGAGCAAAAAAGCTCAAGCATCTATCCGCATAAAGACTTAACCAACAGTTTAATACAAACACAAAGTCAAAAATATACATGCCAAAAAGAAACAGACATAGACATTACAGCTAGCCTTTGTCGCAAGTGAGGAATACTGCAGAAGAAGACTTAAAAAAACCTACCTGTTTATGAATACCTCTTATGATTTTTCCACAAAAGATTGAATCTCCAATGCTAAACGACCATACTGTGAAATATTTGAAACGTGTGATGTGGTCAGTATAGGAATAAAAGAGAGTCAGCAAAACAATCCCTGAAATACCCTACCATGGCTCATGAAATGTACCGGTGGGTTTTGTGTAGAAATGTTGTTTCCAGTTACATGCCTAAAATATCTAGGGTCGGTAGGTCAGATTTCTTTTCTTTTTCTTTTTTTTTTTTTTGATTTTTTTTGTATAGAAATGTATGGGCAGACATGTTGGATTCTATGATTTTACAGTAGAATTATGAAAAACACAAGAAATGTGAAGCACAAGTAAAAGATATGAATGACTCTCATGAACTGTATACCAATATATGAGAACTAGATAAACTCCACAAAAATAATGATGAAAAAATATGAAAATTATAGGAAAATGCCTAAAGATTGCCAAAAAGTATCAAAAATTCACAAAAAAAAAAATTAAAAAATTCCAGGATCGGCCGTTTTGCTAGGGTCTGTCTGGTAACTGGAAACAAACCTTTTTCTCTTTTTTTTTTTTTTTTTTTTTTAGGCCTTAAGTCTTTTGGAGCGTGAAAATCACTGAAATTACCGAAGCCATGCATATTCATGGTACCCTTTTTGAGCTGATACTTTAATATCTTTCTGTCACCAAGACAAAAGAAGAAGTCAAACAAATTAGATGAATTACTTAAGCATTTATTCCGTAATACACATGTTGTCATTTACAGTGAAACAAATCTTGAATACTGCGCATTTGAACAATTTATTGATATGAACCTTCATCTTATTGATATGAACATCAACACATCAATTCAGTTTTGTAGACCAACCATATGCAATATACTGAGATAAAAAGATAACATGTACTACTGAGGCAAGGAGTATTCAGCCATTCATAGTTATCTGTCGTGTGTTAAGAGATACTTACAAATGTTAGAAACACATACTCCCTTTCAAGTGTACACCTCGCTATACCCTTCTATGTTACATTCAAAACAGAACTGTATTAAACCCAGACATCTGTAATTACCCTTTTAACTTAACTTCGATCCAGTAACAAATATGACACTAGCTAGTTTTGATGCATATGTATACTCATATGAATGATCAGTTTTTAATTCTTTTTTCCACAGGTCTTACACATATTTTTATGACTCACTTTAACGGTTGACCGCTATGGAGCGACTGTCTGGAACAATGTATTCAGTAGCACCTGATCTTTAAAAGTATAATAGTTAATCTCATATGAGACTTATCAAAGGAAATAGTTCTAACTTCTTGCCACAGAGAGAACATCCAAATGGAGTTTCACCTGTATGTACCCTCATATGAATGATCAGGTGTACATTACACTGAAATGCTTTCCCACATATCTGACACACATGCTTATTACTTGCCTTAACAGGTGGTTGTAATGTGGAATGTCCTGATCTTATAATAACATATAAAAAATAGTCGGTCATGCCACTGTTTAAAAAGGATATGGTTTGCTAATATTCCTACAGGAAGACTTGTCTATGAATGGACAGAAACACTTATCAGAAGGAAACTTTCTCTAAAGCTGTGGGAAGAGATGCAGAAACTCACCTCAACAATAATACAACTTGTGGCAAAGCTAAAGAATCCTAACACTAGTTTGGATGTTTTGAAGCCATATGCCTATTCAGGTTTGATTTAGTATTAAACTTTCTCAAACAAACAGAGCATGCAAAAGGAGTTTCACCAGTGTGTATCCTCATATGTATGCTAAGGTGTGCATTAAATTGAAATGCTTTTTTTAGGACTTGCCTTCACGGGTGGGGGAAAAGTAGAATAACCTCTATGTGGGACCATCTGGAACAACAATAGTTCCTTTTCTTGAGAAGGTTGTAAATGCGTCAAACCTATTTCAACGAAGTTCCTAAGGCAGAATCCAAATATCAGTTACCGAGACCTCAGAACAGTGGCTTCCATAAACTGTTACACAACTCGAGTCATCGTTTTTCGCCCCAAATTATATTGATCTTAGAATATCACGGATGTTGGGTCAGTTTCTGTAGAAAATAGGTCCTTTCCTCATATCTGTTTGAGGTTCTCTTGGAATTCTACAGTGAACAAGTACCGTAGCTTAGTGCTGTGTAGCCATATGCCTTGTGTGGACCGATTTTTGAATAATTGTTTTCCCATACACCGAAAATCCAAATGGCTTTTCACCTGTGTGTACCCTCATATAATCGATCAGGCTTGCATTCCTTGGACATGACTTTCACCGCTTTTACACACATTTTTATGACTTGCCTTAATGGATACAGAGTAACCTCCTGAAGTGGAACAATCAGTAATATCTGAACTTTAAATAGTTATCAAAGGGTAATGTATCTGATGAATGGCCTGTTACTGGGCAAACACTATAAAAATGTAACCTACTCTTATGCTATGGGGACATGACCAGCAACTCAACAACAGTGTGTGCTCCTGTCACTTGCATCATTCTAGTTAAAATGCCTAGAATTCATATGCCTTGTGAAGTGTTATTTCTGATTGAACTTCCTACCACAAATAGAACATCCATATGGCTTTTCACCTGTTTGTATCCTCATATGAATGATCAGACTTGCATTCCTTGGAAATGACTTTCCACAGGTTATACACACATTTTTTGATTGGTCAAATGTGGAGTAGTAACCTCCTGGTGCTACCATCAGGAACAATAATGAGGAGCACTGAAGCATTGGACCATTACATATGGCTTGTATATCTACAGGGAAACTTGGTCTATAGACAAACAGAGACACTTGTCTACATAAATCATTCTCAAACTTACATAACTGAATCAACTTCAAGAAAATCATGCTCATGTTCATAGACAGCTTACCTTGTCTCTTAGATGCATCAAGTTCCATCACTGTACAGAGTGCTCTCATTTTTACAGATATAATAACTAGAAATTATTTAGGAGAGTCACAAATCCACAAGGACGAACTTTCTTTCTGCAAACATTATTTCACCAAATATATCGGCATGACTTTTGCATGACATCTATACATATCTTGCCCAGCAGCCGCATGCTTCGCCTGCTGCACAAAGTAAGTCTGAATGGTCTCTGGGTGGAGTCTCTTCATATGGGCAAACACGTGAACCTTTTGATTGAATCGGGCATTGCAAATAGCACACTCAAACGGCCTTTCACCACTGTGTGTCCTCATATGCCTGGTTAGATTTGCAGGACGAGTAAAAACCTTTCCGCATACATGGCATTTTTGTTCAGAGCTCAGTTTCTTGGGGATTGCCTCTGGGAAGTAAGCACTTGAAACGGAGGACCCTGATTCAGCCTGCAACTGTTACGACAAATCTGTATCAATAAGGTCATCAGAAGAGGTAATGAAATCTATAAATGAATGGAAACTTGTGTTACAACGTCACCTAAGCCACAGAAATATGCCAAACAACAGCAACCTAGAAGCATGGAGAACCTGTTAGTTTTCTTAAGGATGGCTGAACTATGAATGAAGAGAATAACTTATAAAAGGGAAACACAGACTTGCAGTATCTAACAAAAGGAATCTAATTAAACTTCTCTTTGAATTCCAGTCTAATCAGACTGTAGCAAGGGTTTGCGAAATCTTTTAAACTTCTTCAAGTAAAGTGTGATACTTCATTGAATGCTGACGAACCATTCGTCTTGTTAAGTTGGACTTAGTGTTGAACCTTTTCTCGCAGAAAGAACATACAAAAGGTGATTCTCAGGTATGTATCCTCATGTGTATGATCAGCATCTGGGGATAATCATGAATGCACTAATTGTGTTTCCACAAAACATATTGTTTTACTAAACTTTGATCATCCATTGTGACTATATGTAGGACTGGATGCTACAAACTCCTTATTCTTCTAATGCAAATTCTACTGAATGGTCCTGGTCAGTGTGCATTTTAATCAACTCCTTTCCCTTTCGTTTTTACTGAACACCTCAATCCTCTGCAATCAGAACTGTGTGTCACATTTTGCTTTCCAAATCCACAGTTTCATCTAATCACAACTGTGTGTCATGTCATTGCTGATTTCTGTGCGAGCTCCTCATTCAAAGGGTACCACAGCTTTGCAATTCTGTAATGGCACCATATGCCTTGTGAGGCTTGACCTTTTGACTAAACATCTTACCACAGACAGAACATCCAAAGGGTGTTTCACCAGTGTGTGTCCTGAGGTGATTGATCGGGTGGGATTTCTTCCAAATGGCTTTTTCACAGGTTTGACCATCAAACCTTGGGGTTGGCTTGAAGGATGATGGAAATGTAGCAAACCATCCTGATGAAACCATCTGGAACAGTATGGTAGATTCAAAAGGTTATCGACCTCTTAAATGTCTCAACGGAGCGTTCACAAGGTCCACTGCAGGGACTTTCATCGTTCTACTAGACAGAACTTTATATAATTATTTACAGATAATTGCAAATGCACACACATATTCAGATTGTAGTTGTAAAATTGACAAGATTGAAAATTATCAATTGGTTATGTTCTACAAATCTAGTTTGGGTGCCGATGATTCATGTGCCTCGTTAAATTTGACTTGCGATTAAATCTTTGTCCGCACACAGTACATTGAAATGGGGTCTCCCCTGTGTGGGTCCTTCTGTGCCTGATATAGTCGGCTTTAGAATCAAAGGGTTTTCCACAAGTCTCGCACGCTCTTCTAGGTGTTTCCTTCCCTGATGGTGGAGTTGAGTAACTGTAGCAGGAATACTGGGTTACAGGTGCCAACATCTGCAAAATCATTGTATGACAAGTGATGAGTTTACTATTTCCATTTCTTTTTACTGTTCTGGGTTCTTCCCCTGCATTAGGAGGGTTGACAGAACGGTATTAAATCGGGAAGGGGGCAGGTCGCAAGAAGCTAGATCAGCACAACATTCTCCATTCTCATTTCAGCATCAGCCACAACATCTATAGCCATCCTTTTCAGTCTTCATTACAAAACCACCACCTTTCCTCCTGTCACCTTTGTTGCAGATCTCACACTGAAATGGTTTCTCACCAGTGTGGACCCTCACGTGTCTGACCAGTAAGGAATTGTGACTAAATGCCTTCCCACATTGTTGACATTTATGGCTGGACTGAGATATTTTCTGAGCCAGGCCAAGAAAACGGTGGGTTCACACTGGATGAATATCGATGTCTTGGTGGCTCCATCTGAATTTATCACAAGAAATCCCTCAAATTTCCTAGATCCTTGTCAACTTAGTAATAAAGGCCTTAATCTCAAAATACTAGAATGAACTTGAAACAAAACATTCATACACAGAAGACGCATTGAAGCATGAATACCAACATGAAACTCTTTACTTATAACTAGATGTCAATGCCATTTGAAATGGGATGAGTGACCACTTACCATGGTGTGATTAACTGCTTATTCTATCCACTGGAGGCCCGCCTTATAATTATATGTGAAATAAACGATTGTTGTGCATTACAATATTCTCAGGGTGCGCCTTCTAAATGTGCTGTGCTAGCACATATATGGAGTGTAGTGGGTTGACTTTCAACACAAAACACAATGGATGTCCAATCTGAATTTTATTTAGTTATTATACGTAGACCAGTTGTATACTGTACGAATGGAAAAACAATGAGACTATATGTTTTAACATTTTTCATCTCTAACTTTATGAACTCTATGAAACTGAAACCTCTGTATTGTGCCCAGAGAGACCTTTCCCCTACTCTAAGAATGCCACCATGTACAATTTGCAAACTAAAATATATGCCAGATTATCTAAATTTCTAGTAATGTACCGAAATCAAAAGCACCTTCTGCAAAACTAAAAAAAAAAAAGAATTTAAAAAAAAAACACAAACATATACATGTCTTACAGTTGAACTGAATCACGATTCATGAGCCATCTCGATGGTGACAAGCCTTAACATGCGCAGACAGGTTTCCCTCTATATTAAACCGTGCCTTGCAGATCTTACATTCAAAAGGTTTTTCACCGGCATATATGTATCCTTATATGCCTGGCCAGTTTTGCAGGGCGGCCAAAGTTCTTATCGCAAGTGGGGCATTTGTTTTCATATTTACACACTTTCTGTGAAGGCCAATGTTGAGGATAATCCCTTAATAAGATTCAGATTTCGGATTCAAAGTGAGGTCTTGAGCACATGGAAAAGGTTGTCTCTAGTCTCACTTCTACACTTTCAAAAGCAAGGCAAACACTGAACATCACGATCCTATGTAGGTGTTTATCCCTTAATCCGATCACTTGACTGTCTGTTCTCTGGTTACTATGAACCGCCATGGGTTAACAGTGTTTTCATTTACACTGATATTCCTCTATACAGCTTAATCATTGACAGTGATTGAACCACTCTATCAACATGGTTTGTTTTTTGTGTTTTTTTTGTTGTTTTTTTTTTTTGGTGCAAAACACTCATCCCCCTTCTAAATCTTCTCGGATTTAATCAGTTGTGATTGAATTGTCCCTCCCTTTCCATGCTGGGACTCCATATGCCTCGTCCAGTGTGACTTCTGGCTGAACATTCTTCCACACACAGCACATTGGAATGGCTTCTCTCCTGTGTGTGACCTCATGTGTATGATCAAGGTTGAATTCTTACGAAACGCCTTTCCACAAGTCTGACAAATATTTTTGAGACTGGTATTTACAGATGTTGGAAGCATAGAATAGCCTCCGGGTGCCACCATCTGGAAAATAATTAAAGTACCTTGGTTTTAGAATCCTACTAATGATTAAAATGACATATTGAAAAACGTCTTGGAACCCAAGGTTGATCCAGATCTATTATTTCTTATAATTATATCATGCTTTCGCTGCAATTAACCTAAGCCTTCACCATATAAAATAGGACATACAGGAGTTCAAATCTGAATGCAAGCTACGCATTCTTTAGATGTTTGCAACTTCTTATCACTTAGATTAATAGGAATCAAACTTCCTCCACCGACAGCTTGTCGAACTGCAAGAAAAATAAAGTCTTTCACCAGAAATTGTCCTCCTTGGATCCTACCTTGGCTTCACTTTTTCTGTATATTGTCCACCATTCCCACCTTCTCTGTTCAAACTACTAATCAATATGGCAAAAATAATTTGATTGGGTACACAATCAATAATATTTAAATCTCAAAAACACATTCCCTAACCTCGCTTGTATGCATAGATATATTGTCCTGATTACTGATCAACGGACAACTGTTCTTCTTACCATTTAGGAATGGACCTTCTGCATATGAGACGACAAGTGTCCCTTTAGCCCATAACATTTCTTGCAGATTTCACACTGAAATGGTTTCTCCTTGGTATGTGCTATCATATGTCTTGTCAACCACGAGTTGTGATCAAACATCTCTCCACAGAGCTTGCAAGGTCAAACTTTCTTGAGTTTTTGAATCTGTGGCCAAGGGACAGTTCTCTGAAGGAGAACAGGAGCTCCTACATTCAAGATCTTCTGTGTATATCACATTAATGATTACATCCCTTAGGTCAACAAACAGAAAGTCTCCAATACCTAAATAGAAGATATCAATGTGGTGAAAACATGCCCTTACCATTAGAGTAATGAACGGCTGTCACCTATACTTTAATTCAAACAACAGAGGAACCAACCAGTAGTTTTATGGAGGGGTGGAAGTTTAATTATTCTCTTAACCGCCATATCCTTATTGAGAATGATAAGTAAACATCAACACTTTAGTCCAGCATGTCCTTGTTATATCACAGTCTATGCTACACGTAAATCTACCTGCACTAAAATGAAAAAAAAAAAAAAACAAAAAAAACACACAAACACAAACTTACATTTTTCTGTATTTGTTTATTCATCAGAAACTCAACATGGGTTTATGTTCTCAAGTTAATGCCTATGACAAATGGAGGCAACAAAATACAATGTCATCAATATCATCTAAGCTGTAAAGATCCCTTATAAGTGGTAGATATACCAGTACATCGAGTTGGTCACTGTATTCAAAAACAACAGCCTGTATGACAGCCTGTTGTTAATATACTGACCAAACAAGGTGTATATCTCACTTATGCCACACTTGACATCCACTTAAACCATTCACAACCTGGGAATGGGGTGAGTGTGTGTGCCCAGTGGACCGCATCAACTTACAACAGCTATATACAATATATATGCCATGCTTTTCCATTGTCTTTCCACCCAAGTGTGGCATAACCTTGGATATCGTGAGTATGAAGGGTAAGGCGGTCATAGACTGGGACTATACTGTCATTATCATCTATACATGAACTATGATGCTAAGATATATTCATACATCTGAATAATCATGAACAAAATCTTGCTGATTACCCCCCTTATCTATGAAACCTCCCCCGCCTCCGACGACAGTGGACCTAGAGTCTGTCTGTTCGTCTGCTGTTTTCACGCACTGACGTGACTGCTTTTATCAAGAAATCTCTATAATTATTCACTTTCAATCCACCCATTCTTCTTTTCTCTCAACCCTGCATGTATTTCTATCTGAATTTGTCATCTATTTAAGAGGAAAGAAATAATAAGTTTTCCCGATCGGTACGCTGACCTATCGGCGGAAAACTTTGCCGCTGGTTTCGGCGAGTCTCTCTGTTAAAACGGAGACAAGCACGAGCCCGGTACGTTGACCGAGCGGCGGAAAACTTTGCCGCTGGTTTCGGCGTGTCTCTCTGTTAAGACGGAGACAAGCACGAGCCCGGTACGTTGACCGAGCGGCAGAAAACTTTGACGCATAATCACAGCGCCGTAGGCGCTAGTAACTTCTAAATAGAAACTGTGACAACAAGCAGGGCAAGAACAACAAAAAAACCAATGAGTGGCACAGATCAGAAATATTGTCCAAGCTCTGGCTTTGGTACTCTAACCAATGGAGTCGAAATTGTGCATGATATTCTATGTAACAAAATTTTATTTATTCGTTTTTCTCCTTTGAATAATTTTCAAGGCGCAATATCTGACATTGGAATATTGATGCCCATAATATCTCACATTTTCAGTTCGCATCGGGAAACCACTGCGACAACAACTCTTCAGAGCCTCACCAGCCTTCTCCAACACTCCATCTTATTTTTCTCCTACTACAGGTTTTTTTTAAATTTTTTGTTCGGTGTGACGGTCTACTCCGACTAAAACACCTGTCCCATTCAACGCTTCGTGCTTGGGGGGCTTCAAACCAACACACAAAAAAAAAAAAAAAAAAAAAAAAAAACTCACATTTTCTTGGAGAGACCCAATATCAAGACAAATAGCAGAGGAGCAGAGGACCCACTAACGGTGGCGTTTCCTGATATGTGATGCCATATCACTCTTCACATTGAAGTGTGCCTTGCACACAGGACATTCAAACTGTCTCTCACTTATAAATATGTGCATCTTTGTATGTCTTATGAGTTTTGAAACGCTGATAAAGTTCTTTCCACAAAATAGGCACGCTTTCTGACATTTCAATCGAGGCGCTTGTACAGTCGACACCTGTCGCTTTACGCTCTAAAACAAAGGAAATGAGAATGGATACATCAATTGAATAAAAGAAGTCAGTTGACTTCATAGAAACGGAAGAAAGAGAGCTTGGCACTGACAAGTATTAAACCAAATCGTTAGAGAAAATCCTTTCAAACACATGAATTCCCTCCATCAGAACATGAAACTGTTTTAAATCCAAAAGTCTTATCACAATCTTACCTTTGTCTGCTATACATCGGGATCCACTCTCCATGAATAAATGAATGTTTTATTGTACATGTATTAAATTCTAACATCTTATGTTGTTTTAACATTGGTAAGGCCAACTATGTTCCAATAACAGTCTATCATATAGGACCTCAAACCTAACTCACCCTCAGTGCAAAAGACAATGTGGTATACATATATACAATGCCTACATCCTTAGGCTGATTAACAAAGTATATCCTAACTGTGATATTTCCTCGTGTGGCGTGACATGTTATGCTTCAGATTAAATTGTTTCTTACATATTGCACATTCAAATGGCTTTTCTCCAGTGTGTATCATTTTGTGTCTTTTCAGGAATGATTGATACAAAAATTCCTTACCACAAAATTGGCACACATATTTAGCCTTTGGTTGAAGTTGAGCTGAGGTATCGTGTGTAGGAGCCCCTGGATGCGGTGCCAGATTCTGAAACCGTCCAGACATAACTCAACTGCTAGATACTCAAAACGCCTTACCAGATTTAACTCAACTAGGACAACCCTTGAAGCTACAAAATACAAAACCCCAACATCCAGGGACCAATAAGAAAGGTATGAAATCAGAAAAGGTGCTTAACACCCTAAACAATCCAAACAATCCTTTATTCAACAATCTTACCTTTCTCAATAGTAAACATCTTCCTACTCCCACATCATGGAGTTTGATGAAAAAGACCTCCCTAGACAATCTGTAAGTGAGAAACTCCTGTCAACGACCTGGTACCGTGTACATGTAAGACATGTGAACAAAGAATGCAAACCACTAAGTGTGATAATCAATTTTCTTTCCACAGGTTGGGCATTCTGAGATCTGTCTGTCATCACCATTTGCCATTGCGGAGTATGATTAGATGCCTATGGTGATTTAACCTGGAACAGTAAAGTTTCCAAAAACATCTAACCAGAATACAAAGCCAGAAGTAGAGGGAAAAAAGGAAACGATCGTTTCTAATCTAGAACATTCTCGACCTTAATAAACTTAAGCAAAACACTTTTCTAACTGGAAAAATTCTCCACCTAAATCAGGTGAATTCTCGACCTTAATAAACTTAAGCAAAACACTTTTCTAACTGGAAAAATTCTCCACCTAAATCAGGTGAATTCAAACCAGTCTTCATCTTCAGTACAGGCAAAAGAGAAGATTCTTGTGGTGCAGAATTCTGAAACAGTGAGGATGAGAAGGGACCAACTAAATCACTATGCAAATGCCTTAAACCAAACCTGATAATAACCTAACCTAAGAGGGTCTCTGATTGGGTTTTACCCATCTTCAAGTTAAAAAATAAATAAATAAATCAATCTTATCTAAACCTTACCTTCTTTCCAACAGAGCGTCAAATATAGAAATACCTCTTCTAAATCAGACATTTCCAGATGCGGGATGGAAAGTTACCCTTTGAATTGTGTCTGGCAGGCATGACACGGCAAAAACTTATTTCCTCAACAGCATGATTTTATATATATATCTCATTACGTCCACAAGCTGAATATAATCTTTCTACACAATCAGCATAGTTTATATTCCAAGATATCTTGTCTCTTAATTACAAACCAAAGAGGATATTACGGAAAATGGTGGGATTTCACGAGGACTACCTCATCAAAGCTGAACACCATGACAGTATCTATCATACAAATCAAAATCATTCAGAACGAACATCTTCAGAGAGGGTCAAGACCTAAAGATTCAGAGAGAAAAAAGAAACCTAAGCTGAAGAATCTGATTGGTGACAGTTCCGAATGTGATATCTCATGTTTCCCTTCCGATTAAACCGCATCTTACATACAGGACATTCAAATGGTTTCTCTCCTGTATGTGTCATAATGTGTCTTTTCAGGTCACTCTTAATATTGAACCCCTTACCACAGTGTTCGCATGCATATTTAGACTTGGACTGCTGTTGGGTTGACTTAGCAAGTGGCCTAACTGCTAGTCCTGGTGCCAGAATCTGCAATGATTAGACCACACATGACTGAACTATGACATTACCATCAACCATAAAGAGGTAGTCATGTTGTAAGAAAGTGTGTATCCTCATATGTGTGACAGGTTTTGAAGGGCGGTCAAAGTTCTTTCCACAAGTAGAACATGTATTCTGAAATATATGTTTTCAACATTTGAGACCCTTTTGCATAAGATGCCTCCAGCGATGTTCTAGAATAGTGAGACTCAGAGGAAACTGACTCAAGTCAAAATTATGAAGACAGAAAACCTTGTCTAACCTTATATGACACTCTTACAATTAACTTAAACATTAGATAAACCTGAGCATTCTCATAAAAATCTTACCTTGTGAGCACCAGGGAGGAAGTTTAGAACTACACCTAGATTCTCTCCATCATACATTCAAACCCCTACCATCATACATTCAAACCCCTTTGCTCTGCAGACCGGACATTTGAACGGTTTCTCACCTGTGTGAACCCTCATATGTCGAACTAGTTCTGTAGGTCGATAAAAACGCTTTCCAAAAGTTGGACACATACATTTTGAGATTTTTGTCGTGTTGTGAACACAGGCAAAGCCAGGGTAAATCCTTTTAGTGGTTCCCTCTAAAATATTAAAAGAGGGGAAATTTCTGTGAAACTATAAATCATGTAATGTTACATTATATCAAATACATCATGTATGAAGCGAAATAGGTTCTGTCCTTACTAAGAACACTGCAGAGACATTCCCAATTTTTAAACAGAAAATGGGTTGAATCCGATCACGTCGCAATCCTACAAAGCTAACATTGAGGTCTTGTAAGTTGTATATTGAACCTTACATCTGATTTTGCCTTAAACCTGTACCAGGTTTTCTAATTGTGACGGTGCATGACCTCTTGGAGGTCGCCCTGTCTTTTATTGTTTATTTCCATTCAACCTCAAGCATGCTTTTTGAGATCCCGAAAATCAATGAGCTCTCCTTACATATATCTTCAATGTGGATGCTTAGATGTCATATGCCTTGTCAAGTTCGATTTTGCATTAAACTTTTTCCCACAGATAGAACATCCAAAAGGCACCTCACCAGTGTGTATCCTCATATGAATAACCAGGTGGGAGTTACAACCAAATGACTTCCCACACATCTGACACACGCATTTTGGGCTTGCCCTCATAGGCGGAGGCGATGATCGATACCCAACTGTTGAGACCGTCTGAAACGATATAAAGGTGCCAATTTTATCACTGGTTGGCATCATGAGAGGGTCTATCATCCTAGTTTGGTGTTCTTCTGAATTTATCATCATACTTTTTATTCACTGGTTCATGAAACCCACTGATTTTAAAACAGTCCACCCTATTCGACATATGTCTTAGCGAAATAAATGATATAACTTTTAAGTTCTACCTTGTTATCTGAGGAGTTGATTCTACAGTATTTTATGCGATATTGAAAACAATGGACATGCTTGTATACTTTCTTTTATTTAAGTAAAATACTCAAGGTATTTGAACACAAAGTAATGAAAAGGTATCTAATATTGAGAGAATGTGTCTAGGCAAATCCTACAAGTGTGCATGTTAATTACATTTAGCTTAACTCTAAGACATATTTAGCAGAATCCAGTAATCATACAGTGGAACCTTCTAGCGATGGGTCTACCGACAAAAATTACCTTCATTATTTAACCAACAGAAATGATAATACTCTCTTTCTTACCTTGGAAGTGACAGAACATCATTTTTAGACATTGACCTTGAAACGGCAGGACAGTTGTACATCTAGCTGACCTAAAGTACAGGGCTACATGTTCTAAGTAATTATGTTGTCTCTGTATGTGCATTGATATATTATTCTTCTGACTGAACCGAGCTTTACAGAAAGGCCACTCATATGGTTTCTCACCAGTGCACAGGCTTCCACTGAGTTCAAAGTCTCGGATTGGTGACCGTGGGTGTGTTATATATGGCCTGCCACTCTTAGTCCACGGTCATCTTACAGCCTGACTAATGAAGGCATTCTGATCAGTCTGAGTCAATTTAAATGCAGTAAAGGGCACAGATCTTACTTATTTCCAAATAAAGTAAGTATCCTTACCTTAACCATTAGTTTTACCCTTTTGAGCTCATACAGGCTATTTTGAGCCTAGTCCACGGTCATCTTTATGACAACATTGCTGCTGGATTGAAAACACATGGCTAATTTGCATGGGAGTCTTCATGGGAGGGTGGGACGGGGTACCTGTAACAGGTATGTACTTATTAGTGTACTCAGTACGGATTGGTCACCCCTACATATAACCCAATGCCACAAGTACCAATTAATCAAGGACGCTCCAATTATGAAGCACAAAATAGTCAGCAAACTGTATATCCAAGTGAAGGCCCTAGTGTGTTCATTACACAAAAGGTCAATCCCAGTGGGGGCCTTGAGAACCAGGGATCTCATGATCTAATCTAACAGAATGGAGAAAAGGTTGTATGTCTACCTAACCTAAACCTATACTTGACACATTTTGGTGTGAGCTAACATCTTTGCTTTACGCGTAAATCGTGCCTTACAGGTGGGACATTCAAATGGTTTCTCTCCAGTATGTGTCCTGATGTGTCTAGTCAGATCGGCATTACAATTGAATCCCTTTCCACAATGTTAGCACACTTGTTTAGACTTTGACAGCTGTCCAGTTGAGCTACCATAAGACAGATATCCTGGTCCGAGTGCAAGGTTCTGAAAGTTCACGGGGAAAGATATACTCAACTAAGTTAGATGGATGAAAAACTAATATTTACAGGGATGAAAGTCACTGAGGCCAAAAATCCCTAAAATGCTCAATAAGAAGCCATCTAAATATTGATTTTGTATATGAATGTATAGGGCTTTGGGACTTGAAAATCTCTGAAATCAGGGAAATCCCTGAAGAGACTTCAGAAATTGAACAACCTTACCGGAGAAATCTTACCTTCCTCAGCAACAAAACCTCTTTGGAAATTATAACATGTAGTGTCACATAAGTGGAGGCTCCACTACGCAATTTTTGCAGAGAATCGGAGCTATTAGCACAAAAAATGGGACACAAACGCAGACTAAAGAGTAGTGATTGTTACCATTGCAAGGTAGAAGTGTATGTTAAGGGAGCCATTTGTTTATCTTCTGATGTTTGTGTGCGATCTCAGGTATGCTTGTGTTGTCAAAAAGATGTTGTTTACTAAATCAAGCTGATGTTATGTAAATATTGCAGACTTTCACATTGGGGAGTCTCTGCAATTCAATATCAGACAGATTTGATTTTGACAGGACAAGACCTGCAATTAAAGATTGTTGTTAGACTGCTGTGTTGTTGTTTTAATTATACTGCATTATTGTTTATACAGCAGAAGGGGTTGACCACCAGCCCCTACTAGATCAGTGTGATGTCGCAATCTCAGGTGTGGAGTAGATGTAAACAGAACTTTAGGTAAACACACTCCCTGTTGTTAAAAGTGACACCTCAAATCTTCTGTTTACAATAATTTTAAATCTCATGTTTACAACTTAGTACTGTCTATATCTAATAAGTCTACTTCCTGAGTCTCATCAGATAAAAAAAAAAAGTATGTACTGTTGCCGACATTCATGTTAATCAGAGATTTGTGACCACCAGGGATGCCATTCACTGATCCTCAAAAATTCGGAAATCCTCCTAATTTTCTTAATTTACTATAGGAAATACCTATAGGAATGAAAATGAAAAATTCGGAATTCCTAAAAAGTTAGGAAAAGTGGCATCTCTGGACCACTCTATGAGGGGAACAGGCTGGCTAGCACACTGATTTCCTTCCAAAAACAGAGTGCACTGAAGATCATAGGATAGGTGACATGTCCTGATCACACAAAAATGAATCCTGTTCTCCAACGTATTCTCACTGTGGATGCTGTTTAGCCATGTGCCGTCTCCAGTTTGACTTGTGATTAAACTTTGCTTCACACAATTGGCATTTATATGGTGTCTCGCCAGTGTGTACCCTCATATGGTTGACAAGGTGTGAGTTGCACTCAAATAACTTTCCGCATAACTGGCACTCGTGTTTACGTCTCTCCTTTGCTGGTGTTGCAAGTGAAGAATAATCTCCTGGTATCATCATCCCCTGGAACAACATAAAAGATGATTGCCAAGGTCTTGAAAGTGTACAAATATCTCAAGTTTTCTAAGTGTACTAGATCTAAGTCTTTATTACAGTGCCTTCAATAGACCTACCAGCAACGAAAGCTCATGAATATGCTTTGCATCACATCTTCATTTATTGATTTTTTATATGAATGTATAGGGCTTTGGGATTTGAAAATCTGAAATCAGGGAAATCCCTCAAGACTTCCACCCCTGCCTATATGACCTTGAGCGTATTATCATTCTAAGTTAGATTTTAATCATAATATATTGAAGATTCAGGTAAAGCTCCAATTTGCTAAGAAAGTGATAATCATTAAAAACAACTGACACTTGCATTTTTTTTCTCTTTCTTTATTCCGATTATTCAAGTTATACCTATGGTCTTAACTAATGCAAGCAAGCAAATCCTAATTCTAAGTCATTTGGACACACAAAGATTTAACGTGTGATATATATCATATATGGCCCAGGGTCTACTACCCCCCCCCCCCCGTATAAAAATTGGGCATTGTGCATTGAAGCACAGAAGGCTCAGGGTAGGTACCATAAAACCCTCTATCAACCCTGTAGGGTCACAGGAATCAGCACTTGTGAAACATTGACTAATTACTTACAAATAGAGACTATTATCTATACATGTACTGACACCAGTCTGGCATAATCTTCTCTTACTAAACCCCTTGGACACCTGGCCCCCTGGACACCTGGCCCCTGGACACCTGGCCCCCTGGACACCTGGCCCCCACAGAAAATTTTATCCTTAGCATGCTTAGTTTATCGCTCAGTCCCCAATGTGTTATGTGTATAGCTTGGACACTGTAAACATTGCCTGCTGAAAAAAAGTGTCTCACTTGATGATTACCCATAGGACTCCATATGCTAATTTCATCGCCAAAATCTATCTGACCCATAGACCCAATGGTTAAAGAACTTGTAGTCAGTATAGCTCCCAAAAACATGACATAAGTACAGCAGCTTTTTTCGTAAAGAAAGACATCACTCACCATAAAGGACAAAATGTTGTCTGATAGATGAGATTTGAAACTTTCCTCTGGCTTTTGAAAAATGTGTAAACTAAAAGCATATCACTGAATTATTACACCCTAAAGTTGGTGATTACAAATTTGTGGATCTGACTGAAAACCCGGCTCCAATAGCCCAGGGGATACCCTGGCCAATGATGAAAAGATAATGGTACAAACTAGGCCATACATCAACAATTATCTCACCACTTGTAATTATTTCAAAACAGTTTGCACTGTAACAAAAGCTTCATTAGTGCTAATCAACATACAGAGCTTCTTGATGTCCCTTGAAAATATTTGCAAAGGGGAATGAAAATAGTATAGAATACCCAACACCAAACAACCTTGAGAACACCCTCTAGAGTACTCCATACAACCTTGAGGACAAACACTATCCCTAGTAAGATCAATTAGGAAAATTGGAGTGGTGGCGTCTCTTTATGTGGGTCATCATATTTCCTTTTTGAGTAAACCTTGCTACACACACAGGACATACAAAGGGTTTTTCACCAGTGTGTATCCTCATATGTCGAGTTAGTTCCGATGGACGTTCAAAAGTCCGATTGCAAGTCAAGCACAGATTTTCAGATGGCAGATCCTGGGAGAGGTCTTGGTAGAGGGATGAGGTACTACTTGATGGAATTCCAGATGTCGGTGGTTTAGTCTGCAACAATTAAATACACAGACACAAGTTATCGTCTCAACCCATAATCTATACAATGAAGAAGGGAAAAGGACATAATCAACTTAGTTGGAACTTTGACCAAATAATTTCCCAAGACTCACACAAAACATGACATCAACTAAAGTGCGTCTTTTTTCTGTTTGAGTAAGTGATAGTAATACCCGATGCTACACAAGCTCACAGCAATATTTCTAATTTAAATTTAACTGTTATCAGAGCTGTTATGTTGTGAATCTAATGGCGTACTAAACCCTAACAACCAGACAACTGGCTCTTGTATTAATTACACTCATACTTAAGTCACGAAGAAGGATCATAATGGCCACCTGGTCTAATCATAACATATTTGTTACAGATTTCCTGATAAAGCTGCGATCGCCCTTCAGGTGCACCTGTTAAGATTCACTAGCTTGAGTAAATGAGAGCAATATGCCTTTATATACTCAGGGATGAAATTCACGGAGGAAGAAAATCCCTGAGAGAGGACAATATCGTCCCAAAAACATGGGCTTTTATATTAATGTATAAGGCATGTGAACTTCAAAATCCCTGAAATAAGGGAAATCCCTGAAGACTTTCATCTCTCTATACTACATGACTTGTCATTAAAGTGTACCATCTTCCTCAGAATACACATCCACAATATTTCCGCCAAATGACTGTCTACACCGTGCCAGCTTGTAATAGGTGGAACAAGCTCTAATCAACTAATCATTATGACTGTTGTTATTTATGCTGCCTGAACAACTTGATAAAATCAGCTCTACTGCGTTGGATGCTTAGTATCGCTGTCCTTGACAGTGGGTCTTCTACTTTGGAAAGGATGTTGACAAGCAATGTGTCTATTCATGGTCCCCCTCTGACTGAACCTTTTCCCACAGACAAAACATGCAAATGGTTTCTCTCCTGTGTGCGTTCTCATGTGCATGATGAGCTGAGATCTAGGATAGAATTCCTTCCCGCACACTGTGCATGCATCCTTTTTTTGTCTGCCCGGCGACCCTCGAGAAGAAGCATGGGAAGACATCTGGACTCTGGGTGTCGCAATCTGCAATAGTATGACCAGAGGTTATTCAAGACTGCAGTTCACATATTCATGCTCATTATTTCTCTTATGACTATGTCCTATTAATCTACGCAGCAGCCTTCTCACAGAATGAAATCCAGCTGTTGCTACAGCCATGATCATGTCGAAAACAGGTTCTCACACATCTACAACTCTAGGCATGTATCATTCACATATGTGTACACCCATTGTATAAACTAGTGCAGTCTTTCCCTGAAATCTAGATATATCCCTTGATTGAGAAACTGTACGATTTGAATGTAGTTTTTTTCCGAGAAAAAAGAATCTAACTGTAGACTCTTCAGATGTTGCTGGCTGGGAATGCTGCCCTAGCAGGTGGCCCACTCAAGTTTCTGCTCAGTTCCCTAGGACTATTTTGCATGATTTATCTCATGCTTCTTCCAGTTTGACTTATCACTAAATCCTTTGCCACAATATGAACATTTGAATGGTTTCTCCCCGGTGTGTATCCGCTTGTGTGTGGTCAACTTTGAAGGCCGATCAAACGACTTCATGCAAATTTCACACACATAATGTGATGTTGATTTCTCAGCGGGACAATCAGGGTATGCAAACTGCCTTCCACGAAGTCCCATCTGTAAAGGTATGAATAAAGCTTTATGAAAAAAGGCACAATTTTGGAGTTTCAAGATATCTATGTGTACTAGTTCCCATGACAGGTAAGTATGCTGTTTCCTTGATTCTTTGTCATTAAACAAAGCTCTCCTGTGATAAGAACAAATCATTGAGCTTGTTTCATGTGTCTTGACATATGCCACTTCTGGTTAAATCCTTTCTTGCAGACCTTACAGTGAAAAGGCTTCTCACCAGAATGAGTACGCCTGTGTCTCTCAAGGTTTGACAGACGATTAAATGTCTTATAGATACTTGGCATGTATGCTTTAAATATGTTCCTCGCTGATGTGGCCATGGGAAGGCTGGGTCAGCAAAGGATGGCGGGGAATATGTTACTTGAACCATCTGGAAATAGATTATGAGAGCTTCTGCGAAATCCAATTCAATATCTCCTTATTGGGCCTTAGTAAACAAATCAGCCAACTACCTTATCTTAAACAAATTAAAACTCTTCATAATCATGAACGAGACAAATCTTGAAACGCTAAACCTATTGACTACTTACTGGGTCCAAGCCAATAGGTGTATCCACATTTATAAGGTGCCATTTCTATCTATGTACATAAACCTCATTTCAAGTCCATGATATTAACCTCCAAATGTATACCTGGTAAAATAGGAAAAGTGGCATCTCTACCTTTAATTATGGCACATCACAAAACGTAAAGGGTAGAGAAGTAGCATCTCTGTACCAAATAGAAGAAATGAAAAGATCAAGAATAGTTCAAGAAACCTATCTTTTATTCACAATAATGTAATCCCATATCCAAAACTTCATTAACACAAAAGGCCTTAGGGAGCTCAATCGAAGAATCAACTTCATCGAATCTCACACCTACATGAGACTGTGTCACTATAATCATTTGAAAATAAACTGTGTTTCATCAATCCTTTTAAATAAAACCTGTTGTTTGGATCTACAATTATTCTTGGGCCGGATATAGTTACTCTTCCATTACTGTTTACTTATGCTGAAAATACTGTGGCACTCCACCAGCATGTGTGTCCTAATTGGATATTATGCATGCAGTATCCCCCTAACACCTAGATGTGACTGTGTCACTATTATCATACTGTCACTAACATCATTTGAAAATGAATCACGATGTCATAAAAATATTAATCCTTCTAAATAAAACCTGTTGTTTGGATATACAAGTATTCTTGGTCCGAACATGGGCCAAATTGTATCACTAGTCTTCCACTACTGTTTACACTACACTTAAAAATACTGCTGAACTCCACCAGAGTGTGTGTCCTAATTGAACATTATTATATATATACAGTACGAGAACTAAACACAATGCGTGCAATACTTATGATTCACTGTTGCCTCCCGTAAACTATTTTAGATGCTTACTCAGCATATGTCTTTTCATGTGCCCTTTATCATTGAATCTGGCTTTACAGATGTCACATTCAAATGGTTTCTCTCCAGTATGTACTCTCATATGTCTCACAAGTTTTGAACTACTAATAAATACCTTTCCACAGATTTGACACACAGGTTGGGTACTTATCTCCTCAGATCCTGGAGCGGGAAAATGGTCATAAGGGCAAAGAGTTCTGGGTGCTACCATCTGGAACTGAATTAAAGAAATCCTGGTTAACACTTTAACAATTATAACAATAAAAATATGCACAAATAATATAAACCCCAGTCTAGGAAAGCCATGATTCCAAATTCAAACTACTGGTACAATAGCAATAGTGTCTGGATCCTGGGAAGACACAACACACAGTCTCCTTATTAATGATATTTCCTCACATGTTCTGACATCCTGTCCTTGCGACTAAACTGTGCCATACAGATAGAGCACTGGTATGGTTTCTCGCCAGTGTGAATTCGGGTGTGTCTAATAAGGTTTGCCGGGCAATCAAAACCCTTTCCACAAGTCTGGCAAATATTGTTGGACCTCGGCTGGTTAGTACACGGCCAGCTGAGGATAGACATGCCTGTGGGCTGAACCTGCAAATGTGACACCACGGCTATCTCAATTGAAAAGAAAGTTTCAGTATGAAATGGCTTAATCTTATCTCTCAATCCTCACCCACTTAAAACTGTATAAGGAATGTGTAGACCGAAAATCATGTGAATTCTAAGCTAAGTAAACATCCTATTCTAATTTGACCATTTTTGCTGATCTGAAGCCTGAGAAAGTTGTGTGGTTCCCATAGCGGCCTTTTTAAGCACCCAAGTGCTTATTAAATTCAGCACTGTTTCTCAATACTTATTTGAGGCTTATTTGAGACCCTGGTGTTTAAACCGGCCATTATGGTATACTAAATATGAATGCAACTCAGTAAAGCATTTACAAGCAGAGCAGAGTATATGCTGGATGCCGAGCCCTGATATGGTTTAAAAAGTTGATCTTGAGATTAAAAGGGTTCTTGCAGATGGAGCATTCAAATCGCTTTTGTCTCATGTGGGTTCTTCTGTGTCTGAGTAATGCAGCACGATGATCAAACATCTTTGTACATGTTTGGCAAACATGGCCGCCATATTGAGTCAGATTTCCATGGCCAGCTGGTCTGATCTGGAACTGTCAAGACAGAAATAACTGCATTACGATCAACTTGGAGCAGAGGTCGAGATCGAAACTAAATGTTAGGGTGTATTGAACACAACTATACTTAAAGTAAACCTTAGCCAACACAACATGGTTAATAAGTGAAACCATTCCTGTTTAAGAGCGAGCGCCAACGGGTCAGTCCCATCAGTATCTGAGGGGTACTGTACTGATATGATCGGGACCATCAAATATGATTGATATTGTATCTCAATTGGACATACACACAGATGTTCCAGATCGTAAAGTCATCCGATCAAGTTGGGCTTGTCTGCGATCACCTTAAATCACAAGTTAGATGTCTCTTAAAGCCATTTCTAAAGCTATGGTTACATTCATGGTGCGAAAACTACACTAGACATTAGGTTTTTTGGGGTAACTAAGGAGACCCTGTGAAATATAACCAGTTATGATCAGGGATTGGATGTTACCAATAACATCCATCTGATGCTTTAAGAAAACCTGTTCATGCTCTTGAGTATTTTCTAGCATTCATACTCTTGAGTACTTTCTAGCAAAGTAAAGGACAAATGACACCATTTCTCAGGTCGAGTTTTGGTGCCGGGTTTCTACGTGCCTCTTGACACTTGACATCATACTAAAGCGTTGCCCACAAACTGGACATGCAAAAGGCTTCTCTCCTGTATGGGTTCTGGTGTGCCTGATGAGGTCAGATGGATTTTTGCATACTCTTCCACATGTCGGGCACATATATTTAGGTGTTGGTCTCTCCGATGGTACTGCGGAGTGAGAGTCGGCTGAGAACTGCATTGCCAATGCCATCATCTGTAAGGTATGACCAGATTAAAGTTAATTATTATTTTTAAAACCATTTATCTATGGTCACCAGAGATGTCAGTTAGGTGTCCACCCTCTAAATATTTTAAGGCCCTTGAACACTTTACCACTGTTCACAGGTGGAAAGATTAGAATCAAACGTATGAAACTGAACTAAAGTCTAGATTTTAGGGTCTCCTTAAACTGTGAAAATAGATGGGCCTCTGAAGATGGGCCTAGAGTCCTTGCTTGTACTGATGATCACCATCTCTTTGCATAATTGATGCATCAAATCTCTGAAAACACATGAACTGCTCCTATGCATCAGTGTTTTGTCTTACTTTATGGTAGTTGGATGTATAGTAGCAATATGTTTTTTCCAGTTTGACTTATCGCTAAAGCCTTTGTTACAGATCATACAACTGAAAGGTTTTTCACCAGTATGCGTCCTCTTGTGTGTGATTAAATGAGCTTGGCGATCAAATGTCTTTCCACATGTCGGACACACATGTTTCTGCCTTGCCTTCCGAGGTGATGATAAAATTATAGTTTGTCTAGCCTGCTGAAGCGGAGTGGAATTGTAGAAGAAATATTGTGTGCCAGGTACTCTCATCTGCAAAACATGACCATGGATAATTACATTACTGGAGGTTTTCATCTTGGCAGCATATTCATAATTTCGCAGAATGATCTGTATAAATCAAGAGGTACAGTTCCACTTGTGTTCATCATTTTCCCACTGCCTGGACATCTTCCTTTCAAATGCACAACAATGATTCTGAATAGTTGTCACATCTCTCGGGTTTCCCCTAGAATGGTTTTCAATCAAGTAGAAACTGCTGATCTAAACTTCTGGTTTCTCCTGCTGATTTTAAAGGGAAAGGAAAAGAAAAAAAGGTCTTCCCTGGCCTGTGTGTGGTTCCAAACACTGTTCAGGAGTGAATGGCCGCTATGTGTCTAGACAAGTGTGGCTTCTGGCTAAAGCGTTTCTTACAAATGACGCATTCAAACGGCTTCTCACCAGAATGTGATCTCATGTGTCTGAGGAGTTTTGTGCTGCTATAAAAAGTCTTCCCACACGTCTGGCAAGTATTCATGGGTTTTCCCTTCTCAGACGAAGGCCAGGGAAAGGAGGAGTGACTAGAGGGTGGCATCATGGGTCGCATTGAGTGCATCTGCAACATATAATTTCTAGATGTTAGCGACTGATAGAATATTTGTTGAGCATTACCTCAGCAACTTTTAAAGGGATCCCATCACCATGAATACCTTTTCTTTGACTTCCTTCCTTTCATCCACTGGAGTTAGGATCCATTCAGTACATTGCCTTTCAAAGAACGCTTTGACTTTCTTAAATTGTACTAGCATGTTAATAAGGCACAAGACCTGGTTATCAAGAAATGGCAAGGAAATGTAGACGAATTGGCTTACACAGTATTTATTTGATCATTCAGCAAATGCAACATAAGCATTAATGTCTGCCCAAAGAGTGATCCATAACCAAACATGATTACTTAAGATTTCATGTTGTGGTAAATGTCTATATGTGAGTTCTTCTCATGGCTTAGCAAGACAACACTATAAGTATTCAAGCAGATGTTTAAGCTTTGACAATCTCGGGAGTAATAATAATGGAACTGTTTAGCCGACACATCACTCCCCATTCGTTAACCCACACTTGCTTTTGTACGTTTTTGGAGTTGCAAGCTGCGTCAGCAGCCGGGAGCGTAGCGACCGTAGCAACTCCATAATGTTTTCGGTTTTCTCCCTCAGCATGGTGATGGGACGTCATGCTGTCTCAGTGACGTCACCCGCAGTGGCTAGTGATGAAGTGGCAACTCCTATCCGTGGTCCTTGCCACATTTTTCTTGTTTAACATGTATGGCTTACTCTTAAATTCAAATAACCTAACCTGAGTCATCATCATGATATTCGTCAAAGATGGCTGCAGGAGTGTGGTATGGCCTGGATAATTGACGCTGCTTTATTACACTCTAAAAAATCGGCCGTTTAACATGATATTGACCCGTCTATGTTAGACATGAGGAGTAGGCTGAATGTCATAATATGGGATGGGCTCCACATGTGGATGCTTTTTCATCATATGTCCCCGCACATGCCCCTTCTGGTTGAATCTTGCCGGACAAACAGGACATTTAAATGGTTTCTCCCCCGTATGAATTCTTTCATGTGTGACCACTTTTACACGACGATCAAATACTTTCCCACAAGTTTTACACTCAAACTCGTATTTTGAGCTTTTGGTTACTGCTCGGGAGGTATGGGCTTCTCTTACAGTAGAGAGAGTGGAGGTATCCATGAAAGAAAATCCTGGTCCCCGCGGTAAAACGCCAATCTGCAACACCAGAGATACTTTTGATTAATATGGATCTATGATTGAATTCATAAGCAGAAAACAAGGGTTCTCAGACGTCATAAAGAGTGGAAAATAAAGAAAACCCATGTAAATCTCAAAGCCAAAACACAAGCTAATATTTAACAAAAACTTGCTGAACGAATGGCGTCATGTAGTACACTGTGTACAGGGTTCCTGCTAATGTCTTAAAGAGTTGTGATGGCCTATTTCTTCTTCTGGTCTGGTTCCCTTAAATTTTGCAAATTCGGGTGAAATCTTGACAATCACCCCATTAAAATAGTCAATATATCATTTTTAACTGACTTTTCCCAAAAAATATCTTTCCATCTGACTTTTAACTGACCAGTGGGAACCCTGAATATTTCTTCACCTCTGGCGAATGTAATTCCCTGTAGATGTGTTCGAATTAGCCATTATTATCAGATGCCATACTACCTTCTCAATGTATTACATGTTACTCTTACTAAGAGACAAGAACAATTGATCAAGAGGTATTCATATCTTTATTCTCCTGGACCAACTTCAAGTACAAAACAGATTTAAAATGAACCAACCTCTGAGAACATGTGGCCGCAGCAACAAAAAATACTGAGATTAACTTTTATGAATCACGGAAACTGGAATATGCAAGGTGCGAATCCTTACATAACTAATACCAAACAAAATCTGGTGTCTGGTTCATTCACATCTCACAGGCTCATTCACAACTTATACTTGTCATCAACTTTCATGTTTCCAGGTAATTCAAAGCTAGACCTTCGTATTTCTTATAAACAGGCTTCTTACAATAAAGTATCTTATAATATCTCTCTACTTCCATCTCAAAATACCTTTGTTGTTGCAGTATATCTATGGTCATGCACCATCACAAATGATTTTGTCAACATCACTTCCAAGATAATCACATCCACAGGTTCAGTACAAGATATATGTCAAGTAATATCACTATGAATACAGAAATTCCATGTTACTACTGTTTTCTACCTGCATTTACACAATTTCCGTTCACCGTACATAGACATCTCTGTAAAGCACAAAATTCTTGATAGCTTTTATACTATTTTTACACTGGATGCTGGGATGCCTTATGCCTGGACATGTTACCTTTTGTCCTAAATCTCTTTCCACACACCAAACACTGGAATGGTTTCTCCCCTGTATGGATCATAATGTGCCTTCCCAAGTCCCTATTATCACAGAAACTCTTTCCACAAATTTGACAGGTTTTGGGATTTGGCTTGGGACCTGAAGGAATAGCAGGTCCACTGTACATCACGTTCTGGCTTCCGCTTTGAAACGTCTGTATCAAGGCAAGAAAAAAAATACACCATTGATACTTTTTATGTTGACAATGACTCCTGCATCTCTTAATGCAAGTGTACTGTACATACATTGCAAAAGTGAACATCACTTCAACTCTCTTGTTGAGAGTTGCGACCCCATGAAACAGTGTGACAGCAAAGCTTTTAGTTCAAACTATCTTGAGTAAAGTATACATGAAACATCCTTTGGATAAGAATATGCGTTTCTTGGGTATATGGGGTGTATCTTGACTCTGGAAATACTCATGCCAAACAGAATTAGCTGAAACACTGATGCAGACCTCACAGCTTAACTCTTTTAATGGCTGCTAATGCATTAATGCATCATGCCCATTGGTCGTCATGATGCACCAACGAAGTGCTGGCGAGGTCGCTCACCAGTGCTTCATTGGAGCATCATGCCGACCCTCTGGGGTTCATACATATACTCCCGGAGGGTCGGCATGATGCTCCAATGAAGTGCTGGTGAGTAGACTCGCTAGCACTTCATTGGTGCCTCATGACAACCAATAAGCATGATGCATTAATGCATCAGTGGCCCTTAAGGTTTAAAGCTCTTTGCAAAATGAACATACTAAATCACCCTTACCTCCTAAACCTTGGGGAGTAATTTTGAGGTCACTTACAAGTATATTCTCGGAACAATGATTTCAAGTAAAGAAAATAATAATTTCCTCTATTACTATCTCTTACATAGTATACATGTTTACAGCACTCTTCAGTTTTGTATCAAGGGTGGCGTCTTTTCATATGCGCCTTCATGTTTGACTTTTGGGTAAACCTGGCCTTGCAGACTGGGCATTCAAAAGGCTTTTCACCGGTATGCATCCTCAGATGAGCAACTAGATTTGGAGGGTGACTAAAGGATTTCCCACATATTTCACAAGAGGAATTGGGTCTTCCAATTTTGGTCTCGAGCTGCTGGGTGAAACTTTCGCCTGATGAATATTGATGTCCAAGTGCAAACATCTGCAAGTGCAACATCAAACAAGTCATTATTTTGTGCCAGTACAAAGTTCTTTCTACATGTCCTATGAACAGAGCAACTATCCTTAAGCTATAATTGATACAATCAGCAGGGCCTCCCAAGTTCAGAGAATATTGAGACCACATGTTTACTGAGCAAGATACTTTCATGCTACAATGCCTTTAACTTACTACTTTAGTTTCTCCTACTATCATGGCAGTCTTTTTTCTTTTATAAGACCGGTTTCATGGAATGTTATACACAAGGCTCTGCCCATCTCACTTCTCTCATAAGTCAGCCTAAAGATCTAAATATAGTACTCTGCACTTTCACGATCACTAAATCCTATATCATTACAGGACATATCCTCAGCATTTTTACCTTTTCACTAATTCAGATTTCTGTATTACTCAAGTATGGCGTCTCCTCATGTGTGTCTGCATGTTTCCCTTTGTAGTAAATCTGGCCTTGCAGACAGGGCATTCAAACGGTTTTTCACCTGTATGGGTCCGCATGTGTGCAACCAGATTTGGAGGGTGGCTAAAGAACTTGTTGCAAATTTCACAATTTCTTCCAGCTCTAGGCTGCGGCTGAGTGAAGCCTTTCTGAGGTGGGTATGGCTTTCCTAGTGTCACAGTCTGCAAGTGAACGGCAGATGAAGTTATTTTAAAGGTATCATAGTTTTTGTAGACCTCTGCTGCTTATTATCAAGGTAAACACCTTAATTATATAGATCGTACTAAATTAATCTGACAATGCAAACGAAGTAGTTCAACATATATTCTACACAAAATCCTCCTATCACTATTTCTATAAGTCCAACCTTGCATGCCTGGCCTACTACAAGATCCACACCATATCTCTCATGTGAATCGATATAATCAATTCCTTCCACTCTCATGAACAGACCCATCAATGAGCACTTCTCTTAATTTGTTTTGATTCGGATGATTATAAGCCATATGCCTCAACATGTTTACCTTTTGACTGAAAGCTTTCTGACAGATAGGGCATTTAAAGGGCTTCTCTCCAGTATGGGTCCTCATATGAATTTCCAAGTGTGCTTTGTCAGCAAATTGTCTCCCACATAGCTGGCATGTCCCTAAGTTCATGGCGCTAAGATGGGATGGCAGACAAGTGAAGATGTTCATCTCATTCTGCTTTCCCCGTTGAACTCTCTGCATCACACTGGCTTTGCAAGACATGAAACTACCGGTACTTGTATGAACTCATGAATCATGCCTTAGGTTGAATGTGCTTAGGCCCTGTGTGAAACAAAGTTCAACATAAATCAGAATTGTTGCTATCCTGTGTCCGTCAAAGGATGGCGCCTTTTTATGTGTTTGATCATGTTTCCTTTCAACGAAAATTTAGCCTTGCAGACTGGACATTCAAAAGGCCTTTCACCTGTATGTGTCCTCATGTGTGCAACTAGATTTGTAACATCTCTAAAGAATTTCCCACAAACTTGGCAAACTGATTCAGATCTTCCTGTTTTCCCCTGCAGCTGGGAGAACGCCATACTAGGTGAGAAGGGGTGTCCTTGTGGGTCCATCTGCAAGTGCAATACCAGAAATGCATTGATGATTTTGAAGCACGATGTTCAGAGTTATTCCTATATGACTATGAAGGATACAACAGTTCTTGAGCACATAGATAAACAAACCGGTACTTTTGGTGTCCAAATCAAATAGCTCCACACTAGGAACATCCTTTGAAGCTTTCATCTACCTTACCTTGCAACTTGGAAAAAAACCCATCAGGATCCATTCTTATCGACCTTATTACTTAAGAACGTCTGATTTTAAATTTTCCTAAGTACTACCTTTGGCAAGTCATATGAACTGACCTCATTATAGTTCTTTGAGTGGTCTCACAACATACATACATCAAGCCCCAAGTGTAAGAATACTCTTATATAATCTCATATATCTATTGGACCTTAGGCTTAGTCCAGAAAAAAAACTGATTTAAATGTCATGCACAAGTCCGATAGACCATAGTCAGGTGAAAATTATAATCGAAGTCTACCATCGCTGCTCGTACATCCATATGGATTGCCCAAATCCCTGAGGTGCTTGGTAAGGTCAGAATTAAGTAGCTGCTGAGTGCTTGGAAGCAACATGTCTGGACATAATTATTTGTCTTCCGGTAGAACCTTTTCCCACAAATGGAACATTGAAATGGCTGTTCTCCTGTATGTGTCACTTTGTGTCTTTCTAAAGCCTGGTTAGTATTGAACACCTTGCAGCAAACCTGACAGCTGATGGATTCTCCATAGCCATGATACAATGGGGGCCCACGCTGGTTTTTCCTTAGAACCAGATGCACTTTGTGACTTTATTCTCTTAGTATTAGGTACCTGACTACCTAAGCCATTCTTTGACTAAACAGGAAGGCATTCTTTGACTAAACAGGAAGGCATTCCTTGAAGTAACAGGAAGGAAATAAGAACATCCTGGACAGAAACAATACAGAACAGAAAAATATTACAATTTACTATTCTGCTGCTCCAGATGCACTTATAATCTTAATTCTCTTAAATACCTGAAAACCTAAGGCAGTTTTATGGTATGACAGCGTACTTCAAGCCATCTGAAAGAATGATAGTCTCTGAGTCTATATTCTGTGATTCGTTCAGTATCTCCCATTTGAACAGACTTAAGACAATGAAACAGCTGCTCACTTAATATGCTAAGAAATACCTAACTCAAAACAAACAAAATGAAAACATCTTATACCTAGTGCAAAACCACAAAACCAATCTATACCTAACGCAATTACGCATGACCAATCTAGAGTTCTTTTGGTCCACTTTTCCTTTCTTATGCCTGGTCAGATGTTGTGTCTGATTAAATGTGGCCTTACAGATGGCACACTGAAATGGCCTCTCCCCAGTGTGTATCCTCATGTGCGTGACCAGCTTCGAGGGGCGATCAAACAAGTTTGGCATTTGTAGCTTTCTTTCGAAGGCGAAGAGGCACTATTGAATTGTAGGCCTGCTCCTGGTGGTAGAAGGTCTGCAAGACCATGGCTACTGATGATTATAAATCTATGGTTAACCTTTTTTTTTCTTCATAGTACTTGATGACTAAGAATTTCTAACAACAACTTGTAATCCGTAAGACTACCAAACGTAACACCTGACCTCGTTTTGACATACCAGCTTAACCTGCATTCTGTATGTATATCGAGACTCCTAGAAAAGAATACTGAACTGAGATTCCCATTCTTAGCATGTACCCAGAGTATGCTTGGAAACCATGTGATTGGATGTGTTTATCGTTTGACTGTATTTTTTGGGGTTCCTTTTCTACAAAATTAGGGTACTTGCCAGTAAAAGCAGTGCCAACAAACATGACAGGTGTGAGATTTTCCTGTACTATACAAAAGATTAGAATGTCTAACTCTAGAGAGGTGAGACATCATCTGAAACAACCAGGTCATCTACTATTTTCTTGTTCCTTCTCCTGAGCCCACAAAATATCAGAGTGGCACGAAGGTTTATGATGGTGCATACAAGTAAGCTCTGGCAGTGCATTTTTAACAACAAATTGATTATAGTATCTTCTCTGACATTGTGAGTGGCATGACTATAATTTTCCTTTCAATTTACCCAAATGTATTTCTATAAAAATGTTTACACATGAATGGCACTGTCTATCACTGGGGTGCTAGGTGAGGACAGGATTGGGGACATGTTGGGTGTTGAGAAGCAACATGTCTGGACATACTTGACTTCCGATTGAACCTTTTTCCACAGATTGCACACTGAAATGGCCGTACTCCAGTATGTGTCAGTCTGTGCCTTTCAAAGTCTTGTTTGGTAACAAACACTTTACCGCAAACCCGACAGGTGTTGGCTTTCATCGTTTCATGGAATGATGTTGGTGAACTTTGGACCATCTGAAACAATGATGTGTGACCCTTTCATTACAAGCTAGAAGTCATTTATCACCTGAACAGACCAACAGAAGCAAAGGGAACATCTTAAGCATAGAACACATAATGTAAAGCAACAAGTGTATTTTTAACCCACTTAATTAATGGATATCAATATCCAGCTGGTTTCTCCTCAGCATGCTGTTTCCTCATATGTCTGGCTAAGTGTTGCTTCTGTTTAAATGCAGACTTGCAGATGACGCATTGAAACGGCCTCTCACCAGTGTGTATCCCGATGAGTTCCAGCCATGAAAAATGACCAAACACTTTCCGGCAAATTTGACACTTGTGTTTGTACTTTTCTTTTGAAGGTCAAAAGGTACTATTGCATTGAGGGTCTCCTCGTGACACATGCAGTCCATCTGCAAGGCCATGAATATAAATCTACGGTGAACCATTTATCCAATGGACTTAAATCACAAACAATTTCTAACATGAACTTTCAATGCTTAAGACAAGTAAAAAGCTAAAATCTAAACAGAACAGAACCTATCGTCAATAAAAATTTCTTGATATTTCATCATGTTGGACATGTGCCTTTTGACTGAACCCTGTCTTACAAATGTGCCTTTTGACTGAATCCTGCCTTACAAATCAGACAGCGTGCTGTTTCCTCATATGCTTCCTCATGTGTTCCTTCTGTTTAAATGCAGCCTTGCAGAGGGGACACTGAAACGGTCTCTCACCAGTGTGTACCCTCATATGAGTTTCCAGCTTCGAAGGCCGATCAAAACCTTTTCCACAAATTTGGCATTCATTTTGGTCAGTTTCTTTTGAAGGCCGAGAACTACTATTGCACTGAAGATCTCCGGGTGACAGAAAGTCCATCTGCAAGATCATGGATGTTCTGGTTAATTCAAATTACTTTTACGACTACAAATGTGTAGCATGAACACTTAAGTGTAACAAAAAGCCAACTGAACTCCTTTTCACTTTGTCGCTTCAGTGCAAAAAGCTTTCTGATCAACAAGTAGCTTTCAGATCAACAAGGAGGTACAAGTGTACCTCCATGTGGGACTTCACCTTTGTTGCCTAGATGCTTTTATACCCAGACGTGGTTATAACTTATTATCTAACTATCTGGGCCTGGACAGTGCTTTTTTGCTCATAACCCCAGTTCCTTATCCAGCCATAACGCACTCAAGACCTTTTCTTCGTCTTCAAGAGGCTGCTAGTTTCAATCTGGACATGTTAATAAATTGGAGAAGTATACAATGTCAACTCCTCCATACGTTTCCTGTTAAAACCGTTTAGGTTCAACGGGAAATCGATCCCCGGCCGCTGGGGCAGGAGGCGAGCTCGCTGTCCACTATACCAAGCCGACCGGTGATAGAAGGCAAAGTACATCCAGTATTTGAAAATTTTTTCCCACATACCTGATGTTTGCAGACCTCGTTAGCATAGATTTCAATGGAGCCTGGTGGAGTTATTAACAGAGAACCATCCTTAGATATCCTAGATGAACATGCCATGCCAAATTCCTCCATTTTCTTCGAAATAAATAAGAATCCATTGATTTTCTACTTCGATACACCCACCTCGTACGGCCATTCCTTGTTCAACGCGTGCCTGACCTAGTTCTTACATCCGGGCACCTCCCCGCTATGTCAACAAGACGAAATGGCCGTGTACCGGGCCGTGTGCGTTGGATCGGTATGGAAAATCAATGGATTCTTATTTATTTCGAAGAAAATGGAGACAAAATGTATGTGAACACCAACTAGAGATCGTATATTTGGCGCTCCTAGAATAACAGGGCTTGACATCCTTGGATTATACCCGAAAATTTGTTGGAAATACGAGGGTTTGACGGGTGGACTAAAAACAACGGCTACGCTGGCTTGGCAAACCGTGCGGAAAGGATGCACTTACAAAATGTCTTCTCCTGGATTAATTCTTGGGTTATAAGGTAAGAAATTAATACAAAATGGAGAAATATGTTTGATAAACGCTTTAATGTATGTTATGGGAAAGCACGAGTGGATTATTAACCCGTAAATCCACTCGTGCTTTCCCATAACATACATTAAACGCTAATTACGCTAAGGCAGCGACGGTCACAACTCGAGTTGCATAAAAGTAGAATCTCTTATGATGTTGTAGAGCCAATTCCTGGTTGGTATGATAATTAAAGACAAAATGGCGCTTGAACTCAATTTCCTCCAATATGCTTTTATTTACTGTTCAGCAACATGAAAAACACTTTAACTTTGAATAGGTTGTATATTGTAATAGTAAGTATCTGGTATCAAAATACTGATCCTGATGAACCTATGCTCAATTTTGTATGGAAATTCCCATCCCTGGCATTTACAACATACTTCACATATTTTTCTGTTCCCATATATGACTCCAGCTAATAAAACTATTTTTTTATCACGTTATTGTTGTAACCTTACAAAACATGCATCCCTTAGCATTGATACATGGCTGACCATGAAAACAACTGAGAACTGAAACGTTTTACATTTATATTTTGTTTCTGACAGGACAGTCATGATACCACAAGAAGAGGGTAAGCCATTGTTAAAGACATCTTCTCATTTCAGTGACACCCCAAGGCCTTCCCTGAACATAATTTCTAAATCCAGTCGAAGCTCTTCATAATACTGCTTAAACTAAACTTTAGAATGTTGCGAAGTCACATGCCTTAACATATGAGCCTTTTGATTAAAGGTTTTCTCCCACACATCGAACAGTGGAATGGCTTCTCACCCGTGTGAATCCTCTGGTGCCTAATCAGTTCGGAATTACGGCAGAAAGCCTTACCACAGACGTGGCATTCCTTTGTTCTCAGGGCTGACGGAGGTGTCAAAGAGCTATGTCCTCTCTGCTTGAGTACCTGCATGAATACCATCATAAAATGCTATCACCTATATTAGGACAATCTCCTATTAATGAATACATCTTCAGTCTAATAGTTTGTAAAAGCAAACTGAACAACTTTGGGAACTCATATCCCTGGGCTACAACCATAACATACAAAAGTTCAGTAGAAGTTTCAAACTTGCAACCAATCGTGTTAGATTTTGTCTCAATTATCAACATTCTTTGCTGTTTTTTTTTTTCTTGTTTCTTCACAGAGTATAAATTTCCTATCTTCAGATACTCACAAGCCTTCTTAAATACGATTTGTCACCAAACACGAATGATTCCTCAAAATCAACTTTGCAACGCAATGTGAAGGGCCTTCACCTATTTCCATCTGCAAGCATCTGAATCTACCCTATTCCCCTTCAAACACTGGAATTTTTACATGTTATACAATCACATTATTCCTATGAGTGAACCGTTCTGATGTGCCTAGCTAGGTTTTGCTTCCATTTAAATGCCGCCTTGCAGATTGCACATTGAAAAGTGCGTACCCTCATATGCCAGCTTGGAGGGGCGATCGCATACAATTCCATGTTTGGCATGCATATTCGGAACATTGGATTGCGGGTATCTTCCCAGAGTGAGAAGGCCCGTCTGCAACATCAGAGATACCTAGGTAATGCAAGGCCATCAATCTATGATACCAACCAATGGTTAGAAAGAAATCAAACCAATATTAGGCCTATGGCAAAATGTTGAACTTTCTTGGCTTTTCATCTAAAGCTGTACTTATAAATTTCAATTACTTCCATCAATGTCACCATTGAACAACCTTGATATGTACGGGATTCCATAGGTTATTTTCATAACCTTTCAATATATAAAATTATTAAATAATATACTTTGCATGTGGGCTAAACATACTGATTAGAATTACCTTCTACCTCGCACATGCTAACTTTGTTGTAATGCTCTAGACTAATGAAGGAGGTCACAAACAACTGGACGTATATTTCCGTGCTTTTATTTACATAGCATCTAGGGACGATGCCAAATACAAACGATATCTGTGAAAGTTATGACTAAATGATGTATCAAACATGAGACCGGTCTCACTAAGAAGTCACTATGAACTTATAATCTCTAAATCCAAGGGTTATCTTATTCGGCAAACATGGACCCTTGAGTAACTTAGAATCCCTTAAGAATATTATGTGAACCTCTCCTCACATGCATGACAACTAAAACAACCTGGGTCAGATTTTTTTTCTTCTCTTCTTTTACACAAACAGATTATTCATCAGTAAACATGGACCCTTGAGTAACTTATAAGCATACTCTGTAGAATATTTTGTAAACCCCTCCTCACTTGCATAACAACTAACAAACCTGGGTAAGACCTTTTCTTCTCTCACACAAACAGAAGGAGGGTCATATTACTAACTAAAGGAAATCATGGTTTTGATGTCCCTTAGCTTATAGCTACTTAGGCCCCCTAACCTTTTCATTATGCATCCCAATGGTCATTGCGCACATCAACATATGTGAATGTATGATGCATCTCGACATCACATCATTACGAATCTCTATACCTGAATGCTTCAAACACAAAATTTAAAGAAAGCCTGGGATATAATGAGCCATGCAACCTTATAAAATCGGTAAAATCGTTTTCATCAGTCATATTTTGCACCATTCAAATGTTATGCACAAGACCAACACAAGACCTCTGATACAAAAAAAAAACACTTTAATTTAACTGATTGTAGCTTCAACTAACTTTTACTTAACTGATTGCACCTTCAACCATTATGTTCACAAAGTATGAAAATTAAATTCTATATGCCATCCCATTAACACAACTTGGCACCATACTGCTAAAGAAAAAGCAGATATATCGACAGCATCCCTTCTTCTTACAGGGGCGTAGGAAAAGAGGGGGGGGGGGCCCACAATAATGAGGAGGTTCCCTATATAAGCCTATATAAAAATATAGCAGGCCCCCCCAACCGAGACCCCTGCCCCCCCCCCAATAAAAAAAATCTTCCTACACCCCTGTCTTTGCACACGGCAACTTCTCGGATATTCTTAAAATCTAAATCTATCCTTTTTCTGAATAAATCCTTATCTATCCAAACAAACTAGATGTTAGGGTGCAGTGAGACCATGTGCCTCCACATGTTTGCCTTCTGAGAAAAGCTTTTAGAACACATGGAACATCCAAACGGCTTCTCACCAGTGTGAGTCCTCTGGTGCCTTACAAGGTCAGCGTTACAACTAAAAGCCTTACCACACTCTTTGCACACCGTCGTGGTAGCAGGTGAGTAAGGGTTCATCCGTGTCTGAAGTACCTGCATGAACAGAGCAACAGTTCTGGCACTGCCATCTACTACTTGCAAACAATCTGAGAGCATTGCACCTCAAAACAAAAGAATTAGACTTGGTCCAGAGATCCCACTCACTGGCCGACAAAAACCAGGAAAACTGGACTTTGGACACATTTTCCCAGGAATTTTACACGATTTAATACAGAATTCCTGGTAAACCAGGAAAAGTGGCATCTCTGTTGGTCTTAGGTCTATGCCATTGTATGCTAACTGAACTCACTTATAGCTAAAACCACCAGGTTCTGTGAGCCTGTGTACAGCAAGAAATACCATAGGCTACGCTTAAATGAAAGTAACAGACTTAGCAATGTCAGTTTCTTCTGTGTAAAACGTGAGTTCTAACTAACCTTCAGCAACTCGAGTCGGACTTAATTCTAAGAGTGGTGATTACTTTGGATGCATGGAGATCGTGTGTGAGGTCATGTTTCCCTTTACATTAAATGCCTTTCCACAAACTGAACACTCGAAGGGTTTCTCCCCTGTATGTATCCGCACATGTCTTTGTAATATTTGTTTGGTCGTGAACGCCTTACCACAGTATTGGCAGGTCTTGGACTTGGACTGCACCTTTGCTGTTTCTTCAGATAACGTCTCAAGCCCCATCCACCTATGGTGTGGCCGAATTATCTGAAATAATTCAGATAGACCATATGAACAAATAAGCAGATCCTCTCCATTCTTTCACTCAAAACAGTAAACTAGACTGGCAGAAGTCTATAGCTATACCTGCCCATTGCACTGAATGAGAATCCCATTATAAAAAAAAATCACAACATAGATACACGTGGACCTGCATGAACTTCTGTAAAATGTTTCTCTTTCACCACCAGAAACCCTACCAGTCTGTGCTTTTTCACATTTTGGCATGTACAGTATGCATGTGTAAGGACATGTTACCCTTTTGGGTAAATCTCTTCCCACAAACAGGACACTGGAACGGTTTCTCGCCCGTATGTGTCCTGACATGTCTTTGCAATCTCTGGTTGGTTTTAAATGATTTACCGCAGAACTGACAGGTCTTGTTGTTAACAGCTCTATCTGAATCTACAGCAAAGGTGCGGCCCATCCATCCCTGATGCCTTGATTGAACCATCTGAAACAATTCAGACAAAACTACATGAAGTAAAGAATAGTGAAAAATGGGACAGGTACTTTCACTTAAAACAGTAAATTAAAATTAACTTAACCTACGAAGGGTTCACTTAGATAAAGGATGGGTGGAAAAAACACCAAGTAATACACACTGACATCACAACCCAGGACGACCTGTTTTGCATCAGTTCCCATATAGTGCAAAAACTGGCAGTCTGTGTCAGACACCTGTCTACAGTAAGGGTATTTACACCAGTACTCACTACTGTAGTGGATGCTGAGAGGCCATGTGCCTTAACATGTTAGCATTTTGAATGAATCTTTTCCCACATACAGAACACTCTAAACATTTTTCTCCTGTACGCATCTTCATGTGCCTCTTCAAGTTTGACCTGTCATTGAAATTCTTACCACAGACTTCGCATGGCTTGAGTTTTGCCTCTGGTTTTGTCACACAAGATTAGTGACTGTTTAACCATCTCTGACCTCCTTGATGTACCACCTGTAACAAGTTCATCCATCTTTCACATAAGTTGTCTTTAAGAACATGAAGAGGTGATCAAATAAAGCTTTGCCTATAGAAATAGACCTACTGCCTTAACACTATGAAAGCTTGAATGAAGATATTTCCTAATATCTTGGATGTCGTGAGGTCACATGTGCAGACATGTTTCCCTTTCGATTGAATCGTTTCCCACAAACAGAACACTCAAAAGGTTTCTCTCCAGTGTGAATGAGTAAGTGCATTTTGAATTGTGACTTGTAATTATACATCTTACCACAATACTGGCATGCCATTGCGTTCACCACACTGTTTGAACCACTAAGACCTTCTTTCCGAACCTAGAGGAGTGAATGAGTAACAGATGGTAAATGTCATCTTCTGTCTAAATAACAGAAAATGCATACCCTAGTGGCATGTTTAAGTGCCGGGGTCTCGAATAAGCGCCGGGGTATAGGGCTATTGAAATCTACCTTAAGAACTGAAAACAGTCTTCAAATAAGCGCCGGTCTCAAATAAGACCCAGGGGTACAGAGGCATTGAAATCAATGAACTCCCGAGTGTTTAAACGGGCCACTACGGTAAACTGATGTTGTGACAATCTAGGAAAACCTATTGCAGAGAACTAATTGCAAATGTAACAGGAAAGTGAAAACCTGTTCCAATATGTCATCCTTTCACATCATTGAATGCCGAGTAGACAGGTGCTTGGTCATGTTGCTTTTCTGGGTAAATCTCTGTTCACAAAGTGGGCAACAAAACGGCCTCTCGCCTGTGTGCACTCGCATGTGTCTTCCCAAGTTTGCTTTGTCACAGAAATCCTTACCACAGATCTGACATCTCGTCTTGCAGGACAAGGAAAGGGATGACTGCCTTTTAGTCGAACACCAACTCCCTTTCTGAACCATCTGTAGGAGGGAATTTCAGCTGATTCTCTTTTATTTCCGTCATCGAACTGCCTACATCTAAGTGACATCTAGGAAGCCTTATCATCGAGAAAGGAACCAGACTATGAACAAACGGATTAAGATTCTGACACTTATCACATGAAAAATCTTATTATAGGGAGGTACCAACAAAATAGATGAAAGCAATTCACAAAACATTGGGCACTGACAAAAGTGGATGCTGAGAAGCCATGTGCTTAGTCATGTTGCCTTTCAAATTAAATCTCTTTCCACAGACAAGACAGCAAAATGGCTTCTCTCCTGTGTGTGTCCGCATATGCCTTTCCAAGTTTGCTTTGTCCCAAAGCTCCTTACCACAAATCTGGCATGCCTTACAGTTAGCTATGTACCCAGAGGCAACAGCCAAGGATCCCTTTGCTGACCTTTCTCTTCTTCGATGGGCAATCTGTAAAGAGTATGGTGATAACGACTTAATAACTATCAACTTGTCTTAAAAGATACAAACGCAACACAAAACGAACAGCTTTGAATCAACTTATCGTACTGTGCATTGACATGAGTTCAGTGTAAGCAGAGACCAACTGACAAGTTTTCCTCCCCATAATCAAGTTCTAAGATGTACCAATGCATGGGTAGTACAGTGTTATTGAGGATGTCGCGAAGCTACGTGTCTGGTCAAGCTTACTTTCCAGTTAAATTTCATACCACAAGCTGAGCACTGAAAAGGGTTTCTCGCCTGTTTGAGTTAGCATATGTCTTTCTAAGATCTGTTTTGTACTGAACATTTTACCACATACCATACAAGCCTTCATGCTAATGTCATGTGCTGAGCTGATGATAGAACCGTTTACCTGCATCTGTAATAATGACAGCACCATACATTCAAAATAGAAGAAATGCACTGAGTGCTCATTAACTTAGGCAATGTCTCACAAATTAATGCACTTTGCCTTACCCTAAATCCAAAGAGCAGTAAATAGGTCGAGACACACTTGGGAACCAAACTGAAGTTAGATGTGTATGTATGAGCGAACTAGCAACTTGGGGCATATTTCATTCAAGTTATTAGTACCGTATCTAATCCTTCTATTTACTAAGGTCCAAAAGAGACAAGCTGCCATTTGACAAATTCTCCCAAATCAAGAAATGTGATGCCGAGAAGCAATATGCCTTGACATACTACCCTTACGATTAAATTTCATTCCACATACTGAGCCCTGAAATGGCTTCTCCCCTGTATGAGTTGACACGTCTTTCTAATACCTGGTTTGTGCTGAAAGCCTTACCACAGACCATACAGGTTTTCAGCCTTGTGTTATGTACTGTCCCGTTCACCTGCATCTGCAAAAATGATCGCAGGTTATAAATAGAGAAGGAAAAAGGACCAAATCCCCAGGAGAATGATGTGAAGAAAGGGAACAAAACAATGGACTTGTCTCAAACCTAAGACCAACTGGAAAGTATCAAGACTCACTTTAGAACCCACCTCAAATGTTTGAAGAAGCGAGCAACTGGGGTAAAAATCACTGAATATTTCAATTCTAAGCCTTCTGTTTTTATCAATATTCAAACTAAAGGAGACCAGTCATAGTGCCTATCTTTTCCTACATAGACCATGACAGTGTCTCTGGATGCACCGAAATCATGTGGGCGGTCATATTATGCTTCAAATTAAATATTTTGCCACAAATTCGGCATTGAAATGGTTTTTCACCAGTATGTATCCGTGAATGTCTTTCTAAACCTTGGTTGGTCTGAAATCCTTTGCCACAAACAGGGCAGGTCTTGAATTTTGTAGCACGATGTGATGAAGTATTGGATAAAGCACTGCGTGTCTAAATACCTACGTAACAAGAAACAAAGTCGCACAAGTTCAGTTTTTTTTTTAGCTTGTGCCAACAGTGTGCATTGTTCTAACATTCACATTGTGTAGCGACAACTTGACAAGTTTTGCAAACTGAGGACTGAATACTGAAATGGTTTCATGCCTCTATGAGTTAGTGCAGGTCTTCCTAGTATCTGGTGTGTGTTGAAAGCCTCAACAAAGACCAGACCGGTCTTCAGCCTTACACTGGGGAACCTATCTGAAGTACATGTGACTGATATTAAGGCCGTAGGCCTCATGGGACTGCCTCAATGTAAAATGAACTACAAGCTTGGATTAGAAAGCAAAGAATACACTTATCAACTATCAATATCATAATGAATGAGGACTTAAATAGTGCAATAATCTTTTTCTCTTGGGGAGCTGTAAAATCACTACAGTATTTCAGGATGCCGAGAAACCATATGCGTCTTCACATGATGCTTCAAATTAAACCTTTTCCCACACACACTACACTGATATGGTTTTTCACCAGTATGCGTCCGTGAGTGTCTTTCCAAACCTTGCTTGGTTTGAAATCCTTTGCCGCAAACTACGCAGGTCTTGGGTTTGGTCACACCATGTGGTGAAGCCAAAGTACTGTGCGTCCAGATCAAGGCTCGTTGGCGGGACATCTGGAACAATGATAATGATCTAGTATTGAGATAAGCCTTTTCAGTAGGTGAAATAACACATGTGAAATAAACCCTTACAAGGTAGTCTAACGCTGATACATGTGTCATTGAAATTGCCTTAACAAAGTATGAGAGTCTATTGAGGTCTTTTGAGAACAAAATGATGCCTCTTTCCTTGTACAGCCATCAACCCTATCACAGACTGTCATTAAATGTCTGGTTATCAGGATTCATTCATTGTGAATCCACTTTATCCACTAGTTCTGTATGATACATATCAAATACAGGAGCATTTTTTCTAATTATGGTGTTTCTTTGTATGTCCAAGCAAGTGGTGTTTCTGGTTGAACCGAGCATCACAGACCTGACATGCGAATGGTTTCTCTCCCGTATGTATCCGCACGTGTGCAACCAGTTTTGCTGGACGGTCAAATACCTTCCCACACATTTCGCATTCATAACGGTACTGATATTTTTGCTTTGGAGGCCAGGTATATTGTTCTGCTGCTCTGGGTGGTGGCACAGGGTTCATCTGGAACACCATAAATACCTGGATTAATTCAATGTTATGGGTTACATCTACAGAGGTGTCAGTTGGATGTTGGTCCAACCTCTGAAAAGTTTAGGGCCCTTCAACACAACACAAGTGGAATGATCTCTCAACATATGAAACTGCATGAATAATCTAGATTTAAGGAGCCTCTGATCCTCTGAAAAAAAAAAGATGAATCTCTGAGGGCCTGACATCTCTGCATCTATTCAACCATGTAGCTCAAAGTGAGAGGACAAAATTGAAACAGCACTGGATCTGCACTAGCTAACATGACAGCCTTCCCTTTTGTAAATACAAAAGTTAGTATGACTCTGCACAGGTTCTAGGCATTCTCTGAAATGCCTAAGATTTATATTAACACAATTTTTTATGGTGTGACCCTCCTTATAACACGGCTGGGCAAACTCAAAGTGCATTATCCTTAATGCTGCGTTCTGATTAGTTGATTCACTGTGCATTATCTAGATGGATAATGCACTACCAGCAAAGGAAGTTAACTTCATCTCACCTTTAGACTACACAGTTGATATTCATGTGTTGTCAGGGGGCTGATAGGTGATTTTTCTGTGTTATAATGGGAATAATGCACGGGTCATGGCTGTGGGAGTGCTCTGGACTGTATTGAGACATCGAGGGGCCTTATTGGCCCCCAGATGGCCCGTGCATTATTCCCTAACTAGATCAAACATTAGCCCCTTGCACTCTCATTGCTCACATTTTTACTACCATAATCTCCCGCGTAGAAGACGCGTCGCGCGTATAGGACGCACCCCCTTCTTGGGAGAAGCATTTTCGCGTATAAGACGCACATTTTAATACTGAAATTTGTAAGATTAGTACATTTCTATAGTAAAATTACCCCTCGTATAAGACGCACCCCCAACTTGAAGAAATCCTATAAGACGCACAATGCATTTGTTTGGCCTAGAGGACGCGTCTTATACACGGGAGATTACGGTAATTCCTCCCTACATCAATGTGTAGGTTACAGTCCCCTTTAAAAATATGGGTCTCAGTGTTTGACGATAATATCAAAGGTCTATTTGCAATTCTGAGACACCATATGCATGTGCCATTACCCTCCAGAGTACATTTCTCTCAAGAAATCAGATTCTCTATATGATCCATGCTTGTGGTTGTTTCTTGAGGCCTCTATCTTCCATGTCTGGAGGATATGTGCCTAGACATGCTGCATTTCTGATTAAACCTCTGTCCACAAAAATGGACACTCGAATGGTTTCTCTCCGGTGTGGGTAAGTCTGTGTCTTTCCCGGTCCCGTCTCGATTTAAATACCACAAACCTGGCATGTGTAATGGTTTCTGGCGGTTAGGCCAGAGGAGCCAAGAGGTGAAGCATCATTCTTCCAATTCCAACTTCCTCCGTGAACGACCTGTGACAATAATAGTCTTGTTTCATTATTAATGGCATCCTTTAAACAATTGAGTAAACTACAGGTGTAAAGCTATTTTGGCAGCTTATTTTATACACACAGCAAGAAAACTCTCATTGGTCTTAAACAGTTTGTTTGGGACTTTAGACATATTGTTCTTGTGTGTGCCAATATATTATACAAGAATCTCAAGAATGCTGCTTCTTTGTGTGTTTCTTGAGGTTTCCTTTCAGTGAAAATCTTGCGTTGCATAAAGAGCATTCAAAAGGCCTTTCACCAGTATGTGTTCTCTCGTGTGCAACAAGCTTGGCCGGCCGATCGAATGATTTCTGACACGTTTGGCACATGTATCTTCTTGCATATCCCTGTGGGGCCATCTGTCAGTACAACACAAAAGGTTGATAATATCAAAGGAAGTAATGAACCATGTCACTCACATATTAATGAAAACTATCTTACAGGGGAAACTCTTATAAACATCTAAAGGCAGAGCATATGAATCACTGTTGAAATTCAATATTCTCAGTTTCTGCTTGTGTAAAGAATAACTATACACTAGCCGCACTGGATGCAGTGAGAAACGGCATCACCTGGGCTTTGTCAGATTTACAGTATGATATGTAGTACCAATGGCTTAACTTAATGAAACTTAACTGCAAAAACCTTGTAAGAATAACTGCTTTATTGATTTGCCTGTCTTAAATATGATCAAAGAATCTATCTCCTCCTAATCAAAACTGAATATCTGATCACTGTATTAGGTGCATTTAAGTGATGTGCCTCTTAAGGTTACATTTAACACTGAATGCCATCCCACATAGAGAGCATTTGAACGGTTTCTCTCCAGTGTGTGTCCTCATGTGTCTCTCCAAGTTCCTGTTCTCGGCAAACTGCCTACCACATACAAGGCAGGTCTTGGGTCTCCTTGTGCTACTGGACAAGGGACTGGTTGAGGTAGCTTTTGGCCAACTCAGACCTGGAATCATCTGCAACAAGGAGAACATCTGATTTTACACGTGCATCATAAGAATACCAAGCTGAAGCCAATTATACCTCTCAAGTCTCATTCTCGAGAACAAGAAGTCTAATGCCCAGTGCATATAAGGTACAGCATAGATAAGGATATAGTCTATGAGGATTGCAGGCTCCTTTGGATCCAAATGCAAAGTAATCTCAAATGTTTTACAGGCCTTGCAGGCTCATGTTCATCTGTGTGCTTTTTATCTTGCCTTGTATGCAACATCTATAAGAATAGAGATTGATAACCATTACGATGCAAGTTCAAATCTTTTATTCATGCTGAACTTCACCAGAAGCCTTCAAACTATATTCATCGATAAAAGCTTAACTTCTTATGCAAGAAATCATAAAAAAAAAAAAAAGCAACACTTACTTAAAGAACAACTACTTCGAAATCTGAACTATGCTGAGAAGATCTAATAAGTAATGTCGCCATGTTCTATGGCAAGAGTAGGCATCCTTTTCACAAGACTACTGCCCCCCCCCCCCCCCCCACACTTTCAAGTTGGCATCTAAGATAGTGAAGAAGTCTGTGGTCCAAGACACTGTTGTGGATGCTGAGATGTCATGTGCCTTGACATATTTGTCTTTTGGTTGAAACCGTGTCCACAAATTGGACAGCGGAACGGTTTTTCTCCCGTGTGTGTCAACCTGTGTCTCTCAAAGCGCTGTTTTGTATTAAATGTCCTCCCGCAGATATCACACGTGTTTGGATTTTCCACCCGAGGTTGTGTTGAGCCTGAAGTTGGAGGAGCTGTTCTCATCCAACTGTGTCCTCCTCTTGCATGAAACATCTGCAAGGATATTGAATAGTTTGTCACTGTATATGTCTACCGATACTATAGCTTTGAGACACATACAAACCTATCGGAGACTATTGTATGAAGCACAAACTAAACATGCAATGCTAACTACAGGCTAGATATAAGGTCAAATCTAATTTTCCTGATGTAAAGATGTTAGTCTCCATGTTTTGACTGTAAACCAGACAATGATTCCTTTTACTGTGGAACTTGAGATATATCGGGCATAAGGACTCTTAAAATTCTTGATTTCAGGGAATTTCTTGAAAGATCTGATGCCTGCTCTTCATATGCCTCAACATGTTACCCTTCAAGGAAAACCTGGCCGGGCAAACAGAGCACACAAACGGTTTCTCCCCTGTGTGGGTTCTCTTGTGTGCAATGAAATTTGTAGTGTGGTCAAAGATCTTTCCACATGTGGGACACATCAAGTGTTGTTTCTCTCTTGCAGACTGAGGCTGAGTTGTAGATTTGCCAGATGTGAAGGGATATCCAAGTGTGAACATCTGCAAGGCCAACAATAGACGTCCGTTTTAGATAGATACTGGATAGAATTTTTTATGTGCATTAATTAATGCTATGAAGTGAACCTAACATTAACACAGATTCTGTTTCTTGGAAGAACTTGGCAATCATGCACAACTTGAAATATTCCTCTGAATTTAATTACAACAAAAAGTACTGGGGAAGTAATCTTTATTGTTTTCCTCCTTAAGTCTACATTATATCGAACACAAATTTGGGATACGCGTATGTACTAAAAGTAAACATGTCTGAGAGCTGCTGTGGCTGAATCACACCAGGTAGCTTGAAGATCTCAATGACATTTAGTAAAGTCAACTTTTGGGGCCATTGGGAATACACTTCCAGATCCCGTGCAGCTGAGCTGTTTCAGTGCAATTAGTATTACAAATGTACTCTAGATCCCTGTTTGCTTTTTTCTGAAATGCTAGGCAGCCAACCTTTTCAATGATATATATATGCACATCAATTTTTGTTGAGTTGTGCCTATTTCGCCACAAGTGTGTACAAAAGCAGCCTAGCTGGGGCATGGAACATGGATCTATCAACCGTGTGATTGCAACGCTAGTGAGAAAAGTTACCAGGGCTGCAATCATCTATAAACCATGGCTGCAAGACTGAGGTTCTCTCCACACGATCATAGATACTTTAAATGCAGCAAAAGCAAAATCTTGTTTGTAGAAAGTAAAAACAAATCCTGAGAAAAACCTTGGTCTTCAAGACCTCAATAAATCTGTTAATACAGCGAAGAAAAAACTCGCATTCTCAATACCCTTTAAACTATTGTGAATGGATTGAAACCACATGTCTGGTCAGGTTAGACTTTTGTGAAAAGCTTTTCTCGCAGAGCGAGCATTTGAACGGTCTCTCCCCAGTGTGCGATCTCATGTGTGTGATTAACTTAGCGGGACGGTCAAACGAGCTCCCGCAAGTCTGACATTGGTGCTGTGGCCGCTGACGTATGACACAGGCAAGTGTCGGGCCAGTCACGACTGACTCATTGTACATCTGCAATACCACAGGCAACAGAAGAGTTAAGAATTTGTACAGGATACAAGAAGTGTTCTTGATGTACACTTTAAGATTACAGCACAGGCAAAAACAAAAGAAGATTATTTTGCTTCTCAAACAGATGACCTATGTGGTAGGCAGAAAAAAAAATATATAAGCTTTGCAAATTGCGTAAATGTATGTCGAGGGATATCAGGTTGGGGACGGGACTATCTTGTTGGGACACACCAGGATTATAGTACAACAGTCTGATTTTAGTCTGTACTAGGATTCTGATACCATGCAGGTTTAGGATGTACTGGCATCTTAGTAGTTGTGTGTGCACTGGACCATGACACTCACCTCAACAAGTGTATGGGCCAATCAGAGCCCTGGTCACTGGACCATGACACCTACCTGTGCATACATTATTGGGGTCAAAGGTGGGATGGTGAAACCACTCCATCATTTGGTACTTATAATTTACATTAAATGATACATTTACTCCCTTATTAAACAGCACTTAGCACAAATGAAAACGTCAGTTTGTGGGCATTTGTCTATTTTTTAATCTTGTGGGTTCATATTTATCAGCCAATTAAACAAAAAATTAGACAATCAATTTTAGTATAGCAAGACTGAGGGGAAGATTGTAAATATAGCCATTTCTCAGAAAAATGGCTATATTTACCTATGGTGACATCAAAATTACGTACTTTGATAAGAAAGTAAGAGAAATTTGAAGATAAACAAGGGTACTGAGTTCTTAGTACACACCATGATCCAGGGACTATCATTCAATCTTAGGGTGTACTAAGAAACAGGTTAGTCCTGAACCTGGATACAGGGATGAAAGTCACAGAGCACGAAAATCCCTGAAATGGTCCAATATTCGCCCTAAAAACTAGGGTTTCTATATGAATGTATAGGGCCCTGGAACTTAAAAATCCCTGAAATCAGGGAATTCCCTGAAGACTTTCATCCCTGTGGATATAAGCATCAAGGTTTATAAAGTCATGATAATACCAGGCATTGAATATTGTTCATTCTACATTGGCAGCACTCATGGTTATGAACTTATCAAGTTATAAAGACTGCAAAACCATGCCCTACGAATTTGTCTGGTTGTCCACATTAGGCAGATAAGCATTGACGAACTGCACAAGCAATGCCAAATAGACAAACTTGACCATAGACGAAATCTACAGTTATTACTATTAATGTGGAAGATATCCAAGTCTGGTGAAGGAATCGGGGATAGGGATGTTAGAACTAGGGGTGACAGAAAAATTAAGTTTGCCGAAAGAAGGGCCACAACAAGTTTCTACCAGAAATCCCCCTATTACCGTGCGGTCTCTGCCTGGGACAAAGTCAAACTAAGCCATCAAACCCAGCATCTAGCCTCCAAGTCCAAATTTAAACTTGCAGCTGACAAGTCCCTTTGCGCTTAATAATTGCGTCACTACCTTCTTATATTGGGCCCAAGTATTTCAGCACCTTAGCCTCTGACTTGTATATCAGCGAAGTTGATATTATTACCCATTATATACTGGTTATGTACCTTTGTCTCAGAATCCTCTCACACCAATGGACCTAGCCACATCCCTGATCAACTGTAATGTACCAGATGTGTGCGCCGAAAAACGTCCCATCGGGACGATTCCGTGCTTTAAAAAAATCAATCAAATACCAGGCTCTGCTTTGTAATAAATTGTCTTCAACAGAAATGACAAGTCTTGAGCCTTGCAGTTCTATCTGACGACACCAGAGATGTCACTTATTTTGCACTCAAAAACCTGGAAAACTGGACATTAGACACATTTCCCCAAGAATTTTACATAATTTGACACAGAAATCTTGAAACCAGGAATTCCTGGTAAACCAGGAAAAGTGTCATCTCTCCGACACAAAGGTAGGGAAACTATAATACCCGCTGAAGCAAAAGAACTCTCACAAATTTGCCGCAGGTATTAACTTACATTTTCTCTTAAGCTGTGCAAGTAAAAAAAAACGTACCTCGGCCACACACCGGATTAACTATGAGTTTTGGTTACTTACCTATTTGCCTACACCCCCCCCCCCCACACACACACACAAACTCTATTCCCAAACCCTTTGGTGTAAATCAAGCTTCATCGTGTACATCAATTCACGAAATCTGAATAACATTGGATGAATCTGCAAAACACCTCATAATTATCATTGGTACTCTCTTCTAACAAGAAACATGGCTCTTCATTTACACCTTCGTATCTGAAGCAATATATGCACAATGAAATACTACCACATAGCCACCAGCCTGTGTTTTATCTATGGGAAATACTGTCCATGTTTCTGTGTCTCAGTCTTGCTAAATATTAAGATACAGGCAGTCCATTTCGAAGAAACTATTAGTCCTTTTTCAGGGCACGAAAATAGCATGGGGATAGTCAACATATGGCTTCTGAGTTTACCAGTTCCTGGCCTAATTCATATTGGTAAAATCCATGACTGAGTGGCGTCATCGTCACTTGTGAAACTCCATGAGCTCCTTGCATCTTGTTATCGGTGATAGGGTCAGCATCTACAGCCAGCTTGTATTTATACTTATTTCTTTTCCTGCTTCAACTTCTTTGCTGAAAGTACAATATTCAATGCTGCGTAAGCCACTTGACCACATGTGTTATAATGTCTAAGGAGTTGAAAGGGATAAATCCATTATGTTATTCCGAACTTCATTCCATATATCAGTTACACTAGTCTATCTCGTTTCTTCACTCATATCTCGTTTCTTCACTCATATCTAGTGGATATTTTTCCCTTTTTTTTAAATGAATATCTATTGCATTTGTTTCATACATACCTAAACGATGCATTCTCTTATTTAAAGTGTTTCTTTTCTTGGCTGCCTCATACTGAGGGGTTCCTTTCACTGGACGATATTTCTGTGAATAAATCATAAATGTATAAATATATACGCCGGTTCTATTGGTCGCACCATTCACTTCATCCTTGTTAAGTAGAAGACAGGATTGCTTTCCACTATTGTACCAATTCCCTGCATTATGCACATTTCTTACATTGACCAATAAGCAGAAGAGGTGTCCTTCATTTTTCACTATTTCATCAATGCCCTTTTCAATGCACTTTTCTTACATTCGACAATTTATGTGAAGTATTTGTTCGCGGACAATAAATCTGTTTAATACTTGGGGTAGGTAGTGTACAAAACTGAGAAGACGGTAACTTACAGCTGCGTTTTCCCTGTGCTTCTTTCTGACCTCCTCGTTTTGATACCGCTTGACGTAAGAGTCGCGCTGATGCACACAAGTTCTCACTTTGGTATAAATCTTCTTGTCTTCATTTGACATTACCTTCAGATAAGGCTTCAGCTTTGTCACCCAGGCCCTCATTTCCTCCACATTTTTGGTTTCTGGGCGTTTTAAAGGTGGCAGATATGGAAGTGGGAGCTGTGGAAGCTCTTCCATGAGCTATAAATTTGAAAATGGCAGCACATTAGATGTAAAGAGAAGAGGCAAACACAGCATGGTGAAGGATTCTTATGTGGCTGTGGAAGAGGAAAAGTCAAAATGTTGGGCTATAGCTCATTAAGTAGCTATGTAGGACTTCCATAGGGTAAGAAAACCAGAACTACTCACCGTATAGGTATTAACTGATGACCTCCCATTTTGCCTGGATTCGCTACAAGCTTTTATAACTATTATCATCATCAATATGACAATCTCTACCTTTATCCTGTTCAATCCTTAACTACATAGAGCAAGAAAACTAAGGGGGGAAAATATCATACTTTGAAGGTTGTTTATTTATTTTAGTTCATCTAGAGTAACTATCGTGCTTGAAAGTCAGTGAACACACAGCTCCTTTCTAGTCTGAACTAATATGCCAATTCAAGAAAAGCAAATATACACTGATGAAAAGAGCTAGTGCAATATCTATAAGGAGGTAGTAGGTTGTCCCATTGGCGCGGCCATTGCTGGAGCTTGTTCCCAGGGAGTTCTACTGATAAGACCCATCTGATGGGTACCACTTGCCCCCCCCCCCCCTGAGAGGGCCACAGTAAATAGTTGGGATTATCTTATTGGCTAATAATTGATCCTGTTAAATCCATATTGGACTCCATGAACTAACCAAGGGTTAAGCAAAGGCCAATGTCTCACACATTAGTGAAGAAAACTACATGTACCGATGTCCCAGCACTCGGATCTAATTTTGTTATAAGTAATACACTGGATGTTGGTCCGCGTGCGAGTACCCTTATACGTCTTAACAAACTCAAACAAAATGTTGTCAACTTTTTTTTTATCCCAAGAGTACATAATCCATGAATGTCTAATATAAATGATGTAGGCCTTTGAATCAATGATATCAGAGTGAAGCAGGGTGCTTTGCTGTCATATGCCTGGTCATGTTGTCCTTTCGATTGAACTTTTTCCCACAGACTAAACACTGAAACGGTTTTATTCCAGTGTGGGTTCGCATATGTCGCTCCAGGTCACACTGAGTGAAAAACTCCCGACCGCAGACTCCGCAAGAGTTAGAATTTGAAATTCGCTGTGTTAAGGCATTGTTCGGCCAGCCTGCAGGAACTGCTCTCGAGACCATCTGTAAGAACAATTATCACTATTTAGCGACAGCCACTGACTTTGGTTTAATTGTCTTTCACACCATGGAATACCCGCATGTGCCACGACATATTAACCGTCAGTGAAAATCTGGCCTTGCAAATTGAGCATCCAAGTGGCTTTTCACCTGTATGGGTCCTTTTGTGTGCAATTATATTGGTAGCATACCCAAAGGTTTTCCCACAAGTCGGGCACATCAACTTAGGATCCTTCGGTTCTGATCGTGGATAAGAGATAGGAGCGAGTGAATATTGATATCCTGATGTGGCCATCTGCAAATGCAACGCAAATAATAAACATCTACTTCTCATCAAGTTACCTTGTGACCAGCAACTGTAATCATGTATTTTCTGTTTCTATGAAAAGATATGAGGTATAACTGAATTCCTTTCAAAGTTTTATTACAATCATAAAGTGAACAGAACAGCAGATTATTTCACTTATCGATAAAATCGATGTCAATCTAATATGAAACCAACCACCATTAGGTATAATAACACCTTCATATATGACTTCCTAGTTTGTTCTCATCTATTCCTAACACTTATATAACAAGTACTACCTGCATAGATCTTCACCTTCAACACTACATACGGTACATCTAACTCGTCAAAACTCACTTTCATGTATTCCTCAGCCAATCTTTGTCACTTCCAGGTACACAATATTATTCTCAAATATCCTACCTCGCATTCTTTGGACGATCTTACCTTGCGTTCTTTAGACGATCCTGGTTTCTAATTTTTTAGAAGGATTAGATCAACCATCACACTGTTTGAACACATTGCAAGGTCTTGGTCGAACTGCATGAAAACCATTCTCTGTCCCTAATAAGTATAGGTTCTTACATAAGTAAGTATATCTGCCACACAGCAATGAAGTATGTGAAAATGAGTATATCATAATGTCTGTCCCACTGATGGTTTGGAAAAATATTCTGGATGTTGAGATGTCATATGCCTGGATGGATTAAGTCCTAAATGTTTTGAATTTCTTTCTAGTTATCCACTGCAGCAACAAATCCACCGCCGGAATATTTACATCGATATGCATTCACAGAACTCTACCATTCAAAATATCCATCAATGAATTACTATCTAACTGCAATAGGCCTATACATTGTACAATTCACTGTGGATGCACTGAGTGCTGGGATGCAAGTCAGGGTCTATAAAAAATTCTGAAGATCCATGTGAAAAATATAAATCCATTGTTAAATCCTAAAGGAGTTTGATCCAAGAAGAAAATTTAGAGTAGAAATAGGTTACGCGAACTGAGAAAACTCTGAAATCAGCTAAAACTCTGAAAACTTACATTTCTGTGAAGCCATGTGCCGGGTCATATTGGATTTTACACTAAATCCCTTTTTACATAAAGGGCACTGGAATGGTTTCTCGCCTGTGTGTGTCCGCAAGTGAGCTTTAAGATTAGTCAGATGGCTAAAGTCTTTGCCGCACACAATACACACATGTTGTACTCTTCCTCTTTTGGGCTGTGGCTGACTAACAGGTGTGTGAAGTACAGTAGAGGCCACCTGCAAGTACAACATCACACACACCTCATTTAGTGGCAGTTTAGTAACTTTGTAGCAGCTATATGAACAAACACAGACTAGGGTTCAATAAAAGTGTTCTAATTGACTAACTACATCTAACTCTCATGTACTGACCTAGTCCTTGGATATGCTGCGGTGGTCACTTCTCTTAATATCAAAGTCAGGGATGAAAGTCACTGAGCACAAAAATCCCTGAAATGCTTAAATAGATACCCTCACATATAGGATATGTATATGAATGTATTGGTCCTTAGAACTTAAAAATCCCTGAAATCAGGGGAATCCCCAGCCTTCCATCCCTGCAAAGTACTTGATCCTGAGTCACAGAGATATCAGCAAACTCAACACAATGACTACAAAATAGAAAAACATTTTAAGTCATAGAGGGCATCTGGTCTTTCCCATGTATTCTTCTCACTGCTGGAACATCTACATCCATCTGCATTCAGAACTGATGATGAACTTGTTGAAGTCATTACACGACCCACAGGCCCTTTATCTTCTAACTGAACGGGGCTGGAATTCACAACTCGAGATGGCACGATATTCATGGATCACTGCAGTATAAATTAAGTCACTGTCTCATTGTGAATGCACTGACGTCATGTGCCGAGCCATGCTAAACTTTACACTGAATCCCTTTTCACATATAGGACACTGGAACGGTTTCTCACCCGTGTGTGTCCTCATGTGAGCTTTCAGGTTTGTTGGAAAACCAAATATTTTACCACATATTTGAAACACATATTGTGCTGTTCCTGCTGCTTTGGTCTTTGGCCAATTTCTAGACGCAACATGTCCTACAGAAGTCATCTGCAAGTAGAATATGATGCGTCTCATTACCTTCCCACACCTAATAGAACCTTATTTGTGGGGAACTCAAGAGCAACCCCTATACTTAATATATGCAGAACCAAACTGAATCTGATGCAAAGGCAACCCTTAAAAATGCATGTGGAACACAAAACACAATTACGAACAGCATGTAACATACAGAGATGCCACTCAATGGCCGACAAAAGCCAGGAAAACTGGACTTTTGGACACATTTTTCCAGTAATTTAACATAATCTAATGCAGGTATCTTGGAATGAAAACCAGGAATTCCTGGTAAACCAGGAAAAGTGGCAACACTGAACATAAGTTACTGATGGGTTAAGTGACAAATTGAATATACAAAGCTCTTAAATGCCTTTTTGACATAGAATGTCTGGGCGCATCTTTAACAAGCTGTGTTGGTGGGAACAGGATGCAACAAGAAGGTAGAAACTCTTCATCGTCCACCTTTAGTGTCTCCGGTAAGTCATATGCAGCAATGTTGAGACTGGCTCAATCAATAACATGAAACTTTACATCCAAATTCTAAATCCAACCATTTATAACCTCATGACATTGATTTGTTTTAATGGCCAATCCAGTTGTAAGTGGAAATTGAGGACAAAATCTTATGATTCATTGGTATCTAAATTCAATATAACAGTGAAAACGTGCTTAGATACTCAGTTGAACCATGTCTCTTTCAAGGGTGGCGGCGCCTCATATGTTTCTGCAAATTTCCCTTCAAGGCAAATGCCATCCTGCACACAGGGCACTCAAACGGCTTTTCACCAGTATGTGTCCTCATATGGGCCTTCAGATTATAAGACCGATCAAATACACGCGCACAACTTGGACATTCGTACTGAGAGGCTGCCTGCATGGATGGTGCCTCAGAGCGCCAAACTGTGTTTCCCCTTCTTGGTGAAACTATCTGGAAGGGGAAGAATAGAGACCTTCGTAAGTAAGTTACAAAGAGGAATCAGTTGGCATCAACATACAAGGAACCCTGGTATTGTGTGCTACTAAAATGGTGAAGAAAGTGGATTAAACCTTACTCCTTTCTCTTGTCTTGTGAGCATACTGCTGATATTCTATATCTGAGCAGGCCCATAAAATCACCACAGAATCAAGACCTAGACATTGTCTCAGCTTTTACCAAACTATCTTTATAAACCTCCACCTGTCAGAAAATGCACACAATCTGTATGTTGAATTATCAAGTCACTGCCTACCACTGGGGAACTTTCAACTTCTCTGATAGCTTCTACACATTTTGTGCACAACAAAATACAAAGCCCTGTTCACAAGCCATGATTAATGTATCAACAGTCCTAAATAATGCCATTTTTCTAGTCTTCTTATGCCAAATAAACTCTTCAAAGTCTCATTTTGTGCGCATAGAAGTCATGTGCCGGATCATACTAGCCTTTTGGCTAAACCCTTTGCTACAGACAGAGCATATAAAGGGTTTCTCTCCCGTGTGTACGCATGTGAGCTCTCAGATTTGACAGATAACCAGTCTTTGCTGCACATGTGGCACACATACTGTCCTCTCTCGTTTTAGGTTGTGGCTGAGGGCAGACATGTGGAGGCCAGCTAAAGGCGACCTGCAAGTACATATCCCATCACCTTAGTGTTGTATATAAGAAATGAGTCACAAACTGACTTCACATGCAGCAGCAGAGAGCACAAGGTGCAAGGGGAACAAGAGGCAGTGACTGCCCTTACGGGTTTTGTATGTATAGAAAACAACTGCGCTCTACCTAAACTACAATCTCTTTAGACCTATGTTGCTAATGCACACATTTTACTTCTACTCTAAGCCTTAAGTCATTGGTCCATGGCAATACACCTAATTAGTAACTAATTACACTTAATTACAACTAGAATGTGGCTTACATACAAAATACATAACAGAACAAGTTAAAGAAGTCTTCCAGCCTTACTGCCTAATAGTGAATTTCCTCTAATTTTCCTTTTGGATAGAACAAAAGAGGGATGGGTTGAGTCCTAAATATTTTGATTTTTCTTCACCAAATCAATTTATCCACTGCAGCAACAATTCTACCGCTGGAATATTTGCACCGATATGCATTCACAGAACTCTACCATTCACAATATCAATGAATCACTATCTATCTTGCAGTATATATGGTGAAACACAATGTAGATGCATTGTAAAATGCTGAAGTAATTTGATCCAAGAAGGAAATTAAGAGTGACTGATTTCAGAATTTTCTCAGTTCAGATAACCTATCAATTAAAAGTTCTTACTCTTACATCGCTGTGAAGCCATATGCCGAATCATATTGGCTTTCACACTGAATCCCTTTTTACATAAAGGGCACTGGAATGGTTTCTCGCCTGTGTGTGTCCTCATGTGAGCTCTAATGTTTGTTGTAGAACCACATGTTTTACCACATATCTGGCACAAATATCCTGTTGTTCCTGTTTCAGTCTTTATCCAATTTATAGATGAATTGTTTCCATCGGGAGTCATCTGCAAGTGGAATATCATGGGTCCATTACTTGGATATCATAAATTATAAACTAGCCAACACAAAAAAGAATCTGGGGGAAAAAACAACCTTTGAAGTTTTGGTATACAATGGAGCAGAATTCAGAAGATAACTTAATTCCTAACCTAAAAAAAACACCACCTCATTCATTTGCAATCTTTCTGGCCACGTCTACTGCAAATACTGTTTTTGAGGTCAGTATGAATTGTAAGACCTTCCTATCATTCAGCTTACTGAAATCTGCCAGGGATGCCACTCACTGATCCCCAAGAATTCGGAAATCCTCCTAATTTTCTCAATTTACAAAAGGAAATATCTATAGGAATGAAAATCAAAAATTCGGAATTCCTAAAAAGTTAGGAAAAGTGGCATCTCTGAAGATTCTGCCTAGCTATATCTATGTGAAACCATATTTCTATTGATGGACCTACCTAACATGCACTGTATTATTGCAAATGAACCGAAGCCATGTGCCGATACACATTGCACTTTGCGCTGAATACTTTTTTACAGATAGGGCTTTGAAATGGTTTCTCTCCCGTATGTGTCCTCATATTCGGTTGAGGTTTCCTCAGTGCAGACAAGATTTTGCCACAAAGCTGACATGACAGGCTTCCTTGTTTCTCGTATGAATAGAAGTTCTCAGTGGAATACCATGTGACCATTACCTTACAATAAAAAATTGGAGATGTCAAAAGAACCTGTCTTGTAGAAAATACAAGAAAATGTTTAAATTGTTATCTTTGGGAATCAAACACAAACAAATGACAATAACAATGAGTGTTTCCAGCTCCAGCTCTAAGGGTTTTTGGTGGAGGGAGATATTCATTATTAAACCTTTCCACCATCACAAAGTCTTACTGTCTAACAACAAAATAAGGGTCATCTCTTCATGCCAGTAACATCAGGCAATGATCCTCTTTAGTGAATTTCCTGTGAATGTCCTGAAGTGCAATATGACATCGACATGTAAACAGTCGCAAACATGAAATCGGTTCCATTACTCAGGGGTGTGAAATCCCAAAACCTATTTCCTCTGAAGCGTAATATACAGCTTGTTAGTTAATGTTTTAATGTTGGATAAAAGTGATCTAAATGTTCTTTGGGCATAATATAACAAACTCTGTTGTACAAGTATGTTTGGAACTACCATTGGGATGCCCACATTTTTCAATCTGGAATGGTATTGGCAGAAATTTTAAGTCAGACCCCCCCCCCCCCACAAATGGTAAATTCTTTTCTCAGTGGATTTGCATAGATCTCAAGAATGGTCTTTCTGAGCTTTAAAAACGCGGATTTCCGCGTTTCCGCGGAAATTTCACACCCCTGATTACTGTGACTGCAGTTGAATTACCAATAAACAATTGAACAGCTCATCCATTGTCTGACTGTGGATGCAGTGAAGCCATGTGCCTACATAGACTAGCCTTCTGACTTAATCCTTTTCTACTTATCGAGCAAACAAATGGCTTCTCCCCAGTATGGGTCATTCTGTGCTTTTTCAAGTTCGAAGAGCGGTTGAATGCCCTGCCACATGTCTCACACACATACTGGGCTATTGCTGTTTTATTCTGTAGTTGACTGACATGGATATGTTGTCCAGTGGAAGCTACCGGCACCTGGAATGATATATCACCAACACCATCATCTGATCAGTCCTCATGCACAGAATTCCACAGCCTTATTACAGGGATGGCTTAGAACTAATCTATGAATAGCATAAGATGAAACCAAAAACAGTCTCAAACCCAAGTGCAACATCAAGCATCTAAACCAAGTAAAATTAATTGTGGAATCCTTTAACCAGGAATATAGCATATCAAAGTACAGATGTCTTGAGAAAACAAAACTGCATAGAAGTGTATAAAGCATGTTCATTTAGTATGCATAGAAGCCACGTGACTGGTCATGTTGCACTTTACAGTAAATCTCTTCCCACAGAAGGGACATGGGAATGGCTTCTCGCCACTATGAGTCCTGATGTGAGTTTTTAGGTTAGATGAGCGACTGAATACTTTCAGGCATATTGCACACGTATTTGGATGTTTCAGATTTTGATGTAGACTGATCACTAGAATTCACCGATCCGGTACTAGACTGTCCAGCTGAAGCATTCTGAAAGTGAGACGCCACATGCAAATTTAAGGACAGTGTATAAGTATGTACTTGAATTACCCAATGCGATATGACAGCAAATGAGCATAATGCTTCACTTCGACCGTGCATTATGTTGCTCTTCAAAGGTTAGTTCATGGGGGATGTTAACTGGATAGGGTAAAAATGCAGAATCAAAACCCAACAGCAAAACAACCCCTGAACTGTGAAAGAAGCTAGGTAACAACTAGGTTATAAAACCAACTCCTTCCTTACCTTGCCTAACTAAGAGACATCTTGACTTTGCAAGCTTTTGAATGGGTCAGAGTAGACAATCTTGTGCGTGTGCGTATATATATCATATTTGTACTTTTAAGAAGCCTGATTCTTTGTATTTAGGCCACACCAAAAAATATGTTGGTCTACGAATTTCCCTCTCCATGTTTTCGTAAAAACAAATTTTTGTTGTTGTTTTTTTCTTTGAAAAAAAAATCGCGTCTATGGATTTCGCTCGCTTCACTTTCAACAAGTTTTCTTTGTGATGTTTGGCAATTTTTTTTTATTTTTTTTTAATTAAACTTTTTCGCTCGCCTCACTGGACGCCGAAAAATTCTTTACCACAACACACACACACAAAAAAAATCGCTAGCTGGCACTTTTTTTCTTCTTTTTTTTTTCAAAACAAAAATCCGTAGACCAACTAATTTTTTTTTGGTGTGGCCTTAGTTGATACAAACCAAGGCAGGATTCGTAAGAATATTTAAAAGCTTTATTTGTATCAAACTTTGCCCTTTCAATTGGTCTTACATGTGAAAAACACAACTATTAAAAACCTTGAATAACTGATGATAGACTATATAACTTGGCATATGCTCTCATGCTTCCCTTTTAATGGGACCTTCTACCCCAATGATACATCTAGAAGGTTTCTTACCAGTACAAGACTCATTAGGTATTTTTTCGAAGACGCCACTACAAATCTTACCTATCATGAGGACACGAACTACATAATATTTGATGAATATGATTATAATGGCTTCGTGGAATACGCCAGCCACACCTCGTGAAATACGATACAAAAATATTCCACGATCATTTTGACATACAACTTTGGTGGAAAATCAATGAAGCTTCTACATTGGGTGCCTTTTTAGTATATGCTGCCTCATGTTTGTCTTCTGGTTAAACCTCATCCCACAATGTGAACATTTAAAATGGCTTCTTACCCGTGTGTATTCTGACATGTTTGATTAGGTCCTTCTTATAATCACACAATTTACCAAATACTTGGCAGTTCCAGGTGCTCTTGGACCTTGCAGGGGGATACAGTACTTCGTATTGCGCAGCCTGTAATTATGGCAGATATTATTTATGTGCAAGACGTAACACCCTGGATATATCTGTTTTAATATAAAACATACTACGCGTAATCTCCCGCGTATAAGGCGCATCTTATACGGGGGGGGGGGGTGGGGGTGGGGGGGGTTTAGTTCTCATTGGATTCACAAGGGGGACACCAAGACCTTTCTTTTGATATCTTACATGCCCCCTTGGTCAAAATGGGACAAAATGGGGCCCAGGAGGGCCCAAGGTGGCCCAAGCTACCCATAGGTTTTTGAATTTTGAAAATTCATTCAGTAGAACCAAAGTTATGAATTTTTCATTTTTTGGAGAATTTTCCAAAACTCTAGGTGCGCCTTATACGCGGGATGCGCCTTATACGTGGGAGATTACGGTATATACTCTAGTGTTAATACTCCACAGTGCAAAGTCTATTATTTTAGAGGATGCAGAAACAGGCAGGCATCTCAAAAACTTATTTCCTCAAAAACTGTAGAAAGGTATACTCGATTAGTTTCCACATACCTGGACTATCCAGACTGTAGTGTTGGATAATAAGGGCCCTGTTTCTCAAATATCAACTGCACTTAAAGTTTAGATCAGATAGAACATACGTCATACAATAAGATTTAAAAAAAAATCTTTATCATATGAACCTTTGTCTCGGCGCCATGCTATCATCGTCTCAATAGACCCCCTCCTACTCTTCAATGATGATACCTACTGGCCCCCATCTATACATCTTTATACCAGGGTCTAGATAAGACAAGCTCAAAATGCCGTATGAGGCCTTATCTAGACCACCAGTATTTTTTATCTTAGATTGACCATGTTGGTCAATTCTAAGCATTTTGACCGCTTACACCATTTGAGTAGGATGGTACTTTCTGACATGGGTAGACATGTTTGACTTCTGGTTAAACTTTGCTCCACAGACTGGACACTCAAATGGTTTTTCTCCAGTGTGGATCCTCATGTGTTTCTGAAGATCTGCATTATTTGTCGAGCGCTTACCACACTTATCGCATTTATACTTTTTAGGCCTTCCCCGACTAGATTCCATAGGTGGTTCAAAGTAACCCGGTGTCCAGCCAGCAAGTCCCATCATTAGCATCTGAAAGCACAATACCAACAAATGTGTTATAATGATTATACTTTTGTTCTGATCGTACTGACTGGTCAGCAGCCATTTTCGGTTCCGTTGAGCATTCTGCAGGAGTTTCTGCAAAGGGATCTTCTGTGTGAGTCTATCACTGCAGACATTCAAATGTTCTTTTTGTGGGTTTTTTGTTTGTTTGTTTGCCCCCCCCCCCCCTTTAGGTTTGATGTGAAGAATCTTTCATTACTGAGCACATTTTCTTGTCAAAGGGGCATACTAACACTCCTTGCTGATTGTGCTTTGATCTTTCTCTAAACTCAATCCCTAGCTAAACTAGTAACACAAAACCATCCTCTTCCGCCAAAAAAATCTGACTCATAAAGGAAATCAGGAAGTAGGAAGAGTGGGATGTATATGATCTCCACGGTGACAGTTTTTCATGTGCTTTTGCATGTCCTCCTTCCGTATATATCTCGCCATGAACAGTGTACATGCAAACAGTCGCTCACCGGTGTGTGTCATTATGGGCCTCTTTAGGTTTGACGAGCGATCAAATACCTTCCCACAAGTTGTACATGCATTATCAGCTTTTTCCCTTTAGCTAGACTCGTATATTGTGATTTGAGTTGGCATTTGACATAGGGAAATAGCAAAAGGAGCACCTGACTAACCAGACACTAATCCTACCTAGAAAACTGCTGGAACCACTGATCATTGACCATGTACATATACCACACAAAGCCAATATAGCCAGTTATTTGACATCGCTTAAAACTGTAAAAGCATCACTTTGTCATACTCCATATTTCCTATGCTAGTGTGGTCCACATGTCCATAAATAATGTCTGCAAGCATTATTGAGTAAGTTGCAATACAATACAAGTAATGCAGTTTTGAATGAGTTATATCATGGATGCAGCATCTTCTTGTGCTTTAACAAGTTTCCTTTTAGGGAAAACTTTGCCCTACAAATGTCGCATTCAAACGGTCTCTCGCCTGTGTGTGTCCTCATATGCTGGGTTAAGTTTGAGTTCCGATCAAACATCTTTCCACAGGTGGTGCATTCGTATTCGAATTTTCGTCTCCTGGATTTTACATGAGTCATGTTGAGATCTGTTGACACTCCCTCAAGCTGTCCAAGGGCACGTGGCAGGATAGGCATACCCTGCAACTGTGAGAGCAAGAATTCACAAATGTGATCTTTGATTTGGTAATCTCCATGTAAGATATTGCAAAAGCAGAATTCCTACACCTAATTCTTACCTCAAAGACAGCTGCCAAGTTTCTACAAGAACATATTTGTCAGTTTCTCTCACACTATAATCACTGAAGCAAAGAAAATGCTAAATCATTAGGTTAACACAGCTTTCATATGACCTCTTCCATGTATGGTAGCATTCACCTCTTTGTCCTACTTGTGCATTTTCAGCCTATGTCTCTGCAGATTTCCCTTTACATTGAATCTGGCCTGACAAACACCGCACTCAAATGGCTTCTCCCCACTATGTGTCCTCATATGTGTCACAAGTTTTGCTGGACGGTCAAATCCCTTTCCACAAGTCGTACACACAGATTCAGGCTTCTGTTGTTTTATCTCAGCACTAGCACACATCCAATCGGACTGATTGAGAGGGCTCGTCTTTAAACCCATACATTAAAATTTTGTCTCATATTTAGATAAATCTTACTTTTCTAATTCTAACAAGAGAAATTAAGAACAGGAAAACTTTTCTAATTTTGACAAAAGAAATCAAGAACAGGAATTAAAATGTCTTGAAGCCATTCCCTACCTACCTACATCTTGTCCTTTGACTTCTCTTTCATTTACCTGCTATATGCCGTTAATTATGTAGTCATTGCTGCACCATGCTAGTTTTAGTGAGTGAGCAATAGAGGTTTAGCGCCATTTCGACAGCTAAGGTCATATTGATGGCGAGAACTACATTACACAATTTCATAGAGGAATGTGTTGGTGCCCACGCATATATGTGCACCACACATCGGAGGAGATAGGAAAGAGGAGAAATAGACCCTTTTAAGTGGGCTAGGGAAGTCCAGTGCTTATTTTATTTCCTTATAGCAAAACTAACCTTAAGGTACTCAGTCATTTAAAGATTTGTTTTCTTTGAATTAGGTCAAGAAGACGGTTAAACTGGTTATAACCTTTATTTCTGAATCAGTTAAAACCTAATCATGACATGGAAAGTATCCCAATGGTTTGATACCATTTCTTAAAGCAAATATGCAACCCAATTACTACCAAGTCAGCATGAACATCGTTCATGACAAATCCCTATGTGATTTCAGGGACTCTGTACCTGCAGCACTTCACAGTGCGGTTTTAGGTAAAATAACGAGCAGGCCTTACACAAACAGCATGTTTGCTTCAATGTCTAAGTTGTTACCCTCATGGGTGAAGAATCTTCATATGTCTCAGAAGGTTTGATTTCACTGAGAACCTAGCCTTGCAAATGCGGCATTCAAACGGCCTCTCACCGGTATGCGTCCTCATATGCTGGGTCAAGTTTGAGGTGCGGTCAAACATCTTTCCACAAGTGGTACACTCATAATCAAATTTTCGCCTTTTTGATTTTAGAGGTGTTATGTGAGGATTTCCGATTTGCAGACTTTCCGAACTTGGCCAACCCTGCAACCATTATGACAATCACTTTCTTAAACATGTAACAAAGGACCAGCAAACTGTAGGCTTTCTGCATTTCATCCAGAAAAGATATCTAGACAATAGCTTGAAAGAGTTCAAACTATATTCATGGTAAAACTCTTTCGGAGTCTTAAAAGAGCTTGGAGAAATTCACTGTCACACATTGCTGGCACACCTCCTTTTTGTCACCTTGTACTAGTGTAGGGTCATTGCTTCTACCAGATTGCTATGAAACTTCAGGAAATACCACATGCCTTCCTTCGAATATAAATCATTTTGAAGGTTATAGCAATAATAATAGCTGATGGAGACGAACGTTGCTGGCATGTGGATGGCTTTTGCGTCATGGGTGCTTCATCCTCAAATGTCTCTGCATATCTACCTTCTGTGTAAATCTAGTCTTGCAGATGCCACATTCAAATGGTTTCTCTCCGCTATGTATCCTCATATGTCTGGTTAGATTTGTGGTCCGATCAAACATTTTTCCACAAACGTTGCAGTTGTAATCATATGGTCTGTTTGACTTTGATCGGAATATGAAGGTAGGACGAGCCAGCCAATCCTGCAACCATGAGAGCAATCATTCAGCAGTGGCATTATTCAGCAGTGGCATTGATGTAATGGCGCGTTTACACTTAGCTTGAAACAATTCACAACATATCCCGAGACACTCAAGGGAACGAGCCTGTTTACAACAAAATACATATAGAGGGGTACAAAAAAGAAAGGTACTTAGGCAGCTTTCTCTACAGCGTTCTATTAAGGATGGAAATCGCAGGAAAGGGGAATTCTTGGAAAATAAAGATGACAAAAACTCAGTTACTAAGAAGAAGACAAAAAAGTGGCAACCCTGGAAATTCTCTGCATGTCATTCTCCTACTCAGGTAGCAAGAAGACCATCACACACTTTATGTCATATTTCTTATTAACAATGAACTACTAATGTATTCTGCCCATATGTCTTTGCAGATTGGCCTTCTGATTAAACCTGGCGTTGCATGGGGCACATTCAAACGGTTTGTTGCCACTGTGTGTCCACATGTGCCTGTTCAGATTGGATGAACGGTCAAATACCTTTCCACAAGTTGTGCACATATATTCAGCTCTACCCTTTGGCTTTTCTGTTACATAGTTTTCCAGACGCCAACCATGAGCGACTTTCGCATCCTGCAAGTGTGAGAGTAGTATTTACTTGTCTTATGGATATATATTTATTTTCTTCGTTGCCTCTTATTCTTGAACTGAATCAAATCACAACCTAACACTTAACCTATCACAAACTTAAACATGTATCTTACACTGATTTCCTACCTGGTGTATCCTTCAGACCATTGCGGCAATGTACCAAATTGTCTAGATCTGTGTTTGCCACTATTAATTCTCTAGTACGATATCTAGTATTTGTACTACATTCAGACAGTATGTCCTTGAACGTTGCAAGTTAAAGTTATCAGTTATCAAATGAATGATTTTTGTGCCTATTCTTCATGTGTGCATACATATTGACTTTTTGGTTGAACCTGGCTCCACAGACAGGGCATTCAAAAGGTTTATCGCCGCTATGTATCCTCATGTGTCTGTTTAGGTTTGATGAACGATCGAATACTTTTCCACAAGTTGTGCACATAAATTCAGATCTGCTCTTTGCCGTCTCTGTTATGTAAGGAATGGATGAGATCCCGAGACGCCGACCGAGAGTGTTTGCCATCGAAGTCTGCAAGTGTAACAGTACAGAGATGTAAGTTGGGTATTGAGAAATTCCCTAAAAAGCTGCTGTCGTGGAAATTACCCCCCCCCTTCAAAAATTGATATTTTTCAATGTATTCTATTTGTTTTAGAGGCTCTATCTAAAGAATCAGTTTCATTTCCATGTGGGGTATTAGCTGAAATACTAAAGGATTTTGAGTATATGCCTGACATGTTCAATACATTTAGGAGGGGCATCAGTAGATGCACATTGTGCATATAATTGTATCCATACTCCCTCCCCTTGTTTCAGCCTATATGGGCCAGTGTGTGTGGTGTGGAGTTGAAACATTGACAGTGTATAGTTGTAGTGTTTGGAGGGAGGGAGTGGGATGGGTTTCATATGGCCCCTCTTAAGGGGATTTCCCAGACCACAACACTCAGATAAGGTTACCAATGGCAAGGCACCATGTGGGGACACTGTATTATACAGTCTTCTGACTAAGCATTTTAGACCAATCAGAGAGCAGAATTCCATTCACTTCTCACTGAGCCGGTTCACCCCTGTGGTTGCACTACTTATCCAAAACGGCTACCCCGGAAGTTGTCCGCTTTCACGTGGAATGTTCCTGTAGTTTGCCACTCACACTCTATCTTATAGCAACCAGCGAAAGTGACCCAGTGAATAAGAAAACAGTAGAAGTTGTGGGTCAAGTAAGAGTTGCAACGGTAGAAGTTGCAATGCTTTTGGCACGTGGTGGCGCCACTTCTTTGCGTGCGAGCAGCGCCGCAGGTGCTGGTCCTCTGCCCAAAGCTTACCCCTGGCCTACCCCTGGGCCAGTAAATCCCTCTGCTTACACCAGGGGGCCTGCCTACTCCTTAGTGGAGTCACTGGCTGAAGTAGACAACTGAGGCCAGGGCCTGTGTGAAATAGAGGATTAGGGAAAGAACGCAAGATTCATTTAATTTGTTTTATGATAAACATGAATACTCACATTGTCTACTACCAGGGATGTAAGTCAGGCAAGGGCAAAAATCAGGAAGTCATACATTTACTTGATAAAAAAAAGCCTTTTATTTTTCCAAACAGCCCTCCTTACCACTCATATCAGGAAAATACATGTCATTCAAAATTTTTAGAAATCAGGAAATCCTGATAAAACCTGAAGACTTACATCCCTGTACTACCCTGAGGGCTCATGATATCCCTGTTCGGACTAAATTTAAAGATTTTTTAAATCCCTATTTTCAGGGAAATCCCTGACAACTTACATCTCTGAACAGTAAACTTCACTAGTCAATGGATATATATTTGTTTTATTCTTTATGTCTAACTAGCGTTTAACTAATCATAAACGCAACACATTAAAGCTACCTCATGGAAGCAGGCCCTACTCTTTCCCTACTTGATAAAGCATCCAGACCATTACAGCAATGCACCAAATACTCAGAATCTTATCCTATCAGTGCTAATTTGTCCAATGATAAGCTCCCTAGCACAATTTCCAATATCTATAAGTTCACATTCAGTTATCAAATGGATGATTCTTGTGCATTTTCTTCATGTGTGCAATCATATTGGCTTTTTGGTTGAACCTGGCTTCGCAGACAGGGCATCCAAAAGGTTTATCACCACTATGTATCCGGAGGTGTCTGATCAGCTTTGAACTGTGTGCAAATATTTTGCCACAGATATTACAGACATGATCAGTTTTCACCCTCGAGGTCTTCTGATGTTGGTACTGGGTAGGTGCCCCATCTGCCGTTCCACCGATAAGAAACACCTGCAACCATGATGAATATGTTTGATTATTTTTCTGTCTTGCAGTTGGCTTTTCAGTACAGTAAGACTATTCTTTGATCGTATGTAATCCCCTGATAAACAAACATGCTCTCAAAAGCCTAAGATTCAAGACAGAAAAGGAGCTGGGAAAAGGGGAGGGGGAGATAGGTGAGCGATGACCACTAACTGGAAGAGGGAACTTTAGATTTGTGTAAGAGCTACCTACAGAGAAAAGAAGGCAAGCTATTACTGAACTATTTATTTGGAACACTGATGAAACAGTCGAACAAGTAGGAACCAATATCAAAACTCTATACAGTAACTACAAACATTTGTCCTTTTTTTGAAAAGTTCATGCTACAAATTCCTAAGGCCACACCAAAAAAAAAAAAAAAAAATTTAGTTGGTCTACGGATCACCCTCTCCACATATTTGGAAATACAATTTTTTTTTCTTTGAAAAAAAAATCTTGTCTACTATTTTCGCTTATTCTTTAAAAAATAAAAATAAATAAAAAAAAAATTCGCTCGCTCGCACCATTTTTTCAAAACCAAAATCCGTAAACCAACTTATTTTTTTGGTGTGGCCTAAACAAGCTTACGTTTACTAAGCCCCACACCCATAGGTATGTAATGGTTCGTATTGACTTATATGTTGGGTGGCTCTTTGGCTCGCTTACCACTAGATGTACCAACACAACACGAGTAGTTCGGGTTGGGCAAAGCCCCAGAAACCCCTACCTCTCGGGTAGGACTTTACTTAATCTCTCTGATGACAAAGTATTAGCGTCTGGACTGGACCATGTCCAGTCCCCTTCTGCCGCTCGTCCGGCTCCTTAGTAGGAGCTGGACGCGAGGCATGGTGCTGCCCCCTCTTGTACCAACGAGGTATCGCAAAGCGACACCTAGCTAGCATAGAAGGAACAAGCACCACACGAACACGTCTCTCGGATGAACGGCACTAATATATATACAATGATGCCGGCCCCTACAGGTATGTAGGGGCCGGCATCGTTGTATATATACAAGGGGTCAATGGTTAGGAGATTATGTTAAGGATTCAATTGAAAATTTAGATCTAAGATCTATGATCAAGAGGCCCGTGTTAAGGATGCAATTGAGAGGATTGAATTTAGGATCTGTCATCTATGATCAAGATATTAGGATTTCATATTTAAATTTGACGATCAATTCTGAGTTTAATATCAATTCTAAAAGCAGTTAAATTGCAGTGCGTTTCCCGGATTAGAAATTTATCCCATATTTTCGGCAAAGTAAACACAGCAAAGCTGTAATGCCGTGCATATTCATATCATGTTCTAAGAAGTATAGAATTGATTTACAACATTTTTAATATGATCTTAGATCAAAATTTTCAGAACAAATATTATTTTAATACGGAATATAAAAGCCCTTCATATGTTGTGTGTTTTGCAATTTATTAATCTATAACATACTTTCAGGAAAGTAAACACAGCAATGCTGTAATGCCGTGCATATTCCTATTATGATCCAAGGAAAAAAGATCATTATATATGAACTCTATGGCCTTTGGAATGGACCTATACTTAAATATATGCTCTGATTGTGGTGCTTCCTCGCTCTCCATGTAAAATCCTGTCCCATTGCTATAGTATGGAGTAAACCTATGCCTGGATTAAAATATGCAAATAAGGAATGTGTGTGAGGGTTGGGAGTAGTGTGGTGGTGGTATTGGTGGTGGTGGTGTCACAATGGTCACTAACATCCATCTGATAACTTTTGAAGATCAAAATTGACCACATATGACCTGGATCCCTGTGATTCCTGAAACCAAGATGGCCGACACACAAGGAAAACAAAAGAATTAGGTAGTTGAGGTGTCCCAATGGTCACTAACATCCATCTGATAACTTTTGAAGATCAAAATTTACCACATATGACCTGGATCCCTGTGTTTCCTAAAACAAAGATGGCCGACACACATGGAAAACAATAAAATTGGGTAGTTGAGGTGTCCAAATGGTCACTAACATCCATCTGATATCTTTTGAAGATCAAAATTGACCATATATGACCTGGACCCCTGTGTTTCCGAAAACCAAGATGGACGACACATATGGAAAACAATAGAATTAGGTAGTTGAGGTATCCCAATGACTACTAACATCCACCTCATAACTTTGAAAGATCAAAATTGACCATATTTGAGCTGGATCCCTGTGTTTTCTAAAACCAAGATGGCCGACACATATGAAAAACAATAGAATTAGGTAGTTGAGGTCTTCCAATGGTCACTAACATCCATCTCATAACTTTTGAAGATCAAAATTGACCACATATGACCTGGATCCCTGTGATCCTGAAACCAAGATGGCCGACACACAAGGAAAACAAAAGAATTAGGTAGTTGAGGTCTTCCAATGGTCACTAACATCCATCTGATAACTTTTGAAGATCGAAGTTGACCATATATGACCTGGACCCCTGTGTTTCCTAAAACAAAGATGGCCGACACATATGGAGAACAATAGAATTAGGTAGTTGAGGTCTTTCAATGGTCACTAACATCCATCTGATAACATTTGAAGATCGAAATTGACCACATATGACCTGGATCCCTGTGTTTCCTAAAACCAAGATGGCCGACACACAAGGAAAACAATAGAATTAGGTAGTTGAGGTGTCCCAATGGTCACTAACATCCATCTGATATCTTTTGAAGATTAAAATTGACCACATATGACCTGGAACCCTGTGTTGCCTAAAACCAAGATGGCAGACACACAAGGAAAACAATAGAATTAGGTAGTTGAGGTGTCCCAATGGCCACTAACATCCATCTGATATCTTTTGAAGATCAAAATTGACCACATATGACCTAGATCCCTGTGTTTCCTAAAACAAAGATGGCCGACACACATGGAAAACAATAAAATTGGGTAGTTGAGGTCTCCCAATGGTCACTAACATCCATCTGATAATTTTTGAAGATCAAAGTTGACCATATATGGCCTGGATCCCTGTGTTTTCTAAAACAAAGATGGCTGACACATATTGAAAAAAAAAATAGAATTAGGTAGTTGAGGTCTTTCAATGGTCACTGACATCCATCTGATAACTTTTGAAGATCAAAATTGACCACATATGACCTGGATCCCTGTGTTTCCTAAAACAAAGATGGCCGACACACATGGAAAACAACAAAATTGGGTAGTTGAGGTCTCCCAATGGTCACTAACATCCATCTGATAACTTTTGAAGATCAAAATTGACCACATATGACCTGGATCCCTGTGTTTCCTAAAACAAAGATGGCCGACACACATGGAAAACAACAAAATTGGGTAGTTGAGGTCTCCCAATGGTCACTAACATCCATCTGATAACTTTTGAAGATCAAAATTGACCACATATGACCTGGATCCCTGTGTTTCCTAAAACAAAGATGGCCGACATATATGGAGAACAATAAAATTAGCTAGTTGAGGTGTCCCAATGGTCACTAACATCCATCTGATAACTTTTGAAGATTAAAATTGACAATATATGAGCTGGATCCCTGTGTTTCCTAAAACAAAGATGGCCGACACACATGGAAAACAACTAGGAGGCGTGTATTTGATGGATTAAGGAAATCAGTTAAGCACGGCATAGCCGTGGTGATTTATTTTGTCATGGTTAATTATAATGCTTAAAGTGTGCATCAATGTAGCAGGTCACCCATAAAGGGTTAATTGTGCATCAATGCATCATGCCATCCATAAAGGGTTAAGTGTGCACCAATGCATCATGCCATCCCTAAAGGGTTAAGTGTAAATCAATGTATCATGCCATCTATAAAGGGTTAAGTGTGCATCAATGCATCATGCCATCCCGAAAGGGTTAAGTGTACATCAATGCATCATGCCACCCATGAAGGGTTAAATGTGCATCAATGCATCATGCAATCTATAAAGGGTTAAGTGTGTATCAATGCATCATGCCATCCCTCAAGGGTTAAGTGCCATCTATAAAGGGTTAAGTGTGCATCAATACATCCCTAAAGGGTTAAGTGTGCATCAATGCATCATGCTATCCATGAAGGGTTAAGTGTGCATCAATGCATCATGCCATTTATAAAGGGTTAAGTGTGCATCAATGCATCATGCTATACCTAACGGGGTTAAGTGTGCATCAATACATCATGCTATCCATAAAGGTCTAAGTGTGCACCAATGCATCATGATATCCATAAAGGGTTAAGTGTGCATCAATGCATCATGCAATCTACAAAGGGTTAAGTGTACATCAATGCATCCATAAAGGGTAAAGAGTGCATCGATGCATCATGCAATCTACAAAGGGTTAAGTGTGCATCAATACATCTATAAAGGGTTAAGTGTGCATCAATGCATCATGCCATTCATAAAGAGTTAAGTGTGCATCAATGCATCATGCCATCTATAAAGGGTTAAGTGTGAATCAATGCATCATGCTATCCATAAAGGTGTAAGTGTGCACCAATGCATCATGCCATCCATAAAGGTTTAATTGTGCATCAATGCATCATGCTATCCCTAAAGGTTAAGTGTGCATCAATGCATCATGATATCCATAAAGGGTTAAGTGTGCATCAATGCATCATGCAATCTACAAAGGGTTAAGTGTGCATCAATACATCCATAAAGGGTTAAGAGTGCATCGATGCATCATGCAATCTACAAAGGGTTAAGTGTGCATCAATACATCTATAAAGGGTTAGGTGTGCATCAATGCAACATGCCATTCATAAAGGTTTAATTGTGCATCAATGCATCATGCTATCCCTAAAGGTTAAATGTGCATCAATGCATCATGCCATCTATAAAGGGTTAAGTGTGCATCAATACATCCCTAAGGGGTTAAGTGTGCATCAATGTATCATGCTATCCCTAAAGGGTTAAGTGTGCATCAATGCATCATGCCATCTATAAAGGGTTAAGTGTGCATCATGCCATCCATAAAGGTTTAAATGTGCATCAATTCATCATGCCACTTAAAACTCCTAAAAAAGTGCATCATACTTATGTGTACATGTATACATAAATATACATGTAGGTGGCCTTTAGTGGGTTAATAGTCAGTGGTGCTGAGAAGCGCACCACCAGCAGAAGAGAACCACATGGTGCTGGGGGAGGTGGTGCCAGGCAGGTATGGGGCCACCCCAGGAGCACAGCCACCACCACCATTCAGAGGTGGGTGGGGGGGGGCTCTATATACTATATACCATGGCTCTGCCTGGTGTCCAGGGCTACCACCACTGTCCCCAGGGTCTACAATAACAGGTCCACCAACACCACCACTGCCACCACTTCTATGCTTGACTGATTTGCAGATTTTAATCCAGGTATAGGCATACTCAATACTGTACCTATGACAGGATTATACATGGAGAGCGAGGAAGCACCACTATGAGAGCTTGTATTTAAGAATGGGTCCCCTCCTATAGCCGTTCATTCTTAAGAATGAACGGCAACTAGTGCGGATCATCCGAGAGATGTGCTTGTGTGGTGCTCGTTCCTTCTATGCCAACCAGGTGTTTGGTACAAGAGGGGGCAGCACCACGCCTCGCATCCAGCTCCTACTAAAGAGCCAGACGATCGGCACAAGGGGACTGGACCTAGTCCAGTCCAGACGCATCTCTCTACCTTCTCTTAATATACAACGATGCCGGCCCCTACATACCTGTAGGGGCCGGCATCGTTGTATATATACTAGTGCGGATCATCCGAGAGATGTGCTTGTGTGGTGCTCGTTCCTTCTATGCCAACCAGGTGTTTGGTACAAGAGGGGGCAGCACCACGCCTCGCATCCAGCTCCTACTAAAGAGCCAGACGATCGGCACAAGGGGACTGGACCTAGTCCAGTCCAGACGCATCTCTCTACCTTCTCTTAATAAAGTCCATCCAAACAGATGGGAATTTAAGGGCTTTGCCCAACCCGAACCTTTCGTGTTGTGTGCTGCTTGTAGTACTTAAGCGAGCCTAAGAGCCACCCAATCTAACACATAGAACGAACCGTTACAGGTATAACCCAATCCCTTAACAACTGACCCATTCTAGAATTCATTATAGGGTACAACATCTGCATCATATCAAAAATGTTCGTTTGGACAGTCATTTAAGTTTGGCTTATAATGTAAAGTTTTCTTCACCTTTTCTATTTGATAGACTATGATATTATTATTTCTATACATGTGCGACTGACATAGGCTATTTACATTTAAGGCTTCCCCTTTGTCTTTTTGCCTTGGACAACTTTGACAACTTCGACCTCCTTTGGTACACGCTTCCGAACAAATTTCCGTTTTTGTGTTGGTGGTGTAACCTCCGGGTGCTGCTTTATGACATGTTTAATCATGTTTCCTTCCTCTCTGAACTTTGACGAACAGACCGTACATGGGATATGTTTTGTATTACCATGTGTTTTCTCGTGCCTCAAGCAAACACCTTTCTGGTTGAATTTCTTTTGGCAGATTCTACAGGCAAAGGGTTTGTCACCGGTATGGGTGCGCATGTGGGTAATGAGGTAACCTCGCCTCGAGAAGGTTTTTTCACATACGGCGCAGAGAAATATAGTTTTCAGCTTCTGTCCACCAAGGCTCGGCTCTACAGGTGCCACGACTACCGGTGTTCCTTTCTGTAATAAAGAATAAAGAACCTAATGTATACTAATGTTAATTCTCTCAAGATTAGTGCCAAGAAGGAAGCAGCTCCGCTGGAAAGGTGTCCCTTTCTGGAGCATCAGTATATTTTATGGAAGCGATATGGTGCCATGTTAAATGATTATGGGAGTTAGTATTTCCTTAAAAAGCTACGACACGGATGTCAGATCCTCACTCCTTGATCTGCAAATGCTCAATACCAGCAGAGAAGAAAGAGTATAATCTTTCTTATTACACTGTTAATGCAGAAAACACTTTCATAAAAGATAAACACATGATAATCTCAAATCTATTATGTTTTTATAGGGGATGGACAGGTCAATAGCTCTCGAAGTTTCTCCTTTCGATTCTTCAGCCATTTCTTTTCTTTTTAATACTTCGGCAGTTTGTTTTCATGGTGCTGTTGGCTTTTTCCTCTTCAGGTATTTCTACCTTTGGACCATCCCCTGCTGGCGATCCCCCATCTGTGATGAGCAATCAATAACCGGTAAAACCACTTCAAGCTCAGTTTGTTTGTGGATTCATATGGAAGAAGTATATATGTGCATCAGGGTTACTTGTACCTCAGTAACCCGAGTTAGGAAGATGCGCTTCTAATTTGGCCCTAACACAAATCAGAAGTTCATAGCTTACTCCCTAGTTAGGCCTCAGGGTGTGCTCTAGTTTGATCTAAAAATTGGCCTTTTGTGCTTAGGTTTGCTTTCGGGAAATACATCAGATTCTGCAGTTTGGATATCCCATATGTACATATATGTTTGTTTGCCTATTGGCTCTTCGAATAGAAAACAACCTTACACTGATGCACGCTTTGGCAAATAGCCTACCTAACCATGGATGCAAATTATGTTAAGACAACTGAAACAGGAATCGTCATATAGACCTTTATTGAAATTGAAAGACATCAGAACCACATATATCATTTTTGTTACCACAATCTAAAGTTAGGAGGGAACTAACAACAGTGAACTGCATTTCAACAGATGATACACTATGTTAGATGTCTATAGGCAGTCTGTTTACAGTAAAGCTACCAAGAATATATCTTAAACCCTTGAATAATACATCACCAAACTCTTAAAACCAAATACACATGTACATATTAGCCTTAACTAATGAATAAGCAAGCACTTACTACCCACGTAACACCACATGAACAGATATCCTGACACAGTTGTTGATTAAGCTTGTAACTATAGTCAATGGGCAATAGTTTAGAATGAGTGTTCTACATCTTTGAACAAGTCAACCAATATGGAATGGTCCTACTAGGAAATAATGCATCTTTGCAGGGTGCTATCGATTCTCTTCCCATTATGTGTCAACTTGAAACCACCCAGCTGGATGCATATTCACACTTGGAATCACAGAGAATCTTCAATTGTATCACTTCCATGGAAGTGGTCGTGTTGCCCACCAGAGACCTGACTGATTTCTAACTCTAACCCTGGGGGGACATCAACATCATCATCATTATCATCATCATCATCATCATCATCATCATCATCATCATCATGGCTCTCCTCAGGTTCACAGTCACTGTCAGAATGTTCAGTGACCTCAGCCTGTTCTTCCTCTACGGCCGCTATAGCCATTTTTATCTGTGAGGAGAAATCTGGGGAGAAGCTGAGACTCTTTTGCATACCCTCTCCTCCCTCTGCACCTGACGCCTGTTCTGAACCCTCTCCAACCTCCCCACTTGAAGCCTTCTTGGGCTTTTGCCCTGGCGTTTCACCTGTCTCCGCTTCCCATGCCTCTGGGTGCTTCCTCCTTATATGGGCCTTCATATTGAACTTAACCTTAAACCCTATCCCACAGACATAACACTGGAAGGGTACTGCATTACTGTGCGTATTCATATGCGTATTAAGAGCGGATTTTTGTTTAAAAGCCTTCCCGCAGGTCTGGCACTGAAACGGCCGCTCTCCTGTGTGAATGCGCATGTGGTCGTCAAAGTGTTGCTTCATGAAGCAAACCTTGCCACATTCAGAACACTGATAGATCTTCTTGGGTCTATGACCCGTTGTTGAGGCAGTTTTGTGTTTCTTCGGAGTTGCTGGTGGTTCCAGGTGTTTTGCCTTAACATGGGCATGGAGGGTGTACTTCAGTTTGAACTGCACCCCGCAGTAGGTGCATTGGTGTGGTTTTTCATCGCTGTGTACTTTAACATGCGAGTCACGATTGGATCGCTGAATGAAACGTTTACCACATATGTCACATGAGTAGGGGCGTTCACCAGTATGGATGCGGATATGATCTATGTGGCGCTGTCTAGTCAGGGAGACCCTGCCACAGTCATTACATTCATAGCTTTTAGGGGCCGTCCTGCGCCGCTTCCTTTTCTTCTTCTCTGGCATCTGTAACCAGTATAACAACAAAGTATTTAATGATACAGCTACTGCATTAGGTCTTGTTATATATACAGCCACCAAGGTGGGCTGTGATCTCCACATAAATGCCCTTAGATTTTTATTGAATGAACCATTGAAACTTCAGAAGCATATATATATATATATATATATATATATATATATATATATATATATATATATATATATATATATAAAGATTGCAAAGCTTTGACGACTAAACCCAAACTATGCACCCAACAAGACTTAAGTTGCCTCCTTGTATCCACATGTAACTGAGGGATATTTAACTAGAATAGAAAAGAAACTATGGTTCACTAGAATATATATGGCCGGTGATCAGCATATCTCATGTGTGGAATAACTGAAATTCCTTTTAAAAGAAAGAAAATGTACCCTTATTCAATCTCAATGTTGGGATGGCATTTCAGCAGATGCTCCTTTCGGCTCTGATTCAATTTGAATTTGGCGTTGCAAAGGGTGCACTTATACGGCCTCTCGCTGTCATGTGACCTGAGGTGTACATTAAGATGGGAACTCTGTTTAAATGCTTTGCCACAAAGCTGACATTGGAAAGGTCTCTCGCCAGTATGTATCCTCATATGTTCTACCAGGTGATGCCGCATGGAGTGCACGCTACCACACTCCACACATTTAAATGACCTTTTGGCTGCCGTCACAGTCTCAGGTGCTAGCACCTTTCAGACTCACCGGTCTCAGATGCATGTTTCATTTTCATATGTGCATTTAACCTGAACTTGGCTTTAAAACTCGCCTTGCAGAGCATACACTGGTGCAGTCCTCAGCACTATGTACTGATCTGATGTGACAGTTTCGGGCAGAGCCTTGCGTGAAGCATTTACCACATATTTCACATTTAAATGGTCTCTCTCCTGTATGTGTTCTCAGGTGGTCGATGCAGTGGTGCCTGCGTCCAAACACCCGCAAACACTCACTACACTCAAACTCTGGCTTGTCCCCCTCTCTTTTCTGTTTCATGCTATCCAATGGTGAAAAGATCACTCTGGTCCCATCTGGGTCTGGTGCCAATTGAGCTGCCCATTGCAACCAGGATAATAAAGAACCATCATATGCAGATCAGTGAAATTTGTCTCGATATCAACACTAGTTTGTGTTTTGTACAAGAATATGTTAGGTTGTGGACATTGTTCAGGTGAGTTGGTCGAACATATGGAGTGAAGTTTATAACTATTCCTTATATAATTGCACTAGCAGTGTTATTTCTTACAAAATTGTAAAGTCAAAGAATGATTTCTTAATAAATATAAAAAAAAAATGGCTGAAATTCCCAGAATTCAATTTTAAAGAAAAAATACCTGTATATTGTGGCCAGTGTATCCCAAAAATAAAACTTTGTGCGACAAAAGACATAACCGGAAACCTACACTAAAGTTCTAAATGATTTTATCAGTCTTAAAGAGTTCATCTTTGTCATTTCATTCATACATGTCCAGATTGCGCGGCTTCTGAATTTGATTTTGAATCCTGTCAGTGCATTTATGTTTAATGCATCTTGCACAATTTCAAATTCAGCCTGCTACTTGCATGTTCATTTGTCAACACAACCAAAACGCCAATCATTATTTTTGCAGTTCCAACTCTATCCAGTCTCAATTTCAAAACCAGGATGTTTCCTTTTGATATGGGCCTTCATGTTGGCTTTGACCTTGAACCTGGTACCACAGAAGACACATTGGTGTGCCGCAACCTTGCTGTGTGTAAATTTGTGGAGTCGGAGGGCAGCTCTCTGTTTAAATGCCTTGTCGCATTGGTCGCACTCAAATGGGCGTTCTCCAGTATGTATGCGCATATGGTCATCAAAGTGGTGCTTCATATGGTGGATTCTTCCACACACCGTGCACTGGAAAATCTTTTTCGGTGCAGCTGACTTTGTATTTTCTGTCTTTGGTTTATCACTCTTATCTGCATGCTTGGTTCTTAGGTGGTGATTCCATGAACCTTTTACTTTGAAGCAGAGTCCACAGTAGTTACACATGTAAGGCGTCTCCACACCATGTCGCGCCTTCACATGGCAGTCCCTTGCTGAGCGTTGAACGAAGGCTTTCCCGCAAACATCACAAGCCCATGGTTTCACGCCATTGTGCATATTCATATGATCCACAAAATGGTGCCTCAGCATGAAGGTCTTAGGACATTCGGTGCACTGAAACGGCTCAGTCCTTTTCTTAGGACCTCGCTTGACTCTTTTCCCGGATGTGAAAACTCTTCTTTTGAGTTTGGTTTTGGCAGCAGTATTTTTTTCTGCATCATCTTCCACCTACAACCAGGATAACAATAAAGAATTATATAGGATTTTTCAAGATACTTCTCCCTTGTATTTGCTGAGGGAAGGTAGATTACAGATAATACTGCTAGGAACATTATTAATCAAGTTAGTCAATCAGTATTTTGTTAAAGGCTTGTTCTTATATATTGCACAAGGGAAAAATAACTAAATTGATATCTTCTCTGTAAAGCTTTAACAAGGTGCCGTGCATTATCTTTAATAGAGAATAGAAGGGTGTCTGGATTCAGAGAGATGTCAGTTCGATATTTGGGCACTTCAAAAGTGGGGTTATACCCTAATCAGAGTGACAAATACCTTCAAAATTAATCACTTTGGGTTGGGTGTATCTTTAAGGATTATCAGAATTATAAAATATTCATTTTAATTTTTTTTTTATTATTATTTGTGCAGTAAAATATCACCTTTGAAACTCTGAAATCAGAGAAAATCTGAAACTCTGTCATCTCTGCTGGAAGCCATTAAAGAACGAGTCAAGTAAATGGGCGTATATAGATTGTATAGTGGAGGTGATAGGCATAGGCCATAGGCCTTAAGTGTACAATGGGACAGGCTTGAGTTAGTGTATGAGGCTATCTACAGAGGTAGGTGACTTGTGCTGCCCTCTATAGTGAACCTAGAAAACTCCTTGGTGGCACCATATTATGGGGAGAAGAGGAACTCAAACCCACGCATTAAAGTTACATTTCTTTAAACCTTCAGGAAAATATGGAATTTTTAAATGAAAAAGAAATGACTGCACCATTCTGTTGTCATTTTCATCGAGATAACTTTAGAATAAAATTTGGCTATATTCCTGTCTCTGTAAGGTGGTTATTTCACATTAAGTAGCATTGCTTTGTGATGTTTTTTGGTAACTACTGAAAAAAAAAAAAAAAAAATCTAGAAAAATGGGTAAACAAAAAAAAATCAAAAAAAAAAAAAAAGATAAAACAAATATCCTATGACCTATATATCATTTTCAACTTGTTTCATGCAAATTTACTAGGATATAGAACCATAAATGTAGAAATAGGACAGAAAACATTGATATTGAAAAGGCCCTTCAGAAAACGAGTTCAAATAACCAATAAAGCCTTTAGGTGTAGATCAAGTAGATCTATGGTATTACTTGACTCGTTAACTATGATCTACAATTTAAGGACAAGACCTATCCATGTGCCTCATCTAGTATTTGCTCTGCTGTTGCCGGCATGTACTGAAAACCGGAAGTTGAAAGCGTCTCACAATAAGACGCTTTTTGGTGGTCTGGGCTTAGACCAAATAGGAACAAAGAAGGAAATCACTGATTTTCCTTCCACTTTAGTAGTAGACCCTATGGGAAAATCTCTGGGAGAAAATTGGCACCTGAAACCATTCCTTTTCTTCAAAAGGTAAAATGGTTGTTTTGCTTTGTTTCTTTTTCATTTTTACTGTTTCAGATGGATACAATAGCACCTTGTTTATCCATCTGCATGTGTTTTATGAAATTTTATTTGGAAATTCTGGATGAAAATTGACATTGTAAATTTGATGTCTGTTTTTTGGAAAATGCCACCACCTACCCGGTGGTATAGACTCAGGAGGTACCCTGAGCCAATAAAGAATTATATGAGAGAATCTTTAATACACTTTTGCCTGGTATCTGCTGAGGGTAGTACACAGATGATGCTGATAGGAACAAAATAAATTTATGTGTGCTATAGAGCACTTATGGCCCAGGGTCTTCCACCAAATATCCAAAAAAGATTGAATTAAAATAAAACATCTGCTATAGAGCAATTATGGATGTACTGTAGTGGACTGTCACTATTTATTTTCCCATATTTTGTAGAAGAAATTCCCACTTAAAGTATTCCATTCTGATCAACGTACCATGGCTGAAAAGATGCCGCCAATGACACTTCCTTGCCAAAAATCAAGAGAGACTGTTCATGAAAACTGGACCGTCATAGGCTACACGGACATCGCATGCCATCTGCCGACTAAAAAAGAAGGTATATGACAGGTCAATGAATAGACCTTCCTAAGATCTAGCGATGATACATATAACTACATAAACGGTCTTCTAATGATCGGTCTCCATATATGGAGACCTATCACTTCACTTTTTGACAATATATATAACCCTTCGGCTGTAGGTGCTATCGCATTTGTTATCAGTACAGCTGGACTACCTGAAGCTCACCTGCTGAAAAAAAGTGTCTTAATCTGGTAATTCCCATAAGAGACCATGTGTTAATTCTATCACTAAAATCTATCGCACCCATAGACCCAATGCTTAAGGGCCTTGTAGTCAGTATGGCACATGAAAACATGATGTACGTACAGCAGCATTTTACATAGAGAAAGACATCACTCACCATGAAGGACAAAATATTGTCTGATAGATGAGATTTGAAACTTTCATTTGGCTTGTGTGAAATAACAGTATATCACTGAATGATTACACCCTAAAGTTGGTGATAACAAATTTGTGGATTTGGCTGAAAAGGCGCCGCCAATAGCCCGGGGGAACCCTGGGCCAATGAGTGATCAAGACCTATCCTCCCTTTTTTAGTCCTTTAGTTCATCCAACCCTCCATCAGACTTCCCAACCAGATCCAATCCTGATAACACAGACATTGCAGAAAATCCCGCCTTTAGGCGTCAAGTGCAAATGACTTTGACATGAAGAAGCTGAGGTAAACATGCAAAATACATCTGAATTATCTTCTTTTATTTCTAACTGAAAAAGCACCAATCACCAGGCTTATACTTCTAAATCATCGGTTGTATTTCGCAGTGACGCAATGGGCTCCTCAAAATGAAGTCCCCTAGAAGAGAGGTTGGCTGCCCCGGGGGATAGGATTCTGAGCCCCATGCTTATTCCTCATGTGTACTAGCATGTTAGACTTGCGGTTAAACTTTACTCCGCAAAGCGTACACTGAAATGGCTTCTCTCCTGTGTGGGTCCTCATATGGTCCGTTAAATGCGAGTTGTCCCAACAAAGTCTTCCGCAGATGCCACATGTCAGGCTGTGTTTCCGCACCTTGATTGTCTCTGAATTGTCAGACTCAATTCTATACTTCTCCACGAGCTGTGGTATCTGGAACCATAGTATTGATACATATTAGTTCTACTTGAAATATTATTATCAGTTGTTAGAATAAAGGAGGAAACCCAAAAGTAATCTCACACGTGTATGATATAGAACATGTAAACCGCATGCATCAAACCTGTCTATCCTGAATATAAATAGGGAGCATTGTCAACATGGGAAAGTTGAAAAATGACCTCAACCCAAGCTATATCAGTCATCTATTTGTTATGGCCGCCTTCCATTTGAATTCTTCTACATATAGATCATATATACTAATCAAGAAGGAGATTAAACGCATGAAACAATTCCTTTTGATGGTTTAATTTCAAATTTCATACATCATTACTTGTACACTCCTGACTAACATTGTACAAACAACGATCGGCATTGTGAGGCAGGGGTCCACACCGGAGGGAGGACCAAATTCTTTCTTTGCACAGATGCTTCAGAATTGTCTTCACAGAATCCAGCTGCTTTGTTTTTGACTCTTGCCAGGAATATGCAAAAGAGCTGAGTGACATTTATATGCATGCCCTTCAAACATGGCACTGCATTAAACTGAGTCCTCGCTTTTAACCTCTCCTTCAGCTAAAGCATATGGATGAAATTTCCTCATGTGTTTCTCCAAGCCTGATTTCATCATGAATTGGCTGACACAGTGTGAGCAGTGGAAGGGTCGTTCGCGGGTATGTGAGCGCATATGTTCATCCAGGTGGACCGTATCGACGCATACTTTAGGGCATTGTGAACATTGGCGTGCTGCCGCCTTTCTGCCTCGGAGGCTGCGGATGCTACGTATCTCAACACCTTCAGGCCACACCTGTAATCACAAAGAGATGCACATGGGTCACAATTAAGTCTAAGCAACTGGAAAAACTTTATTTTAATGTCGCGTGTTTTCTAAGCACTGTCAGGGCACTTAAACTTCATTTTCATCTTGTGTGGTTTTTCAAAGCGCCTGTCAGGGAACTTTTTCATTCATAAGATGTTCTCTGCCAACATGGTTCTGTCCATTCTCCACAATCTATGAACTAATTCCAGAAAGCCTTGCCTTCAAATTGATTTGATCAGGTGGCCTAGTACCATATGCAGGTTTCAGATGCCCCATTCCCTAGTATATCAAGTTTACTAAGCGTGAATAAAGCTTTCATCATGATTTATGGCAGTTCTTGATATGATTTGTTAGAGTGAATTTCCGGTTGAATTTCTTATGGCAGATTGTCAGGGATGAAAGTCACAGAGCATGAAAATCCCTAAAAAGGGACAATATCAACCCAAAAACCTGGATTTTTGTATGAATATATGAGGCCTTCAAAATCCCTGAAATCAGGGAAATCCCTGAAGACTTTCATCCCTGGATTGTACACTGAAATGGCTTTTTCTGTAGAATGCGTTGTCAGGTGGTCTTTGAGGTGAGATTTCCGTTTACAAATCTTTGCGCACTCCACATACTGGCGTACTTCTTTCCATAGCCGTATGATGTATAATAGGCCTCTGGATCTGGTCCGAGCTGATGGTATCCGCAGTAAGCAAGGCCTGTAAGAACTAGAGGGATGTATGTACCATGGGCGCAGCTAACTCGGAAGAGAGGGGGATGGGTGGCATTTGGTCTGACATCAGCACTCCCAGTCACTAGCTCCAATCGGATGTTTAGTACTGTAATCTGTTAATAAGTATAGTCCCAACACAACAAGACATCTGCTTAGAGAGCCAGGTGGTTAACACATGGGTCAAAGGGGTAGGGAAAAAGGTATCCAAAGGTTTCCAAATGGAAGGTATATACTTTAACATTGGACACTGATAGCGTCGCCTCTGCACAGGTTCCAGACACCAATTTGTTATCAATGAATTATGATAAGATAAGACCTTCTTTGACTAATCAGTTGTGATCTACATGACCTTTACACTTTAGTCTACATGAATGATACCATATTTAATGAAGAAGAAAAAACACTTATTTGATGCTTTATTTCGGCAATAGTTCCACATTTTTGTCTCGTTTTCAGCACCCTCCAAAAGTGTTAATCCATGGTGGTACCTATAACTCTTCTGAGTTAACAAAAGAAGCTGTCCATGTCACTTTACTGTAGTTCTTTTGTTAAGATTATTTCAGGGTTAATGAAATATGCTACCATGCCTTAGTATTTATCAGCATGTTAACTTGAAGGACAGCAAAATACCTTCCTGTGAAACAGTCTTTTTTTTTTTTCTTGCTCAATTTTCTAACATATATCGGCCTTGAGGCTGGCACAAAATCAGCTTTTCCAAGGAACTCTTAACAACTAACCAGAAAAAAGGGCAAACCTTCGAGCAAATCAACTAAACTCTACAACAATTTCAAGTTTTGCAGATAATCTCTACTGCCAAGCTGTTCATAACCTAATGTATACACGGGCACTTACAAAGACCAACGAACAAACCCACTTTTATCCAACCAAGAGCAGTTACAAAATGCATGTGAAAACTGTTACTTCGCATGACGTGTTTTCATATGCTTAATCAGGTAAGATTTTCGGATACAGCTGTATTGACAAACGTTACAATGGAAGGGTTTTTCGCCCGTATGTCTCATCATATGCCTGCCAAGGTCTGTCTTGTCACGAAATGTCTTACCACAAACGTCACAAGCCACAAGAGTTCGGCCTCTTCCACCTGATGGTCTTGATGACTCGGCCGCCTGTGGATATCAAATATGGACCAAGACATTTATATTTTCTCTTTCCATAAAGGAGTAAAGATTTCTTGGCCCATTTAGGCCTAAAGATGAAAGATACATAATGTACTTGTACCTTCATCATAATTTCTATTAACTAGGGGTCATCATGCAAAGACCTGAGAACTATTAGTGGGTGAGGAAAAAGTAGGAAACACAATTTACAACTAAGTCCTTTCTTTAAATATGCAACATTATAACAAGGTATCCAAACAGTTAGTAGACAAGATATGAGACATTCACCTTTAGATAACAGATATACATCAATTGTGTTGCCAACCAGAACTTTCAATGTTGACACAAATTGTTCCTTACCAATTTCTCCATTTATTTTTCCTTTAAAAAAAGAGAGAGATAGTAGCTTTCATCATATGCACATGAAAATATTGTGCTGCCATATTGAAGTATGTCACCTATAACTAAGATACGGCAGTGAAATGTTCATCTAGTTATGACTTGTGCTGCCTTTGTCTGTGCCTAGTCATATCACTTTTCTGAATAAAACCTTTACCACACAATAAACATTGAAATGGTCTTTCGCCTGTGTGTGTCCTCATATGCCTGCTAAGGTTGGTTTTGTCACGAAATGTCTTGCCACAGGTGCCACAAGCCGCAGAACTCTGGACTCTTCCTACTGTTGGTCTTGTGTTACCCCATCCAAATGAGGATTCTGCCACCTGTGGATATCAAATATGAACCAAGATATTTATATTTTCTCTTTCCATAAAGAAGAATTAATACCATAGCCTATGTAGGCCTAAAGCTGAAACATGTATGATATGTTGGCCTCTTTAATCCTTGTTACAAACTCCATACAGCGAGCTCACTTAACATGAGAGTTTCCCCATTGGACATCAGATATACAGCAATTGTGTTGCGAACCAGATCATTTGATGACACAAAAAGTTTCAAACATAAATTCCCAATTTGGTTTCTAAAATAAACTTGAATAGTAATAAAAACTGTTTTGAACATCAGCATATGCTGTTAAAATTGCTGCTACTTCATGTCATGCTTTCATGTTGTGCCAGCATATTAAAATATGTCAGTTATATATATGAGGCAGGGTAGTGAAGCAGTTTTACATATTGAGCGCATTTTTCAAATTGTGTGGTTATGACTTGTGTTGGTGCCTAGTCAAAATCACCTTTTTGTGTAAAATCTTTACCACATATTAAAAACTGGAAGGGTATTTCGCCTGTATGTGTCTTCATATGCCTGCTAAGGTTGGTTTTGTCACGAAATGTCTTGCCACAGGTGCCACAAGCCACAGAACTCTGAACTCTTCCAACTGCTTGTCTTGGGTTACCCCCATCCAAATGAGGATTCGACTGCCTGTGGATGTCAAATATGGGCCAAGACATTTGTATTTTCTTTATGAACTATGAATAGAAGTAAAGAATCTTAGACCAACTGGCAAAAGGAACTGAGATCACCAAGTTCTTGTAAACAAAAACATCAAGCTAAACCATGAATAAAGTGCTTGGACATGCTCTTTTGTCATCAAAAGTCAATTGTAATTTTTCCCCATAAGGCAAGCAATAGTTACAGAATGGCTCTCTGGTCTGTGTAATTGTCCCGGATGTCTCTGAGTCAGAGTGCAGTTTTCTGATGTGCTTCATCATGTTAGATTTTTCTTTTTCTGACACTAATGGTTACACCCAATATTTACACAAAAATTTCGCGCCCCCCCCCCTCCTTCCCTTCTATTCAACACTTTTCCCCTAGCAATGTGGTTTTAAACTCAATCAAAATGCACCTGAAAACTGCTACTTCATATGACATGTATTCATATGCTGCTGCAGGTGACATTTTTGTTTGCAGGTATATTCAGACATTGCAATGGAAAGGTTTTACGCCTGTGTATGTCCTCACATGCCTGGCAAGGTTGGTTTTGTCAAGAAATGTCTTGCCGCAGGTGTCACAAGCCGGGAGACTTCGGAATCTTCCAACTAGTCTTGGGTTACCCTATCTAAATGAGGTTTCATTCACCTGTGGGGGTCAAATATGAACCAAGACATTTATATTTTCTCTATGAATAAAAGCTAAGAATCTTACACTAACTGGCACCAAGAACTGAGATCACCAAGTTCTTGTGGTACACAAATACCTCACCTTAAAAACTGCAGGCGTCTTCATTTCAGACAAAGAGCGATCACTTCAAGTATAGAGAGAAAACTCTGACCATTACTTAGTGGGTGCACAACTTGTTTCTGCCAACCTGCCTAATTTGACTAGGTCGATTGTAATTTTCCCCCTTCTAAGGACTTGGTTAGAAAATGGCTCTCTGATTTGTGTGCATGGCCGATATGTCTGTGAGTGCAGTTTTCTCATGTGCTTCATCATGTTATAGGTTTTTTTGTGAAGCAGTATTTACCAGACACTGATAGTTACACCATTTTTTTACACTAATATTCCCTCCTGTCTCTTCTATGTTGTTTTAAACTTAATCAAAATGCACCTGAAAACTGGTACTTCTTATGACATGCTTTTATATGCTGCAGCAGGTGAGATTTTTGTTTGTCAGTATATTGACAGATGTTGCACTGGAAAGGATTTTTCGCCTGTGTGTGTGTCCTCATATGTCTGATAAGATCCGTTTTGTCACGAAATGTCTTGCCACAGGTGTCACAAACCACAAGAGCCCGGCCTCTTCCACCTGGTGGTCTTGGGTTACCCCATCTAAATGAGGTTTCAGCCAACTGTGGGGGTGAAATATGAACCAAAACATTCATATTTTCTGGCACCAGGAACTGAGATCACCAAGTTCTTACAGTACATAAATATGGTAGTAAAACTATATTAAACGAAAACATGGGTGCTTGAACCTGTACCTTATATCATCAGCTCTATTAACTATAGTGTAATGGTGCACAATGACTGGTTTACACTTTTTTCTGCCAACCTGCCTATGTTGACCTAGCCAATTGTGATTTTCCCCCCTTAGAAGGCAGGGTCAAAATGGCTTTCTGGTCTATGTGCATGGCCTAGATGTCTACTGTGAGTGTGAGTGTCGTTTTTTCATGTGCTTGGTCATGTTAGATTTTTCTGCACAGCAGTAATTACAAACCGGACACTGGAATGGTTTTTCGCCAGTATGTGTTCTGATGTGTTTTCTAAGGTCTGTCTTGTCTCGACACACCTTTCCACAGGTGCTACAAAACGACCCATGTGACTGGTCTCTAACTACCGCTACTGATTGGGGGGTACCCCATCCACTTAAGGCCATCTGCAACTGTAGCAAACACAAGTTTGTATTAGTCTTTTCTCTGCATATGAAGCACTGCAAGAAAGTGTGCATACTACAAGAAGGTATGCATAATACATGCAGGTGTAATACTTTCTAATGCAGGTGCAAGACCTTCACACTTAGAAACAAAGATAAATACCAACTGAGCTTCCAACACAACCTTTCTTTAGATTTTAAAATAGATCTATTACCCACAATACCTCATACTTATTCTTTCAAAACAATTTCCTGTTCCCTTTAAAGTGCTCCCATGTCATCAACATCATCAAAATGCACTTGAAAAATGCTATTTACAATGACCTGCTTTAATATGCTTCATCAAGTGAGTTTTCTGGTTACAGCTATATTGACATAAGTTACACTGATGTGGGTTTTCTCCCATGTGCGTTCTCATATGCCTGTTTAGGTCATTCTTGTAACGATATGTCTTGCCACCAGTATACCACATGTGTCACAAGGTAGACGATTCCATAGTCTTCCAACTGTTTCTCTTGGGTTACGCCATCCAAATGAGGATATAGCCATTTGTTCACTCTGTTTGTGAACAAAGATATTCATATTTTGATGAAAAGTGCTTTTCTGGATGGTGTGCTTTCATGTGCTTAATTAAGTTAGACTTTTTTGTACAACCATATTGAAAGATTGCACATCGAAATGGTGTTTCACCTGTGTGTGTCATTACATTCCTGGCAAGGTTTTTCTTGTCACGAAATGTCTTGCCACAGGTGTCACAAGCCAGACGAACTCTGAGTATTCCAATTGCTTGTCTTAGGTTACCCTGTCCAAATGAGAATGAGGACACTTCTTCATACCAATCTAAGACATAGGCATGGATTGGTTAGTTTCATAACATGCACTAGAGACTAAAGTACCACAAATGTGCAACTATGCACTTGGTCTCAGGCAAAAAGTTCTAAGACCTCAGAACTCATCAGAACTCTGCACTTACTTATGAAGATCATGTCATTTTTGAACCACATCCATGCTTTGCTCATGATATCTTATCCTAACAAAAACAGTATGTTACAGCAAGGTTCTATGCTTGAGACACCTGTTTGTAAGGGTGACACTTCCTAATGTGTCTCAGCAGGTTGGGGTTCCGACAAAAACCTTTCTGGCAGGTGTAACATTGAAATGATTTTTCGCCTCTATGTGTCCTGAGAGGTCTTGTGAGGTCAGTCTTGTCCCAAAGAGCCTTCTCACAAATGTCACATGCCATTGTTTTCCAACTACTGCCACGAGGATGCTCTGTCGGCATGAAGTAACCTGTAGATGCATTATACAAGATTTTACAGTTTGTCTCTACTTTAAAACTAATTCTACAACGTGCATTGAACACCTTAAGTACTATCTGAACATACGGCTAGCAGAATCAGCTAACGCAGGGCTAGCAGAAAGTGGCTCATGTGCAAATGTAACTTGTTAACTTTGTCAGAAGTGCACTTTCATTTGGCTTAACATTTTACATCCCGAGACCTATTGCTGATAAACCAACTTATTCAAAATATTTCCATCCCAGCATAATTGGATATTTTACATAATCAGAGCATGTAGAATTGCTATTGCTGGTGGCGTCTTTTCATGTGTGTAAACAAGGCCGACTTTTGTGTAGAGTTATACTGACAGACGTTACACTTGAATGGTTTTTCACCTGTATGTGTCCTGATATGCCTTTGGTCCGTCTTGTCCCGAAATACCTTACCACAATTGTCACATGCCAGGCGACCCTGCTGATTCCCAACTGCTCTAGCAAAGACACTGGAACCCCATGAAATCACCTGTAGATGCATCAGGGAGGCTTTTCGTATCAGTTAATTTTCATAAGTCCGTAGGAGTTACATGAGATGCACAGAATACCTACCCCCCCCCCCCCCGTAGGTATGTGCATTTTGAAAGCAGGCTAGGAGTAATTATACCACGATTTCTGGGTTACACAGTGCTTTTTGCTGGATATTCCTATGCACATACCTGTCGATATTGCACACCCTGTAGGCTGTAACATCAATTTTTCAAGGCGTGCGGTTATCCATGGATAACCCGCACGCCTCTCATGTCCCTCCATGTCATATGTTACATGTTAAAACCTACGACAATTTTCATTACCAGGGTAGGGGTCGAACCTCAGATCCCTAGTCCAACTCCCTATGCATTGCGCCACAGGGACTGACTGATGGTGGCTGGCTAGAACCAGGTCTGGATATGATAGAAAGCCCGGGAAGGCGACGACTGCGGTCTGTCAGCTACCATAACCACAGGACGCATTCAAACATAGCCAAGCCGAAACGGCCGCTGAAGGAGGAGACGCTGTGGTCTAGTGGTTAGCGCGTTGCGCTCAGCCGCCAGAGGTACGCTGGTCGAGTCCCAGTCCGGGCGCATCTTTTTTCGTCGTGTGCGCTGTCGCTGTCCGCTGCCAGGCGACAAGGTGTATTAAACACAAACATAACCGCGAGACGTATTCAAAGCTTTAGCATTGGCCAATTCCTCAAATTATTTCTTAGTTCTCTCAGTAGGCTGTTAAAAGTATATGCGTTCCATTTGGAAACCTTTGGGAACCTTTTACCTGCCCTTCTGTGGTGCTGTAACCCACCATGGACATTAACTGGCTCTCCATGCAGATCTGTTGTGGTATTAGAACTACATTATAACCAGGTTACACTATTTGATATCTGCTTTGAGCTAGTTCCTGCCTGTATGCTGATGCCATCGCACCATCTGCCTCAATGTGGGCCCTCATTTCCATATATTTGCACCACCTTAGCTTATTTGCACCACCTCAGGCAAAAAGGGCGGGAATGGTCATCCATGGATCAACATCCCATAGGCTTAGCACTAGAGCCCAAAAGTGTCTTAACTCTACTGCTCTGAAAATTTGACTGACTACTTTGGTTGTTCCAATCAATATCTCCAAAACCATAAAAACAGAAAAACTTAAATCCTTTAATACCTTAAAGAAAACAGTCTAACCTCAAACACCATGTACATTCTTTGCAATTTTTGCACTCTTTTCATGCTTTATTTCAGACATTTACTTCCACTTCCTGTCCCCCATCTGTCTCCAATCAGAGGCACTGAAAATCAGGTTGTTTTTGTGTGTGTGTTTTTTTTTTACCTGGCTCTTATAACTCGAGTTAATAAACCCAGATTGGTGAGGTGTATTGATTGGTTAATAAATTAATCTAACATCTCAAGAGTACACTGTGAACTGCTAGCCATGTTCTTGCTTTTACTCATATATAAGTCATTATTCAGGGTGGTGTTTCCTGATGTGCTGAAACATGTTCGACGTGGCTGCGAAGCTGTGTGGACAATGGGGACAGTGGAACGGTTTTTCTCCCGTGTGGGTCCGCATGTGCTTGGTATAATCCGTCTTGTCGCGAGACGTCCTTCCACACAGTTCACAAGGCACAGAGCGGCGCGGGTGTCTGTAGCCCGCCGGTGGTAGAACACCAAAGCCATACGTCACCATCTGTAGTAAGCAGTGATGGAAATTTACTTGTCAGATATCATAACTTTGTCACAGAGCGAAGTGGCTGCAAATTTAATCATGACATATCTTTGGTTACCTACGGACTATAGTAGTTCAATAGACCGAATATTGTTATAATATCAGGCACCTGAACTGCACTACTGAGGCTCAATACTGAGAAGCTGAATAATGACCTAAAGGTTTCACGCCTACGCCTACTGATTCTCTGCTACACAAGACACCTAAAGGCAGCTATAAATTACATACAATCACCTAGACTATACTACATTTTCTGAGTTGCTATAAGTACATCATAGTACTAACTATAGTCCCAAAGGTTTACTCATGCCCCAATGTCAAGAGACCTGATTCGATCAATTTCTTGCGTCAATATTTGATCTACAGAACCTACTCCAAGAGCTTAAAAATCTTGGGCAGATTAGTTTGTTTCATCTTTAGGGGACTCTCCTCCCATTGGTTCATCCTTTGTTGGAAAATCTCCTCCCATTGGGTCATGTTGAACGGCAACAGAAACCGATTCGCTTTGGTGTTTTCTCATGTGCTTCTTGAGGTTGCTGCTATGGGTGAATCCAGTTTTGCAGACTTTACAAACATACGGTCTCTCACCAGTATGTGTGCGCAGATGGGTCGACAAGTTTGACTTCTGAGTGAAGCGCTTTCCACAGGTCGTACATTCAAAGGGTTTAACTCCGTAATGAGCCATGAGGTGAACGTCGAGTTGTGATTTAGATACAAACTGCTTGATGCAGAGGTTACAGATATGTTCCTTCTTGGCGGGTGGGTCCCCGAGTGGCATGGCTTCTGAGTAGTCCTATTGGGAAGAAAGAAGTTGTGTTTGTGAGCATCATTGTATAGATGTTGGATTTAGTATTTACAGGTAAAAATGACTCTGATCTCATGTGGATTCATGTTCCCAAACAATTACTACAAGTTTTATCACACGCTACAGAGAAGCCTCTGGACAGTATCTTCAGGAGGTAGAGGGAAATAAAGTGTGTGCACAATGATGAATTCTAATAACTATGAAGTTTCTCTTCTCTGATAAATAGATCATTGTTTCCACTTCCCGATGCCGGCCTACTGTCACTTGACCATTTTCTCAGTTGTCTGTACAAACTATCAGTCACCCTTTTACTAATTTTACTCACGAATGTTCATTGATAAAGCCCCCTCAAGGTATCTGATCGGGGAAAATATTGTCCATATCATCACGTAAATTTACCTAATAACATAGCTATTTCTCAGAATAGATGGTTTGTTTTGAGTGTCCGTTCTGCTAATTACATTCATGGGAACACAAGACAGATCAAGTTGACTCGATGCTTTATTCAAAAAGACTACACTGACCACTAATAACAACCGGCGTGACCAAAGGTATGCTGTCTCTTTGATACTTCTTCACTATGAATTCACATTTTCTGCCTCTTACAAGCTGACTTTACACATGAATGCACAGGCAAATTCACCCTTGTCTTACAAACTCTATGCAGCCTAAAAGCTAAACTGTGCCACCTGATATCTTAACCTAAAAATGACTTAAAAATAACTACCACAAATGGCAATAATGAAAATTATGATACGCAAGCTTGAGTTTAGCTAAGGTGTTGTCTGACTAATATGTTCACATGTCCCAATCACAAATGCTCATCTTGATCGTCCCATATTATGATTTACCCTCCACAACAAGATAAACATTTGCTGAAGTGGCTAATCTTTCGCACATATAGAACAACTAACTCTTCTCTTATGTTATTTCCAAAACTGGGCAGGATCTATATGTCAACCAGGAACAAACAAAAACAGAACAAAGTATGTAAATGTTACCTTCTAAACTTCAGTACAAACACTGAATGAACCTGCTCATTCTAGGCATTGATGTTTCAGTATATCCTACATGTGAAATACAAACTAATTACATAAGAGGGAAGCCTAGCAGAAACATTCCACCTTTCTTTTCGAAATGGTAGAATTCACATTGCCATGACCCTGACTTTCTCATGAGACCATTTTCTTCAGTTTCCAAGTTTCCATGTACTGTATTCATGTGGCTAGCCAAGTGAGACTTTCTATGGAATCTCCTCTCACAAACCGAGCAATGGAATGGCTTTTCACCAGTATGTATCCTTTAATGTTCTATGAGATGACAATTCTTTTTACAAACTTTGCCATATACATCACATGGGAACACTTTGGGAACTTTCTCTTGATGCGATGTGAGGTTGCAGCTTCTGGAGCGAACCTGTAATCCATACAATATGACATGAGATATGTGCTTTCCAACTGTAACACTTCTCAAACCATGCAATAGTAAACTTGGCAAAAATAATCAGAACCATGGCACTAAACAAGCTCATAACATACACTAGATGGCCAAGAAATCGCCTGTCAATCATCCAGTTCTGTGCTTAATTTCTACAAACAAGGGCAGTCAGACTCAAAAAGTTACACAGATCCCCTATTTTCAAGATAATTCTATTCATTTTTCAAGTTTCGATGAACTCTTTTCATGTGGGTAACCAAGCTAGACTTTCTATTGAACCTACTCTCACAAATGGAACAATGGAAGGGCTTTTCACCAGTGTGTATCCTCATGTGATCTGAGAGATGACCTTTTTTTTTACAAACTTTGCCACATACATCACATGTAAACACTTTGGGAACTTTGTGTTGGCTTGATGCGAGGTTCCATCTTTTGGCATTCATCTGTAATCCACAATATCAAAAATTAAACATTTCAAAATGAAATAAGTCCCATGCATGTATCATACATATTTCTGATAACTTTCAACAACCCAAAGCATGATCCATGAACACTCAAGCCCTTAGCACTAAAGAAGTCAAAACATAAGAAATCAATGGTATGTCAACCAAACACGCACTTAAAGGAATGTCTTTTTAACCTGCTCTTGCTATATGAAACTTCATTTCCAACATCAAAGTCTTATCTAACACTAGATTGCCAAGAAATCTGCCTGCCAATCATCCAGTTCTATGCTTCTCGTTTCTGCTTCATTGTCTTGAAAATGTACATTCCTATTACAGATAAGTAAATTTAACATTTTCACAAACATGGCAGCCACTTAAAAAGTTACACAGATTCCTTACTCTCAAGGCCATTCTTTTGGATTTGCAAGTTTCGATGAACTCTTTTCATGTGGTTAACCAAGTGGGACTTTTTATTGAATCTCCTCTCACAAACCGAGCACTGGAATGGCTTTTCACCTGTGTGTATCCTCATATGATCTGTGAGATGACTTTTTTGTTTACAAACTCTGCCACATTCGGAGCATTGGTACGCTTTGTGAACTGTCTGTTGGTTCGATGTGAGATTCCAACTTCTGGAGTGAACCTGTACTCCACACAATATGACATTTTCAATTGGATAATTGTGCTTTCATCTGTAACACTTCTCAAACCATGCAAAAATGGGAAACTTGGCATGAATAATCAGAACATTGGCACTTAATAGGCTCAGAACATGAGAAATCAATGGTATGTCAACTAAACACTCTAGATGTCTATTATAATCTGCTATTGTCATAGAAAACTTGAATATCAAACATCAGTCTTATCCTAAACTAGATGGCCAAGAAAGCACCTGTCAATCATTTCTGTGCTATGTTTGGAAATTCACACTAGGATTTCCGGGTCTAAACAGATATTGTCTACAATTTCAATCTTTACACAGAGATGTCAGTTGGGTAAGGGCTAAACCTCTGAAGTTTTTGGGTGTTAGCAAAGCACCCATTTCCCTCAATTTATTATACTAAAAGCACCCATCTCATCTTCATTTAACCTGTTTCCCTCACATTAAAGACCTTTTAAAACCATCTTTAGATTGGATGGTGATAGAAAAACAATTAAAAGACTGCATTTGAATTTCAGCCAATCAGAAGCCAGCTTAGATTCATGTCCTCTGAAATGAGATTTCAGAGATCCTCTGATCTCTGAAAGGTGGTTTGTCTAGAAAAGGCTAGAGGGCAGCACAAGCCTGAACTATGCTCAGCCTTATGCTCCATAGAAGTAGAAAGAGCAAGTTGTAAGGGTATCTATGATTAATGTAATTCCCTCTATCTATATTATGACCACAGGATGGAAGTAGCCTCTGAGATGTCTGACTTTTGGGAAAGTTTGAACATCTGAAAATAGACAGACCTCTGAAGGTCTGACATCTCTGTTTACAAACCTTGGCAGCCAGACTTGAAAAGGTTTAAATAGATTCCCTGGTCTTAAGATAATTCTATTCAGTTCTCAAGTTTCGATGAACTCTTTTTAAGTGGGTAACCAAGCTAGACTTTTAATTGAACTTTCTCTAACAGAGTGAGCAGTTGAAGAGCCTTACACCAGTGTGTATCCTCATGCAGTCTAAGATGACCTTTCTGTTTACAAACTTTGCCACACACATCACATCAGTACACTTTCAGAGCTGTCTGTCGGTTCGATCTGAGGTTCCATCTTCTGGAGTGAATCTGTAATCCACAGTATACATTTAAAAACGAAAAGAAAGAGAAACGTCCCTTGCGTGTATTTTACAAACATGGGCAGCCACTTAAAAAGTCACAAAGATTCCTTGCTCTCAAAACCATTCTTTTGGGTTTGCAAGTTTTGATGAATTCTTTTCATGTGGCTAGCCACATTAGACTTTTTGCTGAATGTCTTCTGACAAAGTAAGCAATGTAAAGGCTTTTCACCTGAATGTATCCTCATATGTTCAGTGAGATGACCTCTTTGATTACAAACTTTGCCACATACATCACATGTAAACACTTTGGGAACTTTGTGTTGGCTTGATGTGAGGTTCAATCTTTTGGAGTTCATCTGTAATCCACAATATTAAAAACATTTATTTCAAAATGAAATATGTCCCTTGCATGTATGATGTATATTTTGCATGTATGATACATATTTCTAATAACTTGCAAAATGATCCATGAACACTCAAGCCCTTAGCACTAAACAAGTCAAAACACAAGAAAGTTAATGGTATGTCAACCAAACACATACTAAAACTTTATATCCAAAATCAAAGTCTTATCCAACACTAGATTGCCAAGAAATCCATGTGTCCATCATCCATGCCTCCAATTAGCTTATCAAGTCACCTTTGCTTCATTGTACTTTAAAAGATGCAGATTCCTTCCTCTCAAGGCCCTTTTTATGGGTTTGCAAGTTCTGATGAATTACTTTTATGTGCCTAAGCAAATGGGACTTTGTAATAAACCTGCCCTCACAAAGTGAGCAATGGAAAGGCTTTTCACCTGTATGTATCCTCATATGTTCTTTGAGGTGTGATTTCTTTTTACAAACTTTCTCACATGTGTTGCATTGGAACACTTTACCAACTTCCTCTTGGTTTGATGTGAGGTGCCGCCTACCCATAGAGTCTAATCAGATTCTCCTTGGTGCCAACTCTTAACTGCCTCTATGTTAACAATCACTCAAAGAACCATGCACAACCAACAACTCAAAAGAACATGTTTTTCCGCCTTAATGTTATGGAACAGACCCCCTTCTGCCTCTCCATGTGTCCAAAGTCTGCCTATGTGTCAATCTATGTGCCCATGTGTCCCCCAGTTCTCCGTATCATAGTGCCAATGGTGAATCATTTGTGAATGCCCTATTGGTTATTGTGCCAATGCTGAAATAATTTTTGAACCTCCTTTGACATGTCCTATGGTCAATAGTATAAGCATCTGTGAATTCCTCGCATCATATTATCAATTAAAAAGAGTTATTTGTGAATGTTCCCCATGGCATAGTGGCAATAGTCACTTGTTAACTTTTCCCAGTGTCAATGGTGATTTACTTTTGTAAAACATTGCCCATTTGTGAATGTTCCCCGTGCGATAGTGTTAATTCTGAAATCATTTGTGAATGTTTCCCATGCCCAAAGTATCAATGCTAAAATTATTTTTAAATGTTCCCTACGTGCTAGAGCCATAAATGTGTCATCACAACAGTACAAAGATTAGAAATTTTAGTAAAGGAGGCATACACTATACCGACTTAGCGGGATTAATTATCAGCCAATGAAAGAATCCCAACTATTCACTGCAGGTGTCGGGGTGGGGGGCAGGTGGTACCCATGAAATTTTTAATACCATAGCATGCATCAAAACCTTTCATGCAACTGCACAAGACCAATGCTCTGGTATAACTTTCCATCTTTCTGATGATTATGGTGCAGTTGGTGAGACTTGTTGGTCAGGGTTATGCATCCTAATGTGCCTTAGCATGCTAGACCTCTGTGCAAAACCTGACAGCCTGGGCACTGAAATGGCTTCTTGCCAGTGTGGGTCCTGATATGCCTGATCATCTTCTAGACGTCATTCTGCCACATATCTCACATGTCAACTAAGTATTCACTTGTCCCAGCCCTTAGGCCTTTCAAAATCTTAAGTCATTTTTATGAGAAACTATCTCACAAGGAAAACATGAAATGGTGTGGTGCATTGCCCTCTTTGGTTATGCAATGATTGATTGTTGTCCTATGTTTCCTTGAGATATCCTAGAGACTAAAATCACCTTTGCAGGCAGGACACACTCATTATGAATCACAAGTGACAGGCCCCTCTATATGGCAAACCATTACCATACAGACCGATCTGAAATAATGCCTATCAAACGGTATCAACTACAAGACCATTCATCTTCAGCTTAATGGCTTGGAACAAGCTACAGCACATGTGTATTGAATGATCAGATATGGACTGTTTGCTGTTAGTAAAGTCTGCTAATTTCACTCACAGAAACACAAGACAGATCAAGTTAACTCAATACTTTATTCAAAACGGCTACACTGATAATTGAACACAACCTGTTTTTCACAATATAATGCCTATGTGATACTTTTGTACTTAGTTCTAATGAGCCCATTTTACAATTCTCTTTTCGATGCTCCCTTCTCTTGCATACAATCTATGCATATTTAATACAACACTGTGACAGCTGATATTTTAACCTAAAACGACTGACAAATACTTTCCTATGCCTGAATCATAACACTTATAGCGATCATTTACGAGTGGCCCTTCAAGCTTCTGGAGTGGATCTGTTATTCACACTATATATACATTAAAAAATGAGAAATTTCCCTGGCATGTATTTCTGATACCATGCAAAGAGAGGAAGTTTGATCCTATGAATACTCAAACCTTAAGACTATTAGCATTTTCTTACAAAGATTCCAAGTTTCGATTAATTCTTTACATGTGGTTACCCAAGTGGGCCTTTTGATTGAACATACTTTGTCAGAAATTGTGAAAATGTGCCTTCCATCTATAACATTTCTGATACCAAGCAAAAGCTGGAAGCCTGATTATGTGAACACTCAGACCCCTTAGCACTGAACAAGTCAAAACTTGAGAAATCAATGTCATGTTAACCGAAAGTATAGCTCTTACGATTACCTCCTGTCACAAAGGGAACAATGAAAAGGGCTTTTCACCAGTGTGTGTCCTCTTGTGATCTAAGATATGACCTTTTTGCTTACAAACTTTGCCACATACTTCGCATTGGTACACTTTGATAACTTTCTGTTGGTTTGATGCAAGGTTCCAACTTCTGGCGTGAATCTGTAATCCACAATAAATACGTATCCCAAAACAAGAAGCTTGATCCTGTGGCTATTCGAACCATAGGACTTAGCAAGGTAACATGAGAAATCAAAGGTATTTAACTAAACACTTTAGGTATGTCTCTTTATGAATTTCTATTGTCAACAGATTTCCAATTTTTACAAACATGGGCAGCCAGTCTTACATAAATTTCTTGCTCTCAAGACATTTTTCAGTTTGCAAGTTTCGATTAACTCAAAACTAGACAGTAATTTAAAAGATAGAGGAAAAGAATATGTAACAAAGCAGTACTTGTATGGGGGACCGTAGCTAGAAATTGTTAAATCTGATGCATTGTCCACTATTAGCACCAAAACTCTGATATCCAATACACTAAAACTCAGCCTAGCTATTCCCAATCCTACATCTGATGCAATGCCTCCATCACTGTTGACAAGTCATAATGACCAATAGTCTGGGTTTAATGGCTGTGTCTAACCCAATCACTTCTGCCTGTGATTGGCTGTACCTTCCTAATCGGCATGTCTCCACTGTGACCACTGCCTGACTTGCTAAATTACAACTGGCACAAAATCTATGTTCTATCTATAGGATTCTGCTCATATTTTCGGTTTTTACTTCTTTATTAACTCCCCATTGTCACACAAACTTACAGTTAAAAAAAGCTTCATTAGTTTTGGAGATAATTTTACTATGGAAATCAATGGAGAAAAATCAAACTTCCACTTTCCCTATCCACTACCCAAAATTGAGCCACAGGATTTCACTCAAAATGAAACAACATATTGCGAAAACACTTCATTAAATTTTAACAAACTTCTGATGACCAGTTTCATCACAAATGCCATCAGAGTGATTACCCCCCTCATAAAATGGGGACCGACGTCATATACTATTTATAGCCACAACACTCACTGTCCCCCCATAAAAACTGCTCTGAGAAAGCAAACAATGGAGGAGCTATTCACCAGCTGCATCACCTTGTTTATGAGAATATCAAAACGTTCACAATCAGATTAACATCCTCCCCGGGAACATCCTCCCTACCATTTTCATAACTGATCTAATCTAGCCCTGTCTACTGTGACCTTATATTAAGTCTGGAAAAAATTACACCAGTCCAGTGTCAATCTTGATTGTTTCTGAGATTGTTCCTAAGTGTGATACTTCCTCATGTGCTTGAGCATGCTCTGTCTCTGGGTAAAGTTGCTTTGGCAGAGGGGGCATTGAAAGGGCCTTTCGCCAGTGTGTGTTCTCATGTGGTTGGTATGGTTTGATTTACCCTCACTCAGCTGGCCGCATATCTCACACGGCAGGAGCCTCCCCCTCTTTTGGTTGACCCTCTGAGGTGGGAAACCACGCGGCACCATCTGCAATGGCATTTAGACAGGTCTGAGATAGGGTCACCACAAGCTTTGAACTGAACTACACATAATCTTTAAATTAAAGTGAACACCATCTTGTCAAGGACTGAGCTATTGGCAAACATTCAGACACCCGAGCTGCTATGGACACAGGCTGCTTTAGAGGAGAGAAACCAACTGAAAAGACGCCATGTTTCAAAGGTATTAGGATACTATGCTAAATGTTCTGCATCTCTGGTATAAGAGATTACTTAGCTTCGCGAATTTAGTATGAAAATGTAAAAGACTTTTTAATAGTGTGCACCAATCAAAAGGTTTCATATATATGGGGAGGAGGAATGGAATGATCTGGCACAACTTTACAGGCAGCTGAAGAGTTATCACACAATTGGCAACACTTCTTGGTCAGCATGACTTTTCCTAATGTGCCTTAGCATGTTTGAGTTTTGTGCAAAACCTTTCTGACAGACAGGACACTGAAATGGCTTCTCGCCAGTGTGGGTCCTGATGTGCTTGATCAACTCTGATCTTCTAGACGTCATTCTGCCACATATCTCAAAGGTCAAACTAGGCTTCTCTGTGTGGCAGGGGTCTTTCAGTGGTACCTCTATGCTAGGCTGACACATCTGCAAAGAACAAGCAATAAAGTTGCAACTACTTCAAGTACTTAGTCTTTTGAGATGGCACTTGCGACTAAAACTGTCCTTGCAGACAGGACACATAAATGGTTTCCAACGGTATCTGTGTCCGCATCTGGCTGGTAAGGTCGTTTCTATCTCTAACAGTCAAATCACAGACCTCACATGACAAGCGTGATTGGCGAGCTGTTTCTGCCATTTGCTGTGGTACACAGTTACCATCCACTCCAATCTGCACCATAAGTACTTCTGCTTAATGCTTAAGAACAAACTAAAGCATCTGTGTATTGCAAGTACTTAGTCTATGATTGAATATTGAAACACCTCATTCAACTAAGTCAGCTCTTACCTGTGCCTTCAAGCTGGAGGAATGTTGTCAATTCCATTGAAATGGAGATAAAATGTATAAAATGGCTAAGTCCAGGCCTTAGGCCTATGTGTGATTGAGTCCTATGTTCTATGTTCAATGCCCTTGTAGGGTTAATAATTTTACTGCTGCTATGTGGCACTGAGGGGGTTAATGACCACTGGTGCATGCAGGTTTGAAGAAATGCCTTAATCCCCCATTGTTCTTTGCTGCTGACCTGTGACCAACCCAGAAGAGAGATTATTCTCTGTTTCTAAGGTGTAAATACTAGCTGTACCATATACATGGCCTATGGGCTAGCTTCAACTATATTATATACCAAAAACATATACACCAAAACCAATGTGTACAGAGACAGAGTATGGGCCAAATTTCCCTCTTTGTTCCTATGTCTGTCAGAATCTCTCTTTGTTTCAATGTGATTTTGTGCAGCAGTCTATGTATATATAAGTATGTGATTGACGTCTAGTCAATCACATAATTATATCATGCCTATCATTGAATGCTGCACCTCTAAAATGATACTATTTTGCTGCAGGATCCACAGGTGTAATCCCTTGTAGAGGAACTTCAGTAAGCATCATCTTTATCCCTCAGTATCACCACTAATAAACCAAATGATGGTACACTTGAATAAGCTCCACTCTGGGCATCTACCTGATGCTCCCTCCTTTTTGATGTTGCTCACTGACCGACCAAAATCCAAGAACCCATGATTATGGATACCTTAACCAAGGAAATGATCCAACATATTCAATTCAGATACATCAAATATACCAGGAATTCCTCATGAATGAGGAAAAGTGATTCTCTGCTCATGTGGCAGAAGGAGGGATTCTTTGACCAGGATGACATGTCTTCATATGCCTCACCAACGAGGAATTCTGTGCAAAATCTTTCCCGCACACCGTACACTGAAATGGCTTTTCGCCTGTGTGCGTCCTCATGTGAATGATACGGTGCGACTTGTCCCATATCATCCTACCACAAATCTCGCATGGTGGGCTCGATTTCCGCATCTGGGATGCAGTAGTGTTAGTCATCCCCACCTGCAATGATAGTATTCATAATAGTTCAACTATGTGATCATACACTATGAACTCTATGGTGAAAGAGATCCAAGCTGCTTGAGTTCTTTCACACAACCAGTGACTGAAAACATCTTTTAAATTCAGCACTTACTTTGGGTGTTTTGCTGTGCCGGGGAGCTCAATGTTACTTAAGGAATACTTCCAAAACCAAAGGACAAAAAAATGGTTAAAGCCTTCAGACCACTACAGAAAGCACACTCTGGAAGATCATATTGTATTCTTTCGAGGACCAACTGAAAAACTAAACAAAAAACACAAGGTGTCTGTTTGCCATTTTAGTTGGCAGATCCTTATTAGCCAAAGTGTCCTCGGGGGTGAACCTTCTCCATGTGCTTCAGCATTTCATGATTCCATGAGAACCGCTGAACGCAGTACGGGCATTGATACGGCTGATCGTCGTCGCTGTGGGCGTTCATATGGAGTTTAAGATCATCTTTATTCATCATCCATCTGCCACAGATGGTGCAGACTAGTCGCTTTTTACACTTGCCTTTCTCTTGGGGTAGGGTGCCAACACCCAGGGGTACCATCTGCCAGTGGGTCCACTTTTTTACTTTCTTTCTGGGTTTGGCTCCAATACCCGGTGTTATCTGCAACAATATACATAAAGGCTTCTTTGAAACAGGTAGGACTGACTTTCATAAATACAGCTCATGCAAGACCATGCCCCAATACAACTCGTTCGGGTTGCTAAGGGTCTAAGGAAGTTCTTAAATGACAACATAGAGGACTTTCTTAGAGCTGTCTGCAATGTAGTTGACTCGCCTCTGGCAAAAAAAGTACCATGATTCCTTCATATATGGGGTTTTATGCTAAGAGGGGTACACAGATATTCTCAAAGATGGTGTATTTTCTCAACATGCTTCATCAGGTGCACTTTCTGGTTGAAACCTTTGTCACAATGCACACATTTAAAGGGCCTCTCTCCAGTATGTATCCTCATGTGAACCGTCAGGTTCCAGTTCTGTGCAAACTTCTTGCCGCAAATCGAGCAATCAAATGTTTTCTGGCCCGACCGGTTCACTTGATAGTAACCAGAGGGAGTCCTCATCCACAGTGGCTGTCCCACAGTCCCTACCTGTAAGGGGAGCATATACGGAAAGGTTTATCAACTGGTCTGTTTTGGCCAACGTGTCCAGGTGTATTATAAATGTTTGGGAAGGCATATTATGGGAGTTTAGGACAGCATATAAATCAACACTGCAAAGATGCCTTCTCATGATTGAATTGATGACCTTCGGGAAAGAGAGAACCTTTACTTTTAACTGTCTTTGAGTTTTCTACAGGGAAATCAGGAAGTCCTGCAACAGTAAGATAAGTGGCATTTACAGTGAGGACAGGTTCTGCGCACCTGAAACCTACTACGTATATAGAATATTGCTTAGAAAAAATGACACACAGACAGATTGTTCAATATATCTCTTTACTTACCAAGGAGAACTAGTAATATTCACACCTTATTCTCATCAATCATCAAATGAAAATGGATAAAAGCATATAGTTCAAGTGTCCTACGGGTAGGGCATTCAATGCACTTGTCCACTACAAGAAGTCAGTGGGCACACTGAAATGATGGGGTTTAAGGCCCTACTAAAATCAACAATGACTTTTGATACGGTCCAAGGTCCTAGCAGCTTATAAACAGACTAAAACTGTGAATGTGCACAACAACCTAAACTATGATTCTGAAGTCAAATGCCTCTTTTCTCTTTTTTGATAGTATAATGCTGTTCTAGACTGGAACCTCGTTCCTTTTGATGACTTTTCAGGTGCCTCAGCATGTTAGCCTTGGTACTAAAACCAGTATTACAAACCGGACATTGAAATAATTTCTCTCCCATGTGTGTTCTCATATGAACCTTCAGATTCCCGGCCATAGAAAACGTCTTGGCACATAACGGGCACTGCAGAGATGAAGTCTGTGACCGACTGATGTTCTGGTGGCCAGTCCTACTGACCATGGATATGACTTTGGTAAAAGTCATTGCCTGCAAACAGTAGAACAAGCGGGAAACTGTATTTCCTCTTCTGACCTTCCTCGCTCATTTTAGCGGTCTTGTAGAACCTTGGATAAAAATGCCTCTGCTATACCAAACCTTCTTAGCAATTTAATGATCTAAACTAATTTAGCTGAAACTTATTTTGTGTCTTTTGAAGCATTTCCCTTCACCTTGTGAAAGTTCTGCATATGTCTCATCATGCCTATCTTCTGAGTGAAGCTCTTTTGGCAATATGGACATTTGAAGGGTTTCTCTCCTGTATGTGTCCTCATGTGCATCGTCAGGTTGTAATTTGTCGTAAACCTCTTCCCACAAATCTGGCAATCGCGACTCTTCTGCCCTGACCCACTCGCTTTCCTGGAGGAAGCAGGGAAGCTGTAGGTCCATGTTGCTGCCTGTAATCAGCAAGTGCCAACATGTCAGAATTGTCAGATTGATATGATATGCCAAAATGCAGATGAAACCGTCAACTTAGTGCAATCAGGTCGTTACTGCATCTAGGCCAATGAGGTAAAGGGTAGCTACATGAAGGGCCTCACGGAGGTGCTATTCACCTTGATTAACCAGATGCAATTACACCCTGCTTACACTGGGACATTGAAACATTTATACCTTGTGATACAACAAGAACTTGACTTCAACTTGTCTCTTGGTTAACGGCAAACATCAGAACACACGAACTGTAAAGGGGACATTTCTCATCGTCCATATGGTTTCCTTTATATAGGCTTTCTTATGTTAAGTTCAATCTATCTGTTCCTGCAATCAATACTACAAAAGAGAAATATGATACAAAACAAGATTTGATCATTCTATTCATTTTTATTCAAAGCAGAAATTATTAGTACAACTTGCTATTTTCCATAGTCATCAATAGTAAAATCATAAAATATATACATATGTACGTTGAAATATCATGGGAACATAGGGCAGTTGCACTAGTCCACCTTAAGAACACTAAATATCAAGTCTTATGTAAGGGCATTTCGTCACATGTTATTACAATACAGGTCCGATAAACACGCTGTAATCAACCATACATGTTGTCCACAAAGACGAACCCTGTGAACTACAAACTTTTAACACTTAAATTCAACAAAGGCTTTTTCTTCCTCAGAAAAAGATTTTTCACGGGCATGTGCCTGTTTGTTCCCTTCCTGATGTACCTAATGTTTCAGACTGAACATCAGAATGTTCAGGCTCCAATTTCCCATTGTTTAAAAGAGGTACAATCCTCCGTGTAACCTAGTTACAGTCTGGTAGTCATTCCTTTTATTGACATCATCTATAGCTTGGAGAATGCAAGTTTACATACTTTTTTGCTTCATGATGAATGCAGCTTTTTCTCATGTGTAATTATGTGTATCTTCTGGCTAAAGGCCCTATTGCAGAACGAACACTTAAATGGTTTCTCTCCTGCATGTGTCCTGATACGCGCCTTTAGATTATCACTTCTTACCACAAATCTGGCAACCATACCTATCTTCTTCAAACCTACTCGCTTGTCTGGATGATGCAGGTAAACTAGAAGCCCAAGTTCTTGCCTGTAATATGCAAGCAAAAGTTTAACTCAGAACTCACATTTACTCATGAGCCAGCACATCGCCATTCACTGATTCCTAAAAGTTTAATCTATCCTCTCATGAACCTAAAAGCAATTTACAAACAATCATTTATTAATTCTAAGAAAGCCTTCCAGCCATGAACAAAGGATAAAGAACTTCTTCTAAACCTGAACTAACTCCTCAATACTGCTTTGTGTAGAAAATCTTGGTAGTCTATGAGTGATGAACTCTTTGTATATGTGTCAACATATTTATCTTTTGGACAAACCCTCGACTACAGTGCACACAAGTAAAAGGTTTCTCTCCTGTGTGTGTTTTCAGGTGAACTTTCAGATTCCCACGCTGCGAGAATGTCTTGCCACAAATGGAGCAATCGAAATTCTTCTTTTTGGATCTGTGGTTCGCAGTCTCTCTGTGTTTGGCCACGCGCTGTGTTAAAAAAGTAAGTGCAATGATTAGCACATGTCAGAATCTTTCAGAAGGGCAATGCAAAATACCCTAAAATGTATCTCCTGATCCTTACCCTACAAACGATGAAAGTAAAAACCTTAAAATGTCATTAAAAGTCAGATATTGGCCACACACACTTTAACGAGCCCTCACTTCATGGCCCTTCTTCTGCTTATGAGGAATGGATATTCTGTACATGCTTGATCATGTGGATCTTCTGACTGAATCCCCTATTACAGAAGGAACATTTGAAAGGTTTCTCTCCAGTGTGAATTCTCATATGCATGTCCAGGTTGTAATTCGTCGTGAAATTCAAATCTGACAATCCGGACTCTTTCGCCCATATCCATGTTCTTTCTGTATGGAAGCATCCATAATCCTCCCTGTAATCATCAAGTAAGAATTCTCAGACATTCCAGAAGAACACAACTGAACTTTTTGTTAGTGAACTTGCATTCAACTAGGTCGGTCCTAGCATATAAAACACTAACATGCATTTCCTTACTTCATATTAAAATGAGAACCAGGTCAGGAAGTTTAACAGGTAGGCTTAAGTTGGTGAACTCATATTCTCAAAGACATGCTCCTTATTCTCCAAATAGCTCAAATAATATTAAAGCAAAGTTTTCAAACTAAAAGGATATACACCGTTTATGCCTGTGGACCTCTTACAATAGCTATGCAACAAGTGCATTCTCCTAATCAATCTTCCCTTGTGTCCCTGTCCCTAGCTTTCTATCTGTATTACTGAAACCTGGAACCTCCCTATGCACTTTTTCCATGTGTCTGAGCATGCTTGACTTTCGGCCAAAACTGTTGTCGCACACCGTACATTGAAAAGGCTTTAGGCCCGAGTGCGTCTTCAAGTGAAGATTCAAGTTCCCCGAACGTGTAAAGACCTTGGCACAAACTGGACAAGCCATACCAAGCTGCCAAGACTGGCCATACGTCCAAGTATCTCCTAATTGAGAGCCCACCTGGAAACAATGAGCACAGTAACGTCAGGTTGGAATAAAAATATTTTGTCCGTAATAAAATGTATAAAACTTGACATATATCCAAGTGTGCTCAAAGGTAATGCTATAGGCCGATATTCATTAAGGAATTGGCAACGCTTATTGTAGAGGCCTTAGAGGGAAAAATAGGAATCTATGCAAGAAGGAGTTCAAATGCTTTCTCCGTGAAAGATTGCAATCATTCCTGGACATCAAAACAAAAAATTTCGTCTGCTCCATCTAGGTAGACCTGCAGAACCCTTACATAATTATAAATCTAACATGTGTTTAAAATTCACTTTCAGGTGCGGACTGAACCATGTATATTCTCCATGTGCTTTATCATGCTAATCTTCTGACTGAATCCTCTATAACAGATCAAACACTTGAAGGGTTTCTCCCCTGTGTGTGACCTCCTGTGAACATTGAGGTTGGTACGGTCCCTGAACATCTTTCCACAATAATCACAACTCTGGGCATTTCCTCTCCTTCCTACCTTTCTTCGCTTGAGGACAGGGGGAGGGTGCACCGATTGTTTTATCTGTAATTAAACAAGCAACAATGGATCAGAATTTGCCAGAATCAAACACTCGGAAACTATTGAACCTAAAATCTTTTTCCATACAAAGAGATGCTCTAAAAAGTATAGTACTAAAACCTCCACCCGACAGCAACTACAGCTTATTTTAATCCTATTTCTACACAACATATATCACTCAATTCTATCTTTGGTTCATGAGGAAGTGTCTCTGCACATATCCCAACATATGCATCTTCTGACAAAAACCTCTGACAAAATGAACATTCTAAGGGTCACCTCTTTTGTCAACTCATGATACAAAACTTTGCAATCAAATCAATACGGCACATGGCTATTGTATTATTGACCAATGGGAGGCATCCCTGGCATATACTGTGGAGTCGGGGGCTGAAGGTGTTAGTAATACTGCCGTCGGGGTCTAATGGCGGCCCCCAGCTGATAATGGCTATGTGAGCTATACAGTACCTCCTGACGGAACAGAACATTCACATATGGATTAACCAATGCCCTATTCCATTAGTCAGCATTTACTTCACTATGTCTTCTGTGCATGTGTCGCTTTAGGCTTGAGATGCGAGTGAACCCTTCCTTGCATATTGAGCATTGAATCGGCTTCGCTCCAGTGTGTGTCACCATATGTTCTATCAGTTTAGAGTTGTATCCAAATATACGGCCACACACTTCACATGGAAAGCTTTTATAAGCTGTGCTGGAGACCGTTGGGAGGTACTGACATCTTTCACCCTGCCAAATCTGCAATGTGTAAGATATCTCAACATTAGCCATAATTGCGACTTTCATGGCATATTCTACTAAAAAGGCTTATTTCTATTAAAAGTCTACAACTAAAACCTACACACTGATAGTAAGTCACTATATTCAATTCCTATCCAACAGGCACTCCATAAATTACAAGAAGTCAATTCCAATCATCTCCAACATAATAAATCCGTTGAATTATATATTCCGTGCAATTTTCATTAAGAATTAGAATTGTCATCGATTGTAGAGTTGTCATCGGTTGTAGAGTAGGGTACATTTGATTATTTAGCAAAGTTCCTGTAAAAGCGTAAACATTGATATCGTGTGGCTGAAGCTGTGCCCACTATATGAAGAAGTATATGGTTTCTCCAATTATGGACAATCAGGTTGAACCTCCCTTCAATGTCTTGCCAAAAACCTTGCAGTCCAAATTCTTTCCATCTGAGCAGCTAGTTGGCCTGAGAGCAGAACTGTTCACGGCGTTTTCCCCCTGTTCACATGACTACTTGTAAACAAGTGTATTCCAAATTCCTGTTCTGGGAAGCAGTGCAATTAATTCAACCCCTCAACGTGAGGAGTATCAGGTATCCTTCAGAGTCGACACTGTCCCCCTCCAAAACTGGTCCCACTTACTATGGGTCAAGTAAAACAACGCTCAACAGGGGTTATAAGGCCTCTGGTCTTTCTTACTTGTGAAGCCGCTTTTGTGGCTATGTCATTGACCACCATATTATATATTATATATATACACGAGGTATTCTTATTTTTTTATAGAGTACTACATTAAAGGATATGATCTTCCATAACTAAGGGTATGTCCTTTATACATCAGGTGGCCTATATAATTATATGCATGACGTAAGGGAATCTTTCCTCTGCTCATGGCTTCCTTGTCCATGTACTAGTACTGGGTATGCCGTTTTTGCATGTGCATTTTCAGGGTCGAGTTGCGAGTGAACCTCTGACCGCAGATGTTGCATCCAAACGGTTTTTCGCCAGTGTGCGTCACCGTGTGCTCAGCCAGCTTAGACTTTGATCTACAAGTATGCCCACAAAAATCACATTTGAAGGGTCTGAGAATCTCCGGGTTTTTTTCCTTTGGCTGACCATCCTGCGGGACAGGGGCAGGGGCAATCCAACTTGTGGCTGGTGGTGTTGAGAAACTTATGACTGGCGATGAGAGGAGAATCTGTAAAGTACAAAACATATAGTTGGGCATTAGCAACATTCAACGTTAGCCTACTCTTTGTGTTGTAAGAAGTTGGTAGTAGAGGTTCCCTACTCCGTCAGTAAAATCAATCATTGAGAAGTCGTTCGAGTTGTTCAACCAACCATTAACGGCAGACAGAAGTATCAGTTGCACACAGAGATTAAGTCCACACCCATCCCTCCATGATCCCTTGGTATTTCGCGAACATAGACAAGTATTTACCGCTATCTAAGCCTAAACAGGCATTGTGAAATCATCTCAATAAATCCTTGAAGTAAAGACAAAGATATGGGTTTCCATTGTGTGCCCTCATAGAAGAAACTATGGTAAATTAGCTCAGGAAAAAGTGGAAGACCTCAAGCAGTATCAATGGACTGCGACATGTAATCTATGAAAGTGTTGGTTTTCTTATGGAGAGCATATTGTCATCTGAGGGCAAGACGGTTGTGACTGCATCTTCGAAAGCAGACTAAAAGGTACCCTGAGAGGGGCCTCACTGCGGTGCATGTTACCTTGTTGAACCAGATGCAAGGACAACATTCTTGGACTAACGAGACGTTATAAAACTCTTTTCGTGAGCCCACACATTATTCCCTACACATCTTATCATTGAGATATATTCAAAGCCTATTCCTACCCAGAAGGTGTCGTTTTTATCCTTTACCAGGTCTTTTAGATCATTTGAAGTGGTCTAGTCTGTCTAGAAATATTTATCAAAATAGAGGTGAACACGTGTCAATCAAAAAATCTTTTTTATATGAGCACCACCATTTCTAAATAATATGCTATGTTTCTTTGGCCCCTTCTTGGTTTTCACAATGCGAGTAGGAAGGCAGGTGTTTCCTTGGTTCAAGAAAGATGAATTTTCTGTACGTGCGTCAACATGTTTATCTTCTGAGTGAACCCTCGGCCGCAGAATGAGCACTTGAAGGGTTTCTCGCCTGTATGCGTCCTCATGTGCATGGTAAGGTTACTTCTTTGTGTGAAAGGTTTACCACAAACACGACAATCCAAATCTTTACGCCTAATCCTGATGCCTTTCTCAGAGGGTGCAGGTGAAGGGTTCAGCCATTTCCTTAAAACCTGTAACGGCAAACGATAAGCTCTCAGATTTTCATTTGAGTTTTCCTATCATAACGGAATCAAATTTTGCTGATCTCTTCAAAATCTTTTTTTCAAATCTAAGAAAAGTAAACAAGGGGACTCATTATGACGAATATGTTAACTTTATTGAAGTTTATATTGAATATTGCTGAACATCATAAACTTATTGTGGAACTATCTGAAAACTAGAACTCGCAGAGAATCAAAAACAAAAATCTCCTTTGGCCCTGAAGTCGCTCTTGGAATCTCACTCATGTTGTGTCCAGTACGCTTAACTAGCATTACATGGTGAACAGTTTTAAGTCGGTCAGTTCCTAATATACCCCATAAACATCATGAATCAAAAAAGTGAGTACCCAATATACACATTTATCATGAACTTCAGAAGTGTTGAGTTCCAAAATCTACCCAAATCCTTTAAATAGGATTCATTGTGCATGTTCTGGGTGAAGCGTATTCATGTGTCTGAGCATGCTTGACTTGCGGTTGAAGTTGCGTTTGCACACGGAGCATTGAGCTGGTTTTTCGCCTGTGTGTATCCGCATGTGGACGTTCAGGCTGCCCCTCTGTGTGAACCTTTTGCCACAAACTGAGCAGTCCAGTCTACCCCTCTGTCTGAACTTGGGCATAAATTTGTAGCCTGGTGCCCTGTTCATCCACATGTAAGGCATCTGTAAAAGGCAGGAAAGGCAAGAGGGCGGATTACTAACAGGTCCTTCATACTGATTCCCGAGACAACATCATCTACAGCACTGCTTCGGCCACTGCTTAGTCATGCATGCAAAGTCCTTATATAATAATCAGGGATGAAAGTTACAGCACGAAAATCCCTGAAATGGTCCAATATTCGCCCAAATAAAACCATAGTGTTGTAGATTCGAATATATATATATATATATATATATATATATATATATATATATATATATATATATATATATATATATATATATATATATATATATATATATAATTCCCTGAAGACTGTCATCCCTGAATACTTTAACAAGAAACCTGAGCTGTTGTCTCTTGTATTATGAACTATGTCACAAATAATCAATTTCTCTCTGGGTTGCCTTATCCTCTCAAGAAAATTTTCCCAAAGAGAGCAAACTGCAGCCACAAGATCCACAATCATGCACACGATCTGAGAAATAAACAGATTTCTACGTTTGCATTAATAAGGAGCATGCAATTACACATCACCGATAATATTTCTGAAGCCAATAGCATTGTCAGTGTCATGTGGTCATCAAATCAATGAAGAGTCTTCATGTGCCTCAAAAGGCTTGACTTTCTGCTGAAGCTGCTGTCACAAAGCATACATTGAAATGGTCTTTCACCCGTATGGGTCCTCATGTGGTCCATATAGAACGACCGGTCGCGACACAACCGTCCACAGACTCCACATGTCAGACTTTGCAGCCGCCTAATGGATGCATCTTCAGTGAGGATGTTATTGTCAGCAAGCTCCATCTACAATCACAAAATTGGGATTGTCAATGAAATGTGGTGCAGTACTATTGGAGGTAATTTACAGCTTCTCAACTGGTTTAATTTAGGAATACCTACCGTAAATCCTCACGTATAAGACGCGGCTTATACACTAGAATTACCTCCACTTCGTCCTAAAGGATTTAGCCCAACTCAGGGGGCGTCCTATATGCGAGGGACGTCTTATACGTGATGATTTACGGTAGGTTTGAAACAACTCTCAATGCTAGGCACAAGGAGATGATGCACTTTCCTTGGGACATACCAGAATGTAGGTTTCTTTCCTTTTCACTATTGCTAGCGCAAGAAAATCTGATATTTGCTTAAACACTATATAGTTTTTCTATCCTTCAATGCTAGCCATCCCGGGGAATAAACATTATAAATCCTCAAAGACAGTGAAAGAACAACCAAAACGCCTAGCCTTGCAGTTTACAGAGAGATCTTTTATTAAAGACAACATGATCCAAATACCCATAATCTGGTCAATTTAAATATCATTAATATGATGCAATTCATTACAAGACTCCTCATCAAAATGAAAGTAACCCATTTCCACCACTGCTTTAATCTTGCACATAACACTTTTCCTGAGTGGATATAACAGCTTAATAGCGGATGATTTCAAAGTCTTTGACCTCCACCATCTCAGGGTGGTGTCGTCTCATGTGGACATGCATGTTGGACTTTGTGCTAAATCTCGACCCGCAGCTTTCACATTTGAATGGCTTTTCTCCCGTGTGTATACGCATGTGGTCGGTAATACCGGACTTCTTCTTACAAATCTTACCACAAACGTTACACTCGTATGTCTTCTGTCTCAGTCCGCTGCTGCGCTGGTGGACGGAAAACCCCAGCGGCCAGTTCCCAGTTCCTGCTGCCTGTAACGACAAACGCAGCAAGCGAGAGTCAGAGCTTGTTGTTACTGTATATTCTGAGGAACTAGCTGTTTTTCAGCAGGAAATCTTTGAGGTCATTTAATACGATCATCAGTGCCTATGTATGTAAAGTATGAAGCCACTTGGCTGGAACATCCTAAATTGTTAAGTGAGGAAAGGTCCAAGGCTTTTTGGCTTTGCCCGTACCAAGAGTATTTTTGCCTATTACTAGCTTTGTTTCTCAGTGATTGATTCAAGTGTCTATCCTATACCTTTTCAACCCTGGAAATATCGGAAACAAGATCTATTGGTTCTGTCATGAGCTTGATTCCTTTGTCCTTCAAAGTCGAATAGCATTTGTATGCTTTCTCTCCAAAAGAAAATATAATGGGAACTGCTCTACTAATATTCCCATAAATATTTTTCATGCTTGAAAGTGATCAAACAGAATAGTGCATTGGTGTCAAATGATATTTACCATAGGTTTATGATGCTTAAAATGCATATTGTAATATCCAATACATAAAAACTTGCGCGTCTGCTGATTGATGTCTATGCAATCACTCAAACGCAAACTACATGTACCTTGTAATAGTCTAGGGATGGTATTTTCGAGTATGATTTACCCAGAAGTCAAATCTTGGCAAGCAAAGTCCACATGTTAAACACTTGAAAGGTTTCTCCCCTGTATGTGTTCTCATGTGGTTGTTGTAGTCAGATCTGTGGAAACACATACGGGCACATAGAGAGCATGTTAAACTTGGCCGTCTGGGCTTGGACACCTTTTCACGCTGACTGCCAAGTGTCCAATCTTGACTAGGTGCTATTCCACTGCCAAATGCCTGTTACCCATAAAACTGAGGTTGAAAATGCTAATCGAACTAACAGCATTTCTGTTTAGAATTTTGTTTTATTGATTCCATGTACTTCTTTTACAGAAGACTGTTTTCATCCAGAACAAAGTTACCCAATGAATAAAGGTGTAATCGGATGCAAATACAAAGTGAACTATCTTGTTAACAGTGAAATCAAACAAATGTGACACTATTTTCCTTAAATTCAGAAAATGAATGCAACGAGCATTGGCCTACAACTTAAGAACTGAGAGAGACTATCCTGTAAATTCGCAAATGAAACTAATGACAAAAGCAGCATGCAAAAGTCTGAGCTTGTTCTTACAGTATACTCCTAGGAACTAGCTGTTTTATTGACAGGACTATCTGTGAGGTCGTTGATATGAGAGCACTCTCTATAATGTGTGAACAATTGGCTAATCCCCCAGTCAATCCTCTACCTTAAAATATCTAAAACACCCAACTATCTTATTTTCCTGACCATCTCTTAATATGTTGCTGCTATCATTCGAAATCCTGACCATCTCTTAATATGTTGCTGCTATCATTCGGAATCAAATATATCAACTATAATCTACTGGTTCTGTCCTGTGTGTGGTCCCTTGGGCCTTTGATGTTGGATAACATTTTTTGCTGTGCCGCGTCATATGCCCACTCTGACTGACATGATTTCTTGCAAACGTGGCATTTGAATAGTTTCTCTCCAGTGTGACTTCGCATGTGTTCCACAAGATGCGATCTCTGGTTACAAACCTTGCCACAAACTTGACATTCAAGTTTCTTTGACTGGTGGCTTTTTGGATGAATAAAGACATCCACAGCCTCAGTTGCCTCAGACTGTAATAACCGATAATAATTTCTTGGCAAGCCAAACAAACTACGATTCTTGCTTCAAGACATGCACAACAGATTTTTTTACTAGAAGGCAATTGAACAGAATAGCCCATAGGAGTACCATGAGATTACCACATGTTAATGATCCTTAAAATGCTAATATTTTACTATCCAATACAGAGGAACTATGGCGTCTGCTGATTGATGTCTATACCATAACTAGAGCTTGAACTACAGTATTTTGTACTAAAATCTATGGATGGTATTTCCTGGTATGCTTGCCAAGATTTGACTTCTGGGTAAATCTAATTCCACATGTTAAACATTGGAAAGGTTTCTCTCCTGTATGCGTTCTCATATGGTTGGTTAAGTTGGATCTGTCAAAACACACCCGACCACACTGAGAGCATGTTAAACTTGGCCGTCTGGGCTTGGACACCTTTTCACGCTGGTCGCCATGAGCCCATCCCAGTCTAGGTGCGCTTTCACTGCCAAATGCCTGTAACCATAAAACTGAGATTCAAAATGCTAATCACAACTACGGAATTTCTGTTAAGAACTTTCTTTTATTGATTCCATGAACACATCAACAGGCGTACAGAAGAAGAGAGTTGTTATCCAAAAATATCTTGTCAGAGGCTAAAAACCAAAGGAGCTTTGTTGTGAACAGTGAAGACGTCAGATAATGTGACAGTAATTTCCCTCAATTAATGAAACCAATTAATAAAATGACTAGGTATTGGTCTACCACCTAAGAACAAAAGGAGCCATCATGTGAAGTCCCTAATGAAATTCAAACATTTGGTAGTGCATTTAGTCCTTCAGTAGAAGTACATGTATACACCTTTATTAGTTATAAGTCCATTTAATCCATCAATGGTAGTACATACACCTCTATTAGTAACTAGCTGACATTTGTTTCTGAACACAGATGACCCAGTGCGATATTAATACAGAAAACCTTTTACTTAGTGATCTATTGGTGATCTAAAGTAAAAATCTGGAATTCAAAATCTGAGTCGAACTAACCATACTTACATCATTAATATAATTCTGTAATCTAAGTCAATAGAAAATTGAACATGTTTTCAACACAAATACCCAGGGCTGAATCATTGAAAATCAAAGGTGGTGTGACATATAAAAGGCAAATGGAGTTTCTCTCTGGAACTGTCCCTGGAGGCCATAGTCTAAAGTACAGACTGTGGACAGAGCATGGTGGGCAGGGTGGACCACCTGTGGCATGAGGAGATGAATTTTCCTCTGAGCCCAAGATACCATGACCTTCAAGGATTGCCATGTTCAGGTGTGTAAAATCCTGAAACCAGTTTGCTCTGAAGTGCATTATACCACCTCGCAAGGACTTCTAGTTGACATTATGGCATAAAATAAAAGGGATTTAACTATTCAACTGGCTACATTATATTAGCTTCTATTGTACAATGAGGCCAAGATTTACCATTGGGATACAGATCTACATCCATTTGGGCTGACATTATATATAACATTGGGAAAACTCTAAGACCCCCACCCCCCAATAAATGGTAATTCATTTTCTCACTGGCTTTGCAGTTTTCAGGAATGGTCTATGTGAGCATCAAAAACGCGGAATTCCATGTTTCCGTGGAAATTTCACACCCCTGATGTTAAAACAAAATCTGTTCCAACTCTGGACAATGAGTTCAGTCTGTAAGCTTGGGGCAATGCCGTGTATGCATGGGGCCATTTCCCTCTTTACATTCCTTTGTTTAACATTAAGTCTATTGCATACCACACATACCAAAAGTGTCTCACCTCAGGTTCCCCATTGAACTCTATGTGTTAGTGAAAGTCAAAAAAAAGAAGGGCAGTGTATTTGACTGTCCTCCCATAGGGTGCAATGTATTTCTGATTCATGGCTTCCTGGGTCAAAAACGTATTCCATAAAAAAAAAAAACTACCGTAATCTCCCGCGTAGAAGGCGCGTCTTATACGCGAATCAGATCGTTCATGGGTCTTATACGCGGGAGGTAAATTGCCTTGAGTTTGGGGTGTGCCTTATACGCGGGTTTTTCCAACATCTCATTTGGGAAAATGCGCCGATGACAGCTTGAACTCATAGCGCCAGCACCGCGGCAGACCGGGAGATGTCAAGGCGCTTGGCGGGTTCAAGCCGACCGTGTGCCGATGACAGCATAGACTCAACAGGTTGACAATGCGGTGTGGCTTGCCGGGGTGTAGGGAACACGTGGGCCGATGACAGCATCGACTCATAGCGCTAGCGCCGCGGCAGACGGGGAGGTGTCGACGCGCTCGCCGGGGATCAGGCCCACCATACGCCGATGACAGCTTGAACTCATAGCGCCTGCACCGCGGCAGACCGGTCGGTGTACAGGCGCTCAGCGGGTTTGACGCCGACCGTGTGCCGCTGACAGCTTGAACTCATAGAGCCTGCACCGCGGCAGACCGGTCGGTGTAGATTTGCTCGGCGGGTTTGACGCCGACCATGTGCCGATGACAGCTTGAACTCATAGCGCCTGCACCGCGGCAGACTGGTCGGTGTACAGGCGCTCAGCGGGTTTGACACCGACCGTGTGCCGATGACAGCTTGAACTCATAGAGCCTGCACCGCGGCAGACCAGTCACTGTAGAATAGGGGGTGGGGAGGGGGGGGGCGCCTTCTACGCGAAACAGCCCCCCTGTGAGTTGGGGGGGGGCGCCTTATACGCGGGTTTTTCCGGAAATCGATCCAGAAGAGGTATGTGCGCCTTCTACCTGAAAAGGCCTTCTCTGAGTTGGGGGGGGCGCCTTCTACGCGAGCTGCGCCTTCTACGCGGGAGATTACGGTAACAACTTCTTTTAACATGATTTAAAAAAATTCTTTCCATCAGATATTTAAACTTAAGTGTCTGAGGGATTGGATGTCATTTTTTTTTCAGCAAGTAAGAGCTAAAAAGCCTTTAAAAAAGCTGCTGAAATTTGACAAATAGCGTCTTACTTTTGTGGGAAAGTGCACTACCGTAAACTCCCGCGTATAAGACACGTCCTCTACGCCAAACAAAATGCTGGGGAGTCTTATAGCTTTCACTCAAGTTGGGGGTGTGTCTTATACGAGGGGTAATTTTTCTATAGAAATGTACTAATCTTACAAATATCAGCATTAAAATGTGCGTCTTGTACGCAAAAATGCATGTGCTAAGTTTGAGGTGCGTCTTATAAGCGCAGCGCGTCTTCTACGCGGGAGATTACAGTAGGTCAAAAATATGACACTGCTGTATAGAATATTACAGATCCCGCCTCAGGCATCCTCAAACAACAAATCTTGTTAAGATCTCAAAGTCACTCAGGCTAATTGAGAATGCCATTTCAGCAGGTGCTTCTTCAGGTATTGGCTCTGACTAAACTTGTCGCCGCACACTGTACACTCAAACGGCTTCTCGCCTCTGTGCGTCTTCATGTGGGTGGTCAATTTCCCTTTGGTAGAACAAACCTCATCACATATCTCACATGTAAAGCTTTCCTTTTTGGCCTTGCTCAATTCTTTTGCTTTCTTGCCTTTTGTACTTCCTTTCACCTGTTTGCCCTTTTTACCTTTTGTAACCTGTTTCTGGTGGGCCTCACTACTTTCCCCCTGCTGTTCGGATTGTCCAAGTTCTGATTCTTTGGGCTTGCTGACCCCTGCTTGCGCTTGTGCCTCGCTAACCCCGGGTTGCTCATGTGCCTTACTAACTGCTACCTGGTGTTGTGATTTTCTGACCTCTGGTTCTTGTTGTTGGGACCTTCTGACTACCTGTGCTGGGGACCTTTTCACTTCCTGTTGCTCTTGGGGGTGTCTAGAACCTGGTTTCTGTGGGGACTTCCTCACTTCCTGCACCTGTGGGGACCTTCTTAGTTCCTGTTTTGAGGGCCTTTTTAATTCCTGTTGCTGTTGGGGATTTCTAAATTCCTGCATTTGTTGGGGCTTTTTGACTTCCTGTTGTGGGGAATTTCCGACTTGCTGTCTGGGTTGGGTATTTACAATTCTTTGTTGAGGGGCTCTTGCAGCCTGACTTTGTGGGGAATTTGTGACTTCCCGTGTCTGTGGGGACTTTCTGATTTCCTCTATCTGTGGGGACCGTCTGACCTGCTCTATCTGTGGGGACCTCCTGACTTCTTGTAGCTCTGGGTTTTTTCTGATTTCCTCTACTTGTGGGAACTGTCTCATTTCCTGCATGTGTGGGGACCTTCTGACTTCTTGTATCTGTGGGGATTTTCTGATTTCCTCTACCTGTGGAGACTGTCTAACTCCCTCTATCTGTGGGGACCTTCGGACTTCTTGTGGATGTTGGGGATTTCTAGCTTGCTCACCTTGTTGGGTAAATCTCATTTGAGGAGGTTGTGGAAGACTTCTGGCTTGCTGAGGCTGTGGGGGATTTTGGAATTTCTGTGTTTGTGGTGGATTGCTGATTTGTTGAGGCTGAGGGGGATTTCTCAATTGATGGGGCTGTGGGGGATTTTGGGCTGGCTGTGCCTGTGGTGGATTTCTTAGTTGCAGAGATTCTGGGGGATATCTGACTTGCATGCCCTGTGGTGGATTTCGAACTCCTTGGGAGTGTTGGGGACTTCGGACCTGCTGTGGTTGTTGGGGATTGTGGCGGGAAGGCTGTGGTGGGCTTCTATAACTTTGTTGTTCTTGTTGGGGCCTAAATGATTGTTCCTGTTGGGACCTTGAAGCCTGTTGTTCCTGTTGGGGTCTGGAGGTTGATTGCCCCTGTAGAGGCTCAAAGTTTGATTGTTCATATTGTGACCTATAACTTGATTGCCCCTGTTGGGGCCTAAAGTTTTGTTGGGGCCTAAAAGTTTGCTGTTGCTGTGAACTTGATTGTTCCTGTTGAGGCTCAAAATTTGATTGTTCATATTGTGATCTATAACTTGATTGCTCCTGTTGGGGCCCAAAACTCTGATGTTCCTGTTGGGGTATTGAACCTTGTTGCTCCGGTTGGGGTCTGGCGGTTGATTGTGGGGGCCTAAAGGTTTGTTGCTCCTTTTGTGGTCTGTATAGTGACTGTTCCTGATGGGGTCTATATGCTTGCTGTTCGTTTTGTGGCCTGAAGGGGGATTTTTCTTGTTGGGGCCTTTTATTTGATTGTTCCTGTTGGGGCCTAAAGGGGGATTTTTCTGGTTGGGGCCTAAAGGTTGATTGCTCTTGTTGGGGCCTTGTTGATTGCTCTTGTTGGGGCCTTAAAGTTGATTGTTCTGATTGGGGCCTAAATGTTGATTGTTCTGGTTGGGGCCTAAATGTTGATTGTTCTGGTTGGTGCCTAAAGGTTGGTTGATGTTGCTGGGGCCTGGAATTTGATCGTCCCTGCTGGGTTGTAAAATTTGACTCTTCTCGTTGGGGCCTATAACTTTGCTGTTCCTGTTGGGGCCTACAATTTGATTGTTCCCGGGGCCTGTAATTTGATTGTTTCTGTTGGGGCCTAAAACTTTGCTCTCCCTGGTGGGTTCTAACCCTTTGCTGTTCATGTTGGGGTCTTATATTTGATGGCTCATGCTGTGCTTTCAACTGTCGGCCCTGTCTAAATTCTTTTTCCTGTTGGGACTTTGTAGCTTCCTTGAACTGTCTACCTGTTATAACGTCTACTGACTGTTCAGATTTTCCAGGTTTTTGCAACTGTTTTTTTTCCTTCACAACTTGTTGACGGTGACCAAGAGAAGCCCTCTGGCTAGGAGAAGCCCTCTCTACCCTTGGCGTTCTTCCACCACCGACCACCTGTAACCATGAAATCGTGCATTAACAATAATGTATTCATTCTGCACAAGGTTTTTTTTTTCTTTCTTTTTTTAACTTTGTCGAGTAACATGCCAACCACAGGGTAACACATACTTTGACAACATTTAACTCACTAAGGACTATATAATGCAAAGCAAATGGCGGCTACCTAGTACTGAGAAAAAAATTGGGCGTTGTGCATTGAAGCACAGAAGGCTCAGGGTAGGTACCATAAAACCCTCTATCAACCCTGTAGGGTCACAGGAATCAGCACTTGTGAAATATTGACTAATTACTTACAAATAGAGACTATTATCTATACATGTACTGACACCAGTCTGGTATAATCTTCTCTTACTAAACTCCTTGGACCGCTGGCCCCCTGGTGTGCTGGCCCCCAGACACCTGGCCCCTGGACACCTGACCCCCTGGACACCTGGCCCCCTCGCTCCCAAATCGCTCCCTCATAAATCTATTCACTTGAGCAAGTCAAATGTCAATTCGGCAGGAATTGAACAAAAGTGTCTCGGATTTAGACGCTTTTGTTTAATCTATGTAAGAATAAAGAGAGAAAAGTCGGGCTAGGACCTAAGCCTATGGGGAAGTGGATTGGAGAATCCTTCAAAAGTGATCTTTTTTTTTCTTTTCTTTTTTTTTAAATAATCATGGTAAATAGATGAGTGCATGTTTAGTTGTTTTTTCTTGCATGAATATACAGACAAATATATGAACTAATTGCCTATAACAATTTTATTAATGTATAACTTTTATTTCCTATGGAAAATGTAAACTGAAAAATGGACTTTTGTTTATTTTTAAACTCCACCACCTACCCGGCGGTATAGACTCAGGGTGGTCCCTGAGCCAAATATCCAAATCAATCAAGACATCTATCTCTCTGATCAAATATGTGCCCTTCCTGGGTGTGAAATAGTAAGACCTTGCGCAAGCCCTTGTGAGTGATAGGTGTTATTATATGAAGCATGGATCAAGAAGGTAAAACCGACATAGAATACGTTGCTACATAGTGATATGCCTAGAATTCATAGCAGAATGAGGACAGTTACCAGTTGCCGTGGAGCTCAGAAAGCACCTATAGATATTTTAAAACCCCCAACTCGTAAATGGAATGTCATAGACAGGTAATTCAAAAAAGCAAATGAAGCTCACAGAACAGCGCAGTTGTTTACATTGGCAAACAAAGTCAGCAAATAACTCAAAGACATCGAAGCACGAATTCCATCAAATCTGGCAACTTAAAAGTCCCGCTTAAGGCCTTGGTCCGAATTTTATATTGGCCACTAGTGGCGCTGCCTCATTTATATGTTTGTCCTTTGAGGACTCCATATAAAAAGGCATATAAACAATCAACTACTTCTTTTTCTCATGAATGTTTTTATTTTGTCACCTATTCGAACATGTCTGCACAAGCATATCAGATTTTCTCATTTGCAAGTCGTGTTATAAAAGCTCATATCTCTAAGGAATGCGAAGAATCAACAAACCTAAATAAGAACAAGGAAGAATGCGGTGAGGATGGTCAACCCTATAAACCTTAACTGCTAGGTACTAAATATTGCTGTATGGCAAGTCCAATGTACATGTTTAATTACATGTATACTAGAACTGTCATAAACTGAACAGGGTGAGCAGTTCCTGTCAGTTTAAGGTCACAGAGGCAATCTGAGAATGCAACTTCTTTATATGCATCTTCATGTTAGATCGGTGATTAAACCTCTGACCACAAAATAGACATTGAAAAGGTTTTTCTCCTGTGTGGGTCCTCATATGCGTGTTGAGGTTTCCTCTGTGATCAAAGGTTTTGCCACAAAACTGGCACGACAGACTTCCCTGTTGCTCCCATGGAACACTTGGCGCTCTCTCTAGTCTGGGTGATCTCCCAATGGCGACCATCTGGAACCATGAATCGTAGTATGAGAATGACATCTGGAGAAGGGCAGTCATATATCAGGGATGAAAATCACAGAGCACGAAAATCCCTAAAAAGTCCTGGAACTTCAAAATCCCTGAAATCAGGAATTCGCTGAAGACTTTCATCCCTGATATATACCAAAAGACAACTTCTAATACGCAAGTAAACCAGCATTCATCGAAGATCAAACAGAACAAAATGGTGGAAATGCTTCTTTCCTAGGACATTGTTACTTCAGATATCATTTCTTACTTCAACTGTTGAAAATATTGTCTGTGAAAGTTGCAACCAGGTATTTGTTAATTGAAAATCCAACAAACTAAATGCAATATGCCAACGCATCATACATCCTAATCAAAAAGGAAGTGCTATTTGAAAATCATGGTCTGTGTTGACCGAAGGTCTGGAGATGGGAGCACGTGTGCATGTGTTACTGTCAGTTCCCTGGCACATCAGTACTGTACTGGTCCAGCACACTTCTTCATATGAGTCTTCATATATGAACTCTGATTGAACCTTTGTCCACAAAGTTTACATGTGAAAGGTTTTCTCCTGTGTGTGTCCTCATGTCGACCTTCAGGTTTCCTGTGTGCAAACACATTTTCCCACAGATGTGGCATGTTGGCCTTGCATGTCTGGCAATAGCCATATCTTGTCGCAGACCATGGGGCGCTCTCTGCAATCTAGGTGTTCTCCCATTGGTGACCAGTAACCATGGATTAGGACTGTGAAATGCTCATCTAGGAGCATTCAAAGGTCTCTCAAACCAACATGCATATGAACAGACATGCCTGAGCATTCTTATGCTAATGAGGTGACACAACTTTTGAACTTAAAGGACCACCTACCTATTATGAGGATTTCAATAGTTCAGCTTTGACCTGGGTTACCAGTGTTGCAACACATAGAAATGGGCTGTTTAGCTTCTCCCATCCGCCCATATCTTATCTACCAACCAAACTTTTTAAAATCGTTTAACATGGAAGCAATCAAACACATATTTTTTGCACGGTATTCATATGTTTATTATGAAAAACTATGATGAACTCTCAATTAACATTTATGTGTTTCCTCTTAATATGGGCAGTCAAGCTTGATTTCTTTGTGAATCTCGAACCACAAACCGGACATACAAAGGGTCTTTCTCCTGTGTGCATCCTGATATGGTCGTTATAGTACGCTTTCTTTGTACAAATTTTGCCACAGACTTCACAGGGGAATGTGGGCTTTGGTCTGGCAGCTTCTGGTTTTTCTACCTTTACTTTGACACCTTTTGGGGTTCCTGCTATAGTCCATGTTGGCATGCTTTTATATTTCATCTGAAAGCAGGAATATGAAAAGCCATTAGATTTGCCTTGATGGACAGTTCTCGCAAAAGGTTCACAAATCTTTACGAATGACACCCAAGTTCTGGTATTTTCATGAATGAACATCAAAATATCTATCAACTATCAGGGAAAATGCCAAGGAGAAAGTGAAGCACATGACTTTCTTAAAGTGAGGTGGCACCTTATGCACATGGTTTTTGCCTACAGGCATTACATCTTAATGAAATACAAGGACTCAACCCTCGTGTATAATACCTCTCAAAGGTCAGGGGAGGAATATGAAAGTGGGGGGTATAACTGCTCAGTTTGGTTTATGTTAGTGTACAGGTCTCTCCATGTGTTTCCGTTTGATGTGCAGGGTCATGCTCGATTTCTGTGTAAATCTCGAACCACAAACCGGACATACAAAGGGTTTTTCTCCAGTGTGTGTCCTGATATGGTCATTATAGTACGCTTTCTTTGTACAAATTTTGCCACAGACTTCACAGGGGAATGTGGGCTTTGGTCTGGCACCTTCTGGTTTTTCTACCTTTACTTTGACACCTTTTGGGGTTTGCGTTACAGTCCATGTTGGCAAGCTTTCATATTTCATCTGCAAGCAAGTATATGAAAAGAAGCCATTAGCTTTGTGACGTTTAAATGTAACATGTTATGTACCGTATTGGGATCATTAGTGGGGTTGCGGTCTTCACTCAGCTCATCAGGCACCTCAGTTTCCAATTCTACGCAGCCAGACTGGAGACAAGCTAGATCATTTACTCCCCGCTAATGTAAACAATTAATCAAGCATTGAGAGGAAACACCTAAGTACATGCCACCAAATTGTATTCAGTTTTGACGGAAGTGGAACGGATTGCTCCAGTATGGATAACAACAAATAACTTTCAAGTAATGTACTGATTTATTAACTACAAATTATGGAAGTACAAATTGTGAAAACTATTCTTGCCAATATCTCAAACATGCATGTTAAACTTTTATCAGTCTCAACACTGCGCTGAAGATGCTTGCCAATCTGTTCGGTTTCTAATGGTGGCTGTCTTTATTGGAACAACTGCCTCTGATGGTTTTCAAGAAACCTCATTTAATGTCTACAGGTTCAAGATCTCACATTTTTAGGCAACATGGCAACAAAGGTGTCCACAGGATCCCAGGGTACCTGGTAACATTAAAATGAAAGATATGTCTTGGCAAAATTCAAAGACCAGCAGCTGTTTCATCATTCAAAATGCACTGTAACAACTTGCCAAAAAGACATGACATGAAACCACTGTCATTTTTCTATACTGAATACCAAACTCACTGGCTTAAATTTTGTGTCATTCTGTTTAGGTGCACTTTCCTCATGTGTGCTGTCATATTTGATTTTTGTGCAAATCGAGTACCGCAGATGCCACATGCGAACGGTTTCTCCCCTGTATGGGTCCTGAGGTGATCAACCAAGTAGGCATTCCTGCTCCACTCCTTACCACACACATGGCACGAGAATGTACTACCGCCCGGCTTGTTATTCCGTGCTCTGCTTGCTACTGGAGTGGAGGGCCATGGTTTCACCATCTGTAATCAGGAGCACACGGGCAGCAGTTAGAATGACCATTATACTCATAAATAAAAGTGACTTGGCACAAAAAAAAATCCTTGAAATGAACCCCTTAACTATTAGTTTGGTTAGGAACACATGTCTTTGGAAACGCAAATTCCCCGAAATCAGGGGAAGCCTCCGCATATTCAGAATGCTGGCAGTCTGAGCATCACTGGACTATCTTGAATCTAAGTGGTCGACTTCAGTTGTGTAGTTTTTCTAATACTTGTGAATGTCTAAATCTGGCATCCTTGCCTTGTGGACATTCTTCATGTGGAGGGTGACGCTCGATTTCTGTGTGAATTTATTCCCGCAAATACTGCACTCAAATGGTTTCTCGCCAGTATGTGTCCTCATGTGGTAAGTAAGGTGGACTTTCTTCTTAGACACCTTACCACAAATAGGGCAGGTGTAGGTTTTACGAGAGGACTCGGGTGGTTCCTGTCCAGGTGTTAAACCAAATGCCCAAGCCTGACTGCTAATTCCGCCTCCCTGTAAGCGTGAGAACAGAAGTAGCAATTAGATCTGGGTTTTTGAGGCACCATAACTGAAAAGGTTACTCTTGAACAGAATCTAGGCATTTCATACCAAGATTTTAACCTCAAAGGTGGCTATGATACAACTTGGTACTAACCAAAAGCCACCAGTATGGCTACTGATAAGCTCAGTACCTATGTCAACTAAAAACTAAAATCTAGGTCTGCCATCTGCTCCACCAGTGCGCAAATGTACATTCTTCATGTGAAGAGTCATATTTGATTTTTGAGTGAATTTCCTCTGACAAATAGGACACTCAAATGGTTTTTCTCCAGTATGTGTCCTCATATGATAGGTGAGGTGGACCTTCTTCTTGCAAACTTTACCACACACTGTGCATGCATAGGTTCTGCGAAAGGACTTGGGACTCGATTCTTGTTGGTGAGTCTGCAAGGCGAAAGGCCAACCATGGCTCGTACCGTGGAGTCCCTGTAATCGCGAGAATATAGGCAGTTGTTACTTGGGGCGAAGTATGTCCATTGTTCAGGTTTCCGTTTCAGTCAAACTAACAAGACACTGTATACATGAGCTGTCTACCTGGGGTAACAAACACATTTCGTACTGAGGTCAAATAGTAATCCACCAGAATGCTGGAAATAAGAACTTGGAGCAAGACTAGATCTGTTCCAAAAAAAAAAAAAAAAAAAAAAAACATTTTCCTTGTCATTCCTTTGTTGACAACTTCAAATCTACTTGAGCAACAACCTCCAATGGTACTAAAACCTGTGTTCATCAGATACCCCCATGTTAATCAATGTCCTCAAATGCCATTCACAATTAATCCAAACAGGAAGCATCTGCTATTGTACATTGAACAAATCAAAGGACTGAATACGCATGACATTATCATTCTCCTCCAGCACCGAATTCCCCCTGAAGCTCATTCTGATGCTTCTTCATGTGTCGTGTCATATTAGATTTCTTATTAAACCGATCACCACAGAGCAAACAAGCATATGGCTTTTCTCCAGTGTGCGTTCTCATATGTTCTACAAGATGTGCCCTAATCTTTGCAGTCTTTCCACAGACGTTACACTGAAACAGGCGGGGTGATGATCCAGGAACTTCCTCCGGGAGGGGCAGCCCGGATGGCCAATACTGACTTCCTACGGCTGACATCTGGAATCACGAACACGACGACATGTTACTTATGCCATGAGAAAGATGTCAGCGCTAGGTCTACTCAGGATTAGTAGCACTTCACTCAATATCAACCCTATCTATTCCAAGTCAACCTCCATGCCAAACATGGCTTACAACATGCTATTATGGTAAAATCATCGTCTTGTGGTGTTAACAATGAACCACATCAGCACCATGACTGAAACTTGTGATTTTTTCCATATTTAACCTCTCCTAACCTGATCCTTTGAATGAATAGGGAAACAATTCAGTCCTGTGTTCTCTATCCTGCAATACCTGCCTATCAGCCTAATATTCTTTTGTTCAGTGTTCTTTTGTTCCTTCTTTTTAAATCTTATGAAAAAAATCTAAAACTATCAATGTTGGTTTTTCATGTGCCTGTCCACATGGTGTTTCATGTTGAACCGTTTACCACATAGTGGGCATGAAAAAGGTTTCTCCCCTGTGTGAGTGCGCATGTGGGAGATGAGATGTGCGTTCCGCTGCAGGATCTTTCCGCACACATTGCAGGTAAATGTTCTCCTGCGACTTGGAGTCTTGAAGTGGTCATCCACAGATTCCTGTGTCCCAAGGGTCAAAATCTGTAAATTAGGAACAGGAATTTTCTGTATCATTTACTTCTTCAATTTAGAGACTCAGGGGTGTGAAATCCCGAAACCCATTACCTCTGAAGCGTAATATACGGTTTGCTATTTAATGTTTTAATGTAGTATAAAAGTGATCTAAATGTTCTTTGGGCAGAATATAACACACTCTGTTATACATGTATGTTTGTAACTACCAGTGGGATGCTAACATTTTTCAATCTGGAATGGTATTGACAAAAGTTTTAAGTCAGACCCCCCCCCCCCCCCCACAAATGGTAAATTCTTTTCTCAGTGGATTTGCATAGATCTCAAAAATGGTCTTTCTGAGCATCAAAAACGCGGATTTCCGCGTTTCCGCGGAGATTTCACACCCCTGAGACTAGAACGATGATTGAAGCCACAGAGTTCAAAGGCGCTACTACAAAGTTGACAGTGCAAAATTATTTGAACCAGGCACTTAAAACGGCAGCGACGTCAGAAGGGTTCTAAATTCTAGCTATTGGGTCTTCCAACGAAGCTAACCCACAAGATCTTATTGCCTATAAACTCAACATGATCTCAACTATAGATAACATACACTATGAAAGTCTTTATTCACAGATACAATTTCACTTTTTTGCACTCTTCCGTTGTTGTTTGTACCCTCCCATATGTACCCCATCAACATGCTGTTTCACATTCCAGTTCCGGTTGAATGCTTTTAAACATATGGGACAACGGTAGGGCTTTTCGCCAGTATGTGTCCTCATGTGTTCGATTAACTTGGCATTCTTCGTATAAGTCTTTCCACACACATTACATTCCTTCAGTTTTGATGACTTAGACCAGGATGTATACTGAACTTCATCTTGATGTATCTGTAACCAGAAAAATAAAATGTTGTTGCAGTGGGAGGAGCAATGTACATTTTTGGGGGGTTTCAAAAGGCTTATCTAAGAAGTGACTTTCTATGTGCTTCCCATCTGTTACTTTATTTTGAACCTGGTCCCACAGACAGGGCCTGAACTGTGGCAAATCTCCTTAGGACATTAGTTGTGTTGTGAATCTTAGAGAGCATAGCTCACACAAGGGAGAAACCTTTCCCCTGTCCTAAGAAGATTGTAATGCTTCTTATTAATAAACTCGTATGGTTTGAAGTAAGACCAGACAAGATATCTCGGGTTAGTGCAACAGGCACATATTTATTTCGGTAAGGGTTCACATCCACCTCAAGGTTAAACGCTAAGTATATTAACGAGCTCAAAAAGAAAAGTGGTCCGATTCTGATTGTGGGCAGAGCCAGACTAACGCCTTCCCAGGCCCCAGGTAGGAGCTGGAGCAGCCACCCTGCAGCACTGTTTGCTGCAGGGTGGCGGCAACACTGACCCCTAATGGCTACCGGTGATGGGCGTACCGCTCGAACCGCCCTCTCGAGGAAGACGCGCACACTATATCACTCTCTACGAGCCCCTACAAGATGAATGCTTATTCTTGAGGTGGACCTTCACATGCAGTTTCTGGTTAAAACACCGGCCACAGATTGGGCATTCAAATGGCTTTTCGCCCGTGTGTATGCGCATGTGGTCTGTGAGGTGTGATTTTATCCTGTATGGCTTTCCGCAAATTAGACAAACACACCAGGCCCACGAGGAGGATTTTTGGGGGTCTTGTAAAGTTGACCCCGTTTCGACAACTGCCCAGTTGTCCACTCCGAGATATACCATCTGTAACCATTAAGATACTGAGGATTACCATAGGGGAGGTCATTGGAGTTATTTGGCAAGAGAATTGAGTTACAGTTATTAAAAAAAAAACAAAAAAAAAAAACATCTTCATAGTGTAACACTTTGTGAATTATCCTTTTACACTATGAAGATGAGTTTTTTTTTGTTTTTTTTACTGTAACACTTTGTGAATTATCTTTTTACACTATGAAGATGAATTTTTTGGGTTTTTTTTTTACTGTAACACTTTGTGAATTATCTTTGACTCCACGACTTAAGTAAACCAAATCCTGTCATTATCTCTTCATTTTCTTTGATTGGCAGGAAAGCATGTGCTTTCAAAAGAGAACTAGCTTCTTTAAGATGCCCCTACACTATCTCTTGTTTGAGATTTAATTTGGCTTAGTGCCTGCGACATGCAGAGACTTCCTATGTGCTTCCATGTGGTGCTTCATTTTGAACCTGGTCCCACAGACTGGACAGGGGAAAGGTTTCTCCCCCGTGTGTATCCTCACATGGTGTGTTAAGTTGGACTTTCTGTCAAACCCTTTCCCGCACAGCGAGCAGAAATGTACCCGCGGTGACAGTACGTTCGGGATCCACAATGGCGCCATCTGTAAGCATGAGCACATTGGGTCCTGGTCAGCAAAGTGGATTTTATCTCAAAGTAACTGACCTGACTTAAAGCTAACTAGAGGTAAAGCATGAAAGAGTTGTTGTGTCCGAGAGATGTCCTAAGATATCATCAACATCTGATATTTTCCCACAGGATTTGTTGCATGGACAACAGGGCAAAATTTATTGTCAACAAAATTATCTCTCTATATTCTATTCAGATATTTTCAACTTAATATCTAGTGGTGCTTATCTATGTGCAAGGTTATCCTGATAGGTATCAACCAGTATAGGTTTACATTTACACATGTTTGTTATAAGTCCATTTTATGTCAGTTGTAGTATGTATAACAAAGTGAGTCTATATATCATGTGCTGATATCGCTACACAAGCATAAACCATGACAACAGTCCTACTTTCATTGATATGAAACGGATGTTGGAAGAACGATGACGAATATCCACATGAGTAAAGGGCAATGTGTGGCGATCCCTCTGTAATATGCCGCTTGTGCATAATCATTTACGAAGCTTAACTACTGCCTAATGATGACCATCAATACCAAATACAGGGATGTAAGTCAGGAATAGGCAAAAATCAGGAAGCCATACATTTACTTGATATAAAAGCCCTCTATTTTTCACAAATAGCCCTCCTTACCACTCATGTAAGGAAAATAAATGTCATTCAAAACTTTCAAAAATCAGGAAATCCTGATAAATCCTGAAGACTTACATCCCTGCAAATATTATTGTGCTTCTAGCTAGTACAAATTTCTTTTTTTATGTGACTCAATGCAGGAAATTTAACTCCGTAATATCTCTGGGTGCTCTTTCGCCACATGAAGTGTTAACTGGTCCTCGACAAAAAAGCGTAACCCACAAACAGCACATTTGTAGTGCTTTGGGTCCAGGTGGACCTTCTTCACGTGTGTGTTCATATTGCCCTTTTGCGTGAATCTAGCATCGCACTCGGGGCATTTAAAAGGTTTTTCACCAGTATGGGATCTGATGTGCATTTCAAGGCTGGATTTTGAGGGAAAGATCTTCTGACACAGTTTGCACTGTGCTCCCCTTGTTGGTGAGTTTAGAGGTGACCTCTTGACAGGGCTAACTTCGATTGGCGCCGCTTCAGGCCAGTAATCTAATCCCGAGGCCACCATCTGCAACTAAAAGCACCAAAAGGGAAGGTCATCAAAATAATCTATGAACATCTTCTGGAGAAAACATTGCCCAAGATACGAACCTGTTCATGCTTAATCACAATATTCGGGGGAATATTATGCAGACTGGGGGCTAGATATGATGTACGGCTGGACAAGGTTGGTATTCCGCTCATGAGAAATGTACAACATTAGCGGTTTGTTCATTTCTATGTGTGCAATGTGATGCATGGAAATCATCCCAATCAAATTATGCCCCACTACCATAAGAAGAAAAATACCTGGGGTATTTCAGTCTGTGTTACATATACCTCACACTTTATTTCACTATTTATGATAAAACATACATTCATATTCATGACATCAAAAATTCTTATAGCAATAGGTATTCCGATATTCATCTAAGCGTATTGATATGCCTATCTATATTATATTCACTGGCAAACATAAACTAATATTTACAGCAATACCGTGCTCGTAAAAAGACGTCCCGTCAATAGTATTTTTCCACTAATACCAACCTGATGTTAATATACTACTTCACTAAAAACAACTTAAAAGAAGGTTCTTTTTATCATCCATTTGATTAATATTCTAGGAGTCCAATCTAACAAGTTTTGGAGAAATTTGTATCCATCCAAAGCCACATGTCTTTCACTAATTTCCAGTGGATTATGATTATTCCCTAAAATCGAATTAACATTGAGCTAATCTAATCTTGAACCTACAAGGCACATTGGTCAAAGTTCATTGGTCACAAACGTCAGTTATGTTACTAATCTGCATTCAGTACAATCTACCAGAAGGTCTCAATTGAACTTTGAAGAGCTCCACAATTCCCTTAGCCTAAGCCTTTGAGACGGGTGGCTCATTCCCAGCCACACGTGTACCATCAGACTGAGAACCCGTTTCAGGATTCACTTGAGCTGGTGGTCTTGGGTTCAGAGGTTTAAATCTGACCATGCGTGAGTTGGCAGACTTGAAACCTCTATCTGGTGTTCCCTCCGCTGACGGGGCCTTTGGAGCTGGAGGCAATGGAGCCTTGTGCTCGAATCCACCAACAAGGGGGCTTGCTGAATGGGAGCCAATTTCTGGGGTTCCTCCCAGTGCAGCAGGCTTTGGGGCTGGGAGCTCATCTTCGGTCATACCCAAGGTGGTCGGGAGGAAACTCATAGGGTCATGGCCAAGACCAAGACTGGGAAAATCAGGAAGGCCCAATGAGCCAAGACCCATTTCCTGCATGTGGCTTATCCAACTAGCATTACCCACTTGTGGTATTGGGTTAGAAGTTGGAAGTGGTGGGGGTACAGACACTGAATGATGGGTTTGTGTGTGGATCACCATATGCTCTCTGCGGTAAAATGTTTTATCGCAAAGCGGGCATTTGATATCCCTCTCACCCGTATGTATCTTCATATGCCTGTTCATATGATCCTTACGAGTGAAGACCTGTTTACAAACGGGGCACTCGAACCCTGTTTGTGAGTGCGACCTTCGGACATGCTTATTAAGCGCTGACTTGGCATTAAATCGCTTCTCACAATTCGGGCACTGGAAGGGGTTTTCCCCATGGGTCTTGATATGCTCGTTCAGGTCAACTCTGAGGAAAAAGATCAAGTCGCAGATGGGACATCTAAAGACCTTTTGCTCAGCGGCGGCGGACTGCCCCCATGCGGCGTAAATCCCCGCTGCCTGCATCTGTAACCAGGAACAAACCGAGGAGCGAGTTAAGTATTATTTGTAGCAGGTGTGGAAAAATCTACATTCTGTCATTTTCCAATGTATGGAAATGTATAGTATAGCTGGCATTTTCTATGAGAAATGAAGGAAAGATGGAAGTGATTGTAGCTTTGTGTGTCTGATCTCCCTGTCAAGGTTTCCCACTGACCTGTATATCAAAAATAAATAAATAAAAAATGAGGAAAATTAAATAGAAATGAGGAAAATCAAACGTCTGATAAACTTAAATATAAAAACAAGGGGTAGATATTCTGGGACGTTGGTTCGTTCTGTACGAGCTAGAAACTAACAGTATATTAAAAGAGCAATTCAATCAACTTGGATGAATAACTTTATTTTGAGATCAATATCTCAGTCTTGTACATTGTATGTAAATATATGAAAATACTCTCCCCTTCACCTCCCAAGTTAGTAAGAAGGATTTCCGATCAATTCAGGTCAATTCTCATTTCAAAGACAGTTATGTATTAATGTCTCTTCAAGTGCCTCAACATGTTATCCTTTCGTGCAAATGCTTGTTGACATACAAAACACTCAAAGGGCTTGGCATCTGAATGTGTCGTCATGTGGGCATTCAAATGTGCGTTCGTGTGAAACTTCTTTGAGCAAATATTGCATTCATACCACCTATCTTCCATATGCACCCTTCTATGTGTAGTCAATTTCTGTTTAGTAGTAAAAGTCTTTTTACAAATATAACACGTGAATAGTTTATTAGCAGAGTCAGTTTTAGTTAATTGTTCCAATGCAGGTAACTCTTCTTCAGACTTAACCATAGCGTTTTCAGGTTCACCTTTCTTTTCAACATTAAATATTTCCCCTGAAAACCCTACATCTAAACCCTCTCCCAAGTACATCCCTTGGCTTCCATCTGCTGTAGTTAAATCATTTGCCATATTAGCAAGAGTAAAATCACAAGATCCTTCCTTGTTGTGGATATTCATATGCAGCTTCAAGTGATCACTACGATAAAACGATTTCTCACAGATCGCACAATGGTAGGGTCTTTCACCACTATGTATGCGCATATGCCTCACCAAACTTTCCCTTTTCGACATCTTCTTGCCACAAGCAGTACATTTATGAGATCGTTTAAAAGATGTTTTTGCCTTGAGCCTCTTTCTCCTTTCCTTGCTATGTGTTGCCAAATGGCGGATCATGTTCGCTTTTCCCTCGATAAAGCGATCACAGAAGTCACATGGACGGAACCTTGTGGGCATCGACATTTCAACCATAGGGTAGGTTAGCATACACTTCTCCATGTCTTCTGTCCCCACTGCAAGGATCTGAAACCAGGAGATTGCAAGCTCAACCATTTGTGAAAAATAAAAAAAATTTGACCCCTCACCTCCCCTCTTTTCAAATTAGGATTTCACTTTTAGATTGTGAGCATATCAGATGTATTCAATATAGAGGATTGCTTTATGATTTTTCATTACATTACTATCCAATTCTAATTTAGAATAAACCTGACTCCAAAGTAGGGTTGGCTAATGAGACATTCACTTCAGCATACATAAAAGCAGCATTGTCCTACTCATATGGGTTTCATTTGTAATACAAATCTTACCACACACCTCGCATATCGGTTGTGAAAGGTCTGATTCATCATCAGCAAGTGGTACATGCACGTCATGTGCACTTTCTTCTGTCCAGGCCGAAAATATCTGCAGGGAAGTCTGGAATCAGCACAGCAAGTCTTAGCTCAAGTAATGCTGCTATTTTTGTACCAAAGTGCAAGAATGGTTTGAGGATTTAGTTATCTCTGATTTTTTAAAGGGTGAGGAAGCACAAACGCAGGTTTAAGTGTAGGTTAGAGGTCATAGGAAATTCCACTTACTTTTGTACATTTCACCGCCCCGCAACATGTTTCTTAAGTGCAACTTCAATATTTTAAACAAGCTTTGCCCGTTACTGTGATAATTACATGATAGATTTGATTTTATATGCCTTAGTCCCATCTTAACCCACCCGGTATTTTATTTAGAGAATAGACAACGACCTTCTTCACATGAAGACCATCTGTTGTCCTATAATGCACGAATGCATCCGAGTACATTATAGGACACAGACAGTATAGATGTGAAGAAGGAGTTGTCTATTGTCTTTATAAAACATTTTTACATTACCTTCAAAACAATTAATCACCCAATCAATGCATGTCTAGACCAATTAATGGCCCTCAACTTGTTTACAACTACTGTGACCCTGCTCAGGTGTGCACTACACTCCTACAATGCACTTCTACAGTGCAGCAGAGCACTGCCCACCATTCTATAAAGACTATCTCTGCATGTTTTGATACAATTCATATGGGTGTAATTTTCCTAATAAAATATGACAAGTTTTCAAAGAAGATCATCTTTATTCAGAAAATATCAGTTACGTTCATGCTAGTGTAAATGATAGGCAGCCTTTACTGTCCATATTCAATGTTGTTTAACGTGAAATATCTCTCCCTAGGCTGATAAGGATGAGGCCACCCTTAAAAATGTGTTTGTTTCCTGTCCAGAGGCCTGGTGGATTTTTTTTGTGAGAATGGGATCAAATTTTCCTGAGTTCTGAAAAGAATTTTTTTTTTTTTTTTTGTCCATCAGCACAAGAATCTAGATTTCCAATCATAAAATCTTAAAACGTAAGGACAAATTCATGACCTCCCCGCTTATGATGCTCATGACAAATAAAAATATTTTCCTTAAAAAAAAAAAAAGGATTTTCCCTGCCTCCCTCATGGGCTTGAAAAATCCCACCCTCTGGACAGGAAACGAACACATTTTCAAGGGTGGCCTGATGCTGATATGGATCGTACAAAAGCTTCTAAGCCATTTTATCTAATTAAGTCTGAAGGATTCAGATTCTCCATAGGGTGGAGTTTGGCCATGTGCCTTTTGAGATGAGCCTTTAGTGTAAAACACGCATGGCAGACCGGACACTGGTACGGTCGCTCTCCGGTATGAGTTCTGATGTGTCGGACTAATTCAGCTTTACTCTTACATGCCCTCCCACACAGCTCGCACATGTGTTGTGATGAACGATGATGGATTTGGGGAGAACCTTGGGGTTGCCAAATCTGTTGTGCTCCGACCACACGCATCTGCAACCACGAGAACAACCGGTAACTATTAATGATTCTGCAAGTCATAACTGTCTTGTAAATTGTTCCACAAGTCGGTAATGATATTCGCTCATTGGTCACGAGTGGCGCGTTTTGCAAGGCATACTGAGTGCCAAATCTTAATTGGCACAGCTCACTCTTCAAGCTGAGCATCAAGTCCTGTTGTAGGGAAAGCCAGCTTGCAGAGTTAAGTTCTGGGTCATTCAATACCCATTTTATAGCCTTATAACTGATTGTGCGGTCAAGAATATCAATACCCCTTCATATGAGATTCATGCTTCATCTGAGACCTATCTTGTCCAGAATGTATTTTGTTCATGTGTGTTTTCAGGTGCTGCTTTTGGACAAAACGAGCACTGCATATTGTACACTGAAAAGGCCTTTCTCCGGTATGTGTCCGTAAATGCCGGACCAGATCAGTCTTTCGGGTAAATATTTTACCACAATGCTGACAGGTTCTGGACGGTTCAGGTACGATCGCATCTTGCGGCCATGAACTTGGCGCTCGCTGCATGCGTGCCTGCAACCATGAGAGGAACTATTATTTCAGTAGCCTCCTTCAAGGATATTTTTTACATCTGATTTTACAAATATCTACCTATACCTTAACTTTCCATTTGTGTTTCACTGATGTAGCTTATTCATGTGTCTCTTTAGATGACCCTTCACGGTAAAAGAGGCTTTACAAACTGGACACTGATAGGGTCGCTGGCCGGTGTGCGTTCTGATGTGTCGAACCAGATCGCATTTACTACCAAAGACTTTACCGCAAAAGCTACAAGTCGTTGGTAGAAGTGCAAGAGGTGCCGGTGCTGGTGAAAGTATATTTTGCAGCGTTCGTGACCTCACGCCTCCTAGCCCTGCTCTTCTCATCTGCAACCATCAGAAGGACTAGTCATTATAGCTACTAGTAATGATTTTTGTCAACCATGTTCTTCAAATAATACCTACCCTGAAAGGTTAATAGTAATACCAGCTGATTATACTTGCACGGTATTTATGATGAGAACATCATCGGCTTAGACTAGTTGTGGTATTCAAACCACCACAGCAGCAAGCCTTCACACAATGCTATACTTTTGGGTACCAATTACATACAAACTGCCCTTATCTGTTTTTATGTGTTCCTATTCAAAAACGGTGAATGATATGTCAGAGATGGACATTTAAGATAAACAAAAAAAAAAAAAAAAAAAAAAAAAACAGGAATTCCTGGTAAACCAGGAAAAGTGGCATCCCTGGACACACAAGTAGAAACTACAATATACTATTATTCAAAATCTTTCATTTCTGTTAGGCACTTTGAAATGTCTTCAAGAATTAGAGTAAAACAGCAAACGGTTACAGAAAACAGAATCATTAAAATACCTCAAATATTAAGTTTACTATGTCTATCGAATCTCTAACTTTTATTCGCTTCATTTTCAGTAACCATGCACAAAACAGATTGTACCACATTTTTCCGGTCAACAACAAGCAATGTCATTCGCACTGGAGAGGCATTCTCTACCAAGCTCCCCGGATGAAGCTTCTTTATGTGGCTTTTCAGACCAGCTTTTACTGGGAACCAGATTTTACAGATACCACATTCAAACGGTTTTTCACCAGTGTGTGTTCGCATGTGTCTGATAAGTTGACTTTTTCTGTCACAATACAAACCACACACTTGACACCATGAGCCACTCAGCGCACCAGTACCCGACCAACTAAGGTTTAGGACCTGAAAATATCAAAACGTTCTTCACATATTCTTGGTTCATTTTTGCAACACATGCAGTATTCAAGAGGCACTTTTCTACTGCAACTTCTATCTTGTTAGCACTTTTCTCCAGCAACTTACACCATATTAAATGTACTCCAGTAAACCAAAAAGGAAACATCTCACAGGCTATGGGAATTAACTTACAAATCCTCTGCAGAAGGGAAACTGCAATCGAAGACTCAGCATGGCTAATATCAGTCATATAAAATTACCCTGATTGTCAATTCTCATAAACACTATACGTTACTCATCATGGCTGACCAATTAACAAGGTCATTATGGAAAAGTATCATGATATATTAAAACATATTTGTCACTGGGTTAAGAACCCTAAGCTTTAATGAACCTTCATATGGGTCACAAGGTGTGATTTGCGTCGGAAAGACTTTTTACAAATACTACATTCAAACGGTTTTTCTCCTGTGTGGATCATTAAGTGTCGAGTATGGTCAGACTTCTTCCACGACACCTTGGCACAAACCTCGCACACAAACTTTGGTTTTTGAGATATTGTATCGAAGGTGGCAGGTAAATCAGTGCGTGACAATTGTGGCTCTGGGTTAACTGGCCAGTGAGGTTCCGCTTCCTTTATCTGAAACCACGAAAAAGCGGACACTAATGAATGAAATGAAAATGGATTTCAAAATTTTTCCTAGCGCCTTAAACCTAAACTCATGACAACATTGGACAAAGCGGTACGAGATGGCTCACTCTGTACCACCACTGTCTAGTAGGTATTCAATGTGTGAGTAACTTATTCAATTTCTGAGAGTTGTTCATCCATCTATGCACAACTGTCTGAACGCCGACGTATCCACATGTGTTAATCAATTGAGAGCATTCACAACTTTATAACCCCACTAACTTTATAACCCCACTAATAACAAGTGCAGCAGACACTCCTTTCTGAGACGCTACATACATGCACTAGTACTTCATTTCACCCTCACTAGCTACCCATTCTGGATGGATTGTCTTAATATGCCGATTCAAATGGTATTTGCGCTGAAACCGCGAGAGGCATAGAACGCATTCAAACAGCCTTTCGCCTGTGTGTGTTCGCAAGTGTCTGTCCATATCCTTCCTGTGCAAGGCGACAAGCCCGCAGATGCTGCATGTGAAGCCCTTCACTCCGGGCTGCTCGTACCCCTGCACTTCTGACACATTGCCAGTCCACATGAGGTTACGCGCTTTGGAGGAAGGGACGGGCTGAGGCTTCTCTGTCTGGAAGATAAATAACAGAGGATGGTTCTCAATCACCAATGATTTGGTTGCCATTTGGTTATGACATTTTTTCCCGGTTTATTATCTCCACAAATAGGAGTACAGCATGACCAGACACTAAGAACACACCTAGTGAGTACATGTAGCCGTGTAGTTGCACCCATTTTGTACATTTTGCTGCAATTAGCCAACATGCAAAAAAAAACAAAACCCACAACCAATATGGACCAAATACACTTGGTTTTTTTTTCTACATTGCGTCATATATTTGAATATTCCTTATACCCCTAACACCTTTTTATATCCTCATTTCAACAATTCCTGGTCGCTAAAGAGCATCAAATCTAAGATTTTGGTCAATTTCTTGTAAGATATTCAATACTAAACTATAACACAGCAATTCGATGAAAAGTAATTATTCTTGTAAAATAGTAAGAGTGCCAGCTCTGTACATCAGAAAAGTAGTTCAGGATGATGTGTCCTTTTGTGCTTTGCCATGTTTCCACTGTCGTTAAATCGCTTTCCACAGCCCACACACTGAAATGGTTTTTCACCGGTGTGAATCCTGAAATGTCTAACCAGGTCGCCAGTTTTCTTAAAGACCTTACCGCAGTGGTCACAAGTCGTGTCACCAGCCCGGGGACGGAGGGCTACCACAGGTGTCGGCTTTGGCCATTCCCCAGACTCAACCTGGAAAAATCATAAGGGTGGGCTATAAAACAGTGGAAACTCCGAAGTCTTGCTTAGCCCTGTGACAAAACACTGATGCAAGAGGTGGTGGCTATTATTTGAGCTTATAAGTGGGGGCGAAATGATCAAAGAGAAAGAGCCTTTGCTCTTGCAAAACGTCAGTATTCATCAAGTTGACACTTCTTCCGGTGCTTCGACAAGTTTCCTTGGTCGTTGAACCTTCGACCACAGCCAGGACACGGAAAAGGTTTTTCTCCTGTGTGGATTCTGACGTGTCTTACAAGATCAGCATTTCTGTTAAATACCTTACCACAGTGCTCACACCGAATTGTGCCTCCCCTGGGATCGGCAAAAATCAAAGAAACCGGCTTTGACCACTCGCGCTTTCCAGCCGACACCATCTGCAACAGTCATAAGGGTGCGCTTTCAAATACTGGTAGATATCAATATAGGTTTACTTTGGCGACTGGTAACAAGTACAGGTCTCCCTAAACAGCTAGGTACAAAGAGGTATATCACCCTGCATGTTTTTAGTACAAAGACAGCGATAGAATTATGAGCGACTGATTAATAAGAAATGACCGTTAACTTAATGATACTCTGAAAGTAAATGAACAATAAAATATGATAGCTGTGTGTCGATTCTCAGCCATTCTACCATATTACTGTACTGAACTGTTCCTTGCACACCAAAACATGCCTTTCAGGTTTGGGATTCGCCTGACGATGGGCTTGCCCCTGGCACCAAATGAAACTTCTTCATATGGCGCATGAAGTTGGACTTGGTATTGAAGGTAGCGCTAGGGTTACAGACGTTACATACAAATGGTTTTTCGCCCGTATGTGTCCGTAGGTGGTCCCTGAGTGCAGACAGCCATGTGAATGTCCGACCACACACCTCACACACAACACTTGACTTGGGCTTGGTGCGATGTACAATGGGATCTACAGGCACGCCTGGATAGACAGACGCACCTGCACTGATTGAAGTGTCTGGGATAACAGACGCCACTGGACTGACAGATGCGCCTTGGCTGACAGACGCGCCTTGGCTGACAGATGTGCCTGGATTGACAGACGTGCCTGGATTGACAGACGCAACTGGACTAACAGAAGCGTCTGGATCTACAGACACGCCTGGATTGAGAGGCGCACTTGTGTCAGTTTCCTGAAACCATGAAGACTAAGGCATCATATACCCATTTATGGACTAGGTTACTAAATACTAGTTAAATGCGGACAGAATGCGTTAAAGAGAACAACTGAATTTCTGCAAATTTATGGTTTATTTTTCATATTGACCTTAATCATGAATATATCAAGGTAATGAATAAACAAAACCAAGGTCCATCAACAATATCACCTTAGCTATTGAGAACACAGGACCAAATTAAAAACGTAATTCTTTTCTTTTACAACCATACACTGTTTTCTAACAAAGGGTATGAGGTTAACCAAAGTACCCATTTGAACGGAACAGAAAGCTAAGGGAAAAGGTACAACAAAAATATATACAATGTGTTTCAGTGCTTGCTCTGCATGTGTTTTAACAGGTTTGAATTCTGGCCGAATGTGGCCCCACAAAGTGTACATTTAAAGGGCTTCTCCCCAGTATGTGTCCTCTGGTGGATTATCAAATGTGACTTATATTGACATATCCGGCCACAAATGTTACACTGATGGCTATTATCCTTGGATCTTTCCTTGGGTGGACTATGTGGAACACACACCTGCCAGGTTTTACTCAATGGTAGAGCTACCTGTAACAATGGAAACGGGAGGTATTGTTAAGACTGTCTTGAATTCGAAATCATTGTCGATATCATCATGGGCTCTGAAAGGCATTCCAACATACAATAAAAATCAAGTATTTTCCTAACTGTGGGTTAAGCTTCTTGATATGCCTCATCGTATTCGACTTTTGATAAAACTTTTCCCAAAAGGTATAGGAAAAATGTTTTTTGCCCGTGTGAGAACGCACGTGTATGTCCAGCAGTGTTGTAAGGGCAGATCTTGCCACACACATGGCAACTCCATGTCCGTTTCGTTTTCACTAACGGAGAGCGAATTGTAGTAAATGTGCCACACTGAAAACCCATCTGCAATTACAGAGAAGCTATGTAGCGATCAGGCAACTTGCTACAAAACCCCGTTTGAACTACTTAAGATTTAACAAGAATTGGACTGTAGCTTCTAGCATGCTAATATCGGTAGCCACTCTGACTGTGGTGGGTTCATTCACCACTACCTCTGTAGTAAAACTTAACCAAGTTTTAAAAGCAATGAAACTTCAACTAAAATATCTAGAAATATCTTATTTTCTCTTTTACTGTCAGCTGCTATGTGCCCATAAATTGTCATGTTTTTCTATACACTCAACGCTTCTTTGTCTGATGGCTTCTACCAATATGCCTGATCATGTTGCCCTTCTGACTGAACGCATCTCTGAACGCAGAATTTGCACACAAACGGTTTCTCGCTGGTGTGTGTGCGCATGTGTATGTCGAGAAGCGACTTGAACTTGAAACCTTTACCACACACTTGGCAAGCAAATTTCGGCTTCACATGCTTTGAGTAGGCAGTCACTATGGCTAGTGGCGAAGCCATCTGCAATGACGGAAAGAGTAGGTTGTGACCAGAATGATCTCGACTTAATCAATCAAACTTACAGAATGAATTGCCTTCTTATCGTAATTGTTTCAAGTACAATCATCTGCTTCTGTAATTTTCAAAACGCACCTTTTTAATTTGTGCCAATATTCTTTTGTTTGCAAGTCAACATAGCTCTATATTGGGGTGATGCTTCTTGATGTGCCTTTTTAAATGTGACTTGTGGCTGAAGCGGTTATCACAGAGGACACATGCGAAGGGTTTCTCTCCGGTGTGTGAACGCATGTGTGCGTCAAAGTGTGACTTGAATGCCCATCTCTTACCACAAACTGGACAAACGAACGTCTTTGAAGGGTCGGATGTTGGATCAGCCTGTGCAAAGCTCGGAACATATGCACCCCTATGAGAAACCACCTGTAATCACGAAAGGGAAAATGACTGCATCAGACAAGTTTCTTGTGTAACCACACTTTAAATGTAATTTCAATGTAATCAAGAAGATCAACGTGCGTTTTTGGGCGTAGTGTCTCGGGACTCATCTAAGAACGTTTAGATGCACATGCCCTTGCAAGTATTTTATTTCTAGGCCTTATTTTTCTGGGTGAAGTCTCTTAATATGCCTTGTCAAACTAGACTTTTTGTTGAATCTTGCATTGCACATTAGGCATTCGAAGGGTTTTTCACCAGTGTGAGACCGCATGTGAATCTCTAGGCCTGATTGGTAAGAACACCCTTTACCACAAACTTGACACTGAAAGGGTTTTGGCATCTTTGCCGGCAGCGACGATAGAACAGCACGTTGTCTACCTGACTGATCCATCTGCAAGCATCAAAAGGTTAAACAGGCATCAGACAGAAGCATCTCTTGTGTCTTCTATTAAGGCAACTTCAAAGTTTTAAGTAAGAGAAACATGCATTTCAGCATCGCTGGTCCTATACATATAAGAAATTGCCTGCCTATCTCCCTACGACAAAGAGATTGGGGTGTAATTTGTCATCGCTGAATACACAGTCAGGCAAGAGCTGAGTATACGTCTCTATTCCAGTGAAGTATTCATCGACATTAATTGCTCTGGGTGTTTTGATTTCACATGCTCCTTCAAATGAGATTTCTGACCAAACCGGGAATGACAGAACCTACACGGAAACCAGAGATGTCAGTTCAATATTTGGCGAAACTCTGAAAATTATTTTTGGGCACTTCAAAAGTGGGGTTATACCCTAATCAGAGTGACAAATACCTTCAAAATTAATCACTTAGGGTTTGGTGTATCTTTAAGGATTATCAGAATTATAAAATATTCATTTTAAATTTTTTATTATTATTATTATTATTTCTGTAGTAAAATATCACCTTTGAAACTCTGAAATCAGAGAAAATCTGAAACTCTGACATCTCTGGGAAACGGTTTGTCACCGGTGTGTGACAACATGTGCCTGTCTAACAAAGACTTGAAGCCACACACTCTGCCACACACCTGACATATCCAGGGGGTTTTCGCAGGATTGTTAGTGTTGGAGTTTGTGTTGGATATGGCAGTGTAAGACACTGCAGTGGAACTCTGAGTTGTGCCTCGAGGGGAAACTACCTGTAATGAGGAAAATTAATATCTCATCAGTTGAACTGCTTAGATACATAAGTAGAGTTAACTGAAGTGATAACTTCCAGCTTCTTTGAGGGCGCTCATCAAGCACCAATATCTATTTATTTGAAATTACTACAGTGAGGCTGCAAGAGCTTTTTTCCCGAGAGTGAGTTTTCTATGTCGAGTGACGCGTTTTGATATGTCTAGTCATGCTAGACTTTTTATTGAACTTCATCGGACACATGGAACACTGGAAGGGTTGTTCGCCGGTATGTGATCTCATATGTATGGTCATCTTGGACTTGGGATGGCAAACTTTGCCGCAAACTGGGCATTGAAGCATGTCCTTCCTTGGTTTGACTATGCCACCTGGTGGATACATCTGCAATCGTGAAAACAGAAAGGATGTATCAGATGGCGAGTCTGCAGACACCCAGAAAGCCAAAGGCCAAACAGCAAGAAAAGTATTTTTTTCCTCTTCTAACAGTACATATTTGTATATCAAAGGCCTCAATTTCTGTAATTCTGATTAACTTAAAAGGGTGAAGTTTCTTGGCATGTCTTGTCAAACTGGACTTTTTATTAGATTTTGCAGGGCACATCTGACATTGGTATGGTCGCTCGCCAGTATGAGATCTCATGTGTATGACCAAATCCTTATTGTAACTCCTCGTTTTACCACAAACCGTGCACACTAAGATCTAAACTTTCTGCACCGTTTGTACTGCATCCATGAAAAGTCAAAGTTTCTAAGGCAAGCTAGGAACGATACTTCCTTGTCGACAAGACCGTGGCAGTAAAATGGTAAAGGTGAACGATGACCAGTTTGAGCTGACCGTTTCTTCATTTGAACATGCATTGACTTCATTTTCTTTGAGTAATATCCTATTCACATAATAACAAGTCACCCAGTCCTGGTGCATACAGTTTGATGAAGCATCAAGAGACAAATATCAATTTCAAAATTTTATTGCCAAACTTTTTTTTTACAAGTGTAACAAGACCCTTACTTCACAGACATATCTTTTTCCAGGAACTATGACTTGTTTTGTTTTTTTATCATCTGTACATTTAAACCCTATGATGGGAATGATGAAAAGACCATCTAGACAGAGTTATTTTTTCTATTGATCTAAAAATAGCAACCAAGCCTATGATATAAAGCATTTAAATACAACTGTTCCATGAACAGTTTTGATAATCCGGTACATAACATTTCGAACAGTAAATGAAATCTGAAATGAACTAAATCTTTGTTCAGACATGCATAAGAATGAGATCTTTAAGATTTCCACAGAAGAACGGTTACACAGGACACTGATAACCGAGGTGCAACCAGGAAAACTGGACTTTTGACATTTTTCCGGGAATTTAACATAATTTAATACAGAGATCTTTAAATCAAAACTAGGAATTCTTGCTAAACTAGGAAAAGTGGCATCTCTGTGATAAACAGCAATGGGTGGAAACATATCAGCCCATGAGCAAAGTTGTCTGATACAGGTTTAAATGCTATACTTCTAGATGCATCTTTGAGTATGAACCCTTTAAACATCATCCAGAGTGGCATGCACATGAAGGGGTTATTTGGCTAGCACAAATTCCAATTGATTATTTTCCTTCCAATAACATTCATTCCTGTGGATGGCATTTGCGCAGGTGAGTCGACATATTGGACTTCTGACTGAACTTTTTCCCGCAGACACGACAGGCAAATGGCTTTTCGCCGGTGTGGGATCTCATATGCATGATAAGGTAGGCATTACTCTGACAGATCTTACCACACGTTGGGCATTGTGGAGCACTTGCACCCCCTGCCTTGCGCTGATGCTTATTTCGTGGTGGTTGTTGGTGGTGAGGGGCCATTGGAATTTGTGGTAGAGGAGCCATGGGCCTCTGGTGTTGAGGAGCCATAGGCCTCTTTTGTTGGTACTGTTGCTGAAAAACAGCCATTGGTTTATTTTGTTGGAATGTGGTGAGGGGCCTTCTTTGCTGGGGCTGTTGTTGCTGATTTGAGGCCATTGGCCAATGGCTTGACCCTGCTGGGCTGGTAATCTGTAACCATAGAAACGCATAGCGATCAGACGGGGTCCGTTGGCAACGGCCGACCTAATCTACTTGGATGATTTCAAAAGGACAGACAACAGCACCAGACGTTACAACACCAGTTTCCCAGAACCTACAGCATGATAGCCACAACTACAGATTTGACAGGAAGGTCAGAGAATGAAAAATAAAAAAAATACCTTAATTTGCTTTTACACGGAATGGATTCTGCTGGAAAAGAAAACTTGTTTTACTAATATAGGAAACCCCAACTGTGTAGTTATGCCTAATGTAAATGTCTTTTATTCAAATAGTCGCTAATATTCAGCCAGCTAAAATTTTCAGCTTAATCCCATATCAGGGTGTATTCGTCTCATGTGTCAGAACTTGTTCCATATGTGGAACATGCAAATGGTTTCTCTCCTGTATGCGTTCTCATATGGTTGACAAGAAGTGAATTCCAGGGCCATGCCTTCCCACAAACCTTGCAAATGTGCTTTTTAGCTGGTGCTGGACTTTGAGGTGTGACCTCCCCATCGGTTTCCCAACCCAGAGTCCACACTGGAGTCATCTGGAACCACCAAGATAATATCTATCTCTTTATAGAATTGTAATTGTGATTTTGGTCCAGTTCTAATAAGTGACTGGTTATTTTGTTAACCCGAAACCAGAATCACCATCTGTCAAGATCAAGACTTATTACTGAGCCAATTACTGAATATCATCTCTGAGTGCTGTCATATATTGGTACCGACAATGGCGAACATTAATGGTTGGGTCCTACTAAGGAATCTACCAAGACATCTGGGTGTAGCCTTTTCATGTGCCTCTTCAATTTGGATTTCTCAACAAATCGGGTTCCACATAGAGAACATTGAAAGGGCTTCTCTCCGGTGTGTGTTCTCATGTGGTTCTCGAGAAGGCATTTGCTCTGCCACATTTTACCGCATAAATTGCAGGCATGTTTTTTAGGCACTGGCTTCTTTGGCACAACATACATGCCAGACTGCCAGCCGTCGGTCCACCCACCTGCCACCTGCAACCATTAGAATAACATGTTACAAAAACTACATTTTAGTTTTTAAAGATTTTATTAATTCTTAAAATGCTTTTGATGCATATATTTGGACAATCAATCAACCATCACCAAAACACTGTGTTTTTAACATGTTCATGCTGTTTGGATTGGTTATGTGGTCCAATTGTCAACTTAGGAACACCAATCGCATTATCCGTATACCTAAGTGGAACTGCCTTTACATGGTCCAACTCTGTTCACACGATATTTCACATATGTTCACTTCACCATAGTGTCAGCATGGGTTCTCTTCATGTGAGCAGACATGTTGGATTTCTTACCAAACCTTTTCCCACAAACTGGGCATTCGAAAGGTTTCTCTCCTGTATGAGTCCTCATATGTATGACCAGTAAGGCCCTTCTCTGACAGACAAGTCCACACAAGGGACACTGGTTCTTACTATCGGGGAGCTTCCCCGATGAAGAGAGTGAAGAATCGAACGATGCAGGAGAAGTCTGGTAAATCCCAAATCGTGAAGTAGACATCTGCAATCGGGAAAATGCCAGACATATGGTTTACTCTATATTTGCAGGGCAACTGATCCATGGGACTAAAGGACTAAAAAAATTAGTTTTTGAGAGTGTTCTTATTAAATTTATACATAAGAAACTGCTAAGTCACAAACAAAGGCTTGACAAACGGTGGCAGAATGCACATGGCTAAACAATAAGCAAACTGCTTAAATTAAACAAAACAAATGCTTGTAATTTTTGAAGTGAAATGTAGTGTTATTTTCCCCCATCACACTTTGCATTTTCTCGCATGTGCTCTCATGTTTGAGTTCGTTGTGAATCGTTTCCCACAACAGACACACTGATATGGTCTTTCACCCGTGTGGGATCGCATGTGAATCATCAAGTGAGATTCCCATGCCAGGTATTTGCCACAAATTTTACATTTCCAATTGCCTGCCTGAGGGGTGTTACTCTGAAAAACTTCAAAGGACGTGGCTGAGGTGTGACTTCTCTCAGCTGTGCTACCTTGACGACTGTGAGAAAACACAGGGGTGTTACTCTGTGTGAAAGCTTGTGTGCTAGTTTGGTTCACGCTGCCTACCTGGCCTGGGCCAAAACAGTCATGGCTCGCAGTCGGCCAGTTCATCTGGAACACCAGAAACGCCAAATGTCAGTCATTGTTCCAGAAGAACACTTAACTAAGGCCACACCAAAAAAAATAAGTTGGTCTACGGATTTTGGTTTTGAAAAAAAATGGTGCAAGCAAAGATTTTAAAGACATTTTTTTGGCATCCAATGGATTTCTTGCTGGAAGAGGCAAGCGAAAAAAAATTATTAAAAAAAAAAAAAATTGTCAAACATCACAAAGAAAACTTGTAGAAAGTGAAGCTAGCGAAATTCGTAGACAAGGGGGAAAAAAAATTGTATTTCTGAAAATATGGAGAGGGAAATCCGTAGACCAACTCATTTTTTTTTTGGTGTGGCCAAATACACTTTTTCAAGAGCCAGAAAAAAATCTTACAAAATCTCGAGGTCCATGAACATCCAATTGAGCCTATATTCTATTCTATGGTACAAATTGCTGCAAGACAACACAATCATCTAAACCTGGACAACGTATCTGAAGGATATCATGTACGTTATGATTTAGTTTCAAATTCTTTTCAATTGAGTGTAAACTTTTCACGTGATGCAAACATATGAATTGAGCTATCCACATAGAATCTAGACCACTGCTCATAGTTGGTCCAATATCTCTGGGTGGAAGGTCCTTACATGTCTTCTAAAGTTAGATTTGTCATTGAAGCTACTTGGGCAAACTGCACATTTATACGGTTTTTCACCTGTGTGTGTCCGTTTGTGAACAACTAAACTGTTACTATAGGGGAAACTCTTTCCGCAAGTCTGACATTTATATTCGCCCCGTCCCATGTTTTTCTTATTAGGACCAGCCCAAGGCCAAGGTGCGATTTCTGTTGGAAAAGCTGTTTGTTTCTGCAATGAAAACAAAAGAGAATCAAAATCAATTTGGAATAATAAAAATTAAAATTCAATTTTACATGGCACTTTTCTTTCTCAAATACATCCAAGATGTCTTGTCTTTCTACATGCAGTGTACACTGTAACTATTGGTGGGGTCCTGCTTCCACACCACAATGACAGACACCTATTTCCCTTCCACAATCTCATAGTCCCAGTGTTGTTGCTTTCAGCATGTTTAATCTTCATGCGGCACTGGAATGGTTTCTCGCCTGTGTGGGTGTGCATGTGTTTATTAAAGTTCCCCTTCTGTTTACCAACTTTTCCACATACAGTGCAAGTATAGCAGCGCTCGGATGGTGTAGGGATCACTGGCCGATTAGCACCGATTTGCCATTTCCCACTTCTCTGGATCACCATCTTTTCTTCTTTTTTTTTCAAATCAATGAAACTAAAAGGCCTTAAATTACATGCGTCTTTTTCTGTATTGCTCAAGAGCTTCATGTTGGTGACCAGTTAGGGGCAGCAGGAGTCAATGTCAACATTCTTAAACCTCCATATTTTTCCAAAGAGCGCAAGTCCCTGTTGAGATGCTTTACAGAGTGGGAAGGAGATAAAGCCCCAGCTGCCACAATACTTTCTACTCTGTAAGCTGCAGTGGGTGCTCTGCCTGCCAGCTAATGTTTCTTAGCGTGGCGCGACATGCTGGATTTCTGACTGAACCTGAGCCCACAGATGGGACATGCGTATGGTTTCTCCCCCGTGTGGGTGCGCATGTGTAGGATGAACCGGTCCCGCTTGTGCCACACCCTCCCACACACCTTGCAGATCAAAACCTGCCCCGATGATCGCTTTCCTGCCATCTGCAACCATGAAAAAATTATTTTTATCAGCTGAGGGTACTGCTATACTACGAGTATCATCTAAGGAATGTGTCAAACCATGAACTAAATTGGGTCGCCCTTACTACGAGTATCGTCTAAGGAATGTCTGAAACCATGAACTAAATTGGGTTGCCCTTACTACGAGTATCGTCTAAGAAATGTCTGAAACCATGAACTAAATTGGGTTGCCCTTACTACGAGTATCATCTAAGGAATGTCTGAAACCATGAACTAAATAGGGTCGCCCTTACTACGAGTATCATCTAAGGAATGTGTCAAACCATGAACTAAATTGGGTTGCCCTTACTACGAGTATCGTCTAAGAAATGTCTGAAACCATGAACTAAATAGGGTCGCCCTTACTACGAGTATCATCTAAGGAATGTGTCAAACCATGAACTAAATTGGGTCGCCCTTACTACGAGTATCATCTAAGGAATGTCTAAACCATGAACTAAATTGGGTCGCCCTTACTACGAGTATCATCTAAGGAATGTGTCAAACCATGAACTAAATAGGGTCGCCCTTACTACGAGTATCATCTAAGGAATGTCTGAAACCATGAACTAACTTGGGTCGCCCTTACTACGAGTATCGTCTAAGGAATGTGTCAAACCATGAACTAAATAGGGTCGCCCTTTTAACTTCATAAGGTGTAATTGTGCATAAAAGGTGTAATTGAGCATGATACACAATTGTAAATTATGGTTGATCCCTCCTATGCCAGGAGAACCTCGTTTCTTTTGCTTTAGATGTACCAAGAATGGCGGGGTATAATAATGGTTAAGCTAGGACAAACCATCTAAGTACATTCCCAGCTGCACCTTCGAGCATTAAGGCACTATCAAGCATTCCATTTTAGGCTGGGTGCGTTCTGTACACTAGTTTTCCCTATATGCAAGGTGCTACCCTACTGTAAAATGTTCTTTAAGAAATAGAAGCAAGTTTAATATGCAAAGTAAAACCAAGAAAGGCTATCCTTAAGTTGTCATACGTTTATTGAAACATCAACAGAATTATTGACGAATCTTGCACTTATACATTTTCATATTGTTCTCCTTCCATGTTCATCTTCAACTCTTTTTTTTTTAACCTCTCAGACAAAAGATAAAACCTGTGGTCTTCGGACAATAAATAATATGAAGCAATGCAATTAAATATATATTATATATCCACAATGTTTTAACATGTACAAACTTGTAATCCACGTCTAGCTTTAGAGTCTAAATAGCTATGTCAGATATACACCTATCATACTTTGAATTCTATGACCATTTATTTCAGTGTTATTGCTCAAGCAGCACAGGTCGTTCAGTGTTTGATTTGCTGATTTGCAACAAACCTCATCCTGCACATCAATTAAAGTCTATGTGAGTTTAACATCTCCGAAGTCTCTTGACAGAGTTCCTCAAGCAAACCTGTCCTAATGTTGGGTGGTACACTAAGCTCAATTTGTCAACTTAAAGATGTCAAGAATATAGGTAAGGGTCATAGGATCACAAGAAGAGCCTACAACTAACTTCCAAGTACATTGGTTATATTGTTTCATAGAGAACTGTGGGGTTTCCACTTCAAAAAGAACCACCTTACACCCAATTATTCAGTTAATGTTAAAACCTTTATAGATAAAGTCATAATGATATAGTTGATTAGAGTGGCAACTTTCAAAACTCAACTTGTCATTCCTATCAAATGGTTTCACATGTGAAACACATTCCCGATCCCTAAAGCGTCCATGCGCATTTCCTACCAACACAAAAATTGCCTTGACTTATTTTTTCGGCTCCTTGTAAAGCTTAGCATTAACATGCGCTGTCATGCTTGCTTTATCTCACTGCTTCTCGAAGTACATACCGGTAGTTGAAACCCAAAAGGTTTTTCACTAGCGTGAATCATATCACTGTGGCATATACCTCGCTGAAGGGCGAGGTTTGCATCTGAGCTCATGTTAGGTAGTTTGCATCTGAGGCTTCACAGCCGACTGCAACAATCAAGCATGTATACAATGTGAAAGGTAAGACCTCCATTTTTAATTGATTGTGTCCACCATCACACATCCTTCCTCAATCAATCCGCCTTTCAAGTCGTTAAAGCTATCCCTACCCCCCCCCTTCCTAAGCAGACTAACTACTATAATTGTTAAAATTCCTTATTATGCCACAAAAGCTGACATTGTGTAAATGTTTTCTACATCAATTTGGGATTTGGGAGTGCCTTAATGGTACTCCATATCATTTCTACGACTTCACTTCTTTGCTCCACCAGGTGGAGTTGAATCGGGTGGGTTTTTATTCAGTGGGGCCGACTTTGGCGGAGTCGAATCTGGTGGATTTAGATTCGGAAGCATCTGATTCGGCAACCCCATATTTGGGGTAGCGCCAGGTGGAAACTGCGGTATCTCAACAGCAATTGAATGCCTCAGTTTGACATGCTTGTTAACATTACCAATTTGGTTGCTCCGATAGTTACATAGATGACATGCAAACGGTTTTTCACCAGTATGCGTCATCATGTGACGGAGCAGATCAGCCTGTTTATAAAACAGTTTGCCGCAGTATTCACAGCTGCGAGGCTCCTTTTTGGGTTTCTGTTTGACGAAGCTCAATGGTTTGGGTGCGGTAGCCACGTCGTTATACCAGTTTTGCTTTTCTGAGAAGGAGGCAACCTGCAACCAAACAAAGATGGAAGAGTCAAGGCAGGTAGAATTGGTCACATGGACGTTTTTGGTAATGGTTTTATAATTTTTGTATGAAGGGGAAAAAAGAAATGTTAGTAATACTATTGTTGATTTTCAATTTTTTTGTGATTCTTTTCTCTGCAACTGCTTTCATCTGATCACTGCCATGTTTTAGTAAACTCCCCATGGTCAAACGCAAAACCTCTGAAGCGAGACTTGGCTCAGTTGACTAGCTCCAGGTGCAAAAACTTAATGCCACTGTGACTTTGACCATTGGGGTATGTATTCTGTAAATTTGTATAAATCAGATTAGTACCACATATGGCCTGCACTGACTAGACTTCTGTGTTCAAGAGTTATCTTTGTCGGTGCAGTCTCTTAATATGCTCAGTTACATTAGAATTCCGGTTGCTTGAGTAACTACATTTGGGACAAGTGTGGGGTTTCTCTGATATTCTAACATGTCTAATGAATACACTGTTGAACTTGAAATCTTTCCCACAAAAGGTACAAACGAACAGTGCTCTGTTCTGAATTAGGAGGATGCCCGCTTGTATACTCGGGCAAGTCATGAGTTCCCGGGTAGACTGCCTGCAACCATAACCAAGATATGCCCAAATTAAATGCTGAATATCTTTATGATTTAAGATCACTGAAAACATAACCTTGACAAACCAGAGTGTTGATATTGGGGCAATTTCCCAGAAATGAAGACTTATCACAGCTGGTTCCTATGAAACCTTTGCATGTGCTTTTTCAGATTGGCTTTCAAGTTGCTCCGATACGAACAGTAGGGACACCCAAAAGGTTTCTCCCCAGTATGTATTCTAACATGCCTGATGCAGTCACTGTTCTTCTTGAAAGACTTCCCACAAAAATTACATGTAAACCGAGCCTTATTTTCTGAGATTGCTGAATCCCCAGTGGGATCTTGAAGCCAGTCCTCAGTCCCTGTGCACGCTACCTGCAAGCATAACCAAGGTGGCAAAATCAATCAAGGACTTCCAGAATACAAGGTACATTTACTAGGTCATCTACAGCTAGTTTTGACCCATGGTCTTGACATGCTTTCGCTTTGACAATGGTCACAACTTGTCGGGATGACATTTTTTAATGTGCTTCTTCGTATTTGCTTTAAGGTTACTCCTATATGTACAGTGAGGACATCCGAAAGGTTTCTCTCCAGTGTGGATCATTTCATGCCGGAGTCTATCAGCATTGCTTCCAGAGATTTTGCCGCAATAGCTACAACTTGGCAGAGGCCGCTGCGGGTGGCTGCGTTCGGACGTGCTATCCCCTGGATATCGACTGATTTTCATGACGGGGATCTGCAAACCACAATCAGGAAGATGCTAGCATTACTTTATTTGGACCTCTATACTGTTTAATCTCTGATGGTAATATTCTTAACATCCAGATGACCTTATCCTATGGTATAGCAGACCTGCTAGACCTACTTTCATCAATCACAAATAGCGGTACAAATACCCATCACTAACACACGATGAGGCTCTTAAAGCCTTAAATGCTCAGGATGTACCTTTCTTATGTGTACTTTAATATGCGCTTTCTGGTTACTTCTATAGCCACAATACTGGCATCCATACGGTTTCTCACCAGTATGGATCCTGTTATGTCTCGTTAAATGAGCTTTGCTCGGAAAGACTTTCCCACACAAAGGGCAACTATTGTTCATAGCTTTTTCACTCAACCCTGAAGGGGTCGATTTCCAGGAATGGCTAATCATCGGTTGTGACCAGAGCTGAGTTTTCAGGACAGCGACCTGCAACCACAAGGAGGAAATTGCTACATTATCAGTGTATATCAAAGGGCAGTATCAACCGCAAAGGGAAGGGGGAGAGCTCACCTATGAATCTAAACTTTAATCCCAATTGAACGAAATCATCAGAATAATGGGATAAATATCAGTTAATCATTCAAAAACCAAGGCTTGAACAGAAGAATTATATCTTGTGTTGGAGTAAGTGGCTTTGACGGTTTTGCAGGAGAGCTTACAATTACACTTCAGAGGTTGGCAAAGGTGTATGGCCTCCCTCTTATGGCCTACACTCCCATGCTATCTTTCTAACAGTTTATAATGTTCTTTTTCAAAGTTTTAGTGAGGTCCGTCTTGGTCAGACTGACGGTGTTTCATCCGCATGTGTTTGAGTAGGTTTGAGGACTGGTTACTTCGATACCCACACAGTGAACACACATACGGCTTTTCACCTGTGTGTATCCGGACATGCCTTATCAGCTCCGTTTTGCATCTGAAGGCCCGAGGGCACTGTGAACAGGCATGAACAGACTGCCTGTCTTTTCTACCCGTGGCAAAGTTCTGGGCATTCCTTGCGTCTGAGTAGTTCTGTGGCCAATACTGGAAGTCAGCAAATGTAATCTGCAACCGCAATAGAGAAACGGCAATGTCAAACAACAGTATTCTTTTTTGGGATTTTGATGGAAAACTATTTCTAGGTCCCTTAGATTTAAGAATTCAACTAAACAGGTAAAAGGTTCAGCATAACATTCACAACAGCTTCACCTATTTAAACAGTTGGGATGGGCGGCCTTGGCATGGACTCTGATATGGACCTTCTGATTGCTTCTGTAGCTGCAGAAGGGACAGCTGAATGGTTTTTCTCCAGTGTGTATCCGTGTATGCCTGACCAACTCAGCGTTACTCCAAAACACCTTGGAACACAAGTCACAACTGTGAGGCCGCATCCTACCATACGTTCGTTTTGCAGCCGTGCTACTGTTGTCTTGTGGCCACTGAATGGGATTAAGCATGCCGGTCTGCAACCAAATCAAGAGGCTCGGGTCAAAAAGGACGGCAGTAGTCAGGATTGTGATCGTGTTACTTTTGTTTAGGACAGACAGACACTCTTCATAAGTAAGGGACAAAAGGTAGCACTCATCAAATCTTCATCAAAAGCGACCAGAAGCGATCCAGCCTATCGTTTCAGCCAGATTTGATCATTTATGGGCGTGCACAATTTTTACATGTTTGTTGAGATTCACTTTCTGATTGCACCTATAGGGACACAAGGGGCATCCATATGGTTTCTCGCCTGTATGAATCATACCATGTCTCACAAGGTCACTGTTACGCCAAAAAACCTTTCCACAAACTCTGCAAGGGCATGCTGATTTTCTGTTGTACTTCCCTTGTCGAAGAGTTGAAGTGTGTTCAGAGGGGAGGATGCCCCAAAATTGACTGTTGGTGTCCTCGGATTGACTATCCAAGACCATTTCCTGGAACCACAAAAAAAAAATGGGAGGTCAGATTGATTTTGGTATCAGCCTACTGTATATACCAATCACAACTATGAACAGAAGCCCAAATTGTCTCAACACTTTGGCTGGTGTTGTGTTCTGATGTGCTTCAGAAGGTTTGACGACTGGTTACTTCTATAATCACAGATGGTACACTTAAACGGTTTCTCGCCAGTGTGAACCCTTATATGAGTGATGAGTTTTGTCTTGAAAGGGAACTGCTTGCCACAGATATGACATGCATGCGGACCCTTATCCGGCGACCTCTCAGTCGGCGATGGCATAAACTGGGGTCGGCCAGCAACCAATGGCCACTGACTCGTATTGCGTATCATAACCTGGAATCAAAACAAAGAAATGCTCGTCACAGTGCTTTCTTGTTACACAGAAAGTGTAACCAAAAAAGAAACAGTGCGAAACTAAGATCATGCTAATAAAATACAACTTAACTGTGACTTAAACCAACATGGTGCTCTAGAGAAACCAACATGGTGATCTAGAGAAACACAAGACATCCAGTTTTGTTTATTTCCCTCTGTCTCTGTCCATAACAATTGTTATGTTCGCATTTGTTTTATTTCACACAGCAAATTTCATTTCTTTGTGTGCATAAGTTTGACATGTTCGTTGAGGTCGACTTTCTCATTGCTCCTATACCTGCACTGTGGGCATCCATATCAGGTTATGTCGCACAAGGTCACAGTTACTCCAAAAAGATTTGCCACAAACTTCGCAAGTGAATGTACTTCTCCTGCTGTTCCTTCGGCATGGAGTACTTGTGAAGTGGGAGGAGTCATCCCAATGTTGGATGTAGGCTGGTTCTGATTGGGTAAATGAGACCATGCTCTGCAACCACAAAATAAAATTTTGGGGTTGAAAAATTTAAATGTACCATCCCAATTTCCAGAATAAAATTGTCGATGAAGTTGCACATGCACATCGGTAACCACAACACGAAGAGAGAAAACAAATGGAACAGCTTTCATTCACATCTAACTATTTTGCGGATGGCACTTTCTCATATGCTTTAGTAAATTGCACTTTTGGTTGCTTCTGTGACTACACAGCGAACACTCAAATGGTTTCTCTCCAGTATGGATCCGAATATGGTTTATGAGGTTTGCATTGAATGGAAATCCCTTGCCGCAAAAATGGCATACATGCGTTCGTATGACCAGGGAGTGGTCATTATGAGACACTACCAACTGGGGACGAGGGACTGCTACAGGCCACCGGCTAATTTCAGCGATTGTAATCTGCAATCAAAATAAAGTAGACTACAATCATGACAATTTATTTGAATTGCAACTGGTTGCCCAAAATTGTAGGACTTATCATATTTGCACTGAGAAGTGAACAGTGGAACGAGCTTTAGTTCCATTTCCCGGTACATGGAACGGTGTCTGAATATGACCATCCAAATAATGGGCAAATTGTACTTATGACAAAGGCAAGACGGTCACTGATAAAGTAATGGAGTTACCTGGCCTAATCATGGCTTTCGGGTTCCACCTTGGGGATTAGTAGAGCCTCAGGCGGTAACTGTTGCCCTTCTAGCTCTACATTAGAAGCCTCGGGGTTGTCAGCTAGGAATGCTGTTGTCCCTGTATCCAGCATAACTATCTGTGTGTTTTCAGCTATGAACTCTGCACCCCCAACCCGTATTAATGGGCTTTCTGGGTGGAACCGCCTCATATGCTTGTACATATTGGACTTCTGATTGAATTTAATATTACAAAGAGGACATGCGAAGGGCTTCTCGCCCGTATGTGTCCGTTTGTGTTTGACTAAATCGGCCTTGCTCCAATAGTCCTTGGCGCAAACATCACAAGTAACTGGGTTCTTTTTCTGCCGCTTTGACTTGGTCTGTCTAGAAGACGTCACAACTGAGCCATCTAGGTGGCCTGTGTAGGGCAGGGACTTCACTTCCGATATTATAATCTGCAACCAGAACCAAGAACATCAACTTGAAATTTTGATTTCAACCATTCAAAGTGTTCCTTATTTTTAGGATCCTTAAATCGCCATTTTCTGTTATCAGTACTAGATCAAAACTCTAGAACCATGCACCATGTCATTAAAATCTCTGCAATCTAGCTCTATCAGATATAGGTACACTAAGCCTCTTGTTTTATGTTGGGGGTGCTTTTTGCGCATGTGTTTCTATAAGTTTGATGAGTTTGTTTGTTTGTTTAGTTTTACGTCCGGGGGCCATCGAGGAACTCAGACAGTGGCAGTGATAAGGCTGTTCGCCTGTATGGACACGCAAGTGGTTTACAAGATCTGACTTGAACTTGCAGTTTTCCACAATGTTCACATTCATGTCCCCCCGACCCGTTTCCTATGTGCACTTCTCTGACAGATTTCTTAGGTTTAGCCTCGGTGTATTGGATATCACCCCCGGGCCACCCCTGGGTTGGGTAGTATAGCACCTGAAACCATAGCAACAATACAAAACTTGAGGTGCTACACAGGTTGTTTAATCATAGGACCACCACAGAAAACATACCTATCCATGAGGTTTGGATAACACTAAGAGTGTTTAGTTCTGAACAGCTGCTTCAGCACAGTAGGCTACTTCTTTATCAACTGGAATGCATCTTCAGGAAATAAAGACAAACATTCTCTAGAATATCTTTGTTTTCAGTTTCTCTGATACATGTCCTTTCACAAGTTATCTGCGAGAACATCCATGTCAAAAGTCTATTCTTGATTCCTTGTGCACTGCTTCTGCAATCGTTATTGCACACAGGCATCGTATCATTAAAATCTGAGGGCTCTAGCTGCTCCAGATCTGATATAGTGCTGATCCACTCAACGCTTTATTTTATGTTCTGGGTGCTTTTTGCGCACGTGTTTGTACCAGCTAGACGAGTGGTTACACTTATAGTCACAGACTGGGCAGTGATAAGGTTGCTCACCCGTATGGATTCGCAAGTGGTTTACGAGGTCTGACTTGTACTTGCACAGTTTCCCACAATGTTCACATTCAAGTCCTCCCGACCCGCGTTTCCTATATGGACCTTTCTTGCCGGATTTCTTGGGTTTTGCCTCAGTGTAATCGGGATCACCCTCTGGCCATGCTTGGACTGGGTAGTATAGGACCTGAAACCATAGCAACGATACATAAATTGAAGTGCTTATCAAGTTGTTCAATCCTAGACAACCACCCACAACATGCCTATCCATGAGATTTTGATAACACTAACAGCTTTTCATTTCAACAGCTGTTTCAGTAAAGTAGGCTACTACTTCATCACCAAGATGCGCTCTTGAGAACCAGTTTCAATATCTGCAGTTCAAGGTCAAACACCAGAGTGACATGAGTACTCCTGAAATATTATTTCATTCCATAAGGCTTTTCTCGAGGATATCCATGTCAAAGTCTTTTCTGATTTCTTTTGCAATTTTTCTGCAGTTTCATCCTTATCGCAAATCATGCAGCTATAGTTCATAGAGTGCGATAACCATCTCTTCAGGACCAGTAAACCGTTTTTCCTGTGGGATGTCCTCCGAGTCTACAGAACCGAATGCTTTTATCAGCTGCTGCTTCTGCCAACAAATAAAAAATGGACATGGATGTCAGCAGTTGACCTCAAAGATTTATTTCACATGTCCATATACCTCATTCTTTACCATTAGGTTTATCAGCCTAACGCTTCTAATAGTGTAATGTATCAGGGGTTACTAGAGATTACTTATTGCCAATTATGCTTATGTCAGATTGTTTTACTATAAATGATTAAGGTTTTCTTTATCAACGCACGCATCTCGGAAGGTCAACGGAGGACTGAACTGGTAAGGGCCAGTACTCACCCTTTTCTTGGCGTCAGATTTCATATACGATAGTTTGGTTTGGCTTTCTTCTACACTTCTCTGGTACGGACTGACTGCATTCACCGCATCTGCAGAAGGCCATCGTATGCCCTATTACTATTTAATTTATTTAGATCGACTTCATCTGCAGATGGCCAACATAATTATGGCTTATTGATGATTTCTGATTGAATTCATTTGAAGCATATATCTCATAAATTTCGGAATGTGTCTCTTACCCATACTGTCACCATAATGCAACAAGGTTGTAACTTGAAACTATGAGGAACCGCAGTTACAACATTCTTGCACTAGAGCGACAATATCGTGGTTATCTGTCAGAAGCTTTGTGAAATTGCGATGCCCAAACTGGTTAAGGCTTATTTCTTAACCATTATCGCTCATTTCTTACCAGTTATCATTTCCCAAGTGCGCATGAATTTGTTGTACTTAGGAGAGGAGCGAAGGACTCGTGCCACGACCATGTCTTTGTGCTCAGTTGCAGTGTGCACCAACATGTGAATTTCTGCCGGTTTCCAATTTGGTCTCCGCTTTAGCAACCTTGTGTCACTTCGATCACTGGATGCTGATTGGTACTCACTCTCTATGCAATCAATGTCTGCCCCTCTGGGCTCTATTTCTACGTAGTTTAGATCTGCCACCTCAAATTTTGGCTTAATTCCTATGTACTTATTCTTTACTACTGCCGTCGGTCGCAATTCCATTTCTAGGTAATTCCTCTCATCAGCTTTAGTCGTGTTTTCCATTTGAGTGTGAATCATCTGTAAAGGATAAACACTCTTATAACTGCATCTGCCTTTTTAAGATGTTTAAAATGCAGTTTCATGAGACAATTTTAATGAAGTCAGGATAATCAAGTATTTCCTTTTGCTTTTCTTCTCACCCTATAAAGTTAGAAATGGGTACTAAGGCATTCATTTAATGGCCAACGCTTTCTATCAAAACAGCAGTCAACACAAAATATTTCTTTTGAGTGATAAATATTTATTTCAAACATCCGTATGCTTTCATTGGACATTCAACCAATATTCAGTCATGCATGTGAAAATCCAAGTTGAATTGTTTAAATCTATGTGACGTTTATCAGTGATCTTTACACTAGAATCAACCCTACCCAAATAGAATACTAAACCAATGGGTTACTCGCTGAAGGTAAATGAACTGTACGGAAGTGCTTGTTTAAGCCAGCCTGCGACTCGAACACACACTGACATACAAAACATTTCAGGGTGCCATCTTTGTGGGTCCACATGTGTTTTTTCCATAAACTTTTATGCCAAAACCTTTGCCCGCACACCTCACAGGTTAGATTAGTTTTGAGCGGTTTTATTTCCATAACATTTCCCCGGGACGTGCTACCTTCAGTAAACACCTGTAAGATAGGAAATAGAGGCGTCTATTAGAGCTTACCAACTCAACCATTTTTTCAAGAATAACCTATGCTACATGACAAATTCTTAAAAGAAAAAGAGGACCACAATTTCACAACTTCTCAGGAAGGCCGAAACTGGTCATTCTAATCAGCTTTATTCTGCCAATGTGGATTGCAAGAGTGGCCAGTAGCTGATCAACCCTAGAGCAGGACACTGATACATGGAAATGCAATGAAGTGATATTATAAAGTTAAGCCAGAATGGATTCGGGATGCATTTTTCTCTGATGCCGGGAACAGCTAGACTTTGTATTGAATCTCATTTCACACACTGAGCATCCAAATGGCTGCTCTCCCGTGTGGGTTCTCATATGCCTTTCCAGATCAACTTTCCTGTGGAAGGGCTTCCCACAAAAGGCGCAGGGAACTATCTTGCGCCCACCAACATTCCGGGACTCACTACACTGGGGCGTTGGGCTACTTGTAGCCACATCCGACCACATTTCAGTAGCAGGGGACGGTATCTGTAACATACCAAAGTGGGGTTGACATTAGTCAAGAATTTCATACTCGCCATAATGCAAACGTTTTTTGATATCATTTATAAGTATATAACTGCTTAACTAACTGCAGGGATGAAAGTCACAGAGCACGAAAATCCCTGAAATGGTCCAATATTCGCTCCAAAAACCAGGGTTTCTATATAAATGCATAGGGCCCTGGAACTTCAAAATCCCTGAAATCAGGGAATTCCTTGAAGACTTTCATCCCTGTAACTGATCTTGGATAAAATACCTTGTTCGATCCAACTTTGATACACAAATTCTCCTGCATAATTTTTCATAGCACATGACCACTCAGTGTTACCTGTACGTGACAAAAATGAAACTGCCTACATTAGCTCTAGCTCTAATGATTCTTGGCTCTCTTGTGTCTAAAAAGGTTGGAGCTCTGGCTGAATGTGACCTTGCAGACAGAACACTGAAACGGCCTTTCACCGGTGTGGATTCTGGCATGTCTGTCCCGTTCGCTCTTGTTTATGAATTGCCTCCCACACCAGGGACACGCTTTAGGACTACTTATGGCCGTATTCAAACTAGGATTGTACGCTGCAGACGCCATCTGTAATGTAGCAAATGGGTGCCGGTGGCCGGCGTTATTTTTTTTTTATTCTAGTTTATGTCTCATTTGTTTACAACCTTAAGCTACAAAAGAAATCAACTTCTTGACAAACCTTATTAAGGATAATTTGTGGCCAAACGCTATGCTAAATGTGAAGGCCTATCATTTACATGTTGCTAAACACAAAACTCAACACTACAACAAAGAGACAGAACCAAACTTTTCGTTTCTTTGATCTGCCAGGTCTAATGATTCTTGGCTCTTTTGTGTCTAAAATAGTTGGAGCTCTGGTTGAATGTGGCGTCGCAGACAGAACACTGAAAAGGCCTTTCACCAGTGTGGATTCTCACATGTTTGTCCCGTTCGCTTTTCTTTATGAATTGCCTCTCACACCAGGGACAGTTGAAAAACGGCTTAGAACTATCAACGGGCCATTTCAAACTAGGTGCGTATGCTGAAGACGCCATCTGTAAACATAGCAAAGGGCGGTTGGTGTTACTATTTGTGTTCTCAATTATCAACTATGTATCAAGCTACACAAGACCACAGTGTGGGACAAAGCATGTCAACTACTGGGGGAAAAACCCAAGGGACTATGTCTCATGTTAGCTTTTCACCTTTTTAACAAGTTTTCAAACTAAAAGGCGAATCATGTGTCAGAATATTGTTGCTAAACATAGGCCTCACATGAAAACTAGTTATCAAACCTTAAGGTGGACTCTTACATGGGTTATGCGACATACGGCCTATTTGACACAACCTCATGATATTTTTAAGGCCACTTAGTACATAGTAATTTTGTTATCCATATAGTGGCCCTGGCTCCTCTGGTGCCTTACAAGGTTTGAGCTAGTGTTAAACCTAGTATTACAAACTATACATTGGAAGGGTTTTTCTCCAGTGTGAATCACTCAGTGTCTCCGCATATCTTTTTTCGATCCGGACGTTTTACCACAGATGTCGCAAGTGAATGCGTTCTTTTGAGTAGGGGCAGGATTCATCTGGTAATGGACACCTTGAGCTACCATCTGTAATATAGCAAAGAGGTAGTCTTTAGTACCTGGGCTTTAACTGGCTACAACGGTCAATGGCCGATAACTGCATAACTGCACGATGCCGGTTTGTCGTATTAACTCAACGCTGAGGTCTTGAAACACTACCAGACGGTCAACAAGCTGCAGCGTTGGGAGGTAACTCACTGGTGTTACAACTAGGCATCATGCTGAGAGGCTTTGGACAATTTAGCAGATTTCCACTGCAGATTCCTGTCCGTTCTTTTCACTTTGTAACATGCTGCTTTTGACTGGCCTTAAACGTTAAAACCTGAACTGTATTTCCAGCCTTTAGTGTTTTTTTACCCTCCTATGCCTCATGTAGCTTGAATTTGTGTTAAACCTGGCGTTACAAACTACACAAAAGTAAGGCTTCTCTCCTGTATGAACCCTTTGGTGTTTGATAAGATCACTTTTCTGTCTGGATGCCTTGCCACAAACGTCACACGTGAATATGGCCTTTTGGGTGCTTGTATTGAACTCGGGTTGAGGGCCAAGAGTCAGAATCTGTAAAACAATAAAGGATAAACTGCCTTGAGATTTGAACTTTATTGGGAATAATGATAACAATTTTGCGATTATGAACATAATCCGTCTCATGTTGAAAGTGTACAGGAAGAGCCCCCCCCCCCCCCTATGAGGCTTAACATTGAGGTAGTAAGCTACCAGCCTAATGCTTGAGAGTTCACTAATTCCGAAAAACCCTTTGGCAAAAGGTAAATGGACTTGAATGCGAATTATCCTTCCAGCTTTTTACAATGTACTAGTGTGTTTTTTTTTAATCATCCTATGCCGCAAGCAGCTTGAGCTTGTGTTAAACCTGGCGTTGCAAACTACACATTGGTAAGACTTTTCTCCTGTATGTACCCGCTTAAATGTTTGATAAGATCGCTTTTCGATCCGATCCGCACGCCTTGCCACAAACGTCACAACTGAATATAGCCTTTTGAGTGCTTGTGTTCACCTGGTGTGGAGGACCAGGAAAAACAAATGATAATCTCTTGAGAATTGTGCTTTATCAGGAAAACAGATATACATTGGGCATGATTTGTCATGTTGATTTGGTTTGTTTGTTTAGTTTTACGTCCAGGGGCCATCGAGGAACTCAGACATTCATTGTCATATTGAAGGCCTCACTGTAGCCCTATGATGTGAGGGCTAGATTTTCTCTTCTTTAACAACCTCATAATGTTTGTGAGTTCGCTTATGCCTTAGCAAGCTGGAGCTTGTGTTGAACCTAGCCTGACACACTGAACATTGAAATGGCTTTTCTCCAGTATGAATTATTCTATGCCTGGCCAAATCTCTTTTCGATCCTGAGATTTTTCCGCAGATGTCACATTGGAACATGGGCCTATGAGTGCCTGGATTCACTGGCGGCTGGGGATGTTGACTTTTCATCTGCAAGACAGTAAATGAATACAGCTTTTTACAGCTCAGCCTAACATGATCTCAGGGGCCATTATAGTTCTTAAAAGGACTAATAATTGAAAGTACCAACTGTTAACTGCAATTCAATGTTTAACTCCCTGAACATTGCACAGGTGTCTTACTTTGGGTATGTGAAGTCTTTGGGTTTTGGTGTGGATTCCCCGACCCTGTCAGCCGTACCATGGTGCCTCTTTTTGTGCCTGATCAGGTTAGAGTTTGTATTGAAAGACGCCCTGCACACATTACAACTAAATGGCTTTTCGCCTGTGTGTATCCTCATATGCCTGTCCAGTTTACATTTCCATGGGAAGCTTTTGCCACAAACGCCACAGAAAAGCTCGGTTCTGCTGTTTACTCCCAGAAAAACCTGGGGTGGGTTTATAGGGTGGCGTCCGGTGGTTGCCGCAATAGCCCCCGCTACCTGCAACATAGCAAAGGTAGCGACCCATTAGAGCTTGGTTTGTGGGAGGTAGTGGGGTAGGCAAATAGGACACTTACTCACACATCTGGACTGAATTATGCTCAAAACTTGGCATGCTGAACAAAACTAAGGGAATTCACAACTAGTTCACGTACTCCAGCCTCCTATAGGTAACAGACAATCCATGACAAAACATTGGAACATCTCTGAGAAATGGTTCTTTTCTGACTAATTCCCTAGTGCTTAGCCTTCCTCTGGTGGTGTAGGAGGTGTGAGCGCTGGCCGTAATTTCGCCCACATGTCTCACACTTGAACTGTTTTTCACCAGTATGTTGGAGCATATGCCTCGCCAAGTAAGATTTCCTGTGGCATATTTTACCACATTGTTCGCACTGGTAGTTAGGTTTGTGGAAGACTGTAGGAAATGGTGCAACCTCACTAGGCCAAACCTGAAACAAAACAGAGGACCTGCAGTTATAGAGGTGTTTGCTTCTGATGTTGCTTGCTTCCTTTCGCAAAAAAAAATCCACCGGTCTTCCCTGGTGAAAGAAACTCCAACTTCATTTTATTTATCTGTGTGAAATCTTTATTAAACATGGATTTCTATATTCATCAATTTTTGAATTTTCACAACATAACGGTTCTAATCAGTACATTTGTATAAATCAGAGGTGTCAGTTGGGTGTTGACCCAACCTCTGAAAATTTTAGGGCCCTTTAACACTTAGCAAGTAAACGGATTTCTCAATACAAGAAATTGCATTGATGTCTAAATGTTAGGGGCCTCTGAACCTTTGAAAATAGATGAATCTCTGAGGGTCTGACATCTCTGAATAAACCATAGCAAGAACGTGACCGGACATATTCCTTCAGATATACCAGGGAGATTTAGCTGAACATTTAGAGTTATGACAGTTAATGTCTCATTGAGAGAACATTATCATTACGGTATGTTAAAAGAAATGATTCTCTGTGACCTTAGTGCTTGACCTTCCTCTTATGATACAACAAATGTGACCGTTGGCCATAACTTCTCCTGCACACTTCACATTTGTAAGGTTTTTCACCAGTGTGTGTGCGGATGTGTTTCACCAGATCTGAATTCTTCCCAAACTCCTTCCCACAATATCCACACTGGTGGATTTTGTGTTTGGGGGAATCTGCGGGCAATGGTAAAACCCTAGGCCACATCTGGAACAAAGCAGAGGACCCGCGGTTATAGCAAATTCTGTCTAATTTTTTTCTAGATTTTGCATGAGAGATTTAGTTGATTCATGCCTGAACTTCTCAAGCTTGCAGGAGGACTCTAGGGGTATATATGCAGAGGGTATTGCTGGGGGCTCCATACATAATCTTCCTTAGCTATTCATTTTACGGGAATGATTGGCTAATGCATAAAAGTCCTTTTGTGATGCAACAGTTGTGACCTTTGGCCATACCTTCGACCACACAACTCGCAACCAAACGGCTTTTCACCAGTGTGGGTGCGAACATGCTTAACCATGTCTGAATTCTTCCCAAAGATCTTTCCGCAATAGTTACATTCGTGTTGCAGTTTGGGTTTGGGCTTCGGGAGTAGGACTGGCGGTGATAAAACTCCAGCTAGCCACACCTGGAAAAAGTAGGAAATATTTTTGCTGTTATAAATTTTTTTTTTTTGGCTAACTGTCTGTGTGTAAAAAAGGAAAGCCAATCTGAGACTTGAGGGTTTTACACTTCTGTTTGTCTGCATATATTTCACCTCAAGCCTTTTAGGCTTTGCCCATCTTTCGGTCTGCATGTTTATGTCTTAATGATGCACAGTCCGCTTATGGTGCAAGAGGTGTGAGCTCTGTGCATACCTCTTCCCGCAAATCGCACAACAGAAAGGTTTCTCTCCAGTATGCGTCCTCATGTGTTTCACCATATCAGACTTAAACACACAACCCTTCCCGCAAACCTCACACATGTATTTACGTTTGGGGTCTCGCGGCTTGTAAGGCGCTGGTTCTACAGGCACTCCCCACATCTGGAACCAAAGCAGAGGACCTACTGTAGTACAGCGCTGATCTCTATCACCATCTTTTAAAATTTGTTATTGCTTAACGTTATTGGGTATAGTTTGTCTCATGAAAGGGATGGTAGGACAAGTTTAAGACACAAGAAATCACATAACATCTCTCCTTTAATCACCCTTTTATTTTCCAATAAGGAACATTTGTTTTATCCAATACCTCATGTCTTGCCTTACTTCTAACCAAATAATTCTACATACCAGCCTCATAGGACAAACAACTGTTCAGGTTATTCAATATTGTTCATGTTATTCAATATAATCCGTTTTCCTTGATGTACAATTATGAAAATTATCACTTTCAAAGGATAATGTAACTTCACCATATCTCATGGAAACAAAAATACAAATCAAAAGTCTGCATTTACCAACAACCACAACTACGTTAACGATAGTGAAAATACAAGCATCCGTGGCAGTCAAGCAGGCTATTCTCCTTTCAAAATTTCTGATGTTACACCCACCTATATATGCATATTAAGGGCCCCATCTAGAAAACCTATACCTGAAGTACCGTGATAGAGCATCTCAACTACTGAGTCATCAGGTCTTAGGAGTTAACCTTCCGCTGCAGGTAATGTGTGGGATTTTTTCATGTACGGTTTTCACGTGCCTCCACATTGGAGCATTTTGAGTGAACCTACGCCCACAAACTGGACAGGCAAAAGGCCGTTCCCCGGTATGTATCCGCGTATGCCGCGTCAAATCACTGGGTTTCTTAAAATCCTTCCCACATAAACCACACACAAACTTTGATTCAGTTGCGACAGTTTCCTGCAGACTTTGTACTCTGTTCAAGGCACTCTGGGATGGATGCATCTGTAACGGCAAGAAACAAGATGCAACGGTTAGACACATCCCACTAGTCAAACTTCCAAAGATAAGCCTAAAGGAAAAGACATAAAGTAGGTCCTCAAGGTACTGGTGGAGAAAGCTTGGCAACAACCAAAACTGTCTATGCCCGTCTAATTGACTTGTTATTGTTGATTTGTACGCTTTATGCCCTGATGAACTGACTTAACATGTCTATTCCTTATGCCCGGTTGACTGAAGCCTCGGCCACAGATATGGCACTGATAGGGCTTCTCTCCAGTGTGGGTCCTAAGATGCCTGATCAAGTCGTTCGGGTATTGGAATTTGCTTGTGCATACGGTACACGCATATCTCCCTTTTGTACAGGATTCCTTCGTATTGGTGTCTAAACCGAAGTTAGTTAGTGATGGAAGCATCTGTAACGGGAAGAAGCAGATGCGACTATTATTAAATGTGGTCCCACTGAATTGACACGACAAACCATTTATGGCAATTTTGAGAAATCATTAAATACTCATATGGGCTACCTTCATGCATCATGCCTCTCTACAATGGTCATCAAATGAAGCCAATATTTGCTTATGAGAATATGAAGCCAATATTTGCTTATGAGAAAACTGTCTACACATGCATTTCTGGTAGCCATAGAAATCTATTAAATCCTGATGCTGGCCTTCAACACTTTTAACAAAGGTGCAACGACTTCCAACATTCCACTAATAGTCAGCTTCATCCGGGTGATATTTTCGTATGTGGCCAAACATTCCAGACGATTGCGCAAATCCCTTCCCACAAAATGTACACACAAATGGTTTTTCTCCAGTGTGAACCCGGATGTGCTTCTTGAGATCACTCGCCCGACTGGCACTTTTATTACACAAGGGGCAATGCCACTGTTTGGTGACGGGATCTCGAACCACCTCAGACCAAGCTTGACCATAATCAGCAGCCTGTAACCAAAAGAGGGAATCTACATTAGTTTTTGAATTTTCTGTTCGGTATGGAAGAATGCTTCTTCTGAACAATTATCAAAACTTTCGCTAGTGGTAAATGGCCCTTCCCATTTATGAACAAAAGTATATCAGTTTGTTTCAACAGTTTAAAACAAGTTATCTTTCTTATTCGCTACAACTTGGTGACCATGCATCTTGCGCATGTGTGAGTATAAAGGAGAGCACTGTGCGTATTTCTTTCCACAGATATGACAGGCAAATGGTTTCTCTCCCGTATGGACCCTAATGTGTTTTCTGATTTCACTTGGTCTCCGGGAAGTCGCGTGACATATTGGGCACTTCCAGTGGTTGCTGCATGGATCGCGGATCGGCTCGGGCTGAAGCTGGACTTTACCCTGTAACCAAAAGCAAGGAGTCTCTTTGTTATTTATTCCCTGTGGCACTTGCTTCATGGATGTGACTTGGGATCATTCTTTTCCAGTGGTGGTTGCACTTAATATCTTATATATACTGCTAGGGACTTGCAGCTTGCAACGTCAATTCAGTCTGAAATAGTGCAAATCGAGGTAAATTTCACCAAAGTATAAAACCAATATCTTATAGATATCAATAACTTAACAAAATCAGCTTCTTCTTAGTACCCCTCAACTATTTTTACCAGAGTCCTTGGACCAATTGTAACCATGCTTCTTCCGCATGTGAGAAAAACAGGTGGAGGACTGCGCAAATTTTGCATCACAGAAATCACAACTGAACGGTTTTTCTCCTGTATGGACCCGCATATGCTTGGTCAAATCACTTTTGTATTTGGCCGTTTTGCCACAAAGCGGGCATTGGTTCCGCTCTTTTGGGGATTCGACTAGGGTCCAAGGTCCACCAAAAGCTTCAGTCTGTAACCAGAAACAAGGAAAACTGAGTTAGAGATGCAGCAGATATGGACAAGTATCTAAACTCTCTTTTATACCGAATGGCTATCAAAACCCAACTCCACCTTGTGTAATCAAAAAAAAAAAAAAAAAAATCCGTCCATTTTAAGGACTACTAAATCTCACACTGTCTTAATTGGTGCCCTGATAATTTTATATCCTATAATTTTTCGGGGTGGTTGTGTCGGATATGGGACCACTTAGAGGAAGACTGAGAGAAAGTCTTGGGGCAGTAATCACAAATGTAAGGTTTTTCTCCAGTGTGTATCCTCATATGTTTCTTTAAATCATATCGCCTCGAGGCCGTTTTGTAACATAGCGGGCATTGGAAGCGTTTTGATTCCGGGTCCCTGACTGCCCTAGACCACTCCTCTTGTAAACCACCCTGTAACCAAACATAATGGGAACCTGTTAGTGGTTGTAAGCAAATGCAGACACTACAGTTTAACTTGACATTGCTTCAGTTCAAAGGGAATGTCCAAAGACACTGTAGGCCTTGATAGATAGCCTCATAAAAAGAGTTCCTATTATCTGGTTTCTCATGATTTAAATGCACTGGTTTTATTGTTGGGATGCTGCTTCCGCTTATGAGAAAACAGGGAGGAGGATTGAGTGAACAAGGTATTGCAGACATCACACTTAAACACTTTCTCGCCCGCATGGGTCCGCATGTGTTTCTTCATATCGCTTGGGCTTGTGGTATTATGTCCACATAAAGCACACTGGTATTGTTTATGTTTTGGTTTCAAGCTACTACTGTGTTGCACTGGCCATGGTGAAATTTTATGATCAGCACTCGGTAACCAAAAACAATGAAATAATCGTTAGTGTTTTTTCTAAGCCATTTTCTTGACGAGAAGACAAGATACTCCTACCGTACTGCATATACTTCAGTTTAAAGGCAATGTCCAAAGACACTATAGACCTGGACTTTATGACCTCACAAACAAGAGGGTCTTTTATTCAGTATCTCATGATGAAAGATGCACTTAGTTGATGATTGGAATGCTGCTTCCGCTTGTGCGAAAACAGTGAGGAGGATTGTGAGAACAAGCTATTGCAGACATCACATTTAAACGGTTTCTCGCCCGTGTGGGTCCGCATGTGTTTCTTCAAATCGCTCGGCCTTGTGGCAGTTTGTCCACATACAGCACATTGGTGTGGTTTATGTTTTGGTTTCTGGCCACTGCTATGTAATTGTTGCACTGGCCATGGTGCAATTTCATGGTCAGCACTCTGTAACCAAAAACAATAAAAGATTGTTAGTATTTTTCTAAGCCAGTTTCATGAGATAATCCTACCGTTCTTCGCATTATAGAACCCTAACTTACAGTTTTTTTTTAACTTTCAGTTAGACAGGACCATAACTAGTTTGACAAATTCAAGGAAAATTTGTCAGGACAACTTCAAGGAAAATTTGTCAACTTTCAACAAGTAATCAATCTGAATGAATGTAGAAATTCTGGGGGAAGGGGTAGAGCAGCATTCTCAAAGGACTGACAACTTTTCAAAACTGCGAGTGACGTGCAGGGACTCCAGGATGCTTCTTTCGCATGTAGGCAAACATTGGAGATGACTGTGAAGGTCTTTCCACAAAACCCTGCAGCGAAAAGGTTTCTCACCCGTATGAACCCTCATATGCTTAGCCAAGTCGCTCTAAGACTTTGCCGTTATGGTGTAGATTGAGCACTGGAAGATTTTTGGCAAAGAAATACGCCCTGGCCATGCACCACCATCCTGGAGCCAACTTGAAGGCTGTGTTAGAGATTTGAAAGAGATGCACCAAGTGGACACCGCTGTGAATACTGCTCACGGATGAAAAAAAATGGAACGGTGTGCTTTGATACGCACAAAGGGCTCAGGGCTAATGATTTTTCCCGCCTTTTTTTAAATGCGTCCAAAATGTCTCACTTTAAGACACTCTTTTCGAATCAAATAGAAACAAAGAGAGAAAAGTCCAGCCTGGAGGTAAACCTATGGAGGACTGGATTGGAGAAGATATTTTTATGAAATGACTTTTTTCTTTATTTATTTTTGTGGGAACTCATGGATGGATTTTTGAATTTTTTTCTTTACTGTAACTAAAGACTGATATATGAACTACTCATTTTATTTGTTTACATGCTTTGTTTCTTGTAGAAAATTGAGATTGAAAATTGTACAACTGACTTTTTTCCAATGCCACCACCTACCCGGCGGTATAGACTCAGGGTGGCCCCTGAGCCAATGACCCTCAGCTTATAGGGAAGGTAATCTATTGTGTTTCTAGAGAGCTGTATTTTTAAAGAGCAACTCGTTGGGAGTTTCATCTGTTAACCCTCGTTTAGTCTTTGGACCTGTCTAACAGATACCAATCAACATTTACAAGTTTCTCCAAGGGCATTATTTGTTTGTTTTTTTTTTTTGGTTTTTTTTCATTTTCTTAAGGTGTGAGTTTGCACCCCAGGATGTAGACTGCGCATGTGAGAGAACATCGGTGAGGACTGTGCAAAAGTCTTTCCACACACTTTGCAGCTGTAAGGTTTCTCTCCAGTATGGATTCGCATATGCTTTATTAAGTCCTTATTGGAATTGGCAGTTCGAGAACACAGCGAGCACTGGAATATTTTTTGCACCCTCCGAGAGCCTAGTGGCATGTGCCATGAGGCGCGATCCTGTAACCAAATAAAATTGAAGGTTACCTCAAGAGATGCATTTGTAAAAGGGAATTGATATACTGCAGGGTTTGATTGATTGATTGATTGATTGATTGATTGATTGATTGATTGATTGATTGATTGATTGATTGATTGACTGACTTGTTTAACGTCCTAAGGTACTTTCACCTCATGGGACTGCAGGGGTCCAAGTGTTACACCCCCCGACAGGCCAAAGAAAATGAAAAAAGCTAAGGATGTGAGTGTTGAACAGTCCTACATTTTTTCAATTACATACATAAAATTGGAGGGCGACACATTTCTCTGGTCCATATGGTACCTGCACATGTGCAAGTTAAGCGACGAAGACTGAGTGAACCTCTTCTCACAGAATCTACAAACAAAGGGTTTCTCTCCAGTATGTATCCTCATATGTTTCTTCATGTCATATTTGCTGTTGAAACGGTGAGCGCAGATCTCTCATTTGTACAATTTGTGTCGACTGTTGTCGGAAATTTAAGGTACTGAGTAACGTCCACTGCCCACCTGTAACCAAAGAAGCTCTGTATGAGGTGGGAGTCCAGTGAGTTATAACGTGTTCTACAAAGGTAACATTCCTAGTGTTTGTTCAACATCGTAACTAGAACAAAGAGAAAATTGCAAGAGAATCAGTTTTTGTAACCTTTATTCACTAAGGAATCCTCAAATCAGTCTAAAGATCCTCAAAACAGTTAAAACTCTTTATATTGATGGATCTTTATCTACTATAAATTATCATCAGCACGCTTCTTTTAGATACAAAAGATATAGCCAATCATCTTCGCTGGATCATAAAGAGGCATCATATTGTCCCAGACACTTAGCCTTCATATCAGAGACAAGATTTTCACTGTCTATGGATAAATGTATGACTCTGCATATTTGACTTCTGAGAGAACCGTTTGTGACATACGGGACATTCAAAAGGTTTCTCCCCAGTGTGGATGCGCATGTGTCTCTTTAGAAAATAGCTGTCCTGAAATTGTTTGCCACACACTGTGCAGTCCTTGCGCGGGTCGACGTGCCCTCTTCCCGCACCTCGCCAGGAGGTGTTGGACGCTGAGGAACCCCGACCTGCACCCAGCCCCATTGTGTGTGTCATCTGCAACCAGAGTAAACAGATGGACGTTAACTCTTCTCTATCTTCAGTTCACCTATTTTGCCTGAAATTCAGATAATGAGCCATCTATGATAAAACAATTGTTCTTACGATCCAGTCACTTCTTGTGTACAGCAAAATGAGCGAGCATGTTCTCTTTTTGCGAGAACCGTTTGTGACATTCAGGACAGGAGAATGGTTTCTCGCCCGTGTGAACCATCACATGTCTGTTTAGGTGATATGCCGAGCGAAACCCCTTTCCACAATACGTACAAGTAAAGCGGTGTGTATTTGTGTAGGAATTGTCACTACCTTCATACACAAGGGTCTTCGGTTTACTTGTAGCATATGGTGCCCTCTGCAAGAGGAAAAGAGACCTACAGTTAGAAGCGATCCAAGTTCTTTATGCTATCTGTTATAATCATGAAATCACAAAGTATTCTCCTCGATCAGTCCTGAAAACTGACAACCAAGGGGTCCTCTCGTTCAGTATGCCTCGGAAAAAAATAACTCCCACTATCACATTAGAAGTAACGGTATACTTGCAGTGGTTTTGGTTGGGTGGCAATGTGGGCATAACTGCACATTGTCATGGATAAGATGTATGCTTTTCAACCCTTTTCCTATGTTCTGTTATGTTTCTTCATGTGAGATACCATGTTAGTTTTCTGATTAAATCTTCGTCCACAGACTTGACATTGATAAGGCTGTTCTCCAGTATGTATCATCATATGTCGTTTTAGATGATCTGTCCGCGTGTACCGCCGGCCACAGACGGTACACTGCGGACCTCGATTTACACCACCACCACCAATTCCTATTCGGCTGTTCCCATCACCAAATAGAAGCCGCTGTAACCAAAACAAAGAAGCGGTGGTTAAAATTTGAGCTTCATTTATTTTCTTTCGGTTACAACAGGTTCCAACGGTTCACACAAGACAAGGGCATGCTTAGAGGGACAAGGCCATGTTGATGCAAACAGACTCAACATATGACTACCTGCTTAATTCCTAAGAACCAACTTAACAGGTGTTATCGCAAGCCATGTTTGTTTTTCTGATGTGAGGTCACATGAGCTTTCTGGTTAAAGCGCTGGCCACAGATTTCACACTCAAATGGTTTTTCTCCAGTGTGGGTCATCATGTGCCTGATTAGATGTGCATTTTTCAACATTGCTTTCCCACATACACTACACTGAAATCTGGGGTTACGTCCCTTCAACCAGCCATGGCCATCCAATGGGACATCCGGTGGGAACATCTGGAACTAAACAAAATACGATCTATAGGTTTTGTGGTATTTGTTTCTTAACCGGAGTACCCACACTCAAAGGTGGACTCCGCTAAACCAACTTAAACTTTTATTTCAGGCACCTACTTTGTTCCCACACGAATCCACAGAATGGTTCAGCAGACTTTTACAGAAAAAAACCAGCCTCACTGTCACCCAAACGACACGGTTAAGTAATCTTTGTGTAAGCTTTTGACATGAGTATTGACATTTGCCTTTTGGTTAAAGCACTTAAGGCAGACAGGGCATTGAAAGGGTTTCTCGCCCGTATGGGTCCTCAAATGACGCACTAAGTGGGTGTTCTTCAGAAAGGGTTTTCCACACTGTTTACATTCATATTTGGGGTTGCGCATTCTCTGGTCCGGTGCATTTCGACCACTACGACCAAACATCTGGAAGGCAAACAAAGGAGCATATACAGGTTGTTGTTTTACTTCTTTTTTTGTGTGTGTGTGGTAGATTCTTGTCTCAGAATCAATATCACAATTCACTAAGGAACCCGTCAATGGGTGCTTCAAAAGGGAAACATGTAACGTGGCGTTTTAAATTCAAACATTTATTGGTGTATAAGCAATCAGACAATAATATAATAATTATGAAATTTATGTCTCACCACCCTAAATTAAAGTTACTCAATAATTATAAATATCTCCAATGAAGTCAGAAGATCAGGTCTTCACATTTGAACAGTTGTGTCCATCATATAATAGACTACGTGCAATCAATCTAATGGAGGGTTGAAGTCAGCACTGTCTCGAGGTCCGCAGTCAGCTCTGATTTAATTTTAATCTCTGAGCTGTATACATTTGCACTACCAGCACTTGTACTGGGAGGCTCGATAGTATCATAACTTGTGCTATCGACACTTTTATTCGAAGCAACACTTGTATTCAGTGGCTCGCTGTTATCATAGTTTGCACTATCAACACCTATTTTCAGAGCGGCACCTGTATTGAGGGGCTCCCTAGTGGTGTGTCCTGTGTTATCAACACTTGTATTTGAAGGACCATGTGTGTCATAGCCCCTGGTGTTTGTGTCCAGTTTATGAACCCGCCTCATGTGCCCTAACAAGTGGGAGTTACGATTGAACGTCTTCCAGCAGAGTGAGCAACCAAAAGGTCGCTCGCCGGTATGAGTCCTCATGTGTCGTACCATGTGACAGTTGAAATTAAACCCTTTATGACAGACGGGACATTTGAACCTGGGTTCCTGTGTCACATACCCCGCCTGGTACCCCGGCCCCCGTACTGCCAAAATCTGCAACCAAACCAAACATAGCATGTTGTTAGATTGCAGCATTGTACTTTTTGGGGTCAAATCAGCAGACCTGAGGTGCCATAATTTGGAAAGGAAGACACCTTGGCAGTCTCAAGGGACAGTAACCAGTTCATGCTTTACTCCGACTGTGAAGACTACGCAAGCAGTTAAGCAAATACTAACCAGCACCACATGATATTGAAATACAGAGAAGGGAAGACAAATCTAGATGTGATTTGCTAACTTTATTCCATCAAATTCACTTTTGTCATCCCTATAATTGGAAACCAGCTTCAATGCCTATGATTAAATCACACATTCATCTATTTGTTTCAGATTTTCGAGAGACCTTACAATATTCAAGAATGTTGTTGATGCATCAAATGTTCAATCAAGATTGTTCTTGTCCTCCATGATTTTTTTTTCTCTCAATCAAGGACATCACTGCTGACTTAAACCTAGAATAAACCGATCAAGTATTCAGTTCTTGTTCATTGTGCTTGCCTCTAATATGTGCCATGAGGTGCACCCGCTGAGTGAAACTTTTGTCACACAGATGGCAGCCAAAAGGCTTAGCGCCCGTGTGGGTCACCATGTGCCGGGTCATCTTAGACTTGTAGTCAAACGCTTTCCCACAAACCTCACACGGATAGCGGGGCTCAGCGTCCCACGGCCGTGCTCCCCGCCCCCGCCCTGCCACCTGGAAACCAACCAAACACAACCATCAGTTCCAGCTGACCTAGAGTACAGTATTTAGTGTAACTAGGGCATGTATCATTAATCTGTCAGAAGTGGCATGACGAAAAGGGATGCACATCTAGTCTTAGGGAGTTCTCTGTAGTCGGTCCATCAAGGGATAGTCACCAAGTCTACCTCCACTTAAACTGTCTTTGAAAGTATACATGAACAGAAATCGCTAGCTAACCACTATTTATGTAATCCTGGGCTATCAAAGCCACTAGAATCAGGGTTATCAGGTTTTGACATGAGTTCTTCACAAAGTGGCTGTTCAGATTTATGTTTTTTCCTCAGGTGGCCAGTTAGGTGGATTCGCTGGTTGAAGCGTTGTCCACAGAGCTGACAGCTGTAGGGTCTGTCGCCGGTGTGGATTCGCATGTGACGCTGCATCTGGGACTTATAGTCAAACATTTTGCCACACATGACACATTCAATTTTCTGTTTGCCTCTTTCATTGGTTCCCGTCACCACCTGCCACTGCCCATTGTTATCAAGAGTCATCTGTAACCAAAACAGATACAGGTGTCATTAGATTTGGGCTTTGATGATTAGTAATACCAAGGTGGCTAAGGAACTTCAGAGGCATAGGAACTAAGTAAGGATGTGCTTCCCAGGTTAATATTCACCTCATATATTGGGTACTAATGTCTGTTGGGTTCAGACACTTAACTCTAGCTAACTTCTGCGCAGTAGATTGTCACATGCTAACCTTATCCCTACATGCTCGCATGCTTCTTGGCATGGCCGAGCATGTTTGATCGCTGATTGAATCTCCGTTTACAGACTGGGCATTGAAAAGGCTTTTCACCTGTGTGTATTCGCATGTGTCGGACTAATTCACTGTTCTTGCCAAATCCCTTACCACAAATAGAGCACTGGTGCCTTACAGGCCAGTATCCCATGCCTTGCTTGCAGCGGCCAAGAGTAACCGCAGATTGGACAGTCTGTAAGCAAAGCAGGATACGGCAATTAGGACCTTCAACAGAACAGTGCTGAATTTGTTAAACTAAGTTGTTTTTTTTTTTAATCTGAAAGCTGCTAATATGGTATTGAGTACAACAGCGCATGTTGTCTTCATCCATTGAGAGTAAATCATGTTATGAAGCCGTCTCATGTGCATCCTCCTGCTTGATGACTGATTGAAGCGCTTGTGGCAGACTTCACACTTCACCTAAGCCATATCTGGAGTTGAAAACTTTGCCACAGTGCTGACATGGGTGGTCATACGGGGTCCCTTGGACTTCAGGTTGTTGTATGCCTACATTTCCCATCGACTGCGGGCTTCCCTAGCCCACTTAAAAGGGTCTATATCTCCTCTTTCCTATCCCCTCAGGATATGTGTGGTGCACATATGCATGGGCACTGACACATTCCTCTGAAATTGTGTAATGTAGTTCTACCATGAATATGACCTTAGCTGTCGAAATGGCGTTAAACATCTATTACTCACTCACTCACTTCCCATCGACTGAGCCTGCAACTTAAGCAAACAAAGTTGCCTGTCTAAATGGGGATGCAATTTTGCTCTTATATCGGCGCTGTTGGCACAAGTCGGGTGAGGATATTTCATTCAAGAAAAAGGGAAGGAGAATTACAGAGCAGGAATATCCTCATGTTTGCGCCGTATGTGCCCAGTTACATTACTTTTCTTGCCGGACGCGTAATCACAATGTGCACATTTATACGGTTTTTCTCCTGTATGTGTTCGCATGTGAATCTTCAAATCAGCCTTTTTCTTACAGTCTAACTGACACACTTTGCAAACAGTGTCCTCAGGTGTAGCTGATTTGGGTATGGGCGGCCGCTGCTTAAACACCAGGACCATCTGCAAGAACAATATATTTCCTCACTGTAAATTCAATGGCCGACCAACTTTGTTTTCTCCACTCCCAAAACTTTTTGCAGCTAATGACTGAGAACAAAAATACCACCAGCTTAAGTAGAACATCAAAGACAAAATTCAGGACAAATATTTATTGTATGCCAATGCTTTATCTGAGTTTCATTTAGCACAATCAGTCCGAAACATTATTCTTCTGTCTAATCATGATGGAATTCCCTGATTTTGGCACATCTGAACTTATGATATTCCCTGATCATTGTGCCTGAAAAAGGCCTAACCAACATAATCTAGAGTTAATATTTTTCCCTGTCATTTCCGTGTCTGTGCCCTTTCTCAATCTTAAGTTGGGACTCAAGGTCAAAGGTCAAATTGGCTACAATTATTTTGTGTTTATGCATCAAGCTGATATATGGGTCATCATGTGTATCTGTAGACTGGCTTGGCCCGCACACTTCTGGCCGCATACCATACAGGTATATTCTACCTGCGGCATCATGTACCCCGAGGGTGCTCGAGGACGGTGTCGCCCGTAGCCCTGTAAGTACAAACACTAGTCTCAATTTTCAGATGGTGCTCTTACAATCATTCTCAAATTTTTATTTTTGTTTTCAACTACTCAACTACTTTCCTGTGCATTCTTGTGATGGATGCTTTGGGCAACTTTTCTTAAGGTTGGCAGATCAACAAGTCTCACACTCACTAATGTTGGATCTTTCGAAGCGACTACATGGATAACTATCAGTGTTTATGTTTGCGCCTGATGTGCTCATCTAGGTTAAACTTGCGGTTTGAGCGGAAGGCACATTGCAGACACTTGTAGGGTTTTTCTCCTGTGTGGACCATCAAATGTGCATTCAGGCTGGCCTGGCTTATACACAGCTGTGAACATAGGTGGCATTCAAACCTTCGAGCACCTATGTGTGATCCCAGCACCGCAGTCTTAGAACTATGGCGCGGAGCAGCATTGACCTGAAACAACAATGTTCCCCTGAGGTCAGTCTCGCCTCATTTTCTGTGATTAATCTAGTAAATGCACTTGTCATGTAGTCTCTTTTCATGACATTGAATGAAATCGATTCCACTCTTGGCTTTGCAAAAGCTCTAACAATTAGTGTGATCATGCAAAACAGAACTCACATATTCATGAAAAGAGTAATTTATTTTTTCCAACTCAACATCCATAACTTAACTTTGGTTGTATTTGATTCGCATCCATTCAATAGCTCCAATACAAATGCAATCCTTTCTTTGAACACCTGATAGAAAATGACTTTTTTTTATATCGGGTTTCTACACATATTATGCATATTTCAACGGTTCAGGCGACTACATGTACAATAGATATGGTATCACTCAGATCATTTCATTCTGGAACCATCAAAACAAGCTCTTCTCCTATAGCATAAGTTCATGTTTGAACTCCATATCATAAATCAGTGACACAAAAACAAGAGAACAATTTGTCTAACATCTTCAGCAAGGCTCTTCTATACTAGCCGGATCTAGATTTCAGGTCCTTTCATTAAAGTCTGACTACCCAGGTTGCAGGATCTGAGTGCTGTATGATGACATCTTTATGTACCTTTCTGGCATGCTTTTTGATATCATGCGGCCGGATAGAACAATAGTCACAAAAAGCACATTTCACAGATTTTTCTCCAGTATGAGTCATCATGTGTATACGGAGACCTGCCTGACTCTCACAATACAGGCCACATACATGACATTCAAACCTTTTGAGCTTCCGGTTTGGATACACCTGTAAGACAAAATAAGCTAAAATAAGTACAGTTTATTCCCTCTGTGCCCAACAGAAATGTAAGGTGAAAGTGTACCTTATTGTGTCCTAAACCCAACCCGAACATCTGAATTGCGGACTATACCCCGCTTAGCAACAGCTTTGTATAGGTGCAGTTTTATCAGTGGTATAGGACAGTATTATGTCCTCAAAGATAATCGTCTAAGATAATCAAGGCGACTAGAAATAAGTGGATATCCAATGTACTAATGGCAACTGTTCCTTACTCTACTCTAAACTACGTATTTACAAAACTAATACCCCCCCCCCCCAAACGTTTCTCTTTGGGGTAAAGCTGGGATGGGCAAAACTAGGCATGATGTTCTTGTTAATCATGATACTAGGCTAAATCTGCAATCGACAGGACCCAGTCTCTAGGGTCAGATACGCCTACTTCCTGCGGGTGCTGGCTTTTGACATGTTTTTTGATGTCATGGCGCCTAGTGGATGAATATGGACAAAAGGAACATTGGAAAGATTTCTCTCCAGTGTGAGTCATCATGTGCCTCCGCAAGCCTGCGTTACTGTTGCAGTCCAGGAAACATACTGTACACACGCATTCTGGCTTTAGCTTCGATCTTGAGACGGGCACAGAACCCTGTAAAAGCAAATAACTCGAGGTAAGTTTGAGATCAGATTTTTCAAAAAAAATTCTAAGAGAAAAAATGCAGAAAGAACTCACAAGTCTCGCCAGCAATAATTTGTGAGGGACATATTTATGTTAGTTTCACTCTCTAATGAAGTGCTCAATCTAGTTCATTGAAAGCCAAATCAACCAAGTCGACTACGAAATTCGCAAGATTTGAACTGCCAACCTAGTCCTTGTGTGTATTTCTGATGCGTTTTGTGACATCATAGCGCCTACAAGAACTAAGAAACAAAATGAACATTTGGCGGTTTTTTGTTGCGTGTGAATCATAACATGACGCTCATGATGTTGTGTCATTACAGGGGAGGTCACAGTATCGGCATACCCGAACTGCATGTGGTGCCTTCTTTGTATATGGTTCCTTCTTAATACGCTTTGCCTTTCTCTTGACAGTATTAACCTTTAAGCACAAAAGGGATTTAAATAAGTTGGATTTCAATTTTACACCTAGCTCAATCCAGTTCATTGAATAGTAAGTCAACTATTTTATGAACAATTTTTTTCTGGCTTGAGTCCAGTGATTCTGTCCGTGATTAGCCCTAACATGGCTGACAATATTGTGCTTTTTTACAGGCTATAATCGCAAAATGCACATTTGACCGTTTTTTGTTGTTTATGCGTCATCATCATCATGTGCATCTTGAGCATGAAGGCATTTCTACACTAACAGGCGAGGTCACATATCGGGCAGACCCTGTCAAATGATGAATTTTTGGGACAGGCTACCTTCCTCTTCCCCCTCCTGAAAGCGCTTTTTTTTTTATTAATCAAGCTCATGCGTCATTTAGATTTAGTCTTTGCACCTTGCTTTTTTTTAATCAAGCTCATTGAAGACTAAGTCGACTACATCATGCACAAATTCATCTGCGCTTTGCTCCTTGTGCTTGTTCCTAACATGTCTAAGGACATCATAGCGCCGTCCAGAACTATAAGAGCAAAACGCACACTTGGCAGTTTTCTGCTGCGTATGCTTCACAATATGTTTCTTCCTGTTTGAAACGCTTTTACAGTCCAGGTCACAATAAGGGCAAACAGTGTCTTCAGGACCCTTCATTATTGGTACCCTTTTCGCTGGGGTCTCTTTGACTGACGCCTTTCGGGCTGGTACTGTTTTAGCAGGTGCTCTTTTGGTTGATACTGTTTTAACGGTCACGTTTTCAACTGGCACTGCTTGAACAGGCATGTTTTGGACTAGCACTGTCCTAACAGGCACGTTTTCAACTGGCACTGTTTGAACAGGCGCATTTTGGACTGGCACTATTTTAATAGGCGCATTTTGGTCTGGCACTGTTTGAACAGGCTTGTTTTGTACTAACACTGTTGTGACAGGCATGTTTTGGACTGGCACCGTTTTTACGGCTCCCTTTATGATGATCGCCTTTATGACTTGTGTCTTTTTGGTGGGTGTCTTTTTCACGACGCCCTTTAGAAGAGAACTTTGCCCTTGCTTCCCTTTCGCTACCTTCTTAGTCTGGAAGCATAAAATAGACAACAGAACGTAAGTTTCAACTTGGAAACTGCCAGGTACGTCTGCCATACTAGTATCATTGTAGCGAATCATCTTATACTCTAAGCTTAACACAATGCACTATCTTCTCTATAGTCACTAAATGCTTGATAACTGAAACAATAAATTACAATACAGGTTTCTAGGGAAAATAAACTACTACCATTGAGTGCTATTTGCACTGTCTGGCCTAATCAAACTCGTTGAAGGACAAATCAACAATGTCGTGAACAAAGAAATTGGGGTTTGCGTCCTTTATCCTATCCGCATGGTTTGCCCTAAGATGTCTGACGATGTTGTGCTTCTTGTTCGAACTGTATGAACAGAATGCACATTTGACAGTTTTTTGTTGGGTGTGGACCATCATGTGCGTCTTCAGCTGGAAGGCATTTCTGCAGGGAAGGTCACAGAGGGGACACGTATTGTCTTCTGCTACTGCCTGCTCTCCCGCCTTTTTCACCGGTTTCGCCACCTTTTTAACAGACTTAACCACCTTTTTCACAAGCTTTACAACCGGTTTTGTTGTTTTTTTAGTAGGTTTTGTCTCCTTTTGTGTTAGTTTTAACGCCTTTTTGCCAGGTTCTACCTTCTTTCTTGCAGGCTTTCCCTTTTCCTTTCCCTTTGATGACTTAACCTTTTTAACCTGTAAGCATAAATAATATGACCGTACATCAAGTTGTACAAAAACAGTTCCCCTGAGTATGAAGGTGATATGTTGAAAATTGCCACATTCATTGATATGTTCAAGATCGGCACATTTGTGGAAGACAATGATGAATCTTTTTTGGCACAGTGACACAACCTTCACATTGACACGACATTGAACAACCATGCACAATTTCTGCTAAATCAAAGAAAGAGTTAAAGCTGGCATACAATACACACATAAATGGCATTTGGTTGTAGTTTTTTTTTTTTTTTTTCAGAATTCAACTCGATTTCTAGGAAAATATCAATGAAATAACAATGAATCACAGATGCATCACATTCACATAATCTAATAATAATGTTTAAGTTGGCAAGAGCTGATAGACGATAAGGCCACTTTTAGTCCTCAGAGGAAGAACTTAGGGCTACATGTTGCTTCTGCCTGAAAATCCAACTCTTCATCAAAAGCCAAGTCCACAAGGTCTAGCACCCAATCCGTACGGTCAAGTGTATGCAGTAGGTCCTTGTGCCTGCACTCCACATGTCTTATTATGTCATGCTTCCTCTTGCTAGAATGAGGGCAAAATGCGCACTTTGCAGTTTTTTCTAATGTATGTGTCTGCATGTGTCGGCGTAAATACTGACGAGACGGACAAAATAGATCACATATTTGACACAGAAATTGCTGCCGGCGACCTTTTACAAGCGGGGAAGAATTGCCTTGTCCCCTTTTTACCTTTCGAATCTTTGCTGGTTCTCTCTTTATGCTTACTGCAACCACCTGTGCAAAAAGATGTCAAAATACAAAGGTGAAAATATATTCCCATTTGTGTTAAGAGCTAACCAAATATGATCTAACACTGCATTCCCCTTCATGCTAAAACGGGTGAGTGCCTGACCGATGGGAGAAAATTCCCCCCTTCGGTCTACCTGAATAACAGGCAAGAGGGTTAGTCACCTTAACTAAGGTCAGGTTAGTTGGAAAACCACATCTACTTGCTTCAATGCTATATTCTTAAGGATAAGTGTCAATGCTAAGTATCAGTACAGGAATCTTGCTTCTATAGCGCTCTTCCCTCATATCCAGTTTCACTAAGGCTCTCAAATTAACTTTGTCAGATAGATTCATAGCACTGAGTGCTAGCATGGTTCAACAAATGTCTGCGAATGTAACCATTGCCATGCAACATTGGGCTCAAATAAGGTCTTTATGTACAGTACTGGTAAATAAAATCTGGTACATTTCTGTTTATATATGTAGCACCATTTGCCGACATAGGATTTCAGCAAGCAAAACGATGTGTATATATCCCATTGCTTCAGTGCAATAAGGTTGTAAGTGTGATTGGGTCAACAAGGTTCATCTAAAAGGTACCTCTGCAAGAGGCCTCGCAGTGTTACTTTGTTGACTCAGTGCAACAAGATTTTAAGTGTATCTGAGGCCACGGTTTGAACTGACTGGAGTGTATCAGAAGTCTTCATCAAATGCTATATCAACCATGTTCACCACCCAATGCTGTGGGTCCATAGTATGCACAACATCCTGGTGTTTATTCTGGACGTGCCTTATGATGTCGTGCTTCCTTCTGCTACTGTGCGTACAGAATGCACACTTCACCGTTTTCTCCAATGTATGCGTCTTCATGTGTCTTTTCAGCTTCGCTGAGCTTTTACAAGCAAGATCACACAGCTCACAGAAATGAAGCGGGGCAGACTTTTTCTTCTTGGGAGACTTTGCCTTCTTTGAATACTTTACCTTCTTCACCTCCCATGTACTTGCCTTGCAGATGGGCAATTTGGGGAAGCTTGACCAGCCTTCTTGACTGTATCTGCTCGATACAAACAATTTAACAATTGTCAGTCCCTGATTAGACTTCTCCCTCAAAAATTTGTTGTTATGGGTTAGGAAACGGAACTGTGGAACAGATCTTAACTCTATCCTTGCTCAGTACTGTGGTAAATTAAAATCACAGCCCACTTATCGATAAATACTAACCTTATTAGCAGGCTGACCACATAACCTATTTCTAAGTCATTTCCCTAAAGGGACTGCATTGTGCAAGATATTGGTTTTGAAAGTTTCAACTAAATACGGTTCATCTCACCTATGCATAACATTTTAATTATCCTACGTCTTCCTAGCTATTCTTGTTATATGGCATAAATGCATAGTTAGTTTGGCAGTGCAGCTGTCAAAATAGCAGGAATGAACTCATCTCCACTTGACAAAAGGAGCAATGATAAGGTAATAATGCATACCAAGGATAAACTATTGCTTTAAACACATTCAAACATTAGAGCAAGTCATTCAGGTGCATCAAAAGTCTTCATCAAAAGCTAAGTCTACAATGTTTAAGACCCACTGCTCCGGGTGGACTCTCTCCATTATGTCCTTGTGCATGCGCTCCACATGTCTCACGATATCATGCCGCCTTCGGGAACTGTGAGGACAAAATGCACACTTGGCTGTTTTTTCCAGGGTATGGGTCTTCATATGTACTTTGAGTCCGGCTAAATTTCTGCAGTTGAGGTCACAAAACTCACACAAGAACGGCCCGACGTGCACTGGGTTCTTCTTCCTCTTGTACGGCTTTCTCTTTTTCTTACCGCCCCCGTTTACCTGCAAATCAAGTACAGGGTCCAAGTAATGTCGCATATCCATCATGCCATGCCGTTTGTGTTAAGTTCCTGACGGATAGGGCAGTATGCTCACATACCCTATCTGTCCACCTGAACAACAGGTTATGGATGTTAGGCATCTTAACTAAGGAATGCAGTTAATCACGTAACGCACAACTAAGTTAGTCCTAACTTATTCAAGGCAGCAAAAATTTGTATAAATCTGGCTGAAATCTCTTACTTTGGGTGAGGGTGGGGGCTGGGGAATTCGCTAGCTCCAAAAAAAAAAAAAAACCTGTTCCAGGGTATTCCTCACACTGTAATGACGTCGGTGGGCCGCCGGTGTGATTTTTACTGCCGCCGGTGTGATTTCATCTCAGAATCACCGCCGGTGTCATATTAGCTTCATATAGGTTTTTAAATTTTGCAAATTGGCCAATTAGAACAGAAGTTATGGCCATATTTATGAAAATACGTTCAATTTCTTTGTTAAATTCCCATCTGTAATCCCCACACTGTCATGAATGAGACTAAACAGCCAAATTTAGCCTACCATAAGGCTTTGGACGTTACCAAATAAAATTTCTGCGGAGAACCCTGCTGTTCGCATTAAGTCTAATCTAGAGGGACTATCTGTTGTACACTTGGATTCACCCGATCTTATATCGGTGCATGGGGATGTCGGTGACTGGGGATGTGTGGTGTGGACAAAGTTAAGAATGAATATTTATTTGTACAAAATAATTGATACTAGTAGGGAGTCTTACATAATCCATATCATCAAGTGTCTTTGCTGTAGTTTTCATAAATATTCTTTGCTAAGATATTTAAGTTTTACATTCAATTTCTAAATATAAGCCCTGTCACATGTAGCACTCTCGGCGTACAATTTTTTCGGGTTGGCGCGTGCTACATCCTTTGCATGTTTCCGCGAGGCATGTTTAACTATGTCATCTTTGCGGATTGAGCCATACGGACAGAAGACACACTTGTACGGTTTCTCGCCAGTGTGGATCATCATATGGGTGCGGAGTTTGGCAGGTACCTTGCAGCCTAGGCCACACACCGGGCAAGTATATTTTAAGTGCTCCCTCTTTGCACCTCTACTAGCAGTAGCAGTACTACCCTCGCCACTAGTTAAGCCCATCTGTAACAAAAAAGTTCGAAAATCTCCCATCAGATTCTACATCTACTCAAAAGATTATTTTTTAACTTGAGTTTGGCAGCACATGAAACTTCGCAAGCAGCAAAAACCATTCCTATAAATTCGTGTAGGACTTCATGTTGTCAATTGACATAGTCATATGAACCCAAAACCTCTTTACATTTGTCTACATCGCCATTTTCTCACTCATCTGATCACTTGTCTAGGATTGGAGCACATGAAGAAAAGTAAAAGCTTAAGCACGATCTGATTTCTGACTCGTTTATTATTTCACTAGGTAATTTGACATTCAAAGATAATGTTATCCAAGAGATGAACCACCACCAATATTGTACACATTTTCAAGGCTTTGTGATCTAAACCTGTTACACTAGAACCCGTTTAGGCCATGGATAATCGTTCAAAGGATATTAAAGACCCTTATGAATGCGCTGTACATGTTTGATCACGGCATAGTTCCGTTTACCACAGTAACTACAATATGGGCATTTAAAGGGCTTCTCCCCAGTATGGGTCATGACATGTGCTTTGAGGGCAGCTGGAGACTTACAGGCTTTGCCACAAAACACACATATAAATCGGCCAGAGCGAGCTTTAACATCTGGCTTTGTATCAGGCATCTTTCCTGGGATGCGCCCTTGATTGGATTCCTGCAAGAAGAAACCAGTTTTGGTCAAGCTTAAAGTAATTTGCTTAACTAATCTTTAACACGCTTTTTGGGTATGCCTTCGTGGATGCGTTGCACATGTAATGTCACAGCATAATTCCGCTTGCCACGAAAATCACAATGAGGGCATTTGAAGGGCTTTTCCCCAGTGTGTGTCATAAAGTGTGCTTTTAAAGCTGCCCGCCCGACACAGGGTTTCCCACAGTGCGGACAAAGTAACCTCCCCTCGCTATCTTTCACCTCATTGTAAGGTAACTTCGCAGAGTCAGGCCATGTACTGAGGGGCACCTGCAACAGAAAACCAGTCTACATCATTATCATTGCCCACTATTCTTCAATTATTATAATCTGAAGATAAATAGCCCAAGGTTTATATAACAGGAAAGGCCATACTTCTAAATCAGCCAGAATAGATATTGTGTTTTCGCTCAAGGTGCTTTGTGAGGCAGTATTTTCTGTTAGCAGCGTAATCGCAGTAACTACATGCAAATGGTTTTTCTCCTGTGTGAGTCATCTCGTGGGTTCTGAGGGAAGCAGGTGAGTGGAAGGAAAACGGACAACTCACACACTTATAAGGCTTACGCGTTTCTCTAACAACCAGGATTGGTCCTGCCTGCGAAGCATAGTCAAAACCAGAGGACCCTACACTAGATACTGCGGTTTCAGTGAATCGGTCTCCATTCAGGTCTCGCCGCGTTTTGATGGGCACCTGCAAACAGAAAACCAGTTCTCAGCATCATTATTAGTGCCCACAAACTCCTCGATCATACAAATCAGCTTTCAACATGACAATACATGTCAGGTAACAACTGGGCTGGCAGAACTTGTTTCTGCATTAGAATAGATATTGTGCTTTCGCTCAAGGTGCTTCGTGAGAAGGTATTTTCTGTTTCCTGCATAATCGCAGTGTTCACATTCAAATGGTTTTTCTCCTGTATGGGTCGTCTCGTGGATTCTGAGGGCAGCAGGTGTGGGGAACGATGATGGACAAGTCGCACACTTATGAGGTTTACGATTATCATTAACACCGAGTATTGGACCTGACAGTGAAGAGAAGTCAATACCATAGGGCCCTACTCGGGATTCTGATGCATTAGCAGATTTTTCGCTATTCATGTCTTGCTCCGAAGGCAATGTGTAACCCTCTAGATGACTAGCGCCCTCATACACCTGAAAGACACGCAAAACAAAATCTGGATTTAAAATTGTGTATTTATTACTTTTGTTCAACCATGAATCTGTGTACATGCAAATTGTTTGGTCAATTATAATATTTCACCTTTTCCAGATATTTGGGTTGTCTCGAGAGTGATTCTTACGGCATGCAAGATTTGGATTTAACGAGGGACTTAAGCATTCAACACCGTTCACTTCTTACTGTCTTTCGTGGCAGAGTGCTCTTGATGTGCACGTTCCATGTGCATATTCAGGCAATACTGCCTATTTGACGCATAGGAACAGAACTTGCACTGAAATGGCTTTTGGCCAGTGTGTATCATCAGATGGGTTCTAAGTCCTGACGTAAACTGAAACCTAGCAAAGCAAATATGACAGCTAAATTTTTTCACTGGGGTTTCACCCCTTGCACTGGAAACATTGTGCTTGCCACAACCAGAATGAACTGGCTTCTCCGCGGGATTGCCAAATGCCACAGGTCCCATGTGTGAAGGGTTCATGTCACTATTATAAGACCACGTGTCTGAAGGGAGAGCACCCTGTGCTGCTTGCGACATCTGAAAGCACATGAAACAGAAAGAGCAGGCCTGAGTTTTATGAATTTTTCTTTTATTTCACTAATCCTAATTTCTGCTTGGGAGTCATAACCTACACCCACTTTTTTTAGTATCAAACAGCAACGTTATCCAAACGGATTCACTTTGTAGAAAACAATGATCCCTTTTCACTTTTCATTATTTGGTTTTCCCTAGTGCTGTTCCTTCTGTCCTTTTGCTATACCCATGCCACCATGCATCTGTCTCATATGTCGGGTCAGGCAGTAATTCCTGTTAGACGCATATGGACACAGTTTACACCGGTATGGCTTAACTCCTGTGTGGATCATCTCGTGTGTACGCAGAGCTGCTGTGCTCGTTAACACTAAGCCACAAGTCCGACACATATATCTATGGTTGCCAGAATGGCCAGATGCTGGCAGCGAAAAATGTCTGTGTTGAGTATAAGCTTCCATTGGCACCTGGAATGTAGACATAAAAAGCAAATCAAAACCCACTGCGTAGAATAAAGTAGTTTTTTTTTTTTTCCTATCAGTCACATTTTGATGGGTCACAAACAAAAAATTGTCGTTTTACACATGCAGCAAGGAACTTATGAATGAATAAAGGACCCAACCAGCATGTGAATTTCTCATGTGGTAAGGGACATCATGGCCTCCCTTTTCAAAGTGTATGCTTTGCTTTAATGTGCACTTTGAGATTTCCCTTAGTGCTTGTAGCATGGGGACAGATGGGACAACGGAACGGACGCTCTCCTGTGTGACTTCTCATATGGGTTTGGATCTTCCAGCGATCGGGGAAGATTTTTCCACAAACTTCACACGCAAACATTTTAGAGGGGCCCTCTTCCAAGTTCAGTGCAAGATTAGTGGAGTGTTGCAAAGACGCCAGGAAGTCCTGGAAGTAAACAAGAGGAAGGAGGGTTGTACCATCAGGAGATTCTGTCTCTCACAACACCAGGGCATGTATAGGAATCAGAACAAAACTCTTGGTGTAAATTGAAACATTTATTTCTAGAAAAAAAATAGTTAGGGGTCAAATAATGCCATACCTTTTGCTAATCTATAACATGCAATATACGCTCTTTTTTGTCCATGAGAATTGAGAGGGAGTTTCCAACTGAAATCTTCCCGACAGTTTATTATGCATAAAACCTTCCATGTAGGTTGAAAGTAAATGGTTCAGGGAGGAAAATCACCACTTATTCCTAAATAGATTACTATTCAGTATTTCCCTAGGTGTTAGGCTACATTTTCCTGTGTTTCTAAACATGTCAAATGACAATGTATATGTACCACATTAAAAAGGTCTACATCTCTCTCTGCACTGTACAGCTCAACACATTGAACAAGTCACCTCTCATAGCCACACCCAGCGTTTGGAGATTTGCTATAAGCTGCACCTGTGGTTTATGCGAGTCACGTGCTGGGTATTAGAGCTACCCCACTTCCACCGCCTCCCACCCCTTTCTGGCTGTGTGGGGGAAGCCTGGGGAGGTATTAGAGCTAAGCCCACCTCCACCTCTCCCTTGGCCCAGACTCGTATAAGCTGGGGCTTATAGAAGGGCTTATGGAGGAGGATTTATGGTAATTCTCTGGTGCAGAGCATTCCACTCCCTCCCTGGGACTGACTGACACATAAGCTGCAGCCAAAACGGGAGGTTTTACAGTAAAAGTCTGCTGCAGGACAGAATTTGACTATCTCAGTCATTCAGTCCCTTTTGGATTCGCAGCTTGGTTAGATGCAGTCTCCTTGTCTCTAGGGTCCTCCTCTCTTGGGAGACGAAATTCAGTGCCTTTAGCAACTGTGGCAGGATTAAATTCTGATGTTTTTGCATATGTAGGAGAAGGCAAGTCAGTCCCTATTGCATCTGGAGCGAGGTGAAATTCAGTCCCTCTGCTATCCGTTACAAGATGAAATCCAGTCCCTTTTGCATCTTTAGCGAGGCGAAAATCTAGTGCATTAGGATAACTTGCTTGCTGAAATTCAGCCACTCTCGCATCTTTAGTAAGTTGGGATTCAGACCCTTTTCCATTTCTGGCACGAGGGGATCCAGATTCATTATTTTCATCTCTGAAGTGATGAGACAGCATATGCGCTTTGAGATTACCCTTGGTGGTGGAGGAGTGTGCACAAATGGGACAAGTGAAGGGGCGCTCTCCTGTGTGAATTCTCATATGGGTTTTCAAATTCCAGCCTTTGGAGAAGAGTTTCCCACAGACCTCGCACGGAAACTTTCTGAGGCGTGGAGGTAAAGACTGTTGGCGGAAGGCCTGGAATTAAAGAAAAGAGGAATGTGGTTTTTGTACCGACATCAGTTTGTGACTCCCTGTTAGAGCCTTAACACCTGCCTAGTAGACAACTCAGGTATTAGTGAATGAGAGAAAAAAAAAATCTTTCAGCAAACTTTGTTTGGGTGCCCTGCTAATGATAGGATTACAGTGTGCATGAAAAGTGGGCCTGTCAAAATGTTATTTCTTTGACGACCAGGTTATGTGCAGTGTAACAATTGCACTTGAATTTTCTAAGGTTCCTCAGAAAATAAAATAAAACTACCATTCAAATTCTGATGTGCCCAAAGTGGATACGTTTGCACTAGATAGATGCCTTCAAGTTGCTTCCCGTAATGGGTAGTGCAAGTACTCAAACCACGACTCAATAAAGACGAATCAGATAAAATATCCATGCATTTTACTACAACACTTTATTAGAGATATCTACGCAACTTGCTGAAAGAACTAGATACTTGGTCGTATTCCTGGTATGTAAATATCCATGAGTTCCTACTGCCAGTGAGTCTTAGACCTGCCACTGCCACCTACCGTAAACTCCCGCGTAGAAGACGCACTGCGCGTATAAGACGCACCCCAAACTTAGCAAATACATTTTTGCGTATAAGACGCACATTTTGAGGCTCAATTTTGTAAATTCAGTACATTTCTATAGTAAAATTACCCCTCGTATAAGACGCACCCCAAACTTGAAAAAATCCTATAAGACCCCCCAGGCATTTGTTTGGCCTAGAGGACGCGTCTTATACGCGGGAGTTTACGGTACTTGATATTAACTCCACATGACTTCACTGAAATAGTCTACCCCTTGCAGATTTATCCTGTGCTGAAGAAATGTCCTCGTTTGGTTCTAATTCCCCTTTAGAGTTTTATGACATTTTTAAGTCCAGTTTTACATACTATATTCTTTCAGTGTCATTTTTTTCTTTTCCCTATGTTGTCTTTCCCGTCTTTTTCTTTCCCTGCTTTACTTGTATTCCCTGTGGAACGGCGTCATTAGGATGTATAGCTCTGAGGTGCACTGCTAAGTTCCCTTTCGTGTTAGCCGCATAAGTACATAGGTGGCACTTGAATGGCTTCTCGCCTGTATGTACACGCGTGTGGGTCTGGAGCTTCCAGTGGGTGGGGAATAACTTGCCGCAATAATGACATGGATGCCCCCTAGGACTGTCACTGGTCAATACTCCAAATGAGTGCATGGAAACATCCATAACCCCCTGCAATGTCAGAAAAGCAAAAACACTGGTTTAAGATTTGTGCAAAAGAAATTTTATTCAAGTCTTGATTAGACAATGAAATATCGTCAATTTTTTGGGAATTGTTCTCGATTCTTCATGCTTGATTAATTCAACCTTTGATTTAGTCAGCCTAACATTATTTACCGACCACTTCCATAATAATTCTGCTGAGAGCCCTTATTTTAGGCTCTTAACCTAATCCCCAACAGGTATGAACATAAGGCCTGATTTGGTGTGTTTCAGTTTCATGTGACTCTTCAGTTGGTTCCTGATTTTGGAGGCATGCAGACAGTGTGGACACTTAAACGGTCTCTCGCCTGTGTGAATGCGAACATGGGTTTCCAGTTTCCACTTATCCGGGAACACCTTCCCACAAAATTTGCAGACGAAACTTTTCGGATCCTGAACGGTGAGACCCTTAAAGACATGAATAGTGCCTGAGGACGCCACAGCCCTCTGGAATTAAAGAGACTGAAATGTAGGCAGGCTATCACCACCTTACACAAGAATGTTTAGGGGGGAAAATGGAAAATACAATTCAGATCTCAAAGGCAATGTTCAGATTTTACAGGGTCTGTGTTTTTCTTTCTAAATTCAGCGCTGGCCTACAGCAGACATATCTGGTAACTTGTGCAATTTCTGAAGATGCTGTGTCCGCCTGTGCCGGCTCATGCTCCGTGGGTCAGAGAAACGCTGTCCACAAAAGTCACATTTGAAGGGCTTTTCACCCGTGTGAGAGCGTATGTGGCAGTCAAAGTCCCGCTTTCGTTTGGCACTGAACTCCTTACCACATGTTGGGCACTGCAGTGGAGGTGCCTCTGGGGGCGTCCGGAATGATTGGTACGCCACGGCTAGAGCAAGCTGCAAGTAACGAAAAGCCAGTCTTGAGCCTCAGAACTATAATGGTTTGAGTCATTGCATAATGAAGACCACAAAATATTCTTCAACATTGTCAAGAAAACACAACGAAACTGAAAACACTTGCATCCATGCTGAGACAACCCATCCTCCTTCACAACTTCTTGGATCATACACTATGAATCAGCAATCTCAACGTTGTTATTGAGGACAACTCTTCCTGAGCTGGGGCCCAACTTGTCCTAATTACCCTGATTCTGCCAGAAAAGACTTGGGCCATCACTGAGAAGCTATACTCTCACTACTTGATAACCAGCCATGAGCTTCGGGGACGAAATGCCATGTTGGGCGGCCGCGACTTGCAGTTCCGCTCATGTCGCTTCATGTTGCGAGGATCATTAAAAGACTGTTGGCAGAACCCGCACTGGAAGGGTCGCTCTCCAGTATGGGTCCTCATGTGGCACTGGAAGTCTCGCCTTCGCAATCCAAACGACTTCCCACAAACCTGGCAAATTATTTCAGCGCTATTACTGAGGGTGGTTAGAGGTTTCTCCAATGCGCGGCCAAAAGCTATCTGCAAAGACACAAACGTCTCCAGTTGTAAATGCAAAGGCACTTGGGTTTCTGAATTTTTTAAAGGTTTCTTAGGGCTAACTCTTTTCTGCAGAATGGATCACCACTACTTGGACTTAAAATATTGTCACTTGACATCTAATACTCCAAGGTTGGTTGGTTTGTTTAGTTTTACGTCCAGGGGCCATCGAGGAACTCAGACATTCAAAATACTCCACGGTACCACTAAAGCTCTTTACTAAGGTGTACCTTAGTTAAGAGCTATTTCAATCCTTATCAACCATTATCATTATCACCCGATATCTTTCTTCACTGTGCCATGTTTATTCTCAGTATGCCTTCTTAGATGCGCATTGCGTCTGAAACTGGCGGGACAGAATTGACATGGGAAGGGACGTTCATCAGTGTGACATCTAATGTGGCGAACTACATCATTTTTCCCTTGGAACCTCTTCCCACAAAAATTGCAGATGAATCTAGATGCAAGCATAGGGTTTGGGTCGGTGGGGTCTGGTGGTAATTTTGAGTAGCCCGGGGTTTCGTCCATCGGGACCTGCAACAATGTGAAAGCTTCAATGTATTTTGCTACACGGTTCTTTGGTATAAATTTCTAACCAAAATTGTAGACACGGGCAAGCCAGACTTAATTGATATCTGATTTTATTACCAAACACAATCAGTGGAATGTCCCATACATGTATTAAGAAACCATTTTGTGTACATTCTGTATGTGCGCCCTGAGATGCGCTCTACGTTTAAAGCTGACGGGGCAGTATATACACGGATAAGGCCGTTCACCAGAGTGACATCTCACATGCCGAACAACATTATTTTTGCCCCGGAAATTCCTGCCACAGTAATTGCAGCTGAATCTGGGAGCATGCAAGGGGTCTGTATCTGTGGGGTCCTGTGGTATTGTTGTATATCCCTCAGTCTGCACCCAATCAACCTGCAACAGATCATAAGGATTTGTTGTAATTGCTGGGGCGACAGTAAGATCAACATGGTTCTACCTTGTGTGCACCACATGACTCATAACTGAAAGACTCCGGTTGTCATAGGTTTGAGTGCAGCTAATTCATCAGGCACCTACATAAAGAGCTAAAAGTGGCCAAACTAAAACTGCCGTGTTCTTTGGGCGATTATTTTACTAATCTCTCTTATCTGGTAATTTGGTGATAGATTACTCAACATATGCCTCATTCCTCTGAAGCTCAAGGTCTTTATGGCGCCTGTGGACATGTGCTTTGAGGTGGGCCCTTTGTCTGAACGATGCCTCACAGAACATGCAATAAAATGGCTTTTCGCCCGTGTGGGTCCGAATATGGCGTGTCATATCACTTCGCTTGTAGAAAACTTTACCGCATTCATCACAGGAGAACCTCTGCCTATTTGTCGGGTCTTCAGGCCGGGTTGGCAGAGGGCTGTAACCTACTTCCAAATATTTCACCTGAAATAACAGCAAGAACTTGATGCAATAATCCTGACTTTGCTTTTTGCATATATTTCATTTTATTAATACTTAATAAGCTAATGTACATTATTTTGTCCTTCATCGCCCTGCACACATGAATTTTCGGTAAATTTAGGATTGCAGAGAGGACATGCATATGGTCTTTCCCACTGGGGAAAGTCAGATCCGGTTTCCACACAAAACCTTTGCCACAAAATTCACATTCATATATGGTCAGTGCTGTTGCTGAATTCAAGGTGCGAGCTGCCCTGTGTATGTCCAGCATCTGCAATATCAGGGAATGAGATTCTTCACTTCACTGCAGATCATGTTATTGAGAAATACATTAAACTTGACACTTGAGCCCTGCAGTCAGGTCCTCACACTGTACCAATAAAGTACCATGCAGGATTGTCTGGGTATGTCTTCCTACTCTAGATACACCTATACCCAAGGTTCAACTGCGTGTTTTACTTTATTTTCTATTATTAAAGGGAAGCAAAGTGCTGCAGATTTGGAATTCCTATTCCTGCCTTTCCTAGCTTTGGCTTGCAAACATTTGTCAAAATGATTATTTATATGATGCTTCATCTTATACCTATGACCACATACAGGACATAAAAAGGGTCTCTCCCTCGTATGAATTCGTTCATGTCGCGTTAAGTCAGTTTTATTATGGAAATCCCGACCACATACACCACACCTCTTTGTGGTCAGTGAATGATGCTGCCCCCTGCCTACCGCGGCCCGGCAATGTGCCCACCGCCAGGCCTGGTGGCAAGTGTAGGCATCTGAAATACCACAAGGTTTTACAGTTGCATTATCTTAAGAAGTCTGTCATGACACTTGAGGCGCTAGGTGGGGTTCGGGGTCTGGGCTGCTAATACATGAGGTCTGAGTTACCCCTCGCGCCCACTTGTGAGCTGGTTGCTGGTCGGGCAGCAGGAGGAGGGTGGGTCTCCCTGTCTAGGCCACAATGCTGAGTCAATGGGAGAGAATTTCATAGTCGACTTTTAATGGGTGATTTTAGGAATTTTGCCTTAAAAAATTATGATAGTGTGGGTATGCACACCTTGTTGGCTGGTGTGAAAAATAAACATGATTTATAGAAATAAGGTGATATTGGTCTGTATATGATACACACTGACCTACATAGCTGAGACCGTGAGTGTATGGTACAGGGATGAAAGTCACATAGCACAAAAATCCCTGAAATGGTCCAATAATCGCCCCAAAAACCTGGGTTTCTATATGAAAGTAAAGGGCCCTGGAACTTCAAAATCCCTGAAATCAGGGAATTCCCTGAAGACTTTCATCCCTGATGGTATGTTGTCCACTCCCCACCCCTACCTCCCGGATGGTCTAGGAGTCTGCCAGCCGGTGTGAAAGGCACCCACCATGGCTTCGCGTACACCACCACCTGGCGGACATATCCGCGGCTTGAGGGGCGTGCTGGAATAACTCGGACCCTATGTATTTCTACTCATTACACTTTTCCCACACCCTCAATTGTCATAAATGAGAAGACAACAAACTTTTTTCAAGTCACATATATTTAATGGGAATAAAATGTACATCCTTATACTGAGTTACTATTAATACAACACGATTTAAAAAATACTTTCTGGTCGATGCCCGTAATAACCATAAGCACTGAACAGAAACACATCGCCTGTTGTTTTTTTGTCACTTTTTAAAAAATGCAGCAATGTATGACTGATTCCTGAATCTATTTCTATTTCACAACGGTGGATGCTGCGGATGCAGTTTACGCATATGGCTCTGTACTGTCACTTTTTGGTTGAAACATTTTTTACACACAGGGCACTGAAAAGCCTTTTCGCCCGTATGAACCACGTAATGCCTTTTGAGGTTACCCAGAGAGCCAAAAGGCTTTCCACAAACTGTACAGTCATATTTTGATAGCTTCCGTGGAGGGTAATTATTCCTTAGTGCTGTCGGCTGCCAAACCATCTGGAATACCACGAAACAACTATTTTAATAATGAGATACTAGTGTTCCTGGCTTTTCATGTCAATAACAGCAAAATGTCAGGGTATACCCATTTGAACCTGCAAGATTGAAACATGACTTTTTTTCTTACTGCAAGATTTCAGTGTCATTAGAACCGAAAAGTGCTACCTCCTATTCAGTCCTTTAATTCACGAAAGATGCCACTCACTGATCCCCAAAAATTCGGAAATCCTCCTAATTTTCTCAATTTACAATAGGAAATACCTATAGGAATGAAAATCAAAAATTCGGAATTCCTAAAAAGTTAGGAAAAGTGGCATCTCTGTTTCACTCAAGTGTACAAAATGACACCTTTGACAAACTTTTATGGTTAAATGCATGGCTAACTTTTCTATCTGCTCTCCTCCCTCAACTGCTCTATGTCTAGTACACATATGAGAATGCCTCATGGCCTTGGTGGCATCTGCGTATGTGTGCAGTGACAGAAACTTTCTGTGTATAACAGCGCCCACAGATAACACATGGGTAGGGTTTTTCTCCCGTGTGCGTCACCTCATGTCGAGTGAGGTGAGAACTTTTGCTGAACACCTTCCCACAAATCGTACACGGCCATTGCCTGCCAGCGGAGACAGACTTGCCTTCGATGCTTTGCTTGTGCTGAGAAGAGCGTTTCTTTCGTTTTCGTTTGACACGAACCTGAAACGTCAGCAAAGCGATATTGTAAGAGCCTGCGCGGTCAGGGACATTGAACATATCACAGAGGAGGACTGAGACTGTAACCCCAGATACACTTTATGTACAAGAATTATGTAATGGGACACCACAGGCATGAAAACCAAGATCAAATTTTGCGATTTGTGATTTTTAGGCAACTAAATGAAGATCACATGTGTTGGGCAGCCCTTTGAAGACGTGACTAGCCCAACAGTTATCTCTCGGACATTGTTATTCATTAGGATAACTACATACACAAGTTAAGTTATTTTTTTGCAGTTTCAGCGCATATCAAAATCATGAGGTCATTGTTGGGTCTCCAGGAGTTTCCAGCTCAGAAGCATCAGGAGGAATGCCTAGGCCAGAGAGATTGCCAGATTGTCCAATATTTGACCCATCTGTGGCATTTCTGATGTGTGACTGGTCCCCGGTGTTTTCTAGCAGTGACTGATTGCATGTCAATAAGGACTCATCTCCGGTTAAAATTGCAGAGTCCGCCGGATTGAGGAGCGCAGAGTTATCTGCTAGGCTTGAATTGATATTTGCCTGCCCTTCGCCATGGATTTTCAGCAAGTGTTTTTTCACATTGGCCTTCTGTGTGAAACGAGCATCACAGAGGGGACAGCCGAAAGGTTTCTCTCCAGTGTGCGTGACCATGTGCCGCTTCAAATAGGATGGTGCCGTGAAGCGTTTTCCACACAAACTACAAACCTTCAGTTCTGACATGGCTAGACTCGTCACAACGTCCCCTCTGGCCAGTTTGGACCAGGGTATAGATCGACGGTATCCAACCATCTGGAAATTCAGGAAACCTAGATGTTAGAATTGGCATTTATTGATATCAGGGGGCACTGTTGACTCCTTGAGAAGCCTCAGTCAAGGGAGTGGTTTTTGGCCACCTTTTTACTTTAACTGGCTGACTTAAAACACCGGGTTAGCCACTGATCCATTTGTTTGATATTTTATCCATTGGAAAATCTAGTACAGCAGTAGGTAGCAGCATTTTCCTGTTGCGACAAAGATGCAATGAGCTAACTAAAACAAGAAAGCAAGTCTAGTACTGCACTACATGTAAAAATATCACTGGCAGCTAGCCCAGAATGGACTATTTGTTCACATAGACAATATATGACTTCCTTTTATGATAATATCACATGATCAACCCTTCAACTTTCAACTATTTTCGTTAACTGTTTTGTGGTTCCAAGCTCTCTTCTCTATGGAACTGGCTGATGTGTTTTACTAGCGTTGCCTTCCTAGTATAGTGTCCGGGACAAAATGAACACGCAAAAGGTTTTTCTCCTGTGTGGCGACGTTCATGGCGCCTGAGGTCAGCCGGAGAGTTAAACCGTGCAGAACAGAGTAAGCAGCAATGTGGTTTAGCTTTCTTTCGGTGGGAGGAAGCAGGAGTGTAGGCCATCTCATTTATCTACAAATTCAGGAAACACAAAGTGAATTAAAACTTGAACCTTTTATTTTCACGTTTCACTCAATGAAGTAGACTTTTGGTCCCTGTCAAATTGGTCTGCCTTACAACATTACATAAGAAAGATTGAATTTATTTCAAGAATTTCTCAGCTTTGGTAGGCCAGAGTGCCTCTATGATGTTTTTCAATATGGTCCTGTAGAGTTGTGTTTCGAGTAAAGCCTTTTGGGCAGAATTGACATGCAAAAGGTTTTTCGCCAGTATGTTGAACTTTATGCCGATCAAGTCCCTGTTTGCTCTTGAAACATTTGCCACAAACTGTGCACCGTATCTCGTATGTTGACCATTGTTGCTGAGAAACCCTGAAGCCATGCATGTACGCAACCATCCTCTGTAATATGAGCAAAAATTGAGAAGAGTTTAACCCCTATTGCTCTCCTAGAATCTTATATCAGCTTATATATCAATATATTATGTTTCCTCCTTATGGCACTTCGCAACATGTTCTTTCAATGTGTCAAGTCTCGCAAAGCACTTCGTACAGAAGTTGCAGGCAAACTGTTTCTGGCCTGTATGTGTCATACTATTAATGTGCCGCTCAAGGTTCCGTTTCGTGGAAAAACATTTTCCGCATAAGGGACATGCATTCCACTTGGGCAACACTGCCGTAGCAGCGAGTTGCTGTGATACCCAAGGGTCGAGCTTGTTCGCCCACAGATCCTGCAATACCAACAAAATATTAAATTTTACTCAGATTGGCACTGGAACTTAATTTTTTTTTTTTTTTTTCAAATGTACAAATATAAAATTATATATCTTGGGGGGGTCAAGAGGGGGTGGGGATTAACAAGAGGGGCTTGGATGGTTCCTGTCCACATGCTCTTTCAGTGTGTCTTGCCGTGCGAAGATTTTAGAACACATGGAGCATGGAAACTTTTTACCAGAATGAGATATCATATGACGCAGAAGACTACTTTTAAATGTATATGTCTTTCCGCATATGACACATGTGTTCTGATTAGGTGCTGTACCAGGTGGTTTGGAAATACAGTTCTGTGAAACCATAAGGTCATGTACGCTCGGCCACATCCCCTGCAACACCAGTAAGAGATTGAATTTAGCCTAACTTCTAATAAATACCACATAGCCTAAGTTAAGTATTTGGGTAAAAAATAACTGGCGGTTGTGTTGGATGGTACTTAGCTGTATGCTCCTTCAAAGTGTCTCCTCGGCCAAAAATCTTTGAAAAAAAGAACATGGAAATTTTTTGCCAGAATGAGTTATCATATGACGCTGAAGGCTATATTTAGTCGCAAAGGTTTTTCTGCATAAAACGCATGTCTGCTTGGCTGGTGCTGGAGGTTGAGGTTCAGAACCAGAGTTTTGTGAAACCCCAAGGTCATTTATGTACGGCCACGTCCCCTGCAACACCAGTAAAACAGAACTTTAAACTTGGCTGCTTCTGATAAATAATACATGCCTGAGGTATTTTTATAACGAAAAAAAAATAATAATGTCAAGCGTCCCAATATCCTTTTTAAATACGGCTTGTCCCATGGTTATCTCACTCAGCAATGTTAACATAAGCAAAATAGTTTTACTGCAGTGTAACATCGACGTTTTGGGGTTAGTGAAAGTGAGGTGGATGGTGCTTGGCTATATGTTCTTTTAATGTGTCCCCTCGGCAGAAGCTTTTTGTACATAAAGGACATGGAAATTGTTGACCGGAATGAGTTATCATGTGACGATTAAGGTTTCCAGTGTTTGAGAAAGTTTTCCCACATAGTGTACATATCTTCTTGTTGGGTGGTGTAGCAGGTGGTTTGGAACCACGGTCATGTATGCTCGGCCACATCCCCTGCAATACCAGTAGAAGAGAACGTATACTGACTTGGCTTCCTCATAAAATCATGAACATGCCTGAAGTATTTCTCTATTATTTTAAATGTGGCCGGCGGTGATCTCGCTGAATGGGTTCAATGTCGTCACTAGCAAAATGAGGCCAAAATCTGGAAACGCAGAGCAACTTTGGGACTAAGATCGGCCTGCTGGATGGTACTTGGCCACATGTTCTCGCAACGTGTCATCTCGGGAGAAGATTTTTGAAAACAAGTTGCACGGATATTTTTGGCCAGAATGAGTTAAAATATGACGCAGCAGGTTTTTCTTTACGACCTTTTTACCACATATTCCACATGTGTCGTGCTTGGACAGTGGCTGTTTTGACCTGGTGTTTTGCTGTGAAACCTGAAGGTCATGTTTGCTCAGCCACGTCCCCTGCAATATCAGCAAAACAGACACTAAACTTAAGGTACCAATCTACAATTTGCCTAAGAATCTATGAGAGCAAATCCTTATTCAAGGTCAAAAGGTCTTTGTGACGCCTTTTCACATGGTTTCTGAGTTTTCGCAATTGAAGTGTTCGACGCACACTGGACACAAAAAGGAGTGTTCACCGGTGTGAGTCATTACATGACAAGCCAGGTCCTGTTTGCTCGCAAAGCACCGACTGCAAAAGTCGCACTGCTTCCGCTAGGGGGTTGGTTTACACCCAGAATATTGTGCAGATTCAGGCCCTATGTGGTCGCCCACATCCCATGCAACACCAGCAAAATTAAGAAATTTAACCCCAAAACATCTCTTATTTCAAGTCTGAAGACTAAGCCCACTAAATTGTTCCAGAAGCTACTGAATATAACTACTCATGGGTCAAATAGCAAGGATGTTCCTTCACATGGTGACTGGGTAGTTGAATAACCTATTTGGACACTTTGATACATAATCAACATTTTTATTATATTACCTTATCATGGTCACATTTAAAACATCATATCCCTCTTTGCCAGCCCACATTCATTATATCCCTCTTTACCAGCCCACATTCATCATATCCCTCTTACCAGCCCACATTCGGCATATCACTTTTATTCCATTTCACAAATATTTGCTAATGAGAGCTTATCAAGAGTACAATCCAGTATTTCTGAATTGCTTTCATGCCTTCTCCGAATGTGCTCTTTGAGGACACACTTGGCATTAGAGTCAGGAGTCTTAGCTTTGCACTCTCAATATGTCAGCATTGCCCTCATGAGCTCTGCGAATGTGCTCTTTGAGTGTGTCTTTGCGCTGCATCATCACATGGCACACTGAGCACTCAAAAGGTCGCTCACCAGTGTGCGTTCTCATATGACGCTTCAGGTCAGAAAGTTTGAGAAATCTTTTGCTACAGACTAGACACATCTGTTTTTTATTCAAGTCAGACTGGGACGACTGCACACACATGAGGGCCATGCTACGACTTGCCTTGGTTGCGGTGTACCCATAGTCAGCCTCCCAAACAACCTGGAACATGACGAAAGGTAGAGTTTGGTACAATCTTGCAGCAATTGTCCCTTCCAGATTGTTGCATTTATCTTGACAAATAATGTCTTGATTGCCTAGTACAGACATGTCAGTTCAGTATTGGCCAAACATCTGAAGATTATTTTGGGGGACTCATAAATGGGGATTATACCCTATGTATCTCAACAAAACACCTAAAAATGGACGCTTTGGGATAGGGCACACCTTTAACAATGAGGAAAACTATGAAATAATCATCTAAAATTCTTTATACATTTTTTTCTATACTAAAATATCAACCTCAAACATCTGAAATGTTGCAGGCATCTGAAACTCTGACATGTCTGCTAGTACCACAATTCACATGACATATTTTTACCTTTAGAGATATTTCTTTCACAACCACAAAGGAATGCCCTTGTGCTAAGTACAAAACCTGTGAATATCAGTGAGGTTAATTATGCCAAGCACAAACTTTGGTGAGGCGATAAACATCTGAGGCAGAATTTCTGACCAGTCTCTCGACAGGTAGTGCTTTTCGGGAAGGAGAGCTATGCCCACGAGACCACATGCTTAGTGATAGTTTTGCAGATAGCCTCCTTGTCTACTAAAACCTTGAACTCCTTGGTTAGCATCACTTGAGTCTAGACCCATGTGGGCCTTCCTGACATGTCTCTTGAGGTGGTCATTGCGCTTAAAGGTTAGTTGACAGAGGGGTTGGGGGCAGGTGAAGGAGCGCTCGCCTGTGTGCGTCTTCATATGACGAACAAGGAAACTGTTAAACTGGAAGCCTTTGCCACAAACCGGACATGACATCCGCGCTTCCTGCACGCCTGAGTTTGTAATCATCTGCAACATCAGGCAAAATAGGTACTTGATTAAACTCATTGGTGTCTCCCTCTTCTGACCTTAAACCCATGCATATAATTCAGACCATTCCTTCTTCCTAGTGGATTGTGCAAAAGGCATTGTCTCAAGAGGAGAGAACTAAGGTAATGAATCAGTGGCTGCAATATTAAGGGGTATGAAAAATTTTGAAGATATGCGTATTACTTTTGAATTTGTTGTAAAATAGAACCAAATTTGGATTAAATAAAGGGAGTCTGGATTAATCCATAGGAATGTCGGACTTCTGAAAATTCTGAAATCAGCTAAGATTCTGAAAACTTACATCCCTGATTAAAAGCAGCTTTTTATTGTTTATGCCATCTGCCTACACACTGTGAATCAATCATTCGCAGCAGCACCAGATTTCTGTGCTGCCGCACTGGTGCACACTTTCTCATTGTGCCTCTGCAGGTGGTCTTTGCGTTTAAAGCCGCGATGGCAGACAGAGCAGGTAAAGGGACGTTCATTGGTGTGGGTGCGCATGTGACAGGCCAGGCTGCTGACATACGGGAATCCCTTCCCGCAAACATCGCAGTAATGGCGTTGTTCTCCCGTTCCTGTGCCCGACACCTTAACCTGACCCTGCCCGCTGCGCGGGGGGCTGTTCACACCCGCAATCAAACGCCAAATCTGCAACATCAGAGAACACCACGGTTGGGCATTTTTGGCTTTTTCAGGAGACAGTGGATCGATTGGCGGGTGTTGGTGATCATGAAGGCACAAGACTCAAGAAACACAGGATGTTATAACACCAGACAGCCTACATACTAACTGTAACGCTGCATTAACTTAAAATATACCACCCCACCATTCTCCACCCAACCCTTATGGATTCTAATGAACTAGGTCTGTCCTTTAGATTTCTATTATATGTACTAGTAGTAGCTGATCAATCATAACTTGGCAAGAAGCAGAGAACAAGCAGATTCATGTTCATTTCTCAACAACTTTTTATTTTACTAACATAAATCTCATGGCAAGGTATGGGGGACTGAGATGAATTAAAACAGAAAGTCCTTTCCTTAGACAAGCACTTCATGGGCACCTTAAAACAGTTCAGTATATAGTAGTACAAGTTTCAGTGTTTGGCATTGCCATTGATAATTCGGCCATGCTGTTGACGCTGCTGCTTAGGCAGTACCCGCTGGGGGGCCACATTATTTTGGCAGGTCACACACTGTGTCGGCTTCTCCCCTTTGTGGGCCCGTAGATGGGTCAGGTAGTTCCCTTTATGGGGAAACTTACGGTGACAGAAACAGCAGGTGTAGGAAACAACATGGCCACCAGCTGGTGCGAGCATAATTTCCCCGCTACCACCACTTCCTTGGCGTCTGTGACTGAGCTGGCTGCCTCTGCCTCCCTGGAACAACACCAAATCACACCCGTTACACCAGGGCTGGCTAGACTTAAGGCTCTAAGTTCTGCATCATGCCTATCATGATGCACCAATACAGTACTGCATTGGTGCATCATGAAAGCGTAGAGCCATTGTGCGGGCCTTGAAGGGTCAACTAGTCAGCGCAGACTTAAGTGTACTGAGGTGGTTTGGGTTTCAGGGCTGCTTATAGTAGGCGGTTGTAGGGGAATATATGTGTGTGCTTAAATCAGCAGCATCTACTAAGTATGTGCAGGTAGCATAGACCTTACATTAATCTATTACTGTTTCCCAGTAAAGGTACATGTTTGGTCCTACTTAAATACTAATGATACTTTCTGTACTTCACAAAACTGCATCAACTGATTTGATTGCCATGACCATCTGTCTTTTGTTTTCATCAGTTTTCAATGCACAACAGATCTCCTTCCTAATATTCGGTACTAGCATTCCAATTTTTCAGTTTTAGCACAATATTATGGACTGGCACCTTCTGGAACCACAGCTCCATGTTGTTTTGAGTGTCTGTTCAATGAGCATTTTTGAGTGAAAGCAATTCCACACACAACACAAACATAAGGCTTAACTCCAGTATGTGTCCGGTAGTGTCTAGATAGAGTGCTTTTGTCAAAGAAATGGCGCCCACACACCTCACACTCTGCTTTGGTTTTGATGCCAAGGCTTACGAAACCGACGTTTTTCTGCAAAATCACAATGGCAGGGAATGTTAAGGGCTACAAGATTTTCTTAAAAGGCTGGTGCATGTGAATGTATAGATCAGAGGGAGTTCATACATCATACAAAGTTTTGCATGGATTTCCACTTCCAAGCCACAGATTATCCTAAGCCGCAGCTTATACTTAGCTCTTAGCCACAGCTATACATAAAGCCATAGGCTTATGCAAATCCAGCACAAAGTCTAAGCACCCGAGATCAAGTATTCCCTGTAGCCTTAGATAGGGTAAGGCTGTACTCAATCCCCCTGCAACTACCATCTAACATTTCAGTAAAGCACTGGGTGGTGCTTTTTGTAATGCTCATCTCTTTTGTCTTTTCTGTAGAAGGCCTCTGGGCATTGACTACAATAGTATGATTTGTTTCCGGTGTGCACCCTCATGTGCCTGTTAAGGGAAGCCTTTCTTGTAAAACTCTTTCGACAAATCACACATGTAAGCGTCTCTTCTCCTGTGTGCATTTCAACAGTGTTCTGGAACTGCAAATATAAGACCAGAGAAATTGGTCTAAAAATCCATTATTGGCCTACGACTACTGGTATTTGATTTTTATCCCAATTTTTACTGTGTGTACCGGTAGAATCTCTTCCCTCAAAAAGTATTGTGGCTAAGCCACATCAAGCATGTCCCTTCACATTAAATTCATGCTCCTTTAAATTCCTGTTACAGCTATTCTGAACTAAAGGCATCCTCCGTTGTCAGGATAAAAATACATCATAGAACTATAGGTTGTCAGAATAAAAATACATCAGAGAACTATAGATTGATCTTGACAACTACCGCAAAGTCTGTACCGCTTTTTATCACAGATTCATTCAGATATGATATATTTACAATGAATGGCTGGTAAGATTGCTATTGTGATTTCAGAGAAGAATGAGATGTAAATAGTTTGGTGACAAATGGTATTGTTGATAACGATGCAATGAAGTAATATGCATATTTATGAAGGTGTCTACAGGATACAAGTCAGTGTATGAAATATGGCACCAAGTTTAAAGTCTTTGTAGACTGTTGACTAGAAGCTATCGCTTATCACTTTAATATCACAGCAATATCACAGTAATCTCCACTATTTGTAGGGAATTTTACACGGGAAAAACTTCGCGACATGATAAAAGTGAATGTGTAACACATACAGGGGTGCGAAATCTGCAGGACTGTGATCACTGAAGTGGTTGGAGCATTGATGAATAATGAACTCAACTGTAAGCATTTCAGACATTGATTCATTTCTTAATATTCAAAGATTAATCATTCCACCCTGCTTACTAAAATAAGGATTGTGTACATTTATTTTTGTTTTGGTTGATTTGTTTATTTGTTGTTTTTTTTTTTTTTAGTTAAATTATATCTCCGTAACTGTCCTGGCCTTGCTTTCAGATTTCACACCCCTGATATACAGTATAAAAATACATCATAGAACTATAGATTGATCTTAACACACTGTTGCTTCACATAAGCTTTTATTTAGAAATTACATTAAATTTGCATAAGCGACACAAAGATGATTTCATACGCTTCCTAAGGCTTTTTTCAAATATAAAATATTTATCGCAGGGCGCTTTCGTTTTGGTTTTTGTATCAGTTGTTTATCACATTTGATCCCTGCATTTCCTAGTGTTCAACGAGTCAAATACTGTACATAACCTATCCAAGCAACAGAGGTAAACAGTATTTCAGAAACTTTTCACCAAAGGATTTTTCAGCAAATCTAAGTTAAAATACTCAAAAAGAGACTGTTGACCTGTGTCCCTCAGGTTAAGTACCCAACACTGTTTGAACCAAGTGCTGTCTAAAGTATCACAGTATGTGGAAGGGAAACTCCAAATCTCATATTATCTCAAGTTTCAGTGCATTCTTTAACTAAGGAATTTACCGACCTAAATTTTAAAAGAGAATTCCTTTTTGTTCAAATTTTTCTTTAGCCAAAATTACGATACATGTGAAATGGAGCATCCCTCCATGGATTTTTTCAGTGTATGGGAGAGAAAGGTTCATCCAAAAAAATGTCAAAAAAAAAGCTATCATGTCCACCGCAGTGGCTAATCTGGGATTTTCTAAGCTAGAGACGATGATGCTTGCGTAGTGGCCGACCTGAAAGAGAAACCTGACTGACTACAGCATGCCCTGACTAACGTTATGGGTACGTAAAAAAAAAGCTATGTACAAAATAAAGATGAATCATACCTACCTGCGTCCGTAGATCTTCCACCTGGTGTACCTGAGATACCGCGCCCCTCCCCAGTAGTCTGAGCTTTCTGTTTACACCATTTTGTTTTACTATTAATCCTTCTACAAAGAATCCATCTACCTGATTACTGGGGGAATATTTTATTATTTTACTTGACTATCACTCCTTAGTTACTGGAGAGATCTCTTGTAAAAACATGTTTTCTTCTAATAAAGTTGTCGCCCGGCTAATGGACCGGTGACCAATTTCGTAAAACAAGCTCAGATACTACAGAGGGCTGCGACATGCAAGTATGTCTATGCTTCATTTCTTTCTGTTCCATTTAATGACCAAAGTTGAAAACTTAGAATTGACAAGTACATGTCAATGCAAACAAAGTTACGTAATAAGCTGTCATCAAATAGGCTTACAAGATTCACGTAAAAATTCTTTTCAGAAAATTTTTTTGATTTTTGATTTCCAGGAACACAATATCCATGAAGCATAGATCGACTTGTCAACATACATTACAATAGACCATGAAAAGTGGCTGTCTGAAAGAAGATTGACGACAATTGCCACTTTTATAATTTCCGAAATTTCCCACAACCACGGTACAGTGATCATTGAATCAAATTTACACTAGGTAGGGCATGAAAAAGCTCCGAGTCAATTCGGGGGTCAAATAAATTCAATGTTTCAAATATTTGACATTTTGTCATTTTTTTTTAATCCCAAACACGGTACAGTGACATGGGGTACTTTCAATACTTTTTTTTTCCAAAAATTGTCAAACAAAACCTAAAGGTATATCATTTTCATTATTTCAAACCACGGTAGTGATCTGACCAACTCGATTATTTCGAGGGGCGGGTACTAGTTTTATCTTTGTCCACAATGTATAGACAGCCATAATTCATTGTCTATTTATTCAAACCTGTAAACATGGCAACATGTGCTAACGAGAGAAGGAGAGGAACCCTGACAAAACGCAATTTTCTTTTAGCGGAGCGGCTCAATGATAGACAGCAAGGTGGTGGCGGATTTTTACTGGTATTTTCTAAGATTTTCCAAAGGGCACGATAATCAGCAAATGAATGCAGAACTTTGAGGCACAACAACTTGCATTATGTATGCCGTGTGAACTATCATGCATACATATCAAAGTGTTTTCTGAATTTACTGTTTTTGAATATTTTGAAGTCCAATACATCCAATAGGCCCCTATTGATTTGTCTTAGTATGACAACGACAATGTACTATACTGTACAAAGTCTTGTAGCATTAGAGTACTATGTCCAACCACTGCTCTGTTGTACCACTGAGCCACCTCCGCCATGTTATAAAACCTTATGTGGAAGAACAATCCTGGTCAATGTGTGCAAGTCTGTGTGTTGTCATTTCAGTCAAAAGTCTAAGTTTAAATTAAATTCTCACACCGCTCTATTACCACGGCATGGTAGAAACCGATATGTATGTGATCCCAGGCACTTTGTAGATAATCTTATCTTGCCATACATTGTTTGGACCATTATGTCCATGTTCAAGTACATCACTTCGTGAGTGTTATTCTTGTAAGTTGATGAATCTGACAATACACGTCACCACAGACTATGCACTCATTGACCAGGCAAAAACGCAGAAGCCACTTAATATTTCAAAGAACGACTTATTTACTTGGGAATGTTAAATAATCTCTCCTTCATATACTAATATCTACAATACATGTCAACGTTGTAAACTTTACTCATTGACTTTTCAGAATATATTAGATAACATCTTAAATAGGATACAGTTTGGGCTCTTTTTAGGCCTGAAATTGTCATGTACCGATATGAGATTTCAAACATGAATTTCTGTCAAGTTTGGAGGCACCAAGAATGGAGACAGTGGACGTGATCATTGCCAACTTGAGATTTCATATTTGCCTCACCCCAAATTTCAATATTTAGTTTAAAATATGCCTTCATTTTGAAAAATGTTTTTAAATGACTTCCTTCTCATCAGTAGATTGAAAATATAGATCCAAAATTACATGGATCAGAATACCGTTCTCTTTCAGTGAACATTATGAATCCTCTATGTAACCAATTTTGTAAGCTCAAGTACATGAGCTATACAGATTCAATCTTCAAAGCATTGGAATGGCAACATCGACCAGAAAAGTAAGGATCTTTCATATTTTATCTATTCGACAGGGAATCGAGAATTTTTGAACGCTGGTCCTAAGAAGAGCCTGTAGGACCTCTGCAAAATTTGCAGTAACAATTCTGTGAGCCCAAACATGTACCGGACAGAGGGACATCACGCCAAACCGATAGATTATTAGTACATTATCTTTACATTTAACTTGCAAGATCAAATGTCCTTGATAAATTCTGTACTTATAGCTCCAGACATTCCAAACCATGCTTAATACAAAACATGACGTGTCTGAGTGAGTAGAAATGTGTATAATAGTAATATATCATTACGTCCACTTTAGATCTAGATTTGCATTACTTTGACGTGATGTCTCTCTGTATATAAAAGCAGGTGGTTGTCAAGCTAAGTCATGTCCAGAGTTCATCAGGAAGCAGATTCTACACATCGCGCCCAATCTCACAACCTGAACCAAAGACTCCTAGTATTCCCACTGCTTTATTACCGTCATATCCCGCGTATAAGGCGCGTCTTATACGAGGGGTTTTAGTTCTCCTTGGATCCACAAGGGGGACACCAAGACCTTTCTTTTGATATCTTACATGCCATAATGCTCATAATAGGGCATAAGGGGGCCGGGGGAGGGGGGGTCCAGGGGGCCCAAGCTACACAGGTTTTTAAATTTTGAAAATTCACTCAGTATAACCAAAGTTATGAATTTTTCATTTTTTGAGAATTTTCCAAAACTCTAGGTGCGTCTTATACACGGGAGATAACGGTAGTTGTTTTTTTTTGTTACCATGGTCTTCAAATCAACACCCGTCCACCCACTTTCCCGATTTGGAGAGGAAGTGTCCCAAGTTTTTCTATGTCCATGAAATATTTTCCCCCAGTTTAATTTTTTGCATTGTCACGAAGCTACAGTGACAAGTCCACTGAACATATTAATGCTGTGTTAAAGTATCAAATAGTTCCCAAAATACAGTACCTCTGATTTTATCTTTTCCTAAGATTTGGAAGCCCACACTTTCCATGACAGTCTTTGATACATTTGTGAAATGAAGGTACCTCAGAATGCCTTCCGGTTTCAGTTGAAAGGGATTTTACTACTGTTATTAGGCTACTGTTATCATCAAAAAAGGTTCTAACTGAACCAAGTCCAGGTTGGCATAATCGTTTCACATAAAATCTGAATCTCAACTTCTGAAAACATTAACGTTGTTGCAAAATCTAAGGTCAAAAGGAGCCAAAGAGAAAATTTCACAAGATTTTGTTCTATCAATGTTGTTGCAAAATCTACGATTAAAAAAAAAGAAAATTAAAAAAAAAAAATTTAATCAGTTCTGACCAAACGTTTCCCTGGAATAAAAACTTTTCTCTAAAGCAATAACATTTGATAAAATGCATGTTCAGAGGAATTTTGAAAGGCCCTTTCAGTGAACAAAAATATCAAATGTGATCTACAAACTTTTTCCAGTTTAAGTAAAAAAGAAAAAGAAATAGAAAACTTTTTTTTTTTAATCTAAAGCCAACCTCAGGACAAAAGCTACATGGGGGACAATACTAATAAAATTTGAGATGTAAGTCGCTTCAGCATTGGCGATGACCCTCTGGACCTTAGAAAGACAACCCCCTGAATTAGAGTACAGGTAGTGTAAACTTACCGAGTCTGAAGGCCCAGCTGTCCAACTCGAGCAGCCTGGTTGTTGTGAGCCGTCTGTCATAGACATTTGAGAATTGTCACTATCATGGAAAGTTTGTGATGGGTCAAATCCTGATACGCCAGCAATGGTGGGCCATCCTTGGCCGCCACCGCCTCCTGAGTCGTCGCCTTCTCCACCGTAGCTGTCGTCTCCCTCGCCGCCGTAGCTGTTGTCTCCACCGTCGTCGTACCCGTCCCCGCCGCCCTGTCCAAGCGCTCGTCGCTTCGCGAAGGGTTCACCGCCCATTTTGTACCCGGAGTTGCTGCCATCGCCGATGTAACCGGCACCACCAGAGTACCCACCCTGGCTACCATCGTCGTAGTGCCCAGCACCACCACCATGGGAAGTCCGTTTTTGTGCCCGTCTTTGGCCGGCTACCATTTGTGCGGGACTTGCGACCCCTTCTAGTTTGACAGTGGGGTCCTCTACTATGAGGCACTCCTCCTCATCGGGAGCAGCCTCGGCCTCCTGTTTTACATTGACTCGTTCGAGTCCAGAGTCTTTGTTTTGCTGACTGCTATCACCCGTGTCAGCATCTGTTGGATGAGCTTCCTCATCCTGAGTGTCTGTTGTCTCATGGGTGACTGATGCACCCTCGGACGGACTGTTCGTGAACTCTTTCGAGATGTGAACAAAGAAGACATCCTTTTTGTCCACTGAGACACCAAGGAGGCCTTCTACGTGTAGTTCATCTTTGAACTGTACGCTGTTTTTACATAACAGCGTAACTGTGTCTATTAGCAAGTTGCGTACACGCTCCTGGTCTGGACGCATGTTGGCTGTGTGTGTGTGTGTACAAATCTACTGGATATATAAAAATATGCTGCAGGCACAAGCTCCTTTATCACTGGAGCTTTCTCCTTTCAAGTAATACTGTGCAATCTGAAAGAGAAGGAAAGACTAGATTAGGTTTCATCCGTCATCGAGACATCTCACTGCACTCATGTTAAATTTTCAGGGTGCATACTCCCCAAAGGTACGTGCAAGTTGTTTAATAATCAGGGATGCCACTCACTGATCCCCAAAAATTCGGAAATCCTCCTAATTTTCTCATTTTACAATAGGAAATAACTATAGGAATGAAAATAAAAAATTCGGAATTCCTAAAAAGTTAGGAAAAGTGGCATCTCTGAATAATTCAGGGATGTAAGTCAGGAATAGGCAAAAATCAGGAACCATAAATTTACTTTATATAAAATCGTGATAAATCCTGAAGACTTACATAATTATCAAGAAAATCCTGTTTGCAGTTTATTTTAATTTCCAAAATACATGTATAATTTGTGGAGTTCCCTGCTGCAAGAGTGTCCTTTGAGACCTTATGTGACTGACATAAGAGAAATTCAGGGCAGCCGAATCACCTCTTTTTTTCTCCTTGCTATTGAGTTGCAAAACGTTTACAATGATGCAGTAGACTGTAGTGTAGGGGTCTGATTTTTTATTTGCCCCTCCCCAAAAACAACCACCCCTCCCCCGTTGTTGAAAAATAACCACTCCCTTAGGGTATGCAGAGATGTAAGTCAGGCATGGGCAAAAATCAGGAAGCCATAGATTTACTTGATATAAAAGTCTTTTTTTTCGAACAGCCCTCCTTAGCACTTTTATAAGGAAAAAAATACATGTCATTCAAAATCTTCAGAAATCAGGAAATCCTGATAAAACTTGAAGAATTACATCCCTGGGTATGGGACTATTTTTCAAGTTGTATGGGGGGGTCAGTGCTTTAAAGGAAATCAACCCCCCAAAATTAATTACTACAATGTCATGGACGGAAAACAATCCTTTGGGAAAGTGTAGGCTTAGAGAAGTTTACCCCACACCCATTGATGTTTGTCCGAATATAAAGTGCTGCACATCATTGGAAAGCTCTTTTTCTGGGCGAAATTTTCATGTAATTAATATTTTTGCGAAAATATGTACTGAGCAATACATTTACATGTTATCTCACCTAGACTGATGTCTGAGTCACGGGTGGGCCATACTTTGCAGAGATGCCACTCACTGGCAGTGCTTTAGACAGGGCTGCGCAGTGCGTAATTCACGCATTTTAAGCCTACCGTAATCTCCCGCGTATAAGGCGCGTCTTATATGGGGGTTTTAGTTCTCATTGGATCCACAAGGGGGACACCAAGACACAAAAAAAAAACCATTCATGTTATGAAATTCGATCGTTATTTCAGGGGACCATACAGTCCATTTCCCCAGTACAGATTACATATATCTAGGACTGCATTGAGAGGTACATTGTCTTGCCCAATTTGACAAATTGGAGTCAGTAGTCATGCACCTGTGCTGTGCTAAGTGGAAGTCAGCACCATTGCAGCCAAAATTGTTAATTCTATATACATGTATAGCTTAGCCACAAAATGCTGTATTTCCCAACAAAATGTTTTGGTTTCATATTCTCCTATTCTTGTCCAATTGCCCCTCAAAATGGCGCATTAAATACTGCAAAAATGCGCCATTTGTCCCATGGCAAAATATCCTGTCAAAACTTTTGACAAAAGCCCTGCACTGGCCAACAAAAAACAGAAAAACTGGACTTTGGACAATTTCCCCAGGAATTTAACATAATTCAATACAGAAATCTTGGAATCAAAAACAGGAATTCCAGGTAAACCAGGAAAAGTGGCATCTCTGACTTTGGTAGGGCTACAAGAGTGGCTAAATCTCACCTGTAAAACCTGGCCCAAAGTGCCATCGTACTTCCTCGGTACATGTATAAGCGATAATAGGGGATTTGCCCACTTCACCAAGAAAAAATAAGTCTAAAGACTAAAACTAGAGTAACCGTGAGGGTAGAAACATCATTAAACAACGAGCAAACATCAGATTTTGATGTCTTATGAAGGATAAAATGTAAACAGAGACCAACGTCCCATGTCTTATGCTAGGGCAGGGCTGCCGTGAACCCTTTCGAGGAGAAACGGTATGATCGGAAGTGGGTCCCTGGTTCTGGCGAAAGTTTACTGCTCATATTTTACAAGCGAAAATGGCGCTATACAGCAGGGTTCTCCACACATAGGGAGTATACGCGCAGGGCTCCCGTGTGCTTTTCAGACTATAAGCTTTCTATACTTTTTTGAATTTTGCAAATCGGCCAAATAGAACTGAAGTTAGGCCTGAAAAAGTAAAATTTTATCTAAAAATTCCAAAAGAATCCAATCTCTTGTCCATTTACAATATAATTTTTCAAAATTCTCCCATGAGACAAGCCCATGTTCTGCCGCTATGATCCACACAGCGCTTGTGTTCGAAAGTTACCTGTATGCTTTTTCATCCTGTCGAGAACCCTGTTATACAAAATTTCCTTTCATTCAGTATTTAAAGTTTTCATCCAACACTAATTACTTAATTCATTATGAGCTTAATTAAGTCAGTTTCATATTAAACGTTGATTATGAAAAGAATTAGGAAGTCAAATGAAAACATATAGTCAGTGGTCAGTGAGCTTTTTTGCTTTTTTTTTTTTTTTTTTTTTTTACCGATGCCCGACCTTAAAGATAGGTGAAAAAATCCATAATCCAGGTTATCATAATTAAATGGCCTACTCTGAATGTACCAGTTACCTTTGCAAACCCTGTTGCTATAAAATGTGACGCTATTTGCCATAACTTGGTACACTTACAGGATAATTCAGAGCCTTGTCTTTGTCGAGATCAACATCTCATGGAGTGGGGGTCTACATGGTAGGTTCGATTTTAAAATCTCATGTCACAAAATTTACCCTGTCCTTGTCACTAGAATATCCATGTCTTGTTGTTTTTCGGATTTTAAGAAAGGGCCATGTCACAGTCGATTGTCGATTTTCATGTCTCCCCGTGACTCACCATTAATGTTATGCAGAGGTAGTCAGTCATGTGCCTAAGGCTTGCCTTGGGCCAAGCCCAACCACATTATGCACAAATTCCCTGTTGCCAACCAATGTTGCCCGGACTCCAGGCACCATGTCTGAGTTTCTGTTCTACGCAGTCATATATTTACATGACCCCACTACCACAAACCAAACATCAGGCCATGACCCAGTAAACCTGACGGTGAGCAAAGTCCGGTCTAGACCCGGTAACGGCTGTCTGGCCGGCAAAGGAGCCTATTTATTTACACATGAGTTTCTAGCAGGGTAATCAATGCATGTTGGGGAGGTGGGCATGGTGCGCAGGCACCGTTGGTTGGTCGTGGCGGGAAGGGAGCGCGTCACCTACTTCGCTGCACCAACGCTGCAGGGACGCAGCACTGGGGCAGGCGCAGCACTGAACATGGCGGGCGGGTAGCCGGCTAGTAGTGGGTCTTGTGCTGCCGCCATGACGCTCGGCGGTGGGTGGTTTCAGGGCATTAACATTGCAAAATAAAATGCATTCCCGACGCGCTCAATACACATATCCCGCCCCCTAGCAAATTATTATCACGAAGAAAATTTTCCACTATTCTTAATTTAGTCTTTTTTTCTTACGTAATAAATAAATAACTGACCAAGTACATAACACAGAGATGTCACTCACTGGCCGACAAAAACCAGAAAAACTGGAATTTTGACATATTTTCCCAGGAATTTAAAATAATTTAATACAGAAGTCTTGGAATCAAAACCAGGAATTCCTGGTAAACCAGGAAATGTGGCATCTCTGATAACACTACAGGTAGTACATAATGTTTTGATATGAAACACAGGGCCCGGTTACAAACTCCATTGTGTTTGTCGCCGGCTCCCTGCCCCAAGCTCCCCGCCCTGCCCCTTTCCCGCCACAGAAGCCAGCCTTGTTGCCAACCACCGGCGGTTGACACTCGATATTTCAATCTTCTCTTGACAATGCATTAAGCAAATTTATAATCGCAGTTGTGTTAAATATGAATTCCGTGTGGTTAACACGTGCCAGATCATCAAATTTTAGTAGGCAACTTACAAATGAAAGAATATATGCTGAACATTTACAAAGCTCTTTAGTTCTTTTGCTGATGTGGATTGGGCAAGATTCAATATGGCGGCTTCTCGGTCACATAAATGTTTCTAGAATTTTCTTCCTGACACATGCACCCTTATACACGTATACCACCACCACCAACGCTTCTAAAATTCAAACTACACACTAGGCCACATAATGTTAATGATTAAAACGATCAAATATTTGTGTACGAGCAACACGGAGGATAACCATTTGTCTGGCCGCAAACTAAACGCTCCTTGGAGTTGGACCATGAAGATAGACCAAGGGAGTTGGGTGCGAAGCCACTTCCTCGAAAGGACAGAATTTCAGATCGAAAATTTACCGATAAAAAACAAATGATACGCCAAAATAAATGCATCTGCGTGATGATCAATATATATAGCACCATACAGACCTATTTTATGGCTAATATAAAGTTATTTACCTAGTTTCGGAGTGAATATTTGTGCTAGCCTGCCGAGAGGTCTTGAAGCTCCACCATGTTAGTGCTGAATGTTGATGAACGCCACCTCCCGGCCACAAAAGGTTCTGTAGAATCACTCGCTAGGAGGCGTGGTGGTCGCGCGTTCCCGCCAAAACTTAGCTAGAGCTTGGCCCGGGAGCTATAGGCCCCCGGCAAGGCAGGCCCTGCAACTCTCTTGCTACTACATTGTACTCCCTTCCCTCTCTAATTTTCGTTTTTTTTTTAATGCAATTCTCTTTTTTTTTTTAACAACAGGGAAGGGGTGGTGGATTTGGAGGAGGGGCATAAAATTTCAGACTCCTCTTGGGGGGAACTTGAACTTCGGAAGGGCAAACAATTTTCACCCCTCTTAATGAAAAATGTTAACATGCACATGCGAAAATCCACCACCCTGTTGTTAAAAAATGGATTGGCGGATTGACAGGTTTTTTTTCGACCCCCCACCACCATGACAAAATTGATTGCGAACCCCCCCCCCCACTAGGAACTGATTTTGCAAAATGCCCCCCCCCCAAAAAAAAAATAAATAAATAAATAAATAAAAAAATTTGGATACGCGCATGGAATGACACATCACGATTAGTATTCAAATTGCCTATATTTAGTTTTGACCCCCCAGTGTGAATGGTTATTGGGTTTTGCCCCCCCCCTCCCCACCAAGGGGCTCCTTTTCAAAATGACCCCCCTCCCTATATCTAACAAGCCCCCCCTCCCACCTGGCAATAAATGACTCATCCCTAGTGACATATTTTGCTGCTTTTGTATGAGGCTGTAGTTAGTATTTTCCCTGGGGGGGCACTGACTATATAAGCAAATGTCCACGACCAGTGAATAATTTTACAGCATATTCACCTTGGTGGGGCTGAGTTGAATGCGGGCAGCCCCACTGAGGTGAATACGCTGTAAAATTAATCACTGGAGTGGACATTTGCATTTATGCCATGGCCCACAGGTTTAAATTGCTTTTAAATAAGGGATTTCAACAATATTTACTGATTTTGAAGACGCTGAGTCGTCTTGGTTTGTTTTGATCCGCCATGACAGCTTGTTCGATGAAAGTAGGTCACGTGATACAGAGCTAGCCGCAACTTTTAGTTTCGATATAAATGGGCAATATCTTCTTTTTTAACATGGTGCTAACACTTAGATATACCTTAAACAATTCATAACATATTATTTAACTAGTTCAATCATTCTGTTTTTGCGTAAAACTTCTAATAACCATACCTAAATACGAAACTAATTAGCTCTGTATAAATTCAAAATGGCGCCGCTGAATATGCGAGGAACGTATTCCACCCCCCACCCATTGAATACGGCATAAGTAGTACTAATCTATAGTGTCGAAGATATTAGCCATGGCATAAATGTAGATCACTTTCAATGATCTTGAAATCTGACCGCCCTACTTGACTGATAAGCTAGACATTGACCGCCCCCCTTTTTCGACAATCCCAAATATTGACTGCACCGCCCCCCCCTACACCCTACTGTACTCATGTATTTGTATGGATCAGAATTTTTCATTGTCCAGCACTGTGTCTTTTTATCACTTTTAAGCCCTCATATGTATGGTGTATAAACAATACAGTCCTTTTGGGATCTAATGGAATTCCACCGCCCTGGTATTAGAGATCTGATGGGAATCCACCGCCCCACCCCCTTTTTTTTGGATCGCATGGGAATCCACCGCCACCCCTCTCGAGAGTCGGGCTGCAGTCGATATCCATTTCATGGGCAAGTGCCCCCCTCTGGTATTTTCACAATAACAAAGAATAGAAGGCAATCGAGGAAATGTAAGGAAACGGAAACATGAAAGGGGGCCATCCATAAATGATGTCATGCAAAATTTGACAATTTTTTACTCCCCTCCCCCTAGCCATGTTTTTTTTTTAATGCTGAAGGTATATAGAAGATTAATTCTGTCATGCCGGGCCTGACACCCCCCCCCCTTCCCCCTCCAGCATGAAATCATTTGTGGATTGCCCCAAGGGGAATGGAAGAGGACATATAAAAACTTGAAATGCCCTATAGGCTATTAGGATCATGTATCTTAGATTAATTCTCTAGCCAGAGGGATTCGTGATTTTTTTTTATGTGCTTGGCAAGAACCAACCCATAAAGCAATGAGGGTGAAGCGCCGGGTGAAGCCATCAAGGACAAATGAGTTATCAGATTCTGTAAGCTTCTTCTACCCTTGTGGTTTATCATCCGCCATTGATTGGGGGGAGTAGGTCATAAATCTTTTTTGGAAGATTTTCGGTCCATCACTGGATGTCGTGCAGTCCCCCATCTACTATGTGTAAAAGAGCATCAAAGCTATACCCTAAATCCAAGTTAGTCACAATTTTGTTGACCATTTACCCTCCCCCCTCCCCCTTTCATCACACCTTTATAGAAATGTATAGGACGTATGAACCCCCTGCCGTGTGACGTCATTTATGGATGGTCCCTAAACTTGGTCAAAATGGATAGTTCGTATGTGTGACAATGTCTATCTTATGTTAGTCACATTGACTTAAAATCAAATTCACTCTCCAAACACAATCTTGAACAGGATATCTGCTGGGAGTGTCAGGCAAGCTAACTTATCTTAGCCACCTTGACTAAGGGATTTAAATCACTTTGACTAAGATCCCCTAGTAACTTTGACTAAGGGATAGCTGCATGGTGTTACCTTTACACACAAAGCGGCAGCCTGGTTACAAACAGGATTTTTCTGGTAGGTGAGGACCATGAATAGTTCAATAGATGTCAAAATAAGGTTAGAGTTCAGGCACTACAGACATATGAGGGATATATGAGGCTTTCAAAATTCAATCCAACATTAGGCTTAGCAAAATATACAAAGTAGAAATATGAACTCGGTAGTCAAATAGAAACACCCATTCTGTGGCCATCCAGATAAATCTAACATCCACAGTTGTACCTGCTTCTTTGTGGTAAACCTAGAGTTACTTGGCTCAGGGGTTTTAAATGAAAATCATCTGATGCATCTTATATGCTTCCTAATTGATGAGACCCTGAATTGTGGGGTGTGAATCTCATTTACAGCTTACACTCACCGTTTCAACTGAACTAAAAGTATTAGATTGTGTACATAGTCAAAACCATGAGCAAATCCCAGTAAAAATCAGGCAAGCCAAGGCAAGTTGGACACTTTAACTAAGGGTAAGTTATATTTGACTAAGAAAATCTTGGACATTTAGGCATATGCTTTTGACTAGCTTTTCTTTTTTTTTAGAAAGTTAGACGTTTTGAATATTATCTAATTAAGATTAAGAAGCATTATTTTTTTCTGTGTGATAATGCACAGAAAAAAAATAATGTTCAAAATCTTAGTCAGATGTTAGTGAAAAAAAAATCTAACTTTCTAACAATACCTAGTCAAAAGGATGTGCCTTAGTGTCTAAGTTTTTCTAATACAACTGACCATTAGTCAAAGTGCCCAACTTTCCTTGGCTTGCCTAATTTTGACTAAGATTCCTTAGTGGTTTTGACTAAGTATGCTATCTAATACTTTTGGTTACATTGAGATGGTGAGTTTGAGCGCTATATAGGATTCACAACCCACAAATCAGAGTCTCATCATCTAGGAAGCATGTGAAATGACTCACATCATTTTCATTTTAAACTGCTGAGTCAAGTTACCCATGGTTTCACACAAATAAGCAGATACAATTGTGGATATTAGATTTATCTAGATTACCACAGAATAGGTGTTTCTATCTGACTACCTAGTTTATTTAACAAATTATCAAAGTATTGGATAAATTTTTGCCAAGCTTGATGTTGCATTGAATTGCGAAAAACCTCAAGTGTATACAGTGTCTGAAATTAACATAATTTTTACATCCATGGAACAATTTATGGCACACACCTACCAGAAAATTCATTTTTCAAACCAGGCTGCTACCTGGTGTGTAAAAGCAACACTATGCCACTATACCTTAATCAAAGTTACTAAGGGACCTTAGTCAAAGTGGCTAAGATCCCTTAGTGACAGTTGCCATGATAAGTTAGCTTGCCTGAAACTCGCAGTAGATACCCTGTTCAAAATTGTGCTTGGAGAGAGAAACTGATTTGGTTAGTTAATGTGACTAACATACGTTAGACAGTGTTAGTCATACATTAGTCAGATGTTCTCAGTGATTGACTGATCTAGTAAAAGTTAGATACTAACTTGGAGGGTTTTTTTTCTATGTAGGTTAATTCAAGAGAGAAAAGGATGTCACATACTGAATGCAATAATTTTGTCTATGGGAGAGGCAACCTATTCTTGGGGGGAGGGTGAAAACATTTGTCAAAATCTGCAAAAAATGAACTGTTAAATGATGAGCATTCCTGAAATAGGACTTCTGAGCTCAAGGGGATACCAAGTAGCTTCCATTCCTGTAGACACCAAAGCAGGAAGCCTCGATATCCTTGACCACAGGTTGTCAGTTACCATTTTGTGATGCCAGTTACAATTGATTACGTGTATTACAGGTTGCTAGATGGTAATTGACCTGTATCCCACTTTATTGGCAGTTGAGGTTTATAGTTGCCAGTTGAATTATCAATTTGGCATGTCGGTTGCAATTTGCTTATCCCAACTATTCTCTACTCAGCAGTGTCATGTGAGGAGTGGCTATGGTACATATTTTTTGAGAAATATCTGTCATATACATACATGTAGTCATTGCGTATGATGAGGAAAAAGCCGATTACAGTAAAATTGTAATCCTCAAGGCCCTGTCACTACCCAACTATTAGTTCATTGATCAATATGAGTTGATATTTCCTAATCATTAGCACATTAGAGTTTAGATTGATTAAATTTGATCATGGGTGTTTATGAGGTATAAAATGTGAAGAATGTCATCACACTGGAATATCAATTGATAAAACAAAAAAAGGGCAAAATTATCAAAGGCATAAGCATGTTTAAAGATTCTTTCTTAAACAAATATCTGATATGCCTCATTAGGGCATTAGTTAGCAGTAAATGTACACAATAAAGGATTGGTTTTGGGGAGGCAAGGGGAGTTATCATGCAATTGTTGGAAATGATAATAAAAAAGATACTCATAGGTAATCACATGTGATCACCCAGGGTGATCACATATGATTACTTCAAAGATCACTGGGGTACTCCCCCAGGCATCATCGATACAGAGTACCTTTTGAAACCTTATCTTTACAGTGCATTTTTGTAACTTTGTGAATAATATGGTTTTTAGCACATGTTTTCTTTGTTTATATATGTATGGGGACACATAGATAACCATATATGGACATGAGGTCATCGAGTTCGACCTACTATCTTCTTTCTAAGTGTTTTCTAACTAAACAATAGTAAAAATTTACTAAAATGTTAGCACTGGCCTGATATTATTAGTAGTTTATTAGTCCTTTTTTATTAAGACTTTCATTTATTGGTAGTATGAGATAAGGGCTGTAATTTCAAGATTCTGCAAACAAATTTACATTTGAATACTATAAAAATCAAATCAGTCATGGCTAATCTTGGATAAAAACATGAGGAGTTTACCCTGGTAGCAAAACAGGCGTGGCCCCAGTGTGGCTTGCAGCAGGTGCCCAATGTGGGCCAAACAGGGTTGACCCACAGGCACCCAATGGTTTATGTCCTCAGCAAAGTGTCTGGGCCACATTCAGCTTACCAATTTGGGCACAGAGCAGTTTCAAAGTTGGCTAATGAATTTGGGCTCAGATTGAGTCAAATATGAGTTTCTGGTGTGGCCCAAACTGGGCTGGCTGATTTGGCAATGTCTTTAAATGAAAATTCAAAAGAATTTAATTATGGAATATGCCCCCCCCCCACTCACCAAGGCATGTATACCAATACTCAGTGATACTCATCTTTTCCATTGCATCAATAGAGTAGATATATATCAGTTTGCACCTAATAGGCCAAGAAAAGTCATGATCACTTTGAGTCTAGTGACACCCTGGCATTATTGAGTGTCTCTCCTCATAGTTTGCATCATGTAGGTGCATAGATCAGAGGTCTTTTTACTCATAGTGCTTGTAGGTAGCATCTTTGATTCTTATACTACATTCACATCAATAGGAATGATGTAGTGACTTTAGGATGTTCTTACTATTATAAGGACAGGCAGGAGGCTTCTCTGATGCATTCTTTGACGTAACAGGAGACCATATGCACCAGATTATGCATTGTTATATCACAGATGCAAAATTACCGTAATCTCCTGTGTATAAGGCGCAGCCCGCGTATAAGGCACACCTAGAGTTTTGGAAAATTCTCAAAAAAATGAAAAATTCATAGCTTCCTCCTGGGCCCCCTTATGTCCTATTATGACCTAGGGGACATGTAAGATATCAAAAAAAGGTCTTGGTGTCCCCCTTGTGGATCCAATGAGAACTAATAATATTGCCTTAGACTAAAGATACTTCTTTATGTTTTATTTTCAATAAAGTAAAGTGTTCAACCTTTAGTTGGTCAATCAAGTATGAATAATCAAACAAAATATATATCTACTTTCAAAATATACACCCATCAGCAGCATTCATTTATTAAGTAGCTAGTGCCACGCATTCTGCATTTAAATGCATTTGGTCTCTGATGACATCATAGCTAGCACCAGAGAAGCTTGCTGCCCTCCCTTACCATATCATGAGTATGTCAGTCACTCTTTATTCAATAAAATACCTACCAGAAGAAGTCATCATGAAAATGGGGCCTGGGGGGGGGGGCCACTCAAGATATTATGGATACCAATCCACAAACTAGTGGGAAAAGGGGGTGTTTTTAGGTTCTAGGAGCAAATCCTGCAGGATTCCCTATAAGGGGTCTGATTCTGATCATTTTTGTACAAAAGGGGTACCTTTTTCAGGGTTGAATTATCAATGGAATTTTGTGAAAATTCTGGGGAAAGAGGTACAATATTCTGGAGCATTTTCCCCGCTGTAAGGGTCCCAAATCTAGAATGATGTAAAATTTATTGCATATTTCTTTGTCAATTTTTTCAATGCTTCCCCATCATAGGGGTACCAGACATAGTCTGATGCTATTAGTGTTAGAAAATAGGGTACAAAAAGGGGGTGTTTTTGGGTTCTAGGCTATCCCGCCCAAAGGGGTACATTTTTGGGAATATTTGCCCCACTATAAGGGGTACCAAGTGAATGGTCGTGTACACACATGGTTACTATAGAATACATAGGGAGTGCCCCCCCGGGAAATGGGGTTGTCTTTTCCTTTAAAGGGACTATATAAGGATTTCTAAACTATTATAAGGGGCTATACATAAATGACGTCATGAAAAATTTGACCATTTTTGACCCCCTCCCCCTTGTTATGTTGTTTTGTAAACTTTGCAGTGCTGAAGGTATATGGAAAGTCAATTCTGTCATGCTGGACCTGACCCCCTCTCCAGCATGACGTCATTTGTGGATGGCCCCTAAAGTCTGAACGTTTTTACTTATTGTCCTATTTAGAACATGTAGCATATTTCAGTTCTTCTACACCTGAAAGAATCAATTCGGTATGGGGAATAAAACTCTGTATGCAACATAGATTGGTCATCTGGTGTCAAATCACGAAAGCCAAAGGTTAGTTTGCCCTGTCCAAACCCACTCTCAGCCCAGATTGGGTAATTTTGCTTGCAACTGATATTCACCCATATTGGAATGCCCATTTCCGAACCAAACGTAAAGTTCTGTATCCAATGTGGTCGCTCATTTCAAAACCGATAAGTGTCTGAATCGGGTAGCCCAATGTGGCCCACACCATTGCTGAGGACAAAAACCATCAGGAGCCCGACAGTCTTAAGTCACGCTTAGGGCCGCTTAGGTCATGCTTATAGGGAGTGATCATTTTTTAACAACAGGGGGGCTGGTGGGTTTGCGTGCGGACGCGCGAAAAAAATTTCGACCCCCCCCCTCTCGAGGGGGTAAAATTTTTATGACCCCCCCCCCATAAGGGACAAAAATCGCGCGCGAACATTCCCTTTTAGCCTATAGTAACGCACGGGGTTTTCCACTGAAAACAGGTGAAATTATGTTGACCCCCCCATCAGAGGTATTGAAAAAATTCTGACCCCCCCCGGTCAAGGGGTTGAAAAAATTCTGACCCCCCCCTCAAACCCACCGGCCCCCCCCCCCCTGTTGTTAAAAAATGATCACTCCCTTAGGGCCGGCCACCCACTGTGGCCCGAACCAGAAACCCAGCCTCTGACCAAAATAAGCCAATGTACTGAATTCTGTCCACTGAATACATATGATACAAGACATAACTCTTTGAAACTAGCCCTTTATTGTAGGTAAGTCACATTAGGCTGAAAGCAGGCTTTGAGACTAATCTCTTCATCAGGATTTTGACACCTGCAATTCAATTCTTCATTTAAGAAGCGTTATCTAGATTAATGTCCTATTTTCTTTACTTATCTTTAAAGAAGAATGCACCATAGGCGTTTACAAGAAGTCAAATGGCCAAAGATGAGCTCTGGAAGTTAGCAGCAAACCATGGCCCACAGAAAAAAGGGCTTTGCAGATTGAACATCCACACAACAGGTGTTTCTAACTTTCTTCCTTCAATGAATTATCAATATATTAGTTGCATTTTATCAAATGTTATTTCAGGTCGAATTACAAAAGACTATGTGAGGCAAAAGTCAGTAAAGATCACCATCATTTAGACGTCCATAGGCTATTACATGTTATGCACCTACCAGCAAAATCCTGATATAAACTTCACTTCCACCTGGTGTGAAGAAAAATACTAGCCCTTACACAAATCAGGGGCGTAGGAAGCAAATTTTTATTGAGGGGGCCCAGGGGTCTCGGTTGGGGTGGGGGCTGCTATATTTTTATATAGGCTTATATAGGGAACCTTCTCATTATTGGGGGGGCCCATGCCCCCCTGCCCCCCCCCCTCTTTTCCTACGCCCCTGACAAAGCTACCGACCCTTACTTTTTTTTTCTCTCCACAAGGCAAGCTAGCTTGCCTGAATATATTCAGGCAAGCTAGCTTGCCTTAGTGGACAATAAGGTAGCCTACATAACCGTCACTGGACAAAGGCAAACAACAGCTCCCCTAGACTGGATTCAAGTAAGTGAGCATTTTATGTGCATTCTATCAGTTGAAACATTGTATCATTGAGAGAGGATGAGAGGGAAGAGGGAATGAGAGAGAGAAAGAGAGAGAGAGAGAGAGAGAGAGAGAGAGAGAGAGAGAGGGAGAGAGAGATGAGAGAAGAGTGGAGGGAGAGAGACTAGCCAGACAGCATATATAGCTACTAAGATAGATGATAGAGCATAATGGTAAATTGAAGAGAAGTTAAAGTGCCTAAGAAATTGTAATTTTTATGTATAAAATCGTAATTTGGTCTAGAAATAGCAACAATCACAACATAATTATAGTACTTTGCAACATTGGATCATTATTTGCATAGAAATACTGACTAATCGCAATACATTCTACTCTATTGCAGGCAGAAAACATACTCAGGGGACAAGGCAATGATATGATGTATGATGCCCAGCATATTTAATTAATAAAGAAGTACACCCCACCTCTCAATGCTACAAACCTACTGGGTCAACAGCTGTTGACTCATCCAGATAACTGAGTCACTTTGACTCAGATTTGCAAAAGAGTCAATATCCTTTGACTCATTTCCCTATCTGAGTCAAAAACAGAGTCACCCTGGTGATATAGTGATTCGACTCAGCTAAGTGAGTCAAAATGACTAGCATAGTTTTCTCAGTGTAGGTTAGTCAATGTTACTAAGCAGCTGATTAATTAGGTTTTTGTCCTAAGATAAATTAGATTGATTAATTTCACTGTGTTTTGAATTATTAAGTCTAAACAATATTCTCTGATAAGAATGGAAGTGTTCAAATAGTGTAAGGGCAGAGTCATTTATTGCCAGCTGGGCGGGGGGGGCGGGGGCTTGATGGATTTTGGCTAATCAGCAGACTTTTTTGCAACCCGGCCACCGCTATGACATGAATGATCGGGACCTCCCTCTAAAAACTGATTTTGCAAAATGACACCCCTAAAAATCGGATATGCTCATGGAATGATGCATCGCAATGGCTATTTGGGATCCCACCATGCAGTGTGAGTTTTGGCCCCCTCACCAAGGAGCTCTTTTTCAAAATGACCCCCCCCCCCTATATTTAACAAGGGCCCCGACCTGGCAATAAATGACTCGGCCCTAATTTTGAGAACTATAAAGCCACATATGAACATGCTAGCCTTAAAGCCTTTATTAGTCATAAGGAGGGTATTTCCTCCAGTCTTGTCCTGTATTACAGCTGCCCTCAAAAGTAATAAACACCCAGGCGCTCAACTTGCCACCGCCCCCCCCCTGTTGTTAAAAAATGATCACTCCCTTAGGGCCGTAAGACATAACTCTTTGAAACTAGCCCTTTATTGTAGGTAAGTCACATTAGGCTGAAAGCAGGCTTTGAGACTAATCTCTTCATCAGGATTTTGACACCTGCAATTCAATTCTTCATTTAAGAAGCGTTATCTAGATTAATGTCCTATTTTCTTTACTTATCTTTAAAGAGGAATGCACCATAGGCGTTTACAAGAAGTCAAATGGCCAAAGATGAGCTCTGGAAGTTAGCAGCAAACCATGGCCCACAGAAAAAAGGGCTTTGCAGATTGAACATCCACACAACAGGTGTTTCTAACTTTCTTCCTTCAATGAATTATCAATATATTAGTTGCATTTTATCAAATGTTATTTCAGGTCGAATTACAAAAGACTATGTGAGGCAAAAGTCAGTAAAGATCACCATCATTTAGACGTCCATAGGCTATTACATGTTATGCACCTACCAGCAAAATCCTGATATAAACTTCACTTCCACCTGGTGTGAAGAAAAATACTAGCCCTTACACAAATCAGGGGCGTAGGAAGCAAATTTTTATTGAGGGGGCCCAGGGGTCTCGGTTGGGGTGGGGGCTGCTATATTTTTATATAGGCTTATATAGGGAACCTTCTCATTATTGGGGGGGCCCATGCCCCCCTGCCCCCCCCCCTCTTTTCCTACGCCCCTGACAAAGCTACCGACCCTTACTTTTTTTTTCTCTCCACAAGGCAAGCTAGCTTGCCTGAATATATTCAGGCAAGCTAGCTTGCCTTAGTGGACAATAAGGTAGCCTACATAACCGTCACTGGACAAAGGCAAACAACAGCTCCCCTAGACTGGATTCAAGTAAGTGAGCATTTTATGTGCATTCTATCAGTTGAAACATTGTATCATTGAGAGAGGATGAGAGGGAAGAGGGAATGAGAGAGAGAAAGAGAGAGAGAGAGAGAGAGAGAGAGAGAGAGGGAGAGAGAGATGAGAGAAGAGTGGAGGGAGAGAGACTAGCCAGACAGCATATATAGCTACTAAGATAGATGATAGAGCATAATGGTAAATTGAAGAGAAGTTAAAGTGCCTAAGAAATTGTAATTTTTATGTATAAAATCGTAATTTGGTCTAGAAATAGCAACAATCACAACATAATTATAGTACTTTGCAACATTGGATCATTATTTGCATAGAAATACTGACTAATCGCAATACATTCTACTCTATTGCAGGCAGAAAACATACTCAGGGGACAAGGCAATGATATGATGTATGATGCCCAGCATATTTAATTAATAAAGAAGTACACCCCACCTCTCAATGCTACAAACCTACTGGGTCAACAGCTGTTGACTCATCCAGATAACTGAGTCACTTTGACTCAGATTTGCAAAAGAGTCAATATCCTTTGACTCATTTCCCTATCTGAGTCAAAAACAGAGTCACCCTGGTGATATAGTGATTCGACTCAGCTAAGTGAGTCAAAATGACTAGCATAGTTTTCTCAGTGTAGGTTAGTCAATGTTACTAAGCAGCTGATTAATTAGGTTTTTGTCCTAAGATAAATTAGATTGATTAATTTCACTGTGTTTTGAATTATTAAGTCTAAACAATATTCTCTGATAAGAATGGAAGTGTTCAAATAGTGTAAGGGCAGAGTCATTTATTGCCAGCTGGGCGGGGGGGCGGGGGCTTGATGGATTTTGGCTAATCAGCAGACTTTTTTGCAACCCGGCCACCGCTATGACATGAATGATCGGGACCTCCCTCTAAAAACTGATTTTGCAAAATGACACCCCTAAAAATCGGATATGCTCATGGAATGATGCATCGCAATGGCTATTTGGGATCCCACCATGCAGTGTGAGTTTTGGCCCCCTCACCAAGGAGCTCTTTTTCAAAATGACCCCCCCCCCCTATATTTAACAAGGGCCCCGACCTGGCAATAAATGACTCGGCCCTAATTTTGAGAACTATAAAGCCACATATGAACATGCTAGCCTTAAAGCCTTTATTAGTCATAAGGAGGGTATTTCCTCCAGTCTTGTCCTGTATTACAGCTGCCCTCAAAAGTAATAAACACCCAGGCGCTCAACTTGCCACCGCCCCCCCCTGTTGTTAAAAAATGATCACTCCCTTAGGGCCGTAAGACATAACTCTTTGAAACTAGCCCTTTATTGTAGGTAAGTCACATTAGGCTGAAAGCAGGCTTTGAGACTAATCTCTTCATCAGGATTTTGACACCTGCAATTCAATTCTTCATTTAAGAAGCGTTATCTAGATTAATGTCCTATTTTCTTTACTTATCTTTAAAGAGGAATGCACCATAGGCGTTTACAAGAAGTCAAATGGCCAAAGATGAGCTCTGGAAGTTAGCAGCAAACCATGGCCCACAGAAAAAAGGGCTTTGCAGATTGAACATCCACACAACAGGTGTTTCTAACTTTCTTCCTTCAATGAATTATCAATATATTAGTTGCATTTTATCAAATGTTATTTCAGGTTGAATTACAAAAGACTATGTGAGGCAAAAGTCAGTAAAGATCACCATCATTTAGACGTCCATAGGCTATTACATGTTATGCACCTACCAGCAAAATCCTGATATAAACTTCACTTCCACCTGGTGTGAAGAAAAATACTAGCCCTTACACAAATCAGGGGCGTAGGAAGCAAATTTTTATTGAGGGGGCCCAGGGGTCTCGGTTGGGGTGGGGGCTGCTATATTTTTATATAGGCTTATATAGGGAACCTCCTTATTATTGGGGGGCCCATGCCCCCCTGCCCCCCCCCCTCTTTTCCTACGCCCCTGACAAAGCTACCGACCCTTACTTTTTTTTTCTCTCCACAAGGCAAGCTAGCTTGCCTGAATATATTCAGGCAAGCTAGCTTGCCTTAGTGGACAATAAGGTAGCCTACATAACCGTCACTGGACAAAGGCAAACAACAGCTCCCCTAGACTGGATTCAAGTAAGTGAGCATTTTATGTGCATTCTATCAGTTGAAACATTGTATCATTGAGAGAGGATGAGAGGGAAGAGGGAATGAGAGAGAGAAAGAGAGAGAGAGAGAGAGAGAGAGAGAGAGAGAGGGAGAGAGAGATGAGAGAAGAGTGGAGGGAGAGAGACTAGCCAGACAGCATATATAGCTACTAAGATAGATGATAGAGCATAATGGTAAATTGAAGAGAAGTTAAAGTGCCTAAGAAATTGTAATTTTTATGTATAAAATCGTAATTTGGTCTAGAAATAGCAACAATCACAACATAATTATAGTACTTTGCAACATTGGATCATTATTTGCATAGAAATACTGACTAATCGCAATACATTCTACTCTATTGCAGGCAGAAAACATACTCAGGGGACAAGGCAATGATATGATGTATGATGCCCAGCATATTTAATTAATAAAGAAGTACACCCCACCTCTCAATGCTACAAACCTACTGGGTCAACAGCTGTTGACTCATCCAGATAACTGAGTCACTTTGACTCAGATTTGCAAAAGAGTCAATATCCTTTGACTCATTTCCCTATCTGAGTCAAAAACAGAGTCACCCTGGTGATATAGTGATTCGACTCAGCTAAGTGAGTCAAAATGACTAGCATAGTTTTCTCAGTGTAGGTTAGTCAATGTTACTAAGCAGCTGATTAATTAGGTTTTTGTCCTAAGATAAATTAGATTGATTAATTTCACTGTGTTTTGAATTATTAAGTCTAAACAATATTCTCTGATAAGAATGGAAGTGTTCAAATAGTGTAAGGGCAGAGTCATTTATTGCCAGCTGGGCGGGGGGGCGGGGGCTTGATGGATTTTGGCTAATCAGCAGACTTTTTTGCAACACGGCCACCGCTATGACATGAATGATCGGGACCTCCCTCTAAAAACTGATTTTGCAAAATGACACCCCTAAAAATCGGATATGCTCATGGAATGATGCATCGCAATGGCTATTTGGGATCCCACCATGCAGTGTGAGTTTTGGCCCCCTCACCAAGGAGCTCTTTTTCAAAATGACCCCCCCCCCATATTTAACAAGGGCCCCGACCTGGCAATAAATGACTCGGCCCTAATTTTGAGAACTATAAAGCCACATATGAACATGCTAGCCTTAAAGCCTTTATTAGTCATAAGGAGGGTATTTCCTCCAGTCTTATCCTGTATTACAGCTGCCCTCAAAAGTAATAAACACCCAGGCGCTCAACTTGCCGCGTCGAGTCAATAATGCTTGATTCTGGGCATGGAATGGGGTTATCATGCAATGGTCTGAAAAAAAGATAATTAAAAGGTCTTAATCATTTAGATGCTCCTCTCTGGAGGTTGTTTCACCACATTTTTTTTCTAAAAGTATTGACATCTGTGTTTGGCAAATACGGACGTCCATTTTTCACATTAAAGGTTTGTGTTTTAAATATGGAGAAGGAATATAGACAGATGGTATTCAAATATGGAGTACCTCACTCAATTGGCTAGAAGTCAACTATAAGCCTACTCGAGTTGGCCCTACCTTACAAATAAGACTCACCCTGAGTTCATGTTTGATGTATGATTGAATTAAAGGTGCACTTTCACTCATATGTTGGATGATTTTGTATATACATGTACTTAATCATTATGTCAAGGTGAATATCGAAGCTCCATAGAGAAAGCACTGAGACCGCATATTGCATCCTTGCGTTAAAATAACCAGTGCCAAATCTGCATGATGACGTCATACGCCCACTGCGCATGCGCAGCCCTTTTGAAATGTAAACATCCAAGATGGCGGCGGTCAGCATTTCGCGATGACGATGGGTAAATCAGAGTTAATTATGGATTATATTGATAAAATAACGAATAATTATCCACTCAAACACCTTGACATAAATATAAAGATGAACTCTGATCAGTTTGAGCTTCCTGTTTCTTCACTCGCGCTTCCTGCCCGCTCCACACTCGGCCTATCGGCCTCGTGCGGAACGGGCAGGAAGTGCTCGTGAAGAAACGGTCAGCTCAAACTGATCATCGTTCACCTTTACCATTTTATCCTATATGTACCTGTATAAATTCTTACCTATAATGTGTGCCCTGTGTTGTGTCCGTAAGCCCATTCCACATGATGCAACTCTTAATGTGTTTTTTTTTTCAAATACACACTTCCGGGAACAACCGGCGGGAACGACCGCAAGCAAGCAATCCAACAGTTGTGTCCACTTTATTATTCCTCAAACTCCACACCCTGATGTTAGGTAGATCCTTAGTAGGCTTACTAAGAGTCGTACCCTAGGGTATTTTACCCAGCTCCACCCCCACCCCCAATTCTGAGCAAACTGAACAAAGAAAATTTCAAAAACAGGTAAGCTCTGTGTCTAGTGGGGTCCTCATCTCACCAGTCGATTGAAAAGCTCATCATCATAAGGGTCACATCATTTATTGCCAGCTGGGGGGGCTTTTTTCCGACCCCTCCCCACCACTATGAAAAAAATGATTGCGCCCCCCCCCCACTAAGGACTGAATTTGCAAAGTGACCCCCGAAAATTTGGCTACTCACTTGGAAGGATGTGTCCCAATGGGTAGGCCTATTTGACTTGCCCATATAAATGCATGTATTTATAGTTGACCCCCCTCCCCCCCCCCCAGTGTGAAGCTTTATTGGGTTTTGCCCCCCCTCCCCACCATCAAAATGACCTCCTATATATTTAACAAGCCGCCCCCCCCCCACCTGGCAACAAATGATCGACTACTCAGGCCCAGTCGATTTTAAGGATCTAGACCCAATTTCAATTCGGGGACCCAATTTCACTTTTCAATTTATTTGATTTCACAACCTCTAGGCAGAGGCAAAGGAAAGTAATATGTTACATGGCATACAATACAATAGTTGAAGTTATAAACACAAAATACAGTACTGGTACATGAGATTCATTTTAGCACCACAGATCATGATGTGTTACAAAGATTAAGATATGGATGAAATGAGATTACAATGATACCGGTAATGAAACAATGGGTTTCTTGTATTTTCTTCTTCTCTTGACCTTCTTCCGAGATTGAGAGGTTCCAGAGAATTTAGACATAATAATGTAGCAAAAAATAGCTAGGTCTGTTAGGCTACCAGAACTTGAGCACTTAAAAAGCTTTTCCATTTTTTCTGAACTTGATCTCTTAAGTGACTCACTATCAATTAATTCATGCCTTTCGGTATCAAAAAAGTTACATTCAAAAATATAGTGAAACTCATCTCTACCGAGTTGCTTGTACAAAATGGGCAGTATCGTTCAGATTGTGCTGTCCCATTAAATCTACCTGTGTTTATTGGTAAATGATGACTGCCACACCTGAAGTGGCATAGTCGCAAAGCATCCCTTGGTTTGAGCCTAAGAAGCCAATAGCCTGAACAATTCAATTGTCTTTTAATTTAGATGGATGTTAGAGCTTGCCTTTGTCCCACTAGGCCTACAATAAAGTTTGGCTTGTCACAACAAGTTGGGGGATGACAGGTGACACGTTGTCATCTCCCAATGCTACTCCCACTTGCAGCAGATGTAGCTAGATGTGGCGCGCATCTGCTGCTGCAGCGTCCCTGCGTCCCACACAATTAATGCTCCCTAAGCCTCAGTCTTCCACACAGGCGGCGCCACCAGTGGTATTATTATAATGAAGATGAAGATGAGACGCGCGAAGAGGAAGGACGCTTAACTTTAAAGGAGGAATTTGCACTCAAGGTATGTATATCGGGTTTGAAACCAACCCAGCGTTCTTGCACTCCCATTTAGGATCATAGTGGTACCAGATTTGGCCATATTAGAATTTAATAAGAGGGTGTTTATGCCGGTAGCAACAACCCCCTCTTGACCGGCTTCCCCAAATTTTACAAAATGGCTTCCTCCTCAGGCTCAGCTCTTCCGGCCGAATACACAAAGAACTCATTGTGTATCCTCTGCAAATACACGATACCATTATCTAAAATTTACCAGATCTAGTTTATTTAATCCAATAATCAAATTGGCACACTTTAATGTTCATATCGGGCATACAGGAGATGCACTTCCACATACGCTGGGAGGTTTTGTGGGCGGTCGGCCAGTGGAATTTGGAAGTAGGTCATCATTCCCCACGTCCCTCGATCCAGACTACTCACGCACCCAAACCCTGGAAATATCTAGATTGGACCCCAATGATAGCAAGATACATATCGCGCTGAACAGCCTAAACCTTCACTTCAAATACCGATACACAATGTAGCATCGTTAGAATGTGCTATTGATGGAGTATCTCTGCTAAATTAATGATAAATTAGGGAAGTCTGGAAGCAACCCATTTCCTAACCCCTGCCTCCCCGACTCTTCCCTCCCTTGCTCAGTCGGCAGGGCACGCGTTTGTCGGGAGGGAGGCCGGGAGGGGAAGGTCGGCAAAGGGAGTAAAGGAAAGGGAGGCTAGGCTACGTGAATGCCCTGCTTTCTCGCTGAGTTAGTGCTGCCTTCTCTCCACAGCATCTCTCCCTTCCCCCAGATAGTGGGTTTAGGTGATTTTTCTAAATACATCAGGGCCTTTGGAAACCTACTGGAGCCAGTAGAGCTCAGTTGTAGGAGTCCAATGCACTTGGAATCAAGTCTCTACTCCCATTATTCACTGAGATATTGACGTTTTAAGGTCTGAAATTTGGGTCCATTTGGAGACAAGCTCCCAATGCATAAGGGAGCCCAACCATGGCACACAGGTTGATTCTGGGTAATGTACAAGCAAAGGAACCATATAGAATTGTAAAATATACCCCTCTTATCTAACATATATTTCAAGATCCGTTCAAGGGATTTACTTGAAATTTTCGGAGGGTACCTGCCTATAGGTCTGCTACCTGTCCGCCAGGTGACAATGACCTTGACCTTATGTCAAGGTCAAAAGGTCACCATCATAATTTTCTAGGTCAAATGACAAATCCTATGTATTAAGGGTTACAGATCTCATCATTAACTTATTATGAAGAGCATTATGCATACAAACTTGACAGTGATCATATTTGACCTTGAAAGCATGTCAAGGTCACGATATTATCTTGTGTGAGGTCAAGGTTGCAACCCTAAACTTAAAGAAAATCCTAAACCTCGAACATGAGTGTCTGCATGTCAATCAAGAAAATAGTAATATACAGAAGTAGTGTTCTAATTCAAAATGACCTAGGCCAAGGTCAAGGTCACAGTCAAGGTCACTATGTTTGTAATTTTGCCACATCCTAGATCTTTGATCATCAATATCTCAGCGAATAATAGGGCTAGAGACATGATTCCAAGTGCGTTCGAACCGTTACAGCAAGCTCTTCATTGCCAAATAGACACCTTTATGTTTTCTGCATATACATTTTTTCTCTGGTAGCTTGAACTGCATGAAATCCCTTAGTTTAAGATTTGCATGGTATTGTAATCTTATCAACCAGAGCATTAAAAGTTTGAATGGACTTGTATATGAAATACATGAACTAAAGAAGTGATTATGAAGTTAAAGGATCATTCAGTTGGAAAGAGTTTTTATGTAGATATAAGCCCATTTCACAGTTTGCATATACAATGCAATAGATGTTTACTCTATAAGTGTTCACAGTTATTGTTTCGTCTGGAAATAGGAAGTTGAACTCATCATACAGTTGATTTTCGCAGCCTTTACAACGTTGAATTTGGTAAGTGCCAATTAATGAGCAAATAACATAAGAAATGAGTTTAAGAATAGATTTAAGAGAATGATTTGGCTTTACAGCTTTCTACCTGTCACTAACACTGTTACACAAAACAAGCATAAGCAAAATTTTCTCTGTGATCCAGTTTCAAGGTTCATTTTGCGCCTTCTTTATCATGATATATATAGTACAGTATTGCTGGCAAAGTCATGTATAATGACACCCAATGAGTATGATGAATCATGTGACCCTTAAAGAAAAACACTACCATATTTTCATGATAGTGTATTTTAATGGCCTTTAGTTTAAAAAAAAAAATGATTTTGGCATGGTTATTAGAATATGTATCAATATAGAGCAGAGAAGTAAGTGCATCTGATGCATTCATGATGTTACAATTGCCAAAATGCGTTACAGTTGTGCATGCAGAGCACTGTAACTGTAAGGGTGCAACCAGATGTTGTTCGAAGCAAATCCTTCGCAAGTCTTTGCTATCTCCCTGGAGAAATATCAGTAAATGCACTCCTTGGACCCAAAGTTCCCCTGTGCATTTGGCAGGTATCACATCCACCTTCCTTTGAGTTAATCCAAATATGCTCTCCTGAAAATAGGGTAGTATTTTCTTAAAAGTATTGTTGTAACAGGCTACATTAACAGATCTTATTTTCTTTTCAGGTGCCTATCATGGAAGAGCTGGGCTGAAGGGAGGAAGATCCAGATTCATTGAATAAATAAAAAAAAACCAGAAAAATTGACTTGACTTTCTTTCTTGTTATATACTTTTTGATTTTTAAGGACCTTCATGTACATGTAATAAATAAGCTAGTGCAATCATCACTGGAAATCCTTACACTGTCACAGTAAAAATAAGAAGGGAAGTCTAAAATGGTTAAACCTGTGCCACAGGCACAAGTAAGATTGACTTCATATACTATTGCCAAAACTCACCAGGGCTGCATTCATGCATCTTGGTAACACATGGGCATGATGTATTAATGCACTAGCAGCCCTAAACCCTTTAAGGGCCGCTGATGCATCAATGCATCATGCCCTTTGGTCGTCATGATGCACCAATGAAGTGCTGGTGAGTTTGCTCACCAGCACTTAATTGGAGCATCATCATGACCCTATGGGATCGATACATAAACTCCCGAAGGGTCCGTATGATGCACCAATGAAGTACTAGCGAGCAGTCTCGCCAGCACTTTATTGGTGCATCATGACCTATGGACATAATACACTCCTGCACCAGCGCCCTTCAAACGGTTAAAGGATCAACAGGTGATATCATTAGTACCATAATCTCCCGCGTAGAAGACGCGTTGTGCGTATAGGACGCACCCCAAACTCAGCAGAAGCATTTTCGCGTATAAGACGCACATTTTAAGGATGGAATTTGTAAATTCAGTACATTTCTATAGTAAAATTACCCCTCGTATAAGACGCATCCCCAATTTCAGTACATCCTATAAGACGCACAAGGCATTTGTTTGGTGTAGAGGACGCGTCTTATACGCGGGAGTTTACGGTACTAGAAGCTGTAGATATGTCTAGTGAGGGGATGGCAGTCAGTGTGTTCATGTTAAGCACTGCTGGAGTCATTATACATGATATTACTAGTATCATAAATTCTCTCATATAAGTCGTGGTTAGTACCAGAACTCAAATAAAAATTAGGCTCATAGAATTTGGCCAAGGTTAGGGTGTGGCTTATACAAGAGTATATAACACTATAGAATAGGAATAAAATACCAATTTCCAAGCCTTGGATGTGGCTTATAGTTTTTCCTGAATTTGGGGGTGCAGTTTATAGGGTTGACCCGGGATACATTATCCACCAATGAGAAAACTTCCATTCACAGCAGAATTTTTTTGGTACATTATGCACCACCAGGTACCCATCATATGGGCTGTTATCAGTGCTCATCTCGCCAGGTCCCAGATCAATCAATGGCGGACACACTGGACCTCAATATTGAGCCTTTATACAAGGGTGTGGCTTATACAGGAGAATTTACAGTACTATAGAATGTAGGCACGTCAGGTGAGGAGAGAGCAGTTTGTCCATGTTAGGCATTACTGAAGTCATTAGGCCAAAAAAGAAAGTTAAGTTTCAGGTAACATGCTGAAAAAAAAAATAGGTAGGGAAGGCTGAATATTTTTTATTTTGTAATTTTTTTTAACTGTTTACTATCACCAACCCAAATGACAGGAAGGATGACTCAGTACCAGGCTCTGTGACAAGAAGTAAGAAATATACCACAGCATTTTGCAATGCAAGTAACTCGAAAGGGCACTTAATCTCTTCTTTTAGGCCCCTTCTGATACTTACCTCATGTTTTCTTCGAGCGTTATCAGTGTCAATGGTTAAGCCTATGGAGAATGCATCCATTATCGCTCATATGTTTCATTGGCGAATAACTCCTCTCTTGGCAAGTTAAGCATTGCACAATACCAGCAGGTCTTGAATAAGGATACATATTAACCATAAAAAGGCATGAGACAGTGTAATTCTACTCCATTTTGTTATAATCCAGCAGTTTGCATGGCACCGTGAGTTGATCGTGTCGTCCGCCATTTTGGATTTTGATGTTCTGTGCGCATGCGAGACCCCTCCTTGCCGGAAGTAGCATTTTCGAACGAAAAATTATATATTCTATCGATTTAACTTGAAATTAATGGCTTTTTGAATATAATCCATGCATCTTTGGCAATATCAATTGAATTGAATCGAATATACCCTATCTATTTACTGTTATAGCCCCACAAGTCGATCGTCTCCCTGTCCGCCATGTTGGATTTTGGTTCTATTTGCGCATGCCCGACCCAATTTCCATGGTTATTTGGGTCAATTTGCATGACCACGGCTTTGTGATGCGAATTAACGACAGGGCGAACACGTAGTTATTGAAGTAGTTATTTTATCTTTTTAATGATACATATCGATTCAAATCATATCCTTTGTCCATTCTTTATCATATTTCTATATTATAACAGTGAATAATAGAAAAAAAAATTGAAAATGACCATTTTTACGACAATAGAGATGGGCCGACGGATCGAATTATGGCAAATTCATCAACATTCATCAATTATTCGCACCACTCCGGACCAAAAAGGCGGGAATATTTGTTTTTTTGCACCACCTATGGGATTTAACATAGGGCTAAAAGCGTCTTATTTTTTTCTCTGTGTTAGTCTACTGTTAGGAGGCACTGAATTAGGGTCCATTTTTACCCGACTCTTATAACTCGTTTTTCGAGTTAATAATTGACAAAAGCATAATGTGCAATAAAATCAAAAGATTGGGGGTCTAAAAATTTTCATACATCTGTGGTAGGAGTGTCATTTACATGCAATTTATTTCGATGATGATTATCACTTTTTTTGTGTTGATATTTCAAATATATTGATATTCAAAAAAGTATGAAAATATAGGAAAAACTGAAAGGGCTATGAGAGGGGTAAACCCTCTGCTATTCATTATTTATCATTTATCAATGGGGAGGGGGGGTGGTTGTTTTTGAAGGGGCATTTAAAATTTAACAAAAAAGCCTGCGCTCTACAATAGATCAAAGAGGGGTATATAATTTTGTGCTCCTTCAGTATGGAAGGTGGTTGGGGTGCAAAAAATTTTGACTACTGATGAGGGGTCAGAAATGTTTTTTTTTGCATGTCTGCAGGAAAACCCGAATAAATAATGACCCATTGGGTTGGGGGAAATTTGCATGAAATGTATGAATGTGCTTGTTTAACCAATAGTAACAGGCGGGGATTTCCACTAAAAACAGGTGAAATTACTTTGACCCCCCCCCCCTGATCAAGGGTGAAAAAAATCTGCCCCCCCCTGTCAAGGGTAGACAAAATTCTGGCCCCCTTAAATCCACCAGCCCCCCTCTTGTTAAAAAATGACCACCACTCCCTTATGTAAAAAAATATAACTGTTACTATAGGTGAAAAGACTGCAGTGTTCACATACATTTTTCGGCCTTTTAGTGAAAGGGGGGGGGCTAAAATTTTGGACCCCCAAGGGGGGGCAAAATTCTTTCTTCCATATAACCATGAAAATCCATCACCCCTCATCCATTGTTAGAATAGATCTATGATCACTTTTTTAGACACCAATAAGGCCTTTTATCTATTCCCACCCTATAAGCCCACAAATGGACCATTTTTAGGTGCGGTACCACTTTTGTGAGCCATTTGGGTGGTTAAAAAATTTTCCGAATTTTTTCCATTTTCCCACCATTGGGAAGGTAAACACTTATATTTGTCAAGTATCATAGTTAATTGAGTGGAAATTATGCTTTAACTATGTCAAAAGATGATTTACATCAGCAGTGCTGCACTGCCACTACGTCCGGCACACGGCTAAACAGTGTTTACCTGTGTGCCCGTGGGGTTTTCGACCCCCCCCCCCCCCCCCCCCCCCCGTTGGCAACAGTCAAAATTTTTTGTGCCCCCGCTGCGCCAGAGGCGCGGAGAATTTTCCGGCCCCTCTTTGTTCTATAGTAGCGCGCTGGCTTTTTTGCTAAAAACAGGGTAAATTTTTTTTAGCCCCCCCCTCAAGAGGGGTCCAAATTTTTCAGCCCCCACCTCGGGAGGGGTCTGAAGTTTTTACGCCCCCCCTCAAATCAAATCCCCCTGTTGATAAATAATGACCACTGACTGTAAAAAGCTGAACAATCCTTTTCAAATCCAGTTGCCTTGAAAAAAAAAACCAGATTTTGAGCGCATACCATTTTTCAAAGCCCAACGGGCCCTTGAAAAAAATACATTACCTTTTTGAATTTGGAACCAATGAAAAGTACAATACTTCATAATTATCAGAATCAGATACACTTGAGTGGGAATTGAAAATAAATGCTGAAAAATGATGATTTTCATCAGCCCAGCTGCAGTGTAAACGGACCATTTTTCACATCTGGAGCATTCCCATAGGGATAGCATTGGAAGTGTGAGTCACAAAAACTACCAGTCCTCCCGACTTCAGCACCACATGGGCAGTACTAAAAATTGGAGTACAGAAACCATTCAAATATCAGGTGAAAGAGCATGACATGAATAATCTACATTTCAAAACACTTCAATGGACTATAATTCTCCACTTAACAGTGTCAAGTTGTTTAAAAAGTTTACTCCAAATTACTATGGTTAACTTCAACACACCATAGAAACTGAACCGGTAACCACACCGCACCAGTTTGACAAGCAGAAAGTAGTTGATGCCATGTCTGAACTAATTTCACTGTAACCAAGTACCAAGCATTGTTACCAACATCACTGTAACTAAGGCAACATGTGTTGTAACTGGTTCCTGGCAGTGCCCTGCAGTTCCCTGCAGCCCCATGTGTGTGCCATTTTCACTGGTTTGGAAAAGCACCAAAAATGGACCACTGCCCTCACCTTTCCAAGGTTCTCTACACTTAAATACTGGTCACAGAAACTTCTAACCAGGATGAAATGAAAGGTATGGATGTAAGGATGAAGGCTGGTATGTTTATATTTTGATTTGGCCAAGTCTTCAGGTCGGAATTCACGATTTCCCACGGGCAAAAGTTACGCGAAAATCGGCGGCCCCGATGTCGCCTGCCGTACGCTGCCGATCTAAACTGTCTACCCCAGACTCCCCTGAAAAATAAAGTGTTCCCACGTCCAGAGCAATTGTTGCAATTTTGGTATTATGGATATTAGATTAAGTGTTTGTATGGCAGACATGTCAGAGTTTTAGATGCCTGCAACATTTCAGATGTTTGAGGTTGATATTTTAGTATAGAAAAAAATGTATAAAGAATTTTAGATGATTATTTCATAGTTTTCCTCATTGTTAAAGGTGTGCCCTATCCCAAAGCGTCCATTTTTAGGTGTTTTGTTGAGATACATAGGGTATAAACCCCATTTATGAGTCCCCCAAAATAATCTTCAGATGTTTGGCCAATACTGAACTGACATGTCTGGTATGGACAGTTGAATCGACATCATTCAGTTTGATCATGACATGTGTATTGAGAAGATACTTGAGATGTAATATGGGCTAAGAGGGGGTGCATAAACAAACAGTGAAGGAAACTCTCAAGGTCGAGACTACATGAGGCCAGGAGTGCAGGACTGGAGGCAGGCACACAGGAGGGGAAGTGCTGCTCTGCTGCAAAAGCAGCCATACCGTGTTGGGAATGTAATGAGAGGTGGAATAGTAGAGAAACCCATCGCATGGGCTGAAAACATTTTGTACAGGGTTCTCACTGGTCAGTTAAACCCATTTTCTTTAAAGATCAGTTAAGAAGATATTTTTGGGAAAAGTCAGTTAGAAATGGTATTTTGACTATTCTAAGGGAGTGATTGTCAAGATTTCACGCGAATTTGCAAAATTTCGTTAGCATCCTCAGGTAAAAGCCGATAAAAGTCAGTTAAAACCATGACCTGTAAATGGTGGGTACCAAACCATCTCCCAATTTGTGACCCAGGCTTGGCATATTCTCAAACAGCATCGGCTTAATGAAAGTTAGGCACTTACCTAATATTTCAAGACTTTATCCCATTAAACCTATCTAATGATCAATGGATGGATCTTGAGAAAAGAAGTGGATTTGCTTTTTGAATGAAGTCTCTATGTCAATTTTAAGTGGAATTACGACCAGTCAAAGGTACCAAATCAGACCCAGAATTCTGCCATAGTTAAGAGTTTAATTTGGATCTAATTTTGTGATCAAGCAAGGTGAATCCAAGGTATACTAGATCACTAAAATGATTATTTTGAGCAATTTTCTTTTCAGATAAGCAAGATATACCATCAAGGATGTAAATAATGATACATTTTATCATAATCAAACAATGTGAAAGCAAATTTTTGATGTCATCTTTTCCCTTGAACTGTGCGCTCTGACAAAACCACAGCAGAAAATCGTCTTTGACTCAGGATGTTTAAATTATCATAACTTCAATTTAAATTGACATATAAACTTCATTTAAAAAGCAAAACCACTTATTTTTATCATAGCTATCAATTTCCCACCATATAAGATACCGTAATCTCCCGCGTAGAAGACGCGTTGCGCATATAAAACGCACCCCAAACACAGCAAAGGCATTTCTCGTATAAGACGCACATTTTAAGGCTGAAATTTGTAAGATTAGTACATTTTTATAGTAAAATTACCCCTCATATAAGACGCACCCCCAACTTGAAAAAATCCTATAAGACGCCCCAGCATTTTGTTTGGTGTAGAGGACGCGTCTTATACGCGGGAGATTACGGTACATACAATAAGGTCTTAATTGAAAGGTAAGTACCAAACATTGGGGAGGTTAGGATAAGTGTCCAAAGATAATCTCTCCCAAAAAGATTGCAGGGTCTGTCAAACATACTGCAGCCGCTTAGAAAAAGAAAATGAAGACATTTTCCAGATCATTTTTAACCATAGAACAGGTGTTAACCATTTATTTTTAGGTGCTCAATGATCTTCTCATCATAAAATGGTTTTAAACTTTTGGTTGAACTTTGATGGCTCAGAGGCAAAATTCCCTGCATTCAAACCTTGTACAAAAAATAATCATTTTAAAGGTCTAGCCAAGCCTGTTAAAATGAGCCCTTGTTTGTAAAGATCCTCCAGTAAATAGCTTCATTATAAGCTTGCAAAGAAAGGAGAGTTTAACACTACCCAGTTTCAGCTTTATCACAGTTTCATACCTCTCCTGCAGCAGACTCGCGCAGTGGAGGTATTTCAGTGCCTATGAAAGTAAAATAAAATTGATATCCGTTGATCTAATATACCATATTTGGGTTGTCTATATCGTAAATGTATATGTGGTGGCACTGGGTAATGACCGTGTTGTAAAAAAATAAAGAAATATTACTGGTTTGAGAATTTATGTTCACATTTTTATCAAGGTGTGAATATCTATTACGAATATAACACTGTATAGTTAGACACAATCTCATAACCAATTTCTTTGCAGGTTGTAACAAACATTCCAAGGCAGCTGCGTAACAAACTAAGGATCTCAAGTACAGCGAGCAACGTAACTACAGAAGCCGTAGAAACTACTCAAAATGCGTCCTGATCAAGAAAGGGTGCGAAACCTCCTCATAGACACTGTTACGTTACTATGTAAGAACAGTGTGCAGTTCAAGGATGAGCTGCACGTAGAAGGACTCCTAGGTGTTTCTGTGGACAAGAAGGAAGTTTTCTTTGTCCATATCTCCAAGGAGTTCACAAACAGTCCGTCCGAGGGTGCCACAGTCACCCAAGACGCCACAGACAGTCAGGATGACGAATCTCGGTTACCCGATGATTCTGTTGATTCCCGTGATAGCCATCAACAAAAGCTGAGTGATAGAGTTCGAGAGGAACAAGCTAGAATAAAAACAGAAATTGTAGAAGCTGAACAAGAATGTTTAATAGTAGAAGACCCCAATATCAAACTAGAAGGACTTGTAAACCCCGCACAAATAATCGCCGGTCAACGGCGAGCCGTCAAACGGACTTCTCATGGGGGTATGGTGGCTGGGGAATCGGGTCAACCCAGTGACCAGTATCATGATGGGATGGGAACGGGTAGTTATAGTTCAGAGGGTATCAGCACAGACAACTCGCATTACGGACAAACGGGAGAGCCGCTAGCAAAACGGAAAACAGACAGGAACTCTGATGGCGGGTACAACATGACACACGGTGACGAGGACCCAGGTGGGACCCCGTGGCCTAGTATAGCCAATGTGCCAGGTTTTGACCCAACACAACAGTCATTCCAACAAGACTCTGACAATAGCCAAATGTCCATGACGGATGGGACGCAACCGGGCTGCTCCACATGGTCCACGCCAGGACGGGGACCATCAGACTCGGTAGGTGTCACCTTTTACCATTTCAAATCTCTGCCCTGGTGACCATATCTCTCCATGCCACATGCCCATGTTAAACAAGGTCTGCAAAGCCAAAAGATGTATGTCTGAAGAAGACTGTCGAAAAGCTGGCTCATTTCGAGAGTTTGGTTAATATGTATAATTTCCTAAGTAGTGATTTCTGAAAATTTTGGGTAAAAAAATCCCAAAGATTCATCACACCCTACATAATTTCATTTGGGCATGATCTGCTCAAACTGTATATTGGAAGCCTGTAATGTCATCCAAAACATAGCTATTCACTGGGAAAAAACTGATTACGGAATTCAATGTACCGTCTTTGATTGGGGGGGGGGGGGAGGGGGGTTGGTCACAGTACAGTGTGCCATCATCAAGGGTCTGGGTTACCTTGAATATGACCTTGGTGGCTGGGCAGATTGTTAATTGGCGAGGTGTTGTTACCATGGTAACATTTCATCAGAGGACATGTGACAAAGTGGCGCCCCCTCTAACTATCATTAATTATAAAACATTTTGATTCTTGAATATCAGTGCCAGACTCGTTTTTATTCACAGAATAATCTTGTAGCTTTCATGATAGACATTAATCTGGGGAATTTCAATAGGGGGAAAATGTCCCAAATGTTACACATCTTCGTTTAGGCTTTGGGAATAAGTTGACAAATTCTTGGTGAATTTGAAGGTATGAAGTGGGCACATTTGCTGTGTAAAGTGTGGGGAGGGGGTGCAGTGATTTAGGTTAAAGACAGTCCTGCAATGTTGGGGTAAGCATTAACATGTGAATACCAATACCAGTGGGGTATCGTATAATAAAGTCAACTTTATCTCTAAGAATTCATTTTCTAATTATGCAGTCACGGCTAATACCCCCCCCCCCCAATTCTGTTGAAATAGAGAATAAAATGATGCAAATTTTGTCCATCGTTTGTAATGCAATACAGGTCTGCTTTGGAAAGTATAAAATAAGACTGCAACTACTCCCTACTCCCCTCTCAAACGTACAGAAGATTATGTGATTTTAGTGGTCAATTAAAATGTTGATTCCTGAACATGGTTTAGATATTAAATATGGTGGTCAGGTTGAAACCTGTGTACATCTACGTCCCACTCACATGGTGTTGAGCCCAATTATGTGCAGGGAAGTCTTTGACAATATATATGATACGAGTCCAAATTAGCCACTTTGTATCTTGTCTTCTGTAGAAATAGCCCTTGCCTACCACTCAAATAATCTTTTGTATCTATAGAAGCAGAGGTATATACTGATAAATCATTAGCAAACTGCTCATTTTTAAGTTTCTCGAGACAAGTCGTCTCAGAAGTTAGATTTTTGTCATCTAAGTACTTTATTATGTCATGTGATTTCGCTATCTTTGCCACTTGTCTCCAAGTGTGCCTACTGATATTGTCATTCCTGTACTAATCATGAAATAAAATGGAGTCTGTAATTTCGACTTCGTTCAAAATCTTGAAGTGGTAGATGAAAGCAAGGGAATATATAGACTTAAACGAATTTAATCATTAAAAAAGCAATTGGGGTTTAAATCTTTTTGTTTCTCTTTTTAAACATTTTAAACTGCTGTAACACTTTAGTTTAAACTTTGTGTGTGCTTTAGATGTTTGAAGCGAGTGATATCTTCTTCGACCTTGAGACTAAAGTAAATGGTTCAGTATTTAGAAAAATAACGAAAGAATTCAAGATAAACAGGTGTGGAGTCCCTATACATTATACTATAGGCATCATTATAAAACCCTGGTTGTTCAAGTTGATAACAGATTGGTATCGTGTATGCCGGTATTTAATAAGCAAGAATTAAATCATTCAAAGATAAAAGAAATAGAAATTAATGTTCAATATTTAGTTATGTGTGAACAGCTCGAGGTTATGTAAACTTTTAGGTGTATATTCTACCATTTTGATATCACTCGTTTGAAACTTTTGAGAAGAATCAACCATATTTTGAAGATTTCCACCACAGCTAATACTGTAAATGGGACCTTGTAGTTTTAAAGATACAGAATAGAAATTCTTGCTCAATATTTGAACCGAAAACATTTCAACCCCCCTTTAAATTACCCTAATTGTTTTGAAAAATATGAGACGTCATGTGTGTTGATTCTCCTGGTTTGTACTTGCTTCTTTCTCCTTAAGATTAAGTGAACAGGGGTAACCCGATTCCCATATCCTTGGATACCAATACACGAGACAATAGAGAGATTGCATATTCTTAGGAACTCAGTAAAACCTCTATAGATTTTTCGCATAAATCTGAGAGAATTGCCGAGCGATTTGTTCAAGGAAATTTTATTTCAATTTTGTTGACTTTGTCAGTAATTGATAGATTGCAGCCTTTGAGAAATCAAAGAGTAGTAAAATGAAACGGGGACAAAAAGTAAAACTTGTGTTAAGAAATAAAGATGTTCTGTGTGGTATCAATGTACATGGGAACAGGGATGTCCTGACATAGTAAGCTGAGAGCTAAACATATAGGCATACTCAACTTGCATTTAGAATATGAGAATTAAGCATTAATGAGAAAAAAGTTTCTGATGTATTCCAGGGAGTTGCATTGAATTTCATACCACTTGATAAATAAATGATGTTTCGGATGAATAAGAAATATGCAAAAGACTATTCTAGGTGAGACTTAAAATGGAAAACAAAATTTAGGGGGGAAAAAAAGAAAAGGAAAAAAAACCGACTTAAGTCTGTCCTGATACTGTCTTAAGTAACTAAGAAATGGAAATAGAGAAAAGTTGGGTATATGTATGTCTAGCTCTTGGTTAGTCAAATGAAGGAATTCGTGGCGACATCTCAGAAGGAAGAGGTAAGTATTTTTTGTCCTTGCTGTTACTTGATGTGATACAATGATAACTTATGTCGATACTGATACTATAGCCAGGGTCCGATAGTCAGTCAGATTTCTATTTCAGTGGCCCCTGGAATCGTCGACAATGAACCCATATTAATTAGCATAGAAAATTGGGCATGATGCCTTTTAGATAAGCTATTTGATGTGATGCCTATCTTTAGTATCGCCATTTCTAATTGATAGATTTAAATCGATACTAGATAACCGTATGATATCATAATGTAAAATCCATAATTCGCACCTTTGTAAATATTATGATATAGAGAGATTTGTGATAGGAGTTTAGACTGCGATATATATAAATGGTGACATGATATATTGATGCTTCCTTACTGTCTGAATACCATCCACATCTTTCTTTTTACCTTAGCAACACTTTATTTGTTTTCACCTTATCCCCACACTGACATCCCCTACATTGTACTGTAGAAACCTTTCTTTGCATGCTTCACTGGGCACTGACTGGGGAAGTATTTAGACATGTGTATATCTTGATGAAAAACCTAAACCAACAATGATATAAGTCAACTGATACATAGACAATACTTTTTTTGTAAAGATGAATCAAATATACTGTCTGTAGTATCAGACAAAAAATAAATTGAGTCAATATAATCAAAAATAATTTGACTCTTTCTGAATGATTTCTCAATAATTATGCAAAGCAGAAATCTCAAAGTGAAAATCCTTGAAGATGAATAAAGCCTGAAGGATGGATAGAAAATCCAGGCTTGATGAGGTTGGATATTGGAACAAACTGCAGCGTCCTAGTATTGAAAGGGCTGTGAATCTAAGGTCATGGAGGTCATTTGGCAGTGGCATTAGGCTAGTTCCTGAGCAATAATATCAACTGATATTGCTGAATATAGCCTGTAGATGTTTCAAATAAGAGGCGAGTGGACGAGAATCTGAGGGTGTTAGGGTGGGATAGTTTTATTGGGCATTGCGACTACATGCTGTTCGAGAACAGCGGTAACAGCAGTGATGGTGGCAGCATCGTGGGCAGCAGGGCTGTTGGTTGCTATAGCGATCGAGCCATGCCCCGCCCAACTTGCTGCTGCTGCTGCGCTCCTTGGGTGGCCATAGCACATGATAAGTGTGGTGTGTGTCTGGGATAGGCCCAGACAGAAAGCACATCAGCACTAGCAGCAGCATTCCCTTCTCCCTCCCTGCAGCAGGCTCAGCAGCATTATTGACTGCACCCAGACCCACGCCCAAGACCCAAAATAAACGACTGGCAGTAGTTTATGATCAGATCCCACATACCCACAGCGACTGGGCTTGTTTTCAATGTGTTATATTCACACAAGCAGGTCAATGAAGTTCATTCAAAATTTCAAAATGTCTTAAGCTTGAACTCTTTCTGTTGCTTCCTATCTTGAGTATTGTACATTAAGTCATGAAAAATGATATTTAGAAGTCTTTCAATTGGTGAAATTGAAACTGTAATGCTTCTAGGCAAGTAGAACTACCAGAAAATATGTTGTAGTTTGGGGGAAAATTAGATTTTGATTTTTTTTTTCTCAAAAATCATTCTTATGATTTTACATCTTTTCGTCTGAACACTTCCCCCTGAAATGCTTCAACATATATATTTACAGTTTAGTAACAGTATATTTTCCTTTTTCACAAGACGCTCTGTGTGACGTCACTGTTGGTCTTTGACGACACAAGAGTGTTTTATCATACGTATATATTTTTTCCCACCTGGACCTGAGCTAGTCGTTCTGCTGCCTGTCCTAGTTCGCTATATTCTCGTCCGTATATACCTAGCCAGCTTGCCTCCCACTGCCCTTCTGCTGCTGATTATGATGCTGCTGCTGATGATAATGGATAATGTAACATGTCCATGCCTCATGACCTGTTCCGACCACCTCCGCTAGAATCTAAGTCAAGGTTATTATTTCAGGTTACTGCAAGTACCCTAGGGCAGTGTAAGGAGAAGATTTCGTCTCTTACAAGGTTTTACCCCGTCCACCCCATGTTCCTCCGCAACTGGGAGCTCTGCCGCAGGGCGGACGACTCACGTTGGCAATGTCTGACCTGCGGGGATACCTTCGCATCCAAGCAGAACCTCCAGGTTCACATCAGGAGGCACACCGGGGAACGTCCCTTCAGCTGCCCCTTCTGTATCAAATGCTTCGCCCAAAAATCAACTCTCAAAAGACACTTAGAGGTCCATAGAAAAATGTACTTGGCCCTGACTCAGGGGCAGCAGAACGCCGCCAGGGAGGAGCTGGACAGGGAAGAGGAGAATGGTACCGAATGACAGAGCCCGCCGGTAGCTCTGTCTGCCAGCACTCCTACAGGGGCTCTGCCACCACTACCACCATCCCCCCAGCTACTCCATGTGAGTCCACATCATAACAATGCGCAGTGTCATAGTAGTCCTTTTACCCCTAGACCTTCATGCACTACTTCTACATAGACTGTAGGTGTACAGTAGTCATGTAGACAACCCTTTACATGCAGCAACAACAAAACCTGTTAGACTTTTTGTAGTAGAAGGTGCTGGACTTTTTTATTTATTTAGTCAGAGGTGCCACTTTTCCTGATTTGTTCAGGAATTCCTATTTTGATCTGGAATTTCTGTACCATAATTTGTTAATTTCCTACAGAAAATTGACACTAAAAGATTTCCTACATTTTACGTTGGCCAAGGAGTGGCATCTCTGGTACTTCGTTTCACAGGCAGCACCTGCAGTGTATGGTATAAATGAGTATATAACCAGGCTGGTAGATGATATTAATGATACTGAGAGCATGTAAATACTTAGTAGTAAATCTGTACCACCTCCTCCCTCCACATTCTGCCTCCCCCTAAGTTAGCCCTGAGAATCAAACATCTGATGAGTAGAAGCTCTCTGACCGTCCACCTGATAACGATGCTGTTAGTAAAGTGGCACTATCGTTGCAGGTGACCACCGAGGGCGCACCAAGTCCGGAAAGTAAACTAAGTATGGAGGAGGAGGATGAGGAGGAGGCGGCGCTGGGCGTGGCCCAAAGGGGCATCGTCCATACTGATGGGGCACTGGACCTTCGGGTGGTGGGGAGCTGCTGGGCTGGAGGCGGAGCTGGGGCCATGTCTGGGTTAGGGACCATGTCGGGTATCGGGACCGGGTTGTTAGGTGGCGGGGTTATGAGTATGAACATGATCAGTGGAGCCACCAGCCCCGGTCCGCCCAATGCCCTGTGGGACCACCTGGTGGCTAAATGTGAAGACGCCAGGTGGAAGTGTCTTGCTTGTGGTGCCACATTTGCCGCCAAGCAGAACGCACAGTTACACATCAGGCGACACACGGGAGAAAAGCCCTACTCATGCCCTATCTGTTACAAAAACTTCTCCCGAACCTCCATCCTGAAGAACCACCTCAAAGTGCATGCCAAGTATGGAGAGTTCCCCAAGTTCTCCACGGGGCCGCACCACAAGGAATGACACTGCCGCGACATGTATACTTATATAAAATAATAACAGGCGCTCTCCGGCACCTCCCAGCAATGTAGAAGGAACATGGTGGACATGTGAGGTGAAATATATTGCATTGACTCTAGGACCATGGTGGTTTTGTCTTTTGAAGCTGGATTTTGGGAAGTCAAAGTCAGAAAAATGATCAGAGAGAGTTGTATATAAAGGGCTATGTCCCCAAAGTGTATTGAAAAATAATGGACACAAAGATATACTGGTTAATATCTTGTGTAAAGCAGGGTTTATTTCAACTCTGTTTATGAGACCGAAATTTGTTGGCTCTTTAAGTCATCCACATTATGTGTGAACAGTGTTTCTATGGAGGTTCAGCGAAAGCACTTCCAGTACACCAAAGTGCTTACACGATAAAAAATCCCATGTTTATAACAAGTTGGGAAGATTTGAAAGTGCTTAATGCAAATTGTAGGAATTTGATACAAATTGGAAAAGGTGGGAGACATTTGGATTCAGTAGACACTTCTTTACTGTAATTTGAGACAATGAAACCCACTTTAAGAGTGATGCTATTTGTCACAATGTATGAACAATCAAGTCATGGACACAAATTGAAAAACAAAGTGATGCATCTATCACTAAATGATGATTTGCTACAGACATATTTCAAAGGCGATAATACTGTGTGAGTGACAACACCAGTTTGATTTACGTAAATGTGATGTATCAGTCAGTGATAAATACCACCGCCCAGTGATATAACATGCAATGATATACCACCACAAAGTGACAAAACAAAACAAAACAAGAAACGTCCCTCGGTGTTTAAGTATTAAACACCGGGGGATCAGGGAGGTTATTAGGAGAAAAAAAACCAGGATGTTGCCTAGCAACTATAAACAGAAGCCGTTGATTGTTAGTTTTGTGATCGCGGGTCTGTAAGACTGCGCGTATATGTGTGACCTAAGGACGCTGTTGTCGGTTTTTGATACTGTGTTAGATACTGTAGTAATCCTCATAGAGGATCTAAACGCTTCCAGTGTATGTGATAATGCAATTGCTATAATATAAGGCCGCTTAGCTGAATAATGATAAATATGTACCCCACGTTAATGTTGACGAAAGTTCTGCTTGCGGATACACAAAAAAGCATGTAGTGATGTTATAGTTAAAATTGAATGTACAGTTGAAGTACTTAATGGTATATATGATACTGCAAATGAATTTAAGGGTGAGAATCTACAGAGGGAAAAGAATGATGATCCAGGTGTTGAAAGGAAATGTAAGCAAGTACGGTGATCGGAGGCATGGTAAAATTTGGTAGTTACTTAATATAGATTGTTACTTATGGCATTTTGTTTCATATATTCATGTTAAATAGGTTTGATAGTTTTAAGGGCGCGAGCCCCCAGTAAACGACCAGGTTACGATGTTGCACGGGTAGTCCTGAACACAAGTTATCGATTTATATTATTATTAATCATAGCCAGTCTCATTTAGTAGTTAAATATACCTTTAAGGGGCATTTAGTAGTTAAATATTCCTTTAAGGGCCACATGATGTCTTCAGGTTGATTAATTGTTTTTAATTGCAATGATGAACCAATGAAGTGCTGGCGGCTGCTCCTAAGAACTTCATTTGCGCATCATGTTTTTGGGAAGTTGGCATGATACATAAATGCAGCCCTGGTGATAAGTAGTTGCCAGGGCTACATTTATGTGCCCCAACAGCAAATTAGCATAATGCGTTAAAGCACTATGCGGCCATTAAAGAGTCGATGAGCGACAAAATAATAGAAAAGAAATGGAGCTCAGTGCAAATTGCTGATGTTGACTGGTTTTGTCCACAACCGGTGTTCTAGTCGGTACTGAGTGCTAGCAAACAGTTACTGCAGACTAATTTTTTGTTTTTATTATCAGCCTATTTTAAGGATAACTTAATAATAACTAGATTCATAATGTTTGTTATAGTTTATGTGATAGAGACATTCAAATTGTCCCTTTTGCTGAGGCCGCGAGGCTACTGATAATAATAATCTGTTGACGGATACTGATTTGTAGCGATGATCGAATAGAGTTGTGCATAATATTTGCTGTTATCGATAAATGCTATGTTGTGTATCGGTAGATACTAAAACTGAGAGAGGCTTCCATTTCATATAGACAATCATTCAGTCAGTCCTCCATATAGGTATTTATCCATTATTTATTGGTTTTATATGATAATAAGAAAAAGGTTTAGATCTGTTGAGTGGATTTTTGCCACAAACTGTATTGTTCCAAAAGAACCTAGTTTTACTCGAAGATGATGTTGTTTTATTATTTTCTATTGCGATAAAGTATATTGTGTGTTCTGTCCTTAATACGGTGCATCAGTGTCTTATTTTTTTGCTGTTGATTTATTAAATACAGATAGGATGCTATATGAACCAGAATAAAACAGGTATACAGCAATGCATTCTCAACTCTTGGTATTTTATTTAGACATATATGAGGATACTAACACAGGGCTCGACAAATCCCTGTGTCCAGTGCCCGGGACACAAAAATATTTCTCTGGACACAACTTAGTTTTCAAGTTGTGTCCAGTGGACACAGCTCCTAAGCCAGTATCATACATTGACCTAAAGGGCTAAGACACAACATTTTCCTGCTGGACACAACTTTGATTTGCCTTTGTGCACAGTGGAAAAACTACTTTCAAACAGATTTGTCGATCCCTGCTAACAACCCAATGAATGAAAACAAAACCCTCAGGCACTGTCTTATACCATAGGACCGCATCTATAGTCCGTTGGTCTCCGTGTGGGGTTCAAAGGTATTAGCCTATGTTTCCATAATCTCACGCGTATATAAGGCGCACTTCACATATAAGGTGCACTCTAAGTTGAAGAGTGCTATAAGGTGCACATGGGTCCTGAGTCTTGAAGATTTAGTACTGTTCTTTAGTAAAAGTACCCTGTCTATTAGACATACCCAGACTTTTGGTTGACTTTAAAAAGAGCAGGGGGCCTCAGATTCACGTATAACATGCGCCTTATAGGCGGCAGATTACGGTACTATCGTAAATTCCCTCGTATAAGCCACACCCTTGTATAAGCCACACCCTGACTTTAGGAGAGTGCTATAAGCTGCATATGAAGCTTTAAATTCGATGATTTAGAACTGTTCCATAGTAATAAATACCCTTGTATAAGCCGTATCCAGCCTTTGGGCCAATCCTATAAGCCTAATTTTGATTTGGATTCTGGTATAAGCCACGGTTTTTATGCGAGAATTTACGGTAGCTGCAGGAGTGAGTGGACCCTGTCTGAGCCCTGCCTTGTGTTTTGCAGGTCGCTCAGACCGGGTACTTCTCCAGTGGTGGCAGCGGTGGTGGCTGGGGTGGCAGCTCACAGCAGCAGCAGTCGGCCTGGGGTAGCAGCAGCAGCAGCGCCGGCATCAATTCCCAATCAGCACTCTCTGGCAAGCCTGAGTGCCCGACCTGTGGCGCTACCTTCACAAGGGTGGGAAACCTGCGGGCCCACATGCAGACGCACACAGGCGAGCGGCCACACGTTTGTCCAATCTGCAACATGTCCTTCCGCCGCAATTCCCACCTTAACCGTCACATGACCACTAAGCATGGAGCTCCGTGTAGTGGTCGGAAGGCAGGTCGGGCACCTAAAGGACCTCCACTTATAGTGAAGACTGAGAGTCTGGCAAATTTTGAGATGCCAACTTCAGAGTTTGATGAAGAACACACTGAGACAGGGGTTCTCTTGGAAACCTGCTGAGGCCTTGTGTCCTTCCTGTAACCAAAAAGGGCCTTAGAATTTAGATACAGACTTGGTTTGTTTCGTCCAACTCTTGATAAAGGGACCTGACGAACTGGTCCTGAGAGAGCGATGAATATAGACAATCTTAGGGCCTGAGTCCATGTCTTCCATAATGACAGCGATTCTCTGATTTGAGCATTGGGCAACAAAGAAAATCATTTTTTCAGTTGAATATTACTTAAACTTTGTGTTTAATACTGAAAAAAGAAAATGCTAGATTTCTTATCCTGAGATTGTTTTCGAAAAAATGTTGGTGGGGAAGGGATGTTATATTAGCTTTATGGTGATGGGATTTGTATAAGTACTCCACTGGAAATTAGGTTTGAAATTTCAGAACAATGCTATCAAATATTATCAAGCTCTCTAGGAACTGTCTGAGACTCTCTGGTAATGGGCTTTCTTGCTTTGCGCTTAGGTTGCTCCTGCGGCGCTTCGTGGGGTGGACACATGGAGCCCCCCGAGTGACCACCCTGTCCCACTACCTACAGCACCACTGCCTACTGACCCATGGGGTGTGCAGCGTGCAGATGCTGCGGGAATCGCGTGCAATTTCTGCGGACGTGAGTTCACAGCAAAGCGGAGTCTGCGGAACCACATGATGATCCATACAGGAGATCAGCCCTACCTGTGCAGCATCTGTAACCGCCGGTTTAACCGGAAGAGTTCCCTGAACAGACACCTCTTGGTACACCAAGAGACAGGGTATAAGGCGCAAAGTGGGAGGAGACAGCCAAAACCCCAGTCTATGTGTGTAGAAACTCAACCTAAAGACGCAACCTAAAATTACAACCACAATCAGCAAAATTAAGAGTCCACCCATAAGATAGCTTAAATGTCTCAAAAGTCAGAACTGCTAGCTTAGAAACTGAACATTAAAGTTTGAAATCGCAAACAGAATCAGATAAATAAATCTCTTTGAGACATGTATAGCAGACAAGAAAACCCCTGCATGTTGCTCCAAAGCCCCAGTTTTCATCAATCAGTGATGAACCTCTTTCTCTAGTTTGAGTCTCAGTAAGAATGTGCGGTACTTTTATTATCTATTCGGGTCCCGTGGCTAGGTTAAGTAAAAAAGCCAGTGGTGCTGGCTGTGTGAGTGACATTAGCCGCATGCTGTTATTGATTTTATCAGGACCTGCACGCCACCCTCCACGCACCACTCGCACCTGTCACCATGCGGCAGTACTTGGTGCTTATAACGCCTCCTGGAAAGTAGAAATAAATATAGCTTTTGACGCTGAAATAATTTGTATTATATTATGTATATCAGACAGGCCATCTTTCAAAGTTTTGCAGGGATTCTTTATGAGAAAAACAAAAAGTAAGATCAATAATTAGGGTAGCTGTTACAAATGTTAAGTTTGTCTCAGTACATTGATTTTGAGTGATTGGTATATTGTTAAAGAATCATTTGGAGTATAATTGAAATAAATATAGTTTTGACAATATCATTTTGCCTGTACTTATTTTACCCTATTAGATATGATACTTACTTCTTGGCAATGTCCAAGGCTATCGCAACAAAACACAACAGTGTTCCCCTTCCGTACTCCCATACCCCTTGTGCTTGGTGTTGTCTTCAAAATTTTTTTTTTTACTTAATTCAGGGATGTAAGTTTTCAGAATTTTGTCTGATTTCAGAATTTTCAGAGTTGGAGATACCTATAGATTTACACAAATTTCTATTCTCAGATCAACTTCTTGCAATATTTTACAATAGATTTAAAAGTTCTACGTGTGACTTACATCCCTGTTTTATACATTAAAATGGACTTATTTTTCCCACAAAGCACGCATCCAATATAAATGTAAGACAACTGGGGAGAACTAAACGAGTGAGGAAGGCTGATGAAGATTTCTGGAGTACTCCATGAGAGAGCTTGTAAATGTGAAAATAAGTCTATGAATCCTAATGAAATCTAATATATAATTCCATAAGCGAATGGCAGAAATTATGAAAACAGCATTGTACCTACTCACTAACGTCAAGAAGTACGTTTCAAAATGGAATCTTAGATATCAAATTTAGTAATACTAAAGAAAACAACAGAAAGACCTAAGTAGATATACTACAAGGCAGAAGTCAGCACATACCTAAGCCGCCTCCCATATGTATCGTTGCAGATGCTGCGAGCTATGGGCTTTACGTATAGGTATGATGTGACTGACGGCAAGAAGCGCCATGTCTGCGTTATATGCGGCAAGAACTTTGGGACGACTTGGCTGCTAAACCGTCACTTCCGGATCCACTCGGGAGAGAAACCTTACAAGTGTCCGTATTGTGATAAAGCATTCACACAAAAGAACCATATAAAGGGCCATGTCCAGCACCGTCATGCAGCTGAGGCAGCCGCTGACCAAGTCCACAACCAGTCAGAAGAACTGCCACAAAACCTCTCCAAAAGATAGTGCTAGTACCAGAAAATGCCAGTAGACCGAAAGGACAATAGATATCTTCAAAGTTCTCAGAAGAGAACGATGTCCCAGAACCTTTCCAAAAGAAATAAGAACAAAAAGAAAACTCATCTCTATAGTCCCATTTCTATACGATTGCTCCAATTAGACATAAGGTTGAAACAATAAAAAAAATCCTTGAATATTATTTTAGGTAGCTTGAACACGGCCTAATATTCTAGCATATCCTACAGCACAAATTTCTAGTCATTATGACTATAGCCCAGAAAATGTAAAGAGAGAATTTGTCAAACGAAAAGAGAGGTTCGCAGAATAATGGTTTTAAATTTCACACTGATAAACCATGGTCTATCTGTTGAAGTGACTGGCAGAGAAGTCATCGTCTGAACAGACTTAGTGCACTTGATATTAAAGACTAAAGACATCCGCAATTATAAAATTGACATGGACTTGGAGGATCGTGAAAGAATCTCATTACCTATTTTGTGTTCAAACCTGGTGCACTTGTGTATTAACAGAGAAGCTTTAATCGAATCTCAAAGTTAGGGTTTATTTTATGAAAACAACAGTCTCTTTTAATCGAAATCAGTATACTTTATGTATAACTTCTGTTTATATATACTCAACTAATTGTTGTCACAGACATTGAAACCTGTTATTTATGTGAATCGACAGATACTCATTTGTTATTGTTTATTGCTAAATTTTTTTTCATGCCGAAAATAATAAATGAAAACACAGTGTGTTTTTAGTAGAAGTCTCCTCACATCAGATTTCTTTTATGAGTTCAAAATATTTTCCTTAGAAATTAAAGGCGAAGAAAGAAACCCTGGTCATCTCCGTGCCACTGAGACTTGAGGTAAACTTGAAATACAATTCAGTACCACTAGTTCTTAGTATGCGCACTCAAACTATTTCTTCTCACACTGGGTTAAGACTTTGCCAGACAGTCCAAGCTCAGACATTTTGCCAATTATTATGTCTGGTGGGCAATTACCAGCACATAGAACAAGGTAAATAGCCGTCAGAATTAACACCAAGTGATGATGTAGGCTCAGGCTTTATGTGTCTTTGTTATCTTGATGCATCGATGCAGCTCTGAAAGGTAACTCGGCTATGCTGTATTGCTGCATCGTGCTGACACTTTGGTTCTTTATCCGATAGGGTTCTTAGCATGCATGAATGCAACACTGGTGAGTTAATCACCTGAGCTGCATCCATACATCATGACAACAGTAGGGCATGGTGTATTTTAGAACTATCCAGCACTTGAAAAGTCTTGATTGCTATAGAAGAAGCTTACTCCTGTGTGTTTTCAGTAGATGTCTCCCCGCACCAGACCTCTTTTATGGGTTCAAAAATATTTTCCTTAGAAATTGAAGGCGGAGAAAGAAACGCTGGTCATCTCAACGTGACTGGGACTTGAGCGCTGCTGTTTGTACATTACAGGTTGGCGGTGGCAGACTTCCCCTCGCCATGAGCCCGCTCGCCCCAGCCCAGTGGAGCCCCATTGGGGGCTATACCATATCTGTGGAGTACCCAGGCGGCAGATGCAAAGAGATGATGGTGTGTGATATCTGCAAAAAGCAGTTCCCATATCGCTCACTGCTCGAGCGCCATCGGAGATCTCACACGGGGGAACGCCCGCACAAATGTCCAATCTGCAACAAAGGGTTCACCCAGGTCGGCAATATGAACCAGCATATCAATGCCTGCCACTTCCCACCCCATCCATCAAATGCTAACGCAACGGACGTACTGCGACATAAACTGATAGACAAAATCAAACCTCAAGGTAGTGTCGGAATGGATGAAAACGCACAAACCGCAGGCTGGCAGGCACAAGAGCCTTCTGACGAAATAGAAATGATACCTCAAGGTAGCAGTGAAACTGATGATAATACAGGGAGTTTGGAAGTTACTACGGTTTCGGGTGACAGTGAAGAAAAGGCAGAGGAGGCCAATATTGAAGTAGAAGATGAGACTGGCAACATAAGTGTCAAATCGGAACAGGCTTCGTTTTAGTGGAGCGGTAGAACCTCGTTGAAACTGCAGAGGATCTCAAATAACTGCAGGTCCTCCATGAACGCAGGGGGGTTAAGACACTTGAAATCTCTAAGCATAAGCTTGTTCGGGGGGGGGGGGGGGGTCAAATATGATACTTATGCTCTTGATTTTGACCTAAAATGTACAGCCCTTGATGATTATGGACAAAGACTTTGGAACAGATATACCTCAACATGAACGTGAAGCATTAAAACAAAAATTCTTGACAAGGCCTGATATTCTAGTATACATTGCAGCTATAATTTCTACTCATTATTATCAGTGTAGCCCAGAAAATGTAGAAAAAAGAATTCGTCAAATGAAAAAGAATCGCTGAAGCTGTTGAAATGACTTGCAAAGATGTCTTTGTCTAAACAGTGACCTTGATGCTAAAGGCTTTGGAAACATATACCTCGAGTTTAATAGCAGGTTTGAAAGAAATTTAAAGAGATGACGGGAGTTGTGAAGTACTGTAGTACCTTGCGAAAGCCGCATTTCTTATGTGAATTTGATATTCACTGAGCCTTATAGAAATGCCCAGAAGAGGTCACCTTATACATGTATAGGTGGGGTAAAGTTATATTCCACTCGCACTAAAGTTTTCTAAATCAAGCCCCAGGTGCATCTTAAAGGATATTCCTGAATCCAGGGTGCGTATTATACACATGGTGCACCTTGTAAATTAAGTTTTACGGTAGAATGATATATTTTCAATTTAAGTTGAGTGAAGCACAGTTGCTAACAGAACACATGCTTCTTAGGGAGTGTATATAACTACATCCATAATTCTAGTCATGAAGAATTAAACCATAAGAGCTGAGTCTTGAACTCTTATTGAAGCGAACCTATTCCCAAGGCCTCTTGATGTGTTTTCAGGTGTTGGAGCTATCTAGAGTCAATCTCAAATGGCCTGGTGTGGGGGACACGACTCCAAGGGAGGCAGTCCCCAGAGCCACGATGTGCTCCATATGTGGTGCTGTCTCGCCAAACTTATCGAAACTCGAGAGACATATGAGGACCCATACTGGAGAGAGACCATACCCCTGCCCACGCTGCGACCGGGGTTTCACCCAAAAAGAAAACTTGCGCAGACACCTTCGAGTAGTGCACAAAGTAGAGCTATCATAACACCATGAATGAGAGAATAAAGGGTCAAGTGCCCTTCTTCTATATAGAGTGCCGGACTTTAGGTATTACACAGAAAGAAAGTTTTTAGCACAAACATCCAAGTAGTGCACAATCTATATAGAGTGCCCGACTTTAGGTTTTACACAGAAAGAAAGTTTGAGCACAAACATCCAAGTAGTGCACAATCTATATAGAGTGCCGGACTTTAGGTTTTACACAGAAAGAAAGTTTGAGCACAAACATCCAAGTAGTGCACAATCTATATAGAGTGCCCGACTTTAGGTTTTACACAGAAAGAAAGTTTGAGCACAAACATCCAAGTAGTGCACAATCTATATAGAGTGCCCGACTTTAGGTTTTACACAGAAAGAAAGTTTGAGCACAAACATCCAAGTAGTGCACAATCTATATAGAGTACCCGACTTTAGGTTTTACACAGAAAGAAAGTTTGAGCACAAACATCCAAGTAGTGCACAATCTATATAGAGTGCCCGACTTTAGGTTTTACACAGAAAGAAAGTTTGAGCACAAACATCCAAGTAGTGCACAATCTATATAGAGTGCCCGACTTTAGGTTTTACACAGAAAGAAAGTTTGAGCACAAACATCCAAGTAGTGCACAATCTATATAGAGTGCCCGACTTTAGGTTTTACACAGAAAGAAAGTTTGAGCACAAACATCCAAGTAGTGCACAATCTATATAGAGTACCCGACTTTAGGTTTTACACAGAAAGAAAGTTTGAGCACAAACATCCAAGTAGTGCACAATCTATATAGAGTGCCCGACTTTAGGTTTTACACAGAAAGAAAGTTTGAGCACAAACATCCAAGTAGTGCACAATCTATATAGAGTACCCGACTTTAGGTTTTACACAGAAAGAAAGTTTGTGCACAAACATCCAAGTAGTGCACAATCTATATAGAGTGCCGGACTTTAGGTTTTACACAGAAAGAAAGTTTGTGCACAAACATCCAAGTAGTGCACAATCTATATAGAGTACCCGACTTTAGGTTTTACACAGAAAGAAAGTTTGAGCACAAACATCCAAGTAGTGCACAATCTATATAGAGTACCCGACTTTAGGTTTTACACAGAAAGAAAGTTTGTGCACAAACATCCAAGTAGTGCACAATCTATATAGAGTGCCGGACTTTAGGTTTTACACAGAAAGAAAACTTGCGCAGACACCTTCGAGTAGTGCACAATCTATATAGAGTGCCCGACTTTAGGTTTTACACAGAAAGAAAGTTTGAGCACAAACATCCAAGTAGTGCACAATCTATATAGAGTACCCGACTTTAGGTTTTACACAGAAAGAAAGTTTGAGCACAAACATCCAAGTAGTGCACAATCTATATAGAGTGCCCGACTTTAGGTTTTACACAGAAAGAAAGTTTGAGCACAAACATCCAAGTAGTGCACAATCTATATAGAGTACCCGACTTTAGGTTTTACACAGAAAGAAAGTTTGTGCACAAACATCCAAGTAGTGCACAATCTATATAGAGTGCCGGACTTTAGGTTTTACACAGAAAGAAAGTTTGTGCACAAACATCCAAGTAGTGCACAATCTATATAGAGTACCCGACTTTAGGTTTTACACAGAAAGAAAGTTTGAGCACAAACATCCAAGTAGTGCACAATCTATATAGAGTGCCGGACTTTAGGTTTTACACAGAAAGAAAGTTTGTGCACAAACATCCAAGTAGTGCACAATCTATATAGAGTGCCGGACTTTAGGTTTTACACAGAAAGAAAGTTTGTGCACAAACATCCAAGTAGTGCACAATCTATATAGAGTGCCGGACTTTAGGTTTTACACAGAAAGAAAGTTTGTGCACAAACATCCAAGTAGTGCACAAGGTTGACTGTCATTATACCATGAGTGGAATGACAAAGGGCCGAGTTTCCTCCTTCCCCACATTGTACTCCTATACCCGTTAACCCCACCTGAGACAGTCCCATGAGGCCCTACAGGCCTTAGGACGTTAAACAAATCAATTAATCATTAAACCCCGTTTGAATTGACTATTATTCTTAGAGACTATAAAAGACGCTGAAGACCTAAGAAAGCAGCCTATGTGCCTATAGCAGTGCCGGATCCAGGATTTTTGGGCAAATTTTTGGGTCCTAATTAGGTAGTTAAACTATTTAAGTACTGGGATAATGGGGGCGCGCGCCCCCACGCCCCCCTCTAAATCCACCACTGCATAGTTCTAGTCAAATTCAAGAAAAGGTGTATTTGAAGAATATATTCAACCGCCAGTTTGTTGATTTGATTATGTTGAAATAAATGAAAGTAAATAAAGGCCAACCAAGCCTCTGTGCTCTGACTTACGATGACTCTATTTAGAACGGATATTTCAAGCTCAATGGTTAAAATTAAATTACACCTCTAGTTAACAAGTGCTAAAGCGGGCCTTTTTCTGCTGTTGCAGACGCCTGTATCAGCACTGCTAGGCCTGCCAACATGGCACCATAACACATCCCACATGGCGATAGTGACACCCGCTGCAACACCCGCGTCTCGCCGCTTTGTCTGCGGCTTCTGCGGCAAGCAGTGGACATCAGCCAAGGACTTGGAGAAACACAACCGCTCACACACCGGCGAATGTCCCTACCAGTGTGAAGCATGCCTCAAACGCTTTAAACGCAAGGAAAACCTGCGCGTGCACAGGCACAAGTCGTGTCCAATGGCCCCGGCCGCCCAGTTTACTCACTCTGGCAATTTTTCTTGATGCAGAATATCATTTATGAATCATACTGCATTTATAAGAAACTCCCACCTATGTGCTGCACATAGTCTTATATATTAAATACTAAAAATATAAGCTGTGCATTGACCTTGGTAACATCTGCAAAAATTTACTGCTACGCATAAGAAAAAGTCCCAAATGTTGTTCAGTTCCACAGTTCACAGATAATTAGCAATGGTTTAATCGTTATGGAAGTGATGGTACCATGGTGTCAGAAGTATATTTTTGCAAAAAAAAGGGAAAGGAAATGAAAGTATGATGGTCAATGTAAGAGGAAGGGCAGTCATTCTCTTTCCATCTAAAACATTAAAAAGAGGAAAGCAGCACTATTCAGATGGACTTTGTGGTGGCAGATAATCACCATCTTAATAAAGGTGAGAAGTATACATGCACCGCTCAGTCTTTCAGGGATGCACTGAGCTGTAGTATTTTATTCACAGGGTCTAATAAAGTGCAGGACTTGTATCAGTACCAGGGGCAATGAGATGTTGGAAAAGAAATAGATCGGGTAATCTTTTCTACATATATCCATGATGTGGGTGCTACTAATGACAATAAAGTATATCAACATTTAGACAAAATATATACAAGCGGTGGCGGCTGGCTGAAACTCGCTGATAACCCGACCTTCTCCCTGCTCTGCTTCCAGGTGGGTTTCCATCAGTTGTCCCTGGCGTCGCAGTATGAGCTGGGGCAGGCCGTGGCCACAGCCCTCCCCCTCCACCACCAACAGCAGCAACATAAGGGGCCCGCTAAGCGCTACCCCTGCGCTATGTGCGGTAAACCCTTCCCTACGCCTTACAAGCTCATGCTACATACCCGCACCCACACGGGTGAGCGACCTTTCTCGTGCGATTTCTGTGGAAAGAGGTTCGCAGAAAAAGGCAATGCGCGGGTACATGTGAACAATTGCAGAAAGAGGCCTGCTGGTCATGTGACCCAATCTGGGGTGTCACATGACCCTGAATATGTGACCCAAGAGGCCTCTGGTAACAGTGCTGAGGCGCAGCAGGAAGGGGAGTCCGGGATGGATTAGGCAAATGTTAAAATAATAAGGACAATATGTAGGAAAAAAATGGACCAATTTGACTTGACTTACAGAAGACTTAATCTATATCAAAGTGAAGATTCAGTGGATCTATTATTGGCTTATGTTGTGTTCAATGTCTTTGATTTGGGTAAAATAAATGGACGATTTATACATGTTGTTTTTCATAATTACTTTTCTGGGATGTCAGTGACACGGTATAAATGCTTTAGAGAATAGAATTCTTGGGGGCATAAGTAAGGTTATCAGTCTTTCAAATAAGAAAAGTTGCCTTAAGTTAAGTTTGAGTGAAATGCATTCCACACTTCCCCTATATCCCATGCAATAATATTAATTCTTGGAGAAAAGATTCAACAACAAAAAAGGGATTGTGCGATGTCCATGCAAGATTTTGTCCATTTGCAAGAAAAGGTTTATTCATGTGAACCTGGGAGTCAGTGTCAGCTTTGGGAAGATTTGGGAAATGGTTTTGATGTCAAAGGCAAATTGTTAGGTTCAAAGAAGAATAACATTGTGTTCAATTAAACTTACCCCGCATTAGTCTTAAGATGGTAATTTGATGGATTCAGTTGTTTTTCTTGAATATCATGTCTTTGAGTTTGAGAAAAATAAAAGTGAAATTTATAGATATTGATGACTACTTGATTTCTTTCTTATCTTCGCGAAAAATAGGTGTTGTTAAGCGTCCTATACGTGAACATAATTCATAATCACAGTCGGGAGGAGAGATATAATCCTCCAGTAAGGGAGACTCATTATTTAGCTTTTTTTCCTTTCCCCCTTTTTTAGTGCAATTAATTTTAAGAATTTCTTGTTGATTTCTGACCCCCAAAGTAGCCCCCTGCCCCACTTCCCTGGTGCTGCCTGTGGGTATTAAGCACATGCTTCTCATGTACTTGCAGGTAGCAGCACGGGGTAGTGGTCGCAGCGAGTTTCGGGGAGGGCTCGCCATCCCCCACGTAATAGCCCCCGAAATGATGCTCACCCAGTCCCCGACCCCTCGCCGACAACGAACCTCCCAACAGAGCTCCAAGCTGTGGAAGTGTGAATTCTGCGGGCGTGATTTTGGGCGGAAGTACACCCATGACCGACATGTGCGAACCCACACTGGAGAGCGTCCTTATGTGTGTGTGGTGTGTGGGCAGGCCTTTACACAGAGTGGAACGCTGTTTCTGCATGCCAAGAAAAACCATGGCTTCCTACCTACCCGGCCACCTGGTAATAGCAACCACAATGATGATGGTCAGGCTGAGCAGTGGGGCGAAGGCGATATAGAGGGAGCATCAGAATAATGATGTCCAAAATGAGGAGAAGGGCGAAGGAGTTCGCGATGGTTCCAAGGGAACAGACCTTACACCCTTATGACCAAAAATCAGCTGACATACAGTGTGGCATTGATATTTCCATAATTATAAGGCACTTGATCAAAAGAGAGGAGCTAGTAGTATTACAAACAGTAGTTAATTGAAGATATAAGGGCATGGGAGGCTGTTGTAAACATTGAGAATTTGCAGCAAGGCCAGATCATGTATTTTGAGCAAACACTGACTGAGGATTATTAAAATGGTTTGATTATGTGTTGAGTTTTCAATCTACTATCACTCAGAGGTCTCTGACGAATCTCAAACTAGAATGTAGGTTGTATATTTAAAAAGAGATGGAAAATAAAAGTATTTGTTCGATATTGTATATTTGGAGTCATAGTTTCTCTGAGATCTTAATGAATTATTGCATGATGAAACCCTCTCAAAGGAGAACCCCCTAGTCCTTCCCAGCTCCCCATAAACCGTAGAGAAATGTTATGATGCTCATATGGGAAACAATAGCCCCCCCCTCCCTTTCATAATAAAGAGATTATTCCTAAAAGGGCCTAGACAATCAGAGAAAGAATCATTCAGAGCTTTCACTAATTTAGGGATTTTGAATTTCCAAAACCCTATATATTCCTATACAAAAACCTATATTCAAGGGTTTTCTATTAAGCATATCAGGGATTTTCGTGCTTTCATCCCTTGACAATAATAAGAAAATAGAAAAATGAAGTAAGACACCTCAAACCACTGATATAGACCTAGTGACATCTCGTTTCAGATCAACCTTGTTACATACGAGCTGGCCGCGGTGTCGGGTGGCGAGTTTTACCTACAGTGCCAGATTTGTGGAAAGGAGTTCCCAAAGAGCAGGAAAACTGACTTTAATCGTCATCTCAGAACGCATACGGGTGAAAAACCCTTTTCCTGCGACTTCTGCGGGCAGCAGTTCTCAGACCCGAGCAGCATGCGCCGTCACCGGAGGCTCAAACACGCTGATAAACTGAATATCGAACAATACACATCATGACCTCTGTCTGAATGGGGGATTTATTCCCTGCCTGGAATGTAGTCCTATAAAGTTAATATAGGCCCTCTGGCAGAAGTGGGGAAAATGTTTTTATTTTATGTGAATAACTTCTTCCCGTAGAGATAGCATTAGGGAGCCGATCCGCACACCCCCAGTGGCGTAACGTGTGCCGATCCACCACTGCAGCCTCGTTCTGGGTGCATGTAAACATTCAAAATGGCGGATCGGCGCTTTTACGGGGAACTACGGTACCGGATTTTGATAATTTTTCCTTATTAAAACCTCTAAAAACATAAAATAAATATAGAACTAAACTCCCCTGGTGTCCTCGGTGGCTGATCCACCCCTCGGGGGAGACCTCCCCCTCGTGGTGGATCGGCCACCTCGTACGCCACGGTCGTTTAGTTCTATCTATGTATCTAAATCTGTGTATAAAATATGAACACATATTTACAGGGATGAGGGAATTGGAAATGGCAACTTGGTCTTGTTGGGAATGCTCTCTTGGTATAAAGTGACACTTAATATATATGCACAAATGAACATTTTGAGGGTGGCAAGTTAAGTCCTGTTGAGCTGAGAACAAATAATATAATGCTCTCCCGGTATAAAGTGACACTTGTTATTACAATATACTTTATAAACACTATCAGAGTGGTTAATGCATTGGGAGTCCTGGTAAGTTATGGACCCGTAGCCCTCATCCACTCATAAATGGATATGATACAGTGATGTACTATGTATCAGCTAGCTATCAGTTGCCTTCATGAGCTTGAAGTACTTGGATATATGGAACAGATGCAGTACATTTATGTTGACTGTTATGATACTGCAGGTGGGTAGATTATAACTACAGCAAGGTGATGACATCCCACTCTGGGGTCTTGGCACATCCTGTATGGGACATCCTTAATGTGTGGCTGCTCATAAAAAAATCCTGCCATTGTAAAGGCTTGGTTGGTGTACTTAATTCCTGTTTGTTTCTGTTCGTAATGTTATATGATGCAAATGATGTTTCTATATATCAGAAAGAAAAAGTTATTTTTCTGCATTATACAATAAAAAGCTGTTCAGATAGGAGTATTATGTTCCTTTGTGGAGTGCTATTTTGCGACAGCCTGCCAAGGCTGAGTGAACAGTGAGCTGTAATGAGACAGCCTTTAGGTGCACATGAAGTGGCACAATAGGAAGCAACCCTGTTTATAAACAGTGTCATACAGACCATTTCAGGAGCCTATTTTATAAGCTTAATGACCGTTCCTTAACCCAGATGTGACTTCCAGACAGTTTTATTTCCACCCCAGTACTTAACTAGGAGTTTCAAGGTAGCGTATATACTGATGTGGCTTACAGGCAAGGTTTTACTGGAGTGTACTAGGAGAAAAAAAATACCTACAACAGGTACTCAAAGATTGTCAGTTCTCACCGAGATCTCTTGCTGTTTTCAGACGACCTGGCTGGGCAGTAGCATACATCAGTCCGGCAGCAGGAAGGAATATGTGTGTAATTTGTGCGGTAAAGCTTTCCCTAACAACTACAAGCTGACCCGCCATCTCAGAATACACACGGGCGAGCGGCCCTTTCACTGCCCCGCATGTCCTTATGCCTGCAATGACGACAGTAATCTTAAGTCCCATGTTCTCCACAAGCATGGTAGACAATACTGGTATAAATGACCTGAATAGTGCAGGATGTCCACTCCATAGGAAAAACTCTGAACACAAAGGCCAAAGCTATTCCCTGTCAGGGAAAACACCAGGAGTTTGGGAACTGTACCAAAACACATGCTATTTGAAAAATTAACACAGGGAAGAAAAAGAAATAATCATGCAATGGACCAAACAAAGTTTCGTGCATCTGATCAGTAGACAAATGATTTTGCAGACCAGACTTCTACGGCCGTGCAGAAGCATAGGGAGAATTATTCAGGTGCAAGGAATGCTAAAATGAAATTTTATTGGAAAAACTGACAGCCCTTGAATGCTAGTTTTATACAAACTTACTTACCTTTTAGCTTGTAGACTAAGATTGTAAACTAAAGAGGTAAATCCAGAGGCTAAAAAATGGCTGACAGACAGTATTCCTTTTAGTTAATGCTCCCCAACAGACCTCCATGCCTTCCAGTTGCTGGAAGGACACCTAACTGATGTACATTAACACTATGGTGCTTATGTGTCGGCTTACATTTGTAACAATAAGTTGTGTCTCATGAACTACAAGAAATTTGAAAAATAAGCCCAAAAGTATAAATATCAGACGTTCTGACAGCACTCTCTTGCTGCTTTCAGACTACTTGGCCCGTCCCAAACACTCAGGAGTCACGCCCGAAGAATTATATCTGTACATTCTGCGGGAAAGCATTTGTGAACAACTACAACCTGAGTCGACATCTCAGAACGCACACGGGCGAGCGCCCCTACCAATGCCCACAGTGTTCGCTTAGCTGTAACGACATTAGTAACCTGAAAACACACATGAGCAACCAGCACGGACACAGACCTAAATGAAATACAAGTACTGTTTCACTGTAGTACCTGCCCAAGCCTCATGTTCATGTATCGTGCCAGATGAATGGGCTTACTTAATGCAATAAACATACTGACCAATCTGAAGTTTGACTTCACTTGAAACTTGCATGAGTGAACTGCCAACAGATGCTTGGCATTGAGATGTTAACAGGGATGTAAGTCTTCATGATTTATCAGGATTTCCTAATTTCTGAAAATTTTGAATGCCATGTACTTTCCTTATACGAGTGGTGAGGAGGGATGTTTGGAAAAAATGAAAGGCTTTTATATCAAGTAAATGTATGGCTTCCTGATATTTGCCCATGCCTGACTTACATCCCTGTGTTAAGATCATGGCCAAGTTATCACTAAATTATGTAACAAGAGTTATTGTAGGTGGGATGGGTTCTTCAGTAGATTTGTGTGATGAGGGGAGAGTCAGAGGTGTATTGATGAACACAAGTTTGGTGGTGGTGATTTGTGTTTCACTTTTATTTATATCAGTCCCACTCCTCTCCCCACCCCCTTCCCTCAAATAAAATAGTTGTATTTTGTGACATTGAGGCCAGTACCAAAGAGAAACTGACAGAGATGACCTCTGAAGATCTCATTGTAAAAATGCACCGAGAAAGATAAGTATACCCATAAGTTTTAGGATTCCCTTCAAGGTAAAGGTGCCCTTTATGAAACGCCTAGTTTTCACTGTAATTTCTGTAATAGGCAGCTATTTCTGTTAGGTGATTCTCCCACTTTTTCAACAAGGTAGTGATATCTCTGAGAAAAAAATGTCAGCTCCAATCGCCAGATATCTCATGTTGGGGAATGCATCTCTGTTGGAACCAGGGGTCATATCCAGAAGACATGATCAGAGACATTTTTTCTCCTGTTGCAGACATTCAGCTTAACCCCGATGAGGCGCTTCCACTGCCCAACATGCGCAAAAGGTTTTGACCAATTGTGGAACTTGACGCGTCATGAGAGGACTCACACAGGGGAGAAACCATTCCAGTGTGGTGTGTGTGGGTTTTCCTGCGGTGACTCCGCCAATATGAAGGTTCATGTGCGCAGGCATACAGCCCAGGCCCCTATAAAGGCCAAACGAAAGCAGAATAAAACCTGCACGTCACGGCTGCCTCGCGTACCGCCTCAAGTTAAACGGAAAGTACTGTCTAGTGATTGAGGGGCAGAAGCAGTTCTGTAGGCGGCCATCTTGTTAAATGATATAAAGGAGCCTACCAGTAATATTGGGGCATTTAGACTGGGGCACACGCACCCCCTCCTTTTTGTCTAGTTTAGAGCTTACAGCGCTCATTTAATCCTGAAATGTAGTAAAAAATGAGGGCTAACTGAGGGGCATGCCCCATCCTTTTGAAAATCCTGCACTTGCCACTGCAGTTATAGGTTAATGGGATCTTTGATTGGAACCAAACAAGCGAGTGTTACTTGGAACGCTGTATAATATACTGAGGGGAGAAAATTGTTAATGTTTTTATAGAATAGTAAATTCCCTAAATTTACCTTTTCTGTTATTTCTCGTGGTTGTTGGGCAGTGATTTTGTTGATATTTTTTTGTTAAAGAGATGGTGTTGGTTATGATGTTTTATCTGTTGGTATTGTTATAGAGATGTTACTGAAGTGTGTAATCATAGAACTACATTCACAGTATTACGGAATAGACAACTTGGTTTTACCTGGATTATTATCGTCAACCTATAATTCTGAGATATCACAATGTAAAACTGATGTGATGTGTTATGTGAATAAAATTCTATTTTCTAAGGAAATCTTTTAGCGTTATGCTTGTAAAGGGTTACACAAGTATTTTCTGATTCAGTTTTTTTTAAATATCCAGTGTGATGTGAAAATGAAGAAGTGGCTTGCATGCGAGTCCTGTGGCTATGTGACCCCTCTGAGTGGCAGTGCGTGTGTGCATTGCGGTTACCAAAAAGGTGGGGTGGGTCGAGTCCAGAGCAACTTTTCTGTTGAGGAGAGCAGACCACTTACTTCTCCTCACAATATAGTCCAGACGGAGCTGTCTTGGTTGTTATGTGGTAGAGTTTGGTAATGTGTGGAAACTTCAATGCCATATACCGACACATACTGGAGAGAAACCGTTCCAATGTCCCTTCTGTCCACTTGCGTGTAATGTGAAAGGGAATCTAAAGGCTCACTGCAAGCGAGTAAAGCAATTGCTCGTTAAAATGATAATTTCAAACTTTTGAGGGGTTTTCAACTTCCAAAAATGCCTGTACATTGTTTTACAAATCTATGACTACGGTAGGGCGCTGCTGTGCTTGCATTGTTAGTCAGTATTTCTGATTTGCTGTTTTATTTTCTCAAATTTCCAGTATGGTATTAAAATGAAGAAGTGCCTTACATGCGCGTCCTGTGGATATGTGACCCCTCTGAGTGGCAGTCCGTGTGTGCATTGCGGTTACCAGAAGGGTGGGGCAGGTCGAGCCGAGAACGACTTTTCTGTTGAGCAGAGCAGACTGCTTCCTTCTCTTTTTGATATACAAAATACAGTCCAGAAGGAGTTATCTTGTTCGTTTTGTGGGAAACATTTTCCCACCGCCTGGAAACTTAAATGCCATATCAGGACACATACTGGAGAGAAACCATTTAATTGTCCCTATTGTCCACACGCATGCAATCTGAAAGGGAATCTTAAGGCACACTGCAAGGGGGTTCATGGCAAGACGCTCACATGAACTGATGAAGCAACCGCACTTGATAACCACAATACATTAACAGGGATCAAAGTCTTCAGGGTTTTCCCTGATTACAGGAATTTTCAACTTCCAAAATGCTTCCAAACATGTACATTCTTATAAAAACCTTTCAGGGATTTTTGTGCTCAGCCATTTTCATTCCTGGAGGTATCATGCATAGGGTGCTGCCGTGCTTGCATCGTTAGTCAGGAACTGTAATGTAGTGCTTCTCACCACCATGACCCAAAGGCAGGCATACCTTGTGTTTTTCCTTTCCTTAAAATAATACCCAACTGCTAACATTGCCATCACCAACCGGGCATCAAACCTACTGAGTACTGAGAATGGCGTGTGCTGTGCATTGAACCCTGTGTGTCCTTTTGTGCTGTTGCAGCAGTACCAAAGCCCCTGCCGTGCTAAGGAGGAGCGCTACCAAAGCAGCCCCTACCGGAGTAAGAAGGAATGGGACTGTGGTGTCTGCGGCAAGTCGTTCAAGACCAACTGGCACCTACAGCAACACCAGCGCACCCACACGGGCGAGCGCCCCTTCCGCTGCCCTTACTGTGCACAGGCCTTCAACGCCAAGGGCAATCTAGACAGGCATATTAAAAAGATCCATCTCAGATTTGGCCCACCGTTAGGGGACGTGCTAACAATAGCTGATGTCGGGGGTCAGCGCGCAGCGCCACCACAACCACCATAAGGCAGCATAGGCTTCTAAAACCCCCAAAAACCATATGAATCATCTTGTCGTCAAGTCATGGCCCCATTCTAAAGGGTGTGGAGATTCAGACCACAAGAACAAAAGACAATCCTCATGTCATGGTTTGATCTGGGGGAAAAAAACTCCAAAAAGGAAATGAAATCCAGTCCCACTAACTAAAGTATTATTTTAGACATGGCAAAAGACAGGCCTCTGCCATGTCTTGATCAACACTGCCACTAAGGTGATAAGATGGAATCCCCAGAGGAGCCAAAAATATATAATAACATGGATGATCACTCCCCTAGGCTGCTGTTTTCTGCGTGTTTAAGTACCTCACAATGACCAAGGCACACCTTGAACTAGAGGCGTGTAATCATCTTCAAATGGGAAAGACAACTAAAACTATATCGATATGAGTTATATTTCTGACTGTATATTAGATAGAACCCTGCAGAAGATAAGTATAGATGAATGTTGTGATGACAGACATACAGTAATACCTCGTGTAAAAGTTGCATCCTGTGTATAAGGTGCATTCCGAGGTTAAAGAGATGCTATAAGGACGCCTCAGCTTTGTTTATTGATACTACAGTAGTTTGGACAAAAATGGACCCAGATGCATTGCATGGACGTTCAGTTTTGAGGCCTAAGTACATAATATCCCCCCCCCCCTACACCCATCATCCTTTTGTTGGATGCAATTAAATTAAAGCCTAGTTACACAGGGTTCCAACGCGTCATGGAATGTCATAGAATTAAAAGTTGTCAGGTAAAGCATGGACTGTCATGGAATTTCCGATAATTTCTTTTTCAGTCATGGAAAGTCATGGAAAATGGGGAAAAACTGAAAATTTATTGCAAAAATCCATTAGAGTGGCCTTTTTTTCCACCTCGATTGCAGGAATCTTGTCGGGAGGTCAACCCCGATAATGTCTAAATATAATTAAAAATGTCATGGAAAATGTAGATTTTTGTCATGGAAATGTCATAGAATTTGAGTCTGGGGATTTTGTGGGAACCCTGTTACAGTACTAGAATGCGTTGTAAATATTCTGTAAGTGCATTCTCTTATCATATTGAACATGGTAATCAATACTTACAGGACCATAGGAACATCGTTTGAAATGTGTTATTCTGTTTACCTGAGGAGATAAGTAATACTAAGGTTTATAATTTGTAAATAAAATAAAGGTATATACACTCCACCAAATCCACGTCATGAGTTGCGTTTACCTCTGAAATAGACATGAGAAACATATAAAAATATCAGGAAGGACAAGTGGGGATTGTAATCCATTAAGAATGTAACCTCTGCAGAGATAGCCAGAGAAATGGGGCATTAAACTTCCAAAACATTGTGTGTTAAAGACATGTTCTGAAAGTGGACCCTTTCTCTTGGTGTTTCAGAGGTTGGCGGTGGAGGTGTCGCCCGAGGTGAGGCGCCGCCTGCCCTGCCCCGTGTGTGGTAAGGATTTCCCTGACCGGTGGAAGTTAGAGCGCCACTCGAGAATCCACACAGGCGAAAAACCCTTCCATTGCCCCTTCTGCCGGTTCGCATGTAACGTCAAGGAGAACCTAAAAACTCATATCCGGCGCCACAGCCCAGGTGTACCGGGGAGCGTGGAGGGAAGGGGTGTAGGGGATGGGGTCCTACAGATTGTGGAAGTCGAGGATAGGGAGGCTTCAGTGCTATGGCAGGATAGTAACAGTCCCCACGCTAAAATACTGCGTTCGGTGTTACCTGGCAAGGATGACTAATGTGTGAACTGTTAATGCCAAACTTGATAGAACATGTACCAACAACCTAATAGGGATTGAGTATAATAAATAGGACTACCCCCAATCTGTTTCCATCATACATTAGCACAAAATCTGTACTTTACTCGATGTAATCAACGTCGAATACAGTATACTGATAGTACTTTCCGTAGGTGTTCTGATATAAAGGACATAGCATTAATGCAAGAAACTGCTACATATAGGCTACTGTGTACTGTAAAGATAGCACTTTGAGGGCATGTGCAATAGAGTTAACCCAGCTAATTTGCAAAAGACTTCAATTGACTTTCCAAATAGATTTTGATTGATTTTGGAGACATTAGGTGGATATGTAATGTGGACTGCTTAAAGTACCTTGCTGGATCATTAGGTTTACCAAGTTGATACACTAGGTGGCGCTCCAGTAGCCCCACTGCTTACATAGGCATGTCCAGCACCTACTCCCAGGGCTCCATAGGTTTACCCTTAGTACACAAACACCCCTCACAAAAATGACAATTTCCAATGTGAAATAGAGCTCTAGGACTTACTAATTAAAGCTAGGCACAGAGAAATATTGTGGTAATATTCACTATTAATATTTAAAGAAAATAATGAGCCAAATATAAAGCACATCACTAGAAACATGTTGACCTATTATAGGTACTGGAGTCCAAACCAGCCATGCCCCTGTTGGAGTAGCAAAGTAACATGGTCGCCACTAGCGCCATCTGCTGTATCATAGCTCATGAAAGGGTCGTATACGGTACTTGTAACCTATTATTCAGTCAGAGACTCTAGTGAAATACAGAGGTAGGTAACATACATATGTACTTTTTGTCTAGAATAAAAATGGCTACACCGCCATGATATGTTAGGAACAGATGTCTTTCACCTGATTCCTCATAGGAAATGGGTCTCCATAGAAAACATACAATAAAAGCCTGATTTGACTTTTGGAGTGACACATATTATTACCATCAGTTTTTCATGTATGACCCGAAGCCTTTCACAGGCTGCAGTGTACTTAAATGCGATCTTCAGTCTTCTTAGAATCCATTGTAATCATTATTATACTCTCAGTGTCTTGTCCTAGAACCCTGATACAGACAGAGAATGCTAACCTGGCAGTGTTTGGTGTGTCATTTCAGGGTAGCTCCCCACCTAAGGTGACACACCAGGCCGGCATGTCAACCCAGCACGAGCGCTTTGAATGCTCAGTCTGTGGCAAAGGCTTCCCTGACCGCTGGAAGCTTGAGACGCACACTCGCATTCATACAGGCGAGCGTCCCTTCAGATGTCCTGTGTGCGATTATGCCGCAACCCAGAAGAAAAGCGTCAAAAGCCATTTGGCCAGGCGGCATGGCATAATGATTGCCGCCGGTTTCAGTCCACCAAGTGTTGGTCGCGGAGAGGAGGGTGGTGCACAGAGAGGGCATAACGTGGGGCGTAGGAGGCCCTATATGAAGCGCGGTGTGGGTGGGGTTAGGCGTGGTGGACCTAATTATAATCCTGATAGGCCCAGTGGGAGTCCAGTTAGGCCTGGTTTGAGTCAGAGTGATCCTAACTTGAGCCTTAGTAGGCCTGGCATCAAGCAGGAAGAACCTAACACTGTCAACTATGGAGGGCCTAGTGTGGGCCAAGGTAGGCTGACTGTGAGTCAGGAACAGGCAAATCTAGGACAATCTGAGCCTAAAGTAGATTATGGAGGGCATGTTTCTAGGCAGAGTGAGCCTACTGAAGCCCACCTTAGTCCTAACTTTACCCTCCCAAATTTTAGCTTTGGGCATACAACTACCAGATTTGAAGAGCCTAATGTGAGTCATGAACAATCAAACATTGGACATTGTGAACTTAGCACTGGGCAAAGTGAGCCTAATACTACCCATACTGAGCCAAATATTAGTCACTCTATATCAAGTCTGTATCAAAGTGGGCCTAGCAGTGGTCAGAACCAGCCTAACACTATCACAGAACAGTCTGGTATTACATTCAACAGGTTTGATGGAAGTCATGGACAGTCAAATATGGTACATGACACAACGCATCCAGAGACAAGTGGTAGTCATAGTGGACTTGTCGCACCTAATGTAAGCCTAGGGCAACCTGATGTTGGCCTAGGGCAAAGTAATGTAGGCCTAGGGCAGCCCAACTTTAGTCCTGGAGGCTTGATGTGAAACAACCGAAGTTATTCTTAATTGATGTGTTTTAAATTGTCCTTGTCAGCAAGTCGCTCGAAAAGCTACTTGTGAAATCATGTGGGCTATTCATCAGTGTTACCTCAAGAATAGAAGTTTTTTGTTTACAATACAGAAAAAAGCTTCATTCAAATTTGTTATGATGCCCTTATTTCTGTGATGTATGATTGTCAATAAACGCATTGTAAATTACAGAGTCTTTTTCGTGAAACCCATTAAAAAAGGCAATCACAGTCGCTTCTCTGTAGATTGCCTGCAGAAACTAGTGCAACCCTGGAGGTCCGAGTGTTAGTACAAACAGCTTTTGAAAGGTTTCTGTGAAGAAGATGCTGTAAAGAAGAAATTCCAGTTCTCCAGAAGAATTTATAACCATTCTCTGAATCAACATTATCCTTTCAGTGTGAAATGAAAAGATATTAGCATTAGCTCAGGCCTTAGCGGGATGCTGCTCTGGGTGTTCCATGCTTGTGCCCTCAGTCTGACTACCTCAGAACTACTTTCAGACACACACAACCAACATAATGAGCGCATCCTCTTTGCTCTTTCAGATATATGCTGCTCAGCCCGTGCTTCCGCCCATGGTCCCTTATCCATACGTTCCCCCAGAGCCAGCACGGCCCCCTGCCCACCACCGCAGGGTGCCGGCTGGACTTTCTGCCGGCCAGGGGCGCCATGCTTGTCCAGTTTGTGGCAAAGGATTCATAACTCCCTGGAAACTTCAGACCCATATGAGGACACATACAGGAGAGAGACCGTTTAAATGCCCCCTCTGCCCCTTTGCCGCAAATCAAAAAGCGCACATACAGAATCATTTGAAAAGCCGACACAAGGACAAAATTTGATTCAAGATCTGAACTTTGGTGATATCTGTATCTGCCCACCAGATGTGACTTAAGAATAGTGAGTGTAAGAAGGGTATTAAAAAAAAGAGAATTTATGGAATTGCTGATAGTAAAGACAGGACCAGAATCTACATTTAAAATGTTAAGTACCTTAAGCCTTAGTCATCTTTGACAAGAGAATGGTGAAATGGTGACCTATCCTAAAAAATTAAAGTAAAAGACCTGGTCAATAGGGAAAGGAAGGATAATTTCTCTTCTTGTTTGTTTCATAATAAAGATGTTTTTGAATTCATCAACAGTTTGCTGTGGTCAATTATTCACTTATCTCCGTCACACGCATATTTCAGATGGCCACTATGCCATGGCCGGCTAGCCCTGCGGCGACCACAGCTCCTATGGCTGTACCCGGCTTTAATACAAGCACTGTGGAGGGCATGTCTGGAGACATTGGGTACCACTGCAAATTCTGCGGGAAACAATTCCAGGAGCGTTGGAGACTGACAAGACATGTTAGAATTCATACCGGTGAAAAGCCATATGCATGTCCTCTATGTGACTATGCGGCAACCCAGAAAGGCATGCTTAATGGGCACATGTGGCGCATACATGGGTTAAAGCGCGATCAGTTTGCACCCGCCAACAGAGACCCAGGGAACAGTACTAATATGACAGAACATTTCTGATATATAGATACCAGGTATCCTTGGGACATAGGAATGCAATGGGACTATACCACGACTCTGATATCAATTAGACCTTTGTTTTTCCAAAGGTTTCTAGTTAATAGTTATATTGATGGGAAGAGGGTTTGTTTAGGTCTTAATCTATATCAGTGAAGAACAGGGTGTCCACTTTTTAGGTTTGTCATCTGAAGATAAACAAGGTTCATTTTTCATATTCACCTTTTTATAAACTTTTATCGGGTTAGCTGCCACTAAACCTCCGTCACCCCGTGTTTCAGATGTCGCGAGTGTGGTCGGAGAGGACAGTAACTGAGGGGCTACTTTTCCCCTCCTTGCCTCCTTCGGCCTCAAACACCACCGTCACTACTTCTCCTGCTGGAATGTTTCTCTGTCCGTTCTGTAGGAAGGACTTCCCTGAGAAGTGGCGCTTAACTCGCCATGTTAGAATTCACACAGGAGAGAAACCGTTTGCATGCCCGCTGTGCGACTATGCAGCAAACCAGAAGGGCATGCTTAAAGACCACATGTGGCGCCGGCACAAAACTGAGGCTTGATATGGGATTGATCTAAAATATGAACATGCGGTTGGTCTAAGATATCAACAAGCATTATTTGCTGAATAATTGTCCCAATGCTCCAGCTTTTAACAAGATTTTTTAATTAAGTCTAAGTCACATACATGTTTTTAAAAGAAAAATAGTCCCTTAGTCATTAAAACCAAAACAGATTTCTTTTCCTAATGAAAGGATATGATAAATGATTGTATCAGGGGTGCTATCATATGTTTAATCAGTTTTGTAAATTTTGTAAGGATGATTGAGAGTATATTTTGTCTGTTCATATTGTTACAAACTGTTCAGTACTACTAAAATAAAGACAAATATGATATATCTGTGGTATTTGAATCTTAAATTGCCCACTAGTAGAAAAATGTTATAAAGCTAAAGCAAAACACAGAGAACAATGGCAAGGTAAAAGTAAAGACGGTGAGTGAAAGTTTCAGGCATGGATTCTCTTTACTACCGTAATCTCCCGCGTATAAGCCGCGTCTTATACATGGGGTTTTAGTTCTTATTGGATCCACAAGGGGGACATCAAAACCTTTCTTTTGATATGTTACATGCCCTCTTAGTCATAATAAGATATAAGGGGCCCAGGGGGGTTCATTCAGTAGAACCAAGGTTATTAATTTTTCATTTTTTTGAGAATTTTCCAAAACTCTAGGTGCGTCTTATACGCGCACTGCGTCTTATACGCGCACTGCGTCTTATACGCGGGAGATTACGGTAGTGCTTCTGTAGTATGATAGATACATAGAAATAAATAGGACCTTTCTCCCCTAAAGACACATATCCTCCCATCCTTTTGTATTGCAGACCGATCAAACAACCGGGTTAGACTTCACATGTCCCTTGTGTCAAAAGGTGTTCCCCGCTCGTTGGAGACTAGATCGGCACTTAGAAACCCACACTGCCCAACCTAGCTTGGTTTGTCCGGTATGTGGGTTCACTACCACCAGAGGAGAGTATATACGTAGACACGTGCGAAAACATCACCCTGAGTATAAAGGCTCTTTTAAAGACCTTGGAAAGCAGACCCCAGATGATAGCACATCCCAATTGACTAGACTTCTGCCATATCCGGCATCACCAAGCCGGCCCACAGTGCTTGCTGCCTTAAGAAATAGACTATTTAGCCCAACTGCACTGATTGGTCAGTCTCAGAGCTGGGCAGATCAGGTTGATGAAAGTCTTCAAAAGGACACATAACTGATTCAATTACTACACACAGCTCTTCACACAGTGACACTCTGTTAGTCAACCTGCTGCCTAATAAAGAAGCTCTGAACTGGGGACGTAGGTCCTTGATTCGGTCTGCCTTTAAGATATTTTTACAGACATTGAACTGAAGCTAAGGATGGGTTGGTGAAGGTGGTTTTCATTGTGAAATTCCGAAAGTAGGCAAAAATGTGTTCAATGTGTGTCAGGTGGTTAGCTAGGGTGGTAAAAATTCCATTGTCATCTCTTGCAGAATCTCAATCCCCTCCCTGGCTATGTGGACCCAGAAGCGCTGCTGAAACCACAGAAGAACATATCCTTAGAGTTCCGGTGCCCGATCTGCACCAAGAGTTTCAACCAGCAGTGGCGCTTGCACCGCCATATTAGCACACACACTGCACGGCAGTGTCTGTCATGTTTGGTTTGCGGGTTTACGACTTCAAATGCTGAGTACCTGCGTAAACACATGAGACGCAAGCACCCTGATCATCCACCTTCTCTTGGCAACTCAAACTTTAAAAGCTAACAAGTGCATTAGCGCACAAGGCGACATTGTTGTAGCATGCTAGATGGAGCCTCTTGTTGTGCCTTATGTGAGTGCATTATGGCAGTGAAGTAACTTGAACTCTTGATATGCCTGAAATACCGGCAGGAGGATCTGTGGATACTCTAGTATGATCATCAGAGTATGCAGATTAGCTAGGCAAGGAAGGATACAGATAGGTATTGGGAATTGGTCCTGTCAGGAAAATGTTGAAACTAAATGTCCACAGGTGTTCATTTTGTGTGTCGAGAATCCAGTTATAAGCTAGGATAGTAACAATTTTTCGATACTTTTGCAGACAATCAATCTTTTTGATGGCTTTGTGGACACACAGTCATTTCTAAAGCTGCAGAGGGAATCGACATGGGAATTCTGCTGCCCAGTTTGCGCCAAGACTTTTCCTGAACGGTGGCGCTTAGAGCGACATGTTGCTATTCACACAGCTCGGCATAGTCTGTTGTGTCCTGTCTGTCCATTTGTAACAACCACCAATGAGTACCTTCGTAAGCACCTTAAACGTGCGCACCCTGAATACCCACTGTCTCAGTTTAACTCTGGTGGTACCGGGAGTGGGGAAAGCAGAGCTGGGGCACATAATGAAGCTCCAGGAGGGGCTGTACATTTAGTTAGGCAAGGAAAGGTGCAGACATCGGTTACAGGGCCAGGAGCAATAGGCAGAGAACAAGTAAGAGCAGATGCCCACATGGCTGGACACTCAATGACAGCCTCTCCTCACTATAACAACTCTTATAATTTGTCAATGTATGACACACCTGTTCCCGCAATACCTGGAAGGGCTGCACAGAGTGACCCTTGCCCCTGGAGTACCGGAGTGAATGGCATAAGAGGCAAAGACAAAGATAAAGTGTGATATTAAAGGTTGAACTTGGCCTTGGACACTTGAAAGATAGAGTGAAGAATTGAACTTTGATCTTGAGAATTGAAATAGATATTTATGTGCTCCTTATAATTGTGACATGTAAAAATAGTCTTGTGTCACTTCGATATCAGTACTTTTCTATGTATGCAAACATGTGGTTAGTATCAGAATATTTCAGATTATAGTGAAGAGTGAAAATAAATGTTGAATAGTATGAAAAATGCGTACCTTTTACTGCCGTTCATTGAGGTCAACAACAACAAAGAAGAATGTTGGATATATTTTGAGTATGGATAAAAATCTCTGAGGAAAGACATTTGAGACAAAGCCAATAAAACTTTTCATAAAACCTTCACGTCCTTGATCTCCTTTGATACACATGCAAATGAATGTACTTGGAAATTCCCCAAAAATGTTCCTAAATTGATAATATGAACATCTAAATGGGAGATTAGTTAAGTTGTATATGGAAGTACATATGGCTAGGGTGATCAGATAAAAGGTTGGGAAATATGGGAAAGTTAAGCAGTTTGGGGCTATTTTGTTGAAGATTTAAGGATCCAGCAAAGGTGATCACTTTATTTTCCACTTAGGCTAACTTTGAAATAGTGTCGTAGACTAGTGAATAGAAGTAAAGAATATAGATTAATGGGCATTAACTTGCTCTTAGTCCCCCTGCATGTGATGATTTCTCCATAGCCTGCCTAGATTTAGTGACATAACCCTCTGCAACACAACAACCATGTAACACCCCATACTAACAAGCTAGCCTCGTAGCAACCTCCTAGCAACTGTCTCCATGATGAGACATAGGGACATGCCGCGGGTGTCGCCGCACGAGGCATCCCCGTTTGTCTGCTACCTAACACTAGATGCACTTTTGGCATCGTCCATCCGCTAGATTAGGACTAGACCACCCGGCGCTCCCACCGGCCTCTGTCAGACTTTGATTGGATGTGTTGGTTGTTGCAGATGCCTTTGTTTCCCGGTCAGCTGGAGACCGGAGCTGGAGCACTCAGCGGCTGTGGGGAAGGAATCAGTGGAATCGAGGCTATCAGTAGCGCTAAGGCTGCCATAACCGGCATCAACACTATCACTGGCCACAGCGCAAAGACTCCTGCTATCAGCGGGCTCGAGAATATCAGTGGATTCGAGGGAGCTTTCGGAATGGGCCCCCCGGTTAAACCTATAGTGAAACCCCGTGGCAGGGCTAAAGGTGGTAGAAGCAGTGGTCTAGGGGCTAAAGGGCAGAAGTTCAACTGTCCATACTGTGACAAAGTGTTTGTTAGTGATCGATGGAAGTACGAGCGACACATTAGGGTCCATACGGGAGAGAAGCCCTACGCCTGCCACTTGTGTTCCTACTCAGGTAGTGTGACCACCGGGCTTAAACTTCACTTAAAGCGAGTCCATGGGCTTGGTGTTGAAGTTCTCACTCCAAGAGCCCCAACTAGCTGATGACACTCATTTACAGCTACTTGGTCCAAGCAATATATAGGTTTTGTCATCAATCCTATTCTCAAAGTTTACTCAGAATTAGGCTTTGTACTGTAGGCATTTGCTCACGAAGACAATACTGTGTAGGTAATACTCATATGTGACTTTATATAAGTGAGCACAGGGTATGCACTAGCACCAAAAACTACCCCAGTCCTTCACATTTCAAAGGGGTAAGAATTGTAAATGAATTTAGAGCCATTAAGCAGTATAAATGTGTTCAAGCCAAATCCAATGGGCAGTCATATATCGATAACACTGCCAAAAAATGATGCATTTGTTTTATGTATTAGACTGAAAGCAATGAGAGTCCTGAAGACTTGATATTAATGTTACTCATTGCAATCATATATATTGGGTAAAGTTTTACCTCCTGCTACATCAGCCATCAGTTTTACATAGTCCTGAACAAGAATAGGAACTACAGCCCTATGTATAGAAACATCACCTCACTTTGATTTGTGTCTCCCATGCTGCACTTTGAATAATCATGACTGTAGCCCTTAGTTAAGATATTACATCACTTTTGCAAAATTATGAAAATGGAGCTTGAAATTTCAGTGTGAGCCATAGTGGACCATTCATATTCACCAAATGAGCCAAAGAGGAAAAACATCTCAGAGGACGAATTTTGAAACCGTCCACACCTCGACACTACCTTGCTACTTCTGGCGTGGTTGCCATGCTCGCCCTCCCTTATCAACTTCCGTTGGTAGGGCAGTCTCCAGGGCAATCATTGTTATCAGTAAACAAAGATGCATCATCACCATGGTATCACAGACTTCCTGTGGGACCCCAGGGTCTTGGAGATCTGTAGATCTCCAAGCACTGGACCATAACTCCAAACATATGTTTAGAGTATATTGATGTGTAATCAATATGGGTGATAACAAGGTTTCGACCCTCTTAGGTCTCATCAGGTGTCACATGAGGTAATACAAGGCATGTGACATTGTCACAGTTTCATCCTAAATAATAAAATATTACTTAAGGCAGTGTCTCAAAGGGAATAGATCAACCTGAGAAAGAGTAGTGGAGACAGAGAATATATAAAAAGGACTGAGAGATTGTTCAGTCAAATATATTCTAAATAGTGGATTTGGTACACCATAGAGGTTGGGTAAAGAAGTGTTAGACTATTGATTTAATAGTCAAATGTAACCAACTTAAAATCCGAAAATTAATTAGTGTAATTAATAGGGAGAAAGATACCCGGTAATCAGTTGATTTCATGCAGTAGAAGGCCTTTTTTTTTTTTTCCAGATGTACCACTTTTCCTATCCTTGTTTCAGATATTCATCTTTGAGATTTTGATAACAACTGCTATGGATATACTATAGGAAATGGACTAAATTGAGCAAAATTTGAAATTTATCCTTGTGCCAATAAAACAACTTACTAAGAGGGAGGGAAGTAGCTGCCAGTGCTTGGGAATAAGAGAAAAGGACAAAGACACACAGAGTAGTGGGTAATGATTAACTCTGCTTTTTTCAGATAAATCCGCTTTCGCCCCAGGGGCTCTATCTAGCCTCACAGTACAACCAAGTTGAAGCCAACTATTACTCCGGCAACAGCCATTTCTGCTCAGTGTGCCAGAAGGGCTTCCCAGAGAAGTGGCGGCTCGTCCGGCACCTCAAGATTCACTCGGCAGACCGGCCCTTCAAGTGTCAGCACTGCGACTATGAGACAAATCTCAAACAGTCTCTTCGCATCCACATGCGCCGACACACCGGGGTCGGGGCCCGAGTTATGGTGCAGGGGGCTGAGCAGAGAGGACAGGCCTATGATAGTTTTACAAACAATAGTCAGGGTGGGTTGGGCCAGAATATGTCATCTGGCATTAGACATGACACTAGAGGCCTGGGTAGACAACATCCAAGTGGATTTAGTCTAGAAGAGAACATCAGACCGAGGGATACGGACAGTGGGCAAGACGCCTTCGGAGATCTAGATAAGGGCAGCGAAACCTCAGATACAGAATAGCAGTTCTATTGAGGACCCTCTATGTGTGATCTACTTACAAAAAAATTATATTTGTAAAATGTCAGAAAAGCATTTAAACAGCAAGTTAGATATATTTGTTATAAAGCTGTTACACTTACAAATACCATAGTTCCCAAAGTACCGGGTTCTGGTTCACAGATGGCGTCGCCTTCAATCTTCTCTGGGCCTATCTTGGAGATTTCTGTCATGGCTATAAATTTACTAAACAAAGAAGCAGAAGCCATGAGACTGTACAGTTCTAATGTTAAGAGTGCTTCATAAATCAGAAAGGGGCATTTATTATTTTAGTTGTGTTTCTTAGTTGTAGTTTTCTTTACATGAGCTTTATTGAATGAAACATGCTCAATAGGAGCCACCGACTGTTTTTAATTTGTGTTTTGTAATATTGCAACGAGTTGAATTTCTTTTTACTTTTCTCATAGTTGATCATGTCCATTGAAATAAGTTCAGATGTTATAAATAATACGATATGAGCCTTGAGAACAACAGAAATATATAGATATTTTGGGAGTGAGATCAATCTGGAACTATCTGATGAGTATTCACAGTGAAATCCACTAAACTTGTTAAATCTTCATTTTTAAAAATCTAGAAAGTCAACGATTAGGAAATTCTTCAGCTAGTTCTGGATTTGTGACAGTTTGAGAGATTAATCTTATGTTTGATATTGAGACTTTTTTACTTACAATTTTAGATTCCGTTCCGAAATGATGAATCCTGTGTTTTTTGTTATGTGAACTGGTGTGTTCGAACATCTCTTGGTTTGATAAAATGAGTTGCTTGAAATAAAAACAATGAGAAATATAAGCTGACTTATTACTGCTCTTTACCTTCTTGTGGTACATCTTTTACATGAGACAACCCATCAGTGTGACTTATATTATTAGGGTGCACATTGTAGGTGGGCTAAAGTTTAAGTAAATTAGTATCTAACTGCTTGATATCAGGCCCTAGAGGTGCCTTGTTGACTTTCCATATGGTCGCGGATATGATACTAAAAACAGTACTAAAGAGCTCAAAAGGAAGCCTTTCGTGCGTCTTGTGGCATTCTTTCAAGTCAGGGAGCGTCTTATATGCAAGGTACCGGGGTATTACTGTTATTTTATTTATTTTTTTTTTTACTGTTATATTAGTCCTGCTTAGCAAAAGTCATTTGTCATCATGTCAACACTACAATGCAGCTTGCACACTAAAATGTAGACCTTGGACTAAATCTCCAATTTGGTAAGGGAACAGGTCCAATCACGACGTGGATTAGACCCACAATATATTTCACATGCTACTTTTAACATGTTATTTAAGCACAGTGACAGCTGTTTATTCAGCATTTATTATAAAATACCTGAGCATTCAGTGCATTTTTTTTTCAAATTACAGTTTCAGAAGCCTACGTATGCATCTCTACCCAAGCTGCACAGCTGTGAAGTGTGTGGGAAAGCTTTCCGCACCCCGTGGAAGCTGGAGCGCCATGCACGGACACACACAGGAGAGAAACCCTTCATCTGCCCAGTGTGCAAGTTCGCTTCCAGTACCAAATCAAACTTACAAATGCACATCAAAGCCAAGCATGCATTAGAACATGCCATGAGTGAGAGCCAGTGGGAAGGTGGCGGTCTGCTACAATATGGACAGGATCCTGATGTTCCATGGCATGGCACTGCTTTGATAGGGAGAGGGGGTGCTGGGGCAACCCCTAAACCAGAACCTGTGGACGACCTTGGCTGAGATGTGAAGAAGAAGCCTGTGTGCAAGCCCAAAAGAGAGAGATAAGATTTGATAAAAATTGTTCTAGAAATACTTTTTTAGTCAGTGACAAAATTTGAGTCGGATCAAATCCCAAGTTCTTAGTGTAAAGGCTAAGGTCACAAGGACATTGGTCACCAGGATGTCAATATCAGAGAGGACAAACTAGGTCAAACTGGAGAAGGCCAAGAGAACAAATGACAAGGACAGACAGGCGAAGGTTAAAATGGAACAAGTGATGAACCAAATTCAGTTAAACAGAAAAACCTGGCTCAAGGTCATCCAAAAACAATATAAATGTAAAAGCAAGTGTACATAAGTACTAAGCTTGGTAGACAAAAAGAGAACATTCCTCATGGACCTTGCTGGATATAGGCTCCCTCCATTGTCAGAGGAACATAAATATGCCTTGATAAATGTAATTATGTTTCTGTTGTACATGGGGCAAATTGGTAAAGATAAGTGCTATCCTGATGACTTCGGTGCAGATGGGTTTAATTTGGGTAAATATATAAGGTAAAAATTGCGATTTGAACATAGTTTTTTAGAAAAGGAAGCTGACTGTTAATCATTTCTTGTTAAAAGAACAACAAAAAGAACACCCCAGAAACATAAGTATTCAGTGGAAATTTTCTCTAATTGCTTTTTCAGAAATTCAATACGTCCATACCCAAACAGCATGTCTGCAAGGTGTGTGGGAAAGCCTTCCACACCCCGTGGAAGCTGGAGCGACATGCACGGACACACACAGGAGAGAAACCCTTTGTCTGCCCTGTGTGCAAGTTTGCTTCAACGACCAAGTTTAACTTACAAATACACATCAAAGCCAAGCACCCGCTAGAATATGTGTTGATTGGGAGCCAGTGGCAGGGTGGCACACCCCCACAGCAAGGACATGATATAAAGCCCAGTGTTTCATTGCAAGGCACTGGAGGGCGTCCATGGTTCGGTCCTACCGGGAGCAATGGTCCATGGCGTGGTGCCGGTGATGGCCCATGGCACACTCCTAGTGTGCATGTGATTCAGCCTATAGGCGGATCCTGTGTGACACAGAGCCAGGGGAGTTTGGGAACCCATATCATAGTGGATCCAGGGGTTACCCCTGGAGTGAACCCAGGGGTATAGTGGATCCTGGGGTTACCCCTCTAGTGGATCCAGAGGTTACCCCTGTAGTGAACCCAGGGGTTACCCCTATAGTGGATCCTGGGGTTACCCCTCTAGTGGATCCAGAGGTTACCCCTGTAGTGAACCCAGGGGTTACCCCTATAGTGGATCCTGGGGTTACCCCTCTAGTGGATCCAGAGGATACCCCTGTAGTGAACCCAGGGGTTACCCCTATAGTGGATCCTGGGGTTACCCCTCTAGTGGATCCAGAGGTTACCCCTGTAGTGAACCCAGGGGTTAACGCTATAGTGGATCCTGGGGTTACCCCTGTAGTGAACCCAGGGGTTACCCCTATAGTGGATCCTGGGGTTACCCCTGTAGTGAACCCAGGGGTTACCCCTATAGTGGATCCAGGGGTTACCCGTCTAGTGGATCCAGAGGCTACCCCTATAGGGAACCCAGGGGCAACCCCTCTAGTGGATCCAGAGGCTACCCCTATAGGGAACCCAGGGGCAACCCCTCTAGTGGATCCAGGGGTTACCCCTATAGTGGATCCAGGGGTTACCCCTATAGTGGATCCAGAGGCTACCCCTATAGGGAACCCAGGGGCAACCCCTCTAGTGGATCCAGGGGTTACCCCTATAGGGAACCCAGGGGCAACCCCTCTAGTGGATCCAGGGGTTACCCCTATAGTGGATCCAGGGATTACCCCTATAGTGGATCCAGGGGCAGCCCCAGACATGGAACCAGGGACAACCCCCATATTCAAACAAGAAGCATTTCCAGAAGTTGTAGCAGGCAACTCATAGGATAGAGTTGGGGTGTGGATTATATGGGTGCAGCTGAGGTTTTATTATATATCACAGTGTGTATACTACTCTTGTACTGCAAGAAGATGATGATATTCTATTAGAACAGAACATATTTTAATTGTACAAATAGGACTATATGATCTATACCGGGGTATGTAGTTTTCTGCAGTGGCCCAACCTTGTATAGTTGGCATGGTGCATGCCAACGAATTTGTGATTTATACACTAAGCGGCACTTTTAGGGTTAAAATATATTATATATTACTGTTGTATCGTATTAAAGGGGCCTTATCCATTAACAAGAATCAGAGATGAGATATATCATTGCTAGATTAGCATGGGTATAAATATGTTGATATTTTATTAACGATCAGTTCTTAGTAAAACAATATTTTTAGTATAGAGACATTAATTTTATCAGTCAGATCGTGGATCTTAGTTATTGTATTGCTATTGTAAATAAAGAACATGGACCATATGAATGATGTTTTTGTTCACTGAAACTTTCTTTTATCAACCAACAACAACAAAAAAGATTATACTGCAGTGATGAAGCATAATGACAAATCTGCATTGATGAACTTAACATCCCTTTTACCCATACCAAAACTATGTCTGCGCTACAACGCTCTGTATCTGTCCATTTCAGGTAGCCCTTGCTGCTGCCCGGGCCTTCTGCGGCCCGATGAGCACGCCCCTGATATGTGGGCCCTCATTGGCCCCGGCCGGGCTAAACAGGCCTCCTCTGGCCCTGCCCACCATAGCCCAGTCCCAGCCCAGTGGGGCCCAGAGGCCCACCTGCAATGTCTGTGGACGTCAGTTTGAGGCATCATGGCAAGTGGCCCGGCATATGGCCACCCATACCGGGGTGAAACCGTATTCATGCCCCTACTGTCCCCATACCAGTGCACGGCCGGATAACCTAAACCGCCACATAAAGATGAGACATAGTGACACGGTTACATCTAGCGCTGACACTCTTACCAACTCTACGGGGCTTAACCCTACGTCTAGTACCATAGACAGTGCATGGGGAGACGGTCTGCACAAGGAATAATTCTCTGTGTGTGTAGCTGTTTGAAAGAAGTTGATTTTTGTATTTAAATTTTATTCACTGCCTTCTTGGAGAGAATTAAGGCAATCCAACATATAATGATGCCAGGGAAACTCAATTTTGTTTCTGCCTTTTGGATAGATGGGTTGATTTCTTTTGTGTAGGTAATCCTGAAATAAAGAAATAAATGATATAACAAATCAGATTTGTTTTTGACTGAATTCTCTCTCTAACCCTGCTGACACCGAACAGGCCCTGCTAGGTCATATGCATTGAAAGGTTCTAATGATGACACATAGGGACACCTATTTGGTTGTCATGATGCATGCTGGCTGCATTCCTGCATCATGCTGCCGATGCTTGAAACAGGTTTGCATGATGCCCTAATGCAGCTCTTGTGAGTATACATACCAGTGCTATAGTAATATATCTCCTTAACATCTTATACATTACACTAAATTAACCTGTTTGTAATCACCTTGGATGAAGCTGAAGTACAGACACCCCTGTACCTCTACCCTGTGGGGCTGGCCCGGGGATCGGCTCAGATTTAGCATCAGCTTCGTTTTCAACCAACTTGTATCTATGCATTCTAGGATTTTGTAAGAACATCTACATAGTCTCAGATTTGATCAAAACCAGAGCCCTTGAAAGGCCCTCAAATGTTACTTAGGGCATGAAGCATCCTTTTCAACCCCAACCTATAAACTCTCCTGTTGAATAAAGCCCATATCCTGTTGTTTCAGATGCCCCCACCCTTCAGCCCGATGTTTGCAGCGCCCCCAGTGGTGGAGGATGAGCGCACATGCAAAGTGTGCGGGTTGTTTTTCAGTCAGCGCTGGCTGTTGGTGCGCCACATGAATACCCATAGTGGTTATAAACCCTATACCTGCCATCAGTGTGACTACCGCGCCTCGCGTAAAGACCAGATTAAGGCGCACTTAAAGAACAGGCACAAATTGGGAGACCCACAGAGAGGATTCAGTGATAGTGGCACCCTTGATCCAGGTGCAAGTGTCATGACATTTAGACCAAAGTGAAAGTTATGTCAAATACATACCTGTAGACTACCAAAGAGGAAAAGTACTCCACAGAAGCTCCTCTGATGTATACTACATTGTATTTGATATATTCTTTATACAATAAAGCTAAGCAGGCTAAAGACATGAAGGACCAGGAAGTTTTCTTCAGCATGTACATAAATATAAGTATTCACCAGCTGTCCCTGCAACACCACCACAGATTCTCCTGAAATAAAATAGGGTCCAATTAGCAGCCCTTCTTTCCAGGGACTGGATTTCAGTTAACATTTTGGGTGTTTATGGCTTTGACCTTAAATTTCAAGCAGTCCAGTTGATCTTCCTGCTTGACCATAAGTTCTGTTGGTCACTTCATTTATAGCATTGTGCATTTGACCTTTTGTGGCAGACCTTAGATGTTTTTATTTCTGACTTTGACCTTAGATCTTAGGTCATTTTGTGACCTTTGATACATAACCTAGTTGGATGACCTTGTATGATGACCATATTCCTCTGGGCTTGTTGACCTCGAGCTCCCTGTGATCTTGGTTGGCTGACATTGTATGCACGGCTGTGACCTTGGTACTGGTGAGACTGAGATTTTGATCCACATCTAACTTTGGGTTTGTGACCTTGTAAAATGACCTTGTTCCCCACGTTTATTGACCTTGAGCCCCCTGTGACCATGGCTTGTGACCTTGTATAATCACCCTTTCCCTAGGCTGGCTGACTTGATCCCCCTGTTACCCTGCCTTGGTGACCTTGTATAATGACCTTGTTCCCCAGGTTTGGTGACCTCGAACCCCCTGCGACCAGGGCTATAGGGAACCTTGAATAATGACCCTTGTTCTCTGGGTTTGGCTTGAGCCCACTGTAACCATGACTTGGTGACCTTGTATAATGACCTTATTCCCTAGAATGGCTGACCTTGAGCCCCCTGTGATCTTGGCTTGGTGACCTTGTAGAATGACCTTGTTCCCTAGGCTGGCTGACCGTGAGCTCCCTGTGACCTTGGCTGGCTGACCTTGTGTGTGCACTGCTGTGACTATGGTGTTGGTGAGACTGACCATCATCTCGTTGTTGCAGGTGACCTACGGCCGGCTGCTGCAGAAGGTGCTCACGGTGCAGAGCACAGACCGGACGTGTTCGGTGTGCGGCGTGCAGTTCAGCGCGCGCTGGCGCCTCGCACGTCACATGGTCACCCACAGCGGCCACCGCCCCTACCCCTGTCACTTATGTGAGCACCGCTGCAGCCGGCGTGACCACCTCAAGATTCACCTCAAAGCCAAACACAAACTCAAACTGTAATATAAAAGACATTGAGAGTTTAAGGCCATGAGCTGGATGATATAAAGCTGACCCTGTGCTTTGACTAGCATAGCCAATACTACAGCTTATCAATAAAATTCTAATGGTATAATACCTACTCAGATGACTTTCCGCTGTCCCTCTGACACTTATCGCTAGTGTACTGTAGTGCATTAATGTCAAAAGGTATCGGCAAGGAAAGCTACTATGAGATTACAAGTTGAGAAAGTTTTTATAGGTAGGAAAGATCAAGGTCAGGAAACCACGAGGTCGCATTACAGTTGCTTTTAAAAAGAGGAACTTTAAATGATAACCTGAGATTGAGATTCCAAATGTCCCAACCTTTGATCTAGTGAAGGTGTTAAGGTTAAATATCATGTGATAAGTTTTTTCTTTTTAATTCATGAAGGTTATAGTGGTGAAAATGGTGCTTTGATGTTAATGGTGATAAGTATCTTCAGCAAAGATATAATGATGGTGGATATGAGGGGATTTGTTATATGTAACTATAGACATAGTGATTCATTAAATATTTTGAATTAACCTACCCATCCTGCCAAATGATTTTTGCATTTAGAAGCTAGGGTTGTTTCTTGGTCATGATATACCTGGTAGTTAGCTCACAAATACTAATATACAATGTAAATAGAGAAGGTATTATGTAGATAGGCCGTAGGTGATTAGAATCCGTCTGTATATGTGTAGTTATAAGAAACCATAAAGTAATGTAACTATTCATGTTCTCTGTACCTCGTGTGCTATATTGTGGAAAATACTGCCAATTCTAAAAAAATCTTAATACTATACATCTTGTTTAACAAGGTGATGATAAGAATTACATAGTGAATTATTGCTGTTGTAGAGCATATCAGTTCATGCAACTCAGAGCAGTTGTATGTCCCGCCCACCGAATGTTGCCCACCATTACTGCCACACACCTCCCACCCGCAACCGTTGTCCCAACCTGATATCCCTTGAATGATAGAGAATAACATCTTTGAGTCTTAGTTGGGAATTAATCGAAAAATGATGATTCAGATGATTTGACTTGTAGATATTATCTAAGATAGTACAAGTACCGTAAACTCCTACATATATGAGCTTCACTTGCCTATTAGTCTCACCCATGAATTTGGGAGGGGCTTTAACTAATAAGTTGTGTCAGGCTTCAATGTTCAGAACTGTTTTATAGTGGTAAATATCTGCCCCTAAATACCACCTATTGTTTGCGCTGATCGTATCACGGTACTAGATACTCCAGATACCGTATCGGTAGTACCTCATATATAAGGTGAACTTAAGTTGTACTTTATGTAGGCATTATGAAAAATTGTCTCAGATACAAGACCTCATCGATAGCTCCTGGGACTGTTCTAAGACAATATCTATATGTTCTTCAACGTTACAGATTAGGACTAAATAAACACTCATATTTGCAGCAATGTTAGTTGTAGATCTTTTTACGTATACGATACCATGATTTAACATTAATTTTTTTCCTAGAGGAAACGATGTTACCGGGTAATTGGTATTTTACAGTATTATATATCTATAACTTTAATTTAAGCAGGCAAGGTTTTGTTATGAGTGATAAAACATAATAATATTTGCATCTATATCATTTGTTTAGAGTCATGTGCTTCCTATAGGCACTGAAAAGGGTCCTTGATATAGAAAAGCTTTTGATATTATAGAGATTTATTTGAATTCATACAGTAAGTAGAACAGAGTTCACAACTGGATAATGATTTGTCCGGCCCTGGGAAATCATCTTTCATCTGAGTAGAATGGTACACATGGTCTTTATTTGCTTAGGTGTTGGTGGGCATTGTGGGCCTTAATTAATAGCCCATGCTGTTGATAACTAAGGCACAATATAGACAGCCAACTTTTTCTAAACCCAACTCCATGCTCCACATTTTCCAGATGCTCCCTGTTTTCGAGATGGCTCATGTGATGCCCACCTATGCGACTGCCCAGCACGTTAACCCTCCCTCGGCTTTCCCTCGTGCGGTCGGCCCTCGTGCCCTGGCATGCTCCTTCTGTGGGAAGACCTTCCCCTCGCGCTGGTACTTGGAACGCCACGCTAGGAGCCACTCAGGGGAGAAACCTTATGGCTGCCCCAGCTGCCCTTTCCGCACTCACCGCAGGGACAACCTTCTCAACCACATAAAGACTAAACATAGTGAGGCTGAAGCCACACTACATGCAATGACTCCAAGTGCTCCTTAGCTCCACCAATACACAACGTGAAAATAGCATAGTACCTCTGCATCTACATGAGCCAGTAGTGGAGTCAGGATTTGGAAAGATGGAGGCACGACCTTAAAAAACAGGGGGTGCACCCCCTAAATTTGGGATGACCTTGCGGGTCAGAAATAAGCAAAATTTTAAACTCTTAGCTACAAATCCTTCACTATGTGCTCTTGGGGTCCATTTTCTCTAGCAGGTTGTGTGTCTATGGAAAAGTTGCATTTATCCTTTTTGACCTTTGCTCTCTGGACTAAAGGAAATTCTTCATTAGTAGACAGGACATTCATTTACAAATGACAGCACTGCTGCAGTTCTCCTTGTTTATAAGTTGACTGATCACTTTGGTCTTTGTGTTGGTGCTCATCTAATTAATTATGCACACTGTAAAAAAGTCATTGAACTATCATTTGAGTCCTTGTCCAGAGACCTATTATTTTCACGGAGATCCCTTGTACCAGATCTGCCATCTGGGGCTTCATTGTAGAAACTACACTGCTTCATTACAATAGCATTATGGTGGTTCTCTCTTCAGTTTCACAAGGATCCCAGGTAGATTCAACAGTTATTTTTAGAGTGCATGTATCCTGACCCAACTCTGTTTGTCATTGCAGACATCAGAGGATTCAGCTCCCCCCTATATGTGTCCATTGTGTGGCCGCTTCTTCAGCTGGCCAAGCGCTCTACGCACCCACGTGATGACGCATACAGGCGAAAAACCACACCAGTGTCCATACTGCGAGTATCGGTCTACAAAAACTGGCAACATGAACCGCCATATTCAAAACAAGCATGTGGTCAGAATTGAACAAAAAATGTAGATGTACCAGTGTAAGACCCAAGTAAAAGACACATCTTGAGTATAAAACACTGCTACTAGGAAGGCTCTATAAGGTGCACCATGGGTCATGTAGCCACACCTTAGATTTGAAGTTATCTGATATAGGGGTCAATCCTATTGTCCATAGGGCTCAGAAATTACTGAGGCTGGTACTGGCTAAATAAGCTCTGATTTCAGCCATCACACTGGGTACCAGCTGACACCCAACAGTTCAGCAGTAGATGTAGGGAATTATGCCATTGGTCCAAGATGTATCCCACCAGAATGCACAGAGAGTCCGCTGATATGAAATGTGAGGTTTTTCTTGTAGCCATATTGTCACTTTGCATAAAAAATGTGGGGGATGTGCTCAGATCATATCTGACTGATCTAGATGAGAAGAGAAATCCACAACATTGCCCCCTGCTACCAAATTTGGAGGCTCTGTGCAATATGGTTTCCACTACAGGTTCTTGCCAATTTGTTGTCTATGTTGATCTAGATCCAGGATTTTAGTTGAAATAAATCAAAATTATGGGAACCCAGTCATTTAGAGAAGCACCAAGTTACATCTCTTGTTTTCTGTGGTTGCAGGTCGCGGGGGCAAGTTCGGGATTCCCCAAATTATCACCCCCAGTTAGTCATCCTTCAAAAAAAAAGCTCAAGTGCTTCTGTGAGATTTGCGGGAAGGGGGTGAGGTGGCAGTCGGAGTTGACACGACACATGCGGATACACACGGGCGATAAGCCTTACGCGTGTGGTGTTTGTGGCATGCGGTTTAACCAGAAAGTCAACATGAAAAACCATGAGCGCGTTCACATACACTGATCATTACAAAACATGATCCAAATCTGGTAGCATTTGCTAATACTTAAAATCTGATAACAATTTAAAGTAGCTTATGTTGCTGAACAACCAGATCGCAGCTGTCCTTCCAAGATTTGCAAACTGGATTAATGCACTCCAGTGGTGCAAACTGACCCTTAAATACTGCCTCATTAAGGGTCATGGAACCATTACAAACATTCAGCTTAAAACTCTTGCTAGTCACCAAATGAATCTCACCTTGCTGAGCACTGTCTAGATAGTTTAATTTGTGTTGTTTTTGTAAATTAGTGTCAGGCCCGTAGCACATATAGTGGAAGGCGGACTGGGATTAAAGCGGTGAAGGGAATCCAAATCTTTCAGATATAATCCCAATCTGCCAGGATGTGTAAATACAAACTTTACCTGGGATTAACAGTCTCGGTACATGCAAAGTTCTGTACTTTGATTTAAAAAAGGTTATAAGGACAATGTACTCTTCCAAACTAACAGCAGAAAGAGGAGAATCTACGTATTTATGATATTTATTATTTGATGAGAGTAATAAAATAATAAAATTGTCTTTAAAAAGGAGAAAATTCGTGTGGTTATTTTGTGATTTATCCATAGTCAAAGTGCTCAGCTTCCAAGGAATTTCTGATTGATAGAACACTGTATATGGCATTGCGAAGAAGGATTTGCAGACATGATAGCCCCTGGCAGTCAGGTGCTTATTCAGGGTATTTATTTAGTCGTCAAGATATACCAGTATATATATTTCTAAAGGCCTCTCTACACAGTGTCTCTACAAAAAAAACACCAAAAAACCTGCTCATTCAAAGCCTGGCCGTAAGAACGAATCTTTTGCAAGTGTTCTTCTAAAGCTGGGACAAGATCTGAAATATATACATTTTCCAATTTGTGCATATCTATAATCACCCCACTTGTGAAAGTGATCTTCCAAAATCTCAATCTATTCAGTGCTTTCTAACCATGTCAAATTCAAGCATATGTGTGTGTAGAAATAAATTGCTTCCAGCATTTTATTCATGTCAACAAGCAGCCTTGATTGTACCAGCACAGTGGGTCCATCTGAAGCTATAAAGCAGAAAATTCTATAATTCTGGTGAATTCAATTTGGATACCTGGCAGCAGAACAGACACCACTCAGTGCTCCCGCCAGGAGGCTTTGACCAGAACTTGTTAACCAAGTGGTTTCCCTTCCCACCAAAGAGGATAGACCACCTTAAACTAAAGTCCAATGATGTGCACATAATGAGCCATATCATGCCATAATAAGTGGCACCCTATGACTTGGGAAGGGGTATATAATCCTCTGAAATACATATCAGACAACACTATATCAGCGTTTATACCAGCTTTAATATGTCTTGAAAAATGTCCAAAACAAATTTCTCGCCATATGCATCACTCTTTTGCCCTATAAGGCAAGTGTAAAGAAATTATGGTAAAATTATTGCAAATCTGGACACTATAAGAGCCATATCCTTTTGCTGCGGTTGCAGATTGAGGGAAGCCAGCAGCCAAAAAAGAAAAAGGCCAAGAAGAAAGCAGAGAGCAAGTTGACCTGTCCATATTGTCCGAAAATGTTCCCTTCTCCGGGGCATCTCAGGGACCATGTTAGAACACATACGGGAGATAAACCTTTCCTCTGTACCATTTGTGGCATGGCGTTTACCACCCGAACCAATGTGAGAACACATGAGAAAATACATGCCCGGACCGGGCTTAGCATATTTGGCAAAATGAAACCGAAACAGCTGAAGAAGATCAGAAAGAAGTCAGAGAATAAACTGCCTTGTTCTGTGTGCGGAAAGTTATTCCTGCACCCATGTCATCTGCGCAAACATATGATGATACACCGAGGGGAGAAACCGTTCCAATGTGATATCTGTGGTTTTAAGTTCAACCAGAGTGCTAACCTAAAAAGGCATCTGTCTATTCATTCCAGGAAGGGGGAAACGAAGGAGAATACTGGGCGAAAAGATATTGACAATGTGAAGGGTGAAAATCCAAAGGAAGACTTTGGGGATGAGAATTAGGGTGGAATATTTGGTGGGGAAAGCGAGAAGGCAGTGCAAGGTGTTTTAATTGAGAATTACTTTGACCAAAATGTGGAGGAAGTTCCAAGGAATAGATTGTTTAATTTAAATAATTGAACAAGGTAGCTCAAGTTGTGAAGTCTATAACCCCCTCCTCTTCTACTTGCAACGCTCTGTTCGCTATGACCTTAAGTTATCTCTGGTGTTTACTTGATAGTGTAGATATTGCACTAACTATATTGCTACTTAGTTCCATACTTCTCACAGCTAGTCAAATAAAGAGCCTCTTTGTGGCTGTAACTGACTGATCTTTTCATGAATTTCGTTCAGTAGTAAAGAAGAAACATACTTTCAAGTGGCATAGACCACATATTGGGTGGTGAGACCTTGTACAGACATTGTTTTGACATTGGTTTGCTAGTTTGATAAGTGTGTGCTTGATCATGAATAACAAGGTTAGGAAAACTCTTTCACAACATTTCCTGCTAACATAGACTAAATTGAGAGCTTCAAAGTAAGGGTAAGTTTAAAAGACACAAAAGAAGATTTTTAACAAAAGCCTTGCTCCTTTTGATGCAATTGCAGGATGAAAAAGGCTCCAGTGAACCACGCAAGAAAAAAGCAACCAAGAAACCAGCCAAAAAGTACCCCTGCCCGAAATGTCCAAAAGTATTGCAGCACCCTTCACGTCTTGCCAACCATATGCGCACCCACACAGGTGAAAAGCTGCACACATGTGAGAAATGTGGCAAAGGTTTTACAACAAAAGCAATCCTGGCCACACACAAGAAGCATTTGGAGCAGAAAGGCTTTTGTCCTGCTCTGCCCCGAGGTCAGATGCCCAAGAAGCCGGCTACAAAGAAATATCCTTGTTCGACCTGTGGAAAATCTTTCCGTCACCCTTCTCACCTTGAAATTCACAAGGTCATCCATAGTGGTGAGAGACCATTTGTATGCTCTCACTGTGGGGTGGCGTTTGCAAGTCGCTCCAATATGTTGAGTCATGAAAAGCGGCATGTAAAAAAGGCTGAAGGGGGTATTGATGAAAGTAAAGGTCAGGAAAAGAAACCAAAACCCCAATATCCTTGTTCGCTGTGTGCGACCATCTGTGCTCACCCCTCTCACCTGGCCATTCACATGAATATCCACACTGGAGAAAAACCATTTATGTGCACTCAGTGTGGTGCAAGATTTCCAAGCCGGTCAAGATTGCTAGACCACGAAAGGCGACACGCTAAGAAAGATGCTAAGAAAGATGAGGATAAAGTGCGCAAAAAGAAGGATAAACCTCAGTACCCATGTTCAATCTGTGACAAGGTGTTGCCACATCCAAATCAACTGGCCCAACATATAAACACCCACACAGGGGAGCGTCCCTTTATGTGTTCACAATGTGGCATGGCGTTCGCCTCACGCTCAAACATGAGGAGCCATGAAAAGCGCCATATCAAGACGGCTACAGCTGTAATGGCTGAAGTCAAGGAGGAACCAGCTGGGGATGAAAATGAGAAAAATGAGGAAACATGTCTTGCAGATCAGCAGTTCATAGTCCAAATCGAGGAGCAATTCTTTGAGGGAGAAACACATGGCACAACTGAGGTTGATAGTGTACTGTCACACCTGGGAGAACATCTTTAAGTACTATGTCACAATAGATTATCCCAGAGATGCCATAACCCATTTAGTTACTCATTTAGCTAGCCCTTTATGGTTGGCTGTTAAAAGACATTGATTCTAACCATGGTCAGATACATGACATGTATATGATATGGTAGTGGTAAAGTATTATGAGCAAAATACTTATAACACTGATCTCAAGTGTTTACCAGCAAGCCAGGGGGTATGTATGTGAGAGAGTGGCTATGACTAGCTGAATTGTTGTTCACGCTTATAAGTACAGTCCCTTGGCTCAGTCAATTAATATAGATAGATGCATTTGTTAAGCTATCTTCCAACATAAAAGTGTTAGGTCTCTTCTGAATATATTGATGTACCTTGTGCATTTGTGATGATTGAATGTTTTATTAAACATTGAAAATTTCAAAATGTTCTCAGAAAAACGGCTCAAACAAACCTCCACATTGCCATAAACTATTGGCTAGTTGGGTTGCCAACAAATCCCCAAATGTCCTACCAATAATCATTTACTCCCCGTTCACATTTTTCCTGTATATCTCTAATAGCCCTATTGTCTTTCCCCTGCCCTGCCCTCCCTCTATCCCATTTCACCTGTTCCTGTCTGTCCTCTCCTTAACTGATTGCCTCCCTCACCTTGCTTAACTATTATATGTACCCTACTGTTTTCCCTGCATTTTCCTTGGAACAATGACTGTCTGCCTCCATATTTCACATTACATCAATACTTATTACCTGTAGGTCTACTTGTGGTTGGCTACCTGGTATCTTGATAGGGAGGAGTCAATTCTTGATCTAGGATAATGGGATAGGAGAAGGAGCATCTAGGGGAGACTACTTGCTCCTTCTTTGTATTGTCCCTGATCTCTCTCCAAGGAGAAGGGTGCACCCCTCACCTACTATTATCCTCCCACCAGCAAAGGGAAGCAGTTATGCACATTCAGTTCTAGAGTTGTTGGTGATAGGAGGGAGGGGGGGGGGGCAGTAAAAACGACCCTCCTTTCTTAAAATCCTGGATCCGCCCCTGATATGGAATAGGAAGTAAAGAGGGGACTGGGGGAATGCCGACTTTGATATGTAATAAAGGCATAGGGAGACCAGTCATGCGTTATTCTCGTTTCATTTTAAACCATGATGAGAAAAAAAAGACACTAACAATAGCCTTGTTTTCTCTGTTGTGGTTTCAGGAATCGAGTCAGTTAGAGTTCGGGTGGCCAGCCGCGGCCTCGGGAAGTGGGAGTGGTTTGGCGATGGCGGGTGGGAGAAAAACCAAACAGTATCCGTGCCCGGTGTGCCAAAAGGCCTTCCCTTACCCATCTAACCTGGCCGTGCACGTTCGCACACACACGGGCGAGAGACCCTTTACTTGTGCTGAATGTGGTATGAGGTTTACTCAGAAAATCAGCCTAAAGAAACACGAACGCACCCATGTGGCAAGATCTCAGAAGGGGGCCTATGGAAATGCATAGAGGTCTTAGCCATCTGAGTAATTATATGTATGTGTGTGTGTGTATATATATATATATATATATGGAACTATATACCCTCGTGTATATATATATATAATTAACCGCAGACGGTTAGGACCCGCACTACTTGCAGAGCTTAGGAATATCTATGATGTCATAGCATGACGTCATAGTAAACAGGTCTCCAGTATATAAGGGGGAACTTTGAACCAACCGTCAGTTGGCAAATCTCACCTGTACAGGTAACACCACGCCAGGTGTTTCCTTGATTTTTAATTGATTTTCTTGGTTTACGGATTGAGTTTCCGATCAAGATGGGCAGAAAATCAACAAGAGGTGCCAAATCTTGCTGCTTCAAATAAAACGGCCATCTGAGTAATTATATGTGAATGTGTGTATATATATATATATATATATATAAATATATATATATATATATATAGTATCTGAGCCATCACCATTACATGATGAGATGTTCTAGTCTGGAACATGAGGCTTAGCTGTAGCTTGTATTTTACAGATGTATCCTCCACCCACTCCATGAACAACCACAATTGGATAACACTATATAGGACTCAGTATGGATGCCTAGTGGATCTACCATCTTTAATTTCACTAGTTGAGGTGAAACTCACTGATAAGACATACCATGATGGGCACGTTGTCGCTGGATTTCACCCACTTCCATGGACATGCTGGTCCCATCATATCAGTTCTTATCAGTGTATGTCGCCAGAACCAGCTCCAGGCCCGCTTGTAGCCAATACTGTAAATTCTCGCGTATAAGCCGCACCCTCGTATAAGCCATACCCCGACATTGGGAGAAGCTATAAGCTGCATTCAAGGTTTTGAAAGAAGGTTTTATACGGTTAAATACCCTCATATAAGCCATACCCTGACTTTGGGCATTCTATAAGCTGCACCTTAGCTTTGGCTCTCATAAGCTGTGGCTTATATGAGCATGGCTTATACGAGAGAAAATTTATGCTGATATAGAGTGTAATAGATGCTACCATAAAACCCAGCGTGTTAGTCACACTACCAACTCAACCTGATCCCGTAACTTATAACTAAGGTGGCATAACATAGTCTTTCTTATACATGTACTGTTCTATAGTTGAATTACTCATATGTAAGCCATAACCTCAACTTATGCTGCTCCAGTAGGGCGTAATAGGGTCACATTCGCATGTACAAGATATATAACGGATATGCAGGATATAACGATGGCTAGTTTGATTGGAGTTTGCATGTTGAATGAAAGTAGACAGCTCTAGACCCAAACTCTTAATGGTCTACTGAACTCTAGTCTCTTTACACAAATGTGATAATTGACACATGTGCACACAAATCTAGATGATCTTTCTCCAAAGATACCTATATGGAGTGTTCAGCAGGAAGGTGCCACTTTCTACACAAGTATTGTGAAATATGAGTTGTACCGATAGTTGTTGTAGGATAACAAGAAAATAAAAGTTTCTCACAGAGCAATGAATGTTTTGACTCATTCTGTGTTAGCATATAAACGGTTTGAAATTTATAGTACCAGGAATAGCAGAAGAATTGAAATTGAAAAGTCAATCCCAAATACATGTAGCCATCAAATGCACATTCCAGTTGTGATGACCAATTGCTTTGGCATTTCAGTAGAAGGGGTTCTTTGGGACACTATGGTCTCCGACAATAGGAAGTGACTTACAATATTGGACAGCTGTCTCCAACTTGCAAGATGTAATCATATTCAGAAGTGTGTATACAATTTGTATTGTGGTATTTCATTGTCTCAAACTCAAAGGAACATCAAAACATCAATTATTCTTCATTGTATTGTGCAAGGCATCCCCTGTGAAGGTCATTTGCAGATAATGTAGTGCACTTTCACTGATACAAATTGTTTTTTTTTTATTCTCCCCATATAATAAAGAGTACTTAGAAAATTTTCTTTTATGACTGATAAATTAAGAGGGAAAAGTCTGTGTCTCTAAAAAGTGTTTTACAGAGCAGAATGCATACATTTTGTAAGGATGAGTCAGAATAATAATAAACGTGAAAACTGCAAACAATGAATACTAACCTTAGCCCCGCTTTGTTTGATGTGGTTGCAGGTAGTTGGCAGTATAACTTCAAGATGGCCGTCAGTGGGTGGTAAGCCGCCCGGACGAAGAACCAAGAAGTATCCATGCCCTGTTTGTGGCAAGGCATTCCCGTACCCATCCAATCTGGAACTTCATATTCGGATACACACGGGCGAAAAACCCTTTGAGTGCCCAGTCTGTCAAATGAAGTTCAACCAGAAAGTTAGCCTCAAGATGCATTACAAGCGTGTTCATGCACAGCGGGGAAAAACATGATATTAGCCAGTCAGGGCTAATCGATAGCAGTTTAGATGAAAGCAGGTATTTCAGCTCAAACCCTAGTATTCATTCTCCCTTCCCCTAGTGAACCTGGGGCCTAGCCTTTCAGAAGTTAACAAAGCTAGTTCTGCTATGTGCTTTGTAGGAAGAGCAAGTTGGTTAACCTTAAAGTTGCCAGGGAGTTCACACAACAGAAGGAAAGTAAATAGATCATCTCCACCTAACCAGACAATTTAAAAGGGTTTAAACACTGGTTAAATATAGTGGAACTTGCCTGAGGTTAGGCCACAGCGAGCTCTGCATGATCTTATGGATACTACTGGTACCAACATTTAGTCTAAGATAACTTCCATCATTTCTAGAATCACTATTTGGAACAATAAATATGCCATCCTGGCATTAATGGAAGAGCATGCTTCCTCATTTTAGATATGAACAAACAATTAATTAAAGGCCCACTTTCTTTGCTGTGGTTGCAGGCATATCCAGACCCAGACACATCATTTTGGCAGCCAGTCGGAGGTGGAGAAAGTGCTGAGAGGAGGACAGGGGCGGGTGGGCGGCGCACCAAGAAATGTCCATGCCCTATATGTGGCAAGACTTTCCCCTACCCGTCCAATCTGGAAATGCATGTCCGTATACATACGGGCGAGAAACCATACCCGTGTGCGGTTTGCGGGTTGAGGTTCAATACACGGTCTAATATGATGCAACATGCAGCCAGGCACACTTCTGCATCTTGAATTAAACATTCATAAAGTGTCACATAGTGTATTGATGCATTGTGTCCCTTTGCATCATCGTGATACATGAATGCAGTTCTTGTGTGTAGGGGTTGCTGTCATGCTGCAGTATGAACACTGCATCCATGCTGGGATGGCTGTGAGTGGGCACACTGCATTTATAAGAGTATCATAAGGGCTTAGAATTAGTGGAAATATGGTGGAGGCTTCAAACACACAAATAGACATAGATTGATTGTATAAGAAGTCTGGCAAGGAGAAACTAACATGAAACACAGGACAGCATGAACAAAAGTATTTATAAAAGGCCTCATTGACACTTTATCTTACAGTGATAGAGTCAAATAGCCTGCTGCTATAATGAAAGGGGATGCCAGCTGACTGTCTCGCAGGACAAACGTAATATTGACATAGGGATACACTAAGATTATAGTAATTTGACTTCAGTGCTAGATTAATGACAGATTGTGGATTGAAAAAGTACTACATAATTATAATAAGCACAGACAAAGCAGTCATGATAATATTGATATTTAAAGATTTTAAATGCGCCCTATGTTGCTGTGTTTTGTGGTTTGTCTGAATAAACATTTGACCATACTTTCAGTGATTTGTTTTGTCTTTTTCTATAGCAATATCTAAATCCACTACAACTTTGCTGTACAAGCAGGGATGAAGTATAGGTTGCATCCTTGTATAAGCCTCACCCCAAGTTTGTGGCTAGAGGGTGCCAAGGGCCCCCTGGTCCCCCGTCCCTTTGATGCTGGTACAATTGGGAAAATAATTGCGACTATGTAAGTAGTACAGTGAGTTTGGACCATGGCTCATTTACGAACTGTGTGAGTAGTATGCATCCATGTACAAGATGCCAAGGCCCCCTGCCCCCCCCCCCCCCAATTGATGCTGGTACAATTGGGAAAATAATTGAGACTATGTTAGTACAGTGAGTTTGGACCATGGCTCATTTACGAACTGTGTGAGTAGTATGCATCCATGTACAAGATGCCAAGGCCCCCTGCCCCCCCCCCAATTGATGCTGGTACAATTGGGAAAATAATTGAGACTATGTTAGTACAGTGAGTTTGGACCATAGTACAGACTGTGTGAGTAGTACTGTGAGTTTGGACCATGGCTCAGGTACAGACTGTGTGAGTTTGGATCATGACACAGGCTATGTGAGCAGTACAGTGAGCTTGGACCATGGTATAGACAGTGTGAGCAGTACAGTGAGTTTGGACCATGGTACAGGCTGTGTGAGTAGTACAGTAAGTTTGGACCATGGCTCAGGTACAGACAGTGTGAGTAGTACAGTGACTTTGGACCATGGTACAGGCTGTGTGAGTAGTACAGTCAGTTTGGACCATGGTTCAGGTACAGACAGTGTGAGTAGTACAGTGAGTTTGGACCATGGTCCAGACTGTGAGTAGTACAGTGAGTTTGGACCATGGTACAGGCTGTGTGAGTAGTACAGTGAGTTTTGACCATGGTACAGACTGTGTGAGTAGTACAGTGAGTTTGGACCATGGCTCAAGTACATACTGTGTGAGTAGTACAGTGAGTTTGGACCATGGTCCGGACTGTGTGAGTAGTACAGTGAGTTTGGACCATGGCTCAGGTACAGACTGTGTGAGTTTGGATCATGACACAGGCTGTGTGAGCAGTACAGTGAGTTTGGACCATGGTCCAGACTGTGAGTAGTACAGTGAGTTTGGACCATGGTACAGGCTGTGTGAGTAGTACAGTAAGTTTGGACCATGGCTCAGGTACAGACAGTGTGAGCAGTACAGTGAGTTTGGATCATGGTACAGGCTGTATGAGTAGTACAGTGAGTTTAGACCATGGCTCAGGTACAGGCTGTGTGAGTAGTACAGTGAGTTTGGACCATGGTACAGGCTGTGTGAGTAGTACAGTGATTTGGACCATGGCTCAGGTACAGACTGTGTGAGTAGTACAGTGAGTTTAGACCATGGTTCAGGTACAGACTGTGTGAGTAGTACAGTGAGTTTGGACCATGGCTCAGGTACAGACAGTGTGATTAGTACAGTGAGTTTGGACCATGGTACAGGCTGTGTGAGCAGTACAGTGAGTTTGGATCATGGTACAGGCTGTGTGAGTAGTACAGTGAGTTGAACCATGGCTCAGGTACAGACTGTGTGAGTAGTACAGTGAGTTTGGACCATGGTCCAGACTGTGTGAGTAGTACAGTGAGTTTGGACCATGGTTCAGGTACAGACAGTGTGAGTAGTACAGTGAGTTTGGACCATGGTACAGACAGTGTGAGTAGTACAGTGAGTTTTGACAATGGCTCAGGTACAGACAGTGTGAGTAGTACAGTGAGTTTGGACCATGGTACAGGCTGTGTGAGTAGTACAGTGAGTTTGGACCATGGCTCAGGTACAGCCAGTGTGAGTAGTACAGTGACTTTGGACCATGGTACAGGCTGTGTGAGTAGTACAGTGAGTTTGGACCATGGTACAGACAGTGTGAGCAGTACAGTGAGTTTGGACCATGGCTCAGGTACAGACAGTGTGAGTAGTTCAGTGAGTTTGGACCATGGCTCAGGTACAGACTGTGTGAGTAGTACAGTGAGTTTGGACCATGGTACAGACAGTGTGAGCAGTACAGTGAGTTTGGACCATGGCTCAGGTACAGACTGTGTGAGTAGTACAGTGAGTTTGGACCATGGCTTAGGTACAGACAGTGTGAGCAGTACAGTGAGTTTGGACCATGGTACAGGCTGTGTGAGTAGTACAGTGAGTTTGGACCATGGTACAGACTGTGTGAGTAGTACAGTGAGTTTGGACCATGGTACAGGTACAGACTGTGTGAGTAGTACAGTGAGTTTGGACCATGGTTCAGGTACAGACTGTGTGAGTAGTACAGTGAGTTTGGACCATGGTACAGGCTGTGTGAGTAGTACAGTGAGTTTGGACCATGGTACAGGCTGTGTGAGTAGTACAGTGAGCTTGGACCATGGTACAGGCTGTGTGAGTAGTACAGTGAGTTTAGACCATGGTACAGGCTGTGTGATTAGTACAGTGAGTTTGGACCATGGTACAGGCTGTGAGTAGTACAGTGAGCTTGGACCATGGTACAGGCTGTGTGAGTAGTACAGTGAGTTTAGACCATGGTACAGGCTGTGTGATTAGTACAGTGAGTTTGGACCATGGTACAGCCAGTGTGAGTAGTACAGTGAGTTTGGACCATGGTACAGGCTGTGTGAGTAGTACAGTGAGTTTGGACCATGGTACAGGCTGTGTGAGTAGTACAGTGAGTTTAGACCATGGTACAGGCTGTGTGAGTAGCACAGTGAGTTTGAACCATGGTTCAGGTACAGGCTTTGTGAGTAGTACAGTGAGTTTGGATCATGGCACAGTTACAGAGTTAGTTTCTAGTACAATGAGGTTTGGGCCATGGCTGAGGTCTAGTAGTGCAATTATCTTTCTGTTGTTCAATGAACTTATAAACATGTCTTCTGCCATATCCATGACCAAAACAGCCTACTTTCCAATACGTTCTCCAGCTCCAGTTTGGTCTTGATGAAGGCATATTTAGAGTATGTCTGACCACTCGTGTATCTAAATAGGGAGGTCCTTAATGACATGTAGGAATGTCTATTGAGTATTGTTTAATTGTGTCATTGACTCGAGTCAATGACACAATTATATATATGGTAACTGGACACAGATTCTGTTACAATAGAACATAGAGAAAAATTACACACTTGAACGGGCATTAACTATATTTGCAGACTGTATGCAGGTTAGCTATCACAGGCACATTAGAATATAGTAGAATGCTGAGTGTGTGTTTCATGTAGTCTAGCAAGTTTGGCCCATGAAGAGGTATGTCACAAGAGTTGGGCATGCACAGTGCAGTCCTAACAGGCACTTACAGTCAGTGTTCACATAGGTGGCAGATAATCATTGCAACATGTGAGAGTTAACATGAATTTTTAAGGTTTTTGTGTATATCCCAATATTGAATCTTATTTGGACACATGGTATATTAATTCTAAAACAAATATTTATTCAACTTCAATGTTAAATATGAGTTTAATGTTCTGTCACAGAAGATAGCCAACTTGGTTGATACATACTATGGGTAGGGTAACACGTTTACAGCTCCTAGCAAACAAGGAAAGGTGCGAGGAGGATTAGTTCCAGTTGCTAGCCATTAACCCCTTAAGGATTACCTTAACCCTTTAAGGGCCAATAGTGCATAAATGCCCATTTATTGACTGTATATAACTCATGCAGCATTGACATAGGACATAGACAATGACATAGAACATAGATGTCTATGACAACATAGGCCAATGGCCTAAACTTAACCTTCATAAACCCTGGACAGGAGGATTCCCTATAGTTTAGGATAGCTAGCAATAATGAAGGGCAGGCTAGTGTGTATTGGGGCTCGATGAATTATATGGCAGTGGAGAACTATTGATATATGATGAATTCTTGTGTAACTTGGCCCACATTTTGCAGTTTAAGTACGAGACATCTATCTCAGTGCTTTACAAGTCAAGGATATATTAGGGAGGATAAGACACTCTTTACAAGTTAGTAAAATAAATAAAGCCTTACACAATTTCTCAATTACTGCACCACAGAAAATATTCGACATCCATGCAATTACAATGATTTCATTTCAATGTTGTAATTCTATTCGTTGATATCTCTCAATATTCAACAGGATATGACAATCATTGTGCTTGCAGTGTTGTCATATGATCAATGTGCCCCTCTGATCATATTTGAGCTTGCAAATAATTCCACTATAATTTAGAAAAATGCTAATCAGTGCGGTCCGGTGACTGATATTTCGCTCTTTCAGTTCCAGGTAAAAGCTCCGAACAGCCCAACGCGTTCCTCGGAGAGGCGATCGACAAAAAGTGTGCCGTGTGATTTGTGTGGCCACTCGTTCAGCTGCCAGGCAAAACTAATCATCCACATGCGGAAACACACAGGCACTAAGCCGTACCAATGCAGTGTGTGCGGCCAGTACTTTACCCAGGCTGGCTCCATGAACAGACACTTCAAAAAACACAAACCTTAGTGAAAGTAGTCCATGGAGACTAAAAGTAAAGAACAGACAACTTTTTAAATGATGCAATTTTTGTTGACAGTACTCTGTTGGGACTTGCACAAAGCAACCTACCACGGACACTTAAAAAACAAACACAACTATTAGTTTATTATCAATAGTATGTGGAGACTTACATAGGAGAAAACCCATCTAAATATACATCCCTTAGTGGTAGGGAAATATAAAACCTGAAAGGCATAGCCGTTAGTGGGAATAATTTCAGTAAATTTTGTGCATTTCATCAACCAATGAGTAGAATCTCAGACAGTGAAACCTACAGTCACTTCAAATCATTGCACATACAATGTTGAAGGTATAGCTTTTAGTAACAATATGTATGATGCATACAAAAAAGTTTTACTCACATCTAAAAGTAGAGGTTGCTTAAATGTGTTCAGTTATTAGATATTATTTTGATGAAAGGAAGATATACCAGTAATCTAGCTTTTGGGCTGATGTAGGGGTATTTTCAAAGCACGCAGAACATTCTCTCTAATAAGGGGAGTGTCAATTCTACACATGAATATCTATTCTACACAAGATGTATAAAGAAAGTACAAAGTTAGTATCTAGTTTTGTGAATGGATGTATGGCCACTAGTTCATATATATATATATATATATATATATATATATATATATATATATATATATATATATATATATATATGTAAACTGCATGTACAGTTAGTGTTTTAGTAGGTTGCCAAGTTTAAGAATAATCCGAAGGGCAGATTCATTTCTGTGGTTACTAAAAGAATTTGTTGCGTCGCTTAGCCTATTTATTGACAGCTTTTTATTATCTGTGGTTGCAGATGGTCAACCCCGCTTTGAAGCACCAAGAGGGATACCGCGAACAAGCCATGAAACAAGTTTTCACCTGCCATATCTGTGGCCAGGTTTGCGTGTGGGCCTCTGTGCTTAGGGTGCACATGCAGAGCCATGCAAACACTAAGCCGCATGTGTGTTCTGTGTGTGGCCGCGGGTTTACACAAGTTGGCTCCATGACCCGCCACATGGCGAAACAACACCCAGAGACTCAAGGTCTGCTTCCAAGGCAGCCCTATCCCCCTCTAGGGTCAGATCCTAACTCTGGTCCAGGACCTAATAACTAGTAATGGTGACTGACAAAAGGCCTGGGTGACTCAAAAGAGTTAATGTCCAAGAGAATATATCTATGCCAATATAGTCATTAGAGTTAGAAATTTACCAGGAAGCAAAACAATTAGACTAAGTTTTGATAAACAGTGATAAAGGACTCTTTGGGGAAATTAAAACAATTGCTCCGAGTTCACAAGTTTAGATGCAAGACGGTGACCCAAAACATTAAGGGTTAAGTGTCTTCCCCAGCCTGCCTTGTAAATATAATACCATATATCAAGAGGAATTTATCGATGGCACTCATACTTTGTCCAAGAATTTTTCATCTCACCAAGACTTTTTACCTGAGGCCCGGTCAGGCATGGTGCTACTGCACATTTTAGGTCTATGATCTCATTGCAAATATTTAGCCTTTTCCTGTTACTTTTTTGCTTATTTATTGCCTGTTGTTTTAATTCTTGTATTTTTGTTGTTGTAGGGAATGCTGTTAAATATGTGTTTATGGTGACAAACATGTACATTATTCTGATAAAGGTAACCATGAATTATGCAAAATATACTGATGCTGACTCCCAACCTTGCCGTGAACTTTCAGTGTTGTCCTTTGACCCGAGAATTCTTAGCCCAATTCTGGTGGACCTGTAGTAGCCGCAGCCATCACTGAACATGGGACTGGCATTGATCACATTATCATCATCAGGGGTAGAACTAAACCATGGGAAATCTGCAGTGGATACCAGGGAATTATTTCAGTGATCAATAACCCATTCCCTTGATACCCTATAGCTGTGTACAAAAGTTTAATACTCTCTTATTTCTGCTGTGGTTTCAGATGTATAGGAATGCTGGGGTGGTACCTAATTTAGATGTGTCACCTATAATGGTGACCCCAATAACGGTACCACCAGTGTCGCCACTCATCGAAGGGGTGTCCCTCGAAACTGAAAGGCGACGACCCATTCTCCCAGACCTTAAAAAGGGCTATTGTCAAATATGTGGCCGGCATTTCATCTCAGCATCAAAATTGGAAGTCCATTTGAGGACGCATACGGGTACTAAACCTTACCAGTGCGATATATGTCGAATGGCATTCACTCAAGCTGGCTCAATGAGAAGGCACCGTATCAAACAACACCCGGAAATGCTCCAGGATCACTAGATCAAGGGATTGGTCAAGGGCAGCTTGCTTTAACATGGAATTGTTAAAAGTTGGCTACATAAGTATAAAGTACTCCTGGAATCAAGGCATTGAAGTTGATTGACTTTGAATTTGCATTGTTTTGAACTCTCAGAGATGCCACTGTTCCTGGTTTTCTTGGTAGAGGTCTCTATGTGCAAACTTCATATACCAGTATATATCATTTGAGTGTTGGACATACATTTTGGGCCTTTCTATTCCTTTCCAATTCTTTTAGGACTTTTCCCCCTAATTTCAAAAGGGGATCAATATTTCTGATGTTGTCACGTTCAGAGGATATGAGAATGTAAATTACAAAAACTGTTTCGTTAGATACAATGGTAAAGGTGAACGATGAGCAGTTTGAGCTGACCGTTTCTTCACGAGCGTGTCCTGCCCATTCCGCACGAGGCCGGTAGGCCGAGTGCAGAGCGGGCAGGACACACGAGTGAAGAAACAGGAAGCTCAAACTGATCAGAGTTCATCTTTACATTTATGTCAAGGTGTTTGGGTTGATAAATAATCAATATTTCATCAATAAGATTGAAATTAAACCCTTATTTACCCATCGTCTACGCGAAATCCTGACCGCCGCCATATTGGATGTTTACGTTTCAAAAGGGCTGCGCATGCGCAGTGGGCGTATGACGTCATCGTGCAGATTTGGCGCCGGTTATTCAACGCAGGGGTACAATACGCGGTCTCAGTGCATTGTCAATGGGGCATCGATATTCACCTTGACATAAAAGTACATTCTCATGCAATTATTTCTGCTATGGTTGCAGGTGGTTGTTCAAACAGTATTTCCTAAAAGGGAAGTGGTGTCGACATCATGGAAAGGCCAACTGATAGAGGAGAGATATGGTCTATGGCTGAACAGGTGTCCCCAATATTGCAGAGACGCAAAGCGAATGCCTCAAAAACATGTTGCTCGGTTTGCGGTCAGCAATGCAATTATGCCTCCAAGCTGGAGGAACATATGCGGACCCATACTGGGGTTAGACCATATAAATGCCCGGTGTGTTCGAAGTTGTTCACACAGGCTGGCACCATGAGAAAGCATTGTATAACACAGCATGGGGTTGCACCAGAGTAGACTTTGTGCAAGGCCATTAGTCAAGAACTGGTCAAGTGTAATATCAGGTGTTGGCAGTGATTTTCCACCAAACATTGCCCCCAGCCTAGGAACCAACATGGGGATATTCTAGTTGGTTGGAAAAAAACCAAAGAGGGTTGTATCAGAATGTTCTGTTATATCTAATACTAGGGATTTGAATTGGTTGCATGGGAGTTTTTGAGTCTAGTCATTTTATGACACATTAGCTAGGATATCAGTTGGAGCCAGGACTTTAGCACAGGTTAGTTGGACCTTGATAATCAGTCACATAATGAGCACTATGACAATAGAATTCAAGGAGATCTAGAACTATTTTAGATGGCGCATTAGGAAATGCTGTCGCTGTCTCATCTAGTGGAATGGACACACCATGAGGGCCCAATTCGAGTTGAAAATTCGAGTTGAAAATTGGGCTTCACATGGTGCTGATAGTGAAAGTGCCCCTCCTGACTGCAAAACCAGTATATTGCACCAATGAGAGGATAAGGCATTGGCTGCTCATTAGGCATTGTGATTGGGCTAGGTCCAGGTTTTGGGCTTACTGCATTAGACCATTTTACTTTAAATAGTTCGGGGACCTGTGATTCTAAACATAGGCCACATATTCCATAGGTCAATTGTAGCAAGATTGAGGTTTCCTCCATTACCCAGAATGTGTGCAATACCTCCAAGTCCCTCCATTCCTGCATCTGCAACTAATTCATTGATAAAATACTAACAAAAGCAGTGTAGCTCAAACAACCAATCAGTAGATAGTTATCACATCGATTGAGACTATGTGGCAATATAATGAAACAACTATTTTCCGTTTGGTTCCAGATGTTGCAGCCTGCAGGGGGAGGTGGTGGTCTTCTGCTTGGAACAGCTAGTTCTGGGGCAATTCTAGCTCCGGCTACCGCAGACCGTGTATGCGTGGTGTGTGGACATGTGGCTACAAACCGATTTAACCTAAAGCAGCACATGCGCACACACACAGGTGAGAAACCTGTCATGTGCCCTGGCTGTGGGCAGCGGTTTAGCCAGGAGGGCAGCATGTATCGACACTTAAGGTCCAAACATAAAGAGTTCAATATACCTAGAATGGACCGGGCGAGCAATAGAAAATAGGCAATAGGGTCAGTACTTTTATATCTAGAGAGAATGGACCTCTTTTACTCTTGGACACTGATATAAAACCCTTCAATGCTATGGGACTTTGACAGGATTTACGGTTAGGTCAGGGGAATATGGTATTGTATTTGTTGAAGGATGAAAAATTATTTCCCACAGGTGTCCAACAACATAAAAAAAAAAGACAAAGGTATGTTTAGACATTTGGTTATAGCCTAGTACTATATGATAGGGTAAATTAGCAATTAGACCTTGCCCCACAAGAGATATTAAAACTAGTAAAAGAGACAAGGAATGTTATCCCTAGAACATACCACTTACTGCATTTCAAATTATTCATTTCCCTGGTAGTCAGTAACCAAATAGCTTTACTGATATATCTCTTTTTGTCAGACCATATATAGATATATAAAAGTTAGGCTCTTACTAAAGTGATTTTATATGAGACATACTTGTGTAAACAAGGGTTTAGAAGGTGTGTATCTTCTTGTCTATGAGTAAGATATCATGTGTTGATAAATGAAGATAATTACATCTCATCTAATATAGAGTTATAAAAGTGAACCCCACACCACAATACAGACCATAGACCACCCTTAGCCTTTGATGATTGTATAAAAGAAAAAGCCATTATGAGGAAAACTAGTTTTTCTTTTGATGTTATACTGTACAGGTTCTGTAATTGTTGAGTTCGCTTTTACCATTTATAAGTTTCTATTTACTCATTGATAAATCATCCTAAACGCGGAAATGGTATGTGACAGCCTTTGACCTTCTGGGTTTCCCCCATCTGTGTTGAAGTCAATATCATCGATGAACCCCATTTGGAATATTACATGGCTAGATGGCAAAAGTTTCATATGGGTTCTGCTTCATCAACCTTGAAGAATGTGTTCATATGTAGAAGATTTGTCTTGTCATTTTCATTCTAAAAAGCACATTTTGTCATCTAACCATCTTAATGTTATGATATTGACCACAACTCCTAACTTTGTTACTAAAGTTATTGGAGTACATGCCTGTTTCTATGTTATAAAATTGTAAATAAACTACTATTAATGTAATTTTGAGTTGATATTTGTTGTTTATGTGAGACATTAACTATTATTTGACATAGCCATAGCTTGATGCAGCAAGTTGGGAACCTGAGTGTTTTCCAGTTTTGGAGGCAGCTATGCATGTAAAATGCCTTCATTCAAGGGACATTTTTGCATATGCTGCAGAAGACAAGTCTTGTGTATGATTCTATCTCAAAAATCATAACAAAATATGAAAATAGAATCATTTGCTAGGCATTATTCCCTCATGATACATGTCATACTAGACAAAATGCCCTCTGTAGGTCCCATACAGGCTGGAAAAGCACCATGCTTGTAAATGTCTTTATTAGAAATAAGAATATCTGAAGACCTGAACAATGTGAATGGGTCCATGGTGCAAAAAACCCTTTTGTTTCTATTAAATTCCATCAGCAATTGTTGTTTAGACCTGATGATTCATTGAAAACCATATTGAAATGCTATTAGAACCCCATATAAGGCTTGTGAGGCCTATTATGATGCACTTTTGAGCTATTTAGCTGTAAATAGCAACAAAAGCTTTGTCGGCACCAAAGACTAAAATCGTAAGATGTGGTTAATTCTTCTCACACTTATTGTATGACTTAGATATTTCACATGCCTTTAAAAACGATCAAGTAGAACATAAAAATGGACAATTCTGGTATCAGTGGGTGATCACGCATCCATATATGGTGATCTATGTAGTCCCACATCAAAAACCAAGCAGAAAGTTTGCTGAAAATCACCCCGGCACCACGAAGTGTGCACTCGGTAAAATCCTAATTTTACAGCAACTTACAGGTAAGATTTGTCAAATTCTACTATTTTGCAAACTAACAAAATTCACATATCCCCTATAGTGTAATGAGCCACCATAGAGGTAGGGAAAAAATAGCATACTCATTTATAAACTTGATGGGTCAGTATTATGCACTATCTTTGAAAAACTGATGGTTAGAATATTTTTTCACAAAATAAATAGGGTCAAACTGTGAAAAACAGCGATTTTTTTAAACTAATGATTTTTCAATTTATAATTTGTACTTCAGTGGTAAACTGTGCACTATATTAATGTAATAACATCTACCCTGGCCTGAAAGCAATGAGTTTATCTTTCATTTGCTGGAAATATTGTGTAAATCGGATAATTTTTGGCTAAACTACAGCATTTCTTAGTGAAAATTCAGGAAAAACTAAGTTTTAGGTTCCCAACTTGCGGCATCGAGCTATAGTGCCTAAGGTACTGAAAAGCTGTATCATTGGTATACAACTGGAAGAGGTTAAGTTGAAAATTAAGGGAGAGACAGCATAGTTTAGATGATATAGATCAAAGGAGCATTGGACATTTATCTATATAAATTGAAAGAGTGTACCATTAATATTTGCTCTAGCGCTCAAGAGTTTAGATAAGTGGAGCGAATGTGATCCTGATAGATAAGACAGTAATACCTTGCAGATTTATAAGGCGCACCCCAATCAGACATGTCCTATATCATGCCCGACCTATAGGGCGAAACTGGGTTCATATTTTGTTTAATAAAATCTAGTATATCCGTAGATTTGATTGACTCTCTAGATTCTACTGCAATATGTTCTACAGACGACAGGCAATATCACATATATAGGGATGTGTTTCTTATGCACAGTAAGAGCCCAGATCAAAAGGACCAATGTATCCAGCAAAATGTCCCTTTCAATGTACTACTGTTAGGTGCATCGTTATTCCCTTCAAAATATGCGCCAGGGCCCTGTTTTTCCCTATCTTACGGACAGATACGGATGTCCGTATGTGATTTACCATATGTTGGTAAATCAAATACGGCTAGGGGGGGTACCAGGTCGTATCCTAAAAGTGACATACGGATGTCCGTATGTAACATACGGACATCCGTATGTGATATACGGACGTCCATATGTGACATATGGAGGTCCGTATGTGTCCGTATGTAGTGTCCATATCTAATATTATTTTGTTTCATTTTAATACATTTTAACATAAGGAAAAACAGGGCCCTGGGGCTTAAAGATAGCAATTATATCCAGATATAAGAAAAACCAGAATATGAATGAAAAAAAAAGGATAACAGCAAAGGCAGTTTGTCATTTGTGAACATCCTGGCATATTTTAAAGAAAAAAAAAAGTTCTTTAAGCCTTACCCATTGGATCTACTTCAAGTACTTGGTTACAAATACCCAAGTATATGGTGCATCCCTAACTTTAGCTGAACCTTCTAGAGCCCCATCCCTAATACTAGATATAAGGCGCAAGTTGAGCCTTATTTTCAAATTTCAAAGGATAAAGAAAAGTCTTGCTATGAGAAACTTAAGGAGTACCTCTGACCATGATGCCACTACCAAGGGACTGAAGGTAATTTTCCATTTTCTGGTGCTGTTGTAGAAAGCATTTCAGTAACCTGTAGTTTTGTGGCTTTTGTACATTTTCTCTAACACCAATAGGGTTAGAATTGTAAATGAATTAATTGACAATCTTATACTAGTACGAGGTAACCTGTGGATATGAGCTGGATATATCATCTCTAATCACTTTGCCTGTGGTTTGCAGATGGCTGACCGTCCCAGGCTGCAAGCTGTCCCACTTCGAGAGTTGAAAGACTTGTCCAAAAGTATACCACTGGGCCTTCAGATGGGTCTGGTGCCATCACAGCCTGGTGCAAACCTCCGCGAGCATGTGTGTGATGTCTGCGGTTACGGAACGAGTAACTCATATAACCTGAAGAGACATCAGAGAACACACACCGGGGAGAAACCATATGCATGTATGATGTGCAGTAAACGCTTTAACCAGAAGTCCCACCTGCAGTATCATATCGGCCGGCGGCACCCAGGGATCATGCAGCACCTCACCTTACCACAGGTCTAACCATAGGGACAAGCAATATCTTCTTCCTATAGCTTTAACTATTGAATATACCTATGGAGAAAGTGTCACAACAGCTAAAGCGAATTCCAAAAGCATAAACCATGGATTACATTATGACATTTGTACAGCCAGATATTCAAAGACAGTCACCTTCTGAACGTGTTGAATTTGTAGATTGTACAGAAAAAGAAAGACAGCACCATAATGACTATGTACATACACCAATTAGATTTTGCTCACTGTATGAAAGAAAGAATAAAGATGTTTAGATCAACCATGATAGAGATTTTTTTGATGATAGGTTAATTTTATTGCTCACTCGAGTCTGATCTCATATATCACAATAGCATAGCAAACGAACTTCCAGACTTAAACACTGTGTTAGAGCCTATAGTGAGGGTTACCGTTGACTGCAGTGCCACTCACGGTCGGGGCGTTGGCCTCGTTTTAATTGACTATGATGTCATCTATAAGACACTAATTGTTCATGTCCCTTGACTCATGGGGCACCTTACTGTTCAGGTCTCATGTGTGGCTTATAGTATTCTGCCAACGTCAGGGTGCAGCTTATCCACAGAAACAGCCTTTGCAAGACATTTTACTCTATGAGAGGTAGCGAAGACAGCAAAGGCAGAAGCATTCCTTCTCCTAATTGACCTGCCGCCACCTGGTGTATTGCTGTAGAAACCTCGGGGGTAAGGCTATGTCTGCGCCCATGACCCAACCCCAAGGGCCGCTATAGTACACATACCCTCACTACCACCATCCTCTACTCACTTAAAGCTCTGTATATAAGCAACACTGCCAATTTGGAAAAGGCCAACTGAACTTTACAGTTCCAAGTTTGGTCTTGTAGTATGCATAGAAAACCCCTTATAACATTCACCGTAATGGCCAGTTTAAGCACCGGGGTCTCAAATAAGCACCGGTCTCGAATAAGCGCGGGGGTACTAGGGTATTAAAATCAATGTTAATCACTGAAAACAGTATTCAAATAAGCGCCTGTCTCGTATGAGCGCTGGGGGTATAGAGATTGAAATTTATGAGCGCCCGGGCGCTTATATGGGCCACTATGATATAAGCTGCATCCTGAGTTGATCCCATTATAAGCAAAGCTTTATTGATTGATCCACTACTGGAAATATCAATTGACAGCAGTCTAATCCGCATAAATCTGGTTCAAAAGGGTGAAAGATGGGTTACAGTGGTTAGTGATAGCAAGTAATCAGATCTTAGGCCTCTGATAACTTACAGTGCAAAATATAATTTAGAAATCCCCAGCCTATAAGGTGCACCTCAGGTCTAACTTTGCTGCCCATGAGGGTTATCGTAATGGCCCGTTTTTAAAAGCACTGGGGTCTCAAACAAGCGTCGCTCCCAAATAACGGCCGGGAGTCCAGGGGTAATGAAAACAATCTTAATTGTTAACTCTTCCTTTACCAAGGTATTTTAAGCTGATTTTCGGCCTTTAGAGGGTGTCATTATCTTTCCATAACCATTGAAATCATGTTGATATTCCTACCAGAAGTAGTGAAGATACAAGCTAAGCATATGGGCAGAACATTAAGGAATCCCAAATGTCTGTATCTATCCTGATAAGGGAGTTAGACAAGTGATATAGAGCATACATACTTGAGAAAACGGTGAGTCAATTGAACTTCAAACATTAACATTTCAGGACTCCCTTTATCGATTTAGATGAAAAAAAAAAAGAGATATTTTCAGAATTTTCAAAGAAATTGGTCACATGGTACATCTGCACTTTGGTTACCATGGCAACCAGATCTATGTGAAATCACTATTTCCAGTATGTATGTTGCTATGGCAACCAAACTTCTGGTCCAGAATACCCCAGAATAGACTAAAAGCATTGGTACCAATTTTTTTCTTCATGAAAAATTAGGTTTTCACTGAAAAAAGTAAAAGTAATTAACATTTTTCATGATTTTTGCCTTAAATACTGAGTAAAATTGCCCCAAACCTTGCCTGATTTTCAGCAATGTTTACAAGCTCACCATATCTCAGCAACTAATGGGAGGAACTAATGGTAGGAAAAGTTCTGACAACATGGTGAGATTTCTGAGGGAGAGCTGGGGTGCTGAAAATCGGCCAGAAATCGGCGATTTATTTTCGCAGAAATGCACTCTCGGTAAAGGAAGAGTTAATCACTAAAACCAGAATTCAAATAAGCACATAAGGACTGGGGATACAAGCGTACTGAAATAGAAATGCGCTCACGCACTTAAACAGGACACTACGGTATAAGCTGTCTATCCTAGCAAACACCACCCAAGGTACTCTACAGTCATCGAGATCAAGTTATTCTCAGGTGATTGACCTTTCTCATGTTTTCTATCTGATGATTCTTAACTTTGAATCCATACAGTTTGATATGTATTCATTCTACACCTATCATTAAGTGCCCCTGAAATGTAATGTTTATTTATGAAGTATGTTATGTTTTATAATTTGGATATTTTTCTGTCTTAGTTGCAGAACTTGAATCCGGAGTTGATATCATTGCTGGAAGCGGGCCGGGTTCAGTGTTCCGGTTTGCAACAGAATGGGACAGCACAACAGAATGGGGCAGTACAAGAAAACTGGGCAGCCGGACAAAGTGGGGCAGCACAACAGAATGGGGCAGCACGGCCAAATTGGATGGCTGGAGAGACTGGATCACCACAACAGACTGGGGCAATACAACCAAACTGGGCAGCCGAACAGATTGGGTCAGTGGTTGAATATGGCAGGGCAGGTGTTGGTAATATGGGCCCTGCTAGTTTAAACACCCATCAACCACCTCCAAACATTCATCAACCACCTCCACACACCCATCAACCACCTCCAAACACCAAACAACTACCTCCAAACACCCATCAACCACCTCCAAACATTCATCAACCACCTCCAAACACCCATCAACCACCTCCAAACACCAAACAACTACCTCCAAACACCCATCAACCACCTCCAAACACCCAACAACTACCTCTAAACACCCTTCAGCCACCTCCAAACACCCAACAACTGCCTCCAAACACCCACTCACTGCCTCCGAACACCCGACAACTACCACCATCACCTATACAAGTGGACCTTACCAGAGACTCTACTAAAAAGTGTAGTTTGTGTGGGTTTGAGTGTGACACTTCTGAAGTCTACATTCAACATCTGCAAGAGAACCACTCAATGGGATATCCGACACTTCGTCGACTACTCAACTTTCCAATAATGAGTGATTTGACTTAAAAATATGATGTCAAAAGAAACCGCGACAGTTTAGAGGGATGTCCATACCTCTCTGTTGTAGAGGGAAATTGACATTTCTAGTATCAAATTTGGGCCAAAGGTTCATGAGAAAAAGATTGTCAGATAGTGACACCCTTCATTTTTAAATCCCTGGACCCACTACGGTGGAGGCATACCCTGTGTCTGAACTATTCTGTTCAGTTTGATATAAAATGGTGTGCATTTGCAGTATCCTTTACACTTTGCTTACATTTCTTGAATGATTGATATAACTATTAACAAGACAGTGGTTTGTACTTGGAAAATGGAGATAGAATGGAGCTAATCTTGGGGTGATACTCGGACAGACCCTGGGGCTGGTCCAGGGGTGATCTGCCGGAGTATAACCCCAGGATCAGGCTTAGTATCAAATCAAGCTCATATTGGTAAATATGCCTGAGCCTGGATCTAGCCTCAAGTGAGTAAGATCTTTTTTTCAGTGAACACAGGCCTTAGTACTGTAAGGAATAATGTACATATTGTTCGCTGTTCAAGCAGGACATAAGTTATCACTACACCGGGCTGCAACTGTGCCTATCTGTTGGCAGCATGAAGATATATATATATATATATATATATATATATATATATATATATATATATATATATATATATATATTGTGTATGTGTACACACATTGTTATCATTATTATCATATTCCCCAAGAGCACTTAAATTACCATGTATCCTACTTGGATATAGGATACATGGTAATTTTGTTTCATGTATACTAGATTAGATAGAATGTCATAATTGGTTCTAGAATATAGATAGACTGTCAAAGCAGAAAGAATATTACACAGAAGTCCAATCATGGGAAATCAATTCCCATCTGTTATCGGGTTTTGCATTGAAATGCCGTTTCTGATACTTAATGAATAACCCAAATATATTTCCATTGTAATACATAGAGATCAGCATGCCAGTGTGTCATTCATGTACAGTGCATTGTGCCGCCTTTTGCTATCAATACCTTCAGACACTCTGTTTCACAAAGTACATATATCCCGAAAATAGGGAGTGTGACCTTTCATTTTGTCCTAAACATTGGAACAGTGATGCCCCGTTCTTTTTCAAAACTAGGATCCACTGCTAATCCTGGAGGGTTTATATGATGCACCAAATGCAGAGCTGATTAGTTCCCTGCTGCATTGGTGCATCATGCTTTAGAATCGTTTGGTGCATCATACCAATTGTGCACGAGGCATTAGAAACATACCTTCCTTAAAAAGTTAAAAGACTTGTATACCTCACCGTATAGATGTATGGTGTTGTTAATCATTGACAATATTGTAACTGTTAAGAGATATCTTCAGTGAGAAGATGATTTACATTGAATTTGTCAGATGTTTTAATAGACACCTCAATATCAGGTGTTTGGGTTGAGTTTTGTTTAAAGTAATGATAAGCAGTGGCGGATTTAGACGGGGGGCCTCTCTTTTTTCATTGTAGTTGGCAGTTTACTTAACTATTTTAGCCTGAAATTTCAGCCAAATTTAGGGATTGGAATACAGGTGTCCCCCTGCTTCTCCTGGATCCCCCGCTCATTTAGAGCCCCTAAGGTATCAATGGTCAGGGATGTGAGATATTCCACATCAGTCAGCATGATGCACCAATACCCTACTGGTTATATGCTTGCTAGTGCTGTATTGGAGCATCATATGACGACAAAACATTGATGTTACAATATTATTGTGTAGAGGACTGGATACGTTTGTTGTTTATGGATCCATTAATTATTGTAATTACGGTGCCTTTCACATTATGTCTTGTTATATGGAAAGAGGTTCTGCACATGTATGTATACGCCTATGTTGGAAATATTGTGAACTTAGAAAGTCAGTGAAAATAAAGGGTCAGGAAAAGGCAGGGATTTAAAAAAAAATCTTGAGTCAGAGAAAGTCAGGGGAAATCTGCCAAAATGTATCGCCTGTGTTTGATGTTTGACAAATCTCCCCAAAGGGCATTCAAGTATTATTTCCAAAGATGACATTTTTTTCCTGAAAGTTAAGTTTAGACTCACTATGATAATTAATATTTTACTCTATCATTTTATAATTGCTATGATAAATAAGACATTGTGTATAGATTTGAGTTTAAACGGTGCTGTGTCATATTCTGCAGCATCATGATTTGGTTGTTTTTGGTCAGGGAGAGTCATGTTCTAGTCTCTACTAACACTCTAGGGGTCGCATAGTTTCCTTAACCCTTTAACTGGAGCTAATACAGTAATGCATTATGCCCATTGGTCGTCATGATGCATGAATGAAGCCCTGGCTACCTCCACTCATCATGGCGCATCATGTTGATACTCTTCCGGAGGGTTGGCATGATGCAGCAATGAAGTGTTTGCGAGCAGACTTTGCTTGCATTTCATGGCTGCATCGTGACGACCAATGGGTATGATGCACTCCTGTACCATGGCTATATGTCTACAATAATGCAGGCCTAGTGAGCCTTCGCCTTGGCCAGCAGCTATTGGTATTAGTTAATCAGCTGTACATTTCAGTAGATGTGTGTCCCAGTAAATTGTTTTATTGCTCCCTTTGATCCAGATAAGAATCTGATCGGGGTTTGGTGTGTATTCACTCTCCAGCTCATATCAGGTGTTAATACAGCAGTGCAGCCTGTGCTGGGAGAAGCTAGCTGACCGCTCAGGCGTCGATGACATACCAGAGTAAGGGATGCGGCAAGCTTAAGTAGCAGGGGCGTACGTCAGGCTGGGTTAGCGAGCCTGAGTGAACCTACTCCTCAGGGCTGTATTCAAGCAACATGCCAACCTAACAGGAGTGTATCAACCTTGTGTGATTGGCATGATGCAGTAATGAGTAATGGTCAGTACACTCCTTGTGTGATTGACATGATGCAATAATGAGTTATGGTCAGTACACTCCTTGTGTGATTGGCATGATGCAGTAATGAGTAATGGTCAGTACACTCCTTGTGTGATTGGCATGATGCAGTAATGAGTTATGGTCAGTACACTCCTTGTGTGATTGGCATGATGCAGTAATGAGTAATGGTCAGTACACTCCTTGTGTGATTGGCATGATGCAGTAATGAGTAATGGTCAGTACACTCCTTGTGTGATTGGCATGATGCAGTAATGAGTTATGGTCAGTACACTCCTTGTGTGATTGGCATGATGCAGTAATGAGTAATGGTCAGTACACTCCTTGTGTGATTGGCATGATGCAGTAATGAGTTATGGTCAGTACACTCCTTGTGTGATTGGCATGATGCAGTAATGAGTAATGGTCAGTACACTCCTTGTGTGATTGGCATGATGCAGTAATGAGTAATGGTCAGTACACTCGTGCATCATGAAGACAGCATTACAAAGTGTCCTTGACATTGAAGAAGTGCATAATGGCAAACTGCCATGCCAATATTTGCGCATCCCAAGAATTGTCAAACATCATTAGAGTATTGAGATGTCGTGCAGCCCTTACACCTTACACTGGAACCGATCTACCATGAAATAGTGGGATAGAATCAGTATTTTTGGGAGCATTGTCTGCTATATGATTTTTTGTTCAGGTGTTGTTCTTGGGAAGCTTTAGTAAGGTACATTCATATAGTTTCTCCCATATGTTGTTACATCTAGAATTTCTTAAACTATTGTGTTATAAAAAAGGCGCCATCTGAAGCTGCCTTTTATTCTTTTTTTTAAAAACATGTTGCAATTTATCTTATGACGATTTTATGATGATTCTACCATGGCGTAATTGTTAGGTTTTGAAGTATATTTAGTCCCACAATACTTTGTTTGTAAATCTTGAATGTGTTGAATGTGCAATAAATATAATTATCTGAATATATATAGATGTTGTTTTCTTTTCATTGATTCCCCAACAGGTTTCTAGCAAAATCCACTGAATAACAGCGAAATTAGAATATTCATATTTTCCTGGATAGTTTTATTCAGCTCTATAGCTCTATTTCTTTCCATGGTCCTCTGAAGTATATATGTACTCTCCAATAACCTGTATTCATATCTATGTCCATCCAATTAGCCGATTATCATTCATACATAGAGAGACAGAGAGAGAAGTTCTCTTTGACAGCGACCATGTGCACTTTTTCTGAAGGTGGTAAAGGCACCCCCAATGTAACTGTCTCATTGTGGCCCAAATTATCCTCCAAAAGAGTGGCGCATTTTGTTCATTTGGCCTAGACCACCCAACTCCAAAAACGGGATCTTTCATTGACTCTCAAATCTCCATCCCTGTGTACCTGCTAAGCTACCGGGTGACCTGTATTCATGCTGTACTCTACTCCTGGATGTCCCTTAGTCTGTTGTGCCTGGATCCTGCACAATTCAGTGCACGTTCTGCATGGTACCCTGAATGCAGCTGCATGCTTCCACATTATTACCCCCTTGAAGGGCTGCACAATGTTTTCTGAATTGTACCCTTGCCTTTGCCCTGAGGCATGGAGCAGCTCTGGTGAATCTAATTGCAGGGGATGCAATAATGTATCGTGCCAATTCCATGGGCTGAGATGCTCCTGAAGGGGTGGCATGATGCACCAATGCAGTTCTGGCCGTAAGGCAGCATCATGGCTCATATTCTTGATGCACCATACAGCAGTAGCAAGAAAATGTGCTGCGCATCAATATGCATCCTACAAACCCGCCTTCAGTTCTTCGGTATATCAACACAGTATATGTATTATAAATCTAAGGGAATCCAGCTGTCCCCTTCAGAGTGCAATACTTACCGGATTGATCAATCCTTTTAATTTGGTATGATGCATAAATGCAGCACTGTCGTGTGACTAATGGCTTAGATAGTTATGCATCATAGTAAGGAAGGAGGTGATGCATCAATGATTGCGGGTTTAACCATTGCCTGTTAACAACCCTATGAGGGCTGCATAGTCTTTTAATGGTTTATGCTACCAGGGCTAAATACTAACACTGGCCTGGTTTTAGGCTGTGGGTCTGTGATTTTCTGGAGATTTAATTCGAAATCAGCCATTTGGCCAGGAGTATATCTGACAATACATAGCTATATATACTATACTGCTGGCACTAGTGGTCCAAGGCCCAAAATGTTAGTAACTACCCCTGAATTATGTCTATTTGTCATGTTTCATGAGTACAGCGCTGACCACATGACAGGGCTGCACCCGTCCATCAGGCAGCACTGATGAGGTTGAGACAGTCATTGACTCAATGATTGAGGGTCGGTATGATGCGTCAATGCAGCGCCGATTAAACAACAACTGCAGTGCTACACCAGGATGGACAATTTGCATAAAATAGATTTGAAGGGTTAAAACCGCCATTGTCACACTGTGCCAGCCTTGTCCTTACCTACCGGCACCCAGTGGCACATTATAATATCATGTGCTTGCATGAATTACATTTATAGCAGCACTCACTGTACATGGGATTCACCATGGCAACAGGACAAGCATGAAATGTGGCGCATGGATGGTGTCCCCATCTAGTGTAGTGGTAGCTATCTAACATGATCAGACTCTCACAAGTAGGTTCTGCGGTATTGAAGTGCCACCTTACTGATGCTATTGTAGTCTTGTGGAACAAATACACACAGATAACACTGTGCCAACCATGTTTATCAAGAGCTTTCTTAAAGAGCCGACTGTTCTGTTACATCTCCATCCCTTCTATACTATTCGGCATTTTGTATTGAAATCATTGGTCCAACCAAATTTGACATACTTCACAAAAGCGCCAATACTCTCCAACGCAAAACTTGAGTTTGAGTTGGAATGCTCAACAACTTTTAATTTCATCAATAAAGTATTTGGGAATCTCTATTCCGACTCTCTACAAAGTCTACTTCAGTACTGGGCACTGAGTACCATCCCCCTATGTCTGTTGGTGGTAGTATTTTATTCACCTTTTTTTTTGCTGCTGATCACCAATGCCAATTAGTTGGGCAACATTGAATCAAATAATTTATAATATTGATTCAGCATCAAAGTGACTTTCAAATCCCTATTTGGGTCCCTATTTAGGTTGACGTCTTAAGGTATGTGAACGCCTTAATATTATTCTACTGTAATTAAAACCTAATTAGCTCAGAATGACAGGCTTTATTATAGGTGGAGTCATGGTATGGTTTCAAAGTCTCAATGGCATAGCTTTAAATGTCACTATGCACGTTGATAAGTCAGAGCAATACAAATGATTGATTGTGATTGCTCTGCACATTTCCCATCAGTTTTGAATTGAATTTCCCAACAAATGATGGAATTTCACTACATTCTATTTTGTTTTATTTTTTTTTGTTTGCATTTTTCCCCTCCAGGATCTGGTTAATTTTACTATGATCTATTCTGTCAACCTGAAAATTGTGGGGGCGCACCCCCCGCATCCTCCCATGACTCTGCCGTTAACCAACCTTGTATTGATTATGTTATAAATAGATATAGGCCTTTGTTAATACAACATGATATGTGACAACCAGCTGAAACTGAAGCTATGCAGAAGATTGACGCAAGCAAAACTTTATAATTAACATTCAGTTTATTCGCCACACGAATTGTACATAATCCCTACAGTGCATGGAGTATTTTCTAATCATACATCTACACATCATTCATGTAAGCATGTACTTTAAACTACTATGGCATATTGTATACAAATTTGAAGTTTGCAATAAAATCTATTGAACTTGAACTTGAACTTGGCAGTAATGATATGGACACCCTGTCATTTGTACATCTCGCACAATTTTGGGTAATTTCATACATGCTATCTCATTGTGACCACCTTTGCTTACCCCTAGGTATAAGTGTTACTGCCGGCTATATTGGCAACTTCTTTACTATTTTGCACAATGTTATCAATATGTTATTAATATTTTTCAATGTTTTCTCATTTTAACAGGAGATGCGACCTTCGTCACACACACACCGGTACAGGTTTGAGTGCTCAATATGTGGCCACTCCTGCCCAGCACAGAGTAAACTGGACAGCCACATGTTAAGTCACACTGGTATCAAACCCTTCTCCTGCAGCACCTGTGACCGCTCCTTCAACAGAAAAGACAACCTCAAGAGGCACCTGTCCAAGTGTCCCGGCCTCAAGGCGGCCATTAGTTTGGTGGGTACCGAGTTTTACCCCATGATAGAGCGGGGGCTGGAGGAAGGGAATGAGATGAGGCAACGACATACTGATGACACCACAGGGGGAGGACAGGATTTAGGAGGGGGGTTCCATATTTGATGGGACTTTGAAAATTCAAGCCAATTACAAATCTTAATTTTCTTATCAAATCAGATTTTACAAAGTCCCAAAACGTATTCTGAAAAACAAACAATAATGATAAAAAAAAACAGCCCGAAATGACATGTTTTGTGATGAGACCAGGGCTCTGTGATCTAGTCCTGCCATAAAATACACATCCTTTAATTATGTACACATTATTTTCTATTTTTTTTTTTGCAAAATTTGATACCCCCCTACGTTACACTGTGTACAATAAAAAAAAGGCATGGACATCCGACATTTCGGGCCGTATTATGCAGGAGTGTAGAGAAATTTCCACAACTGAAGGGCAACATGTGAAGTTTATTTGTGCGACTACTGGTACTTTTCTTTTCTATTCTTTTTTTTTTTTTGATTTTGCCAAAAATCTCGTCGCCGCATCCGTAATCCAAGTTATTAGAATAAAATGGCCTTATTGGGGATGTTAGGTTTTTTTCCCCGCATGCTGGCAAATACTTTTGCGACCCCCTCCCCAACCATTATGGTAAAAGTTATCACGACCCCACCTCAAGCGCTAATTTTAGAAAATGACCTCCCCCACCAAGGCACTATTTTTCAAAATATCCCTCACGCTCATATTTAGTAAGCCCCCCCCCCCCGGCAATAAATGACTCGACTCTAAAAGCCCCAGATAAGTTACATTGTTGCTGGCATATCAAATTTCACCGTCTAATAAAATATATTTTTCACTAGATGAAAATTATCTTCTTTCCCTTTAAGACCAAAATATTGTAACTGAGTTGGTGTATACGTGTTCAAGGTGAAGGGATATTTATTTTAACTATTTTCCTCACAGAAGTGAACATTTTAGAGAATCTAGATGCTTGGTCTGCATTACAAATCTTGTGGTATATTTCTTATATTTGGGTTTGTCAATCTTACATTTTAAGGTGATTTGTTTCAGTAGGAACAGACTATAATGCATGCTTTCAAATGTATGAAGACTTTTAAATAAAGTATTATGAAAAGAATGTTAGGCTCCATTATTGAGTAGAATTACCGTAAAGCATGAACATTGGTTTTAAAGTTCTGATGATCTTTAACCATTTAAGGAACACTCATACATCATGCTCTAAAAGAAAATTTGGGAAATCAAGAATCCAATTAACATATGGCTTCACAATATCAGGCTGGATGGATGGTTCTTTAGTAAACCTAAAATCTTTCTTTCAATGATCTATACTTGTATATTCCCGACTCCTGACTTCAAGAATTTTATTTGTTTGTACAATCTTAGATATCGCGGTATGTTAGTGTTTCATTAGACGGCTAACACCCCCTCCCCCCCCCCCCACAAGAAAAAAAAAGAAGCGAGGGGGAATAAAATGGGGAATGAGGAGGGCTACAGATATTAAAACATAGTGTTCTAAGGGATAGATACAACCCTAAGACCTAATTTCGTGTGCCCAAATACACAAGGATTCGACTCAAAAACATGAAAAAAAATCAGACCCCCTTTCCTGCACGATTCTCTATCTACCACTGATTTCTATATGATAAACAAACATACAACCACTGCATTCTATGGTGACACTGTTTCAGAGAATCAGTTGATTCAGTAATCAGCTTAATCCTGAACGGAGTTCGCCGATTTATTGAGACATAGCTGCATGGCGCCTTGGCATTTTATATTTGTGGACTAATACATACATTGTGATTGGCTTTATATAGGAATGTATTTATGTCTTTATCCCTGAAATCGGGGAACCTCAAGACTTCCATCCCTGCATATATGTCATTTACCAGCTGTCCATCCAAGAGAATTCATAATCAATTGATTTCCGTGATATTGGCAAATATTCGACTAAAAACAAACAATCCACCGAAATGTTATCCTAGTCATCATAAGGAGCCTCTGCACCAAGTTGGAAACATTAACTACCGGTATCTAAGTTTCCTCATTAGACTGGACTGATAGAATGATGTTGTACAGTGGTACTGCTTAAACTTTGCTCCAACTTGTGAGAATTATCCAGACCAAATAAAAAAAAGGTTTGTTTCCAGCCAACCGACCGACCTCAGCAAAATAGGGTCGACCTTAGACTTTTGTTCTTTTAATTTATCAGAATTTTAGCTAATTTTCAAGAACTTTTGAGCACTTTTTCGGATTTTTCATATTTTTTACTTCAGGTTTTCATGAGTTTAATCTTTTGGTCTATAGTCACTTTCTTAATGAGGCATACTTTGCATTATTTTCACATTGGTCACATGTTTTTCATGTTCTTATCGTAAAATAAGATAATTGGATAGATCTGCCCCTACATTTCTATGCAAAATAAAAACAAATAAATTAAAAAAAAAATCCTACCTATCGACCCTTGGTCTTTGAGTTATGTTACTGGAAACACCTGAATCTTGTTTTGGCCTAATAGAACATGATGAGGTGAGAAAGGGGACCGCAATGTATCTTTGATTACATCCTGATTATTATCTAAAAAAAAATGTTATGTACCCCACAGACTCACCGAATCAAATAAGAATAGGCATTTGTGGAATAGATTAAAGTTCACACAGCATTCAATTCCACTTTTTAGAAAGGTCTTTACAGACACTAGATCATATGTGATTAGATTAAATACAATGATCTTCAATCAGGTAAAATGTTAAGCAACTCGGTCCCCTAGTGCCCCCTCCCCTCTGCCCACGTGTGAACACCCGTGTTCGTTCCACTAAATGAACAAAGACGTAAGTGAGTCGTTATATGAGTTGATATATCCGCTCACATCGACTCACGTCGTCACGGCCCACTGGTCATAGCCCGCGCGCTTAACACCCGTACCCTCTGTACCGACCCCCCCCCCCCCCCCACCCCACCCTCACCGCCGCAAGGTACCGTTCCTTTGATGATGCGTCGCATGGTAGGCTAATCGGACGTGTGAAAGGGATTTGATTGACGCACAGGGAAAGATAGGTGCCCGCTTAGGGACACTTTAAAAATATGAATTAAAATAAATGATTGACGCCATAAGTTGGATAATCCAACGAGACATGGATAATCCAACGAGACATATAGAATAACTGATGGTCCCCAATCGATAAAGTATGATGGATCTAACTTGATGAAGGCAAAAAACATATACAGGCCTAGGTCAGTCGTATCTGAAACCTCCCCAGCCGGGAGGGTGATGTGGGCAGAGGCAGTGGGGCTCTAAACCTCTGAGAAAATTCTGTCCCATTTTCTATTACCCAAAGTCACAAAATCATTGATAAGTCATAAGAAAAATTTACAGAAAATCAAAAACAAATCAGGAAATGATTTGATGAAATATAGAAAAAAAAACAGCCTATTTAGTAATAGAAATTACCTCTTTAAGAAAAACAGAGAGATTTATAAAACACCAACTGTATATCAGTTATACATATAAGTAAGATTCAGGTCTGTTTAGTGCTGGCCTATGTTTGTTCATATGATCACTTTAAATGAATACAAGTTGTACTTTGTTATCTAGTGGTACAACATTGGTACATAGATGTTGGTCCAACTCATGAAAATCCACCAGTTATTACATGGTGGGTTCAAATTGAAATATATCAAGTTTGCTCTGTATTTCTATATTGTAGATAAAAAACATGATATCTAAAACTTTTCCTACAACGTGTGGAGTTGATATAACGGATTGACACAAGGTTAAATTTGGAGAGAATATCCACAATTTAAGTAACAAAAAATGAAAATTTATGTGAGGTGTGTCTAAAAGATTTTTTCTGTGAAAAGTCCATAAAATATTGCAATTTTATCAGCTGGGTAATCACTGTCTCATCATACTACTTAGTCAATGGCAACACCAGTAAGTACCCGGGAGGAACATACCATTGGGGAGATACTCTAAACACACAGAAAACACAATGATAAGGAAATAAGAAAGGTATTTTTATTTTTACGGGGTGACTAAAAAAACACACATTATGTCCATTTGGACTCATGATTTGATATTCAACTTTAGGGAGTAGGGTAAGAACTACAGTGCTGTCTTGTCTGCATTGATAAGGCAAGATATCAATATCTAAGCGGGTGGTAGGGAGTGGGACGCCTTTCTTTGATGTTTATATCAACCTGGCACCGCCACATATCAATGGTTTGGGGAAAGAGAAGGTGAGAAGTCCGCTACCTTACATCTAACCCCCTACACTGGGTCGCTGGGGTGAGAAGACAGCTTTCCCGTACCCTGGAAGCCACTTCACTCAGGCTCACACCTCGCGGCCCACACAGGTGAGAAGTCCTCTACCTCACACCCCGACCCACTACTAGTCACACCTGGCCGCCCCCACCATTACCTGCACCACCAGGTGGGGTATAAAGCACCGTGACCGCGCCACCACATCATCACAACCCTTCCTGACCTCTCCAAGGACACATCTACCTGCTTCAACTCACCTGACGACCTTCACTTCATCTTCATACAACCTTCAAGTTATACTCAGACGGTCTTCAGCTGCATCACACCGGTCTTCATATCTCCACCCCTGGTCTTCCTGAATCCCCTGTTACCATGGCAGGTTCCGGGTTCAGTCACCAAGCTGTCCTGATCGTCAACTTCCTGTTCCTGGTGACCTTTACCTTGGGCGTCCCGTTGACCCGAACTGACCCCTGGTGGGGCTCTGCCCTCTCGGACGCTGCTGACGAAGGGCATGGCGGTACTTCCGGCACAGAGGGATACGAGCTAGTGGGAATGTGCAAGGCTACCTGCATCCAAGACGTGAGTATACAAGAAGTAAATCTGTACATACTTCTGATTGCGCTTCATTTGGTTTCCAATATATTTACTTGTGTCCCCATAGCATTGTTTAACATGGTTCCCCTTACATTACAGATGCTGACCTGGCCACCTACGGACAAACAGTGCCTGGACAACGACCAGTGTGTTGTGGTGAGTAGTGATTGCTTGTTATCATTTCTATACATGACATCTTATCTGGTATATTCCCAGTAGGCTCCGATCATTGTAGTACATGCACCACTGTGAATAAGTATACAAGTGTATTTTGATTTGGCCCATTTTTACATATTTTTTTCTACTTATAGTGCTGGCAGATGTGTGAGCTGCTGTACCAGGCAGAACACAAATGGAGGCAGACCTGTGCAGATGCCGAATGTGTAAGTGTTAATATATCTGTATAACTTATACATCAGTGAACTTTTTCTATGGATAATTATATTTAGGTGCTGATTTTCCCTTTTCTGTTTTCAGTCCTTTGGATGTACCCTGGCGTGCAAGTTTGACTTTGTGGCGGCCAAGCCTGGTGTAATTGACAGCTCGTGGGAGTTCCCTGCAGCCCCGGTGACCAATGAGGAGAGCGCATCGTCCCTGACCATGACGTGGCCCCGCCCACAGCGCGTCCAGACCACACCCACTGAGGGAGAGGGGGTGGTGCAGCCTGTGTTTGTCGTCTACACGCTGCTGTTTAGTGACGATAACCACGCCCACTGGTCCAAAGCTACCTCTGTAGGTATTTATTTAAATAATGTATACTAGATACCTATACACTATTTCCCTCTAATCTAAATGATAATTGTTCATGCTGTGATGGCTCCTCAGTTTATAGCTAACATTGTTGTAATTCTTTTTACCCATACAGACTGCAAACACTGGTACCCAGGTAACAGGAGACCATACGTCCATGTCCGGTCTGCGCTTCATGCTTCTCGCCTCCACCACCAGGGGCACTATCAGCATCTCTCACCCACCCTACCCTGGAGTCAAGGTGGACCCCACTACCACCACCACCAAGGCACCTCTTACCACAGCCCCTCACGCTGCCCCAGGTGTGCGCCCCCTGCCGCCTGTGGCCCCCATCGTACCGAGCTGGGACCCGTCCATGTTCACCGACAACACAGAGCAGCAGAGAAGAAGGACTGGTTCTGACCTCTTCCCCGACCAGGAGGTGGGTGTCTGTCCACTTGTTTGAATGCATAGTTCATTGATAGACGGCTGCAGCCCTAATGGTATACATAACCTGTATTCCAAAGAGACTGATTTAAACCCTAAACTCAGTATACTACTTCGTGGTTCTCAACCCCAACACCAAGGTTTACTCAGCCTAAATATGACACAATAGAGTAGCAAGAGACATTCTCCTGTGACCTTAGTATTTTTCTCATATGATTGATAACCAACATGTCTCCCTACAGAACCTGTCTGGTCGCGTCACCTCTCTCTCCGTCTACCCCAAGCCTCTCTCAGATGGAACCCTCGTCGCCCAGATCACATGGGATCAGGAGCTCTTGACGTCACCTTCTCTCGTCTATGATGTCACCTGGGTGCGGCAGTCCTGTGACGTCAGGGCGTCTGGACCGCCCTGCCACCTGGGTGAGGAAGAAGTAACTGCTCAGATTCCCGCCACGGATACTACGGTGGGTATTTATTAATGTCAAATTATGAATTGATTTGGTGTTTCACCCACTAAAATTAAACTGATTCATGGTGCTATATTCTGGCGGCTTGACAGCTCACAGACTTGCCTTGTACTCCAAGGTGCTATTTCATTGTTTGGTGCTAATATTACATTGTATTATCAATCTGTAGCCTGGTGCTATGGTGCTGTCGTAAATATACTATGTAGCATGTAGAACTCATAAGTAGATATTAAGTCACTTAGTTGCCCCTATAGTTTCGCAAATGTAAATATGTTCTTCAACCCAAATAGTTGCATGTCTGACCCCTTCTTGTACATTTCTGACCCCTCTCCGTCTGTTCTCCTGCTTGTACATGTGTAGATATTTGACCCCCTCTGTTCTCTCTTCATCCCTACAGGTGATGCAGGTAGCAGTAGCCGGCCTAACCTACAACTCCCAGTACCGCCTGTACGTGTCCCTGTCCGGGGATGCCCCTGAGCAGGTCGTCTTCTACACTCCCGTGTGTGAGCAGCCACAGAGGGAGTTTACTGTGTGCCCGACTCACAGACAGACTACCACTAGCACCCCTACTACCACCACTAGTACCTCTACTACTACCACTGGGACTACGACTACCAGAACTGCCAGTACTACTGGTACCAGTGTTCCGACAGTACACCCCCAGGAAGATACAGTGAAGAAGGCTTCATCACAAGGTAAGAATGAGTATTTTTCAGGTTTTCTAAAAACTAAAATCTTCTAAAATATTGATAGGATATATTATATAGCTAGATTGTTCACAATTCAGAACTATGAATTTCCACCTATTCCTTTTACGTTAGCAGCATTGGCATTTCAATAGCGTTGCTAAGGTTTAATTTCTCTTTTATAGAATTCTCCCAGTCCGGATGGATGGGTAACCATAGCGTTCTTGTGGTTCTAACGGCCGCCGTGAGTGTCAGCACTGTGCTCGTGGCCTGTGTCGGTATCGCCCTCTACACACGGTTCTGTCGCCGCCCCAGCCCCAACGAGGAGATGCTCAAAGGTAAGAAATCCCTCAATATTTCTGAATTTTTGTGAGTAGTTTACCTTAGTATTTACAGCACTTATGAATACATTAGTACCTGGGATATAGCTGTGACTACATTGCATCATAATATAAATATGTTCATATTCCTGTACTTATTTTTGTCTTACAGCTATGCAGAGCTATGCCAGTCTACCCCTGATACACGGAACGCCCTCCCAGGCTGGCTCCACCCCGAACCTGCACAACCTTCACCAACAGGCTCTCCTACAGGCCTCTCTACTCCAGCACTCATCTGCAGGCTCCACCCCTATGCGTCCAGGCCACGCCCTCCCAGCTCTAGGCCACGCCCAACAGCTGTACTACTCAATGGACGGCCTCAACACCAGTAGCATCGGCCTACCTCAGCCCCCACCCCTCCCACCGCTGCCACCACTGAGGAACATCCACCTGGGCGTGTCTTCAGTCCTACAGACCCCACCCACCGAGACCATCGACCACGCCTCCTTCTCCGAGCCTGCCGAAAGCCTGACCCCTCGCATGGGCACCAGCCTGCGTCTCACCGAGAATCCCTTCTACAACATGGAGGCGGGGCTTCTGCCTCAAGGGGCGGGGCTAGCTGTGGAGGGGGAGGAGCTACAGCGGAGATTGGCAGCTCTGGCCCAGGCGGACGAGGTGACGAGCCCTCTGCACAACCCGCGTCTTGCCGCCCTGGTGGCTGCTCGTGCCGAGGATGTTAGCTACAGAAGCAGGTCCATGGAGAGCCTTAACAAGGTTTCAGCTGGTCTGGGACTTCCACAGCTAGCACGCCAGGCCACCTCTACTGCCGACCTGGTGCTTACAGGATGGGACCGCCACAACGCCTCCAGTGCCGAGTGTTAGAACTCAACCCTACAGGAACTGAAATGGACTGGATAGGGATACACATGACCTAAGATGGTCAATGGAAATATCATGAGAGACAATGCGATGCAAAACTTGTGCTTGTTTTACATACTCGTATTTAACGTGTTCTCCTACATTGTCGTCATACATTGTTCTACCACCACGGTCACAGAGATAAGCTTGCTTTGTACATATGATTTGTAACCCAATGGACCATACCTTGTAAATATGTTGTTATTTATTGGATATTTATTTGTCTCTGTTCTATTGAATAAAATATTGGAAACTAAAGCATGGTCTTTAATTACATTTATTGCACCACACTGATATACATTATAGCAATTATATTCCAACCAGACTTGATGCAAATCACGACTTGATGATGTGGCATGGGAAACTGCTGAACTGCTGAACTGTTGTACTTTAGACATTTTAGCCGATTTTCATATTTTTCCAGTTCTGACCACTGCTCTATTGACTGAAAAAAAAACACCTGAAAATATGGGCTCATTATGTAACGTACTATCATCTGCATGGGACATCAACCATCCATGTCTATTATCTTATCTTGATGCCACCTGGTCTGTACTACTATAAAACTAAAAGTTTTAGTCACAACGCTGGTTCATTTGCGAATATGTTATATGAATATATCATATTCGCAATACTGTTGGAGCAGTACCATTTCCGTTTATTAGTGGAGTAGGAACGGGGGTTTTCGTGTACTTAGCCGATATGACAAATTTTTCTTTTTGGTGTTCTTATTGCGATATATTGTTCCATGATTTTTTTTGGGTTGCCATCTGGGATATTTTGGAGAATGGACATAATGAATTCAGTGATAATTCAGGGACTACTGTGCAAAATGACAATAACTTTAATTTCAGCCTGGAGTCTAGAATGTGGCCAAACACCCATTGCACCTGAATTTGATAGAAGTTCCTATACATGTATCACAGGTGGTTAAGAGGCCAAACCCAACAGCTGGCCATGGTTAGTACGTATAGATATAGGAGGATCTCTACTGGTATCAAAGGTTATGTATATGTAACATATACATCTGCAGCTATGGACACCTTTGTTTGATTTCCCGCGTTTGGGGCCCCCATGACACCCTGGCCTATTCCGACCTAGCGCGATACAATATTGACCAATGAGAATATTCCTTTCATTCAGTGCCGAGTTTTCAGGGTGCATTACGTAACACCTGGTACCCATCAGCTAGCTGTTATCAGTCCTTATCTCGAAAGGTATCAGCTTCAGCAGGGGTCAGATAACCCGGAATAGCCAAGCCTTGGACCAGTCAGTGTATTAATCATCGACATGATTTTTCTACACTCCCTGCTCTCACCAGGCAAAAAAAGAGGTTTATTTCCAGTTACCCGACCGACCCTAGCAAAACAGGGCTGATAATTTTTTCTTTCTTTTTTTTTGACAAGATCATAGTACCAATACCAATAGAGGTACAAAAATGGCAGACCACTTTTTGGAAAGATCTCTATCCACTGATTAAGCCAATATGCCAGTGTTCATAAGACCCTCATACACAGAATGCCTTCCCAGGCTAGCTCTCCCCGAACCTACACAACCTTCAGCTACAAGCCCTTCTACATGCCTCTGCCCCAGCACTCATCTGCAGCAGGTCCCATCCCTCTGCGTCCAGGCCACTCATCATCCTATGTTGCGATACATTGTTCAACCTTAGCCACGACCACAAGCGGTCAGTTATGGCATAAGTCAGCTAAGATAGATTTGTAGACTAATTACATTGTAGATATGTTGTGTTATTTATTGGATATTTATTTACCTCTGTTCTATTGAATAAAAGAAATTGAAACTACAGCATTGACTTTCATTACATCTATTGCACCGAACTCTGTATACATATATATGCGCCATTTATGGTGTCTGTCCCACACAGTTTCTCCATACTTTACCGGCTTAACTCTAACCAGGCAACCTGCTCTTCTGTTTACAGGTACTTCTAATTTCTTAACGCTACATGTTGGGACCTTTAAACTTTCAAAAAATGTACTAACTTAACCATGCTACCATGAAACGACCTTGTCCATGGGCCATTCAGAAGCACTATGAAACCTCATCTTCTGGCTCCAAATCAACCCTCCCCTTACTTGGTCTCCCCTAACTTGGAGCCAGAAATCTGCCCCATGGTAAACCAAGCATAATGAATTTATCACCGACTACCTTCATTTTCAAAACCTCACCCCCTCGACTTGGAGCTAAAATTTTATACAAAAAGAAAATGCCAGAAAAGGTGAGGTTTTACAGTACAGGTGGCACTGATACTCATAGTTTTGCATAGATCTAGGGCTCCCATTTCCATGAGCTAGTAGTAATTAAGTCAAGTCAATCGAAAATATCTCAAGGATCAGTCCAGTCTATTTGGCCACACATGCAGATTCTTTAGCTGCTGGCCCGGGTGGTCTAAAGGCTTGTGAAAAAACTATACAAAAAGAAATGAGAAACTCCGCATGAGAAGCTCGACTTATGGTCAATCTATCTTACAAAATATAGCTATACTACTGGACTATTAAGAATGTGCTTGAGCGGTCCCAGTCTATTTGGCTTCATTCTTTCATTACTCTAATTGCTTTGTTTTGTTCACAATTAAGGGCTTAAAGGCTACGAGTCAAGCTGAATCAGGTATCACTTTTTTCGTAGACATTTTTAGTCGATTTTCATACTTTTCAGTCCACCTGATTCTCCTGACCGCCTGTCAAAAGTAGAGTGAACTGAAAAAAAGCTAAAAGATAAACTAAAACAAAATGGGAATGGTAAACAATGACTAAATCAACTAAATGCCGAATAAAGTGAAAAGACTTTTTATGCAACTAATTATCTCGTGCATCATACGTCAATATGTCTATTGCCTTATCTTGATAACAATGAGAAGATGCCACCTGGTCTGTACTACAATATAAGTAGCAAAACGCTGGTAAACCATTCATAGATCAACTCTTAGAATGATAAGGTATATCATATTTGCAATACTTTTGGAGCAGGGTAAGTAGGAACACCTTTTCCCTTTGTTAGTCCAGTAGGACCAGGGGACACCCTTGCTTGCAAAGAATATATTTTGCTTTTCTTTTGTTGGCCATCTTGGATTTACAAGGAAGATTTAGGGATAACATGTATTGAAAATGTATGGACTACATATTATTGTATTTCCTTCATATTTTCTGAACCGCATGGTATTCAGGGGGTCTAGGTTGCGTTCAAATCACTATCCTTTCCATTCAAGTTTCTGACATGGGCCTAAGATTGTTGATCCTGTACCTTTGTCAACTTTGTATCTGGACCCAAAAGAATCCAATGCTTTTACTCCAAACACCATAACATTTTATGATAACCTGTCCTAGCTTGCCAATATGGCATGCTGACCAAAAACACAGGAGAAAGTGTATGCCCTTTTCCTCATTATGAACCACTGGCCAATCTGGATAATAATATGAAGAGGTCTTGATATGTTAGCCTTCAATGTGCTCAAAGCCTAAACACCTTTTTTGCATTGCAGTAACTAGTCTTATCGATGAACACCTTGAGTGACAAACTCTTGTGTGTGGAAAACTTTTTCTCAGTGACCATAACTTTGATTTCAGCCTGGAGTCTAGAATGTGGCCAAACACCCATTGCACCTGAATTTGATAGAAATTCCTATATCACAGGTGGTGAAGAGGCCAAACCCAACAGCTGGCCATGGCAGGTTCGTACAGATATAGGATGACACTTGTGATTAAACTCTACTGGTATCAGAGGTCATTTGACCTTACAAAAATATACATCAGTCAGGGGCGGATCCAGGATTCGGAAAAGGTGGGGTCCACCCCTGGGGCCTGGGGGAAGTGCAGGGCCGCAGGGGCACAAGTGTAGCGCTGCGAGGTCGCAAGCGCAGCGCCGAGACATATGTAGGGGGGTTTGGGGGCATGCCCCCCCCCCAAGAAAGAAATCTAGACATCAAATGGTGCATTCTGATGCATTTCTAGACCCCAATCCAGTAAAACATTTTGGTGTACCATGCATTTCTAGACCCCAATCCAGTAAAGCATTTTGGTGTACCATCAGCAGTAAACCCATGATTATGAGAACAGAGAATGAAAATGTAATTGTGGGGTGGGAAGCTTTTCCATAAAGGGGATCTTATGTGGTAAAGCTTTGTCCTTTGTGAGGTTTTAGGGGCTGATCCTTAAAGAAAAAAAATATGGATGTCAAACTCTCTAGTATGTGTTCAAGGGATTCAACTAGCCTCAGATGTGAATCTAGTATTTTAGATATTGTTGTCCAAGGGGGTGTGGGGGCCTGCCCTCACCCCTGATAAATAGTTTGAAGAATTGATGTCAAACCTTGAAGTTTAATGCATTTTGGTGTACCCTCAGGAGTATTTTTATGCACTGGTGGTTAAGGGAGTTTTGGGTCTCATAAATCTTATAACATAATCATCAAATTTATATTCAAAGCATTTTGGTATTCCGAGGTAGCAGGTTGTCTCATGGGCATGGCCATTGCTAGAGCTTGTTACCAGCAAGTTCAACTGATAAGACCTATCAGATGGATACCAGTTGGCCCTCGGGAGGGCGGCAGTGAATAGTTAGGATTATCTCATTGGCTGATGATTAATCCTGCTAAGTCTGTATAGTCAAGATTATCCCTAATCTAATGTAATTATACCCTACATCTCCATATAATGCACCCTAAGAAGTCTGCACTGAATAAAGTATCCCACTAGGTTGGAATACCACAGCCTATACCACTCAAACTCAATCTATAAGGCTCACCCGGGATTGGTTTAAGATATAAACTATGCCTTATATATGTCTAAGCCAAGCATTCTCTATATGTATGATATGACGGTGCTTTTTTCTGGATTGGCTCATGTTAGAAAATTTTGAGAAATTTTTATATACTCTCGATACTGTAAAGTCATAAATTGTACAATTTGCAAACAATGAAACTGTATCGAAGTGAGACAAGGGGCATGAAATGGGGCATACAAAGTGGACATCTTGAGTGGACCCAAAAGGGGTGGTCCCCCTTCGGGGACCCCTATTTGGACATGTTATGGGTAGACCAAAAGGGGGGCCTGACCCCCAGGACCCCCCCTGGATCTGCCCCTGTGATCATCTACTTTACCCATAAAGATATCACACGAACCATAATGATACACCTGCTCTGGATTTACAGGGTACAGAAACCAATATTTCTATAGTCTTATGTAGAAATTATTCTAGAATGGTAACCTATCAATCCTCCTGTGTACAAAAAGGAGGTGATGCCCAGTAATAGACACAGAATTATGATGAATCTGACATCACACATCAGAGATTGCATCAGGGCACATGTGTTTATAATAAGTGCTTAGGCAGATTAAAGCCGACCGCAGAGGGGCCGACTGGATAGGCCGATTGGGAAGTCGGGAACGTCTGGGGAGGACGTCCAATCCAGTCTGTCAATATCAAACATGTTTGATGTGCCCTGATCCGATCGGCCGACCTTCCCTAACTACTGACGGAATCGGCCCCATCTGCGGTCGCCTGAAGGGATAGGCTAGCCATCTCATACATAGTTGCAATTTCCTTCCAGAAAAGTGATGTTACGTTAAAATCAGCCCTTAAACCATCCCTCCCCCCAATAAGCAATTATCTCTCAATCCTGCTCTCCTCCTCTCTTTATCACTCTCTATCTGTATGTATTATGTATGTGTCTATTTCTGTCTCTCTATGATATCTCTGTCTGAGTGTACATGTGTCTATCCATCTCTCTCTTGCACAGCTTAACAGTACTTGCATGACTTTTCATTTCTGGTTTTATGCAAGATGATATGCAGCACTGCTTGTTACATTTTTGTCAGCTATTATTCAATCTTCAATAAAAACTGGCCCAATTGAACATGCAGAGATCATAATAATAAAGTTAAATCCATTCTTCTAGGTGACACTGATAGATAAGAATGGTGATCATGAATGTGGTGGAACTATCATAAGCCAACGATGGATCCTTACTGCAGCCCATTGTTTTGATGAGTGAGATGTTTCTTGTTTAAAAGATGTTTGAAAATAACAGATACTTTATAGTGAAACTCAAATTTCCTCACTGATATAAGAGCGGAATAATGAAAAGCTTTTTAAACATTAACCCTTTCCTTGCTATATGACTTAATAGTGATCATTAAGTTTCACTGCATGCCGTGGTGGGCAGTTCTCAATAAGGTAATTACCAATTGAGAAATTCCCTCCTGTGCTACAGACAGCTGTAATAAACACTGTAGATGATTGTATGCAACCAACCAAAAAGAATACTTCTTGATAGTTTTAACTAGGTTTTCATTCAATATCAGAGGTAGACACTAACACTGGCCCGGGAGCCAATGGCCCATAGTTTTGGTGTTTTTTTTTAAAAAGTTTAATTGGGTCTAAAATTAAATACCAGAATTCGGTCTGACCCTTCTGCCATCTGGGCCCACATTCCAGCCTCCTATGTTGACAATTGGTACGGCGGCGAGTAATAATATTATCTTCAGTGGACCATAAATTAGAAAAAATAGTTTCAGATCTAACAATCGTGTTCACACATGATAAATCAGAAAAATTAGAGAAGTTCAAGACTCCAGGCATTCGCATTATAGTATTGGTGAAACCACTCAGTGGCCTTGGGGAAGGGGAAGGGGGGGGGGTAAGGGATGAAGGGAGATTATAAAAGTGGAAGGAGTTTAGTATAATGTCATAGTGTGATATTTTACATCCTGAAGTATAATTCCTGCAGCTCAAAGAGACTCCAGTACACTCAGGTTTGGCTCGATCAGTGCCAGAAAAATTTACATATGTATATGTATATATTGCTGTTAGCACAATGATATCAACATGAGGAAGAGATCTAATACTGTGCCTGGAGAATTCAATGGGTGTGGGCCCATAGTCTTCTCAAGAATTGCCTTCCTATGGGCCCAGGATGGCCCACAGGATTTCAAAGAGAGATCTCTATCAAAGTTAAATTGGTAAGAATCTGGCCATTCTGAGGAAGTTATGGTGTGCATTGATGAAGGATACCTATACTTTTCTCTTTAAAACAATGCAAATTAGTTGTTCCGGGCCCACAGTTTTAGCTCTGGGTCCATAGATTTCTAAAGCTAAGTGACCGGGTGGCCAGTGGCCGAAAAAGTTAGTGTCTACCCCTGAATATCATTTGAAAACAAAGATTTCAAAATATAAGAAATGAAATACATGTAATTTTGAGGACTAATGATCTGAGCACTATGCTCTCTTCATAAAGCGGTCAGAGGGGGTGGAGAGTAGGAGTTGGTTATCACAACCTGAAGACACTGTCGGGTAAAGAGAAGACTTTCCGCATAGACAAGATTTTCATCCATGAACACTACAACAATGACAATAATGACAGAGATATTGCCCTTCTCAAACTGAACACAGATATTGAGTAAGTATTTAATATCATTGCGGCTATCATATATCAGTATGGCATATGAAGAGTTTGGCTCCAAAACGCAACAAATCCATTCCAGATTTTGAGTATGTACCCATCTTTGTAGCAGTGTCCTGATACAAATTTTAGAGTTATTAACATAAAACCTTTAACAGCATGATACTAGACAGCTAACAATCACACTTCTTGATGAAAATCACTGATGATTTGTGTTTAACCATCTCTCACCTCTCAGCTTTTGAACTTTTGGTCTCTTTTTTCAAAACAGCGTTTATTGCGTTTTGAAACCAGACTCTTCATATTGAACAGTAATGAGTCATTACAATCAACAGAGGGCTATCATCAAATTCTCAGACCAACAACATCAGATTATGTAACATTTGCAGCCATTAAGTTGACCATTGACCTGACTTGGTTGCCACAGGTTTTCTGATGTAGCTCAGCCTGTGTGCCTACCAAGGCAAGGCGAACAGTGGAACAAAGAGAAGATGGTAGTAATTGGTTGGGGAATACAGAAAGGTAAACAATCATTTCTATGTATTTGGTAGAAGGTAATGATGCCATGAACATCTGGCTTTGAATATGATAGATACTGTTGCCTCATTTTATCTTATTAATCATGTGCTACTTACATGTGAATCAAAAAACTCCTTTGTGGTCCTTTGTGGATCAACTAATTCCCCTAAAGAGTCCATATGGGGGTCCCTTTAGCCTTATTTTACTCATATAGCAGTATCATTTCATACTATATTACTCTAGTAAAGCATGAAGCAGACCATTCCATACAGGGGCATGAGGAAACTGGAATTCATTCTCAAAAAAATTATTTTAACATACATTCCTCCAAAATGACATGAACTGAATGCAAAGATCCACTAAAATTTCTCCAAAATAAGTGTTTCTTCTGATCAGTTACAAGATTAACATGTTCCTTTGCTTATCCAATTTGTTAACCAGAGAAAGGTCCTGATTCTAAGGAGCTCCGCCAGGTGGTTTTGAGGCACATTCCTTTGTCTGTCTGTAGCAGGCCTGACTGGGAAGATGCTGAGGTACTTGATGGTACTCAGATTTGTGCAGGTCTAGCAGAGGGTGGAAAGAGCTCCTGTGAGGTAAGGGTGATATTCCCTCGAGTATTTCATGCTTCATGCATACTTCTTTTCACCATACATAAAGTCTGTGAGTAACTATAGATCCATGCGGCAAGGAAGTGTGACTTTTTCATGAATAGAGTTGTGCTTGCGTCAATTTTGGTGGAATGCTCGTAATTTTGCTTGTAGTGACCACATGTGCAAATGGTTTACACCAAGGGATTCAAAATACAATTATCTTTCAAATAATGACCATTAATTGGCAAGCCTGACAAGAAAAGTCCAAAAACTAAAACCATATTAATCTTATAGCCTTAACTGCAGTGCATCCAAATTGGGGTATCATACCAAGCGTCAAGCGCGTGTTAGCCCACAGTTAGCTATGGTGTGTAACTGCAGCAGTACAATGTCCCGAGCCATATTTGAACAGTAAAAAGGGAGTCCATGGTATTTGCATCAGGCTATTGTTATTAAAATGCATTACCCACATTACCTGTTCCATTTTGTATGATAAGAACCAATAGCGCAATAAGTGTTTGGCATTCCTGTAAATTTACATTTTCTATAACGCAAGACCAATAGATTCTATTGGTTAATGATAAATTTAAAGGAATGACACAAACCTATTAGGCTATTGGTTCAAATATTGTTTCAATAATTTCTAGGGAGATAGCGGTGGTCCACTAACTGTCAAGCAAGCTAAGGGTTATGTGCAAACAGGTGAGTAAATGGTTACCTTTACTTGAACCTCAAATCAAAATCAAAACCTTACATACATTTCTTAATAGATAGGTCTCCTAAATTGGATGTTACAAAAGCATTTTCTATCTTGTATTCTGCAGGTATTGTCAGCCATGGGGAAGGCTGTGGTAGACCAAAGAAACCTGGGATCTATACCCATCTCTCTATGTTTGTCAGCTGGATTAATAAAACGATTAAATACAATTAAACCATCTATCATAAATGTATATTGTTGAATATGTGAATAAGACTTTATTGTTTTACGAAATACTTGTGGTGCGCAATAGTTTACATAGGTGCCGATAGACGGCGTAGCAGCATAAGGATTGCCGTGTCAATAGACCACACTCCTCCACACTAAATTGCTTTGTTGATATATGATACTTGAATAAACATTTTAGAACATGTCAGTTCTTATGAGTCTTTGGATAATAAAGTCTTTGGTCTCTTCTTAAGATAATATGTTGAGCATTTAGTAGTGTATATATCAATACCATGAATAAAGATCATATCTTCAGATAACTTGAGTTCTCAATAAAAGTCTTTGGATATCAAATATATTAGGCCGGGGGCTGATAGGGCCCACCATGCACCCCCCCACATCCCAACGCGACGGGTATTTTTTTGATCCTTAGGGTCCCCTGAACAAGATTCAAGATGTTATCATTGATTATCTTGGGATGCACTACCGGTTTTTGCTCATTATCCATGTGCGGGTTCAGACCACTTTTGGGTCAATTTTGGTACCATGTTATTCAAGGGGTATGCTCAATCCCCAAGCTCTAAGACTATCTTACCTTGTCTGGATCCTGAAGCTATTGGTCTTGTTCGAAAGAAGACATAATCAGCTTTTCATTAAGCCCTAATACATGTTTTTAAGTTCAGATTCAAGTGTACCAGACAGTCAGGAAGACGGAAGATTGAAATTACAAAGTTTTTTTTTTATACTGAAAATCTTAAATGCGCTCCAGATACATGTATAAAACTTGCCCTTATCCCCATCTAAGCACAATATCTAATATGATTTATTTAGGACAAACCTTTTTGAGTAATATGAGACATTTTACAGAATTCTTTGATGACTATGACACACGTTATTGCCTTGGACGCAAAGACACTACCTTGAGCCAATACGATGCTGTTCCATTTCAATAATCTCCCTCTTTATGTAAATGAATTCCATGCTAAATCTTTATCAATTCTCCTGATTCTTGTGCTAAAAAGAGTGCTGATTAAGAATATGCATGTTTCTACTTCATAAAATTCAATGGCAAGGCTGTATATGGCTGAAATTCAAAATGTCCGACAATAGATTCAGATGTCACTTTGAATTACATAAATGTGCAGTCTAGAAAGTATCTGGTCAGTCCTACCCCCTATAAATCAGCTTAGTAGAATACAGTGCTGCTTTTGTTTTGTTGCTAAGTGGTGTGGTTACCTAGCGACAGCAGCTTTGCATAGCAACCAAGCCTGAAAATATGCTTGAATGCTCATCTCTGCATGGTTTCCTTTCAGCAACATACTCCCCTGATGTAAACTTGTATATAACTCTTCTGTGACTTCCATCATAGACTAGGAATATAGGTGATAAAAGATTACTAGGTTGTGTGGTGGCCTAGCAATAGCAGTTTTGCATAGCAACAATGTTTAGATTCATACCTGTAGTGCATAGTCTCCCCTCAAGGACATAGTTCACTGATTTCAAATTGCACGTGCACATCACATAGTATGGACATAGGTAGAAATGATTGCTATGTCATGTGGTTGCCTAGCAACTGCAGCATTACATAGAACCCCATGTCCAAATCTATGCAGATAGTCACAGATAAGTGTATGGTCTCGCCTCAGGGATGTATTGCAACATACAGTTCTTAATAGTAGTGTAGGTTGGGAAAGGGAACCTTGATGGTAAAGGGCATAGTCATGATTATGCTAGAGCATTGTTCAAATAGAATAAAGATCTGGATAGGAACTTCAGGCTTACTTACCCTTATAGGGGATAATGAGTGCTAGGATCATTGAACAGACCTCAAATGACAGATAATCTTTTAAAGTAAACCTACAGTATTATGATTCTGAAGTGATCAGTAAGAGTCTGGCTTAGTTAAGAGATCAGATCCATCCCAGAAAATCAGTCTAGTTGTGTGAAATTGTTGGCCACAATAACACAATAGAACAAGGTAGTAAATGTGTGTTTGGATTATGTGAGGGTTGTTGTTGTTATTCATTTATTTATCCCATGCATTCACCAGATGACCCATTTACCTTGCTATTGATGATTCAAATACCCTCAAGAAGGATTGTTCTAAATGTTTCCTGAATGGTTGAAGATGCTTTCCATCTATGGTGTATGTTGCAACCCTCTCCTCTGATATCATCTCAACATTATACGACTAAACATATGACTTATATAACTTGTTTGTAGAGAATATAATGTGTAAATGTCGCTTCTGGTCTGTCATACCTAGTAAATACTCTATTATGTACATAAATATAATAACACTAACATGGGGCCTGCATGAGAAAACACAGGCTGTAAGGAATAATACTGTACAAATGTATTTTGTAATTGTATTATCTAAACCCATAATGATATAGCACTTAAAAAAACACTGGCCTCCAAATACATTCTAGGACTGCATTTTTCTCATTTGGGACCATTTAGGACCAATTCGTGGGGACCAATTGCCAATGAGGCCAGACATTCCCGGAGACCATTCACAAGCAGTAAGTTACCTTACAAAGTTGTTTTTTAAACATTTCTTTGCTGGTACCGCTGCGGGATCGATGCGATATGTCCGCAGGTGGCTACCAACTGACCTCATGACGTCACGAGTTCTCCTAGAGCTAACACGTGACCAGAATATCCTTATCATACATTGTTTTTTGCATATCACTCTCAAAGCATTGGTATCCTGCTAAAGATTGGTATAGGAGAGTGAATCCCGCACATGTGCGTGAACATGCATGGGATTCATTCTCCTATACCAATCTTTAGTAAGCTGCCAATGCTTGAAGTTGCTAGCTATACCTGCCCTATACCGAGCTTGGGAGGTTGGGCAGCGGGACCAGCCTAAGATTTAACATCTTCCCAAAAATGACCACATCACCAAGGTTTAATGCCTGTTGATAGAGTAAACATTCTTGCCTGTGATTTAAATGTCACATCCACTTACATTGAAACTACTGAGAGTTATTCATAACCAGATAGAATGTGATTTTGGCTGCTTTTTCTAGATATTCCCGTTCTGATACCTGTCGATATTGCATGCCATGATGCATGTATCATGACTTCTGTAAGGTGTGCTGTTATCCATGGATATCAGGCACCCAGTGCCTATTGTCCATCGATATCAGGCATGCCTTACATGTGGAGGAACATATTTAAAACCGTTCTACCCCAGCTGGGAATCAAACCTGGACTGCCATATTGAAAAGCGAGAGTCTTACCTCTAGACCAAGCTGGCGATGGTGCAGATAGGGTTAATACTTGAAGGCACTCAGCCCAGGTCAAGGAATGGTGATGAAACGCATAGGATTGTAAAGATTTTGGGACCATGACAGCTCACATGGTTAATATCCGTAGTAGTAGAGATCCCATAGATGATATTAGTGTCCATATTTAAAGTATCCATTACTTATTTTCAATGTAAAATCCAATTTCCCAGCAGTGAATACAGCCCGGCATGCGAGTCTCCTACGTTATAGTGCTCCACAAGGCGGCGTCTTCTTGGGCGGGCCTCGTTCTGGTTTGGACAGGGAGCATACATTTTATCGAAATAGATTTGTTGTTGTTTGCCGCGCTCACTGTACATATCTATTCTAAGTCAACAGGACATAACTAAGCTATGAAATGATTAAACAATGAAAGAATAACATGTTAAAATCGATTTCTTATCAAATGTATATATAGTTCTGTGTGCAAGGCGAAGGGAGACACCGAGGTCAAATTGCCATGGTTGAATGCACGATACAAATACTGAGCTTGGGAGGTTGGGCAGCGGGACCAGCCTAAGATTTAACATCTTCCCAAAAATGATCACATCACCAAGGTGTTATGCCTGTAAACATTGTTGCCTGGAATCAAACCTGGACTGCCATATTGAAAAGCGAGAGTCTTACCTCTAGACCAAGCTGGCGATGGTGCAGATAGGGTTAATACTTGAAGGCACTCAGCCCAGGTCAAGGAATGGTGATGAAACGCATAGGATTGTAAAGATTTTGGGACCATGACAGCTCACATGGTTAATATCCGTAGTAGTAGAGATCCCATAGATGATATTAGTGTCCATATTTAAAGTCTCCATTACTTATTTTCAATGTAAAATCCAATTTCCCAGCAGTGAATACAGCCCGGCATGCGAGTCTCCTACGTTATAGTGCTCCACAAGGCGGCGTCTTCTTGGGCGGGCCTCGTTCTGGTTTAGACAGGGAGCATACATTTTTTCGAAATAGATTTGTTGTTGTTTGCCGCGCTCACTGTACATATCTATTCTAAGTCAACAGGACATAACTAAGCTATGAAATGATTAAACAATGAAAGAATAACATGTTAAAATCGATTTCTTATCAAATGTATATATAGTTCTGTGTGCAAGGCGAAGGGAGACACCGAGGTCAAATTGCCATGGTTGAACGCACAATACAAATACTGAGCTTGGGAGGTTGGGCAGCGGGACCAGCCTAAGATTTAACATCTTCCCAAAAATGATCACATCACCAAGGTGTTATGCCTGTAAACATTGTTGCCTGTGATTTAAATGTCACATCCACTTACATTGAAACTACTGAGAGAGTTATTCAAAACCAGATAGAATGACCTTCCCTTCCAGAACACAGACGTTAAAAGGGATTATTGCTATTATACCTTTTGTATGAGGCAAGGGGTATGTACTATTAGACAGATATGGCGGCACAAGAGTAGACAGGCAGGGAAGGGAGCTCCGTTGCATATCAACATTTGATTAGTTTAAAACACTCTAGTCAACAAACTAAGTACACAAACACTAATATAAAGGTTTTCACTAACCATTTAAACATGTCAGAGAATAGAGGCTTATCCCATACGAGAAAAAAGGACTTTTTGACAAGTGAAGCAACGCTAAAGGACATTATCTCAGCTGTCAACAGCATGGAAAAGCGAGTCACCACTGTCGAAAAAAATCAAATAGACATGAAGGAAACCCTTGATGGATTCAAGCAGATACTGGACGAAATATATAGTTCTGTGTGCAAGGCGAAGGGAGACACTGAGGTCAACTTGCCATGGTTGAACGCACGATACAAATAATAACTGCTCCCTGGGTCTGGCATGACGAGCAAGGCGAGTCACTTGGCTATCGGAAGCCGAGCTATATTTACAGTTGGAAAATTCGAATTTACATTGAAGTTAAGCAATGGAGAGATTAATTATGGACACCAACATTATGTATGGGATCCCTACTTCTATGGATATTAACCATGTCAGCTGTCATGGTCCCAAATCTTAAGAATCCTATGTGTTTCATGACCATTCATCGAACCACAACAATGGCAACTGTGGCTATCGCTTCACCTTCATAAGGGATGATTTTAGGCTTGGATATCAGGTAAGTTAAACATTTTTAGGGTTTGCCATGTAATAAAATAAGTAGTTAATGGATAATTCATGACTTGTGTGTGTTAACAAAGGATAATTAAACTCAAGCTGCCCCTCATTTAATTATCCTTTTATAACACACACATCATGAAGTATCCATTAATTACTTGTTCACTAACCAGAACACTGTTCATTAATCCTGCTGAACTTTAATCGATACACTCACATGAAGTAGCTATCTTCAATTATCCTACCCCCTTAGTCCTCAGTAAAAAGGAAAGAAAAGATAAGCAACTTCCTCTGCCCACTTGGCCTCATCTCCCTTTTCATGTCTAATCAATGTGAAAATTTCTGTTGGCATAAATACCACAACTGGATTACTATAGCTACCCATGTATAAAGCGCATCTTGCATATAGCGAGGTTTCATGTTCATTGTGTGTGCGCGGCCGTGTCAGACCTGATCTCGGAATATCTCGCGATATTCAGCTGGATGCCATACATCCAAACTACATGACATGCCAGGAACAGATGTAGTTGCAAATCCAACGGCTCTACATAGATTGCCCTGTACGCAGTGCACTGGTATTTACTGCTGATTTACAATTCCGACTGAGAGTATACCTTTACGGAAGATAAACACACATAAATGTAATATGATAAAGTACAGTAAACACAAAGGGGATTGTGAACAAACCGTTTTATTACAACTATACGGACACAATTTAAGAAATAAACACACAGTGAAGATCTTCAAAGGCATTGGTCTTCTTTAGAGTGGACTAGTTTGACTCATTAATATTTTAGACATGCCAATTGAGCAAATGGTATCTCTAGGGAAACCTGAAAATTATTTTTCAATACGACCCCGAAACCTAAGATACATAGCTGTTCTGGGTTATAACTATGTGTCTCGGATGTCAAGATTAAAATCAAATGTCTTTGAAGACAAAATATTTAATATCTTTGAGGATAGATATCTTCAGCCAGTCAGGATACCTCAAAAAGTAAAAACAGCCTATTGTGTAAGAAACTCCCTGGTCTGTATCAACTAGAAACTGATGTCAAACACAGGTAGAAGAATTTATAGAAGAACTAGATACATACAGATGATGCCCCTATAATACATTCTAATAGTAAATGAACATTAGTTGTCCATCAGGTTGTTGTTAATGGGTTATTGAGTAACCGTGTGTTCCCTGGCTGATATCCCCATGTCCTTCAGGTGCTGGAGGATGGGGCGGTACACCTGTTTGTCGAATGGCACCATCATACCCGTGCCTTGAATTTCACCTGGAATTGATACAACATTAATCATGAGATTTAGCGAAACCTGACACATTTACACAGAAATGTTTTTTCCAATGGCAGAACAGAACTTAGTTGGTCTTTTTAAATATCTACCAAAATATATTTCAAAGGACAGTTCTGTCAAATCTCACTTGACAGCAAAACATTTTCTAACGTTAAAACATTTTGGGGTACGTTTTTAAACATTAAAAACGTCAAAAGAAACGGTTGTGTACTTCTAAAAACGTTTGTGAACAGATTTTTATTTTTAGGTTAAATAAACCTTCTTGTTTTTACATGAAAAAAATTGTAAAAGACAAAAAACGTTGAGAAAACATTACAAACATTCGGAAAACGTTTTCCAACTTATTAAGTAAACCGTATTTACATGTTTCCAAACATTGAAAAGTGGGTTACCTTGCAGCACCATCTTGGTGGCGATGCCTGTGGTGAAGCCTACATTGGCTGACATGGCAGAGTATCTGTCAGGGTCACCGTACTGTACAAGGTCTATATGTCTTGTCTCATCACAGCGGGAGTCTGGCCACTGGATACCCACCTCATGGTGCATCACCGCCAGGTCACGCTCCCTGGGTCCTGCAATTAGCAGACATGGAGAAATGTATGCAAAACTAGAGATCCTTAAGGGAGTGTTCATTTTTTAACAACAGGGGGAGTTGGTGAGTTTTAGTTTGGACCCCTGAATTTTTTTTCTGCCACCCCCTCGAGAGGTACCAAAATCTTTTCCACCACCCCTTCAGGAGGGGTCAAAATTCTTTTCGCCACCCCCCAACATCGCCTTGTGTATTACTCCATTGTAGAGCATCATGCCACATTCATTTTTAATATCTTACTGAGGTATGAGTTAAATAGATCACTTCACAGGGAGATTACCATCTATTGCAATGCATGCAGGGGGTGTTATGCTTCACTTTAGGCACGTGACACATATCATCCACATCACATTTTTTCACAATACGTCCACAACAGCCCAGCGCAAGGTGTCAAAAAAAAAAATTAACTGTCCACAGACTATTTTCGCAGAGTGTCAATAAGATACAATTTGTTCAAACCCAACAATGACAATGTATCCACAAAATACACTCTGTCCACAACCAATCATCACAATCACAATCATCATAACGCGATATGTATATATCATAATCTGTCCATAATCTCAATCATGAGAGGGGCCTAGGTTCTAATACAGAATGAATCTGCTCATAGCTGTGTTTATAACACAGCTGCTGGGCATCTATTCAAGAAAACAAACACATTCTTAGATTCTGCTGTAGGAATATGTGGACCAATGGGGGAAAACGTACCTCCAGGGTGGATTTTTAGTACACATAATACCTTTAGATCTTCTCCACGGGGATGCCATGTTATAAATGGCACATAGGGACATGACACTTATCTGCTTAACCTTGCATATCTTGATGCTCTTTGCTTATACACCTTATGCTCTTTCGCTTTCTTTTTCTCTCTAGTTTTATGTAAACACAATGTATGGACATGAAGATAACAGGTTGTGTTAGTACTTTCTTTCACCTTGATATAAGACACGACACACCAGTTGTCCACTTATTTTTGGACATCTTAATTATACACTGTATTCTGTTTTACTTTCTCTCTCTAATTATATGTAAATATGATGTATAAAATAGTCAAGAATTACTTAATGTAATCAAATTATTGCCAACCTAGGGTTGACCATTACACAAGGGCTAGGCACAAGAAACTGCAGACCTCAGACATGCTCTTTGTTGCTGGCCACTCATTCTCTGCCTCCACCTTGGATAGATAAGTGACCTCACCCCTCTCTCTAACTGTTTGCCCAAGGAACATCACTCTTCACTCTTCAGTCCCCTGCCTACTTGCAGTCCCCTACCTACTTGCAGTCTCCTCTCTACCTTCAGTCCCCTGTCTACCTGCAGTCCTCTGCCTACTTGCAGTCCCCTGTCTACCTGCAGTCTCCTCTCTACCTTCAGTCCCCTGCCTACCTGCAGTCCCATGTCTACCTGCAGTCCCCCATCTACCTGCAGTCCCCTGTCTACCCCAGTCCATGTTCTACCTCCAGTCCCCCGTCTACCTCCGGTCCCCTGTTTACCCCAGTACATTTTCTACCTGCAGTCCCCTGCCTACCTGCAGTCCCCTGCCTACCTGCAGTCCCCTGCCTACCTGCAGTCCCCTGCCTACCTGCAGTCCCCTGCCTACCTGCAGTCCCATGTCTACCTGCAGTCCCTTGTCTATCTCCAGTCCCCTGCCTACCTGCAGTCCCCTGTCTACCTGCAGTCCCCTGTCTATCTCCAGTCCCCTGTTTACCTGCAGTCCCCTGTAATCTACCTCCCTCCTTTGTCTTCCTTGACTCCCCTGTCTTCCTTCACTGTATCTTCTTCAAGTCACTGTCTACATTCATTCCCCTTCCTTCCTCATGTCTGCTGTCTTCCTCCCCTGTCACTTTCCACTCCACTGTCTACATCCAGTTCCCCTGTCTACCTCCGTCCCCCTGTCTACCTGCATCCCCCTGTCTACCTCCAGTCCCCTGTCTACCTCCAGTCATTGTCTACCTCCAGTCTCCTGTCTACCTCCTGTCCCCTGTCTACCTCCTGTCCCCTATCTGTAGTCCCCTGTCTACCTCTTGTTAAGTCAGGAAAACAAAATCCGGATTTAACAAATATCTCAGGATAATTGTTAAGTCAGGAAAACAAAATCCTGAGTTAACAAACTTCTCAGGATAATTGTTAAGTCAGGAAAACAAACCTTAGCAAAAGTGCTGCATAGGTAAAAAAACATGATCATGTCATCTCCAGGCCTCCATGACAATTGGTGAGCAGTTTAGTTGATAAATGAAATCGGGATGAGCACCGATTTCTTTGAATCATGATCCAAGATGCTGAAATTACACCTTGACTGCTGATTTTTGAGGCTGTAAAACATTTTACAAAACTCTGAATTAAAGAAAAACTAAATAGTAAAATATTACAACCAGTCAGGTTGGTAAACATTTCTAAGTTATGAATACATTTTTGCTGAAATTCCTGTACACCAGGTCAAGTTAGCTGGCTCTTTCCAAATTGCGTCACAGCCTGAAAATTTTGCTTCATCTGGTACCCAAAGGGCACTGTATAGGCTGAAGCAGTCATATATTGCACATTTCTAACCAGTGACCTAGGAAGGCATTTTTATATATAGTGTAATAAATAACATCTTGAGAAGTTGTACCCACCACTTTATCAAATGCAGGTTTTCGCAGCAACTCGCGACAATTCGCACGTCATCTAAGGATCAAAAAATTTTACGCCAACCCCTCAAGAAGGATCAAAATATTTTTCGCCAACCCCACAGCAGGGGTCCAAATATTCTACGCCACCCCCCTAAACTCACCAACTCCCCCTGTTGTTGAAAGATGAACACTCCCTATATAGCACATTTGAATCAAAAGGTGCTCTAAATATATGCTTGCACCCGCTTATTCTTGCATCTGCAAGAAAACTTCCTGCATGCGCACCTGCAAAGACATTCTTGTACCTACAATAACCACCCTTGCCCCCCTCAAGAATGACCATGGAAAAAAGATTGTAATTGCCCTCAATTTTCCTAAAGTGTTAAAAGGATGGATGACTATTTAAAATTAAAACACCCTCAGCTATAGCTGTGGCCTCCTTACAGCCTGCATGGAGCCTAACAAGAGGGGCATCAACGTGCCCCTACCTAAGTCCGCTGCTGAAAATCTTTACCATGTAAGAGTCCTTTTTTTTTTATATCTTTCATTGGGTCAGTAGCATTCGTTTCTTTTAACCAAAACCTAAATATTTTAAACCCTTAAATGTCTTAATCAAAATATGTCCATCAGTTATTGCTGAATAAGTGGATGGATTATAACCCGATCCCTAATTCTTCCCATGGGAAAACACTACATAGGAAAAAATAGAGACATCATACCATATGAAAGGCGTTTTGTGAGGTAGGTTGATAACGTGCTTATTGCTGTATTCTGTTTGTCCACCAAATCATCCTCCAGCAGTCCAAGTCTGAAATATTGAAGGTCATAGAATGTGAAGCATTAGATTTGGCACTCTTCCCTTAAAGGCTAGTAGTGCACAGATATGCTATGCCGGTAGGTCGTTTTGATGTATGAACGCAGCCCTGGTGATATTACAAGTCATAACTGCATTCTTGCATTATGCCAGCATGCTGGGCACATCGTATGGTTGGACAGCTAGAAGCGTGAATTATCAACCAACTAAAAAGACCCCCCCCCCCATGATCACACTACCATTGAATGTCTTAAAAACTTTAAAAAGAAAATCTTAACTGGCTATCCAAATTGTTTCATGTAATGGACCTGTATTCCCTCTTTACTAGCTATTGGTTTTCATCATATAGATCTGTTATATCATTACTCATATCCCATCTCATCTCATCCTACTGCACCATAGATATTTCTTGTAATATGTAGCTGATTGTTAAACAGTCTAGTTCTTCTCTTTTTCAAGTATACTGATTTTTTAAAGACAGTTAATCCATATGAAATATATAGGGGTACTAACGTAAGTAGGGCAAAGCGCCCATGTTTAATACATATAATCTAATCTTGTATTACTTGTATGTGTATTATTAGACCCAATAAAAACTCTTAAAACTCTTAAATCATTACAGAATACTTATAGGGGGTCATTGGTACCCTGGAGGGTGTTGCTCCTATTGTAAAAAGAGCTGTGAGTATGTGCCCTCTTTTCTAAACAAGTCGTGCACTGAGCACTTCACCATTCAACTTGCACTCACCACATTAGTCTGAAAAGTCACCTGCCTTGTTTAAAATAGAGAGAGCTGCACTACCCGGTACCTACTCATGTCACACGCTCTATAGTTTATTATACTGACTGACTTCTCCCAACTAGGTACCTATTTAAATCCCCCTTTTTTAGCACTGTACTTGAATGACCACTTGTGAGCAACAAAAAGGGACAAGTTATAGCGACATGAAAGGAAAGGACATTTTTAGCCAGCTCTTCCTTTTACTATAGGAGCAACACCCTCCAGGTGTTTTTACTGATAGTTGTTGACAGTGACGAGCCACTCGTAACCAGCTCCAGCAATGGCAGCGCCCATTGGACATCTCACACCTCAGTATACCTGTGCCCATATACAGTTTCAGCTGGAGGGTGTTGCTCCTATGTTAAATAGAGCTGGGAGTAGGTGCCCTCTTTTCACAAAAGAAGTTATGCTCTGCTTCACCACTCGATTACCACTCGCCATATAAGTCTGACAAGGCACCTGCTTTAGTGGTGGTTATTCATATCAAGTGATAAATCAGAGACTGAACACAGACATGTGCTTTTAGCTGGGGGCTGCCATGTTGGATATCCCAGAATGCTCTCTGTTATGTTTATTCAAAATCCCTGTAGGTGGCAGTGCACCAGTTTCCCGCCACAGACATCACACTCCTCCTTTTCTCGGAAATCAAATGTTTTTTTTTTTTTTTTTTTGATTGACTCACAAATGTTAAGCAGTTTCACATACAGTTGTCATGATATGATATATAAATCAAGTTATCAAGTAGCTTTTACCAATACACCTTTAACTGAGCACGATGAAGGGTCTTCACTAGATCTCATTGTAGATCTTTAAGTTTAATCATTTTGTAACATAGTCTTTAAGATAAGCTGGAGGGGCAGTGCTTCTTTTTGGTCTCGCACTTTGCTTTGGTTTCGGAGTCGATGGTGCTTGTATAGTCTCTGCTCCTTGTGGAGTACTGTCCTTGGATGTTTCTGGCACTTCAGGTGCCTCTATGATAATCTCAGGAATGATTGTGGCTGTAAATTTGCTTCAAAATTACTATGTCGCTCCATATTCTCCTCTTTCTCCCCCTCTCTATCGACATTCTTTTCCCTCGGGACCTCAGACGGAATGTACTTCTTCACATGACTGCTGTTCCTCCTATACCTCGCACCGTCACTAGTCTCTACAACAACTTGAGACCCTCTCTTGCTCACAACTTCTAGTGGCACTGTTGTGAATGGTGGCGACAACTTGTTCTCTTTTTCCTGGCGCATCAGCACCAAATCACCAGGACGCATGTCCTTGGGAGTTGGGAGTCTCTTGTTTGCGTTTTCCGTGAACTTCAGTTTTTGTTCACTGTCCCGATCACGAACCTCTCCATCGCTGATCGCTGATTTCAAAGATGGTAGACTAGTGCGTATTTTGCGTCCAAACAATAGTTCTGCAGGACTCTTTCCTGTGACACAATGTGGTGTTGTTCTGTACGCTTGTAAGAAGTGACGCAGTTCTTTCCTCCAGTCCTTGTTTTCTGCATGCGCTATCCGCATCGCTTTCAACAATGTACGATTCTGCCGCTCGACTTCACCGTTGGCTTGTGCCCATCTTGGTGTGGTACGTCTATGTTTGACGTTGACCTTCTCGAGGTAGTCTTCGAATTCGCTTGACACAAACTGTGGTCCATTGTCAGTTGTAATCGACTCTGGTAGACCTAAGAGGTCTCTCAGATCCTCCATTACTTCAATAACCTTTTCTGATGTAGTCGTTCTCATTGTCTTCACGCAGAAGTATCTCGAGTAGTAATCAATGATAACCAATACTTGTTCCCCCGTTGGAAAAGGACCAAGAAAGTCTAGGGTGATGTGTTGCCACGGCCCATCTGGTAATTCTGTTGATACGACTGGTTCCGGACTGTTTGGCTGAGATACAACCTGACACCCATGACACTGTCTGCAGAACTTCTCACAGTCTCAGTCCATACCAGGCCACCAGACTTTCTCACGAAGTCTTGACTTAGTCTTTACTATACCTTGATGGCCTTGATGTGCTAGATTTAGGACTTCGGTCCTCAGACTCTTCGGGATCACGATCCGTGTCTGTCGTAGTACGATATATCCAACGATCGACAACTCCTCTTGGCAGGCTCGATAGCCGACCTCAGTTCTGGAGAAGTCTCTGTCTCGAATGCACTCTCGTACAGTCTCTAGCTCTGCATCTACCTTCGATGCTTGCTCGATCTCACATGCTGACATCGTCTTCGGCACGCTCGCTAATGTTATAGCATGAACATACTCTTCAGTGAGGTTCCTCCCGGAGGGTGACTTACACTTTGCCAACCTGGACAGCACATCTGCGATGTTCTGCTTCCCCGGGATATGCCGTATCTTGAACTTGAACTGCTGTAGCCTCAGCATCCAACGCTCTATCCTTGCTGACGGTTTGGACTTCGGTCCATAGATAACTTCCAACGGCTTGTGGTCTGTTAGCAACTCGAACTCTAGACCTATTAGATACAACTTGAATCTCTCACAGGCCCATACAAGTCCTAACGCTTCCCGCTCAGTCTGGGAATACCGTCGTTCCACATCTGTCAACGATCTTGCAGCGTATACCACAGGCCTATAGGAGCCATCACTCTGCTCCTGCACGAGCACTGCTCCTAACCCGACTGGTGAAGCGTCTGCAATGACCTGCATGCGTGTGTCTTTGTTGAAGTAGGCTAACACAGTAGATGAACATAGTCTGTCCTTCAGGCATTCAAATGCATCATCTTGTTCTTTACCCCAACTGAATGTGACTCCTTTTCGAGTGAGTCTCCTCATCGGTTCGGCAATAGTCTCAAAGTCTGGGATGAATCTGGAACAATATGTCGCTAGTCCCAGGAAACTCCTGATCTCTGTAGCATCTGAAGGTGTCTTGGTCTGTTTGATGGCGTCCACTTTTGACTCTTCTGGTCCGATACCATGCTTACCTAGCACATGCCCCGTGAAGACCAGCTGATCCATCCTAAACATACATTTATCTTTATTCAGGGTCAATCCTCTCTCGGCCAGAATGGTAAGAACTTTACCCAACCGCTCATCGTGCTCAGACACATCTTTACCATGGACCAAGATATCATCCGATATATTAACTACCCCCTCGCACCCACTTAACACCTGTTGTATGATATTTTGGTACATTTCTGGCGCTGCCGAGATACCGAACATTAGCCGTTTGTATCTATACAACCCTTTATGAGTGCTGAATGTAGTCAAATTCCTTGATTCTTCCCCCAACACAATCTGATGATATCCCATTTTCAAATCTAACAGTAGTATATACATGCAAACTGAGCGCAATGGATTAGCTACTAACTAGGTCATGACCTACTGGTAGACCGGAAGTGACCTAGTTTTAACCAATCAGAGGGCTGGATTTGACAGGAAGTGACGTCATAAGGTCATGACCTAGTTTTTTCGACCAATCAGAGAGCTGGATTCCATTTGACCTAGTGACCTGACCTAGTTGCATAAATTAAAAGAATTGTGCAATACCTAGAGCTGACCTACTTACAAACCGGAAGTGACCTACTAACCTACTTGCAAAAACGTATGACCTACGTATGAGGGTGTATTGTGCAATCCTTGAAAGAAATTACACAATAACCATGACTCATTTTCTGATGCAATGTTCCTATGAATTTACGCAATACTTATGACTCACTATTTTGATATGAGATTAAATGCAACAAAGACACAACTCGGTTTTTTTTTAATTCAATCTTTTTATTTTTTTCTTCCTATAAGAGTACATGCTAGGTATGAATCATTATAATCAGATATGCTTTGCAAGCAGAGTACATGGATATTATATGGAAAATGAATTCTTGTTGCAGTACCAACTGCACCCGGTCTTGGCTGGAGTAGGACTTTGACTACGGTCCTCTAAGGCCCGCATTCTCTCCATTAAATCCTTTAAGGCCTTTCTTCCTATGTCGTTCTCCTCCAGGGCTACCACTTTGTCCATTAACTCGGCCATGATGATGAGAATCTTGTCTATTACTTCCGCCGTGCTCTGAAGCCCGTCTATCACGTCCAGTTCACGTTTAACTTTTCCTTTCACCAAAAGATTGCTCACGTCTGCTTTGACTGCTACTTCTTCTGGACTCATCTCGAAATTCATTGCCTCTTCTTCTCTCTTTTTCTCAGGAAGGGCCTGACTATTTTGTCCATTAAGTTGAAGGGGACCTGAGAAAACCTTTTCACAGTGTGGTGTGGATCCTTGGTCCGACATGTTTCTATGAGGAAGTTAATGCAGTAGGCTCCACACGTTTTAGCGTAAAAGTTTTGCACTTGTTTTCTGCTGAACGACCCGTGACCATCTGACGACTTTTGCATGAACCTCTGGTGATATATAGTAAACGGAGGTAAGCCATAGGGATCAAAGTAGAATACATTCCCGTTATGAGAAACGTAAAATGCCACCCAGTGCTGACCAGGTTTAGAGCTTGGATCTGTGTTACTGACGAAACATGTAGAGGGAATTGGTTTTTTAGGACATTGATTACTGGCAAAAGTTCCCAGGTAGAACCGCCTTGTGTGTGGATGGTTTCCCAGTGCACCTGTTATGTCTGAAGTTCTCATTTTTTTTCTCAGTTCATGTGGTAGTCTGTGACAGGAAGACAGTCAGCCGTTAGTTGGATGTTGTTGTCGTAGAAGGAACACAAGACGGCAGATATGGCGTGAGTAGTCGGGGCGGCAAACCTAAGGGAAATGCCCAGCTTTCCTTGCTTGATGAGATTTATACGACTGTCTTCAGGTGCTCTGTCTGGGGTGAGGTCGAAAACAAAGAAGGAATATCCATCTTTGAAATCTTCCAAAGTTATGCCACAGTCTTGCCCCAAAGCCGACAGCCCACTGTCTATGAACATTTGACTGTAGGCTCTGATGCAGTTGCCTGTTTCGAAGTCGGTCTTCAACTCAAACTTTTGATCGTCATATCTCACGCATATTTCCTTCACGTTGAAATGCCTGCAGTTGAAAGGATTTTCTGTCTTAGTCCCAGCAGCTGCTGTTTCCTTTATCATACACAAGACTATCCTGGTGGGGATCTGAGTAGTGTCAGGTTGAGTCCAACTGTAGTCTTGTGAGCCGCCGTCCAAAGTGTGTTTAGTTACTTTACACCTGGCTATGTGATAGTTGAAAGGGCCCCAATGTGGATTCCTGACACTGCTGACGTGAGTTTTCACCACCTCGTCGTCGACACATTTTTGGAGAAGTGTCATTTCAGCTTTGGTGATTTTGACCCAGTAGTTTTGATCGGCTGCTTGCATCATGTAGTAATTGGGCTGATTTTTTTCAAATATGAACTTGATTTCACAGTTCGGAGGCAGCACCTTGCACTGTTTAATTAAATCCAGGTGCGGCTTCATTACTAAGGCATGCTTGTTGCGGGCACTGAACTCTGCTCTCCGTGCCGTCCATCCAGCATTTTCGCCCGCTCTGGCTTCCATGTGACCACAGGTGTCTTTCATGTACTTTTGACACCCTTTCAACCGAGTCTCTTTGTCTTCTTTGTTGCAACAAATTGTGTCCAAAATGTAGGCCTTGAGACCATAGTCTTCATTGTTGCCGGTGACTTTTTCCCCATTTATCAGCAACTTGCAGGAAGCAAAGAGAGCGTGTGCCAAGTTGTTGACTGGAGCAGCTTCTATGCCTACGGCAAGGTGAGTTGTTCCGTCTGCCGCCACGGCTTCCAGTTCCATGTACAGCTCAGTTTCTGAGAGGTCTGTGTACAGGTTGCTTGGTTCGAAGGTGAAGTCAAATGATTCAGTGTGTGGAGTCAGGGCATTGTTGGTAGTTTTGGTTATTTTTTGACATTTTAATATGTCCTTTTGAGTGACAGGCAAGGCGTGTAGGTCTAGTTCACCTACTGCACATACCTGACCCTTGGGATGAAGGAGACTCATGACTAGAACAAGGTCCTTCCTCTAGCTTGTCCTCTGCCTCTGCCGCGTTGCCCCTTACGTCCTCCGCGCTTGCCGGTTGCTCGTCGTTTGACTGGAGGAGGTTCAGATGTACCTTTTATGTATCCTTGAGCAGAAGAAGCAGCCCTTTTGAGTAAGTTCTTCCCTGTAGCTTTACTTCTCCTAACTACACTTTTCTTGAAGCCTTTTCCTGTTACCACGTCGGACAAGACTCCAGCTCCTGTAGTAAGCAAGGCTTTGCCTGCAGATTTGGCAGCCGAGCGTCCTATTTTACTTAAGAGGGGAACAGCTCCTCTCAGTAAACCACCTATTAACGAACCAAGTCCGTGCCCTCTTTGTCTGCCCCTGCCACCGTACGCTGGTAAAGCACCGTTCCCAAACTGTGATTTTCTGTAGTATTCAGCGTACTGACCCCTAGGGGCCAGGTATGGAGGTGTTCCATAGTAGTGAAGCATGGTAATATACTCCTATCCTTGAAGAGGTCTGAAGGCAAGTACCACCGACACTGATCCGCTTTCAAATGGTATAGGTTCCCCAGTCTTGTCTCTTAAGTATATCCCTATCTGTCTGAAGGTGGTTTTAGTGACTGGCAGATATATCAAGTTCTGGAAACTTATGGTCTGCATGTCACCGTTGTAGCGATTTATGTTGATTTGCCTCAGAAGGGGTGCTTTAGAATCACCCACAAGACTGTGCTTGACTATGTCAGAGTACACGAAAGCACATCGACTTTTGAACTGAAGGTCTACCACGTAGGGGCTTTGTGTCTTTCCACTTAGGAAAACACTTCCGTCAAAACCTAATTGTTTCCCTAAGTTTTCTGGGAGTTGCATGACCACACCAGGAGGCAAGGAAACTACACTTTTCATTGTGTATTTGTTGTAGTGAAACACGGTGGCTTTGTTGTTTTTCCTGTAGTTTCTTAGTTTTCTCACCAACATGCTCTGTAGTTTATTTATGGTCCTGTTCAAGTATCCTATCAACTCTGAGTTGCTTTCCAGGTTCACACCTTCTAAGGCAAACATATTGTAGATACTACCTTCCTTGAAGTAATACTTAGACAGGTATCTGCTAATTTCCTTGAAGCGTGTACATATTTTCACAGCCTGTAACTGACTGGGAGAGAGCGGAGAAACATTAGCAGAGTCTGTGAAGACGGCCTTTTCTTCAAAAAAAGAAAGAGACCTTTTTTCCCTGTCATCCATAGACATCACTTCAGCCACAGCCGACGATATTTCCCTTTTCTCTCTGCCTGCCGTGTCACGCTCCCCCTCAGCCTCCTCCTCTTCCTTTTCCTCCTTCTCTGGCGTGGGTTGGTTAGAAGTGAATCCTCCAGATGGCGTCTCAGTCGCAGCAGCAGGAGTTGGTGGACTTTCACTTGCAGGACCAGCAGGAGGAATGGTTTCAGTCGATCCCACAGGGTTGACATGACGTAGGTTTTTTGTTATTTTTACTCCTCTCTTCAAAGCAGATTGGGCTGATAAATTTGATGTAGAGCTTGAAGCTCTACTGAAGACACTATGGGCTCCTGGTTTTTCCAGAGGAAAAAATTCTCTTCTGCGTTTGTTCAATAAAGCTACTACAGAGCGGAGGTTGTTTGTCAGGTCGTTTTCTCCCTGTACCAAGAGAATGGGTTCTTCTTTGACGTTGTACCACGTGGTAGGACAGGTTATTTCTTGAAGAGCACACTCTAACTGAGTAGGAGAGTTAATGTATTCTGCCAAAATTGTATTGTAACTAGTTAAAGTGTTGTCAGGAAAAACGTTCATAGATGAGTTACTAGGTAAAGTTAAGGTAAACGCCATTTGTTTATGTTTTTGACAGGTTCCCAAGAGTTAAACTTGTCTCCATAACCCTTCCACTTGATCAAGGCTTCTCTTTTCTTGCCTTTTCCTCTGTATTTTACTATTTTTTCTATGTCGTAGCGTCTTCCGTGACGGACTTGCACCTTCTGGACCTCAGGTTCGTAGAAGCTTCCTTTTATCTCTTCTCCAAGGAGATCTTTCAGGTGGTACCCTTTGGGCGAAATGTTGTCGACTGTGTATATTTCCTCAGTCCAGTTAGGTTCGTACCCTCTGTTAAATGTTTTCTTTGTTTTCAACATTCGCACTTGATTTTTTTCTCTTCAACTGAAGGACAGGAACTTTTTTCTTTTGAGGTTGATCGTACAACCTGTAGAACAAGACTTCAGAGTTGTCTTTATTTATGTCTGAAGGGGCAGCTCCTAAGGCTTTGTGGTAAGTCAAATTGTAGGACTTAACACTGTATTTTACTATTTTTTCTATGTCGTAGCGTCTTCCGTGACGGACTTGCACCTTCTGGACCTCAGGTTCGTAGAAGCTTCCTTTTATCTCTTCTCCAAGGAGATCTTTCAGGTGGTACCCTTTGGGCGAAATGTTGTCGACTGTGTATATTTCCTCAGTCCAGTTAGGTTCGTACCCTCTGTTAAATGTTTTCTTTGTTTTCAACATTCGCACTTGATTTTTTCTCTTCAACTGAAGGACAGGAACTTTTTTCTTTTGAGGTTGATCGTACAACCTGTAGAACAAGACTTCAGAGTTGTCTTTATTTATGTCTGAAGGGGCAGCTCCTAAGGCTTTGTGGTAAGTCAAATTGTAGGACTTAACCAAGTCGGGCAGCAAGTCAACCCATTTGTAGTTATTGAAATGAGAAAAACATCTCCACATTTTTCCTTGTAAAGTAGAGTTGAACCTTTCGGCTAAGGCACACTTCACGTCGTCGTTCTCTCCTGTGAAAAAATTGATTTTTTGATCTTCACAGTGTTTTTTGAAAATTTTGTTGACAAACTCTTTGCCCTTGTCAGTTTGAATTTGTTGAGGTTTTCTTTCTTTGCTCATTTTTTTGAAAGCCTCTGTCACGTCATCAGCTCTCTTACTTTTCACAGGTTGTCCAAAACCATACCTTGAAAAAACATCTATTCCCGCTAGAATGTACTGGTATCCTTTGTTTTCCTTTGAAAATTCTCGCATGTCTATGAGGTCAAGTTGCCACTGTTTGTCTATCCCCCATGTTTGTGTTTTTCTTCTTGGAAATCTTCTCTTGTAAGGTTTGTGTCTGGTGTAAGCGTCTACATCTTCCAAAGCTTGTTCTATGTTTTTTTTCTTTGTTTTCTTGAAGTGATGACGTTGAAGTTTAGAAACGCTGGTGAAACTTCCAGGTTGTTTAGGATCTGTGTAAAACCTGAGGACATCTTTTTTCAAAGCCTTGTGCGCCATATAAACTTACGTCCAGTTCCTTTTTGACTTACTTTCCTCTTCTTTATAGGGGAAGCTCTTTTCAAGGGACTGGCAGCAAAGGAAGGACTGTGCCCTGCAAAAGCCGACTTGTTTTTGACAAATTTTAAGGTGGGGTTCAGCCTTTTAACTGCTCTCATGAAAACCTGGCTTCCTTTAGGTTGGTCCTTTTTCAAAGACTTTGGTCGGGCAGCAAAAGCTAACAAATCTGTTATGTCAGTTCCAGGCACACGTTCCCCGTTAACATATATTTCTCCGTCTCTGTTCCAATTCAAAATTTGACTTCCGTGACGAGATAATTCTCTGTATAGATTTTTAGCAGTCGTTCTGTAACTTGCAGGTATTCTTTCTTTTATGTCGGCGTCCATACCCTCTGTGTTGTCTCTTGCACGAGGTTTAAAGCCTTCCTCCCCTTTGAACTCGTCTACACTGTCTCCGTCTGAATCGTCAGGAAGTGGTGGATCGTCTCTAGTCTCTGTGAAAGTGTGGTCAGCATCGTCGTCGCCGTCGTCGGTGTCTTCTAAAGAATTGTTTACACCCCCAGCTGCTGCTGCTGCTGCTCCTGCAGGGCCTTGTCCTACTGCTCGACCAGGATAGGGACCTTCCCTACGTTGTCCTAAGGCCTTGGCTTTTTTAGTTAAAATTCCCGACTTTATCATAAGTTGATTGTACTGCCTTAACTTTTCCTTCAGTTTGAGGTTAGGAGAGTTAAGCACCTCATGTGCTTTACTTTGAAGGTGGTTCAGGACTTGAACCAGGCTGGAATCAGGAGTTAAACCTTCTCTTAAAAGTTGAGTGCTGTAGTACTGGTCTTGAACACTAGGTCCAGGCTGGGGAGAAGAGGAAGGACTAACAAAAGAAGGTTTTTTTTCTCGGGGAACAAGATCCGCCCTTACGAGGGCCATCCTTGAATAAGACATGATTTTTTTTACCGACGTGCTCCTATGAGACCTGTTATCAGGGGTAAGGCGAGGCCCAAAATGGTTCCCAAAAATCCACCCTTTTGCTCAAAGGTTTTCCTCTTTTGCTTAACGGTAGCCTTGTGCCTTGTGACTGACTTGAGTTCTTTCTTGTAGGGTGATAAACGTTTGACTGCGTCGGACTCGTTACGCAACAGGTTTTTGTTCATTACGTTGACGCAAATTTGACTTTTTCTTTTCGAAGCTGAAGCTTGAGGAATGAAAACCAAGGTGTTCCAAGGAGTTGTTATGCTGTTTCTTACCCTAAGCTCGTTAGGTGTGCTCTGCTTAAAGTCCAATAGGATGTATGAATGCTTCTCTTTGGTTTCTGAGTTATATACCTCTGTCAAAAAGGATTTCTGTCCTGGAAAGGCCTGTTTGCTGATGTGCCCTATCTGACTCATGTCTCTAGGGTTTTTTAAAAACAACTAGGTAGTGTGCATTTAAGCTCAAGGTTCTGAAGGCAGGATTGTTGAAAAACAAGTTTTGAGTAACAAAAATTACACTTAAACTGCGATGGTGAGAGCCCACAGTGAAAAGTTTCATTATGGTGGGAACGTACTCGGGATCCATGAGATCGTCTATTACGACCAGTCCATGTTTAGTCACGTCTCTTTCATCCTCGAACAAAAAGTCTTCTGAAAGAAGACCTTTGTTAAACTTAACCCCCAACTTCACCATTTCGTCGAATCCATCTTGCCATTGACTGTAGCAGTAGTATATGTCGTGTATTTTTGGAGTAACAAGCTCGTCTACACCTTTAATCAACTTGAAAACAAGTTGACTTTTCCCACAAGAAGTAGGTCCAGCTATGATCATTGTGAAGGGGCTTTGTAGACGTGGGTCAAAAATGATCTCCTTTTCCTTGTGATCCATGTTGGACGATATCTTAAACCAAAGTGACCAAAGGAGCAACCTCGTCCTCTTTTAAACCAGTAGAACCCTTGTTCAAACCTTCCACGTAAAGAGCTACATCAGAAAGTCCCATGTTGTATAGACTGGCTATTAGGCAGCTTGGATGAGATATTTCTCTATATTTCCAAACCATCAGAACTTCGAACACAGGATTTGTGACACCTTTTTTCCCTGGAACAGGGGTGGATATCAGGTTAAGCTCGTGGTCGCTCATTCCAAGTTGAGTTCCCAGTTTCCTCCAGTCAAGCATTTCGAACTTGTCTGCCAGGTTGACGAACAAAGTATCAACTTTCCACTGTTCTGGAGGAATTTCACAATGGTCCACTACGTTGTAATATCCCATGTACCATCTACAATAATCAGTTAGATCGTAACGACCTATGTCACTTAATGCATGTCTCAATACCATCCACTTGCAACGCACGTTCTTTCTACTCCATGAAATAAGCATTTCTCTCCCCATAGAACGAAGAGACGGTATTTTTTCCATGTAATCCATTAAACTTAGTCTAAGTCCTAAGTAAACTCCTAATCGAGGGTAGTCTTTTTCAGATATTTTTTCACTGACCTTGAATAACAACTCGTCCGAAAGGTGAAACTCCATAGCGTCCAAATAAAAGGTGTTGAGCAAGTAAGGCAGGCAGGTAGGAAGGCAGGCAGGTTATGACAGGCTAGAAAGCATACAGTTGACTTATATAGGGTAGGGTAGGGTAGGGTAGGGTAGGGTAGGGTAGGGTAGGTGGGTAGGTGGTTTAGATGGGTGGGTGGGTGGGTGGGTGGGTTAGGTGGGTTATTTTGGGCGGCCAGCCCGGGCCAACAAGCCCCAAACCCCCCATACTTGAGGGGTGCCCCCACCCCCCCACCCCATAGTTTTTTAAACCCAACCCCACCCTTTCCTACCCTACCCTACCCTACCCTATTTTATCCTACCCTATTCTATCCTATTCTACATATCTCTCCCGTTCCCTTCCCCCTGTTTAGGTAAGCATGTTACATCGTTCTTCGTTCGTTTAAATTTGTTATGACGTTGAGTGTAAAGCGAGCTGATTGTGGTGAAAACAGTGAGTAAGGGAGATAAGCTGGGTGCACCACATAGCCAGATAAAACCAAACTTTTTCTTTCTCCTCTACACTGAAACGATCCAGGGACGATGATGGGATGTGAAATATGGGGCAGGAGGAAAACAAAGTTTTGGTTTCTAAGCACTCAGCTAGAAGTTCCAAAATAGACATGAAGAAATGAAGACGCTGGTTAAGTAGGCGGGGATTTTCTTTGGCGTGATGCTCTTCTGCCGCTTTCAATGCTTCCACATGGAAGGGGTTTTTCAGTGGGCCTTTTCCCTTTCTTCCATGCTTCAGGGCATAACCCAAGGTTTCCACCGCTGAAAATTTCGACAAGTTATGACTCAAAACCATTTTCCTCAAGGTTTTTCTGTCTTTGGATGTAAAACTTGATTGCACTGAAGAAAAAACTAAGTATAATTTTTTCCGGTGAAGAACACATTCTTTCAAGTATTTGCACACGTACCTGAAACAAATTGAAGAGCAACATATAATTTCATTTCTTTCCCTCACATATGTCAGAACTTGAGTGTCGTCGGGGTGACGTTGTTCTAATACACGCTGCAGGGAGTAACGCGACATAGTAGGTCGAAGGTTGTTGTGTCAAATAACGATGGTTTAGTCCCCGTTTAACCTTTATAGGAAACCTGTCAGTCTTTCCTTATCGCAATTTCCTGAAATGATTTATTGCTCAAGGACGAAACAAACGTCAGGGTCAGTGCCTGAGCGTTCTGAAAAGAGGGGAAAACATGTGGAAGGGTTGGTTTGGCCCAGGGGCCTTACCCGGAGGATCATCGTTTATTTTTGTTCAGTTTTATTAGGAGGACCAAAAATTAGATACGGGGTAGGCTGTTACCACCTTCAGCTGACCTTTTTCATGGGAGGTAGTTATTTCAGTAATAACTCTCACAACATGACAGCATCCATGGTAATTGTGACCAATCTCTGTCCTGAATCCTCTTTCATAGAAAATTTTTGAACCTAAAGAGTGTGTAATTTTGTCTGGGTGAAGTAAAGTGGCTTTAATTAAAGCCTTCACCATAGTAGAATCGATGAAAACTGAATTACCAGGCCCTCCCCCCAAAGGTTGATCCCTTAGAAAAAAGGGTTTTTGTCTGTCTGAAATGAATTTCTTTGAACTTCCCGAGGAAATGGAATGTCTAGACATCAAGTGTACCATGGCACCATGTCCCAAAAGAACACCTGAAAAAAAACTTTCCCCATTTTCTGAGATAAGTTTTTTCACAGAGGGTCCACCAGGAACCAATGCAGTGGTTTGGTTGTGCAAAAAGCATTGTTTGAAGTTACAGTTAGGAGGGATGTAAAGATCCCTGTTCAAATTTTCAGGACAGAATTTCCACACAGCCCACACCTTACCTTCTTCTACGCCCCTCCTGATGTCTGAAATAAACACCTCCTGACGCCTTTTGTGACCTACGGTCAAAGACAAAGGCAAAGGACAAAAGTTAGCCATGTCTGCTTGAGAGAAGCTAGTTCTGATAAATGACGAATGGTCTGCGTTAATTACAGAATGGTAACAACAAGACTCGTTTTACAAGCCTCACCCTGAACGTTGACTGAACGTTATCACGTTTTTTATTTGAGTTAAGCTTTTTTACTTTTTTCCAAAACAACACTGACTAAGTGTAAAACATACTATGAATGGAAAAGCACGGTTATCTACGACTCATGGACGTGGTTGTACGTTATCTGAACGACAAGGGAACGTCCCAGCATCGTATCAGGATAGTTACTATAAAGTAGACTTGAGCTGCTCGATCTTCATCAAACCTTTTCTGACGTTTGTCTGCTGTTCGCCGTCCTGCTCCTGCACCTTCCAGCCCTGCCACCCTTTCATCTTCAAGGAGAACAATGCCTGGTCGCATGAAGACGGGACTTAGTGTCAGGAGAGGAGGAGCTAAAAAACTGGCTCCACTAACTTTTACTACTTCTAAACAGACAGTGGAAAAGGCGTCGGGCATCGCCCCTCCTCCTACCTCTCCAGCCTCACCTGATAAACCACCTGCAACTCCTGCTCGGCTTCCAACTGAAGTGCCTGATGCAGGAGAACAGGAAGCCGCTCTTGCAGCTCTTCATGGCGAAATCACTGATTTCCTGGATCGCGTCCGGGATCGCTCTCCTCAGGAAGCTGGCGACGGCGATTTTGACATCAGGGAATACATCAATCCCCCGGCACCTTTGAACTACCAACCCCCCACTGAAACACCTACGTCCGCCTCTTACTCACCCGTGACTCCGGAGGAACCTTCTCCCCAGGTCAGTCCAATTAAGGTTATAGACCTTACAACCTCATCACCGGCAGTTAAACCCATAGAAGTGGTGGACTTAACACAAGGGACACCTTCACCTGCTCACCGCGGGGGGTATTCGCAGGTAGAGGTTATAGATTTAACCGGCCCTTCTCCTCTGTACTCTCTCCCGGTTCCAGTAGAGGAGCTGCTTCTTAAAAGCCCGCCGGAAAAAAGAAACTGTTCCAGTGAGAAAGAAGGGGAGCCTAAGAAAAAAAGACAGAAGCGCGCCTACCACAAGAAAACCCCTGTCTCTACCCCTGCTTCAGATTCCTCAGCGACTTCATCCTATGGTGCCGAGCCAATTGGTTCTGTCCCAGGTGTTCCTTCTCCTAAAGACAAGTCACACAGGCAAAAGTTTGGGGAGGGCACTGCCCCCAGTTCTTCCAGCAAGCTTATGGGCTTTAGGTCAGTGCCTTTGGTGGTAAAAAAGTGGCCTGCTCGATTTGGTTTCCAAGAAAAGTCACCTGCCCCCAACCAAGTTTTTTATCCGGAAGGGGATAACAACGCCTGCATAGAAATATACAGGGAACCTAGCATCAGGGGAGTATGCTTGAGAACCTACCTGGACAAACCTTACGAGCGGTGCTTGAACCTAGAGGCGCGTGAATTCAGGAACTTAGTGGACCAGATAGAGTGCATCCTAGGAAAGTACAAGGAGTTACACCGCCTAGCTGCCCTTGGAGAGAGGAAGGTGGATAATCTTTTGTTGTCCTTGAACCAAGACTGCACCGACCCCAGTGGAGGCCGGGCTATGGTCCTGGTAAACTTGTACAAGGGAACTCCTAAAGTTCACATAGGAACAACCAGCTACGTGGAGGAAATGAATGCCTCGGTATCTTCCAGCTTCAGAATGCCCCCCTCAGCCACACACTGCGGACACACTGTGTCCCCCTTCATTCTGGAGGACATAAAATCACGAGTTGGTCCCTTCCTAGACGAAACGACCGATTTCTACTCTGGGTAAGTGGTCAACTTTGTATAGTGTCTGGTCAACAGCTCCTTGTTCAGTGCTTTTACATTATCATGTATATCAGCTAATTTGTAGTTAGATTTAGACGTACTCCGTTTTTAGTCAACATAGCCCAGCGTAGGTTTAAGTTCCATATGTACTCCATGTATACTTAGGTTAGGTTTTTAGTTATAAGTTTGTATATAGAACATAAAGTGAAACAAGAAAAAGAAACCTTAAAAAAAATGCCGCCCAAAAAGGTAAAACAACTTTACACCGTCAACTGTCCAATGTGTAACACCCCTAGACCTCCACGTTTGGTTACTGTAGAAAACAGTGGAAAAACTTTATGTAACTCAGATTCTTGTAGAAGAGAAACTTTTTCCGACAGCTTAGAACTTCCAAAAGAAATAGAAAAAAATTCTTTGCATAAAAGCAGTTACCGTGACAACTTCAAGTCCATAGCTTCAGGTTTGGCTGTGCTTGGTAAGCTTCAGTCCATTTTCAACGTCAGAATGACAAGTTTCAACAAAGACTTGGGAGCCAAACAGGTAATAGAGGCGCTTACCTCTATTCATAGAAATCAAGTTATGGCTTACAAAGTGGCTGTCTCTTTTGGAAGGTTGTTGTCTTCCTCTAAGGAGGAAGAAGAAGAAGAGAAAGTCATGTACTTTCATGCTTCTGCCAACAACTCGTCTTTGTTCTATGACAGTGAAAGTCATAGAGACCCTTACATTTTTATAAGGGACGACAAAGACTTTGCAGAGTGTTTAGATTTAATAGAAAACAACATTAAAGAAGACACTCAAAGACCCTCTACTAAATGGAGTGTAATAGGCAACGTGAACGCCAACATCACACTGATAAGGGCTACGGGAGGAGAATATCTTTTAGGTAAAATGAAAACTGTTCCACCAGGTTTAAGACAAAGAGGAATGCAACACTTTCACAGAGACCCTAAAACCAAAAGGGCTTACAAGGACAACTTGTGTTTCTTTAGATGTCTGTCTTTCTTCCTGTATGAATCTTTAGAAAAAACTCAAGAGCTTTTCCTTGAAGCCTATCCAGGGGTGAACAAGGAGACTTTTGAGGGCGTTAACATAAGAGATTTAGACAGGTTAGAAAAAATGTTTGAAGTTAACATAAGAATCTTTTACCTTCCCTCTTTTGGTAAAAGAAAGGGTCGACCTAAAATTATAAGGTCAAACATGTGTTCATCCAAAAAAATCATGAACTTGAACTTACACAGAAACCATGTAAGTTTAATAACTAACATGGGACTGTATGGTAAAATGTACCCCTGTGAAAAGTGTCATAAAGTTTTCACTCGTAGCTTCCTTTTGAAACAACACAATGGGGTGAAAAAAGATTGCACCAAAGTCAGCTTCAGGTACAAAGGTGGAGCATACAATCCATCCAAAACAGTTTTTCAAGTTTTAGAGGAACTGGGAATAGTTTGTTCACCTGAGAAAAAAATATACCCCTATAAAATTGTTTTTGACTTTGAAAGCTATTTCGTCCAACCTGAAAATTCGTCCCCAGAAAATGCTAACACTGTGATAGAAAAAACTCACATACCCCTTTCTGCCAGTGTAGCTTCTGATTTTCCTGGGCATACAGAACCAGTGTGTTTTGTCAGAAATTCCAACAGGGACGACGATCCTTTGGTTAAAAATGTGTTGGAACACATAAACAACTTGGGGCAGTTGATAGGAGAACAGGTGAAAGAGAATTTTAGAGATGTTTTAGACGAACTAGACTCTCTAGAAGAAAAACAAAAGGAACTAGAACATAAAGCTAGCAAAGTTTTTCCAGCAAAGAACAAAAAAAATCCCCCAAAAAAAATCTCCCATGTTCTTGAAGTGAAGGAAAAACTTCTTACCTACATAGAAAGAGTCCCTGTTCTAGGTTTCAACTCTGGAAAGTATGACATTAATTTGATAAAAAAGGAATTTCATTCTTTTTTTATAGACACAGACAAAACAGAAATGAAAACCATAAAAAAATGCAACAAGTACATAGCAGTGTACACAGACCATCTTCTTTTCCTTGACATGTTTAACTATTTGGCACCAGGTTATTCCTACGCAAACTACCTGAAAGCCTTTCTAAAAGGGAAAGCTGAAAAAGGTTTTTTTCCCTACGAGTGGATGGACAACATAAGAAAACTGAACAACAAAGCTCTTCCTCCACGCCACTGCTTCTACAGTTCTTTGTCGGGTGGTGGAATAAGCAAAGAAGATTATCTTGAATGTAAAAAGGTCTGGAAAGAAAACAAAATGAAAACTATGAAGGACTACTTGATATATTACAACAACCTGGATGTTAAACCCTTTGTTTTAGCCATAAACGAGCACACAAAATTTTTTATAGATCGTGGGGTAGACATGTTCAAAGACGGTTTAACTTTGCCAGGTTTAACCTTGAAGTTTCTTTTCAACAACACTGCACCTAATGCCACTCCTTACATTCTTTTTGGTGAGAAAGAAAAGGATGTTCACTCCTTGCTCAGACGCAACTTAGTAGGGGGTCCCTCTATTATTTTTCACAGACATCACAAAAGTGGAGAAACAAGAATAAGACAAAAAAAATACGGGTCACAAAGCAAAGTATGCAGACACATAGTAGGGGTAGATGCTAACAGCTTGTACCTCAAGTGCATGGGTGAAGAGCACTGCACAGGTTATTATGTGGTGCGCAGGAAAGAAAACGATTTTCAAGCTGTTTGCAGTCAACAAATTAGCTACTCAGCCACAGAATGGTTGCGATACAAAACTGTGACAGACAAAGTTAAGATATTACACCAATACAACTACGGGGAAGTAGTATTGGGTTCAAGGAAAATAAAAGTGGACGGATATGATCCAGCTTCAAAAAAAGTATACCAGTTTCACGGGTGCTACTGGCATGGTCACATATGTCACCTCACTAAATCAGTTTTGAGAGACCCCAATGGAAAGGCATGGTTAGAAGAAAAAAACCAAAATACCATTTTGACTACCCTATATCTTCAATCGTTAGGTTACCAAGTAGAGGAAAAGTATGAGTGTATGTGGTTGAAAGAAAAAACTGAAAACTTGTGCAGAGAAACAAAAAGTGAATGGGAAATTAAAAGACCGTTGTGCCAAGGCAGAAAAAGTCAGGATGAAATACTGAGAGGGATTTCTAAAGGAACAACTTTTGGACTTATCCAGGTAGACATAGAAACACCTGAACACTTGAAAGAAAAATTCAGTGAAATGACACCTATTTTCAAAAACTGTTTAGTAGGAAAAAAAGACGTAGGTGAACATATGAAACGTTACCTGGAAGCAGCAGGTAAGCTAAAACAACCGCAACGCCAACTTATAGGCAGCTACCACGCAGAGGGAATTTTGTTGGGAACTCCTCTCTTGAAGTGGTACCTGGAGAAAGGTTTGGTAGTTACGACAGTACACCTTCTCGTAGAATACACTCCAGAACAGACTTTTTTACCCTTCATGGACGAAGTAACCAAAGCTAGGAGGAAGGGCGACGAAAATATAGACTGTAAGATTTTGTCAGATCTGTACAAACTTTTGGGAAATGGTTCATACGGAAAAACCATATGCAACAAACAAAACTTTGTTCAAACAAAGTATCTTCACCCCTCTAAGGCAAGACGTTTGGCCATGCACTGGTCAGTGCAAGATGTGCAAGACATAAGTGACAACACGGTAGAACTGTCCTGTTTGCCCACCTCCATCACCTACGATCTCCCAGTTCAAATAGGGTTCATGGTATACCAATATGCCAAACTTAAAATGTTGGCTTTCTATTACGACTTTCTCCTTGAATACATAGACGAAATGTGTGAAATGGACACTGACAGTTTTTACTTTGCTTTAAGTGCAGAGAAAATAGAAGACGTAATTATTCCTGAAAAACGTGAAGCTTTCTTCAGAGAACGTCACAAATGGTTGCCCTCTGAATCATGTGACAACAGTCACCACAGAGAGACCTATGTTCAGACCAAAGTATTGGGTGAGCTGTGGCTGCCTCAACCATGTTGTAAGAGCCGTCTGGCGTTTGACAAGAGAACCCCCGGGTTATTCAAAGTGGAGTGGGAAGGTGACGAAATGACTGCCTTGAACTCCAAATGTTACATAGGCACAGGAGTAAATGTGCCCGTTAAAATGAGTTGCAAAGGTGTAATTCAAAAACAAAACCCCCTGACCACTGACAAGTACAAAGAAGTACTGGACAGTGAAAATGTTGTCACGGTAGTCAACAAAGGATTTAAAGTAGTAAACCACAGCGTTACGACTTACTCTCAAAGGAAACAAGGTCTAACCTATCAGTACATAAAGAGACAAGTATGTGAAGACGGTGTAAGCACCCTACCCCTTTCTATATAAAAAATGGTTTCTTTTTCTAGTTTCACTTCCAGTTGTACATTTCGTTGAAAGAAAAAAAAGTTTTAAACAAATTGTTCAAATGAACAAATTTCCTTCATAGAAAACAGTGTTAAAATGGAAAATGTTCATTTGAAAAATTGTTCAAACGAACATTTGTTCAAATGAACATTTTTCCCCATAGAAAACAGTGTTAAAATGGAAAATGTTCATTTGAACAATTGTTCAAACGAACATTTGTTCAAATGAACATTTTTCCCCATAGAAAACAGTGTTAAAATGGAAAATGTTCATTTGAACAATTGTTCAAACGAACATTTGTTCAAATGAACATTTTTCCCCATAGAAAACAGTGTTAAAATGGAAAATGTTCATTTGAACAATTGTTCAAACGAACATTTGTTCAAATGAACATTTTTTCCCATAGAAAACAGTGTTAAACTGGAAAATGTTCATTTGAACAATTGTTCAAACGAACATTTGTTCAAATGAACATTTTTTTCCATAGAAAACAGTGTTAAACTGGAAAATATTTTTTGTTCAAATGAACATTTTTCAAATAAAAAAATGTGTACTGTATCATGAAAAAAAACTAATAAAAAAGTAAGAAAAGTGAACTGTATCACCCAAAAATAAAAAAAAAACGTAGGTCATACGTTTTTGCAAGTAGGTTAGTAGGTCACTTCCGGTTTGCAAGTAGGTCAGCTCTAGGTATTGCGCAATTCTTTTAATTTATGTAACTAGGTCAGGTCACTAGGTCAAATGGAATCCAGCTCTCTGATTGGTCGAAAAAACTAGGTCATGACCTTATGACGTCACTTCCTGTCAAATCCAGCCCTCTGATTGGCTGAAACTAGGTCACTTCCGGTCTACCAGTAGGTCATGACCTAGTTAGTAGCTAATCCATTGCGCTCAGTTTGCATGTATATACTACTTCTAACTTAGAGAAAACACAGCTGCCGTTCATCTCTAAAATCAGTTCATCAATTGTCGGAATTGGGAATCTCTCCCGTATCACCGCCTCGTTCGCTCGTCTCATGTCGACACAAATACGAATGTCACCCGCCTTTTTAGGGACGATTACCATCGGTGACACCCATGTCGTAGGAGTGTCCTTCACTGGCTCAATAATATCAAGGTCAGTCAGTTCTGCCAGTTTGTGCTCCACTTTGTCTCTAAGAGCGAATGGTACTTTTCGTGAACTTTGAACAATGGGCCTTACACTATCATCAATGTGTATGTTCACTTTGTAATTTGACAATTTACCAAAACCCTGAAACAGTTCTGGGAATTTCTCCTCTACAGGAATGTCAATCTTCTTTATGTACTTAATCAACCCTAGATCTAGTGACAGTTTTTCCGACAACACATTACATACTCTAGGTCCATTCATCACAAGAATTTGCGCGGAAACAATGTTATTCTTAGCCCCTACTTTGGCTACGAACTTACCCTTTACCGGCAATTTCTCACTCGACCCGAACGGATAGAGAACACTGTCACATGGGCTTAACTGTGGTTTTCCAATGGCAAGGTATGTCTGAAAATCAATAATATTGACAGTCGAACCTGTGTCGATAATCACATTCAAATCGACACCATTTACCGTTACCTTGGTCCGGCCGTGTGCCACACCTACAGATTTCACTGACTGTTCCTGTAACACAAAAACATGGTCATCGTCAGAGTTATTTACATAAGAATCTGGTTCATTTCCATCAACCATTTTGACACTGTTCATTTTGCACATTTTCCCATAGTGACCCATTTTACCACAAACGTTACATTTGCGGTTCTCCGCAAAACACTTCTGCTTAGGTGGGTGACCCGATTCTCGACCGCACCTCTCGCATGGTTTAACTGAGTCTTTACGAGTGTCTTTCTTAACAGAGTCTTTATGAGTCTCTTTCTTAACAGAGTCCGGTTTCTTTTTCCATTTCTGCTTCGCCTGAAGTTTCTGAACTGACTCGCCCGAACTGGTCGCTGCTGACATAGGTGCCCCGGAAGTACCCATCACTTTACTCATCACGGTAGTATCCTCTTTCATCTGGACCTTGTCCAAAACCTGATCTAGCCTCAAGTTTTCACCCAGAAATGACAGTCTCAGTTCTATGTCCTTCATGCTGGCTATGACCATACATTTGATCATTTTATCTGCTGACCAATTATTGAAATCACACCTATCTGCATACTCCCTGAGGCGTGCTGCATAGTCAAGCATACTATCTCCCTCCTTTGCTTTCTGGCTCATAAGCTCACATAGGGCAAAGTCATTGGATTGCTTGGGAAGGAATCTGCTATTTAATTTAGCCTTGCATTTGAGATAATCTGTCCAATTGTCTGCTGTAATATCTGCTGGTCTTGTTATTTCCGGTAACACATCATGCAAATCTTCTACTGCAGTACCTACATACATCAGCAGGGCCATCTTACACATAGCACTATTCTCCTTCTTAGCTGGATCTATGGCATTGTAAAGCATATCTCTCTCAAATCTATCTAGCCATTTCTTCCACCTTCTTCCTAGGCTAAGCCTATCTCCAGCCATGTCAAATGGTTCTACTCTCAGCTTGTGACCTTTAGTAGCCATTGTATAAGTCTCTCTGAACTCAGGGTAAGTCTGTTATCCACAATATTCACAGTAGTATCATAAAGCAGAATGTAGGCCTATTCACTGACAGTCACTGAGGTAAGCAAATCTCTTCCAGTTCACTCAAGGTAGTACTACTACTATAGTCTGAACTCAAATGTAGGCCCAAACTTCCACCAACCTGAATACCACTGCACACTGGATTCACAGCCCTTCTCCTTGGTTCTAGTAGTGAAGTGTACCCTTAGTCATCACTTGATCCCATCCTCGTCGCCAGTTTAGTGGTGGTTATTCATATCAAGTGATAAATCAGAGACTGAACACAGACATGTGCTTTTAGCTGGGGGCTGCCATGTTGGATATCCCAGAATGCTCTCTGTTATGTTTATTCAAAATCCCTGTAGGTGGCAGTGCACCAGTTTCCCGCCACAGACATCACACCTGCCTTGCTAAAAAAGAATAGTGGGTGCTGCATCATATGACATACTTACTTTTGTCACACACTCTTTCAAGTTGTCCACTTGTGTGCAATACAATACATGCTAGGACTACAAAAAAAGGGACCACCGCTGGTGAGACACTTCTTAGGCAAAACTACCTTTTCCCATAGGAGCAACACTCTCCTGAGGTAATTTCGTATAACAGTAGGACTATAAAAACTGTTCAACGTCGAGCTTCAGGTGCCCATGCACATGGGCATGGGCTAGTTACCAAGTTGAGTCTTTGTAGGTGGTTTCCATATACTAAGAGAGGGTACATCACTAAACAGCTAAAGCCTTTACCAAAGGCCCTGTGCCGTCCTCTGTTAGCATTCTTTGTGGTGCCTTGATAGACATTGATGACAGAGGTGAAGGGGGACTTTGCCAAAGTCCTCCCGCACCTCTGTCAGCAATCTCTATGTATAGGAAATAATTCAATGGGTATCTGCCAGAGGGCGGCACAGGGCCTTTAGTACCCTACCATGACAACCCTATTTCAACGCTAATATATTTTGGTAGTATTCTCAATGAATAAAAAGATTCAGGCATACTTTCTACCATATCTGCTATGATAAGGGCAGACTGGAAACCTCTCTAATGCAAACTATGGCGTCACAGGAGACCAGATGCGTCAGGTGCTGCATTGTTTAAACATTAAGGATGTTACAAAGTACGCTTTTAATGGCAAACGTAAAGTATACAACAACCCTATAGCATGCAGGCTAACTCAATTGGACTAATTCATACAAGTGTAGAGGTATAATAATAACTGGTGCCGTCTGGCATGGCGGGTGAGACCTGTCGCCTGGTGTTCCTTAGGTTCCGGTTAGGTGGCAGCATCCATCCGGGTCCGTGGGACACCTGACGACGAACCCGGAGCATCTCTATGCTCACCTACCACATCAGAGGCCATGTAGGCCTCCGTACATAACGCATGTAGCATCATGTTTCCCTATCCATAGAATTACAGGGTAACCGGAAGGTGTAACAAATAAAACTGTTGGCATACACTCAGAATATTGTCTTTGTCTTTCCTTTCGAATCACAAGACCCGAGCCCAACTGGTTAGAAACACAAACCATTACACAAGTAAATAAACAAAATATAGAAGCAGGACCAAAAAGGACACTTACAAGGACCATTTATAAGCAGACCTACAGTATTGTGCAGTCAATAGTGGGATGCTGTGACGTCATACTTTGCATAAGAGAGGTCTCCCTCCTGCCCTTACCATAGCAGATATGGTCAAATGTATGCCTGGATATTTTTATTCAACAGAAATACTTCCAAAATACGTCGTCATGGGAATAGAGTTGTCTTTTCATTTAATAGTATATGGATAACATCCCCACAAACTCAACTTGGTAACTAGTCCATGCCCATGTCCATACATAATACATGAGTATTTACCGTCTTCAAAAATAAAACACTAAAAATCTTACTCTACAATACAGGAGAGGCGTTGTTCATCCTTCCCCAGGGCATCGTAGATGGATGACTTCAAGGTATCAATGTCCATGTCCTGTCTCTGACCCATCAACTCACACATTAAAGCTCTCTGATACAGAAATAAATATATTATGTCATCAACTGACACATCAAGGCTTTCTCTATGAAAGATAAATACATTCTAACACTAAATGACACTTTAAGGCTTTCCAGAACGGAAATAAACATTAATTAGACTCACATTCAAGCTTTTTTTTTCAACAGAAATTAGCACTGACATCTAATTACCCACATAGGCTTTCTATAAAAAGTAATATTTAATATATTCTAAGGTATTCCTCTACAAGGTATGGTGTATTCATTCTCGCTAGAATATGTGGAAGATCAGTGGTTTCAAATAAAAACAAAATGGATAAGTTCTTCAATGTGCGATAAATCACAATAGAGAGTGACTTTATTTAAATGCCTGTGTAATCTGTTTTCAGGGTAGGAAGGTAATGCTGATTATAGTTTTAAATAGGTATTCAAAAGACACCTACCCACGTTATATCTGGTCCATTTTGGTGTAGAATTGAAAGAGGCGTCATACCGAACAGCCCGACATCTCTCAGTGCTTCTGTTGCTTGGCTGAATCCCTGAAACGTAAACAAAGAGAGAAACCCTCTATTACCCGTTTAAACTATGTTGTTTGTGTTTGTACAGGTAGGGTTGGCACAGGGGAGATGGGCAATTTGGAGTGACCCACCTTCTCAGGGAGTGATCATTTTTTTAACAACGGGGGGGGGGGGGGCTGGTTGGTTTGAGGGGGGGGGTCAGAATTTTTTCAACCCCTTTACTGGGGGTCGGAATTTTTTCAATCCCTCAGATAGGGGGGGGGGGTCAAAATAATTTCACCTGTTTTCAGTGGAAAACCCTGCGTGTAACTACAGGTTAAAAGGGCATGTTCGCGCCCGATTTTTGCCCCTTATGTGGGGGTCAAAAAAATTTTCTACCCTCCAAATGGGGTGGGGTCAAATTTTTTTTTTTCGCGCGTCTGTGCGCAAACCCACCAGCCCCCCCTGTTGTTAGAAAATGATCACTCCCTTATAAAGTGACGGCTAGACCAAATACCGGAGGCTTCCCTGCTCCACATAAAAAAGAGTCCATTTCTCCTCTTTCCTATCCCTTGGTGTGTTTGGTGCACATGTACCGTATATCCTCAATTAGAAGCCCAGGCTTTTAATGATTTCAAGTGGCAAATTGACCAGGCTTAATTTCGAGGCAGGCCTGTATACATTTCACTAGGAGATTGACTTTGTTCCTTTGCCATATTTATAAGATTTTTTGTTTGATTTAAATAAATTTGCAGAAAATTGTCTGATACTGAAACTCATAATACAACACCATGCCCATTTAAATATGTTTACCGTACCTAGTCATTTAGCGATTAAATTGTTCATGGAATACATACTGGTAGATGTTTCATTTAAAAGTCATATTGTGACTAAATAAGTGATCTCAATTGGATTTCTGTCCCATACCCAGGCTTATATTCGTGGCCCGGCTTAACCTTTTTGTGCCCAGAATTATTTGAAGATTTTACATTATTTCACAATTATATCAATTTGTTGATAAGACCATGAGTTATTCTGACCTTCTCTTTTGATATGGGCTCAGCATTACATTTTCTAAATATTCACAACTCAATGAAGACTTGAAGTCAAAGACGTGACATTTCTGGTCAGGTCTGGTAACCATAGTTACACTGAAACATTCCTTTTGTTGTCATTTGTTGGTATTTGGTCTCTCTTGGGCTATATCTGTGTCCATATTCCTGCAATCTTGGGCCATACAGAACATTCAAAGCTGATTCAGCCTGCATGTGCACAGCCACTCAGAAAGGATACTGTATGAGTAGTAATCAATACATGGGTTGTCTTTATAGATATGAACAGTTCTTGTAAAATTTAATTGGGGCATGGGAACTTTAGTGTATATAATCCAGCATCATTTTGATACCATACCACATATTAGCTCCTGGAGGGTTGCCCTCTAATTAATCACATAAAATGACAGCTCATTTTCAAGTTTTGACTTCCTGTGCCTGATATAATGGAGATAGAGCACATTAGATGGTTGTATCGTAACTGGGGAGTCATGGCCATTCTAAAGAGGGTCTAACTTTGTAGATTGGACCAGTAGAAGTTTGTGAATGATAATTTCCTTTAACACAAAGTCATCACTCAAGGGGCATAGGTCTTGATTGAGCTCAGGATGCGCCTTATACTCGAGTACTTGATGTACTTATTAGATATCTTTAATGATCACAATGCTTCAAAAATTGTTCAAATGTTAAGCATAAAAAAATGGTCTCACTTTGAAGCGTAGAGTGCCTCGTAGCAGGGTTTGAGCGCTCTGGATGCCGTAGGTGTTAGCATACTTTAACGAGTCACGGTTAGGGAATCCCTCCAGGTCAAACTCAGGTAGGAACTCCATGTCCCGGGTATGTTTCAGAAGTTGTCCTTCAGGGATATCCACCACTTTACCATCATGCAGATACCTAGCACCAGCTAGCACGTTCTTCAGCACTCCAAGCGGACTCCAGTTAAACTTGTAGCGGAGTGGGTTGTTGCTGTTCTCAGGGGCAGGCAGTCCTCCCACCCAAGATACAAACGACTTTATCTGAGGAGGAAGAAAAAACCCTGTAACATGTCCATGTGATTTGACTTATTAGAATGATTCAAATCAGAAATCCTTAATAACTTAAAAGTAATTTATTGGTGAATCAAATGAAAAAAGGCAAGAAAATTGTAATCAAAATGATTCTGTTTCTATAACTATGGTAGTGAAATATACTCAATATGTCTCCTCATAATTGAATGGTCATTTATAAGTGTGGGATTGGAATGCTGGCTATACTTGATATCACTTCAATGAATGTATTCAAGGGGCTTTAGTATCTTTCTATGCACCTACCCTTTTCTAATGAAAAACAAACTGCGTCCATATTATTGTGAGGACAAATAGGCATGATGTATTATATTACTATGCGCTCAATAAAGGGTTAAAACCACGTACCGTTGCACCCTGTTCCTGTACTTGGTGGAAACACTGCAGGGCCAACATGTGGTCTATTCCAGGATCAAGACCTACTTCGTTCATTACAAGGATCCCCGCCTCCTCTGCACTGTAAGGCGGTATATGTTTTACTGGGGTCAAAGTGAGCTTGAAGGTGAAGAGGATTCCAATTACCAGTCAAGATGTTCATTCCACATATGTACGATCATCTTAAGGCTTACCTTAAGGGGGGTTATTTTGCAAAATTGGTTCTCAGAATTATTTTTCCTATATGAGATGGCAATTAGTTGTAATGAAAAAAGAAAAACAACAACAAAAAACTAAAAAAGATTTGTTCACAACAATTTCAATACCACGATTTATGACACTTGCAGAATGTACGGAAAGAACAACCCCCCCCCCCCAAAAAAAAAAGACAAGATGAAACAAAAAGAGAAGAAAGAAAAAACAAACACCAAAAGAAACATTTTTTGGCAGCTTGGGCGGTATAGGGGAGTAACGTACGCTTCATGCAGTGCTGCCATCTCAGGTGTCCTGTAGCTTGCCGTCACCAGGTTTGTTTTGTGTTTGATGCAGATTTTGGCCACTTCAGGGTGCAAGGCAAATGGCAGCAAACTAGGTTTGAAAGACAGAAGAAAATACAACATTTATAATTATTAATTACTTCTGATAGCTTAAGATGTGAAATGTGGATATCTTACAAGGATCTGAGAGATTTCTGTGTCTGAATAAATGACTGACGTTTATGAAATGCAGATGAAAGAGTGTGATGCCTTTAACCCAGAGCGTTTTGGTATCCTTAAAATAAGCAATTACATCCTTAACCCTGAGAAGTCTACTTCCCAACCCTACCGGCACTGGGCGAGTTATTGGCGAGTTAAAAGATTATGGATGAATGGAAAACACATGAAAAAGATAAAATCCCCAAAAGAACCCAAGTAGTACCTGATTACAATGTCATGTTCTTTAACTAGTTTTTCCACATGTTCCTGATTCTGGAGCAGGTCCAGTAGAACTGGTGTTGTATTTGGGTATTGTCCACTGAGTCGGTCTATTTGGCCTTGTATTGGAGAAGCTGCAAAGAAAACAGAAAACAACAAAAAGTGTAGGTACCATCTCCTAAATGCAGCAATATTTGAAGCACTTACGGTCGCTATATATATACAGAGTTAAACTATACTGGTTATCCCAACACGGACAGATATAATCATAAATGGTGAGGATTTGACTGACTTCCAGAACACACTGTTAATCTTGTGGAAATAACGGGCAGAACCCTTGTCCCAGAAGTGCCAGAGACCCGTTATTTCACAGAGATTCATTTCACTACCGTATTGCCACCTGAGGCATATATACAATATAAAAAAAAGATTATATTGATCCTTGAATATATAGTCGATGACCTACCTACGGTAACGGCAACTTTATCATCCCTGGTAAGATAGTCGATGACTGGTGCAGAGACGAAGCCGGAACCCAGGATAAGCACCCTCTGAGAGGTGTTAGCAGCAGAGGCTGTCCCCTGTCCAGAACTGGAGAAAGACAGATACAAAAATTAAGCTATTATGTTATGTCATAGCTATGGTTTTAACTGGTGCAATTATACACATCATATGCTGTCATTAATGTCTTCATATAGGAGATCTTAAAGAGAGCTTTGAGAACATAATATAGTAAAACTGAGTGATGTCTAATTTGTGACATCTCTATCTGCTTAAACTTGAGACATTACAGACTTATGTCTATGTCTATAATTTCAGAATGCTGTACTCTTGCTAGAATATGACATGAAAAAATATATCATAAACCCCTAGATAGTTCTCATCTCAAACACATGGGGTCTCATCCTGCGTTTTGCTGACATTCCGATCTGCATTAGCACATTCCTGATCAAACGTTGGATCAATATCAATCAACTGGCTGCAGTTATTGGGAAAAAACTGTCATGAATGTCTTAATATAATGTGTCATCTATGTGACATTTAAAGTGGGAAATAATGGCTAAACAAGGAATGCACAGGATGGACACCTCTTTGGGGTCTTAAGAAAATCTCCAAGCACCAATTGACTTCAAGCAAATATGTCGGGAACAACTGAGGCCATAACAGGTCTATGTTTCACTCAGCTCCACCTTGTAGAATACTGCCTCGAGGCTAACTCGTGATAAAGAAAACTCAGTGAGGAACACTTCTCGTGAACCTTTGTCTATGGATTGACATCGGTCAGTCGATTAGATATCTTGATCAGGCAGTCAGTAAGAATTTAGACAAATTTGCACTATTGTCTACCTGGATGTATGCCATGTACACAGTGCAGAAGGTACTAGGGTAACTGCCCAGTTACCCCATCCAACTTGGCGGACCCTATATGTAATATTGAGAACTAAAGGGGATGATTACACAGTATCTCTACTGGTTTGGGTAATGCTAAGTTGTTTCTATGCAGTGTATAGCATTCACAATCATCTGAACTTAAAATTCTGGCCTGACCTTGTATAGAATAGCAGTATAGAGAGGTTTTAGATTTGTCAGTACTAGGGTAACCTAGATTGTTTACAATAACAAGTACTAGGGTAACTTCATAAGGAGTACCCAACTTTCAGCTTTGGCTGATTTCTGTGTAATCCAAGTAATGTAATAGCCCCAGGCCTTGTCTCCATAAGTATCCATATGCTAGCTAAGATTCTGTAACACTATAATGAAGTAGAATAGTGTATTAACAACATAGAATGAGGAAGGGTGTACACACTGGTTTGTAAGTGACCCTTCATGTTGGATGGGGTAACTGCCAGTTACCCTAGTCTAGTGCTTTCTGCACAGTGATGTACGTTGATAACGACTTACCTAGTGGACTGTCTGAGTTCTTGTATGTACTTAAAGTTGTCTGTCAGCTCGCCATTTGATGTTATTACAGCCTGTACATAGAACAGTTATTTATAACAGAGAATGTTAAAGAAGAAAAATAGAGAAAACATGAGTTCCTTAGTGAATCACCTCTAGATTGCACTCAAATAATCAAACCCATCCATGTTACTGATATTCCATCCTATATGACCGTCAGAAAAAAAGTAACATGAAAAAGAATGCTTTTGTTCCATTAACATTCTGTCACTATATCTGACCTTCTAATCCCAGGAGGTTGGGAGAAGTAAAGTATGTGGTGAAAATAAGGCATGATATGTGAATCTCTTATTAAAATTCATGATATTATATGAAATTAAATATTCAGAAAATGTAAAAAAAGAGGGGGTGTTTACTATCATTAAGCCTTTATGAATTGAATGATGCCTCAAGGTCCATGTTCCTTGAAGCATCATGCCAAACCTCTGGGAGAGTATCACAGTGATACTTAAATGCAGCACTGGTGAGTTACGATGCGTCAAAGGAAAAGGGAGAATGAAGATCAAAGCAAAAATCACATAAAATATCTCTTAGTCATTACTAGGGTCTAAAAATAAGAGGTTTGTTTCTAGTTACCCGACCGACCCTTGCAAAAGAGGGTAACATTTTTTTTTTTTTGATTCTGAGAATTTTTGGTAATTTTTACAATAATTTTTTCTAACTTTTCGTGTTTTTTTTCGTCCATTTGTATCATCAAGATAATCTGTCTGTGTACATTTTATAGCTTAGACATGTATATCTTCTGCATATTTGTCACATGTTTCGTAAGTATTTCATATTATATTATAATTTCAAAGAATCTGACATATCTGCCCATATATTTCTATACAGAATAATAAAAAGAAAAAAGAAAGAAAAAGAAATCCGACCTACCGACCCTGGGTTTTTGAGTCATGTTACTGAAAACACACGATATTTTTTTAAGGCCTAGGCAGGGGACTTTGAGAAACGTTATCACTTTTTTTTCAAATAGGATTTTTCACTTTGCATAGGCTTCTAACAAAGGTTATAGACAGAACTCTCGTCGCCAACTAAAGATATTTATCAGGCAATGCACCCCCTCTTAATTAAGTGCTCTTCCATATCCTGGGCCCCACTGATACCAGAACATTAGATGGGTAATGATATTAGGTGTATATATAACACATACATCTTTCACTGCACGATCAGCATCAAACTCTTCAAATGGGGTTGTCGCATCAGATTTCAACTGGAAAGGAAAATATGTGGCGGCTATAAAGGAGAGAGAGTTTATTCTACAAAAACATTCTTGCCATTCCTCTCTAAAAGAAAGTGCATACGTATCATCAAGTCTGTTCATGATCCAACCTGTCTCCATGGAAATTACTTTTATCAATGTTGATAACGTCTAATTAAACATTTATTATTCATATCCATCTTTATCTCTACAAAATTATTCTACTCAAAGGGAGTAGATGATTTGGATCAACAAGCAAATAGAGATTTCCATGAGGCCCTTCGTGGAGGTCCTTTTTAGCCTCTTGATGCACAATTTTATCAAAATCGATGAGTTCACTTACTATATCTATGCAATAAGGCAGGAGCATTCCACCAAAGAAGTCAGTTGATTCTCGTGGTATTTGTGCTGGCATATTCTCAATAGAACAGATCATCACACCATCAGCGGAATAGCTGTCACAGGAAAGTCACAATGTTTTATGGAATCTAAAGGAAGGTTATGTGGATTATATCAGAAAGTTTCAGAACGGGGGTGGATGCCTTGGGGGACATTTCTCCACATGGTATAACGGCACCAGGCAATACAACATGATGCCTTCAAAATTAGAACGGGTGATCGTGGGTAAGGGCAAGAAAAATAAAAGGTGTGTTTCCCGTAACATAGCTCAAAGAGCTAGGGTCGGTAGGTCGGATTTCCTTTTTTTTTTAAATTCTCTTTTGTAAAATTTATATAGGAAATGTTATATAGGGCACATATCAATGGATGTATCAAATTCTTTGATTTCATTGTAAATAATGATGGGAAAATGACAATGTGAAAGAGGGGAAGAACACGAAAAGGATACAGAAAAAATCCTCAAAAAGTAGTGAAAAAATTCTTTAAAATATGAAAACCTAAGACAAAATTCTTCAAAATCACAAAAAAATAGTTTTTCCCCCTGTTTTGCTAGGGTCGGTCGGGTTAATGGAAACAAACCTTTTTTTTTTATTTTGGCCTAATGCACTAGGACTGATTATACGATCAGCATTTATGTAGTAGTTACATATGGTTTAATAGAACAGTGCAATGATTAGTGCAATAATTGTGACCAGGAAGGCAAAAACACCCCTCTGCAGGGAAATTTACCCCAATAGCTTTAAAATGAGTCATCACTGGCTTAGATATTCCTATAGTAGTTATGTCAGAACCTCTCCTTAAACATAGGTTGTTATTCATAGCTGAAATCGATGATTATAAGCTCTACATGCATTAGAAACCATAATAATGTCTACAAACTCAATAAATCAGCTCTTCTTTTTATAAGAAATACATGATAATATGATTTTTATCATAGATTTAGAAGGAATTTAAGTTTTTTGTTGTTGCAAATCCCCAAAACAATTGTCATAAAAATCTGCAAATTAAGATTATTGGAATGGCTACCAGAAACAGGCATAAAGGCCGATTTTTCATGAAAAATGTTCATTTTACCTTCCAAATATGGGACATTTCTACCCGCAATGAAGGGTTTTAAATGAGTCCATTGAATTCTGCATAAAAAATTAGCTTAATGTATTTTTATAATCATTTCACAGGTATTTTGCCCCTCTAATGGCCCCTGGTGACCAAATACCCAACAGTACACCTCACCTGTCGTAGGTAAGGTTTCCATTAGCACTGTAGAGAGAGAAGGGCCTGTCTATGGTCGTAGACTCTGTCATAAACTCCATGGCACCCCCACAGTCATTGGAGATATCAGCAATAGCCAGGAGGCGGTGAGGCAATGCTGGGGTCCCAGGGGTTTCTACATGGCCTGGGGGTGGCTGTATCAGGGGTTTAGCCTCTTCTATGGTGATAAGGCGTGGATAATCCTCTGTCCAGTACATGCCATTGACGATACAGGAGGCATAGGGAGCATACTAAAAGGTAGAAATATGATTTACACAGGGAATTAGGGAGTTTGAGGTATTGATGTGGCTTGGTACTTATAACGCTACTTCAGGTCGGAAGCAGAAGCTGATTTTACACTGTCAAAGAAATGTCGTAAAAATTACGGTGAAATCCTTGTCCCAACGTTACCAGAGATCTGTTATCATTTTCAGGGACCACCATACTGCCATCTGGGGCTTCATTGTAGATACTACACTGGTTCACTGCAAAGCAATTACACTGGCTCACTGTTCAGTTTTACAGTTTCATTAGAATCCCTGGTAGATTCAGTAGATGTATTTTACAGTACAGGCAGACCTGCTGGTTGCCATACAAAGAACCTTTTGGAATAGGAAATCAGGGAGTATTTAGTTAATTATTAAGAGAGATATTCTATTTTTTTAGGGGGGGCAGATAGGAAAATTAATTTATTTCCGAGGGGACCAAGATCTTATTAAAAGAGACAGGTGATAGATCAAGCAATGGCACACGTTACAAACATATGGAACAAAGAACATCTTACAGTTATGAACGTCATCAGCTGGATCGGATAAACCTGCTGCCCCCTCACTAGTGACACATATTCTTAATAATCATGCAATAATCTATTTATTTGACAGAAATGCCATCAACATATGCTACATTGAGAATATGGTACTGTGTTCTTTAAGTATAAGTACAACATGTTTACTGCCCTGTATGATTCAAATTGGACATTGCTAGATATGTACAGCCACAAACCAGCTGAAAGTGCCCATATTGCCTAAGCATTCACCTTAAATAACCTCTTTCATGAAATGGGCCTAATGGTATAGACACGAGGAATCCTCTAGAGGGTATTTCTCAAGGCAGTACGACTGCAAACGAACACTATGATTTCACAACCTAAAAGCTATAGTGCCAGTGATCTTAGGTAAACCCCTACGGCTGCTCAGGCCTTATGTAGCAACCACATAGTAAGAGAGTAATGAATGGGCTAACGGGCACCAAAGTCAGTGTATCGTAGGATATCATAACGAGTGGCCCGTTAGCCCATTACTTACTGCCCGTTAGCTCATTACTTACTGTCTTTATTACACGATTAATCAATAAAAAATCAATAAATAATCAATAGAATATCAATAAAAACAAGTTGAAAACAAAAATCCTTCCCCGGGACTCGAAGCCTGCCATAGTGTGTGTACATGACCGGTACACACAGCTCGGCGCCCGGCAGCGGTTATGGCAGCAAACAGCCCGCAGTTGTCGCCTCCCCGGGCTTTGTATTATATCTATACACACAGCGAAAAAAAGATGGGCCCGGACCGGGACTCGTCCCGCCTACCTCTAACGGCTGAGTGCAATGCGCTAACCACTAGACTACCGTGTCTCACCCCTCAGCGGCCGTCTCGACTTGGATTGCTTGAATGTGTCTCGCGGTTATGGCAGCGGACAGCCTGCAGTCGTCGCCTCGCCGTTATGCGAGCAGTTGTGTCAAAGCTGGAGGGGGGGCACAACCCAGACTGCCGGGGATTTTCACACTTTAATGTATAGAAGTTATATGTGAGTACCCTCCCCGGCCTTTGTATCATATCAAGGCCTGGTTCTAGCCAACCATTTCTCGTCAGTCCCTGTGGCGCAATGCATAGGGAGTTGGATTAGGGATCTGAGACTGCAGGTTCGACCCCTACCCTGGCCATGAAAATTTCATGGGTTTTAACATGTAACATATGACATGTAAGGTGTGCCTGATATCCATGGACAACAGGAACTGGGTATCCATGGATAACAGGCACTGGGTGCCTGATATCCATGGATATCAGCACATGGATATCAGCATGGATATCAGCACACCTTACAAAAGTCATGATGCATGCATCATGGTGTGCAATATCGACAGGTATCAGAATGGGAATATCCAGAAAAAGCACCCAAAATCACAGAGGTCGTGTAATAATGATTGCTAGGGCAGTCGAAGTGCTGCAGGTGCTACATGACCAATACTACTGTGCTGCATTGTCACTAATCAAAGAGTTCCCACTACGACTTGACGGTAAGCAGTTGTAGCTTGTTAAGAAAAACCTCCAGACTATAGAGATAGGATTGTCACATGATGTCCAGAGCAGATGCCCTTACAGAAACCTTCACTTTGAGCCATTACATGACCATATTTATGGATGAGTTGAGATTTTGAGGGCAAAATACGTTTTTTGGCCCAGCTCCTGCTGGGTTATTGGAGGCGGGTTTTCAACATTTTTGGTCGATCAAAATGGCTGACTTTAAGTGGGAATTTCTTATACAAAGAAGGGGTCTATAAATTAATGGAAAGTTGATAAATTTTCTTTAGATCTTTGTCTTTCTGTAGATGGTAACAATTCCTGGATAAAATCTTTTTTACCTATGAAAAAAAGCTAAAGGAAAAACTTAGTATGTTTGACTAAATTTCTCATGAAAATGAGGCTCCATAGGATAGCATTGTGCGGTAGATTTTCGCGATAGACATAACACATGGGTTCCTATGGAAATTGTTCAATTAAGACGCTTTTTTTCAGTATGTAAGGCCGGAAGACCGTTTATGTAATGCGATAGATGCAGGAAAAGTTGGGAAATTTTCGTATAAGACCAGTTAAGACCGTTCATAGACCAAACTTGTAAATCGGACCGCCAAACTTTTGTTATGGCTATCGCATTTCCGGCAAGGCGAGTGTAGGACTCTATGTACGTAGTAATATAGTGAGAGGATGCAGGCTGTTATAATTTCTATCTCTTAGCCTTTACACCGGCTACTACGTGGACCCTCTGACATACTATATATACCATATGTACTAGTCTTTACACTCTTCCCCCCAAGCCAGAACATCCTCGTGCGAGTTCGCACATGCCCACAGAGTGGTCCGTCGTAAGCTTTATTTTTCATATAAAAGTAAATACAGGCCATGTATTCGATTCAATTTGATTGATATTGTCTAACATGCATGGATTATATTCAAAAAGACATTAATTTCAAGTTAAATCAATATAATCCCCGTCGAAAATGCGACTTCCGGCAAGGAGGGGTCGTGCATGCGCACAGAACATCAAAATCCAAAATGGCGGACAGCGAGATGATCAACTCTCGGTTGCATCGAAACTGCTGGATTATAACAAAATAGAGGAGAATTACATTGTCTCATGCGTTTGTATGGTTAATATGTATCCTTATTCAAGACCTGCTAGTATTGTGCAATGCTTAACTCGCCAGGAGAGGAGTTATTCGCCAATGAAACATGCAAGCGATAATTGGTGCATCCTCCATAGCCTTAAGCATTGAGTCTTCGACACACTGTCACTATATTGACAGTCCCCTAGGGTAGGTGGTGGGCAACCTGGGCCAGTCGTGCATGATTGCACAAGTTAATTTTTTTATTATCAGAAATCTGGCCCCAGGTACATGAATTAGCTGTTGCCATAGTAACCACAAGACCCGAAAATCAATATTTCTGATTGGGTATGATTTTCCTTACAAAGACCTTCGTTTTGAGCTATTACACGACCATATTCATGGATAAATTGGGATATTAAGGGCAAAATAAGGGGGTTTTTGTTGGAAATTTGGCATCTATGATGGCCATCTTGGATTTTAGGGGTTCCAATGGAATTTCGCAATGTCTCCACATCCAGTTTCAAAGAGGGGCTAAAAATGAACCTGTATGCAAACCTTCAGAGTTTTGTCCAGCAAGTTTCCCTGTGACCCCTAACAGCCCCCACAGACCAGTTCACAGGGATATTTTTTCTAGCTCTATTAGAACTTGGGGCGTGTAAATTTACACTCATATAATTATAATAATGTTGAGTTGGCATTCTTTGGAAGCCATTACCTTACAGATGTAATGTAGGTAGTTCCTCTCTACCACCACAGGTGGCACTAGGCTGTAAAATCTCCAGCAAACAGGATGGCCCCAACTCATATTTGCACAAACCTCACACCAGGGGGAGTAACGCTTTGATCCTCCTCTGCCTGCCCTTGGTATAGTGGCGGTGCTTATGCACATGCAGTCGGTAGTGATCTACCTTTAGACAATTCAGCTTTCAGGAGGTGTACCTCACAGAACCAAGTACCAAGAGGCTATACAGGTTTCAAGATACATACACAGTGCCCATGCTTTCCTCTGTCAATTCTTTCTCCACATTTTGTCACTGCCCCATGCTAACTTTTACACAGTGAAATAAACCTCTGGTGCCCAAATAGTTAAACCATGTTTTCCGCCATGGGAAATAGTACATTTCAACCATAACATTTTGTAATCTGGACTCATGCCTAACATCACGTGATCACGTGATCTAAACATAGAGATGACCTCTAGCACTTTGCACAATCATTGTGAGAATATATGTCTGACCATGTGGATTGTGTATACACTTCCATCTGATTACAAACATAACAGTCCACTCAAAACATTCTCGTCAGTGATGATTATGATGGACATCTGAAACCCACACTTTTATTAGGTCCAAACGGGATATAGAGAAGGAACTATCGGTTACTATGACTTTAATCACATAGATATATATGCAAAAGGTCACGAGTGGGAAGGATAGGGATTTGCCTGCCATATCGCACGACGCCCGCAGGAGACCATTTCGAGGGAACCTTTGCATTTATCTGGTGTTTTATTAGAATATGCTCAACACCTCATATATAGGGTAGGCCTATGTATATGATGGTAAATGGTTTTATGGCCCGTGTTGGTGTCAACTGGGTGCCTTTATGCTGTGATAAAAACACTGAGTTTATCCAATTTCTGCACTGAAAATGCCAAAATCGTGGTTTAGGGCATTATATAATGATTTGATCATAGTTATCGTGCCATTGGAATGTCGGCTGAAAAGTGTACGGGATATCATTATTGTATGGGGTGTGTGCAAAACAGGGCTGTACAACTGTTATCTGTGTAAACGACCACTATCTGTAGTACTACACATAGAGGTTGACCATCCAACCACTATCTGTGTAAAATGAACACTATCTGTAGTACCCATCCAACCACTATCCATGTAAATTTACACTATCTGTATAAACTATTATAACAACGTTAAGGCACAAATACATTAAAGTAAGGGATAATCTGAAGTTTCTCTAATACTGATGACAGTTTTTTCGCACACTAAATTTGATACAGATAGTGTTATTTTTACACAGATCGTGGTTGGATGATCAGCCACTAACTGTAGTACTACAGGTAGTGGTTGTTTACACAGATAGCCGTTGTACAAGGGTTCCTTGTTAAACCTGTGGGGCTGCTGTATACAAATTAAAAAAAGGTAGGATTAGTAGTACTAAAACCAGACTAACCTTAGTGTTAAACACGGATGTGTATCTGTCAGGGAACTGTTCGTATTCCTCAGCATTGTATGTTCCGTCGTCCTTTCGCACGATATGGTCCTTACGGCTAACCACACATCCATACACTCGGTTAGTCTCTGAGGGAAATAGATGATTTATAGATAAAGATATGTCTTCATCTCGGTTCCAATTGAAAGGTATACGACAGGATGGCCTACCCCATATATACAAGACATGGCTTAGGCCCTACGCCCCATCCATTTTTGCCCCTCGCAAACACTGCATGTGTTAACCGTTGCCTTAGTGCAAGAAGGCTGTAACTACATTCTTCAGGTTTTGCAGTCCTGAGGAGCAAAAGAAGTGTTCCAGTCACTATAGCAGAAAATGGATACAAAATTGAACTGGGGTATGTTAGCACATATAACACAGATGAGCTTCACTACTTCCACAGTGGGTAGATATTAGTCAATATAGCTGTAGAAGAAAATTCAAATTTGACAAAATCTTAGTTACAACCTTCTTGCACAAAGCCACAGGCAATGATATTTTGATAGGAAAAGACCACTCCCTATCAATATAAGTTAATCTACCTCCGTGTTCTGCCACATGAGCCAGTTGTTCAGGTTCCACATACTCCACGGGCAGACCTTCAAAAATCTCGCGTGCTCCCTGAGAAGTAGAAGAAAGCATGTTTTGAGGTTTAGGTTGTTATTAACCATTAGGAATACATAGACAAACTTGCATGAGAACTGGTCATCATCCAGGGCTATTTACGAGCCTAAGCCGCTGTGAGATAATCCTCAGTGCTGATTGATAATAGGATTTGTGAAACAAATCATAGGAAAATTGAAGTAAATTTTCTTACTTTTGCGAGGCAATACATGTGACCGGGAGGAAAAATCGGGAAGTTGACAACAAAATACTAATGACTCATGCACTGGCAAGATATTTCCTCTTTTTATCTTTTCTATAGAGCTGATGGTCAAATTTTACTGTGAGATATAAATATCAATCAATAAAAAGAAATACATAATCTACCTTTGACACATTGCCTGATCCTGTAAAGACGAAGGTGAGAGGTCCAATGGATTTTGGCATTGAGTCGAGCGCTATCTCATACCCAGCTTCTTTAACTACCTCAATTGCCCTCATGGTGTGGCGGTAGTTGTGGGCGGGGCCAATATGCTGAAAAATTGAATTTTGTAATTGCTTGAACCTTCAAGGACTGCTGATGCTGGAGTGCATCATGCTCATTGGCCAGCATGATGCACCAATGAAGTGATAGACTAATGAATCAGTGGTCATTGAATGGTTAAACATAACAGACATCATTTTGTAACTGTAGATGATGAGAAGTGAATGGTAGATCTACTTATATTCTCAACATCCCAAAAGTTAGAGAAATGGCTTGAGTTTATGCACTAGATTCCAGCTGAACAATTGTCTTAACATTGAACCATCACAAACCACTTATATAGATATGTAAAACCCCTGAAGTGAATATTGATGGCACTTCTATTTTGTCTACTTACCATGAAAGGTGTGTGGTGACCCAAGGCCAGCAGTCTTAGTCCCATACCATGGAGGATGTTAATCATGCCAGCCATACCTGCATACTTCCCAAACGCTACTGTACGCACACCTTTCTCATCAACCATTGGCTCATAATCAATCAAACGGATGCGCTGCAAATATGTATACTTTTGTCAAAATCAATTATTCTTTGGCATTTCACTTTAGTGCATAAAGTTAATCTACTGTGGAAAAGAAAACTTATTTAGCATTTAATTTTTTGAGAGCTGCAGAATGCCCCAAAGCACAATCACCCTGGATTGTGGCCAATTAGGCCATGGTGCTAGTTTGAATTTTGAATATGATATGCCCTCTATAGTATGGCATCCAGCATGGGCATCTTATGAGGAAAAACATATATCATAATCCTTTGGTCAAAAGTTATTTTGACTGACTTTCTTATCCATCATTTCTGCCCTATATTCAGACTACTATGGTACATCACAAGGGTCACCCTGCGCAGCATGATATCCAGCACCCATGGCCAGGTTAGAGTGTTAGTATTGCATCCATCATGGCCATGTTATCAGGTTTAAGTTTTAGCATCCAGCATGACAATGTTATCAGGTTATAGTGTAAGTATCCAGCATGGCCATGCTATCAGGTTATAGTGTTAGTATCCAGCATGACCATGTTATCAGGTTATAGTTTTAGTATCCAGCATGGCCATGTTATCAGGTTAAAGGGTTAGCATCCAGCATGACCATGTTATCAGGTCAGAGTTTTAGCATCCAGCATGGCCATGTTATCAGATTAGAGTGTTAGCATCCAGCATGGCCATGTTATCAGATTAGAGTGTTAGCATCCATCATGGCCATGTTATCAGGTTAGAGTGTTAGCATCCAACATGGCCATGTTATCAGGTCAGAGTTTTAGCATCCAGCATGGCCATGTTATCAGGTTAGAGTGTTAGCATCCAACATGGCCATGTTATCAGGTCAGAGTTTTAGCATCCAGCATGGCCATGTTATCAGGTTATAGTGTTAGCATCCATCATGGCCATGTTATCAGGTTATAGTGTTAGCATCCAGCATGGCCATGTTATCAGGTCAGAGTTTTAGCATCCAGCATGGCCATGTTATCAGGTTATAGTGTTAGCATCCATCATGGCCATGTTATCAGGTTAGAGTGTTAGCATCCAGCATAGCCATTTTATCAGGTAGAGTGTTAGCTTCCAGCATAGCCATGTTATCAGGTTAGAGTGTTAGCTTCCAGCATAGCCATATTATCAGGTTAGAGTGTTAGCTTCCAGCATAGCCATGTTATCAGGTTAGAGTGTTAGCTTCCAGCATAGCCATGTTATCAGGTTAGAATGTTAGCTTCCAGCATCGCCACACTCTAAAACATAACTGTTGAATCTATGAGGGATCCTTGTTAAACCATGATTATATAGTGGTGGACCACGGTAGTTATTACACGAAGCCCCAGCTGGCAGTACTGTGTTACAAGGAATCTCTCTGAAAATAGCAATGGATCTCGGGTAAATGTGGGACAAGAATTCTTCTATTATTTCAATGATTTTTATGTTTACAGTGCATGTCACCAGGTTAGAGTGTTAACATCCAGCATGGCCATTTATCTTTGGTCAGATTGTTGGCATAGCATGGAGCATAGCCATGTTTTCAGTTAAGAAAGTTAGCATCCAGCATTGCAATGCTGTCAGGTTTACCACAACATACTCTCTGAAGTATAGCATCCAGCATGGCCATGTTGTCAGGCTGTGCCTTGATGGTGTGTGAGAAGAAGACATACGTCTTGTCGGCCTCGAGGAGGTCTATTGGCACCGGCTTTACACCCATAATGACTGATGCTGCTTTCATGTCCTCCGCAATCTCTGCACCAGCATTTGTGTACTCCTGGAGAAAAATAAATATAGTAAAGATAATAGAGATGAAAAATTAAGGGAGCAGTCATTAACTATGAACTGGGATGGGTGGTGGTGTGAACTCACACATAAATGTGTGAAGAGGTCTTATATCCGCCTGAAGCAGTCAACAAAGTTTTACACCCTCCTCAATAGGGGACAAATCATCCATAGAGTGGGCACATCTATTGGAGATCTATACCAGTACTTTGATTGACACCTTGTTCAACCAGTGTGCTGTGCAAGTTTATTGACATAAGCCTTCCCTTCATAGGGCAGGATCGTTTATTGGAGGGTTGAACCAGTATTTTGACCAGTGTGTTGACATGACACCTACATTCATGAAGCAGGCATATCTATTGGAGGGTGGAACCAATACTTTGACACCTTCTTTGACGAGAGTGTTGCTATCATGCTTATCTCAAGACAGGCCTGTCTCTTGAAAGGTTCTACCAGTACTTTGACACCCTGTTTCACACCCATTTAGACCAATGTTTTGACATGATGCTTACCCTCAGAGATTAGGTGCATCTATTGGAGGACAACAACAGTACTTTCACAACCCATTTTACTTCCTTCCTATTTTCTTGAGTTAAACAACTCCCAAATATGAAGAAAACCTCCAACCAAGGTTTGTGTTTACCCAAATATTAAGAGGTGAGTTGGGACTCACAAGATATGGTGATTAGGAGTAGGTGAAATTTTACCAAAAAATAAAATAAAATACCTTCATAGAGTAAGCACGTCTATTGGAGGGCTGTACCAGTACTTTGACACCTTGATTGACCAGTGTGTTGACATGATGGGGTGCTAATGGAGCACGGCGTTCCCATACATTGCTGTCCTCCCTGCGGATGCCAAGCACACCTTGCTGACTGCTACATGACCGCACCGCATGTCTGCTCACACCATGTAGGCACTGCGCCTTAGACGCTACCCGCAAACCGACTCTCAACATGATGTACAACCTACAATAAATGCATAGTTTTTTGAGCAATCATTTTGCTATAGAAAGGAATGGAGATGTTGAGATTTTATGTGGATTTCTGTCAATACTGCGTCAGGAGTGGGTGGCTTTCTTCAACTTTTCATTTTGACATCATCATATGAACTCATGAAAAACAGCCTGGGGCAAACTCATGAATACGTATAATTTGATTTAACAGCAATTGTTGTATTAATGCCCCCTGTGGATTGTGGCGTTTGTTCAACTATCAATATAGCTTTTTTCTCAAGGTGAAAAATTATTAAATTATCAAAGACCCTAAACCGTCCTAAAATCTCAAAGACCACCTTGTATGTGCTGCCACCTACGGGTACTACGGAGCCCTGGAAAGGACACCTGTTTTCTACACATTTATTTCTAGAGTTTGTTTCCGCAAGAAGTATTTTCGTTTCCGCAAGAAGTATTTTCATTTCCGCAAGAAGTATTTTCGTTTCCGCAAGAAGTATTTTCGTGTCCGCAAGTAGTATTTCCGTTTCCGCAAGTAGTATTTCCATTTCCGCAAGTAGTATTTCTGTTTCCACAACTTTTTATTTTTGTTTTTGCAAGTTATATTTCGTTTCCACAATTTTTATTTTTCGTTTCTGCAACTTATATCTTTGTTTCCACAACATGACATCCACAATTGATTGACCATGCACAAAAAAGCTATTAAGTTGTGCAACCAAAAGTATAACTTGCGAAAACGAAAATGAAGGTTGCGAGAACGAAAATAAAGGTTGTGAAAACGAATATGAAACTTGCGAAAACGAAAATGTAAGGGTTTGTGGCCTTACGGACTTGGGGGGTTCGGGTCTTACGATTCGGAAAGGAAGAGTAAGACAGTATTTCAAGTGTATGCCAACGGTTAGTTTTATTACTTAGTGCACACTCACGGCTGCCGAATGGTATAGAAGAGGCAGCTAATATTGATGGATAATGGTCTACATGGTGCGGAGGCCAGAAGGGCCTCTGACGTAGCGGCCGAGCCCTGGGCTTTATATAAGGACCCAGGTGTTCGTCGTCAGATGTCCCCACAGACCCGGATCGGTGCTGCCACCTATCCAGAACCTGAGGAACGTCCGACGACTCGACTCACCCGCCACGTCAGACGGTACCCAACTCTATGGTTTAACAATGCGTACCTCTACACCACTCCCCCAGACATTTAGGAGGGTGTTATAGTTATAGTAATATTACTAGGATAACATATCTATATGTCTAAACCATTAGTAATAGAGGTACAACCATAGATATAACGTTAACACCAGGTTAAGTATGATTCGAATATCATATACATATATTTGATAGTGTATGTAGTTACATAATAACAAATTGAATGTTGGAATATGATATGAATTACTTGAATGAATAACAGTTGTATGTATCGAAACTGTTAATTAGCTTATTATACCATAGGATAACATATCATGTTTACGGTATAAGTAATAGGACAAGTATCATAATTCGTATACATGTGATAGTAACAGTTATGTGTAACGGAACTGTTAACATTAAATACATCACGTAATAACATTCATATGCGTTTGTAGTTATTAATACCACATTTGATTATATAGTCTTGAAAAAGACTGTAAGAGTAACTACACTATCTAATGACATATAATCTTGTAACATCATTGTATGATATAACCATATGAATCCGTTAAGGATTCCGTGAGTAGTACGAATAGAACCATTTGTATTATACACTTGAAAAGAAAAAAATCACGGTGTAGTAATGAATATAATAATATATATGATATCACCGTGTACCAAATAACCTTTATAACACCAGATTAATATATTTATGTTACAACATGTCTCGCAGGACAATAATACGTATGTTCTGGTGTAGTTTACCGGATCTTATATTTTAAATATGAACAGTAATTTGAAATCCATACCAACAGATATATATATACCCGTATCACAATATATAGTAAGTTATGACCAGTGTAGTGGATATGCACATACAAATAACATTATAGAAAAATAGACATATGATAATATGTACAATATAAAAAAATGATAGATGCTGCTGGAGTCTTCTGCTGTAGTCTTCCGGATACTAGATGGTAGGTGTGGTCAGCTAACCACGGGATGGACGTGCTAAAGTCTATAGTTATTAGAGTGAACACGGTAGATGAATTTGGGGCAGCTACCCACAATCCTCTAGAAGTGCTATAGTTCATAGGTATATCCGAATGGTGTAGAGTGTAGAAGTAAGGTGTAGATCCGGTTTTGTCAACAGTGTAGAATCGTAATCTGTTTAAGTATTGTTGACATAAGTAAAAAGTCCAATATAGGCTGGTCCGGAAGTAGTAGTAACATATAGTATAAGTCCATTCGGGAGTATAGATGAATTGTAGAGGTAAATCGTAAAGTCCATCCTAGTAAGTGGTTAGCACAGGTAGCAGCAGAAGTCTGGAACCGGCATCCGGATACGTTTGACAGCAGCAAGTCTACTATCGGATTGTCCATAAGTGGAGTTCTGAATCCGAATAGACTATTCAGGGTACAATAAGGATTATACAGCCTGAATTATACAATAAGCTGGTCATAAAAGGAACCCGGAAAACATTCGCAGACCTGTAGGGTTCCGCAAAGACTATATCTGGTTATTTAGTGGTGGAGAAAAAAATTATGGAAAATAACCCGTAGCATGCTTAGGCGGATTTCTTCGCATGCTTCTTCTTAAGAAGAGCTAGAGCCGACTCGGGAGTGCCGTCCCACTCGTCGAGGTCGACTCCGAATACCCTCATGAACTTAGTGTTCAAGTTGGTATTCCGGGTAATCTCCTCTTTTACACGTTTCTCCAAGACGTGTACGTCCATAGCTGCCTTTTCTTGGGCAGCTGCGGCAGCCTCCTCCTGGGACTTTACATCGTCCCGAATGAGGGTCTCGAGGCGCTGCTTTTCAGCATCCGCAACCTCCTTCATACACAACAGGGTATCATTAAGAAGTCCCTGATGGAACTCTGTGGCCTTCTCACGGACACGCTTCTCCCAGTGGGTGTAGATGGCCTTCTGGACATCTGCCTCCCCTTGGCGAGATTTCTCAAACCAAACTTCCGCATTACCGGTTTTAATGGTAATGGCGTCTTTTGGTTTCGCAGGTGCAGCGACAGCCTTGGGGGGAGTTGATGCGGCCTGAGGACCACTTCCGGGTGTGGGGCTTCCGGACACGCCTGCTGATGGTACACAGTAGGCAGGAGGCTGGTTCTGCTTCAATCCCATTTGCAGGTAGAGGCTTAACTGCTCCTGGGTGAAGTTGGTTGGCAGGGCGGCTGGAGCGGATGCGGATCCGGCGGCAGCAGGTGCTGAGGTCTTCTTAGGGACAAGACGACCACCCTTTCCTACGACCAAGGTCTGGCTCTCAGGTCCAGGTCCCTGGGTCAAGGACGGAAAGTTACGGGGATTAACCTTCCCAGGCTTCGATACGGCGCCAGCGTATCCGGCAGGTTCTGGCTTCTTGAACACCGGAGTGCCCTGAGCCTGCTCGTGGGGGTGCCGAGCCAGAGGAGACCTGGAGCGGTTGTCTGCTCTGACTTTAGCAGTGGTGGTCTGACCATTACCGTTGCCACCACGGTTCTGGTCTCTTCTGCTCCTTTCACGAGCTCTCTTTCCCTCCTTGCCGGATTCCTCGCATTTCTGCCAGAGAGACTCGTGCCTGTCCAGCAAACCCTTACCAGGAGTCAGGACTATCTTCGCGCGGAGTTTCGAATCCTTGGTCTTCGGAACCTCGCAGAGGACTTGGTCCCCCGGTCGGATCTTAGACCAAGCATCCTCGCTCAGACTATCGAACTCCTTCATGAGTTCCTGATGAAGCTCCATGATACGCTTCCAAGCCCCGTCTAAACCTTCTGCGTGGCATTTCTTCTGGTGTCTCGCCAGATCACTACGTCGGCTATATTGCACCTTCGTAGTACACTTCTTGCCCTTCTTACCATAACTCGGATCACAAATGTAAACCGGGTGATGGTGGAAGTGGGTCTCTACCAGATGCCTTTGGAACCGGGCTGGAGTACTCCAGGTCCGGACCGAGACATCACTCGCATCCTGGCAGATAGAGAAGGGACAGGACTTCTGGTCGTCACCGTACCACTTCTCTAGAGCCCAACGCAGCTTCCTCCTCTGGGTATAAGTGTAATACCCTTCGGTGTGGTTTAGCATAAGCCACATCTTTCGATAGGCTTTGCTCGGATTGGGATCTTCGTCCAAAAGACGCATCCAATCTTCATCATCTGACTCATTATTCTTGTTAACTGAGTCCGGGCAGGCATAGAGGGTAGAGCCGTCCTTCTTTACTCCGTAGGCACAGTCGGAGAAACACGTCGGAATCCGGGTTTTGAATCCGGATTTGGCGTTAGCCCATCGCTCGGCCTCGGTTTGAGTTGATGGAGTGGCCTTCTCATCATACTCAACCGAGGATTCGTGCACCGACTCCTCGTCTGACGACTCAACCTCCATGGCAGTACTACCAGTGGCTGAGGTGCTGGGTTTCGGCTCGGCTCTAGCAGAATCCGGGAGATTCTTGAGCTTCCGAGCAGCGGACCTCCTGTTCTTGCTGACCTTCCAGTCTTCCTCCAGTTCCTGGGTTCCGGATGCGCTGGAGGTCGAGGCTTCTACCGGGGTGGTAGTACTGCCGGTGGCTGGTGTAGCACTGGCTTAGCTCCTGGTGGCAAGCTTCAGGTCGGGGATAGGAGGTGCGGGTACTTCCGCGGCCCTCTTAGCCTCTTCCTGGGCCTCCTGTTCGGCAGTCATTCGGCGGACGAGAACCGTCCGAAGGGCTGCTCTTCGGTCCATACCGGTTAGTGAGTTGTTCTGGACATCCACTAACTCTTGCTCGGTTATGTAAAAACCGTCGTCCCACTGTTCGAAGTTAGCAGCGGCTTCCCGGAACTCCTTTGTGGTCCGGTACTGGGGCCGGGTGGCACAAGGACGTGGGTAAGTCTGCCCCTCGGGATCCGAGACGCAGCCTACCCAATCAATATTCGTAGCCTTGACGTTCCACAGGGTCTTGTCAGGCTTCTGGTACGCTCCGAGCTCGAAGGCTCGGTTGGCTTCATACACTGTTTCACGGAAACCAGCGTCCACCATAAGTCCCCGTTGGAACCACGGCCAGTCTCGAAGCCATTCGGGAGGCGTCCTGGTCAGCTGTTCGGGAACCATGACGCCCTCGATAGCTATCCTTACTTTCGGGTCCAACCTGACTGGTCTACCGTCCGCGTAGGTCACTTGTGCCTGCAGTTCCGGGTGGACATACAGGTAGCGACCATCGTACTCTACTGGGAACGGGTCAGCCACTGCTGGCTTCCACTGATCCTTCGGTCCGTCGACTTGTGTGGTCTCGGACTCAGTCGCTGCGGGTTCAGCACTCGCAGCCCCTCCGGATCCCTCGGGCTCATTTAGTGAAAATGAAGCCAGCTTCTCCTCGAACGAGCGATCCGTGGGTTCCTCCACGTCCATCATCTCACTCTCTTCCTGTGTTACAGGTGACAAAGCTTCCGGAAAAGCTTCTGCGGACGGAGTCAGCTTATCCGGGTCACCGGATAGCTTGGCTGCAGCTACGGATTCCTCAGCCATAACTGGGGAATCGCCCACGGGAGTAGACTACTCCTTTTTCCGGCTTTTACGGCGCCGGGGCCGACACAAACGGAGTCTGTCTACCAGGAGACAGACTCTGGAGGAGCAGCGAGGAGGTTGCTAGCCGGTAAAATCCAAGAAGGGAGCGAGCTCGACCGTCTTGAACATTACCGAAAAACAATATGGCGACAGGCCAGCATTCGTGACGTCATTTCCCCGTTGCGCGCGGGGTCACGAGAGGTCAGCCGAGACTGGACACTGTGACGTCATGCGGAAGCGCACGTGCTACGAGCGGAACATCAACAAACTGATTGTTTTTAGGTAATTATCGCTCACGCCGATGACTCGTCTGGGGATTTAAGTGGAGATTATGGAAAGCTTTAAAAGCAAATCCACCGGATTATCCGTCCACTACCCATTGGTACATCATGCGGCGGCGACAAATAAGCCTTTCGGGTCAGTTGTCATCCGTTCCTCTAAATGTAAACATTACACCCGTTGTGTATACAGGTTAGGTCACTGCAGTCCTCTGGGCAATTCGAGGGCTGCGACGAATGTATCTCCCCTTCTCGGATAGTTCTTTATCGGACCTGACAGTCTGAAGAGCCTTTTCTAGGTGTTTCTTAGCCTTAGAGACACCTTTCCTCTTCTTTTTGTCTTCACCTGCCGAGACTTTTTTAACTCCCCCACGCTTAATCGGTGTTGGCGTGGATGTCACTGATTCGGAACACTTTTTAGGCCTACCACGGCCTCGCTTCACTGTAGTGTTCTTTACCTGGTCTATTATGCGATTCTGGTTCAGGATCTTTCCGGAACCTTCACCATACATTTCTGTGGAGGTCTCCCTCCCAGACCATTTCCTTAATCTAGCCACATTCGACTTATAGAGTCGACCAAGGTCAGATTTAATAATTACGGTACAATCACTGATAACTTGTGTTACCGTGAAGGGACCATCCCAATTAGACGCTAATTTTATGTGTCTAAGTGGTTCATGTAGTCTGAGAACTCTGTCTCCGGATTGGAATTTCCGATGCTTTAGATCGGTATCATATCCAACTTTCTGCCATTTGGCACTTTTTTCCAAATCAATTCGGACAGACTCATATGCTTTTTTAAATCTGTCTCTTAAACATTCCACGAAAACTACATGGCAAGGTGGTTCCGGGTCCATCCCTACGACTCCAAATACTAAGTCGGCAGGCATTATCAGATCCTCTCCGAATACTAAGAGATTCGGAGTACAATTTGTACTTGAATGTACCGTACTGTTATAAGCATGTGTCACGAAATGACATTGCTCATCCCAGTCGTCCATATGTTCATTGACGAGTGACTATAGAACTTGGATAAGGGTTCTATTGAACCTTTCTACCAATCCGTCGCTTTGTGGTCTATATGGATTGGTTCTAGTCTTACAAATAGCTAAGTATTCGCACATACCCTGCCAGAGATTTGATTCGAATTCTCTGCCTTGGTCGCTGTGTAGCATTAATGGTACACCGAAACTTAGTACCCAGCCTTTTACAAAGGCTTCGGCACAAGTAACTGCTTTGTGGTCCGGTAGTGGAAATACTTTAGTGTATTTTGTGTAATAATCACACACTACCATCATACAGGTATTATCATTAGCGGTTGTATTCAATCCACTAATGATATCTACCCCGATTCTTGCGAATCTAACTCCGAAAAGTTCTTGGGATAGGGGAAGTTTGCCCATCCCGGGTCCGGGTTTGTTTTTACAACAATCCGGACAGGTGATTACCCATCTTTGCAAGTCTCTGGTCATGCCAGGCCAGTAGTATTTTTTGGAAAGTCGTGCCAACGAACGTTTCCTTCCAAAATGACCACTGGTCCGATGTCCATGACAGAAGTACACAATGTCATGTCTCATGGCATGTGGTATTACCACTTGCATGATTTTCTCACCATTATTACATGGCTTCCAACGGTATAACACGCCTTTACGGACTTCAAGCTCGGTCCATTGAGCAAGAAACCTTCTCATTTCTCGATTTTCCAGAGAGACCTCGGGTCTAACTGGACGTATACCCTTTGGTACTAATTGCAATATCTGCGCAGTTATCGAGTCAGCTTCCTGGAAACGTCGTATGTGATCCATAGACCAATCCAGTATACTGGCAACTAGGGGTTCGAATGGTCTTCGAATCCCTGCTAACACTGCCCTATGAGCTCCACAATCAGTACAATCCGGATTATCACATTTCCGGATTGGTATTCGAGACAAGGCATCAGCATTCAAATGCTTCACTCCAGGTCTATGCTGAATCTGGTGATGTTCAAGCCCATATTCTGATAGATGGGCTAACCATCGGCCTAACATTCCTTCAGCATCTCGGAAGTTCAGTAGCCATCTTAAAGAGGAATGATCCGTACGTAATGTAAAGTTCGTTCCCCATAGAAAATGTTTGAACTTCTTGGTATATACGACTACTGCTAACAACTCTCTTTTGGTTGTGCAGTAATTGCGCTGAGTTTTGCTCAGTGTATTGCTGGCAAAGGCAATCGGTACTTCTCTCCCATTTTGGACTTGCGAGAGAGCTGCACCAATGCTATCATTACTAGCATCAGTATCCAGTATGAAATGATCCGTTTCATTCGGATATTGTAATACCGGAGTACTCGTGAACAGGTCTTTTAGCTTTTGAAAAGCAGATTCCTGTTCATGCGTCCAAGGAAATTTTTCCTTGGTACTTCCTGGAGTCCAGTTAGCTATTGCTTGTAATGGATAACTGACTCTAGAATAATTTGGAATAAATTCCCTATAATAGGAACAGAATCCTAAAAAGGACCTCACTTCTTTGGGTGTTTTAGGTCTATTCCAATTCGTAACTGATTTGATTTTCTCCGGATCAGCTTTTATTCCTTCATCACTAATGATGCGGCCCAAGTAATTTATGGACTTTCTAAACATGTGGCATTTCTTAGGTTTCAATTTGAAGCCATTAGAAATAATACGTTCTAGTACCATTTTTAGGTTATTAGAACACTCTTCGAATGTTTTTCCGAAGACTATTACATCGTCAAGGTATACAAGACATCTTTTCCACAATAAATCACTTAGGATTGTTTCCATCATTGCTTCAAATGTTGCTGGTGCATTGCACAAACCAAACGACATTACATTATATTGGAATAGCCCAATATGACTCGAAAATGCAGTTTTCTCCATATCTGAAGGGTTCATTCCCACTTGCCAGTAACCTGATTGCAAGTCTAGGGTACAAAACCAACTGTTTCCTCCTAAGGAGTCAATGGTTTCGTCTATTCTCGGTAATGGATACAAATTCTTTTTCGTTATTCCATTCAACTTCCTGTAGTCTATGCAAAAGCGGATAGTACCGTCTTTCTTTGTTACCATACACACAGGACTACTCCATGGAATATTGGAAGGGACTATTACATCCTGTTCCAACATCTTGTTTATCTCCTCTTCAGCTACTCTCTTTTTCGCTAAAGGTAACCGTCTATACGGTATTTTAAAGGGTTCTGCATCTCCAGTATCTATTTTATGCACTACCTTGTTTGTCGTGCCTAGTTTTTCACCAGGTTTGGCAAAGGCAGTCCTATACTGACAGAGCAAATTATAAAACTCCTTCTGGTATTCCGGATCTTCTAATGAAGTTTCTTCATACAACTTGAGTAAGTCTTCCGAAATCTCATCAGTTCCTGTTACTTTTTGTAAGTTAAACTTACTATCCGTTACAGTTTCCGAAAGAGTCACGTTTCCAAAAACTTGTCCCTTTTTCAAATAGATAGTACTGTTTCCAGTATTGGAGACAGGTACTACCGACCAGGATGCATTTGCTACAATAGTGTCTGCGGATACTAATCCGATACTTGACAGAGTAGCTACATCCGGTTCTATCACTGCAGGCTTATTGCGCATTGCAGGATCACTTCTTACTAGCACATCACAGGCTACTCCCGGAGGGATTCGCACAGTGTGTGCTACACTAGCCATACTGCTCACTTGTCTCAGTACACACCTAACCTTTACAGGATACGGGTATTTCACACTCAACACTCCTGATTGGGGTTCCAACACAACTCCATACAGGGATGCGAAATCCAACCCAAGTATCCCCTCATCTGCTATATCCGCAACGGTGGCGCTCATGACATAGTCGTGTACTCCATCCAACTGTAGTTTCACACAAGTTCTACCATACGTTTGCAAGGTACTGCCATCGGCCGTCTGAGCACTTCCTCTCGATTTGAGAGTATCATGTTCATCCGGTATAAGATCGTAGAACCTCTTGGAGATACAGGAGTGGCTAGCTCCCGTATCCAGAAGAAATTCGACAGATCTTCCGTTAACAGTAAGGCAAACATACCACCGCCTTCCGTTTAGGACAGAGGGCATATCCGTGAGGATCGGAACGTCATTGTTCACACCAGGAGTCGATCCACATCCTTTCAGGAATTCCAGACAAGGATGACCCAGGGGCAGGTGGGCACCACCAACCCTGGCTAACTCATAGCCGCCTGCCTCGGTACTGATATTGGGTTTCCCCTGTGCTCCCGTGGCACCTGTTATATCAGCTTCCCTAACCTTCCGGGTGTCTACAACCACCTCGGTGCTAGGCGAGTTTGCTACTACATGCGAACTATTATCACGGATGGTGATATCATGGCAAGATTTGTCACTGGGATCCCCTTCTTTGCCCCTCGGGAGACCCCTCCCTAGTTTTCCTCTGTACTTATTCCAGAGACACCTTCCTGTCTACAAGGGACAGGTTTCTCAGCCATACATTCAGGAGCGTAGTGCCCCAGTTTCTGGCATCTGAAACATCTCCTTTGAGATTTATCAACTCTCAGTCTCTTTAGAGCTTCTGTTAGTCCGGCTATTAATGTTTCCATCACATTAGTAGGAGCAACAGTGGCTGCCACAGTTGGCTTCGCCGTAGAGGCTACATTGCCAGGTTGAGTTGATCCGGAAGCTGTTTTACCAGCAACAGATCCTCCCCTCCCTCTCGAATGTACCTTCCTATACCGTTTCTGTCGGTAATACTTTCCAGCTACCTGGACTGATCTAATATATTCTCCGTTTTCATCGGAGACATATTCATCCTCCTCATCAGCCTCATACAAATCGACCGGGGCTAATTGGGAATTTTCATATATCGGAGCAGGTGTACTTTCGTATTGAAGCGGAGCTGCTCTTACCGGGTTAGGTCCTAGACCTACCAATCGTTTCTTCATGTCATGTCCATCAATTGCTATGAACAAGTCACTGAAGGAAGTATCATCTTTCCAAGAATCCCAAACTACTTGTTAGTGATCCGGATCCCGCAATCCATTGTAGAATTGTATAAACAACTCTTGTAGGTAACAGTCATCGTCATGAGCCCAATTCGGACGCGCTTTTGATAGCAAGTCCTGTAGCTCCAAACCAAAGACCTTGTGAGATTCTTTAGGTTTCTGTGTCCTTTTCTTGAAGCTTACCGACGGATCTTCTCTAACGATTGATCCAAATAGGTATGCGGCACATTCGACCAATTGATCATAGGTGCCGTATAATCCGTAAGCTGCTCTCCATTGGTTAAGGGCTACTTTTCTACCTTTATTCAACCAACAGATCAAATACGGCAGAGCTTCTTCTTTTGTCCAGCCACTGCAGTTGACTTTGTCGACAAAAGCTTGGTACCTGTCCTTCCATGGATCATTAGAATCATATGGAGGGGGTAACCGTGCCTGTCTACGTGCCGGATTATTACATCCGCGTAGTCTATCTGCTTCTCGCATGCTCCAGTTCATGACTTTCATGCCATCTGCTCCCTTTCGGTAGCAGTCAATGCCAAGGTTTTGGATACATTGGCTCCTATCAAAGATGGTTTGCATCCCTGCAGGCATGGAAGTTCTTCTGTTTGGCTTCCTGCCATCTCCTCCCGATCCTGATCCTCCGGATCCGGATCCTCCTGGGCCGCCTGGAGGGTTCCCTCCTGGTGGACCATTATTATGATAGTTTCCGGATGAACCGCCAGGGCATCCACCACTGTAACCGGCGTTTCCAGAAGACGCATACCTAGGGTAAGAATTATTTTGATTCCATCCCTGGTTATAGTTATTACCATTTTGATAATTACCACTTCCTGATGGATTATAATTATATCTATAGGAAGATGTTCTTGGTTGATACGTACCGCCATTAACATTGTTTTGTGGCAGGTTTGGTCTTGGAAAACCTCCATCATTAGGGCCATTACCTTGACCCAGAGGTGGGTTTGGTAATCTTGGACCTGCTGGTGTACTGTGGCCGGGTTGGGGGAAATATGAAGGTGGTGTTATCATATGTATAGACTGTTCGCGTCGTACAGAGTGTGGTAGATTTTCCTCACTATCATTATAGTGGGGTTCGGGATCTCTCCAAGATGCAGATTCCGCATCTTGGGAGTTCGAATGGGTTTGGAGCACTAATGATCCATTTCCATTCTCCTGGGCAACTAATTGCCCTGCTGGGTTAGCTTCCGCGAGGCTATCTAACCCATGTACTAGCCGTTCGGACGTTATAACGTCCGGGCTATACACCAGAATTAACTGGTCACGGCACCAGTGTAAGGGTTTGTGGCCTTACGGACCTGGGGGGTTCGGGTCTTACGATTCGGAAAGGAAGAGTAAGACAGTATTTCAAGTGTATGCCAACGGTTAGTTTTATTACTTAGTGCACACTCACGGCTGCCGAATGGTATAGAAGAGGCAGCTAATATTGATGGATAATGGTCTACATGGTGCGGAGGCCAGAAGGGCCTCTGACGTAGCGGCCGAGCCCTGGGCTTTATATAAGGACCCAGGTGTTCGTCGTCAGATGTCCCCACAGACCCGGATCGGTGCTGCCACCTATCCGGAACCTGAGGAACGTCCGACGACTCGACTCACCCGCCACGTCAGACGGTACCCAACTCTATGGTTTAACAATGCGTACCTCTACAAAAATAAAACAATGTAGAAAACGGATGTCCTTTCCAGGGCTCCGTAGATCCCATGTCAGATGACGGGGAAGAGGTGAAGGTCCTACCCGCAACCAAGCAAAAAAAAAGAAAGAAAAGAGAATGAAAAAAACAGTCTAATGAAGTACATGTATTTTAATGGTCCCTGTAAGTGCCCGGGGGCTTATTGATTTCAATGCCCTTTCATCCCATGCCCCTATTCAAAACTGTCGCTCATGTGAGACCCTGACGCTTAAATGAGGCATTATAGTATGTCCACTCATAGAAAACAGCGGAAAAAGTCTATGTGCAGAAAAAAAGCTAAGTTGGCAAAATAACTGAGGGACACTTGTGGTTGTAGTTAAGACTGGGACTATTTGTACAAAAGCTAGTCCCCCTGTACCTAAACTTCCAATTCAGCAGATACACATATCCTAGACAGAGATGCATGGCAGGGAAATACCCACCCGACGGTGCCAGTTTCCTCCGAGGGCGAGTTCATTTGATTTAAAAGCATCCCAGGGCGTATAGCTTTCAGGACTCCTGTACCCCGGCCCTTATATCAGACTGGCACTTATTTGAATTTTATTATCAATGCTTTAGATTGATTTCAGAAACCGACACATATAATGGAACAGGCACTCATTTGAGCCCCAGACACTTAAACGGGCCACTACTGTAAAATCACTATAGATGTAGCAGGCCGTCGGATCAGAAGATGATATTTTAATGGGGGTTGGGATTGATGGGTGCTGTTATGGCAATACTATGTTATCATTAGCATGGGGACCAAAACAGGCTGAATATGCATGGACTATTTTATAAATATGGCACACTTAGAGTGACGTACATGTCTACACCGAGACCTATCAGAAACATGGCTAAAACTAGGTATCACATTCGATTCTTTTAGTAGATAATGACACTATTCTACACCAATCACTAACTGTCAAAAGGTCAGGAGGCCATTTCTTAATATACTGCGACTTCACACATTCACTACGATTTAAAACTGCCAAGAATAAGCCAGGTTATCGTAGGTAGGGCCCTACGACTGTTCTGTATGATCAGCACCTGTAAGGGGTGCGTCCACTGTCGACGGATGGACTATCCGTCGGTTTCATCCGTATTATTTATCATTGATTTCTATGGAGAAAAATACGGATGAAGGGAGACGGATGGTCCATCCGTCGCAGTGGATGTACCCCTGTACGCAGCAATCACATAAGGTTTGATAGAGCAGTCGCACTGGTGCAGCCATTACTGATTACTAGTGCACAATACTGTAATTGCATTAACTCAAGACTCCTCACTACGACTTGAAGGACAGCAGTCGTAGTGTGTTCAGAAATGGCCTCCTGAGATGATATCTAGCAAAGTACATGAACAAACTGGTTGTAATCTTTGAAATTCTCCCATCAACCGAAATTCCAATTCTGTTCACAAATTCGTAATAATCTCTGAAAATAGAGAAATCCAATGGGGCTAAGGGATTTAATACAGGGAAACTATAACTGTAGGCCTATGTCCCTAGGCCCATTTAGAGACGTAGATTTAATATCAAACACATGAAGCAGAATCTTCACCCCTTCCCATAGAGTGACATAATCCAGGGATGAAAAGGACTTACTTTATCCAAGGATTAAAGAGATATCATGCTAGAAATAGCATCCGATACATATAACTTTATTATTCGTACCTTGGGTAAGGAGATTTTCTGACAAAGATCTAGTTGAAAATACACTTTAATACTCCCAATTATCCTGTTCACCCAACCACTGTAAATTTAGCTTGAACAGATGCGAGTATCCAAGCACCTCCCGGGCTATCAACAAACTTAAAAAAAGTGTTTCCCATCACAGCTCTAGTCAGAAAAACTATTTCATTATCAACCAATCAACGGCCCATCAATGAGTAAAATCCTTCCTTGTCATTATCTTCATTCCTCGGGGATGAGAAACATTTATTTTATGGAGTGGCCTAATACATCGTCGTATTCCTAATAATAAATTGCCCTTGAGCCGTCCCCATACATTGAGACGTCCAGCCCACTTATTGGCCATGCATTCAGGTTAATGGTGAGTCAATTGTGATATTATGGTAAATTATACCACGATTTGTGGGTTACACAGTGCTTTTTGGTATCTATTACCATCCACATATCTGTCGATATTGCACACCCTATAGGCTGTAACATCAATTTTAGAAGGCGTGCGGTTATCCATGGAAGGCGTGCGGTTATCCATGGAAGGCGTGCGGTTATCCAAGATAACCGCATGCCTCTCATGTCCTTCCATGTCATATGTTACATGTTAAAACCTACGATAATTTTCATTGCCAGGGTAGGGATCGAACCAGCAGTCTCACATCCCAAATCCAACTCCCTATGCACTGCGCCACAGGGACTGACGAGAAATGCTCAGTCCGAACCAGGTCTTGCTATGATACAAAGCCGTGTGCGCTGTCGCTGTCCGCTGCCGGGTGAGGAGGTGTATTATATACAAACATAACCGTGAGATGCAAAAAATAGAGAAGGCGTGGTGGTCTAGTGGTTAGCGCTTTGCGCTCAGCCGTCGGAGTGCATCTTTTTTTCGCCGTGTGCGCTGTCACTGTCCGCTGCCGGGCGAGGAGGTGTATTATATACAAACATAACCGCGAGACGCTTCTTTTTTCACCGTGTGCACTGGCGCTGTCCGCTGCCAGGCGAGGAGGTGTATTATACACAAACATAACGGTGAGACGCATTCAAAGCAAGCCAAGCCGAGACCGGGCTGTCGCTGTCCGCTGCCGGGTGCCGAGGTGTATGTACCTGTGTACACACAATGGCTGGCATCGAGCACGGGGGAGGGGGAATAATTTTTGTTTTCAAATTGAATTTATTGGTATTCTATTGATTATTTATTGGTTTCGTGGTATAAAATAAGTAGACAATGGATAACTCATGACTCGTGTGGGTTAGCAAAGGCTAATAACACTTGGCCTACGGCCTCGTGTCATTATCCTTCACTAACCCACACTCATCATGAGTTATCCATTGGTTACTTGTTCATCAGCACTGGTTACGCCCGTTTGTAATGTTGATACGGTGCTAAACCAAATTTTATGGCCAATTTATATAAGTCGAATGATATGACAATGATTGGTTATTACAGACCGTTGAAATGCATTGGCAAGGACGCTTTTTGCTTTTTTTTCTGTTATATTTTATCAACCTTGTTCAGAGGCGTAGGAAGCAAATATTAATTGGGGGGGGGCAGTGGGACCCCACCTCGACCACCTATAAAATTTGTATAGAAAAGTAATTTTTGATGAATTTTAGATCTGATATGAGGTCCAGGCCACCATTTTCCCTCTCTCAATACTATATCAATCTTATTTGAAATGCAAAGCTTTAGCTCTTGTTCAATTCATTATTAATTCTTGGCAAATTTTGGGGGCCCCAGACATACTCAGGCCCCACCTCCTTTATGATGGGGGGGCAGGCCCCCCGCGCCCCCCATTTCCTACTCCCCTGATTGTTGCATCAATTTGATACCATCCTACTTGTTTTCACAGTTTCCCTCCCTTCGCACACCTGGAAAAATCTCCCAAAGACAAGAAGGGCGACTTAATATTAAGTGGGACTGGAGGGGGCAGCTGGAAGAGAGGGGGAGGGGTATAAAAATACCCAACCCAATACCCTAGGATAATCGTTGCCTGGGGGAAAATAATTTATCATTAGATTATTTCGTTATCTAAAGGTCTGCAGAAGCCTTTACAAAATAGCTATACTTTTTTCAAGTAAAACCAGTATTTATAAGAATGGTCCAATTTTCAAGCTGTTGAGATTGACATATATAGTTCATGTGCAGTGTTAAGTTACAGCTAGACATTTGGACCGGCCATCTTACACTTTTGCTGGCGTACTGCCAGCTATAGGCAGCAGAGTACTGAAGCTTTTCTCATTGACTGTGGAAAAGTGTGATTGAAATAAGCCATTTTATCTGTGATAGTAACGATATAAGATGTCAGATAAAATGATGTCCAAGCATGTGAGCACGTACCTTGTTTCCACTGGTCACGACTCCTGCTTGTGACCCCCTCTTTATATAGGGCAGAACACCGCTCACGGGAAGTAAGGGAGGGACGTCTCAAGCACTGCCTTTCACGTACATGTCATCCAGCCAATGTAATGGACGCTGAGCATGACTGCTGTGAGGCCCTTATGTCTCAAAATGCCCTATTCCTCAAAGATTTATGGAAAACGGGACCCTTGAGACATAGGGATGGATGAGGCAGGAAGACAAGCTGTCTGACAAGGATGGATGAGGCAGGTAGACAAGCTGTCTGACAAGGATGGATGGGGCAGGTAGACAAGCTGTCTGACAAGGATGGATGGGGCAGGTAGACAAGCTGTCTGACAAGGATGGATGGGGCAGGTATAAAAGCTGTCTGACAAGGATGGATGAGGCAGGTAGACAAGCTGTCTGACAAGGATGGATGGGGCAGGTAGACAAGCTGTCTGACAAGGATGGATGAGGCAGGTAGACAAGCTGTCTGACAAGGATGGATGGGGCAGGTAGACAAGATGTCTGACAAGGATGGATGCGGCAGGTAGACAAGCTGTCTGACAGGGATGGATGAGGCAGGTAGACAAGATGTCTGACAAGGATGGATGAGGCAGGTAGACAAGCTGTCTGACAGGGATGGATGAGGCAGGTAGACAAGATGTCTGACAAGGATGGATGGGGCAGGTAGACAAGCTGTCTGACAAGGATGGATGGGGCAGGTAGACAAGCTGTCCGACAGGGGAGGGATGAGGCAGGTAGACAGTCTGTCTAACAGGGAGGGATGTGACAGGTGGATAGGCTGTCTGACTTAAGATGGCCTAAATCGTACCGACCTCTTTGACAGGTGATCTGTGATGGCAAATGGCATGTACATAAGTTATTATTAATATACACTTTTTACCCCTTGTGATGCTTCTGGACAGTATCAGAATAAAAGATCAATTGGTGTATGTTTGAGGCAAAACATTTTGAGATTGAAGAACATTTCTCGAGTGCTCAGGATGGAGGCCTGGTGGGTCAGCCATCGCTTGATCTGACACCTGAGCAGATAAGGACTGATAAGAGCCAGCATGATGGTCATCAGGTGTTACATGATTCTGTAGTGAATACAGAGAATAAGGGTTCTGTGCAGTTCTACACTCTCAGCCCCAATTGTAAATGGGCTATAAAGACCAATGTAGTGGGTACAGAAGAACCCACTTCAGGCCATTGGATTTGTACTGACAGCAACTACCACTGTTTTCAGAAAATTGAATCGATCTACTGCAAAACCCTTGCTGCGGTCTTACAGTGTATTATAGTAAATTGCCTGAGCCAAGGGAGAGCACTTATATGTGTGAACAACAATCCTAACCTCTCATGAACATGATCCCTAGTATATTGGGGAGCACTTGAGATTTACGTGACAGGTCTATTGACTGATTGGTTAATAACAGCTAGTTGGGTGTTGGTCAAAACCTCTGGAACTTTAAGCGCTCTTGAATTTCTGAGGGTCTGACATCTCTGTAATAATACATCCTGCATCAACCGATGAATAGTATATTTCAGGGGGCGCATTTTCATATAGACCCCATCTTACCAATTTGCGAGTAGTGCCCTTTTAACACATAGAAACTCCACTTGGTTACTCTCAAAAAGGGGTGATTTTGAGAGATAAGGCCAAATTCTAATATAAGGGCCTCACTGATGCTGTTTAATGAAACTAGGGCATTCTAGTCCTGTGAGGAGCACATAGTGCCTCGATACATAATGTCAACCAATCATGATGCATGAATGCAGTCCTGATGTGTAACTCATGCATCATGCCAATCCAATCCTACAATATGATACACTCTTCCTGTGCTACCATGATGCACTAATGCAGTGCTTGGAGTAAACTCACCAATGTTGTTATCATTTATCATGTTGACAAGAACATGGATAGCCTTTATATATGGGTTATGCTATTAATCTTTACTGGTTGGCCTATTTTATGGTTGGTTTGGTACCAAATATACTGGGGTACATATTTAGTGTAAGGTGCACAGTATGATGTTTTGGTAAACATCTGGTTGAAGGTGACACCAGTATATAAAATACCTAAATAGGCCCCTAGTGAGCCATTTAATTGTAAAATAACTTTTGTTGCAATTTGTGGTGGGTACCCCTCCCCCTTTAACTGGCATAAAACGACTGTATATTATGTTACATTGAAACATGGTTTATTGTGCATTATACTCAATATCTATTTGATTGAATAAAAGATTCTTTTTGTGAAAAAAGTTAATACTGTGCTCAGACACTGCAGACAGATCAAAATAAGTGGTGGCATTGGTGGTATCAAAGATAAAGACTAAGCCTGCTTGTAAATCCTCTATTTAAGTATCATCCCGGCCCTCGGGGAGGCTAAGGGAGTGATACTTTTTAACAAAAGGGGGGATGGTGGGTTTTATGTGGACACAATTTAAACGAAAAAAAAAAAAAAAAAAAGGTTTTGCCCCCAGGTGAGGGTCAAAGGAGGATAGATCCATGACTTGAAGGGAAACACTACCAGGATATTTAACATGCCCCTTTGAATCGCCATTTGTTTTCCCTAGGTGCTAAAGGCGTACGTCATTGAAAACTCCCTTTGTAGAGGCGCAGGAAAAGGGAGGGGGGGCAGGGCCCCCCCCAATCATAAATAATGGGGGACCTGGGTATGTCTGGGCCCCCCAAAACTCATGATGATAATGGACAAGAAACTATAACTTTGCATCTCCAATTATATCAAAATGGTTATGGGATAGGGTAAACAGGGGCCTGAGCCTCAAATCAAGCCTAGAATTCATCAAAAATTACTTTCCTATACAAATTCTATAGTTATGTATAGGTATTATCGGACACGAGCAGACAATTCAAGGTGGTCGCGATGGGGCCCCCTGTTGGGCCCCCCAATGAAGATTTGCTTCCTACACCTCTGCTTTGATAGCTGTAAGATATGTCATGAAGTTCCTTTAGGGCTGTTTCATATGTTGCAGAGATGTCAGTTCGATATTTGGCGAAACTCTGAAAATTATTTTGGGGCACTTCAAAAGGGGGGTTATACCCTAATCAGAGTGACAAATACCTTCAAAATTAATCACTTAGGGTTGGGTGTATCTTTAAGAAATATCAGAATTACAAAATATTCATTTTAAATTTTTTTCTTATTATTTCTGTAGTAAAATATCACCTCTGAAATCAGAGAAAATCTGAAACTCTGCCATCTCTGTATGTTGCCAGCTGAGGGGGCTTGACGGATTTGGTAAATCAGCAGATTTTTGTCTTGACCCCCCACCATGACAAAAATGATTGCGACCCTCAATATGAACTGATTTTGCAAAATGAGCCCCCCCCCCAAAAAAAAAAATCAGATACACATGTGGAATGATGTGTTGTGATATTTGAATTGCCCATATATAGTTTTGTTCCCCCCCCCCCGCAGTGTGAATGTTTATTTGGTTTTGCACCCCCCCCCCCCGAACAAGGGGCTCTTTTTCAAAATGACCCCCTATATCTAACAACCCCCCCCCCCCCACCTGGCAATAAATGACTTGGCCCTTACAGCCTCAAAATTCGTCCTGGTTAATTCGTACATACCTATAGATTATTCGGCCGAGCTTTTAAGGTAAATGACGGGGGACCAGTCCCAAAAGCAGGTCATCGACGGTGCGTTCGGTACCACTGAAAAACGGACATAGAGTTGAGAGCTAATCTTTTTTGGGGGCTCTGCCCTCGACCCCCCACTCAAATTTTTGCATCTACCATCCCCCCAAAATAAACTTTTAAATATGCTCCCTAAAACTGTAACATTAAGTCACCTTTTCTCTGAATATTCAAAGAATCTGGCATGTGGGCAGACATAGTTAGAGATAAAAGTTAGCAACCTAACGCACCCTCATGACCTACTTTCGAGGGTGGTCCCCCGTCATTTACCATTTAGCTTTTAGCGATTATTCGTGGGGAAAGGACTAAAAGCTTCTATAAAAACACACCAGGTGGCCATCTTGTTAAAACGTCAGTCACTAGAATTCTATGGTAAGTCCGTAAGTTTGGGTTGTCCTTTAGTTCAGGTAGCATTCACCAGATGCCAGATTGATTAACAGCCTTACAAGACAACCAGCATTGTTGATACCTCCCCCCCCCCCTCAACCAAATGGTTGGCATATGCGAATTAAAGTAAAGTGAAGTTCAAATATAGATAAGGGTGAATCATAAATCACACTCCCATTTGAATGTATCTCATCTTGAAGCTGTATCCCAGGGATTTCAGGGCAGGAGAGTGTAACAAGGTGCCATACATTATCCTTAAAGGGGCCCGGGCATGGTAACGCATGCCCACATTAAAAAGTCACATGATCACCCCTTGACCAATCAGGGCATCGCGATTTTTCGGCTGGTTCCCGCGATTTTATTATCGCTGTTTGAATTGGTACCCATGTTGTTAATTTTCCATGCCAGCCCCCCTTTAATAGAGAATAGAAGGGTGTCTGCAATCCATTAAAAAATGAGTCAAGTAAATGGGCATATATAGATGGTATAGTGGAGGTCATAGGCATAGGACATAGGCCTTCAGTGTACAATGGGACAGGCTTAAGTCAGTCTATGAGGCTATCTACAGAGGTAGGTGACTTGTGCTGCCCTCTATAATGAACCTAGAAAACTCCTTGGTGGCACCATCTCATGGGGAGAAGAGGAACTAGAACCCAAAGCTAGTACAATTTAGGCTGGAAACCTACCCCTGAATTCCGCTCCCGCTTCTCTCCCACTACATATCGGGCAGGTGGAAGCATTGGCCAACTTGTTGGAAACTGTTGGATGTACATGAGTGAGCACACTCTCCCAGCAGTTGTTATCACTGATAGGTTATCTTAATATGCGGGGGAGAGTTTGAAATGAGATTGAGACAGACAGAGGGCAGAATAAACATCCACTAATCACCCCCAATTAAGGGATTAGGATAAGAATCTCTTTGATATAACAAGATTATATTTCTGTAATCCTCCCTCTACCTGTCTGTCACCTGACCTTGACACAGGAGGAAGTAAGGGAGAGGGATTGGGGGGTGGAGCCCTATGCCTGTGGTAGTTTTACAGACCGCAGATGCCCAGCGTAAGTACAATTTGCATTAAAGTGTCATTTCTTTTAGACCTTTAGGAAAATATGGAATCTTTAAATGAAAAAGAAATGACTGCACCATTCTGTTGTCATTTTCATAGAGATAACTTGAGAATAAAATTTGGTTGTATCCCTGACTCTGTAAGGGTGTTATTCCACATTAGGTAGCATTGCTTTGTGATGTACCCATTCTTCTGGAAAAACTTTTTTCCAGAAGAATGGGTAAAAAAAGAAAGAAAAAAGAAATGAAAGATAAAACAAATATCCTATTACCTTTATATCGTTTTCAACTTGTTTCATGCATATTTTCTAGGACATAGAACCATATATGTAGAAATAGGACAGAAAACATTGATATTGAAAAGGCCTTTCAGAAAACGAGTTCAAGTAACCAATAGAGCCGTTAGGCGTAGATCAATTGTATTACTTGACTCGTTAATATATTTTATCAATGTTTTCTTGAGTAAATTAAAGCCATTGATTTTAGTGTCCATGCAATGGTTCATGGCTTGAATGGAAGAAAACTGCCAGAATATTCAAAATGTCCTTTTTAGGGAGGCAATTGTTGCCACTAGGTGCTAAAGGCTTACATCATAAAAATCCCCTTCGATAGCAGTTCGCTCATAATTCTACATGCCTATGCATAATTCATGGGGAAAGAAGGACTTAAACAAGGGAGATTTTCTATAGTATAAAGTTTAATAAGCCATTGTATCTTAAAATGATTTTTCAAAGTGCTAGCACTCGATTTCCAATATAAAAGGACTCTCAAACATATCCATAGAGGAGATCACATATAAAATTGCTATAACCTTTGCTACATTTATTTTCTACCAGCTGCATCAATGATAATCTATATCCACATTGTTAGAACTACAAATTCTCTCTCAATTTTCATCTACCTAACATAATTTCTCAAAGGTCCAAGGTAGATTTCAGGTTGTGTAACTCGCCAGTTTGCATTGCCTGTACATCTTATACCTCTTGTTTGATTCATGAACTGTAATGTACATACATGTACATCCTGATTACTTCAAGGAACATGTAATTTGATTTACAATAAAATTCTTTTTAAGAACCTTTGAAAATATCACATCATTTAAAGGCACTTTTACCATCTTGATACAAGTAACATTGTGATTTGAGTACATTTCATATGGTTTCTCATATCTAGTCAACATTTTCCTATAATACCAGATCTAGACATGTTATCTTCTTTATGAAATTCTCTTAAAACATCTGAGAAAAGCCCGATATTCGTATTTCATCAGTCCATATCTAACTTTTATACTGCTAAAAAAGAGGTATATATTTCTTAGCATCATCTACTGCTTTTTACTCTACAACACAGTTGGCTGTGATAGCTTATGAAAGTATATGATACAATTTAAAAGAATGTTTTGACATATGAATTTACAGATAAGACTAATCTTCTACATTAACAAATGATGGGTCTAATTCTCTGAGATGGCACGGAGCCCGTTGCGTAACAGCATCTCGGCCCTTGACACGGTGGTGCGCGAGTCATGAGACTCAACGTCCGATTCACTCTCACTTTCAAGTGTTGTACTGCTCTCTGGGCTACCATCTAGAAAAGAGTCAGTAGGTGTAAATAGCAAAGTATGATGAAAGGAATATACAATAAGTCAATCATTTCTTTAAATGGTTAAGGCATAACCAATGAGGATTGCACATTATGTCAGCACAGAAATCTGGAATTGGGAGAGGAATTGAAAATTCTCTCCATTAGTGCATTTTCCCAAATTTAACATTTATAACAGAATGGAGGATTTTTTTACAATCATGGGGTTGGTTGGTGCTTGCTCCCCCCCCCCTCCCCTCGACTCTAATGCAACTTGGTGGCTAGAAATCAGGACCTACCCTTTTCATGTATGTCCTTGAGCATCCTACTAGACTTCTGGCTGAAGCTGAACTGAGAAAGTGAATTTTTTCCTCCTTTGCCTTTCGGTTTTTTAAAGGTATCCACAGCTCGGAGTTTGTTCAATGCCTGCAAAGCATCACATAGCATACTGATTACTGTAGCCTCTTGTGCCAAAGGCTTTGAGACAATTCTATGTATGGCACACATGCTCATATAATCGATGTATTAGGCGCACATTCTCAAAATAGCAAAAACCTCTCTTTGGTCACATTTTATACTAGGAATGACCTGAAGTTCTGTTTAGAATCCCAATTAAACTCTTAATGACCAGATGTGATGGTGTTTATGTCGTCTTATTTTACTCATAATCATATTCTGTTATCTATGTCTGCAACCTGTACCTCCCAACATACACAAACACAATCTGTATAGATATTTCAACCTTTGTCAGCAGTAAAGATCAGCTTTTTGCAAAAAAAGGGCACCAAAGAAGGTAATGATTAGCGCACAGTGACATTACAAAATAAAGCAAATCCATTTTCAGGTGCCATACCCTGGAAAAGCGAGGTGCATATGTTATTGGTGGTAGTTGTTCCTTTCTGATGCGTGCGTTCCTCACTACTTCTGGGGTAGGGACTTCTGCGATCGGTTCCAGGCTGTGGAACTTGAGGCAGCTGTACACAGACAAAACCTGTAAACAGAATCACAAAGTCAGTCTATGCTAAAATATACAAGAGACAGAATTAAACTTATATCTTAACCAAATGAACCCTTCATTAGTACCCTTACTAAGTTTGAGCTTGAGTAAAATCCCCTTTTTACAGTTCTTGGTTGAGTAGTTAATTACTTGTCTCATTTCTAGTTATCATTAATTTTAGCTGATTCTTATTATACCAGAAAATAGAGAACAGCAGGTATTCATGACAGTCTTAGCTTGTATTTCAACTACTCAAATTATTGTTAAGGAAACCAGTTGGCAAGAAAACCTTTTTTATATTAAAGATCACAAAACATTTTTTTGTGGCCAACAAACAAACAAGAAAGACGTCGGGGGACTGCACTATTGTATATCTACAATAGTAGGGAGAGGACAGGGATGTGACATACCATGGAAACCCACTTGCTTGGTGGAAGGCTTAACTCATAAGTTCCCTGAATTTTGAAAATCACCTCAATTTCCTCATAAGTCACCTCCCTACACCTCACCCTGAGAATTATGATATGATTTTATTATTCATAGATGGCTTAAGACATGCATTTGTTGATCATGTAAATGATGTTTATGAAATCGATAGCCACCAGAAGACCATTTCATAATTTTACCAATAATTATTTCTTGCATATGAGTTCTAAGCCAATCAGCACCCAGATCACCTTCAGTGCAGGCCTGAATACCGTATGACTAAGGGCTAATAAAGTTTGTTAAAAAAAAAAGAAAAGGCTCATGAAAGAGCAGCATTTACTTTCATGTGACCTACAGTTTGTTTGCCTAATCAAACCAGTAAGTGACAGGCCTGTCAATACCCCATAGTACCCAACCCCTTGTAGCAGTAGGGCACATGCACGCCATCTATTGCAAAAACGTTAAACTAAATTTGCCACATAGGAACAAAGAGAGAAAAATCTTTTCAACCAATCACAGCTCAGCAATAATTCAGTGCAGACAGCCAACGGAATATGCTGATGAGCTCCGATCTCTGTTTTATCTCATCTAGGGAGAATTATAGAAATAAAGAAAGATTACTCATATAACAGATCGTCTCCATAATAAAAACCAGCAAAAATCAAATGGAAATGCTTCTGAGCCATTATTAGTGGCACCTATCTTCTAATCAATGCATTTTTCAAAATCTACAAACGTCATTGGGTGAAAAGAGCTACCCTCTACTCCCTATGCAAAATAAAAGTTTGGGTGAAGCCTTAAGGAAGTGTTAAAGCTAACTACAAGAGGTATAAATCAGAGAATAAATTTCAGTTGGCAATTCCTAAATTAAACAACTGTACATGCACAGCATTGTTATAGACCAATGCAGCAAAAAAGGGTAACTTTTTCATGAGTAATGTGTTTCAGGTTAATTGTTGTACAGTGCTCATAATTTTGTCTTTATCCACATATGCAAAAGCAAGGTACACGAAAAGATTCACAAAACAGTTATCTTTCAAATAATAAGTACAACATGGAAGGACTGCCAATGAATATTTAGGATAACCTCAAAAAGTCATCGAAACTTATCAAAAGTCGCCCTTTCTTGCTATATTGAACAAATACCACATAGACACAACTCTTAACTAAGTTTATACAGTGACAAACATACCTTTCTCTTCAAAGACCAAAGAACTAAAATACAAGGACAGGTGTAATCATCATGACACATTTACACAAGTGAGACTGATGCTTATGTTTTCTTAGTGGTTTGCCCAACAATTACCAGACATCAATCTCTTGAATAACCGTAAAAACCTGCCTATAAGTTGAATTATTTCGGGCCTTTTCTTCTTGTACGAGTCAGATTTGTTAAATTATGCATTAAAAGACTACATGTCCTTAAAGAGTCTAACATAAAACTGGGTGCAGACCACTATTTACCTGGTTGGTGCCATTGTACTTGGGGCTGGGTATTTTGGGGAGTGGACGGTGTCGTGTGAGTCTTTTATACCCACCCCTCAGTATAGATGAAGACACCTCCTGTACCGTGTCATCAGTCGGGTGAAGCTCAGACGGCTTGTGCTCCATCTCTATAGGCTGTGTATTGTATTATAGTTTAGATTTTTTGGAATAAACTCGTGTCCATTACAAGTAAGCTACAGTACATTTTCATATAGAATAATTCATTTATTTCATGCCAGAAACAGTGGAATACGGCAGCCCCATAGGCTTAACCTTGGAGCTCCTCATTTCACACCCCTGAGAGATAACCGTCCCCCGTATCTCACGGCCAATAAGAGCACCCAAAATGGTTATAAAGCATGTAAATGATATTCTTTTCATGTCATTTCAAAAGAATTTTTAACATCTCTGACTCAGATAACATGAAATAAATACAAAGATTCACTCGTAGTGGGAATGACTGAGGGTTATCTCACTCAGCTCCGCCTTGTGAGATAACCCTCAGTCATTCCCACTACGAGTGAACCTTTGTCTATGTATCAATCTCCGTGCACAAGACAGTATGAGACACACTTCCACCATGATAGAAGTAAGGAGCTTGTTCTGTCGTATGTCAAATTACGTGTTTTAACATAAAAATGTGGTACGAAAAAGTGTGCAGCATTTTTAATATAGCAATCGTTCTTCCACCTTATGACGTCTTAATGTCAAAGCAGCCTTACCTCATGATCTATAACATCCCTATCTGTCCCTTTACTGCCCCTGAACAGCCACTTAACCATCATACTACACAGCCTCCACGCTGGGCGCCGCCCACCATTAAACACCGTCAGTGTCGTTGGGGAACCCACCCGCCTGACATCGGCTGGCAAAAGCACCCGTCTGAAAGAAAGGAGGAGATATTACTCTCTTCTTGGAAGCTTTCTCAGAGATTTAGGGATAGTTTGCAAAGCCCAAGTTTGTACCTAACAACATTTCAATCAAAACAGGCATGTGACTGGGTTTTGAGGAAATATCTTACTCTTTTAATGCCAAAAAAAAAAGACACAACTTAGAACATCCTTACTTCAAAGGTATATCCATAACTTACTTTACTGACCTGGAAAATAAAAGGAAAAAAATTATTATTTTTTAAGATGATTAATTACCTGTTCCGATAGACACCACTAGCGTTTGGGTTGGACAATTTGTGCTGCTGACTGGTGAGGATCTCTCGGTGCCAGATTCCCTTCTGACCAAATATCCCAATGAACTGCCCACGTATAGTCCACAGCCGTATGGAGCAGTCAGAGCTGGCAGTCAGGAGGAAGTGACGCCCGTGCAACTGTTAGAGATATTACAGCAAGCAAGTAATGGTTATCTAACACCAAACTTTCAAAGATGAGGTCATATTGATGGTTCAGCTTCTTTGATGAAAACATGATGTGACCCTTATTAGCATAGGATAATCTCCCAAACAGGAGATGAAGATGGCTTTACAAAAAGGCATGGCCCATTACATAGATTGGCCAAAGAAGCTCAGGAACGGGAAAGGAAGAAGAAGGAATAAAAAAATCTACTCAAAAGGAAAACATCCTGAGTTGTCAAGTAAAGTTATCAATTGATATTATGTTTTAAAGAATATTTTTGAAAGAAAAATATTTTTTTTGTCATCTACTTCAGGGCTATTGGTGAGAAAAGGAATAGTTTAGGTTAATGATACAAAAAGAATATTTACATACAGGTACTAGTGAGATGGAGCTGATAGCCTTCAGGTGGGCATGGAATGAGTTAAGCACTGGGGGATGTGTAGAGTCCTGTAAGACAAAGCATATGATGCATTAGGTGCCATTTCTGGAATCTGAAACCTTTGTGAAAATTTAAATACACCTGATACACACAAAAATGTTATATCATTATGAAAACCTTTGTAGCAAATGCTCATGCGAGCAAAAAAACCAAAAAAAAACACACCAAACTTTAATGTATAATTAACATTTTTTAACATAGAAATAATGTACATATGGTAGCTGTGTAATTTTTAGGTAGTTATGTCCACAACTATATTTGCTTATAGAATTACAGTCGATCTCCTACCTCAAAGTAGCGCTTAATCCAGCTGGTCGGGCTGCCGTAACGAAGATACATCTTGGCCCAGGCAACAAATGGGAACTCCTTATGCCATGCCTCACGCGATGTTTTGAATTCCTCCTCTTCTTCTCGCTCCTTACACCCCTTTACACAGTAATTACTTATGTCAAACACTGTAAGGAGAAAAGAAAGTTCAGAGAAAATATGCCACTGTTAAAATAGGAAATATGACACTTTTGCATGAAAGCTTTATTCTTAGATAAATAACATAACATTTTTCAACCAACGCCCCTAAAGAAACCCACAAAGGATAAAGGTTGGTTAATATTTTGAGTCAATGACTTGGTTTTCTAATTTCTTTCTTTTCTCTTTGACATTACATCCCGATATAAAAAGATTTTTGTCATTAGAACCACTCAAAACCTCTGGGACTGCTGCATTCCTGAAACACTTCATTATTTATTGATTGATTGATTGATTTGTGTTTTACAGCAATTTAGCGGCACTAAGTGGCTATCCCGTGCTTCACAGGTTGATAATCTAACAGAAGAATGTGTCAGTGCCCGCGCATATGTGCACCACACACATCCTGAGGGGATAGGAAAGAGGAGATATAGACCCTTTTAAGTGGGCTAGGGAAGCCCGTTCATTATTTATTATTTATTCTAGACATGTCCTCTTACTAAGCTTTTGGGATAGAAATCTCATTTACTGATGTTGTGCAACGACAAGCAGTCCTTCATTACCTTTAACATAACCATGACTGTCGCCTGTGACTAAGACAATGTTCTCTGGGTCTGTTTCCATATTGAGGACACATCCATCTATTTCATTAGCTGCAGGGAAGATGCCGAGCACACCACTCTTGTGGTGAAGGGACCATGCCTGAATAAAAGGTTAATCTAGAATCAAAAATTATGTTTAGAAAAATACTTGTACTGAATGTTTATATATTTAGGCTTTCAGGGAAAAGAGGTTTCTAGTATCAATCGTATGCAACATATCCAGGAAACGTGAATCCAATAGTTAGGTATTTGGGTAGCCTCAGTATTTTCTAGATTAAGTGATTACAAATATATCAATTAAGAAAGGTTTGCAGAGCAGGTTCCTTGTACTATATGGGAATAGATATCTGGATGAGATTGAATTACAAATGATGATATATAATATTTATGTTTTACATTGATATAGAAACGCAAGAACTTCACCTGAACGTTGCCGTCTGAACAGGCTGCCATCAGTGTAGCTGTGTCCTTATCATTTTCCCGCGTCTGTAAGAAGAGTAACTTCTCTATGGATGGTGTGTTGGCTGCCTCAGACGGCATAGCCTGGCTCCTGTCTCCCTTACCAGTACAGTCCTCACCCACAGTCTCTCCCATCTCCTCACTCTGCTTCTCCTCCTTCTCTTTACTCACACCATAGTCTCCTTTGTCCATCATCTTTTCTTCAGATTCTTCAGAGCCAGGCATCTGCTTTCTGTCCTGTGATTGGGTTCCTTTTACAGCGGCTGTCTCATCTCCCTGTGGCTGCTCGATGGTTTTATCCTCTGTGGCTGTTGACTCTTGTTTCAGAATTTTCTCTCCACACTCATCAGACTTCTCTTTCACTAAACCTAAGAAGTGTGAGGATCACAACTTTCATCACTGCCACTTTAACACAATTAATACAGATACAGATAGTTTAAAAAAACAACAACTGTAAAATGTTTCTTCACATATCTGTGAGATGAGGTGTCTGTGTGTGTGTGTGTGTGCAAATATCTGCTGATAAACATCTTATACATCTTTCAAATAACCATCATAAGGCAAGCAAAAAAGAAATGACCTTGGAAATTATTTCCAAGGCCTGGAAAATGTTAAATTCTTCTTGGAAACTGTTATTTGAACCTATACAATTGTATGACCACATATGTACAACAAAGTGTTTGCCATATAAAATTGGCATAAAGTTCATTGTTGATTTGAACCAACATTTTCAGCCTACAATAACATAATGACTTTTTGTATAGCACATTTGGTAAAATAAATAAATAAATAAAGATATAAAATGATAACAGATCTAATGTGCGTGCCATATACACTCATTTCACTAAGCTAGTACACTTCCCATCCACTAGGGGCACAGTGTGTCTGCAAGCCTGGACTCCTCCCCCAGGCTCCCATAGGCTTACTATAGGAGATAAGACACCTCTCACAATCATGCCATTTTGTCAAAGAAGATATGCTCTGATCTCTGAGAAGAACTAGATACACAGAGAGAAAATGTTGGCAAACCTGTCATAGTGATATCCTTGGGATATTTTCATGTTAAGAAGTGTTATTTAAACTTTCACATGACTTTACATGAGTTGAAATGTGACTAGATTCACATGGGTAGAGAGGGCAGAATTGGGGTGTCAAGTGAGGGCATCTGGCTCATTAAAACCTACTTAGGCTACCAGATGGGCAGTCACTAATTAGATTAACAGACCTCTATCTTACTCATAACCATATACATGGGTTGAGTTTAACTACACTGTTGACATCAGTCTTATTAAAATGCACTTTTGTCAGAGTATGGTAGGCTGTTAATTATCAAAGGACCTACCCCTTTCTGGTACAGATTCTGCCACCAATGACCAAAGTCTGCCCCTGTAGACCAGGGGCATTTTAAAGACTGACACTAGCGCCCTCTGTAGTATAGACTTGATGAACTGAGTGTATAGACAAACTGGAAGCTGAATGAAAAACAAGAGAGGAAGATGCTAACCTGACTTGAAATAGTTGGCTGCACGTATTTGGTGGTGACACTTGTATGCATTTAGACAGAATAGAAGACGTCCGGTGGCCAGGGACCAGACTAGGATGTTACCGTCATGACAGGCAGAGGCGAGGATATTGTTCTGGTGGTGGTCCATGGAGAGGATGTCATCACGGTGATAGTCCTTCAGCCATCGCACTGTATCATCGTCCACATCATCCACATACAATGTGATCTTTCTGTAAATTAGAAAACATACAAAAGTGATTCAGCTTTACATATATCATGTAATTTATGTGCCTTGAAAAGCTGAGATTATTTCTTTGTGAAGGTATGGTGAACTTCTTTTGCTGTTGATGCTTAAAGAAGAAATACAACAAAAAAAAAGCACAAGAAGACTGGCGGAAAAAAAAAGAAAAGTGGACTACTCGAATATGAAGGGATATGCTTCTTTGTTTTGACATTTAAATTTACCTGTTCCATCCAGCAGTCAGAATGCTGTGCCCAGTGCAAACTATAGCCGTAACTTCTTGGAGGTTTGCTCGGGGCAGCTCCCTCAGACACGCACCATTGTTGAAATTCCACACCCGAACCATCCCATTCTTAGCTGCCGTGAAGAGACGCCGATAAGTGGGGTCAAAGGTCATGGCTGTAGCCTCGATGTCCCTTGACTGTCCTTGGACGCGAATTTGATGAGCTTTGAATTGCATCACCTGATGAACAAAGACTTGCTTTAAGATCAGAAATTACTAAATTTGCAGCTCTAAGTATCGCTTTTGAATCATCATCTTTTAGAAAAAGAAAAGAGTGGTGTGCTCTGATTCATAGCTTAATACTTCCAGTTCCATCGCAATTTGGCTGAGGAAACAACTTTTACCAATTACCCTGAACACTAGATGTTTTTGTATCTAACCCAGGTTTCGAAAATAAAGTCGGCTCAAAAAAAAAAAGAAAAAAAAGAAAGAGAATAAAAGCTTCTTTCATGACAACTGGTCTTAGACCTACCTTCTCTCCTGTCATGACATCCCAGACACACACAAGTGAGTCTGTGCCGGCACTGACTACTTGTTCAAACAGTGGGTTGTAGAGGGCCACTGTGACAGGCTTGGCATGTGAATGGAGGCTGCTGTCATGTTTAGTATCTGCACAGTGTTCTAGGATACCAATGCTGTTTGTGGCAAAGATGAAGCCCTGGCGGCGCTGGTTCAAGTATACTGCTGTCACCGGGCGAGGCCCTATAAGAAACCAATTAATGTGATTATTATCTTAAAGATAGTCATGTAAACATTTATGCATGGAGTGTGATGATAAGAAAGGTGCATGTCGACATTTTAAATCTTAAAAAGTGTTCTAGACCCATGTTAGATTCATGGTAAGCATTATACTATTTTCTGTACTGGTATTATATTAATGGTTGTACCTACCCAGGCCAATGATGACTTTCTTGTAGATGGTCTGGATACATGTCTGTGTGGTTAGGTCGTGGATGCGGATCTCCTTCACTTCATTTATACTCACCACGTGTTCACGAGACTGGTTAATCACCACGTGTAGCACTGGGAACTGGAAGTAACAATGTATGGATGACTGAGTATGTCAGAAATATATGAGCTTCAAAATACAGATCATCAATGATTATGGTGAATGAGATGATATTTAATCATTGGAATTGACTCAGATCTTTTTCAAGAATTCAGTACAAAAAAAAAAGAGGTGAAAATTTGAAAACACTGTTGAAACACAAATCATATTAAAAACGATTATTGACGGCCTGTGACAAATGTAAGGTAAGACCAATGTTCCGGTAACCCATAATACTATCAGGCAATCTGGTAGTTTTGCGGAGTAAAATAGGTGACTTGCCTGATGTCCATCCAGACGTATGACAGGTTTCTTGGCCACATAAGGATTCCACACTCTGACAAAGCCGTCATACCCCCCAGTGACTATTACATTTAGAGTAGGACAGTAGTCAAATGTGTCAATGCCTTTGTGGACCTGGAATGGTGTGGAAGAATATTATAATAAAACCAGCAAACAAGGTATGGCTTATATGTTAGGATAAATCCTTGTTGAACATTGTAGAATCTGGCTAAAGCTAGGGTGCACCTCATAGGTGAGGTTACAGGGCAGTACTTAAATACTCAAAATTCGATTCTACCTGGACCTTTTATGGCAGGTGATTTTTTTATATCCAGTAGTCTTCAGTTTTGTATTTTGATATAACAGAGAATGTGTTCAAGCAGCCTTATAGGCACTCCAAACATATTCAGCATGTTTATGAACCAACCTTGAAGTAGGCATCAGTTGTTTTCTGGCCAAGGCTGGAGACATACATGGCAGTATCTGAGTCCCTACAACAGGAGATGGTACAGCCGAGCTGGTGGCAGTACTTCACCTGGCGGATAAAGTCATTGTGTAGTCCACCCCGGTATATGGCACTCATACCTGTAGCAAGGAAGAGGGAAAACTGTGAGTTACAGATGAACAAATCTTATTGTATAATTTCACCTGGGAATGAAGAAATATCTTCATAGCAAGTGAGAACAACCTTACACCTGGCAAATCAAAATACCATTTCATAAAAATTCATTCCATACCAAGTTCATGTGTTTCCCAAAATTTCAAACAAAAAAAAGAAAACACATTTACCTGGGAGTTTATTGAGCACCAGTTCTTGGAAGGCAATCCTCATTTTATGCTTGTTGGCATCCATTTTGACATTGAGGGGTGAGAGGTAGGGGTCAGTGTGGAAGAAGATGACAGCGAGCCCACCCTGTGCATCTCCTAACACTACCATAGCATGCACCTTCCGTCCATCAGCTAAGGTCATTGTGTCACGGCCAGCTCCCCAATATTCCATGGTGAGGGCGCAGTAGTTCAAGTTAGTTATGGTCAGCATCCGCTTAAATCTAATATAAGAGGAAGCCAACTTCATTCATAGGTCTTTAAAGTGCTTGCATACTCTAAAGTATAGTCTAAACCTTTATGAATAATGTGAATGAAATGTAGGTGTTCTTTTTACTGTTGTCTGACATCAGAACCTGCATCAATATGATGATAGATCATAAGTAATATAGGAAATGTTATTCATGATGAACTTAATAACAGTAACAGAAGGAATTATGGAATTCAACCATCATATAGATTCACAATCATCTTAACATATATACTGTTAGCTTCAAAGCTTGTGAGAAATTTAATCAAAAGCTGAAGAAAACCCACTTTTTGCAGCTGATGTCAAAGATGAGGAGGTCTCTGGAGGTTGTAGATACCAGCATGGCCTGCAGACTGGGGATGTTGCATGCGTCGGTCACCCAAATTGATTTGCCAGGTGCCCCTGTCCTGAAAAGGTATGATAAGTTTGTTAGACCATAAAAGACAAATCATTTGTTTCAGGTAACATGCAGAAAGGAAATCGATAAGGTGGGTCAGATTCCCCCTCCCCTCCTCAATCCTTCCTTTTATAAAACTGCTACAGTGACTCGCAATGGTTCAGTGACTCGGGGATGATTCATGGTGCCTCGGGCTATAAAAATTGATTGTTCTGATGATTTTGAATGTAACCTAGAGATGATTTACTAGAGAAGGGTGTCTCATATTTAGTGGATATTCCAATTATTAAGGTCTAAAGAGAATGTTTAAGTAGAAAAATAGGCAAAAAAGGAGAAAGTTCACCAAATCATGAAAAAATGGATTTTCTTCATTTGACAACCTATTTACTTACTTCTATTTATCATCGTTTAATAGAAGTAAGTAAATAAAATACTTAAAATCATCGTAGGAACTCCCAACAAAGTTCAAAATGATCAGAAAGAATAGGCAAAGCCAGATTTCTCAGTTTCCTGTCTCTATTGTCAATGTTTACATTTGTTAACATCTATATTGCTGAAATATGTTAGATAAATGCATGTAGAAATAAGACATTTTCTCCTGCTGCAACTGACATGCTTGTCTTGCCGTGAGTGAGTGCCATGTTTTTGATAAAATAAATGAAGAGGTGTAGTATTTGGAAAAAATAGCGCAACTCTCGTGCCCTCTCACCAGCGTGAGAAGAATAGTGGAATCGTCATAGCAACGTGAAGCACTTCAGGTTTTTCGATGTTTTTAAATGGATTACGGTTAATTCTTCGATATCAATAAATAAAAGGTGTTTTGGTGTTAATTTATGGACAAAAATGGAGGTAATTACTTTATTTTGTTACACGATATCAGTTGTAATTGTATTTATGCTGATTTGGCATTATTTGTCAGTGCTTTACTGACTTCCACTGTCCAAGATGGCGGCTTCTAAAATGCACCGTCTCGTTTTTCAATATCCAACTTCAAAGCCTTATAACTCAATAGGTATTTGCTTGCTGTTATTAATATCAAAAGATTACAATATTACATTATTTCAATTATTGATTGACAAATTTTAAAACAACATTTCGGTGTGTCTCATGAAATTAGTGCAATATCACCTTTCGGACCGGTCAGAAAGGTGACAACACATATTTTGTGTATCTTACAAAAGAACATTGCAGTCATTTACCCCTATGTCTGAAGTATGGTGTAGTCTTTTTCTTTTTTTTTAAGTATGGAATTTTAACTTGTTGACTTCCTTCCCTCCTTAAAGTTTCTGACCGTTTCTGGCCATGTCTGACTCTCTCAACAGGGTTTTTTACTTACAAGAAAAATCAAATTCCCAATTTTCATGCTAAGTGACAGAGAGAGATGAAAACTTCCCTTTCATCTTATTTTTTCTTATCTCTCTTTTTTTCTTGATACAGTCAGTGTTCCAAAATCAGTTCTCTTGCCCATCTCCCCTTCCTTTTCACCAACAACTTTCCAGTTTCTTCCTAGGCATATATTATTTAACCCTTATTTTCCCCCACCCCCTCTAGGAACATGTCTCCCCTTCCTTTTCTCTTTCAACTTTTAGCCATAGTCCCTTCTCCTGACTTTTTTTTATCTTCTTTTTACCTTTCTGACGAGTGCCGGTCAGAAAAGTGACATGCCGGTCAGAAAGGTGACACAAAAACATGAAAAATACTCAGTTTCTTTAGATTCTAATATTATTCTTATTTTTCATCTCTTTTCTACAAAATCAAATTCCATTTCTCCTTCTCTCATGAAGCTTTCTTTCAGCTTCTGTCTGCCTTTCTCCCTGAAGACTGTTTTGTTGCCGGTCAGAAAGGTGACATCAAAATCTTGATTTTCCCATATAGAGGGTGAGAGAGTTTTTAACTTGGAGAAAGACTTTTTTTGTTGTAAATATAATAGGAAATTAAAGATCATGAGTTACAGGAAGGATGTTAATTTAAGGGATGACAGAGATGGTGAGGTTTGAAGTAGAAACTGTAAGTTCAAAGTCTATATTTTTGCATTCACAATGTGAGATGTCACCTTTTGAGAAAGGTTTTTTAGGGTGTTAAAAGGATCAAATATACACATGAATAATAGAAACACTGGCAATGTCAAGGAGGCAAGAGACTATAAGGATTCAAATAATAGCAGTAGGACTAAAGCCTTTATTTTTCCACATAGAGAATGAGATGTCACCTTTCTTACCATTGGTGGTCAGAAAAGGCATTTCTGACCACCAATGGTCAGAAAGGTGACAGTTTCTGACCGGCTCGGAGTATTTTAGACCATAGAGGAGACAAAAAAAGGGGGAAATGCTTGAAAAAGAAGGAATGCATAGGGGCCAAGGGGAGAATGTAGAGCTGCTTGAATGCAATAGTTAAATACTAAGGAGGTAGAAAAAAATTGAGTTGAAAGAGGAAGGCGGTCAGAAACTTTAGAGGAAAAGACAAGAAATGCTAGATATTATGGACCATAGGGGATGAAGGAATGTAAAAAGGTGTAAAGAAATTAGCACACAGGGAGAACCTCTGTGAGTGGTACATAAATGTGAAAAGAATGATAACAGAATTGAAATATTGTGTAAACTAGACATTAAAATGAGTGCAGCCAGTCAGTGACATTGCACTGATCTCATGAGACACACCGATTTGAATTTTCTTTCTTACCAAGAATTACAATTACACAAATGACGCACATACATCAAAGTCGACCTTGCACCTTTTTTTTTAATGTCAAAACTCATTTTCGCTCATAAAATCTTAAATAATTAATTTTTTTTTTTCAAAACACATGTTCATATTAATTAATGAAAGGTCATTCATATGGTATCTTTATTATCCATAAACATTAACTTGATAATTTACACATTTGAAATTCTGAAAATTTCGCAGACCCCCCAACTGCAAAAGCTATGGAGCTACTTTGTTCTACTTTTCATATATGGTAATCCTTTTATCATGGCATGTACCTCTTCGCTAATATCCACTAAATGAGAAGCCCTTCTCTCCTAAATCATCTCTAGATTACATTCAAATTATCAGACCTATCAATTTAATGATATCCCATCCTATTTGGCTGTTGGAAAAAAAGGTAAAATGAAAAAGAACGTTTTTTTTTCTGTTGGCATTCTGTCCCTAGCAAAGTTCTGGCCCTCTAATGCCATAAAATTGAAAGAAACAAAATGTGTGGTCAAAATTAGGTATAATAGTCTATACTTGCAACTGCAAACACTTCTGTTACATTAAATATCCTAAAACCTTGGTAATAAACCAGCCCCAGTTGTAAGCCAGCTATGGGCTCTGAAGAAATATTGAAAGCTGATATTCGGAAGTTTCAAATGGATTTCCACTCCATTCTATCAATGCTAAAACCCCAATAATTACATTACCTGTGTGAAGAGAGAAGTTTGAATCCTAGGGTCCAGAAACAAACTACCCCCTCCTGGCTGATAGTGGCATATTTGCAGCCACTGGACCATCCATCAGCTTCCCCTCGGCCTGTCTTGATGTACAGCACTCGAATTATTGAGTCCCGATGTGGACTTTTTACTGTTACTACGTAACGTGGGAATGGCTGGCGAGCCTATTGAAGATGAACATATGAGATTAGAAATAGTGTATTAGAAAAACAAAGCTGCCCTTTTACTAAATAAAGAAAAGAAAAGTTGTGCACGAGCTTCTCGACTGAGACCTTAATCCACAGAACAGATTGAATCAGACATATACAATGCACCGGTATCTGAAAGCAAAAGTGTCTTGAACTATTGTGAAATACTCCATTCTAAAATTTTAACAAGAATAAAGAAACCTGTCAGTACTGTACCTGAACACTCATGGTGTCCTGTCCCCTACATTCCAACAGCATGTAAGTGAGGTACTCATCCCAGTCTACCGTCCCGTCACAGTTCGTATCCACCTTCATGAAGATCTTATCCAGCTCTGCATCTGTTATATATTGACCCAACTGTGTGCGCATTGCTGTACGGAATTCCTCCATGTCTAAACCTCCACCTCCATCCTCATCAGCCTCCTCAAATATCTGCAAAAGATTGTCATTTATAGGCCACTAAAAGAAAACAATCCACTGACATCATCAAGGCTTGCTACTTTTGACAGGGATACTTTTTTTTAACTCAGCCTGTACTGCATATTACGGGAGTGGTCATTTTTTAACAGCAGGGAGGTTGGTGAAATTCCGTGCACGCAATGAACATTTTTCTGCCCCCCCTCAGAGGGGTCTGAAATTTTTCTGTCCCCCCCCTTTTATTCTTTAGTGGCGCGCTGGCTTTTTCGCACAAAAGGGGTGAAAATATTTTTGTCCCCCCCCCCTAAGAGAGGTCTGAATTTTTTTGTCCCCCCCAAAACCCACCAACCCCCCCCCTCCCATTGTTAAAAAAAGACCACTCCCTAAATCCCGTACAGTACTGGTATGTACCATTTGGTTTACTTTCACAAAGAATTCATATGCTAGATTATAGTAGATAAAAGTTTGATAAGAATTGTAATTTTTTTCTAGCCCTCAAACTGCTTGCACCACACCTTTGTCTATAGCCATCTCTGAGTTTCTGCGACTTGCCCCGGAGTCACTGTGACTCGTTGTAAGTCTTTGAAGCAGTTTAAAAAAATTACAAAATGACAAAAAATGAAAACGCCCCACCCTACCATTTTTTTACGGTTAAAACAAAAGTGGCCTTGGAGGGATCCAAAATTTTCCACACAACCTTTATTCTAAAGATCTACCAACGGGCAGGCTTTTTTGCCAAAAAGGGTAGAAATATTTTTGGCCCCCAAAACCACCACCCCCCTGTTGTTAAAAATTACCACTCCCTATTAGGCTGCATAAAATTGATAGTCAGCTTTGCGCATACCGCCCGCACCCCCTAAAAATGGCCCCATGCACTCTTTTTATCATCATTCTACAATAAAATACCCTAAAAAATCCGCATCCCTTGAAAAAATGAATAAAAGAAATTTTCTCAAAATTCGCACCACCATTGTGGTAGTTCTACTTGATCAATTTTTACAATTCAAACAGTTTTGGAAACCCCAAATGTTAACTTAGCTTGCTAATAACAGGTCTGCCCTTTCTGCAATAACAATAGTGGATGCGTTGTAAGTACGGCTACCCAAAATGTGTGCTTTCTCTACTTAAAATTGTTGGATGATTATGTGAATGATTGATATGCTGTAAGATGATTTAATAATTGGAAACATATTTTGCAGGGTTTAGGGTGTATGTCAAAGCCACAACAGCATAGGCAAGAATACCCTAGAAACAATTTCTTGTGAATTCACGTGAAATTCACGTGTTTTCACAAGAAAATTTGGTGTATTTCACGTTATTGATCACATGAATTCACGTGAATTTGTGAGCAGCAATTCATGTGAAATTCAGCAGTCACATGAAATTCATGCGATTTCATGTGAATTTCACATGACTTTCACATGTAGGCCTACATGCATCTGACAATAAAATGTGAAGAACTCATGAAATTCACAAGATTTCACACGAATTTCTGCTGAACCAAATTTTCACCAAATTTACTCGTGTCAAACTGGTGAAAAGTCGTTCCTTGTTTCCAGGGTAGATTTTGCAACACAGTGGCATTTGAAGGAACATATAACATGTGTAAACCCCTAATAAACTAAGAAATTAAAAAGACACCTCCCTCATCATTTCAAATAAGGGGGAAAAGAAAAGGTTACCTCCCTCATTGCCGAAATATCATGTAACAAATAAAATAAAAAGCCTCCCTCCCTCACCCTATTTTTTTCAAAAAGTGGCCACAAAGCTGATATTCAGTTTTATGCAGCCTTATACCTAGAATCCCCCCTTTCCAAAAAACAAACAAACAACAAAAACAAACAAACAACAACAACAGATAGGCTACACCAACCCCCTCTTGTAAGAAAATGACCACCACTCTTTTATGGAAATAACTCTTCTTGGAGAATGCCATGATAACCTACCTCCTCCAATTGCTGTAGCTTCTCTTGTGTGAGTTGATCCTCCAAACCTTTCGTAGAGCTTCTCCTGGGGGCCTTTTTTGCCGATTGGGGGGTACCCACATCTAGAGCAGGGTCACTGTTAGAAGCCGATTTGGGTGTGGAGTCCTCCTCCTCTTTCTCCTCCTCCTGCTCGTCACCCATGTCAGATCGCCCTTCCTCCATGTGATCCTTCTGATCCGAGTGATCGTTGTTCTCCTCGGCCTCGGCGATGGCCTCCGTCTCTGGCGGCTTTTCCGCGGCTTCTCCTAATAAACAACTCACAAAAACGGAACCCCTATGGCCCCTTCGAGGGGGTGGGGCCACCTCTGGTTCGTCTGACATCCTGAATAGGTCCTAACACCACTAAAACGGTGAGATCTCAAACTTCCAGCTCCAGAACGACTCACAAGATCTGTTGATCCGAAGCCATAGCAACCGGTTACCAGGGTAACCAGGTTACCGGCTTGGTTACTTCTTCATGGCGACTGTGACAACGTCATAATGGGCCCCAGTCTGGGACAGTTGTCGTAAACTCGCGACTAGTTGCATAGCGGGGAATCTGCATCGCATTTCAAATATGTTGCACATTTACTACTTTCTTTTGGACTCGAGAGATCAATCACTCAGATTTTAGGTGTAAAGTACCGGATAATTATGTCGTCACAATATGTACTATGACGTCACAGTTCACAGAGGTTACCATGGAAACCTGGCAAATTCTCGTTGACGACGCAAGCAATTTTCCCAACTGAATACTCTGAAACACCACTATTGACACACACAGGTAAGTGAGGATTTGTATGAATTGAATTATTATGGGGACCAGTCTCACTGTTTTTGGACTCACTCACCCGCGCTGGGGAGTCTTTTTTCCCTCACGAATTGTAGATGAACATTTCATCATATCAACGACAACGGCCGCCCTTTAATCTCCTTTACTTAGACTGAGTTTCGTCTTTGTCACGGCCCACGGCACGGGACACGGGTCGGCCGTTGGCCCCTACTTTGTCTTTGGTAGGGCTACGAGAGTGGCTACCGCCCCTTGAGATGAAATTTTCATGTTCATCTACACGATAGGCACTTACCTATTTTAGAAAACTTTATTCTTTGGATTTTATCTATTGAGTAAAAGAAAGAGCTAATAAAGAGAAGTGGATTTGCCTTTTTAAATGAAGTCTTTATGTCAATTTAATAAAGGGGAATTTAATATGACTGAGTAATTTAGGTACATAACATGAATTTAAGATAATGAGCCCGGGGGGGGGGGCACTCCCTATATGTTCTATAGTAACCATGTGCGTACAAAAACTAGAGGGAAAGGGGTACCTTTTTTAGCTCAGGGACGGGTCCCCCCGGATCCATTAAAAGGGGTCCATTCTAGGCCATTTAAGGCCAAATTTCAAGAAAAATTCAGTAAAAAGGTGAAAGTTTAGCATTTTGTCAGTAGATATCACGCTAAAAGGGGTATGCTTTTTGTAATTTATAGAGAGATCCCATCAACCCTGGAAAGGGGCATCATTTGTCAAAAGTTTTTGGGTTTATCCCGCCAAAAGGGGTGTGTTTTTAAGAGTTTTGACCCGATAAAAGGGTATGAAATCAAGGGCAATGTATGCACATGGTATCCACACAATCCGGAGTGGCCCCCCTGGGATAATGAGTTAGAGCTAAAACCCTGTGTCTATGTTGTGCAGGAAAGTGTGAGGAATTCAAATCTTTTGGAATCGTGTTGATATCTCGTTTCGTTCTCGCTCAATTAGTATCTAGAAATCTGACATTTTTGTCCCAAGTATTCAGGCAATTTGTTGTGACCTTCTGGATCCCAATTATCCATAATAAATGAAGAAATGAAAGGTAGGTAAGTTAGTAAAATGTCAATTCCATTGGAAGGAATCACAATATCAGCACGAAATAAAAAGTTATCTGACCCAGATGTTGACCTGTACCAAATGTTACCTTGACCTAATTTCCCTGTGACCTATATATCTGACCTACATTAGCTCATGACCTAGATTCTGATATGATTAAATATATAGGAAAAGAGGCTGTAAAATATGAAGAAGTAGACATTCTGATAACCTAATCACTGGTATTTGACCCTAACATTAACCTCTAATGGGTTTCCTATTGACCTTTTTTTCTGGCTGACCTATATAAGCTCATGACCTAGATTTCTTGACAAACTGCATCAAATAATAAGCAAGTTCACATGGTTGGGAAATTGTCAAAAATCAGTGCTCCCAAAATCAGCGAGCCTGTAAAACAAGCAGGTATTGTAAGTGTCACACCTGTATGATGTACATGGGTCATACAGTGACGTTTTTAAAACTGCCAAATCACCACCGTGCCCCTTTTACACAGAAAAATATGATTTTGGAATTTATTTTGCAGTCCCCAGCTGTACTATTCAGTCCACACGCACAAACTATACCTTATATGAAACACCATGAAACATACTATTACTTTCTTTTAGTTTCTACTTTTTCATTTTGGACAACTTGATTTAGATGACCTTTTCTGTCATCCACTTCAGAAATCTACAAAAATATCTAGAAATGGCCAATTTTCCTGGGAAAGTTTCATATAGGTAAAATGAACCATGATATACCAAAATAACTTTTTATATGTGTGGATTTAATCTTTGTTCTGTAAGAATATGCCAATTTCAGTGCAGTTTAATTTCCAGTGCAGCAATTTGTTGGGTCACAAAAAATGTGTCACAAATGATGGACACTGCCAGGGGAGTGGTGCAGGCAGTGTTTGATGTACCTTCCTTATACATTTAACCATGTTCAACAAAGTCTATAAACATCAGGTCTCTTCATTACTGTCATATTAGGAAAATTTGAGGAACTAATGCACTTTAGCGGGTGCTGTAGCAAACCTTTTAGCTACCCTAATGCTAACCCTATGCTAATCCTAATGTGCAGCAAGATGTGCCCCAGCTAAAGTGTATTCTACCTAAATTTAAACCATTCCAATTATGTGTTAAAAATGGGCGTTGTAGAATGTCAAAAAAGCTATCAGCCATTGGCCAGCTTTCATTTCGCATAAATGCAAAGCCTATTTCACAATGGTTCCAATCTTTTAAAAAATTGAAATGTGTATAGGCCCTACCCTGCCATTGATTGATTGACATCTGTAATAGTAGGAGTAGGAGGCTCCTCCATGGGGGGCGCTAGCATGGGCCACTACTGATGCAGTTTAAGTGGGTACTATATTTCCCCGTGTATGGCCTCTGTGCTCAATGATAAAGCATTTTGGACCATTAGGCCTAAAAAAAAAAAGTTGTGTTCAGGTATCCCGACCTACCCTAATTTTTTGACCCGACCCTAATTTTTTAAATTTTTTTTTTAGAAACTTTTGGTAAATTTGCACCAAAAGAAAAATGTAAAAGAATGTCAATATATAGGCATGTTTGGTATCAAATTAAAGCCCACTGCCTCACGAATGCTACTAACATAAAATAACCATCATTTTTATAGTCTTTTTTTAATTTTGTCAATAAAAAATAAAATATGATTTGGTTAATATGTTTTTGACCGTTTTGGGATCCAGGACCTTTAAAAAAAAAATGCGACCTATCTACCCTAAATTTTTGAGCATGTTTCCGGAACACAAAAATCTTTTTTTTTAAGGCCTTACCATGCTTTTATATGGTATTCATATATTTTTTCAGCTATATCAATTTCCCCTACCCCTATATTTGTTGCAAAGAAAGATAAAGGATTATAGAAAATGTCTAAAGAATGATGTTACATGTACAAACCATAGATAAGTCTTGAGCCATTCCCTCATTAGTTCATGTAGAGAAATATAATCCTGCCCTGTGTATAAGCCTGCCCTGTATATAATCCTTGTAAATTTGCTACTTATTGTGTTTACAAGCCTGTACGGGCTTATACACGAGGAAATACGGGATGTCTTAGCCAGCTATATCATGTGACCTATTCCTGACTAACTGTAGTGATTGAGGCACTTGCAGCTGTCTTTTTCAAAATTTACACATACAAAGACAAACTTTTTGAGATTTTTCTAGTGTTTCAATTTCATTCTGATCTCATTTTTTAACATTAATTTAGTAGGTGTGATAGATATCAATTGCAACAGCATCGATTTCAAAAGTGAAACTAAGGGTTAGAAACTGGAGGTTCTGATCAGCAGTTGCTGTGTTTAGGCCACCCTTGAAAATATGTTTGTTTCCTGTCCAGAGGATGGGATTTTTCAGACCCATGAGGGAGGGAGGGACAAAATTTTTTTAATTTGTCATGAACATCGTAAGAGAGGATGGCATGAATTTGCCATCATGTTCTAAGATTTAGTCATTAATTGGAACCCTAGATTCTTATGCTGATGGACGTAAAAAAAATTCTTTTCAGAACTAAGGAAAAAAAACTTCCCATTCTCACAAAAAAATCCACCAGGCCTCTGGACAGGAAACGGAAATATTTTTAAGGGTGGCCTTATTGTAGATGACCTTTTTACCACCGAGAACTGGCACCTCTCAGCTCAAGGGACATGCATCAGTCCTGTTTGTGTCATACCCATGCCAACCCCTTTTCTATGTATACTAGAAAGCCACTGCTGTCATCTATTCTGATGGTCAACAGATTGGAGAGTGTTTACCATTCTCTCTTTCTTGACAGAAGACCCTTGTGCCAGATATAAGAAGATATTGTGATTTGATAATGGTTCACTGCTCCTGACACCCTGAACTAATTACCTGGTACATAGAATAAGAAAATGGTAATTGGAATTACAGGAAAAAATGCTTTGTGATCTCTTTTGGCCACCAAGATTATTGAAAATGATATCTGCTTGTCTTCTTCAAGAGTTTTCCTACAAGGAAAGCTGAAAACCATAGTGATTTTCATCTTCGTCATCCATTTTTTAACACTGAATACAGTGAGAGTCCCAATCATATAAAGCGGCCATGTCATGCCTTGGTAAGGAGATTTACTTCTAAGTTTGGAATTTAGATAATCCCTAAATAAGGATACATAATTACCGTAATCTCCCGCGTATATAAGGCGCAGCTCACGTATAAGGTGCACCCCTAACTCAGGGATGTGTGTTTTGCATATAAGGCACTCCTACTTTTCTGGATTGATATTTTGAAAAACCCTTGTATAAGGTGCACCCTAACATTTTGACATATATGCTGTAAGACATAGCCTCCTCAACTTTTGTAAAAGCAAACCTACATGTACATTGAATAGGCCTAAGTTGTGGGGAAAGCCGCCTTGCTAAGGTGTTACCGCGACATTGGAGGGTGTGAGGGCAGGGTGGGATGGAGTGAGGGTGGCAATGGATGGTGTGAGTGTCACATGGGAAGGTGTGAAAAGCTATTGCCCTAACACCTTTACAGCATTCATTAGCTTTACCCATGTGATGGAGGTGGGAGGCTATTTACATGTTTTTCAGGGTAAATCATTTTATGTATCAAATGATATTTGCACAAACCCCACATATTTATAAGAAGGTGGAGAATTGTGAATTTCGTGTAGTATCGTGAAAAAAAATCGCGTTGTGTTGTGAAATTTTGCATTGTGTTCGCGAATACTCCCAAAAAAGGAATTGCCCCGCCCCTGGCCCTGCCTATGGGACCAGGCAAATAAAAGAACACTTGCTATCCTTCGAAAAGAGTAGGGGAATGAAGCCCCGGTAGCGGTTTTCCCCCTCGACCCTCCTCATAGATTCGGTCATTCATCTCATAGATTCGGTCATTCATAGATTCGGTCACTGCTGTGTCGGGCAAGCAGCATATAAATACCTGTCCAAAAAGAAAAGAAAGGACTTAATGTCCGAGAAACTTTGAATGTCTGAGTTCCTCGATGGCCCCCGGACGTAAAACTAAACAAACAAACAAACAAACAAACAAAAGCCCCGCCCCTCAGAAATAGGTTAAAAAAAATGACCCTCCCTCTCACAATAGGTTGAAAAAAAATGACCCCCCATCAGAATACCTCTAAAAATTTTGACCCCCCCCTCATTTGCTCACCCTCCCTGCCATAAATAATGAACGCTCCCTAATGATGGGAAAATGACAACTGTGTCTGTGAGAGAGGAACACAAAAGGGATACAGGAAAAATCCTCAAAAGGTAATGAAAAATTTCTTTGATATATGAAAATATGAGACAAAATTCTTCAAAATAAAAAAAAAGAAGTTTTTTTTTGCTCCTGTTTTGCTAGGGTCAGTTGGGTTACTGGAAACAAACCTTTTTTTTTTATTTGGCCTGGTCAAAGATACTCATAGTTAAGAGTTTAAATAGGGTCCAAATTTGTGATCAAGCAAGTTGAAGGCAGGAGAATGTAGTTCACTTATATCACTATTTTTAATGATTTTCTGTTTTGAGATGCTAGATTATGCCTAATATTATGGATATTGATGGATATTATCCCTGTATAATAATTAAAAATGGTTTATTTAGAATCGAGTTTCCCCCCCATTTTAGCGGTCAACGGGAATCGTGGCAAAATTGTACCTTGGTTGTACTGATACTCCTATGAATAGCTTCAAAATCAATTTGGAACGACAGGTGAGGTTACAGCTGTGGCTGATCACAAGTTTTACACCTGCAGTAGCAGACCCCCACACATCAGATAGGTCAGTGCCTATACACAAACGTTCAAGAGCAATGGACCCCCCCTGCCCCCGTATTTGACGCATAGGGTTAGGGTTAGCGTTAGGGTAAGGTAAAGGGTTCGCTACACCACCCCGTCTTCTTCATTTTTAGGAAAAGTGGGAAAACCCAGGCTGAAAACCCCTAAATTTCGGCCAGAAAACCCTCCATTTTGAACTGAAACTAGGCTTTGGACATTGACTGAAGAACCCGGTTTCTTGCCAGAAAACTTGGGAACTCCACATTTCGGCAGGGGCTGGATGAGAGGGATGGAAAACGGGCACTGCAGTGGCTGAGTAGGCCAGATAAGGGTGTCTCTGGTGATATGCTAAAGAGCAGACTGTCATGCTTGGCTGCACACACCACTTGAGCAGTGGAGGACTGGGTCCTTGGTGTATGTCAAAGTACATCTATAGGCTAATATCTAGGGGGTAGGGAAAGGAGATTTTCCATAGTAGTAGGGTTGGGATCCTTTTCCCCAGCCACCCCCCCCCCCCCCAGAAAATTTGCATTTTTAACCAAAGACTTTCTACAGACAAGTAGATCTAGGTTTGACACCTTTCTAGAGTAGAAATAAGAACTACATATTATTTGAGGGGGAGATGTTTCCATAACTCTGGGGTTGAGGGACCCTTCTCCCCTAAGCCCCCCCGCCCCAGGAAATTTATATTTTCTATCACTTCATGCAGACAACTACGAGGGTAGATCTAGGGGGCAAACATTTAGATAATTCTAGAGCATAAATTCAGGTAGTAGGGACAGGAGATTTTTCCATAGTTATAGGAATTGGGCCCTTCTCCCCCGTCCCCCCCCCCCCCAGAACTTAAGGCCACCACCTGAAATTTGTTTTAAAAGTATTCATTTACTATAGAAATGTATGGGACTGAATAGGGAAAAGATACCATCCCTAGATTTCCTTTGAACATAAAACTTGACTCAAAGACAATTATTCCATATGCTCCAAAGCAAGGCCTTTCTATTGCTATCTAGTATTAGTATATGGGATGAGTTGTTTTGCCAGAATTAATTATCGAAATTATCGCAAATATGATGGTAGGGTCCCATTTTTAGGGTAGATTTTCTTTGAATGCAAAACTTGACTGTAAGACAATTATTGCATATGCCCCAAAGCAAGGGCTTTCTAAAGCTATATAGCATCTGTATGTGGGATTAGTAGTTTTGCCAAAATTAATTGTCAAACTTGGACCGTAATTCTTATCTATGGAGTTGGCTGAGGGGTTAGACCGAGAGATATGGTATCAGGATCCCATCCCTAGATTTTGTTTGGAGGTAATACTTGGACAAAGAACAATTGTTCCATATCCTCCAAATCAAGGGCTTTTTAATGATATATAGCATTAGTATGTGGGATTAGTAGTTCTGCCAAAATTAATTGTCAAACTTGGATCGTAACTCTTATCTATGGATTCGACCAAGGGTGTGGGATAACACCACATAAATCAAAACAGGTTCTTGACTGACTGATAGTCTATTTTTATTGTCTAAAGGTGGCCATGAATGCCTGGGCTGTGTGGATGGGGAGCTGCTCAGAACACGTCCGCCTCTCTGACTTTCTCTCTGCGTTCTTGATGGATCTACCGAGTGCTGCCACAGGCACCCCAAGGCCTATAGGGGCCGCTCAGCAATCCACAGAGCCATCTCTCTACTCTACCTCTATAAGGTGGCGCCCTCTATGACTATACTACACCCCTTCCCCACCCACTAGTTTTTAACATCAGTTAAAAATGTTTCTACTCACCACATCCACACCTAACCATATATAATAACATTTTTTTGTTGTCATTTGATAACAATGTATACAGTCATCAAAACCACATAATCATATCATAAGCTCAATAGTCACAAACATGATAAATCATCACTTCATGTGATGAATTCTCGTTACATATCATCATCACCAATAAATGAATAGGTTGATATGTGGATAATAAATTGTCAACTCATACATTGACAACGCGTATGTGTCCACATCACTAATAGTATATATGAATAATACATCATCATTTCACATAATGTCATCTCAAGATGTGTCACCCTAATAAATGAATTTAGGTTAACATACGCTAATATATCGTCATTTTATATAATGACATCTTAAACTAGATAATTAATAGATTAATACGTGGTGCCAGTTCATGCATAATATAAGTAAGGTCACATTGTCAATTATGTTAACCCCAATATATAGTGACCCGTTAGGTCAAATCATCAGCGGTATGTCAAGCAATTCATATACGGCATTATACACTGTAATATATATTGGATCCATCACTTCATAGGAAATAAACTTCTCTACAATAATCATCATAATTTTCAACACTACTCTCGACGTCTCTTCTGCAATAAAAGTTCTCAGTATAGTACTCGGTTCATAGCCTGTAATAAAAGTTTCATAATGTATGCATTTCCAATGCATGTTTTTGGGTCCTATATTTCAATGGTCGCCAGGTATATGCACAACAGCATACTCATGCTCTGGTGCGGCTTGTTATCGTCATTGTCCACTGTGTGCTGTGTCTCCATCAAGTACTCAGTCACCATTTCCTGCAACACTCATCAGTTCACATTAAAAGTGCCATATTGTCATTTAGTGCCAAAATATCACTATTGTTAATAAGTGCCATTGAGAGGGAACACATTAGTTGTAAGAGTTATTAGTGCCATATAGTGAAAGGTAACACAGGGCTCATAAAAGTTATTAGTGCCATATAATGTTAATTCACTGCTTCCTCATGGTAAGAGTAGTTCTACACTTCAGTCGAGGTTGTGGAGCTGTAGATTTAGGGTGGTAGAGTGCTTCAGCTCCTGCACTCAAGAGAGAAGTGACTTCTGGAGGTACAGGGACACTCTTTCCTTATCTCCTCAATACCTCAGGGTCTCTAGGGGATGAATGTTCACTATACATAGAAGCCAGCGATTCAGTGCCTCTGAGCCTCGGTACTGGTGGCTGTAAACAGCCCAGTTCTACATAATCAGCCCTCTCTTGTTGACCCGCAGGTTTGCTGTTGAGTCGTCCTTGTATCCTATTTACCAACATTCTCAATAACCATTGTCTCTTACAGGATAATATGGCTATTATAATTAATATTACAACAATTATGACAGCTATTATGATATACGGAACATAGGAAGTGTCTATATACTTAATATTATCTAATTGGTCTACCAAGTCTTCTATAGGTTTATCATCAACAGGTCCTAATTTTTCTATATCAATTTCCAATTTAAAACCTTTATCAAGAATAGGCTTCCAGATTGTCATGTCCTGCATTTTGAAATTTTTCGGAGGTGTAGTTATTGGAGCTTCGCGGGCTACTGAATATTCTGTGCGCTTCTCAAAATAAATGGGTAATTTCAACATATCAGACAATGCTCGGTGACCTGTTTCAACACTATATGGCGGCGCAACACTAAGGTACACTTCCTCCTTTTGTCCAACACACAGTTTCCTAATATTAAATGATCTATCTGTTGCCACAAGCCATTCACCTTTCGATACATATCTAGCTATCTAGCTATACTTTGTTTGTAACCTTAACCTTACACAATTCTTTTATTCTTCTATTGTCTCGTTGATACAATGCTAATGAACAATATTGGTGTCTATTGGTTTCTTCTATTGCTGATGTCAGACTACAATAATTTATGTTTGGTTGGCCACATTTTAACTGATCCAATGAGGACAATAGCACATATTGTCTACCATCCTCTGACACAGCGAAATGTTCAAATTCAAGATCATAGTGAGCCATCAAGTTGGTAGATTCATAAGGTACAGGTAATGTAATAGCCTGTTTTACTCTTAATTTCCTATATACATCCAGCAAAGGTATATCAATTGCAACAATAGTTTTGTCTTCCAATGCCAAAGTTTTAAGAATGGTATAGTAATAAAAAGGTTTTTCTCTTGGGTCCTGAGGTAACATTAACTAGTGTGGAATTTCGACTTCAATTCTCTTAAAAATTTCAATAAGTTCTGGAGCTGGAAGAATAGTAGGAGACAATTCACCTGTCGACAATTTGGTAATTTTTCTATGTAGCTCTGCGATCATAGCTGTTTCGGCAGATATCAAGTCTCATACCCTATTTATATTTGAATCTGTGGATATACTAAAAGAAATCTCTGCATGGGTATCAAAGCTTTATTTACAACCTCGACTAAATCTCCTAGGCCTTCTATGACTTTGTTTATCACCAGGCGATTTTGTCTCACTTCAAGTCTGGTCAGATTGTTCTCCTCTGACCTCAACTGCTATGTTCTATAGAAAGCAACCCCACTAAATATACCTGCCAAGATGGCAAGTGATCTTTTCTCCCTGTCTGTCTGTTTTCATTTCTAATGACCTCAAGTTCACTGTTCCCTATTTTCTTAATCTTGGTGAAGTCAAGACAGTTTCTATTGTGCAGTTCCTGTAGGATGATGAGCTCTTGAAGTTGGGATCTCAGAGTGGCATAATATCTTATCACTTTCTTCTCCTTTAAGGGTGGTGTTAGTCTTGCTTGATTCCTTTTTTCTGTAGGCACTACTGAAATACAATCCATCAAAATGCAATTTTCCCTTTTGCGTTACTTTAAATGTCTCATCCAAGGTTTTGTTTGTGAAATTCTCCTTCCATTCTACCAGTGGGCATACCAGATTCATAAAAGGCAACAAACTTGGGGTTTCTTGTGGCATGGGGTGAGCATGTGGGCAGCTGGTGTCCATATGAGCGGGACCGGGCCTACATGCTTTCCTCTTGCCATGGAATTCCCCCTAAGTGAACCACGTCTGAGTGATCAAAGGCCGTGGGACCAGGCAAAAAAAAGAACACTTGCTATCCTTCGAAAAGAGTAGGGGAATGAAGCCCCGCTAGCTGTTTTCGCCCTCAACCCTCCTCATAGATGCGGTCATTCATCTCATAGATTTGATCATTCATAGATTCGGTCACTGCTGTGTTGGGCAAGCAGCATATAAATACCTGTCTAGCTGTCTTGACAAGCAGCTTTTAAATACCTGTCCAAACAGAAAGGAAAGGACTTAAGGTCCGTGAACCACAGAAATGTCTGCTAACTTTTAAGTACTATTAGTGGACGTAAAATCAACCAAACCAAACCAAAATCCACCACAACCTAGTGGTATAAACCTCAGCCTTGTCTCGGAAGAACCCATGTTCTATGTTCTGGGTCTCTCTCTCTCCTTGAATTCCTAGCATGCCAGCGGACAACGCGATGATGAGTAGGAGTCTGCAAAGAGATAACACTCTGATCAGACACACCTATCTGCTATTGTATATAATAGTAGGCTCTCAGCCTGCTATTCTATTAGATGCAGTAGTAGGCTCTCAACCTACTGATGCGAATTTTATAACTTCCGATTGAATTCACCTCTCTCTCTGCTATCATTTCCTGTCCTTCTCTCTTGCTCTCCATGACTTCTACTTCTTCAACTTCTTCTTCACCTTCAACTCCTCTCCTAATGTTGGACTTGTTGGGAATTCCTTCCACAGCGCTATAAGGTGAGCTATTCAGCTCCCCATTGCTACAAGTCTGATAAATAGATTCATTTTGATTACTCTCTCTCTTCTCTATTTGTCCGTTAATTCTCCTCTCTCTTCTCCTAATTCTCTTCTCTCTTCTCCCTTAATATTATGCAGTTAGCTTATCAGCATTCTCAACTTCTGTTCTACAAGGATAGACTATTCAGTCTTTCCAGGGGATGAACTATTCCAGAGCATAGGATAATCATCCAGCCCTATATAAATACTAATGCACGTGCCCTCCTCTAATGTATGTATCTCACCATCCTTCTACTTGTGCTTCTGGCTCCTACTTGCCTCATTGATGAGGCAGGCGGTGGAAGAGCAGAGGGGTTATGACTTCCCTGTGCTGTTCCCCCTTATGACTCTCATCGAAGCCATCTGCAAGAGCGTCCCCTTCCATGATGACCTCTTACTAAGGACACACCTTGGAGTCCTCCAAGTTGGGTTCCACACAGCTTAAGCAATTCCCATAATGTATTTGACTGAGGCCCTCACAAGCCCTTTCTTACGGGATAAATCAAATTCGGGAAGACCTGCTCACCCACTTCTCTCATGGATACCCCTTCCAAGTTAGCATGGTCTAAGATTACCTTGACTGTTCCCCGTATCTCTTCATCTGATGGGGTCCTGATTCCTTTAACTCTGCGAAGACATGCCACTTTGCTCTTGAAAATCCTTCAGCTGAGCACATGCCTCATTCTTCTCTGCAATGACATCCTTCATTTGCTCCAACAGTTGTTCAAGAGCAGTCCCATCCTGTACCTTCAGCAGTGCCTCCATGTTTGTGTTAAGTGCCATCTTCGTCTTGTGGAAGAACAGACCATAACCTTCGTCTTCTTTCTTTGTCTCCACTTCCTTGCGTTCACCCTCACTGTTACACGGACCTTCCGTTGGTTCCTCTTCACTAGTGCCTATAACTTTAATGTCACCTGTCCTATCTCTTGTTCTCTATTTACTCTAAAATGCCCCTAACTTCTAGAAATAATACCTATATGTCCTACACTATACTCAGTTTATCAATAATGCCTATAAAACCTCCCCTTGGTCAACCATAGGCAAGGGCAGTACCAATAGGTGGCACACCAGAGACCTCCGTGTTCACACACTGAGCATACGCATCAGCACCATAGAGACACCTAGAGTTCACCCATGCCACCACTAGCATCAGGAGAAAACGTCTTTGGGGGAGAAGCGCTAACGCGGCGCCATTTTCGCTGGTAAAATATGAGCAGTACACTTTCGCATTCCCACTGGAACCACGGACACACTTCCGATCATACCGTTTCTCCCCGAAAGGGTTCACGGCATCAGGACTGCACCAAATCTCCCCCTAGTGACAAGCATTGGAACTATCTCCCATAGCCTGTATACCACACTCACTGACCAGAGGGCTCCAAGGTTCTGGCTATTCCTACTTCTGGCCTACACTCCTAGGTGGCAGAGCTGCATGTCTGACCAGACCTGCAGGAACAAGCTGGCCATTGACCCATCCAATCTCTACCATACACAGACCAAGCAGCCTACCCAAACTAAACAGACTTACCAAACTAATCAAACCCCTTGGATTCGTTACACTCTGACTCTTACTTTTAGATTCTGCCACTATAAGGCTCTGCTGCCTTGCCAATGCTTATGGTTTAATCCCCCATTAACCACTATTCTCATCAGGTGCCATTCTCTGCTTTAGTTTCATCAGACCCATCCCTTGGCAATCATCCACTGCTTTATTGAATATTGGCTTGGAATGATCACCTTAATATAAAACTTCACTCACCATTGATCAGCAGGCAGACCGTTCAAGCCTCACCCCGCCAACTCGTTAGTGCCAAAATTAAGCTTTGACCCTTGCCAGAGTGTACCATGCAATATATATTTGTGATCTACTAATGGTATGCTATCCAATAATTATGGAAAACGAGCTTAATGAGTCTGAAATTTGTGGGGTCTAATTGACCTACTTTTTAGAAATAATTAATTTATCTCATTTTTCTTTTGAATATAGGCTTGATTATGAAAAAGCTGAACATGTTTTTCTCATTTTATGCAAATATTGATTTTAGCACCAATTATCACTAATTAATGTCAATTAACCCCGATATCCTTAATGATTACTAATTACATAACAACAGTTGACATAAATTAGTTAAAAACCCTTCAATAGATGTCAAATTCAATCGGCATGCATACATGTATTCACACTGTGAGAGAACAAAGCACTATTCAAGTCTACCCCTGGTATGGTATGTGTCTGAACTTTGTATTGGTTGCCAAGGCAACCACCAGACTACAAGTGATATCCCAATTCCGTGTCCAAGAAAGGAGTGGCTCAGATCTGGTTTCTAGCAGAGACGGACACTTTTTAACATTGAGCCAGATACTCAGTGAAATAGAATTATTTTGCCAGTCTACACAACTGGAAAGGCTAGCTTTGGGCTTCTTAGCTAGGACCAATTGAATAGTCTAAAGGCCTCTACAATTCACTGTATAGGAAATCCAGCCCCCTTAAGCACTTAATTCCAGTACCACTTCTCACTGTATGTATCAGTACTACGAACCAAGCAACTGTCACTCAATTTCTTATTAGAAACGGTGCCAATTTCTTAATATTGTTCTTATAACAACACACATACAATATCTTATAATAAAAGGCTCACAGCACTCTACCAATAACACCTTTAATTGGACAGTTGAATCAAACCGGATTTTAAATAAATGGGCCCTTAGTCACTTGTTGTATCCAAAATTATAAAATACAGGTTACTTGAAACAAACAGCTAATGTGGTTGGGTGTTTACTACAATACAGTCCCCTGTCTGGGTAACCTTTGTACCATTACCATAGCACCCAGAGAGCTGACCTGATTCTTGTCGTCTGCTCTGATAACAGAGGTGTGGCAACAATGGAAGTTTGACCTTCAGTCAGGGACACACCTGACACTTTCTATACACAAAACATATTAGCTAAGAGGTACATGCCGTAACAGAAGGATTACCATGTATGAAAAGTAGAACAAAGTAGCTCCATAGCTTTTGCAGTTGGGGGGTCCGTGAAATTTTCAGATTTTTGAATGTGTTAATTTTCAAGTTAATGTCGATGGAAAATAAAATAATGTATACCATATGAATGCCCTTGCATTAATTCATCTTAATATGTGTTTCTGAAAAATAATATTAATTATTAAAGATTTTATGTGAAAAAATGAGTTTTGACATAAAAAAAAGGTGCAAGGTCGACTTTTCAGTATGTGCGTCATTTAGCAAAATCCAATTCTTGGCAAGAAAAAATCATCAAAAGTACAAAATAGATTTATCTATGATGAAATGAGATATTGTAATTATTAAATATGCTGATTTTGTTTTGCTGATGTAAAAACTTTAGGAGTTATAGGGCTCCAAAGTTGAATGTTAAAAAAGAAGACGCCTGTTTTCGTGAGCAGCCATCTTGGAATGCGGAAGTCAGTACAGCGCTGACAAATAATGGCGATATTCAACTATTTTGGTAGAACTAAGATTATAACTGTTATTTTGTAAGATGATTAAGTAATTACCTGCACTTTTGTCCATAAATTAACACCATAACACCTTTTATTCATTGGAATCGAAGAATTAACCGTTATCCATTTGAAAACATTGAAAACCGGAAGTGCTTCCTGTTGCTATGACATTGCACATGTGCAGAGAGAAATAGCCTCAATCCAGTGTTTTTCCTTTGTTTTTGCCGTAATCCATTTTGGTAGAAATAAGATTATAACTGTTATTTTGTAAGATAATTAAGTAATTACCTGCACTTTTGTCCATAAATTAACAACATAACACCTTTTATTCATTGGAATCGAAGAATTAACCGTAATCCATTTGAAATGTTCGACAAAAACTGTGACCCTGTTCATCTTGGTGATATATCTATGAATTCACTCTCATGGGCAGATGACTTAGTCCTGATCTCCAGATCAGAAGCTGGCCTTCAGGAGAGTCTGAACAGGCTTGACAGATACTGCCAAATGTGGAAACTCTCAGTTGATACGAAGAAAACAAAAATTATGGTTTTGTCTCAAGCAAGGGAGATGTCAACACAAATCTTTTTTCAAGATAATTTACTAGAATGTGTGTCCTCATATAAATATTTAGGTTTATTTCTATCTCGGGATGGGAGTCTAAAGAAAATGAAATCAGAAAGGATTTTAAAGGCAAAGCACTATTCTCTATTAGACAAGCCTTGAGTACATCACAGAATGTATCCACTAAATTGTTTATGTTCCTGTTTGACAAGCAGATCGACCCTATCCTTTTATACGGATGCCCAGTATGGGGTATGCCTTCTAGTAACTGTTCTATATCTATAAGTGGATCTGAGGTAAAATCAAAAAGAGATCTGTTAACACTATTTAAACTGTTAGGTGTCGAGGATATAAACATATTATCTTGTAGATTCTATAAGAAAACACAGGTAGCTTATGTGACTCTAGCCAATATCTGTGACAAAATCAAAATCCTGTCTGCGTACAGAAAGCAACCGGTAACTCTTATAATTGAGGACTTAACCTCTGAAGGCGTCAGAAAGGCCTGTCCGGTAGAAGTGTTTTACTCTACAAGTTGCAAGTTTGCTCTGGGTATATCAAAATATGCAAGTACTACTCTCGCACTAGGCGAGTTAGGGAGATTTCCTATTGAATCCAAAATAATCGTACTGAACATTCTATATTGGCTGAGGCTTGAGCATGGATCGAAAAACCCTATTCTAAATGAGGCCTTCTCTACCATGAAGAGTGAAAACCACCAAAGGCTTAAAGATATCCAATACCTCTTGTTTAAAATAGGTTGTAAGAATGTCTGGCTCGATCCTTATGTTTGGTCAAAGTCCTCACTCAAAAACAATATAAAGAGAAGGTTAAATGATGCACATATTCAGAAATACAACCAGTACATTGATAACCCAGAGAATACTAGCAAGTGTAGAATTATCAAGATGTGTAAAGATGATCTCAATGACATTTATGAAGAGCGTGAATACCTAACGCATACAGAATCACCAAAACCAAAAATTAGAACCATTATTGCTAAACTCCGGACTGACAATAACTGTACACTTGACAGCCTGTCAAGAAGATATAGAGGAAAGAAACCTGTCAATTCTAAGTGCACATTCTGTAATGCTGTGCAAGATGTCAATCATGTCTTCTTACATTGTAACATGCCCGAGATGAGAAATGCACGGTCAGTGTTTGAAACAAAATACCTCAAGTTCGTTGATTACTATAAAAGACACGATGACACTAGGAAACTTTCTCAAATACTAGCAGTGGCCCCATATTGCAAATCATCTAAAAGGCCAGGGGCTGTGAACTGTATATACTCATATATAAAATCTGTCTACAACATTGTAAATGAAAACCTGGTGCTGACATAAGTGTACCTGTACATTAGTCAATAAAGCCATCTTGAATCTTGAATCTTGAATCTTTGAAAACATCGAAAACCGGAAGTGCTTCCTGTTGCTATGACATTGCGCATGTGCAGAGAGAAATAGCCTCGATCCAGTGTTTTTCCTTTGTTTTTGCCGTAATCCATTCAAAATACACATTTATTGATGTCTAATGGCTAGTATTGATCGTTATTTAGTTTAAAAAGAACAGAAATCCGTCCTGGTAACGTTTTATTCGTTCTCAGACCCTACGAGTAAAAGCCGATTACCGTGGGGATTCCAAATCTGTTTGTTTTTCTTTCCTATGAAGATTTGGTGGAAAGTTATGGGCATTTTTGTGATTTTTCATGGTCTAGAATATTTGTTATCAGTCAAAAGTGAAGTTTGATCCATTAGGGGTAATCCTCTAAAAAAACTGATACAAATTGATGTGCTGCATGTCCCTGTGCGACCAATAGTAAGGGAAATATGATGGTTTTTGTAAAACTGCCAGTTCTTGGACCTTTCTGCCAGTGCCTGGCAATTATGAGCAATTATCAATACATGTCAGTATTTACTCACAATCTGTCAGCAATTAGTCAATATATAACAGAGAAATAGCCATCGATTCAATGGTGCATCCTGCCTTGACTGGTATTTGTCAAAATATATCAGTATCTGTGGACTATTTGTCAGCAATTAGTTAAATATATGTTAGTAATTATTCACTATTTGTCAGCAATTAGCCAATACATGGTAGTAGTTACTTAAATTTTATCAGCATTTAGTCAATATATGTTAGTAATTGCTCACTATTTTATCAGCATTTAGTCAATATATATATATATATATATATATATATATATATATATATATATATATATATATATATATATATTATATCAGTAATTGCTCATTATTTGTCAGCAATTAGTCAATATATATCAGTATTTACTCACAATTTGTCTGCAATTAATCAATATATACATCAGTACTTAGTCACTCTATATCAGCAATTATCAATACATGTCAGTATTTACTCACAATCTGTCAGCAATTAGTCAATATATAAAAGAGAAATAGCCATTGATTCGATTGTGCATCCTGTCTTGACTGGTATGTGTCAAAATATGTCAGTATCTATGGACTATTTGTCAGCAATTAGTTAATACATGTTAGTAATTATTCACTATTTGTCAGCAATTAGTCAATACATGGTAGTAGTTACCTACATTTCATCAGCATTTAGTCAATATAAGTTAGTAATTGCTCACTATTTTATCAGCATTAAGTCAATATATGTCAGTAATTGCTCACTATTTGTCAGCAATTGATAAATATATATATTAGTAATTACCGTAAACTCCCGCGTATAAGACGCGTCCTCTACGCCAAACAAAATGCTGGGGGGTCTTATAGGATTTAATGAAATTGGGGGTGCGTCTTATACGAGGGGTAATTTTACTATAGAAATGTACTGGATTGACAAAAATCACCCTTAAAATGTGCGTCTTATACGCGAAAATGCATGTGCTAAGTTTAGGGTGCGTCTTATACGCGCACCGCGTCTTCTACGCGGGAGATTACGGTACTCACTATTTGTCAGCAATTACTCAATATATATCAGTATTTACTCACAATTTGTCAGCAATTAATCAATATATACGTCAGTACTTAGTCACTCTATATCAGCAATTATCAATACATGTCAGTATTTACTCACAATCTGTCAGAAATTAGTTAATATATAAGAGAGAAATAGCCATTGATTCAATTGTGCATTGCTGTGCTTTTAGTTTTAGGCTATGCACTGCTGGTTAAAGGTCAATAGATTGGTGACGGATTCATCTGACATCAAGTAACCTAGATCATTAAAGCCTGCTATAGAACTCTATAGAAACATGCCAAAATCCCACAAAATTTCAAGAATCTTGGATAAATAAGACAGATAAAAATGGAATTTTGTCAAACAGTGGTGTCGTGTAGATCCACGTTCTGCTTACAAAGCCTACTGCACACTATGCATCAAATCATTTCAAATAGACAATACAGATCTCCAGCAAGCTCTAGCCCATGTGTCAAGGGTTAAGAATACTGGTTTTGCTAAAGCCAGATTTGGAAGCATACAGCGCCACTTCGAAAAGAAAAGTGCTAGTGCAGCAGCTAGTGCATCTGTATCAGATGGTGCTGAACCAACCATAAGTGACAAAACAGTACCCAGTGCAAGCACCTCTGCTAAGCCTAGTGCATTGATGGAGTAGACAGGTTCCCAGCAAGAACAGACTGCCATTGCTTAAATCCTATGGGCCCACACAGTATGTGAGAGCAACTTTCAACGCTTAGTCTTGTGAAGGATTGTCTGACCGTTTGAATGTGGTATCTGTAAAATGAGACCTGAAAAACCTGAAAAGACAAATCATCGTTGAACTCGTATTTTTAGACAAAAAAATGCAAAATCATTGTGAGATAGGGACTGTCCATAAATAATGTCACATGGGAGGGGTAGGGGTTCTGTGTATGACAAAGTGTGACATGGGGGTCGGGGTAGGGTCAAAAATGGTCATAGGGTTATCATTAGGGGAGGTACGTTAAAGGGTTCACTACAGAACCCTCACAGGGACCCAGATACAGCAGTCGTTCCATAAGGTGCCCTTCCCTACTAAATCATCTCTAGATTACATTCAAATCACCAGAAACATCAATTTTAATAATATTCTATCCTATATGGCTGTTGGGGAAAAATTAGGCTAACATGAAAAAGAATGTTTTTGTTCCATTAGCATTTCATCCCTAGCAATCATCCCCTCTAATGCCAGGAAATTGAAAGAAACAAAAATGAGGTATAATATGTGAATCTCTACACCCACCTTTTGATAATGTTTTCTCTGTGTTTCTTTCTTTACAGAGCAAATCCATGATGCAGTACCTCGCTCTGCCGTTCGTGTTAGGATGGCATGCACCGGTGTGGTGGGACTTTCTGCCAGCACTACAAGAACTCCAAGAACCCACCTTCCTACAACAACCTCAACATATATATGAGAAGTCAGTCTTTGAGACCAACATTGTTCTGCAAACACTAGAGACTCTAGCTTCAGAGGACTCTAAGAAGCAGCTGCTGCTGACCTTTGTACTAATGTTCGTAACTTCCATCATACTCACAATCTGTCTTGCAAGATGGCGGCAGACCCAGAGGCGCATTCGATTCAGTCATTTCGAGAAGCCACAGCAAATGGTTGTTATGACAGATGATGATACCATGATGGAGGATAGCTTTGATGTGGTTGATAATGCTGAATTTGTAGAATTTTGGAAACATGAGTCAGAAGAGAGTGATGATGTTATTTTACCATCTGAACAGCCACAAGTGACAACCCCTGTTGTTGAAAACCTTCATCCACGGAAAGACCTACTCAATATCTTTAATGCTGCCGATGGCATGGCTGAGCCAAACAACATTACTCTTGCTGATCTCCTCGCAAATCAGAATCACAGTCCACAAATGAAAAGAACCCCGCCACGACAGGACAGTATGCTTCTGAATGAATCGCCAAGGAAGCAGTACCTGAGGAAATCTAAAGTATTCTCAGACTTCTGTGTCTTTATGAACAAAGGTGTGTACACTCTACCAGGCAGACTATGGGAGGGACTGAAGTCTGTTTTCATGGTTAACAAAGGTCAAAAGAAGGAAGCAAAGGAACCCAGGCCCAGGTATGTCAAGGCCTGGTATGCAGCTGATCAGATTCCTGAACATTTGATAACTGAGTCATTTGCAGAAATGAATGTAATGCATTGATGTAGACATTACTAGTGGATAATCTGTATGTACGTTTATAGGTCAGAACACCCAGACTGTATCATTATTATCTTTTACATAAGGAATGTGGAATGCCTGAAAGGTTTCAGTTCTGTAAAGTGTCTTTCCTTAGAACGAATAAGTAATAAATAGACAAAGGTGCACGAGAATTGGTCAGCACTGAGGGTTATCACACGAGGCGAAGCCGAGTGTGATAACCCTCAGTGCTGACCAATTCAAGTGCTCCTTTGTATTTATCTCAAGTTAATTTAGTCAGATATGTTCAAAATTCGATTTATTTGGCATTAGAAATGATTTTATCATCAGTTATTTGACCGTTTTGGATGTTTTCCAAGGGAGTGTGATACGGGGAAGGGTTATCACACTGTGGGGTGTGATACAGAGTTTCTTGGTAAAGCCTATGGGGCTCTCGTATTCAACTTGAGATAAATATGTTTACTAAGAATATATAAAATGTAGATTTTGTGTACTTGCTGTGTGATAGTTACCGTATTTCCTCGAATATAAGCCGGGCCTCGAATATAAGCCTGCCCCGTTTATAAGCCTGGTCAAAAGGTTCACTGGGTGTAATAGAAGCCGGGGCCTGAATATAAGCCTGGTCAGTACAAACAAATCCAAAAGAAGTTCCATACAGGGGCATAGTTTCACTTCTACTAGGAATTTTTTCATAATTATTTTCATATATAACTTATTTATGTGAAAATAGGTAGAAATAGTGACTAAATTTCAGACGGGTTTGCATCAAATGTTTCAGTTATTTAAATTATAAGCCTGCCGCAAATAGAAGCCTGCCCCATTTATAAGCCTGGTCAACTTCCCATTTGAAATCAATACAAGCCTGGGCTTATAATCGGGAAAATACGGTATGTATAATATCTCTATTGGGAAATAATCATCATAAATAGGTGCAGCGATTAGACACTTCTACTCTCTAACTGTTGCCATATCCGCTCATCTGAATAAACTACGAAGCACCACAAGGTGCATCATAAAATTATGTATGGGACAGTAAGGCCAAAAATATTTGTTTGTGTCAGGTAATATGCTGAAAAAAAATAAGGTAGGGGACATCGATTTTTTCCCCCTTAATTTTGAAAATTATTTTCAACTGCTAGAAATACAGGCAACAAGTCACAGCATCTCACAGTGATATTTTGCAGACTTAATTGACTAAACAATGACCAGAAAATTATAATTTCTCCAAAGATGAATGGAAAAAGAAATCTATTTCGCTAGGTAGGGTTGGGTGACCTGAAGCAAACAATTTTTTGGCCTAAGTGCAATGCTGTCCCAACTTATTCCAGGAAGTACAACCAGTACAGCTTTGGACATGTTAAATGAGTTATTGAAGACATGCCACATGTTGTGAATTCTATTAATAGTTGCTCCCCACAAGGGATCTCACTGCAGAACTCCTTCATGAACCAAGAGAGTTATTCCCCCTCAGACATCACAGTTGCCTGTTGATCAACATTTTACTGGAAAACCTCAATTCGAGTTATCAAGGATTCACATCGCACTCAACCATCTCGACTTCTACAGCTGGAAAGCATAACTCATATATAGGCTCAATAATTCTTTGGATTCTGTCAAATTTCTCTGAGTGTGTAAAAAAACCAATGACATATATATCATATTCAATATATTTCACCCTAGTTAAATCTCATTCTACATCCACATTTCATTCGATTGCCTAACTCCCATCATAAATAGCATTATTGAAAATGATGTCAGTCAGCTCAAACTGTAAGCAGGTTTAGAATACCCAATTGCCAACTTTCAACATTCTATGAATATATGATTAAGGTCAATATCCTTTCTTGTCAACAAAAATTATTTATTAAATGGAGTACAATTTATAGGCCCACTTTTCCTTGTAGGATGATGTGTGACATTTTAATTTGGGTTTAACCTCAATTAGAAAGAAAGTTCTTTATAAATGACTAGTGGCTTCGCCACTAGATGGTGGGGGCAAAGGCTTTGATAATGGGTATGTTCATGTTTTACCAACGTGATATTTTACTCTTCAGTGCCCCCTCACCCCTCTCACTGCCCAAAGTTTTCTACAATGCTAGTGCATACGTTAGTGGCGTGTAATGTAGCAACATTGCATAACGTAGCAACAGCATGTAACTTAGCAACACCAAACAATTTCTCACTCCCCTAGCACATTCTCTCGGAGATCATTTCTGTGCATTTCTCTGGAAGTAATCATCAGATCTTAACATATGACCTATCAAATTGTAGGTCTCGGAGAGTACAATCCAGATATTTATTCATATAGCAGTTCCCTCTGTGAATAAAAGTTAGAGAGATGCCGATCACTTTGGATCGAGATCCAAGATAGCGGCCATAGCTTTGTGACTGATGATTTTTGAGGCTATAATTTGAAAAAATAGTCATTCCTTTCTTATACAATTTAATTATAGACATATCTGACGTTGGAATGAGTAAATATCAATGTCAGATACTGAAAATATATAATTAGGAAAATTTGAATTAAAAAATTGAGTTAACTTTGGATTTAGTTCATGAATCTAGGTAGTCTCTTTTGGTTTATCTGTTCCTGGCAAGTACTCAAGCCTATTTCAATGGGGTGGGGACCAGCGACGAAGCAACCCCTTTTTATATATAGGGTAATAAGATTCCTCATAACAACGTTTATGGCAGATGCATCTATGGTGGAGGCTCCATTACCTGATCTTTTTGAACATTCTCACAAAATGTTACCCAGAGAGTGATTAAGGTATAGGCTATTAACAATTCTAAATTGTAACCATGAGATTTGACGGGTCACTTGTAATTGTAGGGAGTATTTTAGCTATAGTGCTGTTTAGATTTACTCCAAACCTGAGACTGATCAAGTAGGGGTTGGTGACCCTCTTCTGCTGTATAAAAATATGAAAGTCTGTAAAAAGATCAGCTTGATTTTATAATAATAAAAAAAAATCATCCTTCTGACAACACAAGCAGCCTGAGATTACAGACAATGACATTCCCAAATAAACAAAAAGTCCCGCAATATACAATTTCTACCTCGCAATGAATGATAACACGATATATCACTTTTAGTCTGTGTTTTTGTCCCATTTTGTGAGAATAGTTGCGATTCTTGTAAAATATCGTGTAGTGGAGCCTCACTTTATGGCCAAATTATCCAGGCCAACTGCATGAGTATACCACATGATGCACTGTGACCTGGGGAATCAAACCCTGATCACTGACTTACAAGTTCAAATGGCTCACCGCTATGCCACAGGACCACTCCTGCCCGTTCTACTCACTGCTTACGTGTCGGTTATTCTGGTCACTAAGGTACAATAAATTACCCAACTACGCAAATATGAAGAAACTGAATCACCTTTCTAGACATATAGATTGCAAGCTTTGCTTCAGAATCCTACCAGATGTAGAGCAGCATCAGTGGAAGGAAAGGCATGGACAGTACTGCTAATATCCCACACCAGGTAGCAGAGAGGTCACTAAGCTGGGCAACTCAAATACCCAGCAAAGTAACTGGGTCGATCCTTCAGTTATGTAGCCATCATAAAAGCATTGCTTGATTTTCTGAACAAGATTGACCCTAAAACTTAAATACCCCTAGGCCCATGGACTGATAACGGCCTACCTCTCACCAGAATGAATAGCACACAGGTGACACCAATGCACCAAGCACTTCATTGGTGCATCATGCCAATCCTCCGGGTGTATCAACCAGTAGGGTCGTCATGATGCATGAATGTAGCCCTGGTGAGTAACTCACCAGGGCTACAATCATACATCATGACGACCAATAGGCATAATGCATTAATGATTAAGAGATTAGGATGAGCAATGGGCAAAGTGGATTAAAGCACTGTGCTATCCTTATAGGGTTCACCCGGGATACATTATCAACCAATAGGATATTAATTCACTCTATTAACTTCAGAACGTTTTGGGAATATTAAAATATGTAAAAACTGGTGCCCATCATGTGGGATTATATCGGTGCTTATTTCGTCATGTCCCAGATCAAGCAATGGCCGACCCACTGGGCGTCCATACTGAGCCCCAATAGAGTCCAGAAGTATAATACATGACCTCCTTACAACAGGCCACGATATAAACCAACACAAGGAGGGATAAGTGTGTCCCTCCTATCTATCGCCAAGTCAGCTGACTACTGGTATATAGTGTACAGGGATTAACTTGTACTGGTATAGCTTCACTGAACACATCTCCAGTCACCATGAGGGTAACAGGTCTGCTACATCCCCTCACCTCCCTCCTGAGGGCATCAACCTACAGAAGGGCTGTAGGAGTAAGGGCTTTACAGAGGCCCTTATTAGCATCCTGTGTGAAAGCTGTGGGTGTGCCATGTAACACCCACTTATGTCACTATGGGACAACATCAGCTGGTTCGTCTCCCAGGACTAATACAGTTAAGGTGAGGGTATGAGGTAGAAGTATAAAATAGGATCAGTGAGCTATGGTCGATAATGATATTTTGGCAGCTATTGGGAGGTTGTATTGTGTATTTGTATCTATGAAAAATAAATAGATCCTAGTATGATACAGTAGAGATATTAAATAAAGAGCCCTCAGGAGTTCCAACCTTTACACAAGAGTTTTTAGTTTAACAAGTTTTCTTTTTTGGCAAAAGTCATACACATGCGCTTTTCAGGTTTAGCCAAAAACAAGGTTTGCCAAAAACAAGGCAACAAGAAAGTTTTCCCATATGCCTGAATATGCATTTTTACCAGACTAGACAGGGCCTTAACCTAAGTGATATTCCTACATATGGTCATATCCAGGCTAAATCATAAATACACAGAGAGAGAGAGAGAGAGAGAGAGGGGGGGGGGCTAAACAAACTGTGTTTTCTGAGGCTACTCATCGGAGAAGTTTAGAATCTATGTGCTATATATTAATTGTCTCAAATTAGACCTTGCAAGAAATAGCTATGCCTACATATAGTCAGGTATATACACTTTATATTTAGGGCCTCCCCCGATACCTGGTGTGTGATGCAGGGCTTATACATGCGAATGAGGTCATATACACTTTTCCTTTGTATATACTGTTAATAGACTATTTTACTTCATAATAATATTGCAGAATGTTAGCTAGGACATGGATACTTAGAGACAAGCCCTGGAGTTACTAGATAACTTAAATTTCATAGAAATCAGGCAAAACTGAAAGTTGTGTACTATGGTGACTGCTAATGAAGTTACCCTAGTACTTGTTATTGTAAACAAAATGAGTTATCCTTGTACTGACATATCTAAAACCTCTCTACACTGCTGTTCCAGACAATATCAGCCTACAGTTATTAGCTCAGATTAATGTGCATGTTGTACACCACATCTAATCAACTTAGCATTACCCAAAACAAGAGAGATACTGTAAATCTCCTCTTTTATTTCACTATACTACATATAGGCTTCGTCATATTGGATGGGGTAACTGGCCAGTTACCCTAGTACCCTCTGCACTGTGATAATACTAGACTGGTCCAAAATGAGGCCCGAGTTGAGGTGCACCTCTATGTGGGTTACACCTTATACACTGTTATTTTGGTATTAACCAAAATAACAGAGTGTGGTACAGCTAGATCTAGATCTATCATCGATATTAGCAACCCATTGAGGGCTAGCATCGACTATAGTCGACACCATGGTAGGCCTAGCATGAACTTTAGTCGATGCCAGTTATATAGGATTAGTATAGGAATTGAAAATAGGTTCATCCTCTATAAACTATACTTTTTTCAGAGGCCGTCCCCATGGCCAGGGCAACAATTGTTGCTCTGCCCTTAAAGGGTTAAACACTGATGCATTGATGGGGTAGTATCATCAACCCCAAAACAATTAACCCCTGTTTCTATTGTTTGCATATTTATTGATTTATTCATTTTTGAAACATTGGTACCTTAAGGATGTTGCGTTAGATTAAATAAAATAATCTACATACATGCAACTGATATTAAACCAATAAGCTTTTAAATGCCAAATACCTTTATTCCAAGGATCTTGTGCAATTATAATGCCCCCTTTTGGTATTGGTGGGCCCCTCTGCATCCTATTGGAAAGTACTCCGTAACCCTTAAAGGGTAAATTATTCATAACAAATAGTCAGCCCATTATCAACGGATGACACTGTATGTAGTCACTAAAATGGATAGTGTTATTGATTTATTTTTGGTCTGTTTGATTCACATTATTAACTGACACCCTGAATGGCATTTTATGAGTTCGATACATGGTCTCCAAAGGGAAATGTTGGGTTAATCACCAAAGGAGGGGGTGCGGTCCAAAAGGAGGGGGCACATCCGCTATTTGGAGCAAATTTAGGGTCCAAAATATGCAATTAAATTATGCTTTTAAGTACTGGCAAAAAGGTGGGGAGCGCCCCAAACTCAATCCGCCCCACACCCCCACCCGCCACTGTTTTAAATATGCAGGTTTTTGCTAAAAAGAAGAGAAGAAGGAGGGAGGATGAGGCCCGGGGGCCACTCATTTCTTTTTCTGAAACAGGTGTGCGGCTGAGCCTCTGACATCCCTTACCCTTGCTTAGAGGGATTTTCTTGAAAAGTGACCCTTGCTTAGAGGGATTTTCATTAGAAAGTCCCCCTTTTTGCAGTCGATCTGATTCAAAATGACATGCGTAAGAATTTTTCTCAAAAACTGACCTTTGGTTAGAGGGATTTTGGTAAAAAATAGTGCCCCTTTTTTGGTAAATTTGGTCAAAAAGTGACACGCAAGATAACTTTTGGCAAAAACAGAACCTTGCCTAGAGGGATTTTCTGGCCAAAAGGGACCCTTGCTTAGAGGGATTTTGCTCAAAAAGTACCCTTGCCAGCTGCATACATGTGTATCTCCAACATTATGAAGTGCCCCCGGGGGATGAGGGCCATTACCTTACATACTATATTCAAATATATTTGGTACTGACAAAAACAGTGACATAGCCTACATACATTGACAGCGCACACATAAATTCACCCTCCTTTGTGGGGTATGCACATATATACTTGACACAATTTTCTGACCTTGATCTGGGGAGGCCCAAGGTAATATAAATAATTATACAGAAAGTGTATCATCATAAATAAGGAGTCATACATAAATGACATCATATGTCCATGGCTCCCATATACATGTATTTCTGTAGTAAAAGTGTGACAAAGGGGAGGGTGGTCAAAAATGGTCAGAAAAAGTGTTGTATCCTTATGGGTGGTCCCTACAGAGCGGAGAAAGAGCCTAAGTCTAAAAAGAATTCGAATAAAGAGGCTAAGTCCCATGACAGTAGCATATTTCAAATACTCTTTTGGCTGATACTTTGACAAAGTATGTCAAACCTTTAAGCCCTTTTTAGACATCCCTGTTCCTTTGACTTTTACACAGAAAATAATCCAAGTTAGTAAATACTAATTTAATCTAGACAAAACTACTGATTAGGCAAACACCCAACATGTTAGTAAAATCTTCCTAATGTGTTAGTAGTATCAACTAACCTATTCAGGCAAGCTGACTTGACTCAGCCAAGAGAGAAAATCGGTCATTTTGTCTAAGGGGTGGTAGTTTTGTCTAAGGGGTAGTAGATTTCTTCACACCAGGTGGCAGTGTCATTTGCATGAGGATCTTTCTGGCAAATGTACATCATGGAAAAGTCTATGTATGTGAAAATCATGGCATTTTCAATGACTATTGACATGATAAAGCCTTTACTATTCAACCTGGCATAGGATCTAACAGAAAACACTGAATAAGTTTACATGTTATTGGAGTAGCAAGGAAGAAGAATGGAAACATCTTTTCTGTGGAAATTCAAATCACTCATATATCCAAATCTGTGGCTTTGTGATAAACCAAGAGCAACTTAGTTCAGTGGTTGTGAATGAAAATGATGTGAGGCATTGAACTTGCTTCTCAAATTGAGAGGCTCTGTTCAGGGTTGTCTTAAACTATGTGGATTTTGCACTAACCATTTCAATCAAGATAAAAGAATTCCTATATTGCTTGAAAGTCTATGTACTTAGTGAAAAAGTCTAAGGCAAGTAAGGATAAATCAGGCAAGTCGGGCATTTTTCCTAAGGGTTAGGCGTAAACTCCCAAGAAAACTTCGGTGGTTTGGGGATGTGCAAACTCCCCGGGGCAAACTCCCAACTTAGGTTAGCAAGTCTAACAAATGTTAGGCAAAAGGTCTAAGATATTCAGATTTGTTTTGTGTGTAGTTTAGATGTGTATAGGAGCGATGGACACCACCCTCCCTCTCTCCAGTGTCACATACTTTATGGATCGGTGCTTTCATGAGGTACCATATCACAAGGCCACCGACCGAGTGTGGTACAACTAGATCTAGATCAACTGAGGAAAGAATGTTGCTAAAATATTCTATTGAGTGACATGTTTTACATGTTACTAAAAGCAAAGCAAAGCAATTTAGCCAGTTTAAAGTGTCATGGGGTAGAGCATCTGGCATATTGTAAGCTATAATCTGCCTGTGAGGATGGAAAGTCATGGAAAGGTTCTACAGATTACAATTATAAATCAAAGGTATTGGTATTGGTACCGTAAATGGTATAAAAGAGAGAAATGGGAAATAGTGAAAGAGAAGATAGATTGCTAAATAATACTCACATGCATGAAACTTATCTGAAAATAATGGAATCTATAAGCACCGGGTATTTGATTAAGCGCTAGTCTCGAATAAGCACAGGGGGATATAGGGTTATTGAAATTTGAAAATTCACTACAATCTAAGCCTTGAATTTAAGTGGCGGTTTTGAATAAGGACCGAGGGTAAAGCTAGGTTGAAAACAATGAGCTCCCTAGCACTTATACAGGCTATGCAAAAACATCCATTCTCTATTCTAGTTGGTGGGTCACACGTTCAGCCATGGTCGCCAGGTGGCAGCAGCAACAGCGGACCATGATGCAGGGTATGTGCAGGTGGAGTGGAAAGATGGCAGCACCACGTACTACCCCTATCTGTGGCTGAGGGACAACTGTACTTGTGAATCCTGCTACAATTCCTCCTCCCACTCTAGAGTATTGGCACTGGCTGATCTAGACATCAACTCAAAACCTAGTAATGTACAGGTGGGGTATCTTCTATCTTTGTAACATCAGTATTTCAATATAATAATTGCTTTAAAAAAGATTTAAAGATAATGATTTGTGTGAAAAGATTATTCTACAGCTAGAAGGAGACAACGTCTACAGAAAAAAAAAATCCCCTCATGTTTGTTTTTTACTAAAGTTACTCTCTCATCTCCAACATTAAATGGGTCAGAGGCCTAATGAGAATACATAAAAGGCATAGATCAAAGGTAGCTTCGTATCTGTGACATTCCCAATGCAGACCTCTGTTTAATGATCTTAAACATCCGCCATCTTGTATTTCTGTTATCCTTAATCCTGTACTTATTTGTTTCTGCTTCCAGGTGGACACAGATGCAGGTTCAGTGCAGGTCACATGGTCAGATGGTCATCTGAGCAGGTATGGCGCTGATTGGCTGCAGGGTCGTAGCTTCACTTCAGAGGTGCAGGATGAGCGTAGGAAGTGGCTGCAGCCCCGGGAGGCAAGGCACTGGGGGGCGGAACTAGCAGACAACATACCCACTTTCAATTTCAAGAATGTATGGGAAGCTAAGAAAACTTAAAAATTACCATAAACCCCAATTATATCAATATCATACCCCTATGATTGTTATGAACAATTCTTTTTTTTTGTGGAAAACCTCCACCCAACTATTGATGCCAATCATGGTATGCGATGGGGTCGAGTCACTAAGGCTAGTTGCTGGGAGAAAAGTTCACCACAAAATAAAAGAAGCACACTCCTATAATCTACATAAAAATTTCGACAGCAATTTAACTGATTTGAGAACTGGTTTTTCTATGACCTATGACAATAATATCATACACATGCACAAGCACGCAATGAGGGAACCTTTCATTACTCTGTTCCTAACCCAAATAACTCAGGATAAAGACGTAAGGAAAGGCTTTTGAATACAAGAAAACCATGTGAAAATATATTCATAAAATAACAGAGGTGCGATTGATGGCAAACCCAATTTTTGCTATAGGGGCTATGTCCATGCATCCTGCAAAACCTATGCATAGGCACAATGAATTAAACCATTTTACTTGGCCTAAGTGGTTAGTAAAAATGATTTCTCATTATTAGATACATCACGTGATTCAGGAAAGATACACACTAGCAGTTTAAGAATGAAAGGAGATTTAAATTATGTTTTAACTAGGTTCATTCTAAGGTGAGCTATTTATAATTATTATACCAGTCATATACCAGATAACATATCGTATCGTAAATAGAAGTACACTTTGAAACTTGGTTTATCTTACATCAAGAGCATGTACCATTGATTGATTGTTAACCCATAAAAGACAGGAGTGCATCATGCCTGTTGACTCTCATGGTGCACTGACGGAGTGCTGATCATGCAGTCATGCATCATGACTGCATGATGCAATAAATGCATTGATGCATCATGCTATCATTTGTTATCATGATACATGATTGCAGTCCTATCTCCCAGTGCTGCACCTATGCATCATGCCGACCCTGCAATTTCTGTGTGATACATGCGTACAAGAAAAACAGTACCCAATTTTCATAATAGCATATATTCTGATGGCATTTGCATCAAATGAAAAGATTCTTGTTATCGTGTCATCACAGGATACACCAGATAAACCTGCTGCTGTCCTCTAAACTATAATGACACATATTTCGATAAACATGCCAAAATCTTTTATTTGACATAGCCTAATGTTCCTCAGAACAAGGTACTGTTTTTTCTCTAATGAAAAGGGCTGCATACATGTACCATGCATGGAAATATTGAATTATACTATTGTGCAGCCCTCAGAGGGTTAAGGCTTGGTTACAGGAAGGGCATATATGTTGGTACACAAGCACTGGGGTATTAAGAGAGTAATCAATGGGCTAACGGGCACCGAATTCAGTGTATTGTAGGATATCGTAACGAGTGGCCGTAGGGATATCATAAAGCCGTAGGGATATCGTAATGCTGAATAAGGTGCCCATTCCTTACTGTCTTTATTACACAATTAATCAATAAAAAATCAATAAATAATCAATAGAACATCAATAAAAACAAGTTGAAAACAAAAATCCTTCCCCGGGACTTGAAGCCTACCATAGTGTGTGTACAAGATCGGTACACACAGCTCGGCGCCCGGCAGTCCCTCAGTCGTCGCGGACAGCTACAGCGAAAAAAGATATACGCCCGGACCGGGACTACCTCTAATGGCTGAGTGCAATGCGCTAACCACTAGACCACTACGTCTCACCCCTCGGCGCCCGTCTTGGCTCGGCATGCTTTGAATGCGTTTCGAGGTTATGGCAGTGGACAGCCTGCAGTCCCTGTAGCGCATTGCATAGGGAGTTGGATTTGGGATCTGAGACTGAAGGTTCGAGCCCTACCCTGGCTATGAAAATTTCGTGGGTTTTAACATGTGACATAAAGACGTAAGGAAAGGCTTTTGAATACAAGAAAACCATGTGAAAATATATTCATAAAATAACAGAGGTGCGATTGATGGCAAACCCAATTTTTGCTATAGGGGCTATGTCCATGCATCCTGCAAAACCTATGCATAGGCACAATGAATTAAACCATTTTACTTGGCCTAAGTGGTTAGTAAAAATGATTTCTCATTATTAGATACATCACGTGATTCAGGAAAGATACACACTAGCAGTTTAAGAATGAAAGGAGATTTAAATTATGTTTTAACTAGGTTCATTCTAAGGTGAGCTATTTATAATTATTATACCAGTCATATACCAGATAACATATCGTATCGTAAATAGAAGTACACTTTGAAACTTGGTTTATCTTACATCAAGAGCATGTACCATTGATTGATTGTTAACCCATAAAAGACAGGAGTGCATCATGCCTGTTGACTTTCATGGTGCACTGACGGAGTGCTGATCATGCAGTCATGCATCATGACTGCATGATGCAATAAATGCATTGATGCATCATGCTATCATTTGTTATCATGATACATGATTGCAGTCCTATCTCCCAGTGCTGCACCTATGCATCATGCCGACCCTGCAATTTCTGTGTGATACATGCGTACAAGAAAAACAGTACCCAATTTTCATAATAGCATATATTCTGATGGCATTTGCATCAAATGAAAAGATTCTTGTTATCGTGTCATCACAGGATACACCAGATAAACCTGCTGCTGTCCTCTAAACTATAATGACACATATTTCGATAAACATGCCAAAATCTTTTATTTGACATAGCCTAATGTTCCTCAGAACAAGGTACTGTTTTTTCTCTAATGAAAAGGGCTGCATACATGTACCATGCATGGAAATATTGAATTATACTATTGTGCAGCCCTCAGAGGGTTAAGGCTTGGTTACAGGAAGGGCATATATGTTGGTACACAAGCACTGGGGTATTAAGAGAGTAATCAATGGGCTAACGGGCACCGAATTCAGTGTATTGTAGGATATCGTAACGAGTGGCCGTAGGGATATCATAAAGCCGTAGGGATATCGTAATGCTGAATAAGGTGCCCATTCCTTACTGTCTTTATTACACAATTAATCAATAAAAAATCAATAAATAATCAATAGAACATCAATAAAAACAAGTTGAAAACAAAAATCCTTCCCCGGGACTTGAAGCCTACCATAGTGTGTGTACAAGATCGGTACACACAGCTCGGCGCCCGGCAGTCCCTCAGTCGTCGCGGACAGCTACAGCGAAAAAAGATATACGCCCGGACCGGGACTACCTCTAATGGCTGAGTGCAATGCGCTAACCACTAGACCACTACGTCTCACCCCTCGGCGCCCGTCTTGGCTCGGCATGCTTTGAATGCGTTTCGAGGTTATGGCAGTGGACAGCCTGCAGTCCCTGTAGCGCATTGCATAGGGAGTTGGATTTGGGATCTGAGACTGAAGGTTCGAGCCCTACCCTGGCTATGAAAATTTCGTGGGTTTTAACATGTGACATGTGACATGTAAGGAGTGCTGATATCCATGGATATCAGCACTCCTAGGACCAGCAATATCGAAAGGTATCAGAACCGGAATATCCAGAAAAAACACCCAAAATCACAGAGGTCGTGTAATAAGACCTGATAACACTCAGTTTAATCAGGGCTGCATTTATCCAATTTGAACTGATCCCAACCAATAACCTGGGAAATTAAAGATAACTGCCAGGTGCAGCTATATTGAAGACTATTGGAGATTGTCATTCATTGATAATAGGGTCACTAACCTCAAGGTGAAAGAAGTGTATTACAGGCAACCAAGAAATAGGTTTCATTTTGGAACCTGTCTCTCTCCCCAATCTCCCTCTCTTTCTTAATGCGTAATTCTCTTCTAGTCTGTGTCTGTCTCTGTTTCTCTGTCAACTTCTCTCTCACTGCCTCAACCACTCTGATTCTCCTTATAATGCCTTAATTCATATTTAATGAAACATTCCTCTCCTTGCCAGCATGCTCTCTGGCTTGCACTTATTCCTATAATTTGTTTAGGAAATGTTCATATAGTTTTAAAAGGTTCACATATAACTGTCATTTCTTTCACCAGCTGTTGGAGGATGACAAGTCGCTTTACGATTGGATCACGGCCCTGGAGGAGATTGGTCTGGCCCTAGTGAAGGAAACACCACAGTCCACGGGACAGCTAAAGAAGCTGGCTAACAGAGTAGCCTTCCTAGCACTCACCCACTATGGGTAGGTACCATTGTCAATGGGGGGGGGGCACGAATAACCATAACATATTTGCTTTTAACCTTATAATGGCCACTAAGTACTAGAAAACCACTAAGTACTAGAAAAGTCACCAATGATCGAAATATCTCAGCAGCCGAGCCTGTTATGTATAAAGATAATCCAGCCTGGCATCCTATTTATAACATTTAGTAAACCCCCCTCCCCTCCCACCCAAGAAAAAGGGGAAAAGAGGGAAGAAATGATTTCATCTTGTCTGCTATAAAACATAAAATACTTTATTGATCAGTGAAGAGTTTACAGTGAAGGCTAAGCTGGATCCCAGTAACCTGGCATACACAACAGCCGGCTTAGGCTTCCACACTGACCAACCATACTACTACTACACTCCTGGGGTAAGATTTACTTTAATGAAATATCATACCATACAGCAAAGTCGCTAGTTTCTAGAAGCCTAAGAGCTAAATAGCTAATTTCCGAACACCTTATGGAAAGCTAAATTCTGAAAACCTAAAAGAAGCAATCTATTTTTACTTCCATGTGTTGTATTTACTTCTCATAGTTGCACCACATATAACCCAGCAAATTGTCGTCATCCGTCGCCATGATTGGTCATCAATGGTGACTCCTTTTTGAGTGATAACTCATTCCGTCATCTTTCGCCACTGTGTGTTAGACTCACGTGGCATAGCAATTGCTATTTCTGGTGATCTTGTGCTATAACGATGTCGTGTTCCATCTAGCCACATGTGTGAGCCACTTCACACAGGTTGACGAGGACTCATGACAATTTGCTGGGAAATTGTATTTCTAATGGCTGTATCAGATGGTAACTCTATTGTTGTTGGTTGTCCTAGATGTCAACTTTATTTCTATTGGTTGTACCAGGTGTTAAAACTGTTTCTATTGGTTGTTCCAGATGCAGATGCTCCATTGTATCAAGCAGGTGCCTACAGAGGGAGGTGAGAACCAGCTGGTGGATGGCTTCAGGGTAGCTGAAATACTTAAAGGTAAAGGCATATGTACTCCATTATTATATTGATCTGCTATTCAATGTGATCAGCTCTATGCAGTGGGTGATATTTAGAAGCCAAATAAGGGCATGCCATTCATGTCTAGATCTGTCATTAGTAAAATGCAAAAGAATATATTATTACCTTTATAGAAGCAGCTCCTTTTATAAGCCTATAATGACTATCAAAACTATTACTGTTTGTAAGTATCATGAAAGAGCATAAACAACACCCCACAGTTTATTTAATGGCATTTGGTTTAGTTTAGAGGGATAAAATGCCAAAGAATCTACTGTAAGCATCAGTGCCTCTTATACAGAATCCAGGTACAAAGTTGTTTCCATCATATTCAGAGCGGCACCCAGACATGTATGACCTGCTCGTGTCAACCTGCGTCGACTTCCAGGATATGGGGACAGACTATGGCAAATTCTTCAAGGTCACGAGACAACCAACCATAGGGTGGGTACTACTTTAGCAATTGTGTAAATCTTTTTCTCAACCTATCTATCATGGTAATAGACTATGATAGTATGATAAACACTAGTATGTATAGTAATTCAGTTTGCTTTTGAAGAGCAGTCGTACTGATGCAAACATCACTGACCATAATAGTTTAAAGGCAAAATATTAAGGCCTTAGCCCCACTGCCATTGCTCTTTTTGCTTATTCAATGATTTTGCAAAAGTAATTATTAAGGCTTCTAAATATAATTTGAAAGAGAGAAGTCAGCCATAGCACATACCTCTTTTACAGTGATTTTGACCTGACCATTTGCATTCTATCAAAGTTAGCATTCCATCACTCATGTATTATCAATCTTCTCTGGCTCTGTTCAGGTTGGACCATGAGGGAAGGATAAACAAGATTTCATTTAACAACATGGTGCGTGACAGTTTTCTTCACGTGCCGCTGGATGTGGTCAATCGGCTGTTCACAGCATTGAAAACTTACAACAATATAGCCTATGAACCAGGCAACCACATACAGTATAAACTAGAAGCTGGTGAGTAAAGGTTTACCCATTTTTAATGATTTCACTGATAAAACTAATTAAAAGATACATCAAACTGTATTGGCCTATGGCTGAGTGACATACAAAAACCTCATTTCACTAGGTAAAGGACTATTTCATATGGAGTTCATATTTAATGTGAAAGACAATTTTACCTCCTATGCAATTATTTTTTTTCTTATCACATGGTATGTGAATTGACCCATGTGCACGGCATGAAAATGCCCTGTGTGGCCGCTAGATATATGTGTTATTAAGAGGTTATAACCTGCCATTTCTGTGAAAGGCCTCCATGAGGAAATATTAGGAACAGTTTGTTGACTAACTATAGGAGCCGACTGAAAAAGGCAGCATATAAAACAATCCAGTCATGATATGACATCTAGACACTTTTAGTATACAAGTGGTCATACAGACAAATGTCAACATTGGGTTCAGTGACACTAATGGTCAGGGGCCTACACAGAGACTGCAGCCATTGGTTGGAATTGCAATAATGGTAGCTCATTCTTCATCAAATGTCCCTTTCCCTGATGCTGCACGGTTTTAGAGGCTCTATCATATAAAACACTGTCTAGGATAGCAAATGGAAGTGACATAACGTACATGATGTAGCGTTATTAACGACTCATAGATCCTGATCAGTCTTGATTTATTTTGTATATCGCAATTTTGTTGCCTATATAGCTCTTTGATACATTGCACTGGTTATAACTTACAAATGCACTGTATGATTGCAGGATAGTACCAGGTCCTATACTTGTAGAGTATAAATAAAAGAAATTTAATTCAATTCAATTAATCCTTGCCAAGATATATATGAGAGTGTGCGGTTTTAATTTTCATGTTGAGAACAATAGACTCTATAGTTAAAGCTGCTACAAGATCTCAAATAAATAGATCTTCCACTTTCTACATGTCTATCATCACAGTACTGGCTACAGTGTTCTGGTGAAATCTCAACCTATATTGTAAGTTCTAACCATGCTAAATGTAAGCATATATCTGTGTGAAAATAAAATGCTTCCAGCATTTTATCCAGTCTTGATTGCACCAGCACAGTGGCGCCATCTGAAGCAATAAAGCAAAGTTGTATTCACTACTGGTGGTGACTTTGATTTGGATGTATGGCAGGGGTGCATGCCAATCAGTGCTGCCACCATGGGGCTGTGACCAGAACTAATTGACCAAGTGTTTTCCCCTCCCACCAAAGGTCGGGCTTCCCTAGCCCACTTAAAAGGGTCTATATCTCCTCTTTCCTATCCCCTCAGGATGTGTGTGGTGCACATATGCGCGGGCACTGACACATTCCTCTGTTAAATTATCAACCTGTGAAGCACGGGATAGCCACTTAGTGCCGCTAAAGTGCTGTAAAACACAAATCAGTCAGTCAGTCAGCCCACCAAAGGTCCATGCTGAAGTCCTGTATTGTGCATATAATGGGTCAGCTATTACCAGAATATGTTGCACCCTATTACATAGAGAGGGGTATACAATACATATCAGAAAAGGCTACACCAGATTTTATACCGGCTTTATTAAGCATAGGGATGGCCATTCTCAACTAGGAGCATAAGGAAACACACCCTTTTCTCCACTGCCCCATTTATCAAATATTTACCAAATAGCCTCAAACCCCTTATCAAAAGGTGAAAAATAGATGAGATTTATTTATTATACTTACTGACTTCTCCCAACTAGGTACCTACTCAAATCACCCTTTTTTAGCACAGTACTTGAATGACCACTTGTGGGCAACAAAAGGGACAGGTTATAGCTACATGAAAAGAAAGAATTGGAAATGAGGGCATTTTTAGCCAGCTCTTCCTTTTACTATAGGAGCAACACCCTCCAGAGATTGTAATTGGGAAATGAGTGCCTTCTGCATGTCATAACAGATCGATATAAATCATTCCACTGTTCAGGAATAGATTCTCTTACTTGCACACTCCTTATTTTTGAATGCTATGACTTTTACTGACAAGTTATTCCTAAACTTCCTGATGGAGATCCGTTTTTGTTTCAGATTAAATATATTCATATGATTAGAATTTCCAAGTAGTGTTTTATTTCTGTGATAATGCAATATTTTACTAATTTTAGGAGACATTGTGTGCTTCCACAATTACCGTGTGCTGCATGGACGTACCAGTTACAGGCTACTGGAGGGAGGAGAGAGGCACCTGGAGGGCGGCTACATAGACTGGGATGAACTCAACTCCAGGAGGAGGGTCATCATGGCCGAACTCAAACTCTACCAGTAACTGGATGGAAGGGGAAATTATAAGTAAACTGCACAGAAAGTGCCAAAGGATTAAATGTTAGAGTCTGGGATTCTGCAGGAAGGGTAAACTCCCGAAACTCAGCTATTCTTTTATGAAGGATGTGTGATTTAACAGCATGTTTCTGAATTTGGTGTGGTTTATTAGCATGATAACTACATGCATGGGAAGGAGTCTTATGATAGAGGCATAGCCTTAGCCGATTGAATACTGTGTATTCTTATTATTCTGCTCCTGATTCTGATTGACAATAAAGTCCATATTGGCTTCCGACAGATGTTTTATGGTGCTTCTTTTTTGGAACCAGGACAATTTTCCCCAAGTAAGGTAGATAAGACACATGTAGAAATGGTTACTGAGATGGACTTCATCACTGTTCTCATGATAAAGAGCCAGCTTTCCTTTCCCTTAGTTACACCGATTGTCAGAAGCCATAATCATAATCAATGCTCGGGTTACCAACTCAAGAGGCAGAGTACATAACACATCCGTTACAGGCCATCGGTCACCAGGAGATTATACAGGCCCTGGAAAAAAGCATTGCAAATGACTGTTATTTGGTAGATAAAAAGCAGCAATTAGCCCATCGCACTGAAATGGCCCATCATAAGCATTGGGGGGAAACACTTGGACCTTTAATTTTGTAGTAGGGAGAAAAACATTCAACATTATCTGCTGGATGCTCATAGAATCCTCCCCACCAGCCTGACCACTCCCTTCATTTAAATGAATTGTATAACGGCTCAGGTCACTGCATGCATATTTAGAATTGTTGTATTTCTTAATGATGGGTATGTGCAGCCATAGTTGCCTCTTTCTCAGAATGGCTCATGCCCAGGTGGCTGATTCCTGAACATTGGAAGTCACTTCTGTCTGAGGTGCACTTCCAAAAAAAAAAAAAAGAAGACAGCCACATTAATCTACTTTTCAGTAGCCTAGTGCACTTCTCTCTTGCTTTCCCAAAAGCTGCTTCCTAAGGACCTGGTCCAGAAGTGAACAGCACGTCCCAAGTAACAACCTTCCTCCCTGGAGGTCACTTCCCCCATTTCAGTGGTATAAGTAGGTACCCAGGTGTACTAGGTTATAAAGAGAGCAGACAAAGGTGACTTCAATTTAGAGGTACCTCCTCTGAGAAGGCACTCCATCATGACTGAATGAGGAAGCACCTCAATCACTTTTTGCCGGCCCCAATAAAGAAATTTAGAAAACATCATGACTAACACCTGATCTATGTTAGTTGGACATTACAAGTGGATATATTTGGAAGTATGGTGGCCTAAGGTTAAATCCCTCAGGGTACCACCCTAAAGGAAGCAGCAAATCATAGTGGGAATACACTATATTCAATTCCCACTATGCCTCAACCATGACACGGTTTCACCTTGCCTCGGCTGGGAGAGTGATGATACAGTAATATAGCAGTACAGGGAGTGTGTTATCCGATCGTAGTCAGTTATTGTCATTGTTTCCTGGGTTGTTTCTGTTCCTGCAGATTGTGCAACATACAATATTTCATTGTAGACACTAGATGGCAGTGCAAACTGACAAACATATTACAGCAATAAGGGCTGAGTCATTTGTTACCAGGTGGGGGCGGGGCACGGTAGCCATGCAGAGACGATACTCAGTCTATGGGGCACGGGGGAGGGGGGGGGGCTTATTACTGCCTCGGTTGGCAAACCCAAACCACAGTGTCCGGCTTTGATTTGCTAACATAAACATGCTTTTACATGAGGAAACAGACATTATCAATACAGATACTGGGTACCCCTGTTTTTGTACCCACTACATGGTATCGGTACATTAAGTCAAAGTCATACATTTTTCGCTCCTCATGTGTCATAGATATGTAAAGATTCCTCCTCCCCCCAAATGTGCAGGTCCGACTGGTCCGACTCGACCGGTATCTAGGCCTATTTGATATTGTCTGACTCAATTGGAACCACACGCAGACACCCCTAATCGTCAGTGGAAGGAGGGGCGTAAAAGAATTTGAATGCCAATGGGGAGAATTTTCATGCATCCATGAAAACCCACCCTGCTCCCCCCTCCCTTGTTGATAAATATAAATGACCACTCCCTTACCCACAGCACAAGACCCATGTATGCTTTGTATACCAATGTCTATGAATCATTGGATAAGAAAATCCGACCTCCCAACTCTACACTGAGGTAGATAGTAAAATCACCAGCATGATTAATGCTACTGAAATTACTAAAAAAATGGCAGGACCTCTGAGGACAAAGAAACCCTCCTCCCATATATTTTCTACCCAAAATCCCTAAAGGCACAACCCCACCACCAGGCAGACCAGTTGTGTCTGGTAATGGATGTGCAACTGAGAAAATCTCAGCTTTTGTGGATAATTTCCTCAAACCCCTGGTTCCCAAGGTAAAATCATATGTTAAGGACACAAATGACTTTATCCATAAGGTTGAGTACTGTACACTAACATCCCCAATGAGGAAGGCCTTCATGTCATAGGGGATGTGGTCACCAAGGTGAGAGGTCAGAATGTGAAACCCACCAATGAATCTCTGTTAGATCTGACCAGATTAGTGTTTACCAAGAACAATATAGAGTTCAATGGTCACCACTATCTAAAGGTCAGTGGCACTGCCATGGGGACCAGACTGGCCCCATCTAATGCCAATATCTTCATGGAGAATCTGGAGAACAGACTCCTGGAAGGGTACCAGAACAAACCTCAAGTTTGTCTTAGATTCATTGATGACATCTTTTTCATGTGGACACATGGCAAAGATGAGCTGCAAAAATTGCTGACATACCTAAACAGGAGCCACCATTCCATCAAATTCTCCTCCTCAGTTGAGGAGATCTGTTTTTTGGACACCACAGTGATATTTGACACAGATGAGTCTATACACAGATTTATATGTCAAACCCTGTGATGTCAACGCATATTTGGACTACACCTCAGCACACCCACCTGCCACCAAATGGAGCCTCCCATACTCACAATTATTGAGATTAAGGAGGATCTGTAAGCTGGACTCTGACTATGAAAAACAGGCCAAGGAGAAGATGGATGCCTTTAGAGCTAAAGGTTATCCAGAATCACTATTGCTTGAATGCAAGGCCAAGGTAGATGGAAAATCAGGAAAGGACTCCTGGTAGCCAGAAAATCCAAAGAGAAGGAAGAGGAAGAAAAGCTCTACCTGATCACTACCTTTAGGCCAAACGGCAACCCTATCAGTGACATCATTAAGAAGAATAAACCAATTCTGGGGAGGCCAAGAATGACCAAAATATTCTACAACAGTAAAATCATAAGGGGGTATAAACACCCCAAAAACCTCAGAGATCACTTGGTGAAATCCAAACTCAGATACCATGACACACCTAGGCCCCTCCCCCAATCTGTTCCACCAAGGAAAAGAATTGTTGTTGGGAAAGGAATTGCAAGTATTGCAAAATACTGAGGAGGGAAGGCAAGGTGACCTAACAGAAATCAGCTGAATGTTTTGAGACAAAAATAAATGTCACCTGTAAGAGTTCCAATACCATCTATTGTATCCAATGCACCAGGTCGAAAGTCATAGAAACAGAGCATATCCCCCCCTTGGAGGTGGGGTGGGGGGTCTGAGACCAAACCTAGGAGTGTCTCAATGATTTTTTTTGTGGATAGTATATCGGTGTTGGACTACCTCCACATGATATTTTATTAGTTGAATATGAAAACGGTTGCTATGGCAACACCCAAAAGTACATATCCTAGAAACAGTGTCTTGGCGAGTGATAATTGGGGTTAAATACCCTTAAGGCCTCCCATATGTGTTTTTATATATTAATAATGGTCTTTTATGTTATCATTCTTGTACAACTGGGTCTAAATGTTGGTTTTAGTGAGTTATGACAAGATATTCTGTGATTTTTCTTTGGCAATGGGGCATTTCCCTCCAGGACTGACACTTGGATTTTCAGTAAAATTGAGGGAAGAAATGTTCATTATCTGTCATTCTTCCTAAAAGTGTGTGAGAGAGAGAGGTAGGAACTATCAATCACATGGAGGAGAATGCCCAAGACATCTACATTTAGATGGTATATACCTTTAATGGGGGAAAAATCTTTGTATACCTAAGAATTCCAGTTGAACATGGCATGATTCTCAGAAATCACTCGCCAAGACACTATCTCGCCCAGACAAAAATCTCCTTACATGCTCTGGTGTTGCAGAGGATGGGCAATAAGTAACTGTTTTACACATTGTTTACTTAGGTATGTGATAGGGGAAAATTACTGACATATTTAGAATAGTTAAATATACCAACTGTATACAGCAGGGTCAAAATCATTCATTTCCTTGGTAAGACAGAAATGGGAATGGAATTGTGATGATCATTTATCAAATGTACATGGATTTTATGACAATAAGGACACCTCTGCCAATAATAAAAACTTAATCTTCATAATCTAGAGGTCAAAATGGTCCGGATCTGAGACTTTTGTGATGATATGATAACTATTTATTTAAAAAATCAAGCCCTAAACTTGGCATATTACTCAAAAATCACTCGCCAAGACACTATCTCGCCCAGACAAAAATATCCTTCCAAGCTCTGCTGTTGCAGAGGATGGGCAGTAAGTAACTATTTTACACATTGGTCACTTAGGTCTGTGACAGGGGAAAATTAATGACATGTTTAGAAGAGTTAAATATTCAAACCCTGAACAGGAGGAGGAAAAATCATTTTATAATCTGTCTTCCCGAAATTGTCTTCCCTAGAATGTCTTGCTGAGATGAGGTATGGGCCTCTCATTCCCATGTTTATCAATGGATCCCTCCCATTTCCTCACACACATTAGATATAACCTTACTCTAAAGGCATTTTTTGAACCCATTGACCTCTCTGATTTTTTAAGGGAGGGGGGTATAAGGCTGAATCACTCGCCAAGACACACACCTTCACCAAACTTCAAATACTCCCATACTATACAAGAAGTCAGGCCAGGTGGGGGATGTTTCGCTCTGATACAATGCCCAACCACCAAATATATGTAACATAAATGGAAACACACATATTTGGTACCATTTCCTGAGAAAAAATATTGTATATATATTTTGGGGATTTTTCTACTCATTTAGGGTCAATTTTGGCCTATTTTGAGGCCCTGGAGGCTAAAACATAAATTTCCCACTCCAAAAACCTATATGTAACATCAAGAACTCATTGAGCCCGATGATATTAGCAAAAAAAAAAAAAAACAAGAAAAAAATCAAAATTCTAAGTACAGGGGCCAACGGAAGTGCCAAAAATAGGATATGCTCTGTTTCTATGATTTTTGACCATCAGATGTAATATCTAATACGTCGGACAAACCCTAAGGTCAGTGCATAAACCATTGGAGAACACCTGGGGTATATCCGACGTAAGAAATGGAAAAATGACATACTGGTCCATTTTAATAAATGTGACCACAATGGGGAGAAGGATGTGAGTGTACATATCGTTGACTTCATGCACTGTCACCCAAGGAGTGGCAGAGGCAAGAAGCTGGGACTGAAGATCAAATACAATTGGATCCACAGACTCAAGACCAAATCCCCCTGGGGGCTGAACACTACGGATAGTCGATATGGCTGAGCCACACCTTACTGCCTCATCATTTTTTTTTCTATACCCTCCTTAGGGCAAGACAAAAATTACAAAACAGCAAGTTTTCTAGTGTGACCAAGCAAGCCTCCTCGCACAATTAACTGCACTCCTTCTTATTTAATACTTGCACTTGGTAGTACTATGGAGTCTAGCTAAAACACACTTTTTTTGATTTTTCAAAAAACATATAGCACTGACACAGACCGACTAAAATACCCCCGGCAGGGGGGCTACTCGCAAGTAGGCCTGAAGAGAACAGTAGGTTCGAAACCGCACACCACCACTATGATATAGTCAATCATAAGTGGAGGCACCTTGGGGCATATCAGGGAACCCTAGCACGGTTCAGTGATCACACCACAGAGGGGAGCACCACCACAGGTGCCTCCCACAAGGGGCAATATAGGGGAGGTGGAACAACTGGAGGGGTGAACACCTTTGATTGGAATGCACCAGTCACGGTTCATCTAAGTCTAACAGCCCACCTGTGATACCCACCCTAGGGGGTGTATAGTATTAACAGAATGTCCCACCAGGGGACCCCCAATGAACCAATCATTGAAGGGCTCTCTCAGCGGTTTGGCCTGCAGAGAAGGACCTAGCCAGTCATAGAGCAGGTAAGATTGAATGGAAGTACCCATCCAATCAGTAAAAAGGTACCTTCCACTACTTAAAGAATGAATTGGAGCTACTGGAGTTAATTCTTCGTGGTCACTTTGCATGAGTTACTTCCAGCCTGGTCACAATCCACAAGACCCATCTGTGTTTGTGTGGGGAAAGCAGACTGGGGACTTTTCCTAACAGCTCAAACATATAACTTGTGGCCTAGTGTTGTCATATTTTGGTCCAAAATGACCAAAACAGGCTTGATTTGGTAAAAATATATTGGATTTCTGGGTGGACAAAGGAGACTGTGGACTAAATAATTTGGTCCCCATGCACACACCAGGGGAACCCTTCCCAAGCTCTTACTTACTACCCCCTTTCCTCTTCCGCTACAAAATGGAACCGGAAACCGCGCGTGCCCATGAGTAGGCAGGAACTGGAAATACTACTCACTCTTCAAGCATACATTGTATATTTCTAATCTGAAACATATAGGGTAGAGTGACCTTGAGTCGTCCAGGTACCTTGAGTCGGCCATTTTGCTTGGATTTGGGCCCAAAATGAATGTGTTAATGAATATATTAGTGGATTCTAAGCTATTTGCACTGGTGCTATATGGCAAGATATGCTATAAGCTATCTTAGCATATTTTGGAATATAAGTCCAGGACCTTCCAGGGACTCTAGATGACACTAGAGTTTGTGAATTATTCTTGAAGTCAGATATAGGTTTCCGATGATTTTCCAGCAACAAAATGATAGATGAGTGATAATGTGATATTGAACAAGTAACAGAGTTAAACCTAACTAAAATTGGAAAAAGGCATTGCATTCATACTCTGTCAAACATCATTTAACTTGAAATTATTCCTTTTATAGTGTTCAGTACAAAAGTCAACAATCTGCTGTATAGAAGTTGACTTGCGGTATGATAAGACTGACCCAAGGTGTCTTTGAGCTATACATGTACCTTGAGTCGGCCACTATACAAGTACCTTGAGTCGGCCACTATTGCTTTTTGGTCCAAAATGAAATGAATGAAGTTATTTACACTGCTACAATATGTTGAGCTGTAGCACCTGCTATCTTTCCATCTTTGGGAAAGTGAATCTAGCACTATCCATTATCTTTCAACAAAATCAACTATATTCTACCAATTAGGTAGAGAGGTCCTCTGATAGATTGACAGCCACTTTGCAATGACGGACAGTTGATAAATGAGGATAAGTTTGCTATAATTTATGTTTATCCAAGGAATTGTATTAATTAGCATTATAGTTAGTAAAATCATTCCAGAAACACTCTGACCAAGATCTCTCAGCTGGGAATAAATGTTGTCCTTGTTTTGCTTTAAAAGCACACTCTTTACTATGAATTAGTTGAGTCATTTTATGATGTTGCTGACTCAAGGTACCACAGTGGCCGACTCATGGTAGTAGTATAATAGATGGTCTTTTCTGAATATTATCCAGAAAAGACCATCATATTTGGATTATCCAGAGAAGACCTCCTATTTTTAGATTATTTATAAAAGAGGTCGTTTATAGATATATTTAATTTATCTATAAAAGAGGTCGTTTATAGATATATTTAGATTATTCATAAAAGAGGTCGTTTATAGATATATTTAATTTATCTATAAAAGAGGTCGTTTATAGATATATTTAGATTATTTATAAAAGAGGTTGTTTATAGATATATTTAGATTATTTATAAAAGAGGTCATCTATAAATATATCTATAAAAGAGATCGTTTATAGATATATATATTTATACATATATATATATATATATATATATATAATTTAGATTAACATCTCCTTGTGCTTTTAATTAGTTCTTTTAAATGCCTCCAGATGGGAGAGCTATCTATGTAGTTATAGTTCTTATAGATCCCTCCAGATGGGAGGACGTGTAGCAGCAGTGTCATCATGATGCTTTGCTCTTAAATGATAGGCAAAAGGGATTTAAGATAGTTCTTATATGTCCCTCCAGATGGGATGACATGCAGTACCAGTATCATCATGATGCTCTGCTCTAAAATGAAGTGCAATCACAATCCCATCACAGTGAGCAGCTTATAATAAAGTTATGAGCAGAAGGGATTTAAGCTGCTCACTATGTAATTATAGTGTTATCACAATGCTCTGTTTTAAAATGAAGTGTTTAGAGCAACTATAGCGAGCAGCTTATAATAAAGCCATGGGCAAAAGGGAAAAGTACATGTTACAATCTAAAATGTGAATTATATTAAATATTGATACACACTGAGGAGGCTGTTTCCCCTAAGGGCAAAGCTTGAGAGGGAGACCTGCGAAGACTAAGAGAGTCAGGTAAAGCCTAAGAGAGAGATGGGTAGAGCTTTTACTCAAGGTTGATCGGTTTATATAACATTGAGAACCTTTTCACCCAGACCTATGCATGGAACAGGCTTACATACAGAGCCTGACCTATACATGAGTATTTGACATAACGGTCCCATTTATGTTTCTCATCTAGCTTTCTATGTTGGCTGTGTAGGGGTGTTAGTATGTTTGTGTGAGAAGGAGAGGAGCGGCATGAGTTACTCTCTTGACTTTTTAGATATGGGTTGTGGCCATACACATATCAAAATGAAGTGCTCGCTATATAGTTGCAGTGAGCAGCTTATACAGAGTTTTAGCTGCTCACTGTAAAAGGCTAGCTATAGTTTGCTGTTTATGTATTAGCATTCAAATATGATTTGCTAGTCCGTTTGATTTGATACATTGTAACCGTCATTGTTTAGCCTGCAACCATAAGGGATAGACTATCCAGTTTTTACTGTGTAGAGCTAAAAACGAGCTAGCTGTGTTTTTACTAGACCACTTGTTATCTGGATGAAACCAGTTAGCTTTTACGTCTTAAGTAAAATGTCCATCTACTACGCAAAGACAATACATGTATTATGTTAATATAGCTTATAAAAATAGGAACTACGCAGTGTAAATACATGTATTATGTTAATATGCCTGACAAAAACAGGAACTACGCAGTAAGAATGCATGTATTATGCTAATATACCTGACAAAAACAGGAAATACGCAGTGTAAATACATGTATTATGTTAATATGCCTTACAAAAACAGGAACTACGCAGTAAGAATGCATGTATTATGCTAATATACTTGACAAAAACAGGGTGGGAAAATCTTATTCTTATTGCGCAGTTAGGTTAGAATAAGGCACTGCGTAGTTATTTTTTAACCTGACTTTTTATCTGTGGTAAAAAGGTGCACTGTAAATAGTAGCTCCATGGTGGCTATGTCACTGAGTCACACGGTTCCAAGCCTGCTGTGTATGTGTGTTAGTATGTTTGTGTGAGAAGGAGAGGAGCAGCATGAGTTACGTTCTGCATATGTTATGCCGTATATGGTTTTCTACGTCTTACTTTTTACGCCTTATAAGGAAGAGAATATATTATGTTGATATGTTATGCCGTATATGGTTTTCTACATCTTACTTTTTACGCCTTATAAGGAAGAGAATATATTATGTTGATATGTTATGCCGTATATGGTTTTCTACGTCTTACTTTTTACGCCTTATAAGGAAGAGAATATATTATGTTGATGCAGAGCTGGACTTAGAAAGTTTTAGAAAGGCTTCTGTTTGGATACTTTGGATCTCAGAGAGGTTTTCTCTCTGCTTTGGAAAGTTTCTTTTTCTTTTATGATACTTAATTACTTTGAATTTGCTGAGACAAATTTTAGATTATAAATTTTTGGACTGAAATTTACTTCAATCTATTAATGCAGTGCATTTTGATACTTGTATTTTGCCGTTTTAGTCATTTTAACATACAAGGACTAGAGATAGATGCTGGACTATATAAAATAAAATGTAGCCCCCGAGTTGTCCTTTAAGAAGAAAAAATCAGCTTGAAAATCGGTTGGTAAACAAACTCAGAATCATGCAAAACGTGAATGGAGCTAAACTCAACTTTTCTCCTAGAAAAGCTTGATATAGACACACAATTACATTAAACGAATTGTGTGTCTAATACCCTTAAACATGTACAAGAAGAAATTGCATTGATTGGTCCATAGACAAAGTGAGAAGCAGTCCAAGACTGCATTTTGTTTAAACTCGTTTTTCTCACTATAAGCTGCATTGCAACTCATGAGTAACTCATAACAGTTTTTTAATAATGCCTACAAAGAGGGCAGTATCATAGATAGGACAGAGGTTTCATGGTAGGTCCCTCCTCCTCCTGTATGGATACTCCTGGTACTAATGGGAAACACAGACAGCTGCAGCCAGAGGACTCACTTTGTTACTGTAAACACTAGCTCTGCCACTCGTGTGTAACTAGGTTACTGGTGTGAGCAGGGCTATGTAGTAGTAGTAATACACAGGACTAGCAGAGATACATAGACACACATACAGGTTTGTATATCTCTAACAATGCTGTCTTGCACATAGGATAACACAGAGGTAGAGATACTTTAAAAGACTCTAACAATACATACATGCACACATTATTACAGATTGGAGATGGTAGCCATCTATAGCTTATATAGCAGGGATGATGGGTGGAGTAGGAACCCTTCAGCAATGATCCAGCACAGAGAGCTATAGGGACTATTCTACTGTGATGCATGGAATAAAGGTCTAAAGTGAAAATTTTGGAACAAAAACAATGTTTCCTATCCCTCTATGAGCTAGCTGAAAAGAAATTGCGCAGTTTGTAATTGAAAATTCCATTGCTGAAAGGAACTGCGTAGTTATAATATAGTAATAAAAAATTACTATACAGTGTTATAGCATACACTGTATGCTTTGTTTTCATGAGTAACTCACATGAGTTTTTTATTATGATACTTATAGAGACAAGTATTATGGAAAGGTGCAGAGAGCTGCAGGATTGTTCCTATGAATCCCACCAGATGGAAGATGAGTAGCATAATGGTACACTGTATGCTTTGGTTTCATGAGTTGCTCACACGAGTTTTTTATTATAGCATTCAAAGAGACAAGCTACATTGAAAGGTGCAGAGAGCTGCAGGATGGTTCCTATGAATCTCACCAGATGGAAGTGTGCTTCAGGAAAATTCCATGATGTAATGCATATATTATGTTAAGGGTACTAAGGAGTCCCGCCTATTCTGCATAGCTTACATGGCTCCTCCTCTTTTGGGTCTATATAAGGTACATGGACACCGCCTCTTCTGCATAGATTATATGGCTCCTCCTCTTTTGGACCTATAAAAGGTACATGGACACTGAGCACTTGGGCATTAGGCACTTGGGAGCAGCATTTGCAAAGTGAGTCTGTTTCTATGTTCTGATAGATAAAAGCTTTTGGTGCTTTAGATCTCAGAGGAGTTTTCTCTGTTAGACTTAGCTGTAGGTTTGAGGCATAGGTATTAAGTTAGGTAAAAGCAAACTGTTAGACTTAGCTGTAGGCTTGGGGCTTGGAGGTAAATGCAGAGCTGGACTTAGAAAGTTTTCTGTCTGGATACTTTGGATTTTAAACTGTTGGACTCCATGAACATTTATGAAAGCTTAGGCTAGGTATTTATTGCTTAAGTTTTTCATGGATTTGATGGTCTAAGAAAATGTTTCTGTCACCTTTGTAGACATTTCTCTCGCCTTAGAGAAGTTTTCATGGCATATTGTTTTATTTTAATTTAAGTGCCCTGAGAGATTTTGAGAGTAAATAATCAGTTGGACATTTTTGTAAGCTTAGGCTGGGTATTTATTGTATGACTTTCTTCAGATTTAATAGTTTCAGAAAATGTTTGCTACTTTGAATTTAATAGTTTGAAAGTTTCCGATAGTTAATGCTCACTTGGAAATTTTTCTCAACATAGGCTAGGTTTCTGCCACCTTTACAAAAATGCCTCTGGGTGTAGAAAAGTGTAAATGCAGAGCTGGACTTAGAAAGTTTTAGAAAGGCTTTTGTTTGGATACTTTGAATCTCAGAGAGCTTTTCTCTCTGCTTTGAAAAGTTTCTATTTATTTTATGATACTTATTTACTTTGAATATGCTGAGAAAGATTTTAGATTATAAATTTTTGGACTGAAATTTGATTGGTCTTTCTTGGTAGGAGTCCCACCTCTTCTGCTCAGCCATTGGTCCTCCACAGCATATTATGTTTATTTCGTGAAAATTCATTTTTAGAACTTTGAGTAGAGCTATATAAGGCGCAGGCTCTCAGTCTCACCCTGACCACTAGAGGGAAACTTCAGCAAGGTAAAGTTGTTTCTATATTTTGACTTAGGAAGTTTTAGAAGTGTTTCTGTTTGGACAATTTATATCTTAGAAAGGTTTTCTCAGTTAGACTTAACTGTAGGCTTGAGGCTTGGAGTTAAATGCAAAGCTGGACTTAGAAAGTTTTCTGTCTGGATACTTTGGATTTTAAACTGTTGGACTCCATGAACATTTATGAAAGCTTAGGCTAGGTATTTATTGCTTAAGTTTTTCATGGATTTGATGATCTAAGAAAATGTTTCTGTCACCTTTGTAGAAATTTCTCTCGCCTTAGAGAAGTTTTCATGCCATATTGTTTTATTTTAATTTAAGTGCCCTGAGAGGTTTTGAGAGTAAATAATCAGTTGGGCATTTTTGTAAGCTTAGGCTGGATATTTATTGTATGACTTTCTTCAGATTTGATAGTTTCAGAAAATGTTTGCTACTTTGAATTTAACAGTTTGAAAGTTTCCGATACTAAATGCTCAATTGGGCATTTTTCTTAGCATAGGCTAGGTTTCTGCCACATTTACAGAAATGCCTCTGAGAATAGAAAGGTGTTCATTGGATACTGTGCTATCATGTCAAAGTTTCTAAGGGTAAGTACTCAGTGGGACTTTGTTACATCTATAAGCTTAGACTAGGTTGGCTCTTAATATTATTGAATATTGTTGTGTTAGTTTAGGATTTAGCAGTCTAAGAAAGGCCTTCTGAAGCAAAGGTCTCAACTAAGTTATTTTGAATTTAGAACTTTCAAAAATGTTTCTAAGATTGAATACAGAGTTGCAATTAAATGTTTTTCCTAGCTGAGGCTGGGAGGCTCTGAAATATGGGAAAGTTGAATAGCTTATGAGTTTGATATGATTAGTCATTGAGGGATTGGATTAAAACAGGAATAGTGTATAATAATGAATCAGAGCATTGTGTGATAATACATAAAGTCTTTTGTCAGCAGGATAACGCCATTGAAGCTGAAGTCACTTTTCTGGAAAGTGCTTTGCTTGGGCTACCAGAGGTACCCTCCTGTACTGTGCTGAGCAGATGGACTGTAGCCACTCATGGCTATTTTGGTTGAAGGCAGAACAGGTAAAACTAACTCTCTAGTTTCTCCACTGCTTTGGCTTTCATGGTGATACGCCACTGTACTGGAGGAGGTAGACTATTCTGGACAGTGCACTGCTTGGGCTACCAGAGGTACGCTCCTGTACTGTGCTGAGCAGATTGGCTGTAGCCAGCCCATGGCTATTTTGGTCGAAGGCGGAACAAGTAAAACTAACTCTCTAGTTTCTCCACTGCTTTGGCTTTCATGGTGATACGCCACTGTACTGGAGGAGGTAGACTATTCTGGACAGTGCACTGCTTGGGCTACCAGAGGTACGCCCCTGTACTGTGCTGAGCAGATTGGCTGTAGCCAGCCTATGGCTATTTTGGTTGAAGGCGGAACAGGTAAAACTAACTCTCTAGTTTCTCCACTGCTTTGGCTTTCATGGTGATACGCCACTGTACTGGAGGAGGTAGACTATTCTGGACAGTGCACTGCTTGGGCTACCAGAGGTACGCCCCTGTACTGTGCTGAGCAGATTGGCTATAGCCAGCCCATGCCATATTGTTTTATTTTAATTTAAGTGCCCTGAGAGGTTTTGAGAGTAAATAATCAGTTGAGCATTTTTGTAAGCTTAGGCTGGATATTTATTGTATGACTTTCTTCAGATTTGATAGTTTCAGAAAATGTTTGCTACTTTGAATTTAATAGTTTGAAAGTTTCCGATACTAAATGCTCAATTGGGCATTTTTCTCAGCATAGGCTAGGTTTCTGCCACATTTACAGAAATGCCTCTGAGTATAGAAATGTGTTCATTGGATACTGTGCTATCATGTCAAAGTTTCTAAGGGTAAGTACTCAGCGGGACTTTGTTACATCTATAAGCTTAGACTAGGTTGGCTCTTAATATTATTGAATATTGTTGTGTTAGTTTAGGATTTAGCAGTCTAAGAAAGGCCTTCTGAAGCAAAGGTCTCAACTAAGTTATTTTGAATTTAGAACTTTCAAAAATGTTTCTAAGATTGAATACAGAGTTGCAATTAAATGTTTTTCCTAGCTGAGGCTGGGAGGCTCTGAAATATGGGAAAGTTGAATAGCTTATGAGTTTGATATGATTAGTCATTGAGGGATTGGATTAAAACAGGAATAGTGTATAATAATGAATCAGAGCATTGTGTGATAATACATAAAATCTTTTGTCAGCAGGATAACGCCATTGAAGCTGAAGTCACTTTTCTGGAAAGTGCTTTGCTTGGGCTACCAGAGGTACCCTCCTGTACTGTGCTGAGCAGATGGACTGTAGCCACTCATGGCTATTTTGGTTGAAGGCAGAACAGGTAAAACTATCTCTCTAGTTTCTCCACTGCTTTGGCTTTCATGGTGATACGCCACTGTACTGGAGGAGGTAGACTATTCTGGACAGTGCACTGCTTGGGCTACCAGAGGTACGCCCCTGTACTGTGCTGAGCAGATTGGCTGTAGCCAGCCCATGGCTATTTTGGTCGAAGGCGGAACAAGTAAAACTAACTCTCTAGTTTCTCCACTGCTTTGGCTTTCATGGTGATACGCCACTGTACTGGAGGAGGTAGACTATTCTGGACAGTGCACTGCTTGGGCTACCAGAGGTACGCCCCTGTACTGTGCTGAGCAGATTGGCTGTAGCCAGCCTATGGCTATTTTGGTCGAAGGCGGAACAAGTAAAACTAACTCTCTAGTTTCTCCACTGCTTTGGCTTTCATGGTGATACGCCACTGTACTGGAGGAGGTAGACTATTCTGGACAGTGCACTGCTTGGGCTACCAGAGGTACGCCCCTGTACTGTGCTGAGCAGATTGGCTGTAGCCAGCCCATGGCTATTTTGGTCGAAGGCGGAACAAGTAAAACTAACTCTCTAGTTTCTCCACTGCTTTGGCTTTCATGGTGATACGCCACTGTACTGGAGGAGGTAGACTATTCTGGACAGTGCACTGCTTGGGCTACCAGAGGTACGCCCCTGTACTGTGCTGAGCAGATTGGCTGTAGCCAGCCTATGGCTATTTTGGTCGAAGGCGGAACAAGTAAAACTAACTCTCTAGTTTCTCCACTGCTTTGGCTTTCATGGTGATACGCCACTGTACTGGAGGAGGTAGACTATTCTGGACAGTGCACTGCTTGGGCTACCAGAGGTACGCCCCTGTACTGTGCTGAGCAGATTGGCTGTAGCCAGCCTATGGCTATTTTGGTCGAAGGCGGAACAGGTAAAACTAACTCTCTAGTTTCTCCACTGCTTTGGCTTTCATGGTGATACGCCACTGTACTGGAGGAGGTAGACTATTCTGGACAGTGCACTGCTTGGGCTACCAGAGGTACGCCCCTGTACTGTGCTGAGCAGATTGGCTGTAGCCAGCCTATGGCTATTTTGGTCGAAGGCGATGGGAGGCTCTGAAATATGGGAAAGTTGAATAGCTTATGAGTTTGATATGATTAGTCATTGAGGGATTGGATTAAAACAGGAATAGTGTATAATAATGAATCAGAGCATTGTGTGATAATACATAAAATCTTTTGTCAGCAGGATAACGCCATTGAAGCTGAAGTCACTTTTCTGGAAAGTGCTTTGCTTGGGCTACCAGAGGTACCCTCCTGTACTGTGCTGAGCAGATGGACTGTAGCCACTCATGGCTATTTTGGTTGAAGGCAGAACAGGTAAAACTATCTCTCTAGTTTCTCCACTGCTTTGGCTTTCATGGTGATACGCCACTGTACTGGAGGAGGTAGACTATTCTGGACAGTGCACTGCTTGGGCTACCAGAGGTACGCCCCTGTACTGTGCTGAGCAGATTGGCTGTAGCCAGCCCATGGCTATTTTGGTCGAAGGCGGAACAAGTAAAACTAACTCTCTAGTTTCTCCACTGCTTTGGCTTTCATGGTGATACGCCACTGTACTGGAGGAGGTAGACTATTCTGGACAGTGCACTGCTTGGGCTACCAGAGGTACGCTCCTGTACTGTGCTGAGCAGATTGGCTGTAGCCAGCCTATGGCTATTTTGGTCGAAGGCGAAACAAGTAAAACTAACTCTCTAGTTTCTCCACTGCTTTGGCTTTCATGGTGATACGCCACTGTACTGGAGCAGGTAGACTATTCTGGACAGTGCACTGCTTGGGCTACCAGAGGTACGCCCCTGTACTGTGCTGAGCAGATTGGCTGTAGCCAGCCTATGGCTATTTTGGTCGAAGGCAGAACAGGTAAAACTAACTCTCTAGTTTCTCCACTGCTTTGGCTTTCATGGTGATACGCCACTGTACTGGAGGAGGTAGACTATTC